>OY728125.1:734875119-737375119 GCA_963277665.1 Viscum album | reverse complement strand
TTAAAACCCACCGGAACCATCTCAAAACCCTCGTATCGATCCAAGGATCACGTTTCTGCAGACGACACACAATTCCTACCCACGGTCTAAAAGTTACGCCAGTTTTAAACGCCATCGAACGCAAGTAGGGGTGGACCGGACCGGTCCGGCCGGTCCACGCCCTTTGGATCGGCCCAAGCCGGCCAACCCGCGGCTCAGTCGGCTGAGCCACTACGGCCCACGGTTCGCCCACGCGGACCGCGGTCCACCAAACTGGACCGTCCTGTAGGCTGGTCTTCCTTCCCCATGGGGACTCGAAAAAGTGGGTCCATTATCTGCCGTCTGAGGTCAGCGACCCCGGTCTTCCGCACTCACCACACCCCAGCTAGCGCCCGCCGACGCCTCTGCTAACCCAGCTGACACCGCCTGGCCGACGCCGCCTCGCCTGGGAGCCCCTCCGTCCTCGCCTCGCTGCTCCGCCGCCTACTGCCTGAAGCCGAAGCACCGCCTGGAGCCGGAGCGTCGTCTACCGCCTGAGGCCGAGCCGCCACCGCCGCGTGGGGATACGTCGGACCGCCGTCCCAGCTCACCGGAAAACCCAAAAACCCGCGATCTTCGACGGATGGCGGCAAGCACGTCGGGACACGGATTTCAATTCCGAAAAGTGCATCGGATAGCTCCAAAAAATTTCTACACATTTATGAGTTTTGTTCGATGATCAAACGGAAATTCGACGCATAACTATGAATTTAAAGGAGGTGCGGAAATATAAAACGCACAATCCTACCTGTTGGGCGTAGCCCGGAGCTTCAATGCACGATCTGCTGCCATCGCAATGCTCGGAGAGGAGGAGGATGGAGGAGGACTGGTGAGGGGATCTCCTTGGTTGAGATCTTCCTCCAGGGGATGAAAAAAGGGGGAGATGGGGGGTTAAGTTTAAATAAAAGAAAATTTAATTAAAATTTTAATTAATTTAAACTCCCAATTTAACCCGCATCTGAAACCTCCGGCGCGGTCAAGATTAAACCTCGCCTAGGGTAAACACCACCTCCCGAGCACAACGGCGGTCTCGGAATTTTATTCCAAGGCCTCGTTCAAAAGTTATTAAACTCAAAGCCCAAGGCCACCAAATTACGAAAACGCCCCTGGCGGCATTTTTCACAGAAGACTCGCGCCCATGAAAACTACACCCCTCCTAGGGTAAACGGCACGTTCCAAACTCAACGGTGCCCTTAGTTTTCTAATTAGAGCTACCATTTAATAGATACTTGACTTTAACCATTAAATGAATAAATTAATTATTTAATTTATCCGTTTAACGTTTTGGAAGCGAGCGAGGGGTCCAAACGCCTCCCGCCGACTTGTTTTATGTCATTCCTAGGGTAAAAACCCCATTCTAGACCCATAAATACACTCAGATTTTAGATCTGAAGCACCATTTAGGATTTATCCCATTTATTTGGCGTGCCCAGTGTAAACGCACTGAAAATTTAATTTCGGCCACACCGGGGCTCGGAATCGCACACCGTCTGAAGGCGCTGCTCTGGAATAACATCAAGAATATTCCAAAGTCTTTTATATCAAAAACTGGGTTCTTACGTCATTCCCTCATTCAAGATTTTCATCCCTGAAAAGAAAAACCAGGGAACAACTCAGGGTACCAAGCCTGCACATGGCTCTTCCGTACCTAGAAGAACTCTTGCACAGTATCGCGTCACCGCACACAGACCAAAGGATTTGATCTATTCACGTGAGGTCAGACCTTGCCGATGACGTGCATAGGATCATGCATGCATCTTCTCGGGTAAGTCACATGGGAGACGTCGTGCACCCACTCCTGACTTTGGGGTTAGGTCAAGGCGATAGGGAACCTCGCCATCCCTTCGCATGATCTCAAACGGCCCGAAGGCTCTCAGGGGTTGTTCACCTCCACGACCAAACCCCTACGTCGCACGCTGTGACTGGAATCACCGTTTGGACCTGGGACAAAGCCCGGTGACTCCCTCCTTCAGAATATTCATATGGTGAAACACACAAGGATATCTGGTCACGCAAGGTTTCATAGTCGATGTCTCGCAACCAAGACTCTCTTACACGCTCAGAGAGTGAAGGAGTCAACACCATCGACTAAAGAAAAAGGTCCCCCACCTTCTAGCTTTCTGAAATAGGGTTACACCGACGCCTCGCGTCACCCTGGTAACAACTCAAACAAGGAGTAGGGAGAAAAAGCATTTCACACAGAGTCTAACAATTCTACTTGAAAAAAGTAGAAGCGCTATAGAGAATACCACTTATCACCTCATGCTCTACAGGATCATAGACATCCAAAGCTCACGGCTGTCTGTGGTCCCAACTGTTAGCTCCTGGAGCCTGACGTGGACCGCCTAGTGGTGATAGGAAGACCTCATAAATCCCTCCCCCACTACTATCTCCTCCTGCTCCTCTGTTAGCACCACCTCTCAGGGCACTACTCCGATCACGGCGCTGCCTATGTCGTGGTGGTGCACCTACTACCTGCCCGAAGCTCTCCACATTCCTGGTCGAGCAGTCCCGTGCCAAGTGACATTGCCCGTCGCAAGCATAGCACTGGCGCTCTCTGGGCTGCACTGGTGCCCTCCAATGCCACTGTGGTGTACGACCACACCCCTGAGTCCAGTTATCGGGAAGCCACCTACGTAGAGGTTCTGTAACCCGACGCCTGCTAGTTGCGGCAGACGTCTCGCCTCCATCGTGCCTGCTGCCACCACCAACTATAGAACATGACAGGAAGATCTTTGTCACCATCACCTGCTCTAGTACCCCGACATAAGTGGTAATGCCCAAGGGTACTATGATAGCACGAATCTCTCGGTGGAGACCCTGCTCAAACTCCCGCGCTCGGAAGTTTCCACCATAGACCAAGTCTGGGTAAAAGCATGCACGGTATGCGAAACTAGTCGTGTACTCAGCCACCGTCATCCCTCCCTGATGAAACTGCAGGAGCTCCTAAATCCAAACGGAGTGTAAGAAGGAGGGAAAAAACTCCTCACGAAACAAAAAATGAAAGTCGCTCCATGAAAGCGACGACTCATCAAGAAACTAAGTCACCAGACTCCAATGAAAAGATGCTCTGTGAAAAAGGTTGGTAGCCAAAGCCACTATAAGATCTGTCAGCGTCTGCACAAGCCTGAAGAGGCGAACCACTGTCTCCAGCTAGACATATGCTGCCTGAGGGTCTAGCTCACCACCGAACCTCAACGGTCTCAACTGTTGGAACTCGCGAAGCGTGCTCAACCTATGTTCAAGCTCAGTATTCTCTACTGGAGTTGTCCGCTGCTCACTAGGTGGGGGTGCTACTACCGGACCACCCGGAAAAGGGGCTCGCATGAGGGGTCATGGACTGTGGCCTCGTAGCTCACAGGGTCATCATCACGAACCAAAGTTGGTATCCTGGATAGCTGTCTTTGCGGAGACATCCTGAATATTATGAAGGAGTTCCATGATCAGATGATCATATATGTATATAACAGTCACAAAAATGGGGAGCTGACTCAAGAAGGACAGTCAAAGACTCAATCCTATGTGATGCACAAACCAATTTTCCCTACAATGAGTGTCTCTGCATGCCGAGTCGACAATTGGGTTATCAAGGTCCTGGTGAATGGATACGTCAGCCGCCGCACCATCACTGGACTCCATGGCCTGAGAGCCGCTCTCGAGACACATTAACACTATTGCCCTAAATCCCAACCAATTCCTTTTTAGGGATGTCCGAACAACGTCCCAAGAAATGAACCACCTTTGATACCACTTTGTCATGACCCGAGCCTACCCGAGCTCGAGCCGCAACTACCCCACGTCGGCCTCCATAGGCCAGGGGATGGAGACCAACGCCGAAGGCACAACAACCCAGGGAGACCTTTGCCTAAGTACCTATACACACAAATGCAGAACATTCAATGCAAAAGTGCAGAGTAAAAAAGAAAAACAAAGTACCAACTGCTATAAATAAACCACAAAAGTGCATTGACCTATAACAGTACAAAGTAAAAGCTGAAGATAAACTGAAAAGAAAAAGGGAAAAACACCCGCCCAACCAGAAAAGTGCCACAACCCGGCAACAGTTAAAAAAAAGAAAAATAGCTGGAAGGGTCCCCCACCTGGAACCCGACTCCGACCACTACACGTGGTCTAAGCTCCAAAACTCCTAAGCTCCGCTAAAGTCACAACCAACCTGCCTGTCGTCTGCAACTGCACACCAAGTGCGGGAAAATACCAAGTAGGGGTGAGTAAAAATACTCAGTAGGATACCCCGAAGGCTCGAGGGAGAGACAAAGGAGGTACCAAAGGGTCAGCAGTAGATCGAACAGGGAATAGTAAAGGAGTACCACCGAGAGTGCAGTAGAGAGTACAGCTCAACCCAATAAGAGAAAGGAAGTAGACTCGTCTAAACACAAGGAGCTAGAAATGGTGGAAAGATGAACTTCTCGTCGAGTCTTTGTTACCTATAGCAGGAGAGTATACTCTCCAACCATGAGAAGCTTGACACGGAAAGCACGTGGCATACCCCGCACGTCTTCACCTCTCCTGGAGGGAGAGTAACCAAAACCCAAGAAGTGGGTACTGGAACAAGGTATATACATATCCATATGCTCAAACTAAAAACTCGAACAGAATCGTAAGGGGATCTCTGTCCCATAGCTCAGCCCAAGAAAGTGAGTATCCAACAGTCCCAGAAGTAAACACCATCGATGCCCAGTATCCCGCATGTCTGCCCTGAACTGAAAGTCAAGGGGCTCAAATCACCGAACCTTGACACTATCCGCTTTGGGCGGCACTGAATCACCTGCACGGTTTTAGGTCTCGTCACAACGACGCGTCTCGATGGGGGAAAATGCCCCTCATAATTGAGAGTTATGAGGAAAGTCAAACCACACCTCGTCACTGCCACGTAGTCGAGAGGTCTTCTCAAAGTCAAGTTCGTCCCATCACTGACTCGTTCAACCAAGGGTCCTACTCCGGTAGTCATGGAGAAAAGTCACCGACTAGCCTCATAAGAAGGCTTGAGTTTGAAATGCCAACGGGTGACCCACTGCCCAGCCCTGTTGGAGGGTAAACCCTAATACATCATCAGGAGACCCACTGCCCAGCCCTGCTAGAGGGTAAACCCGAAACAAGTCAGCAGGCGACCCACTGCCCAGTCTCAGCTAGAGGGTAGACCTGGAAGAAGTCGACAAGTGACCCACTACCCAGTCTCTATTGGAGGGTAAACCCTAATACATCATCAGGCGACCCACTGCCCATCCCTGCTGGAGGGTAAACCCGGAACAAGTCGACAGGCAACCCACTGCCCAGTCTCTTCTGAAGGTTAGACCTGGAAGAAGTTGACAGGAACCCACTACCCAGCCCCGCTGGAGGGTAAACTAGAAAAAGTCTATGGGAAACCCACTTCCCAGCCCCGCTAGAGGGTAAACCCGAATATTTCTATGAGAAACCCACTACCCATCCCCGCTGGAGGGTAAACATGAGACTGCTCTGGCCATCCCTACTGAAAACAACCTCCTGAGTAGAGGATCGGTGATCACATAAAGTATTGGTCACACCAGAATCCACAAACCCTACCAGGGAACTCGAAGGGACGTGATACTGAAATCCCACATGGCTCAAGGGAAAAGGGAACCCAAACAACTCTGTCGATCAAACCGTTGAGAACAGGACCAGGGGAAACCACTCAACCCTGCTGGTCTAAACCATCAAGAATAGGACTAGGGGGACCACTCAACCCTACTGGTCTAAACATCGCTAACAGAAGGACCCTCTACGTCGTGAGAGGTCAAAGGTACGTAAATCAGAACACGGTACGTACAAGGGGCCCACACGACGTGTGGCCCTATGTCATCTTCGAACCAAGCGCACAAACTTCCTTGGGTAAAAACCACAATGAGTACCTCTAGGCATTCCTGTATACTCCCAGAGTATACTACATTTCCAGCCCAAAGGCTATCGTGCTCATGACACCCAGTGTCAATGCGAAGGGTGAAAATGTAGTTTCGCCAACCTACTTCCTCCACGGCCTCAGCATTGCTAACCATGTCTCTTTAAACATCTACTTCACTCACACGGGAGTGAATACGATTCCATACCAAGGGTTCCCTACAAACACCGCAGGAAGAACCACCACCAGAGCACCTTTCATGCTTCTACATTTAATAAGATCTCAAATGAGGCTCTGCACCTCCAAACGGATCGTACCACTGTAATCCTCATAGAAAAACATGAGAGATCGACCAATTACTCACCTCCAACGAATATCCGATGGAAAATTCTCCAACACCGCTTTACGCCCGAACGACGTCCTGTGGTCCCGAACCTCGGTCCCGAAAACAGTCGGGCGCGTCACATCATTGAGATCCCCTCAGGAAGACACGTCAAAAAGACTGCTTACTTGCGTGGAATGGATATCCGGCGAAAAAGATGCATTTTGTTGCACCGCACATGAGCGGTGCTTCGTGAGACCCGCATCCGGGTCCCGAAGCACAACAAACGGATCACACCATTGCGATCCTCTTGAAAAAGTACACAAGATGGACTATTCACTTGTCCAAAACAGACACCTGGTGATAAAGCTGCAAATCACAACCAACTCCCAAAACGGCCCTTGCGGGGCCCGCACCAGCATGAGGAATTAAAGTGGGAAAATTGCACCAATGCAATGCCCTCGGAAAAACACCCAAAATTGACTGCTCGCACGCCCCAAATAGACGTCCGAGGAAAAGTTACAAAAAGCTGCGTGCATCTCGAAAGACGGGTCGTGGGGCCCACACCTCAACTTCGGATTCAACGCCCGAAACCGCACTGGTAATCTCCACCTCAATGACTGTGTCGAAACGCCAGTGATGGCGCTCAATTCGGACATCGGGTGTGTCCGCGCCATCCAAAACAAGAACCCCCGAGAAAAGCGTATGTCCACTTAACGTCATGTTTGCGCCACCGATGCCCCTGTTTAGAGAGTTAAAACCCCCCGGAAGCATCTCAAAACCCTTGTCTCAAGCCCAGGATCACGTTGCCACAGATGACACGCAATTCTGACCCACGGTCTAAAAGTTATGCCAGTTTTAAACGCCATCAGACGCAAGCGGGGGTGGATCGGACCGGTCCAGCCGGTCCACACCCTCTAGACCGGCCCAAGCCGGTCGGCCCGCGGCTCAGCCGGCTGAGCCACCGCGGCCCGTGGTTCGCCCGCGCGGACCGTGGTCCACCAAACTAGACCGGACCAGAGGTTGGTCTTCCTTCCACGCGGGGACCCGCAAAAGCGGGTCCGCTGTTTGTCGTCCGGGGTCAGCGACCCCGATCTTCCGCTCACACTGCACCCGAGCTGGCACCCGCCAACGACTTATCTGACTCAGCCGACGCCGCCTCGCCTGGGAGCCCCATCGTCCTCACCTCACTGCTCCGTCGCCTTCTGCCTGAAGCCGGAGCGCCGCCTGCCACCTGGAGCCGGAGCGTCGCCTGCCGCCTGAGGCCGAGCCGCCTCTGCCGTGTGGGGATACGTCAGACCTCCGTCCCAGCTAGCCAGAAAACCCAAAAACCTGCGATCTTCGACGGACGACGGCGAGCGCGTCGGGACACAGATATCAATTCTGAAAAGTGCGTCGGATAGCTCTGAAAAATTGATACGCATTTATGGGCTTCGTTCGACGATCAAACGACAATTCGACGCATAACTATGAATATAAAGGAGGTGCAGAAATATGAAACGCACAATCCTACCTATTGGGCGTAGCCCGGAGCTTCACCACACGATCTGCCACCACCGCAACGCTCAGAGAGGAGGACGATGGAGGAGTATTGGTGAGGGGATCTCCTTGGTTGAGCTCTTCCACTAGGGGATGAACAAAGGGGGGGACAGGGGGTTAAGTTTAAATAAAAGAAAATTTAATTAAAATTTTAATTAATTTAAACTCCCAATTTAACCCGCATCTGAAACCTCCAGCACGGTCAAGATTAAACCTCCCCTAGGGTAAACACCACCTCCTGAGCACAACGGAAGTATTAGAATTTTATTTCGAGGCCCCGTTCAAAAGTTATTAAACTCAACGCTCGAGGCCGCCAAATTACGAAAATTCCCCTGGCGGCATTTTTCACAGAAGACCCACGCCCGCAAAAGCTACACCCCTCCTATGGTAAACGGCACATTCCTAACTCAACGGTGCCCTCGGTTTTCCAATCCGAGCCACCGTTTAAGAGATACTTGAGTTTAACCATTAAACGAATAAATTAATTATTTAATTTATCCGTTTAACATTCTGGAAGTGAGCAAGGGGTCCAAACGCCCTGCGCCGACATGTTTTATGTAATTCCTAGGGTAAAAAACCCATTTTAGACCCATACGTACACTCATATTTATGATCCAAATCACCGTTTAGGAGTTATCCCATTTATTTGGCGTACCCAGTGTGAACGCACTGAAAATTTGATTCCAACCACACCGGGGCTCGGAATCGCACACCATCTGAAGGCGCTGCTCTGGAATAACATCAAGAATATTCCAAAGTCTTTTATAGAAAAAACTGGGTTCTTACATCATTACCTCCTTCAATATTTTCATCCTCAAAAAGGAAAACCATGGAACAACTCAGGTTACCAAGCCTGCACATGGATCTTCCGTACCTAAAAGAACTCTTGCACAGTCCCACGTCACCGTACACAGACCAAAGGATTTGATCTATTCACGCGAGTTTGGCCCTTGCCGATGATGTGCATAAGAGCATGAACGCATCTTCTCGGGTAAGTCACGTGGGAGATGTCATGCACCCACTCCTGACTTTGGGGTTAGGGAAAGGCGGTAGGGAACCTCGCCATCCCTTCGCACAGTCTCAAATGGCCCAAAGGCTCTCGGGGGTAGCTAACCTCCCCAAACAAATCCCTACGTTGCACTCCGCGACTGGAATCACCATTTGGACCTGGGACAAAGCCCAGTGATTCCCTCCTTCAGAATATCTATATGGTGAAACACACAAGGATATCTGGTCACGCAAAGTTTCATAGTCGATGTCTCGCAACCAAGACTTTCTTACACTCTCGGAGAGCAAAGGATTAAACACCATCGACTAAAGAAAAAGGTCCCCCGCCTTCTACCTTTCCGACACAGGGTTACACCGACACCCCGCATCACCCTGGTAACAACTCAAACAAGGAGCAGGGAGAAAAATAATTTCACACAGAGTCTAACAATTCTACTTGCAAAAAGTAGAAGCGCTATAGAGCGTACCTCTTATCAACTCATGTTCTGCAGGATCATAGACATCCAAAGCTCACGGTTGTCTGTGGTCCCAACTGTTAGCTCCCAGAGCCTGATGTGGACTGCCTAGTGGTGATGGGAAGACCTCGTAAATCTGTCCCCCACTACCAGCTCCTCCCGCTCCTCTGTTAGCACCACTTCTTAGGGCGCTACTCTGATCACGGCGCTGCCTCTGCTGTGGTGGAGCACCTGCTGCCTACCAGAAGCTCTACACATGCCTGGTCGGGCAGTCCCGTGCCAAGTGACCTTGCCCATCACAATCATAGCATCGGCGCTCTTCGGGTAGCACTAGTGACCTCCGGTTCCACTGTGTTGTACGACCACACCCCTGAGTCCGTTTATCAAGAAGCCACCTGCGTCGAGGTTCTATCACCCGACGCCTGCTAGCTGCGGTAGACGTCTCGGCTCCGTCGTTCCTGCTGCCACCACCAACTGTAGAATGTGACAGGAAGCTCTCTGTCACCAACGCCTGCTCTAGTACCCCGGCATGAGTGGGAATGCCCAAGGGTACTATGATAGCACGAATCTCTCGGCGGAAACCCTGCTCAAACTCCCATGCTCGGAAGTTTCCATCATGGACCAAGTCCGGGTAAAATCGTGCACGGTCTGTGAAACTAGCCGCGTACTCGGCCACCGTCATCCCTCCCTGCTAAAACTGCAGGAGCTCCTGAATCCGAACGAAGCATAAGTAGGAGAGGAAAAACTCCTCACAAAACAACAACTAAAATTCACCCAATGAAAGCGACGACTCGTCAAGAAACTGAGTCACCAGACTCTAATGCCAAGCTGCTCCGCAGAAAAGGTTGGCGGCCAAAGCCACCATAAGATCTGTCGGTGTCTGTACAAGCCTGAAGAGGTGAACCACTGTCTCCAGCCAAACCTCTATTTCCTTAGGGTCCGGCTCACCACTGAACCTCAGCAGTCTCTACCGCTGGAACTCATGGAGCACGCTCAAGCTCAGTCTGCTCTGCTGGAGTTGTCCGCTACTCACCAGGTGGAGGTGCTACTACCGTCCCACCCGGAGAAAGGGACTCGCATGATGGGTCATGGACCGTGGCCTCTTATCTCACAGGGTCGTCGTCATGAACCAAAGCTGGTATCCTAGCTGGATTTCTTCGCGGAGACATCTTTAATATTATCAAGGAGTGCCACGATCAGATGAGAATATATGTATATAACAGTCACAACAATGGGGAGCTGACTCAAGAAGGATAGTCAAAGACTCAATCCTATGTGATGCACAAACCAATTTTCCCTACAACGAGTGTCTCAGCATGCCGAGTCGACAAGCAGATTATCAAGGTCCTGGTGAATGGATATGTCGGCCGCCGCACCATCACTGGACTCCCTGGCCTGAGAGCCGCTCTCAAGACATGTTAATATTGTTTCCCTAAATCCCAACCAATTCCTTTTTAGGGACGTCTGAACAATTTCCCAAGGAACGAACCACCTTTGATGCCACTTTGTCACGACCCGAGCCTACCCGGGCTCGAGCCGCAACTACCCCAAGCCCGCCTCCATAGGCCAGGTGCTGGCGACCAGTGCCGAAGGCACAACAACTCAGGGAGGCCTTTGCCTAAGTACCTGTACACACACACACAACACACTCAATGAAAAAGTGTAGAGTAAAAAAGAAAAGCAAAGTACCAACTTCTATAAATAAACCAAAAAAGTGCATCAACCTCTAACAGTACAAAGTAAAAGCTGAAGGTAAATTGAAAAGAAAAAGGGAAAAACACGCGCCCAACCCAGCAACAGGTAAACAAAATAAAAAAAGCTGGAAGGGTCCCCCACCTGGAATCCAACTCCGACCACCGCACGCAGTCCAAGCTCCCAAACTCCTAAGCTCCGCTGATGTCACGACCAACCTGTCCGTCGTCTGCAAGGGAACACCAAGTGCGGGCAAAGCCCAAGCAGGGGTGAGTAAAAATACTCAGTAGGATACCCCAAAGGCTCAAGGGAGAAAACAAGGAGGTACCAAAGGGTGAGCAATAGATCGAACAGGGAATAGTAAAGGAGTACCACCGAGAGTGCACTAAAGAGTACAACTCAACCCAATAAGAGGAAGGAAGTAGACTCGTCCAAACACAAGGAGCTAGAAACGGTGGGAAGATGAACTTCTCATCGAGTCTCTGCTACCTATATTAGGAGAGTATACTCATCCAACTATGAGAAGCTAGACACAGAAATCATGTGGCATACCTCGTGCGTCTTTGCCTCTCCTGGAGGGAGAGTAACCAAAACCCAAGAAGTGGGTACTGGAACAAGGTATATACATATCCATATGCTCAAACTACAAACCCAAATAGAATCGTAAGGGGATCTCTATCCCATAGCTCAGCCCAAGAAAGTGAGTAGTCAACAGTCCCAGAAGTAAACACCATCGATGCCTTGCATCCCGCACGTCTGCCCTGAACTGCAAGTCAAGGGGATCAAATCACCACACCTTGACACTATCCGCTTTGGGCGGCACTGACTCGCCTTCACAGTTTTAGGTCGTGTCACAAGGACGTGTCTCGGTGGGAAGAAACTGCCCTCGTACTTGAGAGTTTTGAGGAAAGTCAAACCACACCTCGTCACTGCCCCGCAGTCGAGAGGTCTTCTCAAATTCAAGGCCGTCCCATCACTGACTCGTACAACCAAGGTTCCCGCTCTGGTAGTCACAGAGAAAAGTCACTGACTGGCCTCATAAGAAGGCTTGAGTCTAAAATGCCAACGGGCGACCCACTGCCCAGCCCTGTTGGAGGGTAAACCTGGAACAAGTCGACAGGCGACCCACTACCCAGTCTCTGTTGGAGGGTAGACCTGGAAGAAGTAGACAGGCGACCCACTGCCCAGTCTTTGCTGGAGGGTAAACCCTAATACATCATCAGGCGACCCACTGCCCAGCCCTACTGGAGGGTAAACCCGGAACAAGTCGACAAGTGACCCACTGCCCAGTCTCTGTTGGAGGGTAGACCTAGAAGAAGTCGACAGGCACCCACTGCCCAGCCCCGCTGGAGGGTAAACTCGAATAAGTCGATGAGAAACCCACTGCCCAGCCCCGCTGGAGGATAATCCCGAAGATGTCGATGAGAAACCCACTGCCCAGCCCCGCTGGAGGGTAAACCCGAGACTGCTCTGGCCATCCCTACTGGAAACATCCTCCTGGGTAGAGGATCGGTGCTCGTGTAAAGTATTGGTCACACAAGAATCTACAAACCCTACCAGGGAACTCGAAGGGGCGTGATACTAAAAGCCCACATGGATAAAGGGAAAAGGGAAAGCAAACAACTCTGCCGATCAAACCGTCGAGAACAGGACTAGGGGAAACCACTCAACCCGGATGGTCTAAACCATCAAGAACAGGGCCAAGGGGGCCCACTCAACCCTGCTGGTCTAAACATCGCTAACAGAAAGACCCTCTACGTCGCGAGAGGTCAAAGGTACGTAAAGCAGAACACGACACGTACAAGGGGCCCACACGACGTGTGGCCCTATGTCATCTCTGAACCAAGCGCACAAACTTCCTTGGGTACAAACCACAACAAGTACCTCCAGGCATTCCCGTATACTCCCAGAGTATACTACATTTCCAGCGCAAAGGCTATCGTGCTCACGGCACCTAGCATCAATGTGAAGCGCGAAAATGTAGTTTCACCAACCTACTTCTTCCATGACCCCAGCATGGCTAACCACGTCTCTTTAAACATCTACTTCACTCACACGGGAGTGAATACAATTACACGCCAAGGGTTCCCTACAAACACCGCAGGAAGAACTACCACTAGTGCACCTTTCATGCTTCCACATTTAATAAGATCTCAAATGAGGCTCCGCACCTCCAAACGGATCGTACCGCTGCAATCCTCGCGAAAAAACATGTGAGATCGACCACTTACTCGCATCCAACGGATATCCGACGAAAAAGTCGCCAACACCGCTTTACGCCCAAACAGCGTCCCGTGGTCCCGAGCCTCGGTCCCAAAAAAAGTCGGGCGCGTCGCACCATTGTGATCCCCTCGGGAAGACATGTCAAAAAGACTGCTTACTTGCGTGGAACAAATATCTGGAGAAAAAGATGCATTTCGCCGCACCACACACGAGCGGTGCTTCGTGGGACCTGCATCCTGGTCCCAAAGCACAACGAACGGATCACACCGTTGCGATCCTCTCGAAAAAGTACACAAGATGGACTACTCACTTGTCCAAAACGGACACCCGATGATAAAGCTGGAAATCACCACCAACTCCCAAAATGGCCCTTGCAGGGCCCGCACCAGTGTGCGGAATTAAAGTGGGCAGATTGCGCCAATGCAATGCCCTTGGAAAAACACCCAAAATCGACTGATCATATGCCCCAAACGGACGTCCGAGGAAAAGTTACAAAAAGCTGTGTGCAGCTCGAAAGACGGGTCATGGGGCCCACACCTCAACTCCGGATTCAACTCCCAAAACCACACTGGTAATCTCCGCCTCAACGCCTGGGTCGTAACTCCACTGACGGTGCTCAATTCGGACATTGGATGTGTCTGCGTCGTCCAAAACAATAACCCCCGAGAAAAGTGTTGTCCACTTAACGTCGTGTTGCGCCACCGAGGCCCCCGTTTCAGGAGTTAAACCCCCTGGAACCATCTCAAAACCCTCTTCTCGAGCCGAGGATCACATTACCGTAGACGGCACACAATTCCGACCCACAGTCTAAAAGTTACGCCAGTTTTAAACGCCATCGGACGCAAGTGGGGGTGGACCGGACCGGTCCGGCCGGTCCACACC
Source organism: Viscum album (assembly GCA_963277665.1). Taxonomy (NCBI): domain Eukaryota; kingdom Viridiplantae; phylum Streptophyta; class Magnoliopsida; order Santalales; family Viscaceae; genus Viscum; species Viscum album. Next base: position 737,361,105 of record OY728125.1, on the reverse strand, counting down.
CCCTGGACCAGCCCAAGCCGGCCGGCCCGCGGTTCGCCCGCGCGGACCGCGGTCCACCAAAATGGACCGGCCCTGTAACACCCCATAATGATAAAGGGTTAAATGACTAAATGATATGACTCATGTCAACAAGATGCACCTTCCTTTTCGGGAGTCTGTCTGATTTGAACTCCACAGTTAAACGTGCTTGGCCTAGAGTAGTGATCAGGATGGGTGACCTCCTAGGAAGTTTCTGAGGGTGTGTGTGAGTGAGGACAAAACACACTGGAAATGACATGTGTTGGCCTGTGGGAACTGTCATTAGTCAGATGACTCGTTCAGGCATGTGGGTGGACCCTGGGGTGGGCCCCACATGTCTGCAGGGCAACTAGTGGTACCTGGTAGGCCAGGACCCAACGGCCTTGTTAAGGCGGGGTGTCTGTGTTGTCACCGGGACCTGGTTGTCACATTTGGTATCAGAGGAGGAACTCAGCCTTAAGTGCAGTGCACTGCCTGGGTTGAGATGTAGGGCCCACAACGAGGACGTTGTGCTCTAAAAGGGGGGGGGTGATTGTAACACCCCATAATGATAAAGGGTTAAATGACTAAATGATATGAATCATGTCAACAAAGTGCACCTTCCTTTTCGGGAGTCTGTCTGATTAGAACTCCACAGTTAAGCGTGTTTGGCCTGGAGTAGTGATCAGGATGGGTGACCTCCTGGGAAGTTTCTCAGGGTGTGTGTGAGTGAGGACAAAACACACTGGAAATGACATGTGTTGGCTTGTGGGAACTGTCATTAGTCAGATGACCCGTTCAGGCATGTAGGTGGACCCTGGGGTGGGTCTCACATGTCTGCGAGGCAACTAGTGGTACCTGGTAGGCCAGGACTCGACGGCCTTGTTAAGGCGGGGTGTATGTACTGTCACCGGGATCTGGTTGTCACAGGCCCGGAGGCCGGTCTTCCTTCCACGTAGGGACCCGCAAAAGTGGGTCCGTTGTCTGTCGTTTGGGGTCAGCGACCCTGGTCTTCCGCGCTCACCGCACCCCAGTTGGCACCCGCCGACGACTCCGCTGACCCATCCGACGCCGCCTGGCCGACGCTGCCTCACCTGGGAGCCCCGCCGTCCTTGCCTCGCTGCTCCGCCGCCTGCCGCCTCGAGCCGGAGCGCCGCCTGCCGCCTAGAGTCGGAGCGCCGCCTGCCGCCTGAGGCCGAGCCGCTGCCGCCGTGTGGGGATACGCCGAACCGCTGTCCCAGCTCGCTGGAAAACCCAAAAACCCGCAATCTTCGACGGACGACGGCGAGCGCGTTGGGACACAGATTTCAATTCCGAAAAGTTCATCGGATAGCTCCGAAAAAGTTCTACGCATTTATGGGCTTTGTTTGACGATCAAATGGAAATTTTATGCATAAATATGAATTTAAAGGAGGTGCGGAAATATAAAACATACGATCCTACCTGCTGGGCGTAGCCTGGAGCTTCGCTGCATGATTCGCCACTGCCACAACGCTCGGAGAGGAGGATAGAGGAGGATTGGTGAGGGGATCTCCATGGTTAAGCTCTTCCGCCAGGGGATGAACAAAGGGGGAGAGAGGGGGGGGGTTAAGTTTAAATAAAAGAAAATTTAATTAAAAATTTAATTAAAAATTTAATTAATTTAAACTCCCAATTTAACCCGCATCCGAAACCCACGGTCAAGATTAAACCTTCCCTAGGGTAAACACCACCTCCCGAGAACAACGGATGTCTCAGAATTTTATTCCGAGACCCCATTAAAAAGTTATTAAACTCAACGCCTGAGGCCGCCAAATTACGAAAACGCCCCTGGCGGCATTTTTCACAAAAGACTCGCGCCCGTGAAAGCTACACCCTTCCTAGGGTAAAAGGAACGTTCCGAACTCAACGGTACCCTCGGTTTTCCAATCCGAGTCACCGTATAAGAGATACTTGAGTTTAACCATTAAACGAATAGATTAATTATTTAATTTATCCGTTTAACGTTCCGGAAGCGAGCGAGGGGTCCAGACGCCCTGCGTCGACATGTTTTATGTCGTTCCTAGGGTAAACACCTCATTCCGGACTCATACGTACACTCAGATTTAGGATCTGAAGCACCGTTTAGGAGTTATCCCATTTATTTGGCGTGCCTAGTGTGAACATAGTGAAAATTTAATTCCTGCCACACCGGGGCTCGGAATCACACGCCGTCTGAAGGCGCTGCTCTGGAATAACATCAAGAATATTTCAAAGTCTTTTATAGAAAAAACCCGGTTCTTAAAATCTTATATTTTTAGTAATAAAATAATTACCATTGTTAATTTTTAATCAAGATTAATAAGGGTAAAATGGGTAAATGAGGTATCTCGATTTTTTAATAATTAAAAGGTCAAATACACCTTCTAGAGAGCCTTGTTTGGTATGAAATTCACACCCAAATGTCTCAGCTATCATTTCTCCACCTAATTTGCTAAACTCACCTAACACTCATGTGATTCCATTCATTCCCCTTACTGAACTTTAGTTTCCATGAATAAAACATCTCTTTTTTACCTATAAAAGGGGTCTCTCACCACCCTTTTAATACCACTCTAGAATTTGGTTTCCTCCTGAAAATCTTCTTTATTTGCTTCCCCTAGAACCCCCTTTCACCCTCATAATCTTACGGTCATAATTTATTAGCCCAAGATCTTCCTTTCCAGAGAATCCTCCAAGAGAAACCTAAAGTTCTCAACATAAGTTCAATCTTTTCACTAACGTATTTTTATTAATCTCTGCATTTAAAATTTATTTTTCCTAGTAATGTATGATTGATTCAGTATATATAGTATAATTAATGTTGTTATATTTTGGAAATAAATATTAACCACCTTGAGAAAAACGAAATCTTCATTCGTGCATTGTACGGACGATTGGCTTCATGATGCAACATGTTTAGTTTCCCTTGACCGCCTTACAGAGATGGATATAAGGATGGTATTAACGGATAAATATGATTTTTATGATATAATTAAGGTTCTAGTATGAAAATTTTGAGAGCATCATAATTATATGATCAACAAATGATCATCTTTAATTTAATCATTTAAAATAAGTGGACTAAGAGGATGATATTTTTTCAAATTATGTAATATTTTAAAATCCATTAATTGTTCTTCTAATTCCTTCTAGTTTGATATATCACAAGAATAAACATTAATGCTATCATTATGATCCTATTATGATGATATTATAAAAATCCACATTATAATAATTCATTAAATCTGGGTATGTTCATGTTTGAGTAAGTTTAACCACCTACTTGAACAATACAATGAATTTATATCTATGGGAACATAATTACTGGTATAATATAATACAAATATGTAAATAATAATTTTTTTATTCTATAACTATTATATAAATATTTAATTCATCAATTAATAAAACACCCTTCGATCGTTTGGAATCACCAAAACATTCTTATTATCGATTTCATCTTCAAGGATAATGATTAAAACACTCATGAAATGAATTTGAAACATCATAAATTATCTTTAATGATAAATTTAATTATCTAATGATGAAGAAATTTGAAAGAATAATAAATACAGACACAGATATTATGAAACTAGTATAAACAGTTAAAACTATAAACACCGAATGTTGAAAATCAGTAGAATTATTATTAGACTACGAAAAATATGTCTTCTCCTACTTAGAAGAAGAGTAATTTTTTTATCTGTGTTTTTAAAAAATTAAAATTTGAAAGAAGGGTATAGGGTTCGAATAATTTTAAAAATGGGTCCGGGATGCGTGAACGTCGTTCACGCATCCTTCCGCGGCGTGGGATGCGTGAACAGCGTTCACGCATCCCGGACCCCGACGGTAATGCGTGAACGGCGTTCACGCGTCCTTTGTTGACCAGCTAAAGGAAGCGTGAACGCCGTTCACGCATCCTTGCGCGGGAAAAGATGCGTGAACGGCGTTCACGCTTCTCTCCGCGGCGAAGGATGCGTGAACGCCGTTCACGCATCCTTCGCGGACGAGCTGAAGGATGCGTGAACGGCGTTCATGCATCCGGCCGAGAAAAGTTATAAAAGGAGGGGTCCCCCCCCAATACCCATTGTTCTCCTCTGATTTTCGTTGCGAAGCTCTGCAGAAATTCTTTCTCAACAAATATTTGCTGCTTTTATTGAGGTAAAATTTCTATTTAATAATTTAATTGTTTATTTGTGTTTATTTATTTCATTTGTATGTTTAATTGTATTTATTTATTTCATTTGTATGTTTAATTGTATTTATTTATTTCATTTGTATGTTTAATTGTGTGTATGATTTATTTATTTCATATGTTATGCATGAAATGTTTTGTATGATTTAATTTTCTTGATGTTGAATGTTCGTATGATTTAATTTTTTGAATGTCTGTTGTCTAAATATTGAATGTTTTATGTTATGTCTAAACTTTTTAATGTTTAGAAAAAGTAATTTATGTTGGAGAAATTTATTTTAATGGATGGTTTTGATGTAAGTGTAAATTAAATTACTTTTATTTACTAGTAATAATATTTTTAATCAATAAAGTATAAAATATATTTACTTATATTTTGAAAAGTAGAAGAATGGCCAAAAAACATTACAATTTCATAAAATTTAAAATAACAAAAGTGTTTATTATGTAAATCTCAATTAGATAAGTTATAATAAAATTTATTTAATGTTTTTAATAAATATATATATATATATATATACACATGAAGTTAAATTTTTGTAAAAGAGGTGTAGTATTTAATATAGATTTTATATAATACGGATAATATAATAAATATACCAAAAAACACGGTATGAGTGATGACTGATCTTGAGATGACCGACCATGCATAATTGAAATTGCATGTTTTATTTTGTGTATGTTGTTATTCAATTTGTAATAATTGCATTTTTTCGGTATTGATGACCTGCGAGTCATCTCTCAGTAAGTGTAAGGACCTGCATGTCCGTTTAAATTAATTTATGTATTTCATACCCCTAGACCCTCTCACATGCATGTGAGTAAATTTGTAAATAAAAGACTGACGCCCCAAAGAGGTGTCGACGAAGAGGCATCCCCGAAGAGGTGTCGACGAAGAGGCATTTGAGAACTCGTTCGAGAGGTGGCGTTGCTATTTGACAGGAGATTGGCGGTTGCTGCAATATTTGATAATAGAGATAGGAGTTTACTCATATAAATTGTGGTTAGTTTATCAGATAATGATAAACTAATCGCAAGTCTCAAGATCAAGTCATGATTATATATTCATAAGTAATCAAACTTTATGAAACATTATATTAAATTTGCTTTTGTGCTAAAATCACAATCACTATACCTTAACAGTGATAAATCAATACATAAAAAAGTCTCAAGATAATCAATTATTCAAAACCAAATTAAATAATTTAAAATTTTAATGTAGTGTATAATATTTTTAAATTTTTTTTTAATAGGTAATTATGTCTGCTCAAATATATTGCAACGGTGAGGTAATTTGTACCGAGCAGGGTTTTAGCTACAGTGTGCCACCTGTCAAAGTGGTAAATCTCCATGGTTGTATGACATTGGATGCAGTTCGTAATAAGATTCATAGTCGGTTAAAATTGAGTGCAGGACAAGCAATCACTTCAATTAGATACCGACATCTTCAATATCCTGAGCGTATGTGGCACAACGACTACCCTATAGTCGATGATGAGGATTGGATGGAGGCTTCTCAGTTATTCAGGCAACATTGTATTAATGGTTTGATGGAATTATTTATTGTCATTTCTGATATTGATGTGGTGCAATCGATTACTACAGAACCATGCTTTGTGACCGCTATAGAAGTTGGTCCTTCACAACAGTCTTCTTTATTGCCTCCTTCTCATTCGACTCCTGTGGAAGAATGTAATGAGGAAGATCATCAAAATTTGGAAGGAAATGTAGATGACATCCCTTTCTGTGCTGATATAGTGCAAGAAAGTTTATCTGAGGAAGAAGAATCTGGGGAGTCAGCAGGAGATGATGTGGTTGGAAATGAACCTTCGGAGGTTCCTTTGAGAGACAGACATCCACTACATCCACCAGTTAGTGGTAATCAGCCTTCAGTTTTGAGTTCCTTAGTTGGAGGAATGTCTCGTGAACAACTTTTTGATTGGGATGTCATTACACCAGCTTCTGAATTCCCTGGCATTATAGGGAATATGCCTGCATCAAATGATAATGCCATATATGTTGGGCAGGAGTTCGAAACTAAACAAGTCATGAAAAATGTGATAAAGCAATACCACATTGAGCGACATTTCACATTTGTGGTTTATGAGTCAAAGAAGACCAAATATCTCATTCGTTGTGAAAAATATGGGTCAGAATGTAAATTTCGATTAAGAGCAGTATTTGATAAATGTTATGGATGTTGGAAGATAACCAAATTAGAAGGCCCACACACTTGTCTGCATCCCAGCTTGGCACAAGATCACTCTTCTCTTGATGCAGAGTTTATATCTACTGTTATTTGTGAGATGATACGAACAAGTCAGGATGTTCCTGTTGCCCTTATTCAGGAAAGAATTCAACAGTTGTATAACTATAAGGTATCATACAACAAAGCTTGGAATGCAAAACAGAAATCCATTGTAAAAGTGTATGGTGATTGGGATGAGTCTTATGCGTTGTTGCCACAGCTTATGGAATTGTTGTCTCTCAATAATCAGATTGTTTATCAGTTGGACACTGTTGAGTATGTATCCCAAAATCATCTAGTTGATCGGTCAAAGGTGAAGTTCAAGAGGATTTTTTGGGCATTCAGACCGTGCATTGCTGCATTTCCCTTTTGTAAACAATTTATTCAGGTAGATGGCACATTCCTTTATGGAAAGTATACAGGTGTTCTACTCATTGCTGCCACACAGGATGGTAATCGCGCTCCTCTGCCACTTGCTTTTGCTGTTGTTGAAAAAGAAAATTTTGAATGCTGGAGCTGGTTCTTGGCATGTGTACGTGTTCATGTCACGCAGAAACAGGGCGTGTGTCTGATATCTGATCGTCATAGAGCGATTATAGAGGTCGTGAGTAGTGATGGGGTTTCTTGGACTGAGCCGAATGCTTATCACCGTTATTGCATTAGACATATTGCAAGTAATGTGCATAAGCAGTTTAGAGATGAGGCCATAAAGAAGGCGATCCTCAAATTGGGTATGGTTTTCTAAACTTTCTTTTTTTAACAAAATTTACTATCCATTTTAATACATTATTATGTTATGCTTTCAGCATATGAACCCCAACAAGAAAGGTTTGATCGGCGTCTTGAAGAGATCCGAACAGTTAATGAGGAGGTATATGAATATATGGTACAAATTTCAAAGGAAAAATGGTCATTAGCATACGATGGTGGCATGAGATATGGGCATATGACCACTAATATAGTGGAGTGCGTAAATGGGGTCCTCAAGGGTGTGCGTAAACTCCCAATCACAGGGTTAGTGCAAGAGACATTTTTTAGATGTGTTCACTACTTTGTTGACCGGTCCCAAAAGGCCTACCAGAGGATGGAAAATGGAATGCTTTTTACTCAGCATTTTCAAACTGATATTGACCGGATACGGAATGAGGCTTCACGATGGAATGTTATAGCCTTTGACAGGGAAAAGAGGAGTTTTCGGGTAAGAAAGTGCTACGACCAGGGTGCATGCACTAATGGTGGAGTGTTTGTCGTGATGTTGGATAACAGGTACTGTGATTGTGGCAGCTTTCAGGCATTGAGATATCCATGTGTACATGTTATTACAGCTTGCGCTTCGGTAAATATATCGTGGGAGCCATATGTTGACCCGGTGTATCACATGAGCACTTTGGTTAACTGTTATAGTGCTGCTTGGATGCCTGTTGGTGACTTCCATTCTATCACATTGCCTGCTGATCAACCGACCATTTTCCCTGATATTTCCAGGTTTTCATAAGTCGGTTTTGGTATCATTTATAATTTTTTCAATGTGTGTCATTTGTAAAATTATTGGCTTCATGCTACTAGGTTGTGGCCTCGAGGAAGACCGAAGTCAACTTGCATCAGAAATGAGATGGATTGGCCTCGGCAACGAGGAGGGAGAATACGATGCAGTATCTGCCACGCAGAAGGACATACTCGTAAGAGATGTCCCCAAGTGGCAGGACAGAGTTCCAAATCTCATCATCCATGATCGAGTCTGTGTACCTGCTCTAAGAGGAAGAGGTTGTGGTTGGTGTCGATGATGAAGAAGAAGAATAAGAAATAGAGGATGAGGATGAGAAGAAGTAGAAGACTAAGAGGAAGAGGTTGTGGTTGAATAACCTATTGTGGAAGTTTCTATAGTTACTTAGGAACTTGATCTATTTGGAATAATGTTAATGGTTATCTAATGGATAATGGATAAATTAACAAACGTAATTTCACAAATAAGAAGAAATAATTAATTTTTCACTTTTTCCTCTTAATTTTTAATGTGGAATAATGTTAATGGTTATTTAATGGATAATGGATAAATTAACAAACGTAATTTCACAAATAAGAAGAAATAATTAATTTTTCACTTTTTCCTGTTAATTTTTAATGTGGAAAAATGTTGATGGTTATTTAATGGATAATGGATGAATTAACAAACCTAATTTCACATATAAGAAGAAATTATTAATTTTTCACTTTTTCCTGTTAATTTTTAATGTGGAATAATGTTGATGGTTATTTAATGGATAATTGATAAATTAACAAATGTAATTTCACAAATAAGAAGAAATAATTAATTTTTCACTTTTAAATTATGGTTTTCTTATAAGATGTCTAGTTTTAGTAATGGCATCTGAGTGTCTTATCATCCTTAACTAATGTTGATTGTGAGACTAGGCTAATCTTGATTGTGACACCAAATAAAAATGAATATATCATGATTCCACTATTAATAAGTAACGATGATATCATGTGTGCAGATGGCAGGTTTTCCATTGCTTACATCTCAGGCTACTCATGTATCACGACTGCTTTTAGAGGGACGTCCTGTGGCTCCCTTGAGTGTACGTAGATCTCACCATTTCCATCATACTGCACCACTTCCCGCTATCGTCCCACATCTTCGTCGAGCTGGATTTTATGGCGTAGCGATGTGCGACTTCACGTTTCTTGATCATCAGCTCATTGCCGCACTTGTCGAGAGATGGAGACCAGAGTCGCATACTTTCCATTTCAGTGAGGGAGAGATGACTATTACATTGCAGGATGTGGCTATTATGTTGGGCCTCCCTATCGACGGACATGCTTTGACAGGCCGAGTTCCATCAGATTTGCCTGAGCTTGTTCATAGACTTCTGGGCATAGAGGTCCAGGATGATGGCAGGACCATCGTCGGTGGTAGATTGCGGATGCCTTGGTTAGACCAGCACTTCACACATTTACCAGATGATGTTGATGACGTCACCGTGCTGCGCTTTGCACGGGCATATATTTTGAGGCTGATTGGTGGCACGCTTTTTGTTGACCACTCTACTACTTTTGTGCACCTGATGTATCTATCTTTTTTAGAGGATTTGGACCAGGCAGGTCGATATAGTTGGGGGTCTGCCTGCCTAGCATATACATACAGAGCCCTATGCAGCGCATGTCGCATCGAGAAGATGCAGATCACAGGATGCATGGTTCTTCTACAGATGTGGGTATGGGAGCACATACCTCGTTTAGCTCCACATGCTCGTGCGCCATTACCCGTAGATATTGTAGCAGAGGCTCCACGTGGACGTTGGTATGTTATTAATTCTTTCTAATATCTAACTTACTTGTATAAAATTCTTTTATGAAATGTAAAAAAAATGTTATCTACAGGTGGAGTCAGGCGCATCGACATTCAGATTCTCCCAGACATGATGTTCACGCCTACAGACTTATGCTAGACAGCATTCGACCAGACGATGTAAGTAATTATTATTTATATTGTTAAATCTTTACTCTTTACTGTAAATCTATTCATTTATTAATTGATTATTCATTTTTTCTTTCAGATTACATGGATGCCATATACAGATGCTATCCTTCAGAGTCTGCCCCCATACTGTACAGTGATGCTTGATATCGGCTCCTGCATGGTTCCACTGATTCATGTGATCATACTCATACATGCGATTCTTTCTAACAAGGGAAGATTATTTGAAATATATAAAAGGTTAAAGATCAATGGTCAATAAGAGTGATTGAACTAATGCAAATTGATGTGTGTAAACCTATTTCACCAAGATTTATTGATACGAAGAGATATTTTTAGTGGCCAAGGATCAATTAGGTGGTAATGAGAGGGAGGTGAATCAGTGGTAGCCTTATTTTACTAATTCTTTTTTTAAATTCAACCTATTGAAATTTGTTTAGGTTTTTGATCCACTCAATATAAACTCTCAATCATTCCTCAAGTGTAGTTGTAATGAAATAGGGAGAATCACATGTTATTTACAGGGTTATTTTGAAAATACTACTCATTTCTATATTGGTTATACCCCCCAACATGTATTATTCACTATCTCCACAAGTTAATACAATGACATATAATCCATTTTTCCTCTCTATAACAAAAAATAATCCACTATACACTCTCTTTCTCCATAATACATTGGAGATTCATTCTACTCTATAATCCAAAAGATACATCTACTTCCAAATTTAGGAAGAAGTTCTTCTTCAAATAGACTTACTCTATAAGAAATCTAGTCACTCCTACCTTGTGTACTTTATCAATAATTTTAGAAATTATTATATTAAGACTCTTTTCAGATTTTGTGCAATCTAGATTCTCCTCAATATTCAAATAATCAAGAACTCATCAATTCATCTTTCTGTATTTACCTGATACATTATTGTATCGAGTTATCAGAAATAATATTTCAATTCAACACAGAGTCTTCATCACCTTCATACACACTTTATTCACAAAACAAACAATAATTGTTCATGGGTAATATATCATTATTACATGATTTAAAATCAATCATTTAAATCCTTATTTAAATTTGTTTCGTAATAACACATTTAATTACACATTTATATATGAATACTCATCAGTAGTGGTATCATATTTTCCTCATATTGAATGCCCCATTAGTTTCTGTGGGTATTTTGTTTCATGCAACTCATAAAGAATACTAGAAGGATTAAGGTTCCCCTCTTTCTTCTTAATGTGGTGTCTATCTCTATGAATCATTATCTATATTCATACATGTAACTCATATTTAATTACATAATAAAATACAAAAACTCATCAAAAATACCCAATGCTCGGGTCTTCTCCATTCTTCACATAAATGTTACAACTCATGTAAGAATCTGATTCACGTGGATTCATCAAAATATGATCTTCTAATCACCCGAATACTTATGTTTCACATTTCATCACATAGGATATTCATTTTAGAATAAATTTTTACTCTCATCACATGAACTATTCATTTTATTATTTAAATTATATTAATGAAATTGTAACTTCATGAATATATTATCATGATTGTACCTTGGCATTAAATCTAGATCTTACTTCATTTGAAGACTCTATTTCATCAAAAGTCTTGGGATCCTTCAGTTCATGCACGACAATGCATGAATATTGAACATGACTTGTTCTTGGATCATGCTTGGATATTATAAGTTCATCATGGACTTCTTAATATGGAAGGGTCCTTGGTTTTATCCAAGGATTCCCAACCATGATCTTTGTGACTCATCAATGGTAGATAACCAATGCTCTATAAAACCCTTGAGAAAGGGAAGAAGGTTCTCACTAATTAGACAACTTGAAAAAGTTAGATCAAACTGTTGTGTAAATGTCTGCATGTTTTTAGTGGAGAGACAATGATTGTGTCACCATTTTCCCATATAATAATATCACTCGGTTGAGTGTTTCCTTATTTATTTTATCATTCCTTCAGCTTGGTAGAAGTGATTACTGGGGTACGCTCTCAAATCCTCACTGGCATCGACCCATGTTGTCTTCTCTAACACCATTCCACTGCACATGATTGAACCACCACTCTAATACCATGTGCCTCATGTGAATTCATGCTCGCCTACCATTTCTTCCCATACAATAGTCAACTCCAGTTCCCACCTCAAAAGTGGCTGCACCTAATTCCCTTATGTAGCTAGTTGGATGGATTCCTTTTTAAATAAAGTTAAAAATATGTGTTAGATAAAATATTCCACCAAATTCCATATTCACTCCAAATACCAATCCTTATTCTTCATGAAAAATATAAATAATATATTTATACTTTTTTCATATATCTCTTCATTCATACTTTAGTGAACATTTTTGAAAACTCCTTTGCACATTTTTTTCTATTTAAGATAATCTTAAATAATTCTCACTTTTAAAACATGGATAATTATCCAAATATGAAATTAAATTACATAACATGAATCCATAAAAATTATCCAAGCACCACCACTTCACATATTGACATATTGATAAAACATACAACCATTTTTTCCAACAATCTCCCCCTTTATCTTCTGTTGTTAATATCCATTCATATCATAAAAGTTAATATGTGGTAACATCAATTATTCTCCCCCTTATTTAAAATAAAATGAAAAGGATAATTGGACAATTTTAAACTCATATTTCTTCTCAAAAAAATCTTCACATATATTTTAAATAAGGGGATGATATGACATGATACTTGGAACAAAGCCTTTAGTTAATAAACACTATATCTATATGATCCATCCTACTGTAGAAAGAAATAATTAAATAACCAATATAATATAATCTACCTATAACACATACTCATATGTGATACTAAAATTAGATATTCTCAATTATCAGGATGAGTAATTTTAAGATAAGAAATACATGATCCTGCACACACTTCAAAAAACACATTAGAAAGTTCAAGTGCAAGAACAAATCCCCCTTTTCTCATTTTTTCATTAAATAAGTACTCAGCCTTAATGAATATAATTAAGAAAAAATGTAAGATAATGTGATTGGAATACCTCAAATCTCTTATAAGATCCTCCTTAAGAGATGAACTCATTCTTCATCATGGGAATTTATGTACTCCATGATGAACAATACTTCTCCTTCAATTCCATTCAAGTAAACTCATAACACATAAAATAATAAGGAATAAGGAGGAACCTCTTGTATTCTATACAGGAAACATTCAATGTGAGAGTTTTCTCTCATCCTTTATTTCTTCTTATTTCTAAGCCAAGCATGGGATGTGATTTATTTCTTATTACATGCTTCATGGATTATGCACATATTTTCTTCCCATAAATTTCCTCTTTATTTGGAATACATTTTCCCCCTCCTCCACAGCTGGTACAACCTCATTATTTTTCTTCCAAATTTTTCATCTTCTCTTCCAAGATTCTTATTACGTGGGATTTGATTTTGGTTCTTTAAACACCATTTTTTGATACTCGTTTTTATCTTTAAAAACATTGAACTTATTTTCTATCTTAATATGACTTCTTTTAGGATACAAAAATTCCTTGTAAGTCATATGAGTAGAGTTTCTCCACATAGATTATTTACCCTTGCATGTTTTCATCTAAGTGAAATACCTTTCCATTAGAAAAAATGAATCATTTAGGTATTCTGTGAGATGCGTGAACGCCGTTCACGCATCCCTTCTCTCGGGAAGATGCGTGAACGGCGTTCACGCATCACGCCCGGGTCCGGGATGCGTGAACGCCGTTCACGCATCCCGGACCCATTTTTAAAAATATTCGAACCTTATACCCTTTTATCAAATTTTAATTTTTTAAAAACCCAGATAAAAAAATTACCCTTAGAAGAATGCTTATTAGACTACGAAAAATATGTCTTCTCCTACTTAGAAGAATGCGCCTCACATTTCAATCTTTTAGACCATTACCACCCTATCGGCCACTCCATCTAAGGCAGTGCTCGCCTCCACGGCGATCTTCGATCCTGGTACCCTTCCGACCAGCGATCTGGCTCCGTCGCGGCTGGATTCAGCGTGCTCTCCGATTTCGGTTCCGCATCTCGGCGCTGTTCTTCTCTCAACCCCTCCATCCCCTTCTTCCCTGATTTTACCCAGAGCTTCCGGCTGGAACCCTGAAGGGAAACTTCCCGGTGTTGACCATTCCTACATCCGCCTTCACGAAAGCCTCGGAGTGTCTCAAGTGGACACTGGTGGCACGATTTGGTGCAAATTGGACTCCGATCCCAATCTTCCAGAAGGGGATTCTTGGGGCTTGGCTCCCCCGGATCAGGTATCATCCTTGAATCGCAAATCATTCTGTGTGGTTATGTCTTCAAAGGGTGATTTTGTTCAAGCATGGTGTAAATCTCCCAGATCTGTACGGTGATGGTGCTTCAACTTGTCCAATTGGGCGATGGAGATCCACCATGGCCAGGATTCCTCCCATGCGGCGGTGTAGATCAAACTCCATGGGCTTCCCCTCCCATTCCAGAATGCCTCCTTTCTACGTGCCATTGGTGATTCTCTGGGAGGTTTTCTGTGTGCGGATGAGTGTACCATTCGTCTTGATGAATCCTCGATTGCCCGGATCTATGTGGAGATAGACATCTCTCAGCCACCCCTTGAATCGGATCTGTCTCCGAGTGCAAAACTCGTTCGACTGGTTCCAAGATCTCGTCTATCCATCGCCCCATAGGTTCTGCTCATTTTTCCATCTCCTTGGTCATTCCTTACCTGCCCGCAGAAGCCTCCTCCAGGATGCGCCGGGTGTTCGCATGCATGTGCCCTCTAGAAGTGTCGATTCCCCATCTTCACTTGATGATGGAGTGCCCATCCCAGATCTGTCGGTAAAGGGTAGATACCTGGAAGGATTTCTCTTGGGAGATACCTTCTAGGGAGGACTGGGGGAGCAGTGGCCTATTCTTGCATTGAGTCCCCTGGGCAGGGAAGATCCTCCTTGTCAGGCCTTGGTTCCTTATAAGCCATTGGACCCCCTCTCGTGCAAAGAGGGTGTGCCTCGCGATGCCCATATTATTATAATGGACCGAGGATAAGGAATTTCTTGTAGTTTCTCAACTCTCGCTCTTCCTCCTCATGATCCCGGTCTCTCAAAATTGTTTCCTCATGTATCCCCAGCCTTCTATTGTGTATTATAACCTGTCGAGGAGTCCCAGTCTCACTCAGTTTGTGTTGCTACCCAGCCCTCTCATGCATTTTCCCCTCAAATGGAATCTCCCCTTGTCTTTGTGATAGTAGTTATGTGTACTAAATCTTTATCGGGTATGATCTGCTTAGCCTTTCTCCATGGGCCATGTTCAGGGTGATGAGGGGGTCAAAATATCGAACTCAAGAACCCCCAGTTTCTCTAAAGATGATCTCTTCGCCTATTCACAACGGAGTGTGCACGAGATCTCAATCCAAGATCATACGGGAATGATCTCCTGATCCTTCTCATTTGAAAGGTTCCAATCTGTCCGGGCCAAAATCAGACGCCAATATGATCGGTGATCTCTTTCATCATTTGGAATGCTCGAGGCCTGGGGGCTTAGGTAAAAATGGATTTCATTGCTACCAAACTCAAGAAGAATAAAGTCTCTCTTGGTGCAGTGTTTGAACTTTAACAACATTCCTCTAGAATATCTGAGTTTGTGCGGAGAATAAAAATGCAAGTCTTTGCATGAAAATCCTCAAAACATGCATATATGGTTATTTTGGCATTCAAATATCTGAGTGGAACTGATTGATGCATCGAACCATTTTATTACTACGAAGGTTACTTCAGGAGTACATAGTTTTTACATCTCGTTTGTCTATGGTATGATCAAACATGGGAATCGCCATGGAATGGCCTATGTTCCTTTGATCTGGGGGAGTTAGAATGGATGGTGGCTGGATATTTTTACGTTGTTTCTGATCTGTTTGAAAAGAAAGGGAGATGAAACTTCCCTCGGAAAGGGGGTCTCCGCTCCTGGTACCGATTGGATCAAATTCTTAATAATGACCATGCCATATCCACATACCCAAACACCAAGGTATATCATCTCATTTGTAGGCTATCAGATCATTCTCCTCTATTGGTCTCCTTACCCTATAGGAAAGAGATAGGTGATCATTTCTACTTCTCTCATTTTTGGCCTGAGTATCTATGATATCAAGTGGTGCAAGAGTCATGGAATAATCCTACCTAGGGGAGTGCATGGATCAGGTTTCATAAAAAAACTTAAATGACTTAAAGAAGATCTCCAGGTATGGATTAATAACCAACCTCTGTGCTTTTAGGAGTAGGATGTGGTGAAGATGGAAATCAAACACCTAGAGTCCAGTCTAGAAGAGGATTGGAATGACGACTTGTTTGGTGAGATCATTGAAAAAGACATCTTGGCGGAAATGATCATCGGGCATGGATGGTTGGCTCGTGAACAGTCGAGAATAATGTGGCTATGTGAAGGAGACTAAAATGTGGCATTGTTCCATGCATGTATAAAGAAGAAAAGGCATAACTCCAGCCCCTACATAATTCTGGATGATGGATCCTATAACGATGATAGGGGCGTGGTGGGTGGCATGGCTGAATGCAGGTCCCAACACTCGCATGCCTAATGGTTACCCGAGGGGGTATGAGGATATTTTGAATGTGAGCCCTCATGTTGTCTCCAGTCTCGACAATGGTTTCTTTGAGGCTGAGTCGGATGAAAAGGAGATATATGATGCAATGTGTGGTCTTAATGAAAAGAGTGACATGGACCCAAATTTCTTACCAAGTTCTTTTTACAGGGAATCTTGGAAACTGATTAAGAGTGACTTGGTGAAATTTGTGCAAGACTTCTTCAGGGGTGGCAATCTCCCTCAAATAGCTTGCGCCACTACACTTTTTCTCATCCCCAAAATCAAGGACCCCTCTTCCATCCATCAGTACAGGCCTGTGAGCATGTGCAATTATCTGTATAAGGTGTTGACTAGTGTTATTAATAAAAGGATCTCTACTCACCTTCCTCGAGGGATATCTGATGAGAGACATGGGTTTGTTAAGAGGAAGTCAATCCAAGGAGTGATTGCATTAACCCAGGAAGTGGTCAGTGACATTAATCTCAAGGCTCGTGGATCTAACATTACAATCAAGCTTGATATGGATAAATCTTATGATATATTCAAGTGGAACTTCATTATTATGGTGTTATTAGGTATGGGCTTCTCCTCATGGACCTCAGATCTCATCTTTTGGTGTGTCAGTTCTTCATGGATTTCAATATCTTTCATGGGAAAAAATCATGGATTCTTCAAAGCTTGTAGAGGGCTAAGATAGGTCGACCCACTATCCCATAGCATCTTCATTCCTATCCAAGATGTTCTTAGCTATCTCATCAACGGGAGCATTGCGAGGGTTAATATTCTTCCTTTTCGGTGTAGATTTAGCTCTTATTGAATCTCACATATTATGTTTTAAGATGATACTATCATATTTATGAATCATTTTAAGAGATCAATCCATGGTATTAATAAAGTTATTGATGATTACTGTAACCGAAGTAGTTGAGTTATCAACCGAGGGAAGAGAAACTTCTTTATCTCAAATAGGTGCTCGGATAGGCGGGTGGGCTCTCAGAGTAGCAGCTTGAACATGCACAAAAGGGGCTTCCTAATGGAGTGCCTGGGTGCTCTTATATCCTAAAAAAGGATGCAAATTCTTCATATTGATTAGATCACCGGGAGAATCATGGGCCGAGTTTGGAATTGGAAAATTCACTATCTTTCTTTTGGTGGTAGAATTGCTTGAAGGTTCCGGGCGCAGCGGAAGCGTGGTTGGGATGGAACCCAACTTTGATTTTTATCATGATTAATGATTATTTCGGGATCAATACGACGATGAACGCCGGTCTCCACGGAATAGAATCAAAGATTTATATAAAGAAGGAAGAGGCCCAAAACCTTTACAGAGGATCTGACACATCATGTTTATAATTAATTCGATTAATTTCATAAAGAAAAATAATACCTGGATCTTTGGTATTTTTCTTCGTTGATGATGTTGATCATCTGGAATGACCCTCCTGGATTATGTCGTTGTGCTTGTAAGGATCCAAACTAGAATACCTCTAGCGGTGATCCACACGTGCTCTGATGACATCTGATCGACACCGCTCGTTCTCCAGGTACTAGCGCGGCGAAGCGAGTGTCTTGTGTCGGTCGTTTTTGATCGCTTGTTCTTCAGCCTTGAAGAACGTCTCTCATTCTTGAGAGGGGCGGGAAGAGGACTCGAGAGAGAAATTTTTTAGCTCAACAATTCTCAATTCACTGGGTGTACGATTCGGTGTCGTGTGGTGTCTGGCACAATTGGCGTAGTTGTCTATTTATATGCATAAAACTTAAGTTACAATATTTAATTGCATAATAGCAGTTAAATACATTCATGAACTTAGAGAAAACCCATGCTCATAATAATAATATCGCGTCATTATTTATGGTGCGCCAACTTGCACAAAACAGAATTATAAATAAAATTCCACGTTACAAAATAATAGCAGCGTCTTTATTATTTTAACTTGTGCCAACTAGTTAAATAATTATTTACCGTCTTGGAAATAATTATTTTACCACCAAACTGGCTTTGGTCCTCTCAAACTCCACTTTCATTTATTGAACACCCAAATAAATAGTTTATTCTCTTAAAGAAATATTTTATTTACAAACTAGTAAATAAATATTTATTAAATGTTCAATAAAATAAATAAATATATTTTATTTAATTTATGCGATCATTTTAACTTGAATAAAATTATTCCACGGTCTTGAAAATAATATTTATTTCATTATTTAAATTCAAATAGAATTTATCCGAGACCACAAAAAACACTTAGTGTGTGACCCTCTAGGATTTTTTCTCGTTGGCATTAGGCAAACTTGTCTAAAGTCCGAGAGTACTCTCTATCAACGGGTCAAGGCACCCAAGAGAAAGAATATAATGTCGCAACAACGAAATCCACATACGAACGCTCACTGTGAAATATAATCTCTTTGTCGTAATATCTCATCAAGCAAGTTTCATGATAGTGTCATCAACTTTTATGCTTAATACGTCATTCTTTGACTACCTGAAATAAACTCATCATTACACAATTGCCATGAAATTTCGCGCGACGGTTCTATTTTAATCAAAGGGCCGAAATATCAACTTCCATAAATGGAAGAGACAAATCATTTCTCGACTTATCCATTAATAACATGTCACTCGTGACGCAACCAATGTACCCTACTTCCTGCCAACTATCAGCGTAACAGTTTTTGTCAGTAAATCAAAGTGCATGAGTGATGACACATATTAATGATATTATTAAAGTCCAAGGATCATTACACACGCTCGCATATATAAATATCCAATGACACCAAAACATGTTGAATTCCTACTGACGGGTATGTTCTCATAATCTCATGTCTTGTAGATTACCAATTGCGAACTTCATGAGAGGAAGTCTCATCTACTTACGAGTACTCACACCTGACGGTTTGCATGTTACGTGTCCCATCATAGTATGTTATCCAACTGTAGAACTGTATTTAAGAATATTGTTCTATCATTTCAAGGTTCTCATCATAACAGAGAACTGCCATGACCTTATTCATGCAACAAATACTCTAGGACATTATTACATCATAATCATGCATAACAATGAACAATATGTAATAAGATGTTTAATATTTAAGTACATTAAATGTCCTTGTAATCAAAGTACAACCAGTTGGTTCTAGGAAACCAACTCTTACAAACTCCCAATTGGACTAGAGCCAAATGCCTACGACTTTCAGTCTGCTAGACCTCACATGGTGATCATGTTTCTGCCGAGTCAAGACTTTAGTCAAGGGGTCCTCCACGTTGTCTTCTATGGAAATACTGCTCACTGCAACTTCGCCTCTCTGAGAAAAATCCCTTAAGATATGATACTTTCAAAGTATGTGCTTCGTCCGCTGATGTGACCTTGACTCTTTTGTGAGAGCCACCACTTCAGTATTATCATAGTAAAGTGTGATGAGATCTTTACTGCTAGGTATCATATCCAGCTCCTAGACAAAGCTTCGTATCCAAACTACTTCTTTAGCTTCCTCAAAAGCTGCGATATACTCAGACTCGGCTGTAGAATCTGCGACCACACTCTGCTTTGAGCTCTTCCAGCTCACTGCACCTCTATTCAAAGTGAAGATGTATCCTGTTTGCGACTTCATGTCATCTTGATCAGTCTGGAAACTAGCATCTGGGTATCCTCTGATGATTAGTTTCTCATTTACTCTATAAACCAGGAACATATCCTTAGTATGCCTCAGATACTTTAGGATAGTCTTGACTGCCATCCAATGGCGGTCACCTAGGTCAGCTTGATATCTGCCTACCACACCAATGCGTAGGCGACATCCATCCTAGTACATAGCATGACATACATGACTGACCCAATCGCTGATGTGTATGGAGTCATTGCCATTATATTTCTTTCCTCATGTGTCTGAGGACACATTTTCTTGGAAAGATGAATGTCATGTGATGTTGGAAACAATCCCCTCTTGGATTGTTCCATACTGAATCTCTTCAGTATCTTATCAATGTATGTACTTTGACTTAGGCCCAAAAATCTCTTGCATCTATCATGATGAATCTTGATCCCAAGAATATATGCTGCATCGCCCAAGTCCTTCATAGAGATGCATTGATTCAACCATGCCTTAACGGACTGTAAGACTGGTATCTCGTTTCTAATAAGTAATATTTCATCAACATATACTATTAGAAAAATGACTGCACTTCC
The DNA here is from genome assembly GCA_963277665.1 of Viscum album. Lineage (NCBI taxonomy): Eukaryota > Viridiplantae > Streptophyta > Magnoliopsida > Santalales > Viscaceae > Viscum > Viscum album. The sequence continues at coordinate 737,340,381 of OY728125.1, read as the reverse complement.
ACTAAACCATTTGTAGACACAAGGATCACATTCGTTCATGATAAAACTGAATTTCATTATGGCTTCATTAAAATGAATATTCTATGACCTGGATGCTTTCTTTAATCCATAAATGGATTTCTGCAACTTGCATACCTTATTGGCATCCTTTGGAGTCATAAACCCTTCAGGTTGTGTCATGTAGACATCTTCCTGAAGGTTCCTGTTAAGGAAGGCTGTTTTGACATCCATTTGTCAAATCTCATAGTCATGATAAGCGACATTGGTCAATAGAATTATGATGGATTTCAGCATTGCAACTGGTGAAAATGTTTCGTCGTAGTCAATGCCTTGACGTTGTTTGAACCCTTTTGCAACCAGTCGTGCCTTATAGGTTCTGACTTGTCATTCCGTGTCCAGTTTCTTCTTAAATACTCATTTGCAACCAACAGGATTTACATCAACTGAAGGATCTACCAAAATCCAGACTTGGTTTTGGTACATAGAATCCATTTCAGAATTCATGACTTCTTGCCACTTGGCAACATCTGTGCCACTTACTACTTCCTTGTAGGTTAGAGTATCATTATTATCAACTAATAATGAGTCACCATCCTTGATAACTAGAAAATCATACCGTTTCAGTTCTCTAACCTATCATGTACTCCTACACAGCTCTTGTGTCTCTGGAATAGTTCTTTCTTCCACGGGGTTTTGTGGAATCTGTTCATGTACCAACTCTTGTGTACCTTAAGCCTCAACTTCATTGAAGTCTATCTCGCTCTCACTATCTCTTTTGGAGATGTGCTCTCTCTCAAGGAATATGGTGTGTATTTCCACTATAATTGTTTTGTCTGAGGGGTTGTATAGGTAATATCCCCTTGTTTCCTTAGAGTATCCTATAAAGGTACACTTTGTGCCTTGAGGTGTAAGTTTGTTTCCTGAAGAGGCCTTAACAAACACATCGCTTCCTCACACATGTAAATTCGATAATATTGTTTTCTTTCCACTCCAGAACTCGTATGAAATACCATTTATCGATTTAGTTAGTACTTGGTTTAGTATGTGCGCCGCTGTTTGTAACGCATATCCCCAAAAGGATAATGAAAGACCCGCATGACTCATCACTGATCTCACCATGTCCAATAGGGTGTGGTTCCTCTTTTCGCTCACACCATTCCACTGGGGCGTGTATGGAGGAGTGAGTTGGGATAGGATCTCAAACTCCTATAAGTAATCAATGAAGTATTGATTAAGATATTCTCTACCAAGATGATTCTCAATTTCATTCTTGTATTCTTTAAATTTATCAAAAGAATCCAACTTATACCTCATTAAGTAGATATATCCATATCTACTAAAATCATCAATAAAAGTGATGAAGTATGAGTACCCTCCCCTTGCTACAACTGGAAATGGTTCACACACATCAGTATGAACCAATTCAAGAAGTTCTTTAGCCCTTTCACCTTTCCCACTAAATGGAAATTTGGTCATTTTTCCTTGTAAACATGCATGAGATACACCAAATGGTTTTAGTTTGAAAGAATCTAAATATCCATTTTGATGTAACTTTGTCAAGCGTTTCTCGTTTACATGACCTAGCCGGTGATGCAAAAGTTGGGTGTGGTATGAGTCATGTGAAGTATCTTTGTTATCGATTTCCATTACTTGGTTTGTGTAATCCAACATGTAACGACCGTTGTATAAATGTGTCCTACCAAAACAAATGCTATCTTTGTAAAAGAAGCAACATTCATTTCCAAACTTGAAAACAAATCCATCAGTATCAAATTTGGATACATAAATAAATTTTTTAGTAACAGAAAGAACATAATAACAACCCTTTAACACCAAGATAATCTCTATTGGCAACGTTAGGTGGTAGTCCCTGACATCTACAACAACAAGTCTGGCTCTGTTGGATGCTCATAGATCTACCTCCCCTCGGTCAATCTTCCTGAATCTACTTGGTTCCTGTATTTGGATACATATGTGAGAACCATAAGCTGCATCTAATACCCAATTTGTAGAAACAGATAGATTGAATTTGATAACAATCGCACCTGAGGCTTCCCCTTGCTTCTTAGGCTGGGTGCAGTTCTTCTTCCTGTGACCCTTCTTACCACACGTGAAACAAACAACCTTATGTTCCTTTGCCTCTCCTTTGATCTTCCTTTTCTTGGAAGGTCGTGAAGAAGCTTTGGGCTTAAAGCTCTTCGCCTTCCCTTTCCTCTTATTCACCATAAGGACAGAAGACTTTTCACTCTTCATATCTTTGTCCACTTAACGAATGAGGATAAGAAGATGAGATAGAGACTTCTCAATGTTTTTCATATTGAAATTGAAAACAAAGTTAGAAAATCTCTGAGGGAGTGATGCAAGAATGAGATCGGTGCCCAGTTTTTCAGGGAGTTTAAACCCTATAACCTCCAGGTGCTCAATGTCGCCAATGAGCTCGACTACATGAGGCCCAGCTGGGGAACCTTCTCCAAGCTTACTCTGAAAGAGTGCCTTAGAGATCTCAAACCTTTCCTGTCTTACTCTCTCCTGGTAAAGACTATGAAGATGCTCGAGCATGCTATAATCATCCATGTTTTCATGAGACTTCATTAGCTCACTAGACATCGATGATAGCATCAAACATTGAATGTCGACCGTGTCGTTCATATGTTTCTCATAGACCAGGAAATCCTCATCACTCGCCTCTTTGGCAGGCGGATCAGGTAATGCTGACTCCAGCACGTAAGACTTCCGTTCACGGTGTAGGATAACCCAAAGACATCTAAACCATTCCTAGAAGTTATTGTCGGTGATGATGTTATCTTTATCCAGAATTGATCGCAAGGATAGTGTGGTTGATGAGCTTGTCATTTTTATTCTAAAATTAAAAGAGGAGATCATTGGTACTTTATTGATTACATTTTATGAGAAATAATAAATTTTTATTAAGTCTCCCACTATTTTATCAAGTCCCAATGACCCTCACCATTGAACTTGGAATGTCCAGTTGTCATGACATTTTAGTGGCAAGGATCCATATTCCCCTTCGCATAACCCCAACAAGGGTTAGTCAAGCTATTAGAAGGTATTTAGGTAGGCATGTCTTTTCCAACTGTAGGCTTTTAGCTCCTTGATCTATTGAATGGACTCCCCAATCCTGAAATCACGAATTTGGATTTTTTCAACTCTTGCCTCCAATATTACACCAAGTATAACAAGGGATACTCCTCTTGATGTAATATGGTTAAGTCAACCCAAAACCTTTCATAAGGGCTTCCTGTATAAAAGTAAGTGTCCCAACAAGGGTTGGTCAAACACATAGGTTTATTGAGTTCTTCCTTAATCAAGTAACAGAAGGCTTGTTCTGACTTAATATTTTATTTGAGAGATTATTATCTATTATGCGTGAATTTCTTATTATCATTATCACATGCTTGTTAATATTAAGTGGAACTTACTTAAGTGGTTAACAATGTCTTGATAATATTTACGCATAATTCTGGTTTATTTTAGTTCTATCTTGCATGCTTGTTTAATTCATTAATTATGTGATCGTGACAACACATCCATAATGATAAACCATGCAACTGACATAAATAAAATAAAAAGAATGATCATGATCTTTTCTAATGGTTAGTTTATCTAGAGGTTGATAAACTAACCCTGACCTAGGGGAGAAACATCTTGAACCTTTTGGGTTCATGTTTATAGCTTTCCACATGTCCACCTCTGTATCTCCTGGGATTGGTTTCGTCTTGACTCCAGTTTGAACCACCTCCACTAGCTTGGGAGTTCCGTCCATTACATATGCCTTTTTTTTAACTCACATGCAGGTGAGGGGTAAAAATGGGTTTTACATAAAAGAAACCTTGGGCACACAAGCCCTACATATTAATGAGGAGAGATGACTCGCAGGCCAAGAAATTTAATTTAAATAAATATATTAAAAGAAACCATCCACATACAAAGGTTTTGGTCTAGCTCATGATCATCCATACACGCAACGATGTTTACGCATAAATAAAACTAGCATTCAATTCTTTAATCGTTCTTGTTTAAGATAAATCACGCTCGAATCAATTAATTATCATCTTTAATTAATCAATACCTTTATCTTAAACCCCTTTTTTCTGAATTTCCTTGAGATTCTCATCCATCATAATTTTAAACAAATAAATTCATTTAAAATTATCTTTTTATGTAACTTGTACCTTGGAGGAAACCTAGTGAATTCCTATTCATAATTACCCAATGATTAGAAATGAACATTACATAGATGTTAAATTAAATACATATATATAAAACACCTATCATGTGTTGTGACTCAACTTTACGCCTGCACGATGGTACACGTCTCAAGAGTTTGTATAATATAATAATAAATTTTAATAAATCTGTGTGATTTGGATGAGTACACGGTGTGTAGTTACAACTATACGATGTGTACTATTTTTCACCGTCCATCTGAAGTACACGCCTGGGGAAATGACGTGTGAGTGTACTTCAAAAATCTTCAGAGTACACGAGATGTTCAGTGGGGCACACGTCGTGTAGTATTTGCGTTACACAGTTTCCAGTCGGGAAAGCCGTGTACGGGGTACACGGTCCAACCCTAACCTGAAGGGACTACACACCGTGTCCAGTGGATTACATGGCCTGTAATCTTGAAACCGTGCCCCGCCTATTCCTAGTCAACAAACAGAGTCATTTAAGACTTAGAAAGACTCCAACACACGATTTGGTTTGGCGGACCGGTCTGATGCATTGAATCTTGAATACAAGGCGTGTACTACCGAATACACACCGTGTGTTCTGGTGTTGTATGGCCAGGAAGATTTGGAACCTCCGGATGAGATCCTCTATTTTATTTTAATCAAAATTTAAAGAAAAGATCGTTTCTGTAAGGTGAACGAGAAACGAAAGAGGAGGAATAGATCTCGAGATTCAGATTTGTGGAACGATTAACTTGAATTGAAACAACTAAATTATTAAATGCGTAAGTCATCAATGAAATATTTACACAATTATAAACTATTATGTAACCTCGCTCTGATAGCACTTGAAGGTTTTGGGCGCAGTGGAAGCGTGGTTGGGACGGAACCCAACTTTGATTTTTACCATGATCAATGATTACTTTGGGATCAATATGACGATGAACGCTAATCTCCATGGAATAGAATCAAATATTTAGATAAATAAAGAAGAGGCCCAAAAGATTTAGAGAGGATCTTGCACATCATGTTTATAATTAATTTAATTAATTTCACAAAGAAAAATAATACCTATATCTTTGGTATTTTTCTTCGTTGATGATGTTGATCATTTGGAATGACCCTTACAGATTATCTCATTGTACTTGTAAGGATCCAAACTAGAATCCATCTAGCAGTGTGCTCTAATGGCCTCCGATCAACAACGCTCGTTCTTCGGGTGCTAGCGTGGCGAAATGTCTGTCTTGTGTCGGTCATTCTTGATCGTTTGTTCTTCGGTCTTGAAGAACATCTCTCATTCTTGAGAGGGGTGAGAAGAGGATTCGAGAGAGAAATTATTTATCTCAAAAATTCTCAATTCACTGGGTGTACAATTCGGCATCGTGTGGTGTCTGACACAATAGGTGTACTTATCTATTTATATGCATGGAACTTCAGTTATAATATTTAATTTCATAACAACAATTAAATACACTCATGAACTTAGAGAAAACCCATGCTCATAATAATAATACCGCATCATTATTTATGGTGCACCAACTTGCGCAAAACGGAATTATAAATAAATTTCTGTATCACAAAATAATAGCATCGTCATTATTATTTTAAGTTGTGCCAACTAGTTAAATAATTATTTACCGTCTTGCTAATAATTATTTTACCACCGGACCGACCTTTTCGAGTTAACTTGGTTAATGGATTAGAAAGTCATGATTTTTTTTCACAAACCTACTATAATATACTGCTAATCTAAGGAAACTACGAATCTCAATTATTGTTGTAGGTTGAGGCCACTCCTCTACAACCTTTGTCTTTGTAGGGTCAACTGTGATTCCTTCATTGGTTACAATGTGCCCCAATAAAGAAACCTATTGTAACAAAAATTCACATTTTTTGAACTTTCCAAAAATCATATCCTTATCAAGAAATATCTGTATTGAGTAAATGATACAAAATATCAATATTTATCCAATAAATCATATAAAATTCATAGTAAAACATTATATATAGAAATGGTATATGGTTTAGAAAATAAGATTATCCATGATACAAAAAAATATAGATATTTAAGATAAATTTAATTTCTAATGAAATATGATCATAATAAATTCAATGTTTCAAGAGAAATTTAATGACCACAAAATTAATTAATAGATTAAATATGACCATCAATTCATCAAAAAATTAAATTTTGTAGTAAAATCAAGACTTTTAGAGAATAGAAGAAAATAGAAGAGAAACATTTAAAATAATTTTACATTAAATATTTTTATTTGTAAAACCATTGAAAAATTATAGAATATTCTAAACAGAATAAAATAGTTATGGTGGTGGGAAAATCCATAAACATCATATACGTTAAAAATAAACATTCCTTTTGAATGTTTGTAAAGAAAGTAAAACAATGAACCTTTCAAAAAACATTATAAATATTTCTTTAAAACCTTATAAAAATTCAAGGATAAATTAAAATTTCCATAATAAATAATTTGAGTAAATAAAAATAAATTTTATAAACTAATTTTTGAAAATATGGACATGGAAGAAAAATATACATGATCTAAAAGAGAAATAAGATCAAATTTTCTTTTAAATATTTCATTGATTGATTTTAAAAAGAGATTAAAAGTTATAAGAAAATAAGGACACTCCATAAATATATAGGGGATAATAAAATAGATGAATTTACGAAGGATAAATTATATGATTCTTTAAAAAAAATAAAGGCACTCCCAAAAAATGAGATTATAAAATAAATTATTACTTGTTCGGTAACTTTAAAATTGTAACCCCTTAAAAGCGTAAACTTGAATTGAAACTCTAATATCCATTAATAAATATATATTCATGTTAAATATATTAAAGGGACAGTAAATACACCACCTAAAAGTAAATTGGTAAGTAATACCAAAATACATCTCAATGGAGTGTAAATTGAGATGAAATCCCTTAAAAGGATCATATCATTTTGAGAATTAATCAATGAAGTGATTATGTGTAACAAATGTAAATCTCAAAAAAAGTAGAAATGAAACATAATTTAATAATAGGTAATTTTACACATAATCATGTCTGGACATTGTCAATGAAGTAGAAGTATAACCCAATGAATGGAAATTGAGTTAAAAACCCCTTACCTCATGCTTTCACATTGTTGAATGTTATTTTAACCTCCTGTATAATGCATTAATTTTTTTTTATTAATTTATATAAGAACCATATTCATTTTTTTAATATTATATATGATCCAATTATAACCTCTTATCACATGTTCATCAATAATCCTTCGATATTATCATTGTTTTGGGTGTTAAATGTTTAGTTTTATCATGTATGTTTTATTATGGACGTTCTAATTTTTGTTCATAAGTTATAGTTTAATCATATACAAAATTATATCAATATTATAAATATTATATTTATTCATTATATATATTTTTAGAATCATTATTGAATAGTGGACATGGAAAATAAATCACATCGCTTCATGGAGACGGTAAGTCATACATTTGCATGAGTGACATTATCATTTTTTAATGGGTGAAAGGGAAATTAAGTATATGATATATTAAATTTAAAGAATCAATATTACTTCTTAATTATTATTATCCTTGTGTGGTGATGATGGAAAATAAATTACATTGATTCCTGAGGTGGTAGTCCGCCATTCACACGAGTGACAGTTTTGTTTCCCATTCGATGGAGAATGGGGTGGATAAATATTATGCCATCGACATAATAAAATATCAGTATATGGTAGATACTATTTTTATTATATTTGAACTTTTAGGACATAATTGAAGGCAGTAAAATAATGATTAAAAAATAAAGAGCTTGGTTAAGACGATTACCTTCTCTTAGATAAAACTATTTGGATATCTTCTTAAGGACCATTGGATTGGTCTTTTGGAGGAAAACCCTATATAATGTGTCTATGGATGTTTTGGAGATATTTTTTGAAGGTTTTTTGAGATAAATGTCTTAATATGTGTGAATAAGTGAGAGAATAATGTGCCCTTTAATAATTGAGGTTAGAGGTAAACTTGTAATTTTTTAATGTTTTAAAATACTATCAAGTCAATTTATTTCAAAATGGCTACAGGATGACTCATATTAGATGGTGATAATTTTAAGGTAAAAATACAAATGATAAATCAGGTTTAAAAAAGTTTTTATGCAATGTATCATATTTCTATGTATTATTTTTAAATATTATATTGAATTATTATGAGACCAATCACTGCGACGAAGTGTGATTCCGGGGCCCGGGGTGCCCAGAATAGATGTTTGAAATAATTTAAAACTCTAAATAGCATGCGCAATCAATTTTCATGAAAAAGTGAAATAACTTTTAAATGAGTGCTCAGATTAGAAATATGAGAGCACCATTGCATTCAGAGCAGTGACTTTACCTTAGGCAATGCCTAACATCGATCAGCGCTAGTCAGCATCAGAAGTTAGTTTTTTGATGTTTTAAAGGAAATAAAATAAAATAAAATATTTTATTTTAAACGTTTCCATAACGCGGTGGTGGAAAATTTTAAATAAGTTGTTAAGAGAATCTCCATGGTTAGCCGCATAACCCTGAAATTCTCTGGAGGTGTGGAGAGGAGACTCCTTGGAGAAACCTCTCGACAACGAACGACAACAGATCGATCGATTAACACACCTATGATTCGATGGAACCTCACTAATGAATGTGACACAGATATTATTCTCTAATCGAATTGAGGTAGGGGTTTTGTTATTTAATTTTTTCCTCGTTCTTCAATTAAACGATGAACACAGATCAACCCACGAACAGTTTGATCTTCGGATTTTGTGTTCTTGTAGGAGGGTTATTATTTCCATTTCTTTCGGGGATTTCAATTCGGGGAATTAATCCATGCTATATTATTTTGTTGTTTTGACACTCCCTGTTTAATCCTACTAACATGAGCGGATCGACGCCGTGAAAAATGATGGTGGAGGTTTGTTCCTCCTTTTGTTTATTGAATTTCTTCCTCCTTTGCCCCATGTTCTTTACGTTCTTCGTGGGGTGATGAATAACAGATCGTAATGAATTTGTTTCACAACACAATGATTTTAAACTGTATATCAAATGTCACAACGACCTAGCAGAGGTGCGACAACGATGGTGGATGATGAATCGACTCAGTGGAGGAGGATCGTTATTCGGGCATTCTTCATGCAGGAGGATCATGACTTGTTCTTGGGGCCGATTGGAGGCCCAAAACCAACAGAATTGACCTTGTAGTGTCGAGGCGACCTAGAATCTTGAGTTTTGAAGCTATCAGACAGCTGGATCGAAGACCAAAGGAGCACCAGGGTATGGTGACAAAGACGACTATTTCTGGAAAGTCCTGATCAACACAGCATGTATTCCGAAGAACACGTCATGTGGGACCGGCATGTTGGCGGCTAGGGTTTGGGCGCTACATGCGATGAAGAACACATCGTGCCTTGGGAAGACACATTGTGTGGGCCCCACCCAATGGTGTCTGAAGTTCCAGGCGACACTAAGTGTTGACACGACGTGTGACCATTGTCACATGGCATGTGGGTCCTTACACGGGACTCAGCGTGTATCTCAGACGATACACATACACGGGGTGGAGTACATGCCATAAACTCCACCACACGACCATAAGAAAACATGGTGTGTGATTCTTCCTACACGCCATGTATATACGTTTTTACACGACATGTTCTCCAGACTCGGGCCGCTGTACACGGGAAGTACCTAGAGTCAAGGGACACGGCGTGTGACCACTGTTACAGGCTATGCACTCCCTTCTACATGGCTTGAGCTTCTTGTCCATCGTTCCTTGTACAAGTTCTGTTTGGGTCAGTACCTCTTTTCTCATTCTACTGAAGGTCAGGTATCATTTCCATCCACAGAAGTATGATCCCAGCAGTAGGAATTCCCAAGATAGAGTCAGATATCCCTCTGAGAGTCCTTGAGCGAGATCCTCATCCATTCTTGAACCTAGGTAGAGTCAGGTATCAACGTGACCAATCCTATGGGGGCATTGATCCTCTACTTAGCAGGTGGAATTCAAATGAGTCATGGTATCCACCAAGGTCCTAGAAGTGATCCTCATTAATGTATCGGGATCTTTCTCCACTCATGAGTGTTTTCTCTCAGAATGAGTGTATTTGTTCTATTTCTTCAGATCTATCAATGCATCTATATCTCTCATGAATTTTCCCAATGAAAAATACTTCTCAGACGGACATCATTAGAGTTATCAGACTTGTGGAGTGAGTTCTCCCAGACGAGTGCTTCGTGGAATCATCAAAATGAATCCATAACATGGGTATGTGATCATTGTGACTGGTCTCTAGACTACGGGTCTGAGTTTCGAGTATATCTGGATGTGTTTCTCTTATTGTATGTTCAGTATACATATGTTGTGTAGAGCTGACTGTACCTTTACTTTGTGTATTTCTTTTTAGTTTTGGGGGTCCCCTACTGAGTATTGTTATACTCACTCATGCACAGGCTTTTCCCACATGTGTTGTGTCTTGTGCAGAAGAGAAGCCTTTTGATAGAGTCTATGGTGGACCAGGACCAAACCGAGATTTCTGAGTTCCTTGTAGAATGAGGTGTTCCTACGGCTACGAGCAACAGTACCAGTACCTCTTTCTTGCATACAGGTTGAACTTTGTAGTTTGTAGACTCTTTATTTTGGTGCGATTTTATTCTGGACCAGTTTACTTTCCGCACTTTACTTTCCGTTGTACTCTCTTTTTTGGGATTAGTGTATGCATGCATGTTTATTCCTTTGTGGGTTTTACTTTTCATCATTTTTGGTCTTGGAGATGTGTGCGTTTGTACAAGTACTTAGGAAATGCCTCCCATGTTAGTGATATGCTTACTTGGTGCTAGTCACTAGCCCTTGGCCTATTAGAGGCGGTCCTGGGGAGTTGCGGTGCAGACCCCACTGGGATGGGTCATGACAGAGTGGTATCATAGGTGGTAGGTTCTACCTTAGGACCAAGAGTCTATGAGATTGGTTTGGGGAAATAGTGTTAAGTGTTTCGAGCTCGGATTTTTGGCCAAGGACTCCAGTGTTGGTGTGGGCGGTCAACGTATCCATACACCAAGACTCAGATAACCTACTTTTTGGCTCAATACATGAAAATACTAATTATAGGGAAATAAAAGAATGGTATATGCATCATATAGGAATGGGTTGTGTTTTCCATGTCCTTTGTGTTAGCTATCTAGATATACTCTTGACCATGGTACATCTTGCCTCCTTACAGGATGCCTCTGCAATGCATACCTGCTAGGATTCAACATCTCAATCATGAGGATGACCACCTTAGTGATGAGGCTTTGATACCGGGACCAGTTCCCTAGGAGTTACCTCTAGGTGGTGTACCTACTATACCACCACCAGTGGAGCAACACGTGGTGCCTGCAGTACTGATAGATGAGGAGCACAGGCTGAGCGCACTCCATGAGTTTCAAAGACAGAGACCCCTTAGGTTCTAAGGCGAGCCCGACCCTCAGGCGGATGAGGACTGGCTTGAGGCGGTGACTAGAGTTTTCCATCTAGTGAGGAAACCAGCAGACCAGATGATGGTCCTAGAAGAAATCCTTCTTCATGGTTCAGTGAGATGATGGTGGATTTTGACCACGTAGACCCACGTCGAGGAGACTCTTTCATGGACGAAGTTCGAGTGACTCTTTAGGGAGGAGTTCTCTTCGGCCACGCTGAAGGAAGTGTGTATCCAGGAGCTTCTTTGGCTTCATTAGGGGAGTTTGATGGTAGTTGACTATTTATCAAGGTTCACCAACCTCGCCAGGTACTTGATGGATATGGTCAGGGATCAATACTTCAGAGATCAGACCTTCAAACGAGGTCTATGACAGGACATCCAAGATAGTGTAGTACCTCTATGCATTTCTACTTATTATGCTGGAATGATCGAGTGAGCCTTGGTGATCGAGAGATTCTTAGCATAGTAGAGACAGCCAGTGGCAGTCAGCAACAGGCATATAGGTGTGGAGACCTCGGCAGCAGGGAGACGACATCAGGTACAGAGTTTGGGACGTGGGAGACATCACAAGAGGACCCAAGATAGGGGATCGATAGCCCATGGCTCTCAGGATGGATCCAGTTATCCTCGGTAGAGGCGATGCTACTCGTGCGACAGTAGAGGACATCTCTCTAGAGACTGTCCAACCTGTCAAGATGCTGAAAGGGAGGCAGTGGATGAACCACCGAGGCAGAGGCAGAGAGTGTAGCAGACAGACCCGCCAGGTGGAGGATGTGGCAGAGGAGTAGGGAGAGCTGAATGTGGTGACATACACTTTGATCTACTTCCACCACCACCCCCAAGAGGTCTGCACTAGGCTCAGAGAGCTGGGGGTAGGGGCGGGGACAACTGCATGCGGTCAAGGCGTATGAACCAGGGACTATAGGGATGATCCGAGGTACGATCTGTGCCTTTTCTACCGTATCTTTCATGCTTATAGACATATGTTTCAGTCATTCCTTCCTCACCACATGTCTTATGAGAAACCTTGAGATTCCAGTAGATCCATTGACCCGATCCTTACGCTTGGAGACACCTACAGGAGGAGACATGATGATCACACATATTTGAAGACAGTGAGATATTTCCCTTGGAGGTGAGAGTTTCGATTGGAACCTGTTGGTGGCAGTGTTGAGGCCTTAAGACGTCATTCTTAGTATGGATTGGCTATCTTAAGTCCATGCCTAGATTGAATGCTTTAGGAGAAGAGTACGATGGTTTTGTAGTGACGGGATGAGGTTTACCTTTTTGGTGAAAAGGAAACCCAGGTAACACAGAATGGGAACATGCATAGGATGGTACAGCTGATCACTCATGAGTTGGCTAGCCTTACCCTCGGAGCAGTAGATGTCATGATCTTTCAGTTCCCAACAGTAGTGGTGGAGTACAAGGACATCTTTCCAGAATATGTTCCAAGATTACCTCCTTACCGAGAGATCAACTTCTACATCGACTTACACCTCGGGATGACACTGATATACTCGTCAGCATATCAGATGGCTCCTGTAGAGATTTACAAGCCGAGAGTGCAGTTGGAGGATTTGTAGAGTAAGGGCTTTGTAGGACCCAGTGTTCCACCCTGGGTGGCCCCAGTTTTGATTGCCAAGAAGGCAGATGAGAGTTTGAGGTTGTGCATGGATTATCGGTGCCTAAATCAGGAAACAGTTAAGAACAAGTATCCACTACCGAGGATTGATGACCTCTTTGACCAGCTGAGAGGGGTGAAATGGTTCTCAAAGGTTGACCTTTGATCGGGTTACCACCAGTTATGAGTAAGAGACAAGGATATACCAAAGATGGATTTCAGATGCCGCTACGGTCACTACGAGTACCTGGTGATTTCTTTTGGTGTGAAGAACGCCCCCATAGTGTTCATGGGACTTATGAACTGGATCTTCCAGCTGTACTTAGACCGGTTCGTAGTGGTCTTCATAGATGAAATCCTTGTGTACTCGGTGTCATAGGAGGAGCACGCAATACACCTGCAGATGGTTTTAGACATACTCCAAGAGCACTAGCTTTATGGGAAGCTCTCGAAGTTCCAGTTCTGAATACAGTAGGTCCACTTTTTGGGACATGTTAACTCATCATATGGAGTAGCAGTGGACCCATCCAAGGTTGAGGCTGTGTTAGCATGGGAGCCACCTCGTTGCTTGACATAGGTGTGTAGCTTCCTTGGGATTGCAGGATACTACATGAGATTTATCCCTAATTTATCTTGGATATCAACACCGATGACAACCTTAACCTAAAATAGATTGCCTTTTTTATGGACGGAAAAGTTCCAGTAAGCTTTTAACAGTTGAGGCAGAGTTTGAAGAGTGCACCGATCTTGAGATTTCCAAAAGCGGGTGTCGAGTACGTAGTTTTATGCAATGCATCAGGGATCGGGCTTGGCTGTGTCCTGATGCAGAGATAGGAGGTGATTTCTTATGTTTCACGCCATCTAAGGCCACATGAGCAGAACTATGCGACCCATGATCTTGAGTGGGCAGCATTAGTTTTTGCATTGAAGATGTGGTGACACTACATAAAGGGAGAACTGTTTATCGTCTACTCTAACCATAAGATCCTCAAATACATATTATCGTAGAACGATCTTAAATCTTAGGCAGAGACGATGGCTAGAGTTCCTCTAGGGTTATTACTTCGAGATCATCTATACTCTTGGGAAGGGGAATGTTGTGGCAGATTCTCTCAGCAGTAGATCGAGTTCACAGCTTCTAAGTGAGGTGTCAGAGCAGTTGGCCTCATTACAACTATCCTTCATGGATGGAGATGATGCATCTTATCTCCTGTCGGTGGTTTTCACCCCTCTACTCTTATGGTGAGTCAGTGAAGCACAGTTAGGGGATGTCGACTGTGAGACTTTGTGTGCCCAGTTATCCATAGCACGTGCTCATGAGGGATATTCGCAAGGTGGGGAGCACATATTCCTTTTCAGATGATGCACAATTGTGCTAGTGGAATTGCGGGAGGAGGTTCTCAGGGAGTTTCATACACCCCCTTGGTGGTACATCCTGGAGTAGAAAAAATATACCAGGATTTTTGACGTCAGTTCTAGTGGAAAGGTATGAAGAAGGCAGTGGCAGAGTTCATTTCTCGATGCCTTACTTACTAGCAAGTGAAGGCTGAACACCAGGTTCTAACAGGGTTAGATCACCCCCTGGAAGTGCCAGAGTGGAAGTGTGATGGAATATCGATGGACTTTGTGATGTGATTACCACGAACTTCCAAGGGACACGATTCCTTCTGGGTGATCGTTGACAGACTCACCAATACGACCCACTTCCTAGCTATCAAGGAGCAGAGTTATGTAGAGATCTTGGGACGCCTCTATGTGCAGGAGATAGTTCAGATTCATGGTGTCCCTTTGACGATAGTATCAGGTCATGATGCTTGTTTCACATCCCGATTTTAGAAGGGTTTGTAGGAGGAATTTGGGACTCAGCTACTCTTGAGCACAACATTCCATCCCTAGACATATGGTAAGACAGAGAGAACCATTCAGGTTCTAGAGGATATGATGTGGGCATGTATCTTGGACATTGGTCACATTTGGGTGGACCACCTAACATTGGTTGAGTTTGCGTAAAACAACAGTTACCACTCCACCATCAATATGGAACCATTCGAGGCTTTATATGGGTGACCCTGTCGGTCACCTCTTTGCTGGATTGACCTTGGAGAGTCAGCACTCATGGTTCCAGAGTTGGTGCGAGATACTACTAAGAAGTTGAAGTTCATCCAGGAGTGGATGAAGACCGCACAGAGTCAGAAAAAGCCTTATGCTGACAGAGGGAGAATACCTCTGGAGTTCTAGTAGGGATACCATGTCTTCCTTCAGGTCTCACCTCGACGAGGGTTTCAAATATTTGGTCAGGGTAGCAAGCTATATCCAAGTTTCATCGGACCTTTACAGATACTATATAGAGTTGGCGAGGTGGTATACCGCCTAGCTCTACCGCCGTAGTTGCACTGGTTACATGATGCATTTTACATGTCGCAGTTGAGGAGGTACGTGCATAACCCATCACACATCATCGACTGGGGCGAACTGGACATCAAGGATGGAGAAACCTTTATAGAGTACCCAGTGGAGATCAAGGATTGACAAGAGAGGATCCTTTGTGGGTGAGAGATTCCACTAGTACATATCCGGTGGCAGCATAGGAATCTTCAGGAGAGCACGTGGGAGCAGGAGGCTCAGATTAATGCGTAGTACCCACATCTATTTGAGTAGCCTTTTGTTTTGGCTTTTCAGGGATGTAAATCCCTAAGGTGGGGAGAATGTAATATCTTGGATTTTCTATGTATTATTTTTAAATATTATATAGAATTATTACGCGACCAAGATTTTCAAGGGAGTGAGATTTTGAGGCCCAGGGTGCCCGGAATAGTTGTTTGAAATAATTTTAAACTCTAAATAGCATGTGTGAGAAGATTTTCTAAAAAAGTGAAATAACTTTTAAATGGGTTCTCAGATTAGAAATCTGAGGGAACTGTTGCATTCAGAGAAGTTACTTTACCTTAGTCGGGGCCTAACATTGACCGACATGGGTCGATAGCAGAAGTTAGTTTTTTGACTTTTTAAAGGAAATAAAATAAAATAAAATAAAATATTTTATTTTAAATGTTTCCATAACATGGAAACAAGATCTTTTAAATAAGTTTTTAGGAGAATATCCATGGTTATCCGTATAACCTTGAAATTCTTTTGAGGCGTGGAGAGGAGACCCCCTAGAGAAACCTCTCGACAACAAATGATGAAAAATCGATCGATCGACGCACCTTAGATTCTAAAGAACCTCACCAACAAATACAACGCAGTGATCATTCTCCAACCGAATCAAGGTAGGGGTTTTGTTATTTCAATTTTTTTTCCCTTTTCTTCAATTAAATGACGAACGTGGATCAACCCACAAATAGGTTGATCCACAGAATGTACATTCTTGCGGGAGGGTTATTATTTCCATTTCTTTCGGAGATTATGATTTAGGGAATTAATCCATGCGATATTATTTTTTTTTGTTTTGATTCGCCCTGTTTAATCCTACTAACAGGAGCAGATCGACGTTGTGACGAGTGACAGTGGAGGTTCGTTCCCCCTTTTGTTTATTGAATTTATTCCTCCTTTTTCCTGCTTTTTTCACATTCTTCATGGGGCGATGAACAACAGATCATTTCAAATCCATTTCGCAATGCAATGATCTCAAATTGGAGATCAGACATCACAACGACCTAGAGGAGGTGTGAAGATGATGGAGGATGACGAATCAGATTGGAAAAGGAGGATCATTCTTCAAGCGTTATTCGTGCCGGAGGATTAAGACTTTTTCTTGGGGATGATTGGAGGACTGAAACCAAAGGAAATGACCTTGCAGTGTCGGGGTGACCTAGAATCTTGAGTTTCGAGGTGATCGAGCGGCCGTATTGAAGACCAGAGGAGAACTGGAGCGTGGTGAAGAAGAACCATGATTTCTGGAAAATCCCGATCAACACGACATGTATCATGAAAAACACACCGTGTGGGACCGGTATGGTGGTGGCTAGGGTTTGCGCGCTTTACACGATGAAGAACACATTGTGCCTCGGGAAGATATGACGTGTGGGCATCACCCAACGGCAGTTGAAGTTCTAGGCGACATGAAGTGTTGACACAACGTGTGACCATTGTCACACTGTGTGTGGGTTCTTACATGGGACTTGGTGTGTATCTCGGAAAATACACAAACACGGGGTGGAGTACACGCCATATACTCCACCACATAGCCAGATGAGGCTAGTTACACAGGTCACCCTGTGTACCAGTTACACGAGTTGGCATACACAGGTTGAGGTTGTATACAGGCACATGGCTAGCATATACAAAGAAGACCCCGGATACCTTGACACAGAATGTGATTATTCTTACATGCCGTGTATATAGATTTTTACATGACATGTTCTCCACCCTTGGGTCGTTGTACATGGGTACTACCCAAAGTCAAGGGACACGGTGTGTGACCACTCCTACACTCCATGTACTCCATTCTATATGGATTGATCTTCTTTTCCAACGTTCCATGGAAAAGTTTCGTTTCGTTTAGTGTCCCTTTGCTCATTCCCCTGAAGTTCATGAATCGTTTCCATCCACAGGAGTATGATCCCTTCAGTAGGACTTCCCAATATAGGGTCAGGTATCCCTCCGAGAGGCCTGGAGCGAGATCGTATATCCATTCTTGACCCTAGGGAGAGTCGGGTATTTATGTGACCAATCCTATGGGGCACCGATCCTATACTTAGCAGGTGGAATACGAATGAGTTGTGGTATCCACCAATGCCCTACCAATGATCCTCGTCCGTGTATCATGATCTTTCCCCACTCAGGAGTGTGTTCTCCCAGATTGAGTGTATCTGTTCTCTCTCTTTATATCTGTCAGTGCATCTATCTCTCTCATGGATTTTCCCAATGAACAATAGTTCTAAGACTAACATCATTTGAGTTATAAGACTCGTGGAGTGAGTTCTCTCGGATGAGTGCTTTGTGGAATCATCGAACTGAATCCCTATTGTGGGTATGCGATTGTTGTGACTGGTCTTTAGACTACGCATTTGGGTTTTGAGTATATCTGGATGTTTTTATCTTTCTGTATGTTCAGTAGACATATGTTTTGTAGATCTGATTATACCTTTACATTGTGTATTTCTTTGTAGTTTTTGGGGGCCCCTACTGAGTATTGTTATACTCACCCCTGCACAGGCTTTGCCCGCATGTGTCGTGTCTTGTGCAGATGAGTGGATTTTTGACGGAGTCCAAGGAAGACCAGGACCAAACCGAGCTTTCTGAGTTCCTTGCAATCTGAGGTGTTCCTATGACTACGAGTAATAGTCCCAATACCATGTTCTTTCTTACAGGTTGAACTTTGTAGTTTGCATACTCTTTCCTTTTGTGGCCTTGTATTCTATCCCATTTTACTTTCCACACTTTACTTTCCGTTGTGCTCTGTTGGTTGGTCCTAGTGTATGCATGCATGTTTGTTCCTTGTTGTTTTTTTTACTTTCCAGCATTTGTGGGCTTGGATATGTGTGCATCTATATAGGTACTTAGGCAATGCCTCCCATGTTAGTGATATGCCTACTCGGTGCTAGTCACCAGCCCCTGGTCTATTGGAGGTAGGTTTGGGGAGTCGCAGTGCGAGCCCCACTGGGACGAGTTGTGACATTTTAGGTCATTTTAACCCTTATCCTTTGATTTAACCCCTTCATTAATAATTTTTAATCTTAACCGTGGTAACAACTTTCTCAATCTTAAAGGGTTATAATTTTACTTATAAGTTAATAATTGGATTATAAATGGAGAAGGGATGAAATGTTTGAAAATTTCTCATCCTACTTCTTCTATTTACATATTTTTATGATTTTTAAATAATTTAATAAAATATTATTTTTCATAAAATATTATTAATGTATATTTTAAAACTATTCATTTAATTTGATTTTAAGACATCAAGATAAAAATGAATTAGATTATAAACAATTTAACTATAACTTATAAAATATTATTAACCATAAGATTATTGTGACACCATAATTAATCCAAAAAAATTATTTTTTATGTTTTTAAAATCATTTACTTTGATTTTTCTACTGCTTGCACAGGCACTGTGTCAGCATTGTATAATCTTTTATGGTAATTATTCCATTACTAAAAATTAAAAATAAATTATAATAGTAAAAATAAATTATCATGTTCAAAATAAACTTTTATATTATTACATAACATATTATTATCCCTATGTTAAAATATAAAATATATTAAAATAAAGAGAGTTAAATTTTATAATTTATTTACTTAAAATAATATAAATGTCATTATCAAAGGAAAATAGAACCAAAATGCCATATACTATAATTTGGAAATTATATTTTCAAATTTATCCCATAAATGAAGTAAAGGAAAGTTTTTTTATTGATTTTGAGACCCTATCTCATAGTTTTAACCATGTTTTACCCATTTTACCCTTACCGAGGGGACAAATATTTACCATAGTTACTATTCATAATAACAAAAAATAAAAGATACATATTTACCAAATTTGAACCTCCTGATTCCAAATATAGTATCATTTTTTCAATATTAAATCTCTATAAATGGAATAAATAAATTTTAATATAAACGTGTAAAATGTAATGAGAACAGTTTTTAGAAGAAAAAAATATGCGTTTTTCAGCATAAAAATTAACTTATATAAAAATAATGAATATTGTTGATTAAAATAGAATTAATTAGATTATTATTAATAAAATGTATTATATATAACTTTAATACCAAATCTAATATATAATGGTACTTTTAAAGTTATTTATTTAATGAAAATAAATTAGAGTATTTGAAAATCAGTATTTTATCGCTATTCACTGAAAAATCATTCATTTCTGAAAAATCCCAAAATTTTACCATAAGTTAATTTTGATATGATGATTTCAAAAATTATGTTCATTTTATAAGATAAAATCCCTAAAATTATAAAAAATTAATTATAATTTCCAGCATAAAATGTATTAAAATCATTTTTGAAGCATAAAATGATTTCGCAAAAAATTGAGTGCTTATTTACTAAGCATTAATCAATACATTTGTATTGATTAGGACTATTATAAATATATTTCATAATATGGATAGTCATATTGATACCCTAAAATTCAATGACTATGTTATAACGACCACACTTAAATAATTATATTTTTATAATATATCTCAATCCGCTTAAAGCTCGGTGTTGCATGTTAACCAAGATATCAAGATTATTATTATTTTAAACTAAATTTTTGGGGTGATATAATGTTACATAGATCCTTTTAGATATTATAAAATATTCTTAATTACTTTTAAAAATTATTACTTTAGATTTTCCTAAAATATTTCACATAAATATACTGAAAACATAATTTCTAGCCTTCTAACTATTAGATATAGTAAAATTACAATCATACCTCTACAATTTTTTTTGATAAACTCATTTCTTATATTTATCAAGATCAAATTTAATAAAAAAAATTATGGAGTATTTATACTTTAATCATTATCAAAACCAAAATGTTTTAATAAATCTATATTATATTTATGTTAAATTAAAATATTTCCTTCCAGTTTCTGAGAAATTTAAAAACCAAGGAAAAAAGATAAGCTCACCCATCATGCTCATTTCAAACTCTATTTTATTAAGTTCTAAAAAACCCATCATAAAGAGTTTTTTGAGTTGAACCAAAAAAAATTATTGACATATATTTGAACAATGATGGTGTTATTAAAAAATCTCTTAATAAAAAGAGTTAGAGATGTATTTCCTTTAAAAAGATTATTCTGAATTAAAAATCTGGTTAACCTATCATACTAGGCTCTTAGAGCTTGTTTAAGTTTTTAGAGATCTATAGAAAGTTTATATACATGTTATAGAAATTTATCATCTTCAATACTAAGGGGTTGTTCAACCTAAACTTCCTCTTTAACATATTCATTAAGAAAATTACTTTTAACACCCATTTAGAAGATTTATAGTGAAGGCCAGTAGGATTTAGATAGATTCAAGCCTAAATACCAGTGAAAAAGTCTCCATAATTTATGCCTTCACCTAATAATAAACCTTGACGACAAGTCTTTCTTTATTCCTTACAATTTTTCCATTTCTAACACATTTATTTTTAAAAACCCATTTGAATCCTATTAATAAAAGTTATTTAATTCATTCAACAAAAGTCCAAACATTATTTCATTCAAACTAATTATTCTCTTCATGCATGACCCTTTTCTAAATTTTATCACTGAGGCATTATATTCCATTTTAGGTTCAAATTAAGATAAGAATGAAAGATTATCACATTCATTTCTTAAGGAACTACGAGTTTTGACTGGTTGATCTGCATATCTAATGATGTTATTAATGGGATAATTCCTTAAGATCCATTAGTTTCTAGGTAAAATATAAAATCATTCCTCAACTATTGGTTATAATTATTCTATAGAAATAAATTATAGAATTTGAAATTTTATAAGTGTAACTTATGAAGGATATACTATTGGTTAACATAGATCAGGTTTCAATAAATTAATTGAAGAAATTTTGAAAGCACCATGCAGAGGATTAATTTCCATACATTTTATAAAAACAAAAGGATCAATTTCATCATATTTTAGATGAAAAATTTCCTTAACCCCATTAGTTTGTTTATTAAAAACTCTTTATACCTTACTAGTTGTAGAATAATAAATAAAAATTCCTTCATTAGTCTTGGGATAAAATTTATGAAAATGATATTTACTATTCAAAATGAAAACTATAGACCCAAATACTTTGAAGTATGAAAATTTTGGTTTTCTTTTAGTCCACAACACATAAGTAGTTTTATTAAGAAAATGGAAAATTAATAAAAATTATAGTATATCAAGTAATATTCACAACTTCATCCCAAAAAAATTTAGTAATGGAATATTCACTCAAAAAAATTCAAGTAATTTCCTAAATAATTTATAGATTTTTACAAACAAACCATTTTTTGAGGTGTTCTAAGTGCAAAGAAGTTATGAGTAATACCTTTCTTACTTAAAAAAGGTTTCAAAATCAAAATTTTCAAACTTACCACCATGATCACTTTGGATGGTAGTCAAAGGTATGTTTTTATAATTTCTAATAGTTATATCCTCAATTTTTTTAATGGTATGTAATTTTTTTACTTGTGATGGTTTAACATGGATCCAGAGTGATTTGGTTGTTTCTAGGATTAAATAGGGTTTTTGGTATTTTTAGATGCGCCACGGGTAGGACTATATCATGGTGTAGGCTGTTTTATGCCTAGAACTTGTCTATGTGACACAGGTAGGAACAACATGGGCATGGCTTCAGGAATGTAGCACTACAAGTCCTCATATGATCCATGACCAGACTAACCTCACCACAACATGGTTGAAGGTGTGGTGATTCCAAAATAAGAAATTTTCATCAACATGGTGTGGTGGGTCATCATGATGAATCTTCTAGACTACGAGTAATCGAAGCCACGATGGTTGTGGTAAGAATCACCACACCATGGTGACAGATGTTTCATTTTTTGAAACAGCCAATTCATCCTCTAATCTCTCAGATGGGAGTTATGGATCTTAATGGAAAAAGAAAAATATTTATTAGGAGGTTTTAACATGTTATTAACCCTTTATTAATTCTATTAATTGATTCACCCTCCTTCTCTTGAGAGTTATCTAATCCGTACAAATATAAGGTGAGATCTAGAAAACCCTTATTGAATTCAAACCTCTTTCTTCTCAAATCTATCCTTGATTTACCTTACTGGAAGATTAGACCTTGGGAGATAGTGGCTTTTTCATGTTGATCTATACTCATGTTGATCTTAGGCTCTCTTATTTAGTCACTGTTTCAGGATAGATAGGTTCCCTTCTTTTGTCCAAACCTATATCAATCGTTGATGATGTTTTTTTTTTCGGTAAGTGATATGGTTATACCCTCTTCGGATGATTAATTTATTTAATCTCATTCTATAACCCATGTTAGGCAAGTTTTAATTAGTTCTAGGGACCCTTAGTATGCGGGTTTGATATGGTTTGTGTTATGGTTTTATTTAGAAAGAGGCTCTTAATGAGCCTTGGTGTTGGCATCAACACACTTGAGATATGGATCTCCTTACCATATAGATCCCTTACATATGGTTATTGGAATGATATGGTTTTATGTTCTCATATTTGTTGAAATATGTTTAATATTAACCACATGGGTGTGTATGTATCCTATGAGACCTGTGATATTGATCATAAGTGTATGAGTGTATAGTATATGAGACCCATGTTTTATTTTGATCACATGTGTGTGTGTGTGTGTGTGTGTGGCTATTGAGACTCATGCTTGATATGATATTTTGTACCTATATGTGTTATTATATTTTGTGTTTGAATGTATGGCCTTTGGAGTTTTTATTATAGTATCAATTGATAGGTGGACCATCGTGGCTTGGTTATCCCTTAGAGGGGAAGAATGTGAAACATGTGACAATGAAGAAGATGGACTGAGACACAAGGAAGGGATGTGATAGACATGAGGCATGAACTGAGGCAATGAAGGAGTGTGATGGACTTAAGGCCTAAATCATAATTGAGACAAATAATGGTGTCCATGTAGCCTAACCCATGATTGAGACGGGGCTCGATGACCTTATGGAATGGTCCAAGGCTCATTGTTCATGTGGCTACTTAAGGATTTATATGCTGGCCTCGTGTCCAACCATGTCCATGGCTTCCATTATGATTGTTCGTCTTGCACAGATCTGAAGTAGGTACATACATGGTTCTTCACAGCTTGGTTAGTGCATGACCACTCAACACTTGATTGACTATTTCTTGATTGTTTATTTACTAATTATCATGGTATAAACCTCTTATGCATCTGATTTTGTGTTAAGGATGCATTGATGGTGCCCTATTGGCTTATACTTCCATCTTTCATGGAAATGTCAATGAGAATGAAGACTTCATAATCAAGTATCCAAGTAAGGTTATGGGCCTAGTGACATGGAGTTGAGAATACATTTTATGGTGAAGAGGTCAGTGTTGGGATAGACTTGGGATAGATGTTACCATGTCTTTATTTATTTTTCATGTTTCATGGTTATACATTGGTTAAACTTCCACCTTTGTGGTCCTTGGTTTATTTTATTATAAGAATCTATGATTCCTAGTATGCCATCTAAAATAGCATTTGTTACTATTTATCTTCCTTTTATATTGTTGGGATGTTATACTTTTCTATGATTATTTTGTATGGATGTTTATATTGATATTATAGTCTCCCCATTGAATTGTTTAGACCCTTGTTTCTAGTTAGAAATCTCTTATGTATAGGGAGGTGTGTATGAGGTCATGTGGCGCTCTAGCAAGGACTGAGTGATTTGGGATGGGTCATTACAAAGTGTTGTTAAAGGAGTTTTTCTTTTTCTTTTCTTATTTACTATGTTAGGGATAATGTATAAAGGAGTTAGGATACGTGGAAATTGGGTAGGAGAGTTAGGTAAGTTACAGGAAAACTCTTATGTGATGGACCTTTGAGTTACTAGTGATGGGACTATTGTTATAGTTGCAATTTTATGGTTTAATAATGATCCTGAGTATGTTGTTTTTTATAGTTTAAGGGATTTAGATGAATTTATGAACCATGAATCGAAATTTAGGATCACATTTCATATATAAATGTTGCTTTATTTCCATGGTAATTCATTAAATCAAATTTCATGATCTATGCTTGGTGCTTCTATATTATATTGTCCTGGCATTTATATTATTTGAACTTGATAATGCTTGTCATCATATGTATATAAATTTGAATAACATGAAGGTAAGGAGGACTAGGATTTACCATTGGGTAGTACTAGGATGTTTATTCAATATTATTGTGGGTGGACTCCTAAGATAGGTTTTCCAAATAAATCCCTTGTGTGTTCTTCTAAACTGCTTCAGTTGATGTCTTAAGTAAGATTTTATGGATGTTTTTAAGTGTGTGTTTGAAATTTGATATAATACTTCTTAGAAGATTTATGGTAAGAACTCCAATATAAGTAGATCAGAATGATCCCACAAGGGATTATATTCCTATTCCATCTCCATTGGTTCATGGAGCACACCCAATATAGCTATAAATCTTCCAATTAGTGAATGTTCAAGGTGGAGGATATCCTAAGACAATGGTCGATTATGTCTAGGACTTCAAGCTCCAACATCCTCCATCCTTCTAGGGCATTAGAGGCCCTCGGTATATAAAGGGATTAATTTTCATCATTGATGGGATGTTTGATCTAGTGGGGACCCTGAAGGATCGATGAGTAAGGTTTTATGTTTTTATACTTTAGGGACCCACCGTAAGGTGGGGGTCATGAACCAAGTGGGAAGATGTAAGGGTCTCACATGGGTGACCTTCAAGGACTTATTCTTTAAGGATTTTTTTGGATACATTGAATTTGGACCATGCTCGAAAGTTTATAGAGCTTCATTATGGAATAGTGTTGTTTTCTTCTTATTCTACTTTTTTCAAGAATTTTATTCACTTCACTCTTATCTTGGACGAGAACAATGTGTAGTGGCTAGAAAATTTAAGATCATCCTCTGATTAGAATTGATTTGTCAGTTTAACAGTTTTTACCTGATGACACATCCATAGGTACTTCAAAAGGCCTTAAATATCAAGAAAGGAATAAAGGGGGATATAACTATAGGTATTATTATAGTTCTTGTTGGATCATCTGGTGAAATTACCAATACTATAGTGGGTGTCACTTCTGGTAGAAATAAGATAAAAGTCGATGAGATATAGTAGGGTGGTAGTGGTCAATCAGAGAAGAGTAGATTTTATTCATCCCCCTCAATGGGAGGTTTAGTTCCTTAGTGTTTCAACTATGGAAAAAGTAGTAATTATAAAAAAAAATCCTAGGGCCTTAGAAAAAGTACCTTTAGTGTGGTAAGATATGGCATCATCAAAAATTCTATTCAAGGGTGTTGTGGAAAGGTTATTACAAGGTTGTATGGAAGATACAAACTATGGAATATGGGCCTATCTGGGGTCCTCAATAGTAGAATCTGACCCCATAGACTTCAATGAACCAAGAAAATGATACACCTCTATGGCATGCCCATGGAGATAAAGTAGGTATAGTTTGTGTAGTATACCAGGTTCCAGTTGACAATGGATAGGGACCATAAACTATTAGATGTATGGTATTGATCACATCTATGATATATTATAACATGTTTTATATAGGATCTCCTCATTTTTTTAATATATTCTCATGTTGTTATCAGTCTTGGCTTTTTGATCAAATTATCTTCTAAATTGTTCTCTCTTAATACACCCTTTGAGAATAAAGTGGATCATCACAAAATATATTTTGAATGTCTTACAGTAATTTTGGATATGAAAATATATAGGATTTCATGATTCTCTATATGACTAGCTTTGATGTGTTTTTCAACATGGATTGATTGACCAATTATAGGTATCGCATCAAATGCTATAAGAGACAAGTATCATTAGCTATTCCTAAGGGGGATATGTTTTTTTAAACAGTGAATGAGATTTTGGAGCAGATAGAATAGGTCTAGACCTAAGTTAGCATGGGGATATTGCAGTTTATGTAGAAATATTGAATCTTATAGTGGATCCAGTAGTAGCTTCCTCTTCTTTTCCTCCTTTGGTTTACCTATATTAGGATGTATTTACAAAATACTTCTCAAGACTCCCTATTGATAGAGGGGTTGAATTTCAGATTGAACACATTCTAAGAGAACAACCTATATAGATCCCTTCATATCATACAGTTCAAGTTGAGTTGAATGAAATCAAGTTTAATATTGATGATTTTACGGTGAAAGGTTTTATCAAACCAAGAACACCCCCTTAGGGTGATCTATGTTGTTCCAAAAGAATGCGGATGGTATTCTTTGGTTTCATGTTGAATATAGGAATCATAACTAAGTGACTCACAATCAGGATACTACCATCTTCGGGTCAGATAGGAGGATATTCTTAAGATAGTGTTAAGGAGTATATACAGGCTGTATTAGTATTTTTTATTACCTTTAGTTTGAAAAATTCACTATTGGGGTTCATGAATCTCATGAATAAGATCTTTTATTTGTATCCAGATTCATTATTTATGGTGTTTGTTGATGATATACTTATATACTCATAGACCTCAGAGATTTATTATTGACACTTATAGATTGATTTGAGTATAATTTGATCACATCAGCTCAATTAAAATATCTCCAAGTTTCACTTCTAGATCCAAGTGGTACATTTCCTTGGTCATGTAATCACTGAGATGGGAATTTCTATAGACTCGAAGAAGGTAAAATTTTTGATGTCTTGGGAACACCCTAGAAATATGTTTGATATTAATATCTTCCTTGGTTTAGATTGGTATGATAGATATTTCATATAGTAATTATCCCATTTATCAACACCTATGAATGAGATTACTAAGAAGAGGTGAATTTTTTGTGGATAGATCAGTGTGAAGAGGACTTCCTTGAGATTAAGTGGATATTGACATTAGATTTGATCCTAATATTTCTAGATCCTGGGATTAGATATACAGTTTATTGAAATTCCTCAAGTGTTGGTTTAGAAGTTTTGATGATGTAGATGGATTATTTATTGGCTTATGGTCTCACTATCTATGACCCCATGAGTGTAACAAACCTATGCATGACTTGGAGTTAGCAGTTTTTGTCCATGACTTAAAGTGTTGGCACTATTATCTCTTTATACACAAACCATAATAGATTTTGTTACATCTTATTTCAGTGGGACTTGAATATTTGATAGAGATTTTGGACCGAGTATCTTCATATGTTTAGCTTTGATATGAATTATGCTCTCAAGAAAGGTAATGTCATTACAGATACTCTTAGTAAGAAAATGAAAAATCCTAGAGAGGGAACCTCATTGAAGAAATATTGTATGATGATCCTATTAGTATAATGGTCATTGGATACATATACGAACTAATGGGTGATGAAATGTGCTCCCTCAGTTATCATGTTGATGTTGGTGGGTCGGGTAGAGACCATCCAGGTGTCAAACCTTGAATTCTTTGTGATGCGGGAATGGTTGATGGGGAACAATCCAATTCTAAGATAGCCCTTAGATCGTGATGTTGTGATATATATCCATGGGATACTTTTAGTTCATACTTCCATGAAAAAAAATATTATGAGGAACTCCCACGCCTCAAAGTGGTAAGTGCACCCATGATCAATAAAGATGTATTGGGATATCTAGTGACACTTTTTGTGGTTAAGAATGAAGAGAGATGTCATGAGTTTATCTCTCATTTATTAACCTATCAGAGTGTCAAGGAAGAGTATCAATGACTAGGAGGTTTACTTAATTCACTTATCATTCCTTTCTAGAAGTGGGATAAGGTGAATATGGACTTCATGATGGGTTTTCCTAAGACCATAAGAATTCTACATATTGTTGGGTGATAATTGATTGGTTGTAAAAAGTGGCACACTTCTTAGTGATTTGAGAAACTCACATTATTGAAGAGTTAGAAAAAATTATGTTTGGGAGATTGAACAACTTCACGGAGTTCCTTAAATTATCTTATTTTATAGGGACATGAATTATACATCATGATTTTTTCAAGTATTGCAGAATGCTTTAGGGACTCAGCTAAAACTGGGTATGGAGTATCATCTGCAAAATGATGGGAAGTTATAGGGGATGATCCAAATCTTGGAGTACATGCTTCGATCATGTGTCCTAGACTTCAGTGGAGTGTGGTATGATCAAATGGCCTTGGTGGAGTTCTCATATAATAATAGTTTCCATGCTTCAATTTAGATGTAACCTTTTTTAGGCTCTTTATGGTCGGTCATGTCACTCACCATTATGATGGAACTAGTTGGGTGAGGTAGCTCTGGTTGGGATAGGTATGGTATATGAGACCTCTAAGAGAGTATGTTTGATCAGGAAGTAGTTGGTTATCACTCAGAGTAGACATCGATCATATGTTGACTATAGGAGATGAACTTTGAAGTTCTCTATGGGTGATCGGGTTTTCTTATGAGTGTAACCTCGGTTGGGTCATCATCATCTATGAAATAAAGTGAATCTGGAACTGAATTTTGTGGGATAATTTTATATCACTAATATTATCATAGAAATAACTTAACAACTTGGCCTTACTCTAATATATTGAGGCATGCATAACATGTTACGTTTTTCTTAACTTTGGAGGTACAAGGATGATCTTGCACATGTTCTCAACTATGAGGAAATTGAATGATAACTAGATGAATATTTTGTATAAAACCCAGTGTGGATTATATACTAGAGTGAAAATGAGTTTACGGGGAAGATGGTGCTACTTATTTGAGTATTATGGCAGTATGGGGGGGGGGGGTCCAAGAGGAGATTTGGGATAAAGAGTCTAATATTTGGGATCAATGGTATGAGTTGTTCAAGAAAGGACACTAGAGTCACTTCTCAATAATGATAAGTCAATATAGGTATAAATTGGTAACATCCTCAATTTTTTTAATGGTATTTAATTTTGGGCCTTATTATGGTTTAACTTGGATCT
This sequence comes from Viscum album, assembly GCA_963277665.1. Lineage (NCBI taxonomy): Eukaryota > Viridiplantae > Streptophyta > Magnoliopsida > Santalales > Viscaceae > Viscum > Viscum album. The sequence goes on along the minus strand of OY728125.1, from coordinate 737,310,511 downwards.
GGGTTAAGTTGGAGGTTATTGAGTCCTAAATAGGGTTTTTGGGATTTTTTAGGTTCACCATGGGCAATATCATGCTGTATTTTATGTCATTTTATGCCTAGAACCTACCCATATGACATGGGTGGGACCAATATGGGTATGGAATTGGGTATGTAGCACTATGAGTCCTCCTATGAGCCAATACCAAATCAGCCTCACTATGTTGAGATGGAAAGTGTGGTGAGTCTAAAACAAAAAGGGTTTCAATACCACACCATAGTGGGTTGTCATGGTGGATCTTCTAGACTTGGAGTGATTGAAGCCACCACAACCATTGCAAGCATCACTATGTCATGGTAATGGCTATTTCAATTTTGAAAATGGAAGATTTATCCATGGATCACTCACGGGGCGTTGAAAATATTAATATAAATATTTTTTTTATCTTTATGAGGGTGCATTTAATGGATTATTAACCTATTTTCCCTCTATTAATCGATTCTACCTTCTTCTCTTATGAGTTATTTGATCCGGATGAATCTAGGGTGAGATCTAGATGACTCTTCATCCATTAAAACCTCATTATTATCATCCCTATCCTTGTTTTACCTTGATAGAGGATTATACCTCGGGAGATATATGATTTTTCATATTGATCTATACTCATGGGGATATTAGGATCCCTTCTCTAGTCAATGTTTTATGAGTAGCAGGTTCTCTTCCTTCAACCGAACCTATATCAACCATTGATAGTGGTTATTTTTGGGTATGTGATATTGTTATGCCCTATTAGAATGATTCATTTCTTGAATCTCATTATATAACCCTTTTTAGGTAGGTTTGGAATCGATTCTATGGGACCTTAGTGTGTGATTTTGATTTGATTGGTGTAGGGCATGATTTAGAAAGTCGTTTTTGATGATCCTTGATGTTGGCATCAATACGCTTGAGGTAAGAAGCTTCTTAACATATATATCCCTTAAATATGGTTGTTGGCATGATATGTTGGTATGTAATCATGTTCGTTGACCCATTTTTGATATTGATCATATGTGTGTGCATGTGTAGCCCGTGAGACCTATGTTTGATATTGATCAAAAGTGTGTGTGAGTAGCCCGTGTGACCCATATTTGATTTTGATCACATGTGTGTGTGTGGATGATAAGACTCATTATTTCTATGATATGTTGTGATTATATATGTTATTCCCTATTTTTTTGAATGTATAGCCTTTGGGGGTTTACTTCTGGTGGAAATTGATAGGTGAACTGCACAAGCATGGTTATCCCTTAGTGGTGGATCATATGCAACATGCGATGATGAAGATGATGGACTGAGACACAGGGAAAGGGTGAGATAGAAATGAGGCTTTAACCAAGGTAGTGGAGGATTGTGATGTCCTTGAGTCCTAGCCCGGTACATAGATGGGGAACGGTGGCATTATGGCCTGACCCATGATCGAGATGATGTTCGATGGTCATGTGGCCTGACCCAAGGCTCATTGGTCATATGGCTACCCTGTCACACCCAAAATTCAGTAATAATTTTTATTTTATATTTTATCTGTCTTTGAAATTCTTTGTTGAGGTGTGGTCTTTGACAGGTTGAATTTTTTCACTTTTGCCGATAAGAGAGCGTTTTGGATTGGCAATGTCCAACACATGGGCAGGTCACGACTTCGCCAGATCATCGTGTGGCCTACCCAATGCATGGTTAGTTAATTAACTAACCGAATGAGAAATTAAGTGAATGCTAAATGAAATGAGAAAAATAAAATTATTTTAGAGTCATTTTAATAATAATAATATTATTATTATTAATATTATTATTATTATTATTATTTTCATCAACATTGTAATTAGGTTATTATTATTAAGTTATTATTATTGTTATAAAATTTTTAATACCATTATTACTACTAACATTAATAATAATATTATTATTATTTTCTTTATGTTGGCTGAGTTTTTTAGGGTTTTTATTTTATTTTTATTTTATTTCTTCTTTTCTTATTTTTCTTTTCCCTTATCCTTTCTCTCTTACTCCCCCTCAATCTCTTTTCATAGTAGGTCTCCCCCTCCCCTTGTGGAACCACACAAACCCTACCCCCCTTCACCTTTGAGTCACACTACCCTCATTCCTCCTCCATTTCTTCGGCAAATCACCTCGCACCGACCTAGTGATCCACTAAGCACCGCCTCGTACCGCCCCAGCTACCTCGCACAACTTTTTTGCACCACCCCCCTTCTCAGCTGAATCCTCCAAAAACCCCTCTTAATGCACGACACACCTCCAACATCCCTCCCTATTTCTTGGTCATACCCCTGCACCCTCACTGCAGGTGCGTTGCACTTTGATTGGTTGTTTCTTCTATTTGGTAGGTTTTCAGGTTAGGGTTTTTTGTTGCATTTGGTTCAATTTTGATGTAATTTGTTCAATGTCTTGATTTTAGGGTCTAATCGAGTTTTTTTGAGGTGTGGTTAGCGTGTGGTGTAAATTGTGAACCAAGGTTATGAAGGTTTTCTACACCAAGGTAGGTGGTTCCGCGTATAAGTATTAATTGATGAATTAAATTTCTTATTTAATTAATTTAGCATATTAATTAATTTGTTTTCATGGTGCAAATTCGGTTTTATTTGATGTTTAATATGCATTTGATTTTTTAGTATCATGTTTATGTGATATGAGTGAATTTTTCTAGTACAACCCATGTTGAGCTATTTATTAGTGTTTAATAAACTAGGTAGTCAGTTTGTTGGAATGTGAAAGGGCTGCAGTTTGTGTTTTGGTGTGGCGTCAATATGTGTTTAATTATAAAAGAAGCTTTGAGTGAGTTTTTTCTGTTTTAGGTCATGCAGAACATCTTGAATTTGTTTAAAAAATTTCCTTAGTAGTTTGTTTAATCGGGAAAATGGTTTCTTTAACTATGTAGATTGGTTATTTTACTGTGTAAGTGATGCAAATTAAGTTTTAAAAGGGTTTTCATTTGTGTATGTTTTTTTAAAAGAGGGTTTGTGTATTAAAAGGGTGGTATTGTGTGTGTATAGTACATTTTTTGGTTTGGGTTCACGAATATGACTTGTGATGTGAACTTGGAATTTGAATGAACACAAAAGGGAAGCCCAAGTATTAGGTGGAAAGACTGGGACTAGTGTTCTAGTGATGCGGAAGTGGAATTAGCTTGGTTTTAATTAACTGGATTGATGATTACAACAATAACTAAACTTTTGAATGATGATTGGAGACCACTAGAGTTACAGGGATGCCCCTTACTAGTGGATTGTGCATGAGAATGTAGGTTGTCGTGGTTTCTATACCACATTCACCGAGACACGAGGTTCTAGGGCCCCACTATGTGCTAGTACCTATAGGGACTCTCCCATAGTTGGTACTCTTTGATTACTTTGCACTCACCATTGACATATGGTGTGACATTTGAGATACCATAAAAGAAAAAGTGATTTTATTTTAGAAACCACATTCCATGAAATTTGTTTTCCTTAAATATATTTTCATTAAAGTAGTTCAAGAATTTAATTATTTTCTTTTATTAATATTGAAACCATATTTGTCATTTAATATTTATACATGGAATCTTTTCTCAATGGCATCCTACTGGGTGTTAGCTCACACTATACTTACACCTTTGGGTGTGAGTAGATTTGGTTATGTTCGATACAGGTAATGGTAAGGCTTTTGGAGATGGTGGTTTGGGTTACTAGTGGTTCTTCTTGGTGCGGTGTCATGGAGATGGATTGAGGGTGGTGTCTTTGTGCTAGGTGGTGGTTTTTGATCTGGTTTTCGGTCACCATACTTTACAGTTGTTGTTTGGGTTTTTGTTTAAACATGTAACTCAAATTTAGTTTTCTTTTGGTTAAAGGATTGTTTGGTTGTGACTTCCAGTTTTGGTTTAGATTATGTTGTTGGTAGTTTTATATTTATATATATTTGTTTAAATAATTCCTAAACTTTACTTTTGATACCCGAGCACTTGTGCCAGCACGTGGGGATCAGGAATTCCCTTAGGGCCTTGCTACAGACTGGGTTGGGTGTCGGTTGGATGGAGACCTGAGTTGGTTCATGAAAAAATGGAATTAAAGGCAAGTTAATCCCTTTGAGTTATTTTATTTGGGATGAGTTTGGTTAGACATAACCTAGGACTATCGAGACTCAGAGTTCTATTCATGAGTAGGGTGCCTGACTAGTACACCTCATGACAGAACTTGAGTCTCCATGGGATGTTTGGATTCTTGTTTGACTTCTCCTCTAGGTGTGACGTGTAGGCTACATACTATACATGGACATTGGGTGGGGGGGAAGTGGTTTGGTAATTGGGTTGCTTCTGCATGTTTATTTTATTGATGTTTATTATTCTTGCTAAAATTTTATTTGTCAAGATTTATGTATTAATGATGTTCTTATGTGACTGTTACTTCCTGTAGAAGAATGCCTCCCCAGAGAGTTCCCTTGAAACCATGAGAAGAATCCATAGAGAGTTCTCCCTCACCGCTTGATCAAAGGTTTGAAGAAGTTGTGGTCTGGGCTGTTTAAGCTTTAGGACAAGGAGAAACTTCTAACCCTGCTCCTACTCCAGCTAGAGAAGATAAGTCTGGTCCCAAGTAGGATAAAGCTCGGGAGTTTTTCAAGAAAAAGTCTCCTAATTTTTGGGGAAATGTGGAGCCTCAGGAAGCAGAGGATTGGATTGAGAAAATAGAGCACATGTTATAATTCCTTGACACACATGAGGAGGTAAAGGTGAAATGTGAATCATTTCTTCTAGAGGGTCCCAGTCATAGGTGGTGGGAATCAGTGCTTCAAGATGGGAAACATGAGCAGATGAGCTGGAAGGATTTTAAGACTATCTTCAATGATTATTACTGTACCAAGGTCCTAGCCTATGCCAGATCCCAGGAGTTCATGGACCTTTACTAGGGATATTGGTTAGTGATGGAATATGTTATCTACTTTGTTGAGCTAGTGTAGTACGTGCCTGATATTATTTCTAATGAATCTATGAAATATCAGAGGTTTGAAAAGGGGTTGAGACCTTAAATTTTCTCTCAGGTATTCTTATTCAAGTAGGGAACTTATGCTGAGGTGATTGATCATGTTTTCATAGTCGAGATTGATCAAAAAGGAAAGTTTGTGTCTTCTAGAGTGGTGTCTATTGTGGGCAGTGGAAGTTAATCTAAGAATAAGTAGAAGCATGATGATCAAGGGAAGAAGGGTAGTGGAATCTCAGGACATCCTCCTATACAGAATTCATATGTGTCTTTTGGTGAAGGTTCTGTTGTGTTCCAGTAGTGTGGGAAGGAAGGAAACCACAAACCTGCATTCCTTCAACCCCCAGGACATTCCATAATTGTGGAATTATAGGACACCTACACAGATTTTGCAGGGAGACACTTCCTTATTAGAGTGGGGTAGGATATGTGGCTTCCAGGGGAGTTTCAGTTCAGTCAGAGTTGACCAGAATTATGGGATCTTAGTTTGGTGGTCATGGTGGTAGGACTAGATCATCTTCTAGGTAGAGCTAGATCAGGGCAGAGCCATATGTGATCATTTGTTCTCAGGTAGGTACTAGACATCTACATGTTATGGATCAGGAACCAGTTAGATCAGATGCAGGACCTTTGACAGTTCAAGGTACCATTCTGATTGAATCTTCTTTATTTGTCATTATTTTTTATACTAGTTCATCTATTTCATTTATATCTACCTGCTTTGTGAACTTGTTGAACCTACCAACCAAGCTATTGTCTTTTGTAATGGATTTGGTAACACCATTGGGTAAGAAGAAGGAGCAAGGCCTTAAGTGTTCGTCATGTGTGCTTTTTGTGTTAGGAGTTGAGATGGAATGCGATTTCTTGGTCTTTAATATGGACCTACTTTATGTGATCCTTGTTATGGACTGGATGGTTCACTTTCAAGTGCATATTGATTGCTATCGGCAACGAGTGAGATTCATGGCACCTGATGGGAGTCCTCAAGTATTTCTTGGGAAATGGGATCCTCGATCAAGTCATGCAGGACCTCCACTTCCAGAGTTGGGAAATATTACTCATCAATTATTCTCTCTTATGCTGGAGGACAATGGGGGCGCTCCTTAGGGGGAGGGGGGTTACCTCTTGTAGTGGATGAGTTTCCAGAGGCATTTCCAGATGATTTTTTAGGCTTACCCCCAGAGCGGGATGTAAAGTTCTCGATTGAATTGGAGTCGGGAACACAACCTATATCTCTTCCCTCATATCTCATGGCCCCCACTGAATTGAGGGATTTAAAGATACAGTTGGACGATTTTGGAATCCTAATGTTTCATTCACCCAAGCGTCTCCCCTTGGGCCACTCCTGTTATATTCACGAAGAAGGTTGGTGGATCTCTCCAGTTGTGTATTGATTATCATAAGTTAAATAAGGTAACCATAAAAAATAAATACCCTTTGTCCCATATTGATTATTTGTTTGACCAGATAAAGGGGGAAAAGTGGTTCTCCAAAATCGACTTTCGTTTGGGTTACCACCAGGTCAGGGTGAGAGAAGCAGACATCCCAAAGAAAGATTTCCAAACCATGTATGACCACTTTGAGTATTTGGTCATGCCTTTCAGATTAAAAAATTCCCCATTAGTCTTTATAGAACTCATAAATAGGGTGTTCCACCAGTATCTTGACTCTTTTGTTGTGGTATTTGTGGATGACATCAAGGCTTACTCCAGATCTGAGGAAGAGCATGAGAATCATTTGAGGATCATGTTGGGAACTTTTCAGGATCATAAACTTTAGGTGAATATTGTGAAGTGAACCTTCTAAATTAGATAATTGGAGTTTCTAGGCCACATTGTTTTGTAGCAAGGGGTTTCAGTGGATCCTAAGAAGATCAGTGCAGTTATGTTGTGGGAACAGCTGAGGAATGTGTTCGAGATCAGGAGTTTTCTTGGGTTGATAGGTTATTATAGGCAATTTGTTTAGGATTTCTCATAGCTCACTTCTTCTATGAACACACTAACCTAAAAAGGGGTGAAGTTTGAATGGATCCTAGAGTATCAGAAATCTTTTGAGGAGTTGAAGTGTTGGCTGACTACCAAACTTGTGTTGATGTTTCCAGAGTCTGGGAAGGGCTACGTGGTTTATTACAATGCTTTTGGTATGATCCTAGGATGTGTACTCATGCAGGATAATCATGTTGTGGCTTATGGTTCTCTCCAAATCTGACCACATGATAATAATTACATGACTCATGACTTGGATTTACAAGTGGTGATGCACACCCAGAAGACTTTGTGTTACTACCTCTTTGGGGAGAAATTTGTGGTCTACTATGACCATAAGAGCTTAGCCTACATCTTCTCACAGAAGGATATTAATCTATGGTAGTGCCATTGGATCAAGTATCTATAGTGGTTTGACTTTGAAGTCATATATACCCCGGGAAATAGTAATGTGGTGGCTGACGCATTGAGCAGGAAAGTATTAGTGCAGGCTTTGCAGAATTCAAGCTATGAGTGGACTCTAATGGGGCTCTTTTCCCAGATTCACTTGGAGACCAAGGATCACAGTGGAGGTACATTCTTGGAAATCATTCAATTTACTCCTGCTCTTCTAGAGTTGATTCAGTGGGAGAATCCTGGTGATGAGTTGTGTTAGTGGTCTATGTAGTTTCTTCATGGTGGGAAGAGTTCTTCTGATTGGTCCTTGTCTCCTGAGGGAATCCTATTCTTTATGGTCCGTGCAATGTTTCCATTATCTATGTGGAAGGTGGTGATGCGGGATAGCCACCAATCTCAATGGGTTGTCCATCCTAGTACTACCAAGATGTATTATGATGTTTTTTGATAGTTCTAGTAGCCAGGTATGAGATGATACATAGATGAATTCATATCAAGATTCTATACTTGTCAATAGGTGAAAGAAGATCATCAAAGTCCCTCTGGTTTTCTTCAGTCATTACCCATTCCTACCTATAAGTTGGACAAGGTCACCATGAACTTCATTATTGTATTTCCTCGTACACCTCAGGTAAAGAAAAATATTTTGGTAGTGATTGGATGTTGGACCAAATCAGATCACTTTATTCCGATTATAGATACAACTAAAGTGGATAATCCAGGATGATTGTATATTCAGGAGGTGGTCAGACTTTATGGTGTGTTGTCAGCAATTGTTTTTGACAGATACCCCCTCTTTACCTCTCATTTTTGGGAAGGACTTCAAAGAGAAATGGGATCACACATCAAAATGTGAATGGCATACCATCCTCAAATAGATGGTCAGATGGAGTAGGAAAATCATATTCTGGTGGACATGCTTCACGCATGTGTGTTAGATTTTGGAGGATCGTGGGATATCCATTTGGGATTGGTAGAGTTTGATTATAATAACAGTTACCAATCCTCTATTCGAATGGAATCCTTTGAGGTGTTCTATGGTCATCCATTTTAGTCTCCATTATGTTGAGCTGAGGTAGGTGAGAGCTCACTTTTGGGACCAAAACTTGTGTAGGAGATGTTTGCAAAAGTCAAGTTGATCATACAATGATTAATGACATCTAAGAGTCACCAAAAATATTATGCTGATCATAAGCATCAAGATCTCTAGTTTTCCATGGGTTATCAGGTGTTCTTAAAGGTGGCCCCTTTCATGGGTTAACGTCATTTGGGAAAGCAGGGAAAGCTGACGCCAAGGTATGTTAGGACTTTCGATATCACTAAGTGGATTGGAAAGGTGACATACAAGTTATCTTTACCTTCTCAGTTGATGTCGATGAAAGACGTGATTTATGTCTCCCAATTGAAAAAGTATAATCCAGATCCATCTCATGTTTTGAATTGGGAAGAGTTAGAGATAAAGCTTGATTTATTAGTATTTGAGTGACCAGTAGTGGATTCCTAAGAGAAAGTGATTTGTGGGAAGTCTATTTTATTAGTATGTATCCTTTGGAAGCATGGGAATGATGAGCATGAGAGTTGGGAGTGTAAGTCATGGGTTGATCAGGAGTACCCATTTTTATTCTCTGATCAGGCTTTGAGTTAACTGTCTGAGGGAAAAAAGTTTTCATGATGGGGAGAATTGTCACACCCAGACTTCCGTAATGATTTTTATTTTATATTTTATCTATCTTTAAAATTATTTGTCGAGGTGTAGTTTAGGACAGATTGAATTTTTTCAATTTTTTTGATAAGTAAGCATTTTGATTAGGCAATGCCTGGTGCACGGGTAGGGCACAGTCGAAGCCATGCGGCTTCTCTAGATCACTGTGTGGCTTACTCGGTGCACTGTTAGTTAACTAATTAACCGAATGATCAATTAAGTGAATACTAAATGAAATGAGAAAAATAAAATTATTTTAGAGTTTTTTAAATAATAATAATAAGATTATTTTTATTTTTATTTTTATCAATATTGTAATTAAGTTATTATTATTGAATTATTGTTGTTGTTATAAATTTTTTAACATCATTATTACTACTAATATTACTAATCTTGTTATTATTATTTTCTTTAAGTTAGTTGAGTTTTTTAGGGTTTTTATTTTATTTATATTTTCCTTCTCCTTTTATTATTTTTCTTTACCCCTTATACCTTCTCTCTTCCTCCCCATCAATATCATCACGTAGTAGGTCTCCCCCTCCCCTTGTGGAATTGCGCAAACCCTACCCCCCTTCAACTATGAGTCGTGCCACCCTCATTCCTCCTCAATTTATCCGTAGAATCACCTCTCACTGACCCAATGAGCCGTTGTGAACCACCTCGCGCAACTTTGTTGAGACACCCCCCTTCTCAGCTGAACCCTCTAGCAGCCCCTAACTCATGGCACACCTCCGGAATCCCTCCTTGCTGGGTTAGCCTCCTGCACCCTCACCACAAGTTCATTCCACTTCGATTGTTTGTTTCTTCCATTTGGTTGGTTTTTGAGTTAGGTTTTCCTATTGCGTTTGGTTCGATTTTGATGTAATTGGTCCGATGTCTTGATTTTAGGGTCTTATCGAGTTGTTTGAGATGTGGTTGGCGTGCGGTCAAAATTTCACACCAAGGTTGTGAAGTTTTTCTACACTGATGTAAGCACTTCTAGGTATAAGTATTAATTGATGAATTAAATTGCATATTTAATTAATTTAGCATATTAATTAATTATTTTTCATGGTGAAAATTTGGTTTTATTTGAGGTTTAATATCCATTTGATTTTTTAGTAGCGTTTTTATGCGATATGAGTGTATTTTTCTAAGAAAAACCATGTTGAGATATTTATTAGTGTTTAATAAACTATGCAGTTAGTTTGTTAGAATGTTCAAGGGCTGCAGTTTGTGTTTTAGTGTGGCGTCAATATGCGTTTAGTTATAAAAGATGTTTCGAGTGATTTTTTGGTCTTTTAAGTCATGAGAAGCATCTTGAATTTGTTTAATAAATTTCCTTAGTGGTTTTTTTAATCATGAAAATGGTTTCTTTAACTTTGTAGATGGATTGTTTGATTGGGTAAGTGATGAAAATTAATTTTTAAAAAGGTTTTGGTGTGTGTATGTTTTTTTAAAAGAGGGGTTGTGTATGAAAAGGGCTGTATTGTGTGTGTATAGTACCTTGTTTGGTTTGGGTGCAAGAATATGGCTTGTGATGTGAACTTGGAATTTGAATGAGCACAAAAGGGAAGCCTAGGTACTAGGTGGGTGGAATAGGACTAGTGTGCTAGTGATACAGAAGTTTCATTATATCAGTTTCACTTAGCTGTATTGACGATTACAACACTAACTAAACTTTTGGATGATGATTGGAGACCACTAGGTTTACAAGGATGTCCCCTACTAGTGGCTCTTGCATGAGAATGCAGGTTGTCATGGTTCCTATACCACTTTCACTGAGACACGAGTGGGGTCCCACTATGTGATAGTACCTATAGGGCCTCTCCCATATTTGGTGGTATTTAATTACTTTGAGCTCATCGTCAGAATATGGTGTGACATTTGAGATACCATAAAAGAAAAAGTGTTTTTATTTTAAAAACTGCATTCCTTGAAAGTTGTTTTCTGTAAATCTATTTTCATTAATGCTATTAAAGCATTTAATACTTTTATTTTATTAATATTGAAATTGTATTTGTCATTTAATATTTATCTGTGGAATATTTTCTCGGTGGAATCATACTAGTTGTTATCTCACACCCTACTTACACCTTTGTGTGTAAGTAGATTTGGTTATGTTCGATACAGGTAAGGGTAAGGCTTTTGGAGATGGTGGTTCAGGTTTCTAGTGGTTATTCTTGGTGTGTCATCATAAAGGTGGATTGAGGACAGTGTCCTCATGCCAGGTGGTGTTTTTTGAGCTGGTTTTTGGTCACCATACTTTATAGTTTTTGTTGGTGTTTTGGTTTAAAAATGTAACTCAATTTCTATTTTCTTTTGGTTAAAGGATTGTTTGGTTGTGACTTTCATTTTTTGGTTTATATTATATTGTTGGTTGTTTTATATTTATATATATTTGGGTAAATCATTCCCAAACTTTACTTTTGATACCCAATCACATGTGCCAGCCCATGGGATCGGGAAATCCCTTTGGGAATTTCTGCAGTCCGGTGTAGATTGGATGATGACCTGAGTTGGTTAATGACATACCCATAGATTTATGTGATGTCTTTATGTATGACCATGTTATCAACTTCCATTATGAATAATCTTCTAACATAGAGACAAATATGGTAAGGTCATGTTTTGTGGCATCTTGGTTAGAGAAGGACCGCTCATCACATGATCTATTGTTACGTAATTGTGAATTTTCTTATTATCATGGAATACACCTCTTATGTATGTGAACATATGTTAAGGACACATTGGTGGTGTCCTACTATGTTATACTTACACCCTGCATGGGTATCTTGATGTGTGCGTAGACATCATGATCAGGGATCTAGGGAAGGGTAAGGGCCCAGTAACAGGGAGCTGAGGAGAGGGTGCATGGTGATGGAGGTAGTATTGTGAAAGAATCTAGATATTTATTACAACTTATTTATTTATTTTACCTATTTCTTTCTTATGCGTTGGTTGACATGCCACATTGGGGGTCTTTGGTTTTTTTCTTGTATGAATCTATAATACCTATAATTCCATATGACATATCAATTATTATTTTTTATCTCCCCAATATATTTTTGGAATGTTATAATTGTCTATGATTGTGGTGTGTGTCTATTGATAATGATGGTATAGTCTCCCCACTACATCGTGAAAACCCTCACTGGTAGTTGACTACCTATTGTATATGGGGAGACATACATGATTTCATGTGGCACTTCAACCTAGAATGGGCGATTCAGGTCAATTAGTTACACTAACAAAAGCATGAAAACTTTTAAAACAAAAAAATTTAGGTATTTTTATATGATAAAATAGGTTCATATAAATCTAGTGTAATCATTAACCAAGAAATAAACATATTGATTTTCCCCAATAATCTCAATTTGTATAGGACAAAATAAATCCATGTGAAATAAATTTAAATATTCAAAAAATGATACTTCACCAAAAATTTAAAACTATGATTATTTTTTTTACCAAACTGATAAATACCACAAACTTTGGGAGAGTTAAACTTAAGTTCTAGTAGAACACTTTCATGGCCATTCTTAGAAAGTTTGACTAAAGATATTAAATTACAGTCTAATAGTATTCTATTCCAAAGAAAAAAAATATATTTACTTTCACTTAAATAAGTAAATTATGATTTATATAGTTACCTAGGTCTAGGGTATAATGATTCTCATACCTATCAGCAGATAGAATAAAAGTATATTTTGAACTTTGAATAATATATTTATTAATCCTGAAGTTCAAAAGGTAACCCTTATAAAATAACTAACTAATTCTAATAAGGTTGTTATTAAGTTCTAGAACACATAAAATATTATAAATTAATTTTTTATGAATAAAAGATATGTCCAGATTTTGATGATTTCACCCTATGCATTGTCTCTAAAATTAACACATACATGATTCAACTTTTTTAAGTTTCATAAATTGGAATTTTATCATCACATGTGTTGAAAATAATTTTTTTCTATGTATCACTTGTTCTGGTTGTTGGTACTCAACCTCTTTTCCTGAAATAAATTAAAGTAAACCCTTGTAACTCAAACTTTCTTGGTTTTAATTACATTGGTAAATAAAACTTTATGAACTCATATCTATCCAAATATTTAATGTTGAACAATCATAAGATCTTTGAAAATAAATGATCTATAAAACCCAAAATATTGAACTCTATTTGAATAACATTGATTTTTTCAGTGACATCCTCTTGGAAATTTAGTTCAAAAATGTTCACTTATAGGAACAAAATAATTCGATCAAAAATTTTGTTTTCTAAAAGTATAGCTTATTTATAAATATGTTCTATATGGTTTCAACTATTTATATATATTTTCAAAATTATCATTGCCAAAATTAGAGTTAGAAAAAATATTCTATAATACTATGACTATAGATTTATTTTTTATAACCAAATTTCTAAAATCAGATGTTGAACTAGAACTAGATTTAAAATCTAATTCTGAATAAAGTTTATAAATCTCATAAGTAAGTTTTAAAATTATATTATTTTATTTATCAAGATCTTCTTTAGAACAATCATGATCTCTCATTAACTTATTATTTTTACTTTAAATAATATTTACATATATAGTCATTTATTCACATTTAGGAATATCTTCCATGTCTTTGGATGAAGTATATTTTTTATATTTTGATGAAGTCAAACTTTTATCATCCAAATTACCATAAAAATTAGAATTCAGAGATAAATTTATAAGGTATTCAATAATAACCTCATCCATAAAAAATATTTCATTTCTAGGAATATTTTCATGGAATATAGAAATATTCTATTTTTTATCAATATCTTTCAAAGAACTATAAAAATTAGTATCTCCTCACATTTCACTCCAAGTGTCCAGATATTTTTATATTTTCTTTCCTTTACTCTTAAAGTATCTTATATAAATCCTTTACTTCTTAAATCCCAAAACATGGTCTAATATGTCTAGGATATTTTCATTCATAACATATCATCTAAGAAGTATCTTTATTATCATGTTTATCATTCTTATCCTTTCTATAATCATAAAAAAATTATTCTTCCAAATAATTTTATTTATCCTTATTGTAAGTTGATCAAGTTCATTTTAGGGGTGCAACAACAACCTGGACAAGCCCAGACAGGGCTTGGATTGACCCTAAAAACTTGAGGATGAAAGGAACTATTTGTTTTGTTCTAAGCTAGAACAAAGAGGGGAATAGATTAGCCCAATACCAACCTCAGACCAGCCTGATTCTTCGGGTGGGGCCGAGTTTTTCGGGCCTGGGCAATCGAGCATTTAATATCAAATTAAAAAAATTATTTTTTAAAAAAATTAACATTATAATAGTTTTTATAAAGTATATATATATTTATAGATATTATAAAAAAATTTAGGCACAACACCGGGACTAGTTGGTCTAGGAATAACCTTGGAAGGTGAGTGTAGGGAGTTTAGATATCCCCTACCATAAGTTTTATGATAATGTTTTTGTTTTTTCCATACCTATAGGGTAGTATTTTGGGTTGGGATTTTGAGCTATCCCATGACAATATATAGTAATCTGGGCCGGACCAACCAACCCCTTTAGCCTAAGCCCAGACCGGATCAAGTTGGGCTTTTGGGTTAGGTCTGGTCAGGCTAGGTCGAGTGGGCTTTCAGTCGTCGGGCCGGTTCGGGTGGGATTTTGGGTCATTGGTATGGATTTACACCCTTGGTTAATTCCCACTATTATCATAATTTATATAATATGGATAATGTTTAAATTTATTCTTTGAAATAGTATTCTTTGAAATGTTAGATCAGAAATAAATATAACCAGAAGTAGAAGAAAAAGCTACTCCATTATTTCATTTCACTTTTTTTATATCCCTTTTCAAACAATTATCATAATACATTAATTTATTTATGAAATAATTAATATTGAACTTCTTGAGGTACATGTTTTCATCTATAGTAGTTATATTAGATTCTCATTCCTTTATAACTATATCAATTATCTTATCCACCATCTGATCATCAACCAATCACTTCTCGGCAAGAGATTAAAGCTCATTCACAATTGTCATAAATCTATGATGCATCTATACCAAAAACTTACTAGGTAGAAAATCAAAATCTTGATAATCATCACTTAACATAGATTTGTGAGTTTCAATAAATTTAAAAGTTCAAAAATGGGGGATTTATAACTTCTTCCAGATACCATTAGTTATTTCACATGAAAATATTTGACTATATATATTCCGAGTCATAGAGAATAACAAAGTATATCAAAATATATGATTCCCTTAATATTCTAGAAACTAATCATGAGTGAAAGTAAAAAGATATTTCTTTGGAATTTTATAATTTCCATTCATCATCAGGAAAAGATCCATGCCATGATTAATAACATATGTACTCCTTCAATTGCACCAATATTCATAGTTTGCATCATCAAAAATTGGTTTTCATCCAGGATTAATATTCTTCAACATTCAAACTATAAGTCCTACCATAAAAAACATCTCTTTACTACATGATTAAGATAAGGAAACTGAAAGTTTTAAATTATGATAAATCAATGGAAATTCAAAAGATAAGAATAGATTCTTTCTCAAAAGTAGAGACTTTCATTGATGCCAAATGTTAGTATCATTCAAAAATGATTAAATCTCATAACCTAGTAGAATTTGGTTCTAATACCAACTGTTTTCACAGATAAACAAGGAAGATAAAACTATAAGGGGTGAATTGTATTTGAAAAAATCCCTATAATTTTTAAGACCACTAGAGTATTCAGTTTACCATAAGTTATGAAATAATGATAAACTTACAGTTCAAAGTAAGTAAAAGAAGCAAGAAAATACAATTGTTAAAACCAATGCAAATATAATATACATACAACAAGTAATAAAACGTTTAAGCATAGTGGAAATTAAAAAACAAAATATAGAGACTTGGTTAATAACTCAATATCTCTTTTAAAATATATTGTTAAAGAAAAATCTTCTAATCATGGAGGTCTTTTTTTTAACCTAAATAAGAAAGGGAGTATTTGACCCATGAACCATCATAAGCTTCTTCGACACCATGGTCAAAATTATATTCATAGAATCAGAATATCATTTCCACCTGATGGAAAGACTCTACATCCTATCCCTAAAAACCCCTCAATAAACATGATTAGAAAACCCTAATTCCACACAGAAGAATATCCTCAATCGATGTGATAGGAAAAAATATGATTCTACACACTGGAATCTCATCAACACAATTGTCAAAAGATCAACAGTTATAACAAGATAACTTAGATTGTTTATAAAAATTTTATCATAAACATATGATGAAATAAAAAACAATCAGAAAGAAAAACTACTACAATCAAAAGTTCACTAAGAAACAAGACATCTAAAGATTTAGAGTGAAAAGTATCTATTTTAGTGGAATAAAATTTTTAATGTTACTTTTTACTTATTCTTCCAATCTATGAAGCAACAGGTGCTATTTATAGACATGATTCCAACTGTCAGACTCCAAAAACAATGAGTTAATTTATAACAGCATCGAGAGATACAAATCCATATTCCAATGGATTCGTTAGAGCTATACATCTTCTGATGACATAAATATATGTTACTACAATACTCTAACATCCCATAAAATCAATCTAGAATGAAACTTTAGATCACCAAATTTTCATATACTGTAGATCAACATTTAATTCTCAAAATTTAGGTTTACCATATTTTCAATCTACATGATACAATAAATTAAATAATCTTCAAGTTAAATCAAAATCATATATAAGTTTATTGTGATTTTCAAAAAAATGATAAAAAGGAGTCGTTTACTCAATAATAACATCACATATACCTTCTAATTATGTTTATACATTTCTTTAGTTTATCTCAAGTGAGGGAACAAATGTCATACTCATCATATGAGAGGAAAAAACTCATCTTGGTTGATTTTCAACCGATGACATGATCATAAACATACCCAATCACCCCATGATTAGCTAAGCCTCAATGATTGTGTAAGAAGGGTATCAAAGTATAAAGGTACTCATGATAGGTATATTTTTAACCTCATGTGTGGGTACTTTAAATATGAATAATTCATCCCTAGAATACTAAATACATAGTGTATGAAACTCCATGAAGTATACTTAATGGTTTATCTAGTACACAAATCTTGTTTTGTGCCTCATGATCATATTATGTATCTAGATATGAGAATAATACTCATTTCACCCTTATAATTTCATTACAAAATATAATACTCTATGAAAAACAACATTTAGTGATAACTCAAATTCATACTTTTAGAGGTCAATTATCATTATATCTCATGTAATGTATATCAATATATACATATATATGCATCTAACATGAAATAGTTATAAAATGTATATTACCTTTTATGTGATACATTTTATATTCTTACTCTTTTAAGAATACTTAACAAAAACCTACATAAGAACTTATATGTCATATCATATATGATAAACTACTAGATCGCCCTTATGTTTTCTATAATTTTTGGGGATTTTTGAACTCATTTAATCTATATGTAATTAATATCACATCACTATGTGAAAATATGATAAAATAATACCACTAAACTCTTTATTGAGTAACATTTATGAAGAAATATATTTTAAATAATAGTGAGACTTAGGATTCAAATTCTTAATGTTCAACTCCTTGAACATATTCAAACTCCTTAACTCGCAACATCTAATGTTATGATGTTAATAACCTTTTTTTCTACTTTTAAATTATCTAAGTACACCATCACTATTCTTGAAACAATTTCCAAAAAACGTTTCCTTGAAATATACTGGTAAATAATTTAACTCTTTACATTATATATTTATAAACATATCCTAAACCTTTTAGGATATCAAGTTAAATTCAATCTGTTATGGTAACTAGTGTAACTTTTACATTGTTTATTTACCATCATATCCTAAATATTTTAGGAAATATAGTGAAATACTCTATGGAATTTCACTAGTATAATATTTTATTTGCTAACTTTGAACTTCTCTAAGTACAAATATATTCCCATTATCCTCTTAGAAATTTTATTATTGTCAGAATATCATAATAAGATACACAAACTCATTTGTATTGAGGAAATAAAATTTATTTTCTTTCAAATGGAATTATTAATAGATAAATTATTATTTCCACATCATATATGTTATTTTATGTTTTTGGAGCATTTTTCCTCTAAAATTAAGACAATTCATCAAAAAATACTACTAATGGGTGGGGAAAACATATTCCAACATATTTTAATAAAAATTTGGATAAAACATTTTATCCTGGATAAAACATTTTTATCATTACCTCCATTTCAAAACATTTTATAGAAAACAATTACACATAAACCATCTTTCTAATTCATTATCACATATTGTTCATAATAACTCTCTAACAACCCAAAATCTGTACTCTTGGATCTAGTTCTAAAAACATAATCTATACATTTCTATATTTGATACTGATAAACATGATCCAATTTTATCCATCCAAAAAATACAGCATCAAATAAAAATATTGAATCACTTACATACCTAAGGAACTTTAAGGTTTAGAGTTTTAGAGAATTTCTAGTAACTATTATATAACAATACTCATGTCTTTAAGTGAGAATTTTTTCCACTATACCCAGATTTTCTTATTCAACATTATGACTTCAACATATCTCATAAAATTCTTCACATGTAAAAACCTTATAGAAATAATTCATTTAACATTATTCGTCATGACCTAGGGAAATATAAAATATAATAAGGGTGTTATCAAGTGATCCCTAATAGTAAACATAATTATTAGCAATTAAATGTCATCAGTCAGTATAATATGAGTATAAGGTTGTGATGACATAATCAATGTGCATGAGCATAACATAATAGAATTCATACCCATAAAAGTGGATTATAGATCATGAGACATGGAATAAATATTCAATATAATAAACAGATTAATATAATTCAACAATCATGATCCATGTAAAAAATAATCCTCAAGAAAAGGATCCATTAGAACTCATAGAAAGCATTGAAAAACTATATGGGTATCTTGGAATGTCAAACACTCATCATGGAATCACCGAACCAGATAATTACCATATCATTTAGGAGTAACCTATACCAAGTAAACTCTATTATCTCTTAGGATAAACTTACAATAAGTTAACCTCATCATCTCTTAGGAGTAACTTTCAAATAGTTAACTTTTTCTCATTACCCAATGCATTAGAGGGCTATAACGGACCCACCCATCACATATCATAAAAATTACCTTAACGATTTTGGTTCACTATCCAATCTCACTTTCAGAAATAATTTATAGGTACCATATCACGAAACAAAATACATGTATACTTTCATTTCAACAAAATTTTCATAGCTTGATTGACCTGTGAAAAAGAAATGGGTTTCCTGATAATCTATTTAAAACATAATAATAAACCATTTAGTGAAAGGAGGTGAATTATATCATAAGTTCATATCCTCAGTGAAGGATAAGAATCATTATTGTATTTTGACATTGATCAAAATACCTTTAAAAGAACATTTAAAATATTTCTTGTAAAAGAGGGTAAAATACTCTTTTCTATCGGTAACATTAAAAAATGAAAATGCACAAAATATTTAAAAAAAAGTTATTTTAAAGTATCCATGGAAACTTATAATCTAACATTCAAATTAAACAATTATCATGACCTTGGTAAAATCCATTCATGTCATAAATGTTAAAAATAAACATTTTTTTTCAAATTTTTGTAAGGAGATTCAAAAGTGACTCATACAAGAAACATTAAGAAATTTCCTTTTAAAATATTTTAAAATAAATTAAAAAAACATTTAAAATAACTTCAAGAAATCATTTATGTTTAGAAAATAAGATTCTGGAACTAATATAATTAACATTAAGGAAATTTTTGGTTAAAAGTATTCAAAAACATTAAAACAACGTTTTTAAAGTAAAACCCTTTTATGGCCTTTTAAAACCAAAAAAACATCTGAAAGAAAATATATAAGATGGAACATAAAATACCATGAGTATAAAAATAGGATTGATATTATATTTCAATAGTTAGTGTATACACCATGTAAATGAATATAAGTTCATCAATAATAACACACATCAAAGAAAAAAAATTGAGATGAGAAACTCTTGCAACTTGAGTAATGATTAAACCAAAAATTAACTGAATGAAAAAACATAAAATGATTCCATAAAAACAATAATTTACATGAAATAATATTTCAAAAAACATTCATGGAGTATTAAGTGCAAAATATAAAATAAATCATAGTGCATAACATGAATTATGTCTCAAATAATTGAAATTGAGACCATGAAAACCCATGCATATTTTATAACATTTGAATCAATATATCATGAAATATATAACTTCAAAGGAACTTTAAATATCATGATCAAAGATTAATTCATGATATAATATATCAATAATTATTATATACACCTTATAAAAGGAAGTGGGTTCATAGTACAAGACATTACTCAAACAAACAATATTAATATGAATAATCCTTATAAAGATCATATCATTGAAGTTAGAATTCAATCAATGAATTGATTATGTGTAATAATTTTAAAACAAAAAAAATAGGTTAAAATAAAATCATAGGTCATTTTTCATATAATCTTATCATAACATATTCAATGAAGTAGAATTATAACCCAATAAATGGAAATTAATTAAAGAGACTCCTTACCTTGTGTCCCAACTTGCTATGTGTGCTCTTCAACTCCAGAATAATAAAATTATATTAATTACTTACTTGTTTTATAAAATTTTAAAGTTTTATTATTTAATAATTAAATATTTTATTTCATTTATTTCAAGGACATATTCAATTACTTAATCAGTTAAGTTCACATCGGGTGTTTTGAGGACGTTTGGTTCATAATTAAAAAATTAATTAGGTAGGTTGATCGTGGTCAAAGGGGTCATTATTTCATAACATCCATAATAATAATAATGATATAATTGTTATTTTTATACATAAAATACAATTTTATAATCACTTATGAAAGGTGGAAATAAAAATGAATCACATCTATTTGTGGTGGTGGTATTCCACATGTGCGCATGAGTGAAATTTTCATTTTTTAATGAATATAAGGGTAAGAAAATAAATGATATATTATATTTATATAATGATAATTAGGTCAAAAATATATTATATATACCTTAAATACATCATTATAAATTTTTTAATCAAATAATCCATGTTATACACTCTTTCATATGACCCCTGATATTATCCTCACATATACAACACATGTCAAGTTTGAGTAGAAATGTGTCTTCATAGAAGAAGAAGAAGTAGATTGGATTTTCATGTATAGTAGGGATTCTCACACACAAAGGGATGAAAATTCATTCGAGAAATTTCCTGATCTAGTGTCTTGGTCTTGAGAACCTCCCTCTTGGATTAGGCTATAGAATTTTTAAAATTTAGATAAAAATGGGTGTATTTCACTTGAAAGGTATTGATTTGAATACTTGAGAAGCCCAAACGAACTTAAAGATCAAAATTTTTGGTCATTAGAAGTTAAAATTAAGAAGATAGCATGAAAATCCAGCACGAAGCACTAGTACAGATAACTAGCACAAACAGATAACATCAATATATATCATAGAGCACTAGTGTTGATATCTAGTGTGAACATATATCATGGAAATCTAACAGAGACAGTTTGTGCGAAGGATATTTTTTGGATAACTTATGTGGGGAAGATTTCATAAAGCACTTGCATGGAGTAACTTTCAAAAATTACTTGTGTGGACTCCCACCTTCACTTGAGGTCCCAAATTTCCCGATAAATAAGACCCTTGGGCTCCTCATTTGTAGGGGTGGGATGACTTAGAGATAACTCAAATCTCTACTCACCCATGACTCTTGCCTGATTCCTCAAGACCCTCAAGTTTCTTATCATTCTTTAAATTTAGAGTAAATATATAAAAATGATGGTTAATCAAGTTCTTGAATTTCTAGAAGAACAACATCTAGCTAGCATAGGTAGATTTTGCGGAGAACTTGTGTAGGGTAGTCTACACATGGTAGCATTAATAGAGAATCTTTCACAACATAGATTGTGCATAGAACTTGTGTTAGGAAGATTTCTCACAACATATTTCATGAAATAGATTGCATGACACAACTTTCAAGGATCACTTGTGCTGGGTAGCTTACACCTGGAAGCTTGCGCAGAGTATCTTTCATGGTGCAACTTACGTGGAGAACTTATATAGAGAATATTTCATAGAATCTTGTATGGATAATCTTGTATGGTGAAGCATGTGAGAATCAATTTCATGGGGAAGTTTACGTGAAGCACTTGTGTGGGGAAGCTTTCATGGAGCATCTTGTGCATCACAACTTATATGGTGTAGCTTGTGTAGATCAATTGTGTGTGACAGCTTGCACAAATAACTTGTATAGGGTAATTACCATGGGGAATATCTCCCTAACTTGGGATAATATCTTTCTCTATTGATTTAAGTTGGGATAATCACCTTTTATATCCCTCTCTTGCAATGACTTCCTTTACTAACCCTCACTTAGGCTAAGAACCTTCACTAGCTCTATAATTTAGGCTAAACACATTTTCTAGTCCTCTAACTTGGGTTAAGTACCTCTTATAGTCCTCACTATGGATAAGAACCTTTGAAATCCCTCTAACTTAGTCTAATCACCTTTTATATACCTAACTAGGGATACACACCTTTACTATCCCTCTGACATCATTTATTCACCTTTTCTAGCCCTTATTAGGACTAAACACCTTTTCTAACCCTATAACTTGATCTACACTCCTTTTCTAGCCCTCACTAGGTATAATAACATTTTCTATCAATAAATTGGGATAAGAACCTTTGTTAGACCTCACTTGGGCTAAGCACATTCTCTACCCCCACTAGGGATAATCACCTTCTCTAGCCCTCTATCTTAGGCTAAGAACCTTCACCATCCCTCACTTGGGATAAGAACCTTCACTATCCCACTAACTTGGGCTAACCAAATTTTCTAGACCTAACTAGGGATAAGCACCTTTACTATCCCTAACTTGGGATAAGGACTTTTACAATCACTCACTTGGGATAAGAACCGTTGATATCCCTCACTTGGGATAATCACTATTTCTATCCCTTACTTGGGCTAAGAACCTTTGTGGGCCCTCACTAGGGCTAATCACTAATTCACCAAGGTAGAAAATCATGCCATATACACTTAGAGTTGAGATACTCCTCTAAGTATGGGCATCATAATATGTGTAATGACCAATATTAACAATCTACATTCATTATCCTGTCATCAACAGTTAGGGGGGAGTCAGTCAAAAACATGGTCATCCTACTAGGTGTAAGCCCCAACCAAACCTTCATATATCCATGAGTTGAGATCCGTCTCATGGTTCTAGAAACATTTGAATCCTCCTAGGTGTAAGCCCCAACTAAACATTCAAATCACCATGAATTGAGATCCTCCTCATGGTTCCAAAAACATAGGCATCCTCCTAGGTGTAATCCCCAACCAAACCTTCAAATCACCATGAGTTGATATCCTCCTCACAGTTCTAGAAACATGGGAATCCTCCTAGGTGTACTCCCCAACCAAAAATTTAAATAACCACGAGTTGTGATCCTCCAAATGGTTCTAAAAACATGGGAATCATCATATGTGTAATACCTAACCAAACCTTCAAATAACCATGATTTGAGATCCTCATCATGGTTTTAAAAACATGGGAATAATTTTGGGTGTAATCCCCAACAAAATATTCAAATCACCATGAGTCTAGATCTTTTTCATGGTTCCAAAAACATGGGCATTTTATTTAACTACTACAAAATGGCCTTTATCAGCACTCAAAATGGGATTTAATAGTGTTAAAAAAGTTCTATAAAGCTCAGATCTAATATAGGGGGATCCCTTTTATCAGCACTCTGAAAAGTGCTGATAAAGGTCCCTTTTATCAGTGCTAAAAAAATCGCTGATAAAAGTCAAAATAAATGAAAAAAATAAAAAAGAATTATAAATGTGGGGGGAGAGATCTTAACACCGCTTGAACCTCCCTTTATTAGCGCTAGGTGGTGTGCTGCCCTTACCACGCATCCTCACACGCACTCACCCCTTTGCTTCCACCCGAACTCGAACCCGCAACCTTCCCCATTTCGCGGCTGCACCTTTACCACTAAACCATTTCGTTTTGTTTTCTATTTAACGATATATCTATATATATAGTTATATTTATTCGTATATTGATATAGATTCATATTAATATAAATATATTTATTCATATATTAGTATATATTTATTCATTCTTATATTAATATATATTTATATTTATATATATATATATAGTTATAATTTTTTATTCGTATATTTATTTGTATATTAATATATATTTATAAGATTAGTTTTAAATACATTTATGAAAAAATATTTTTTTTATGTGTGTGAATAAATAAATAAATACATATATATATACAACACACAGACACACACACAGACACAGACACACACACACACAGATACATATATATTTACGAATAGATACATATATATGTGTATTTGAAAAGCCATAGAATGTTAAAACAGCCATAAATTATAATTTAGAAGCCCATTTCAACTCTACAACTAGTAAAATCGAATAAAATGAAACAATCTTCGATATGATATATGGTATAGGCCTAACGTACATTTATATCAGAAGTTATACTTGTTTGAATGTTAACAAATCAGGGTATTTTGACTAAAAACTCAGTTTAGGAGGTCTTATGGGCCTTTTTTGGCCTCAAAAAATGTGAAAGACGATTTTATTTGGTCACAATCACATAGATCTTATCACAGGCTTCGATTTGATATGTTGTAGAGCTCTAACAGACACCCAGATCAAAAGTTATGGCCGTTTAAAGTTTGAGTTACATTTTCAACTTATTTTAGATTTTTATTAATTGTTTTGATTTTTTGTGTCTTCAAATTGTTATTAAATGATTTTTAATCGATAATAATTAGAAAATTATTAATTAATAATATTTTTTTAAATATTTTAAATTCATTTTCACTAAATTTATTATATATTAAATGTAATAGTCTATTTATACGTATCTAAAACATATTTAAAAAATATATATTATATTTATATACGAATAAATATACTTATATAACAACATTTTTTTTCATGAGTTTTTTTTGAAATATAAGTTTTTTCAGTGCTGATAAATCCCCACTTTATCAGTGCTACTAAAAGAAGCACTTATAAAGGGGTACCCTTTAACAACGCTTTTTTTAGTGCTGATAAAGGGGTAGTGCTTCCCTTGCCCGTTTTTGTAGTATTGTTTGGTGTAATACCCCACCAAACCTTCAAATCACCATGAATTAAAATCCTTCAAATAGTTTCATAAACATGGGAATCCTCCTAGTTGTACACCCTAACCAAACCTTCAAATAGTCATTAATCAAGATCCTACTCATGGTTCTAGAAATATGGAAATACTCTTAGGTGTAATCCCCAGCCAAACATTGAAATAACCATGAGTCATGATCCTCCTCATGGTTCCAAAACATGGGCATCCTATTAGGTGTAATCCCCAAAAAAACCTTTAAATCACCATGATTTAAGATCATCCTAATGGTTCCAGATACATGATCATCCTCCTAGGTGTAATCTCCAAAAAACACCCTCTCCTAAACCACATACTAGGACATGTATCTCAATGAAGAACTTGTATAAGCCCCACCTTATTTCTTATTGTCCTTCCTTTAATAACACATGAATATTCTCAAGGTAGCCTCAGTGTGTAATCCCTCATTTCAAATTTAATGGTACACTCTCAAGAAATGTGATAGATTATATTTTTTATCTTGTTTCTCGCACTAATCATGAATCACATGGAATTAGATATTTGTGATGATCATGTCATCATTTTGGTGAAAATTTCTCTATTACGGGCCTCCAATTGATATGTAATCCCCAGCCATTCAACTAAACTATGTGGTATTTGATTCTTGTTATTAGAATGATGCATATGATGCCTTTATGAGGTTCAAACCCAATGTTATTTCCCCCTTATCCATTCCATTGAACTATATAGGTTTTGTTTCTGTTTTCCCAGGATTTGTAGGATTCCTTTTTGAGGTTCAATCCCAACTAAACAACACCATATACCTCTCTAGATGGAAATAAACTCTAGAGATCCTATTTTTTTGGATTTAAACCAAATAATCAATAATTAATAAGAGAAATATTAGAAAACTCTAATACATGTAGAGTTTTTTTTCAAACACATGGTCTTGATCAGATCATTAGCATAGGGGTAACCAATCCCATGATGGGATTTAGGAAGAATTCATGATTATGTATTAAATCTATAAGATATTCCTAGATTTGGTAATAATCCCCCTCAAAATGGTGTGGTGATCCTGACCTCCCATCATATCAACCAATGAATTTCTAAGATATCATTGGAAAAGTCTGAGTGACTACCTAACTTTGAAAATTAGGTCTCCATTAACTTGAAATGATTGTGGGAATGAAATACATCATAAGAAATAAATAGTCATGAGACTAAGTGATGGAAAATGAAATGCATCACTTCATGGAGGTGTTAGTATAAATGTAAGAATGAGTGATGTTTTCATTCATCATAGGATGGAAATATATATGAATAAGGGTTGTAACATAAATATAATTACATTCAGTATAGATGTGATACTGATATTATTATATCATCATAGTTGTTTCTATTATATTTCATGCCTGCACTCGTTTTGAGTTAATGAAGACCGACTTTCTAAAGGTAGGCGGTCACTGGGACTTTTCCAATGAAATCTTAGAAAATACGTTGTCTGGGATTATGGGAGGTTGGGATCATAACACCATTTTGGGGGAATTATTTCCTACTCTAGGACTCTCTTATAGATTTAATATATATTCATGAATCCTTCCCAAATCCCAGTGTGAGACTAGTTACCACTATACTAATGATCTGATTCAGGCCATGTGTTTGATGTAAACTTCTATATGAATTATATTTTCCCCATATTCTCTTATTACTTTGTGATACTTTGGTCTAAATCCATCTATTTTGGTTCATTGGAGTTTTTTTCTATCCAGGTAGGTGGTTAGTGTATTAGAGCTGTGATTGAACCTCTAAGAGGCATCCTATGTATCCTGTAAAAAACAAGAATCAAAACCCATGTAGTTTGATGGAATAGGTAAAGGGTAAATGAAATTGGGTTTACACCTCCATGAGGAGTCCTATGTATCATTCTATGAATAGGAATTAGATCTCATTTAGTTCAACAGAATGGTTAGAACATATACCTCAATAGGAGTCCCATAATGGAGCAGGGGTGTATTCCTTGTGGTATGAATCAATGAGTGCAAAGGTCTGGTCGCATATCATTTTTCATATAGGGATGGTCATATAACATTTTACATATTGGGATATCCGCATATGGTTTTCCGCAAAGGGATTACCTCACAGGGGACTCAAAAAGGTTCATCCATATAGGTATTTGTGAAGGGGGTTGCAAATAGGGGATTCAAAAAGAGTCATCTTTATAGGTATTCATGAATTAAGTTCCTCATAGGAACTTCGCAAAAGGTCATCCACAAAGGGGATTCTTAAAGTAATTTCTTCTTTATGCAAAAGGTCATAAAATGACACCTTACACCACAAATGACCTAGTTTTTTCATAGTATTTGGAAATTTCATGCATCATGAGGGTATTACTTTGTTTAGGGCCTCTACAGGATAACTTTGTAAATGCCCTCTCCAATTTGTAATTTTTGAATTTTACCTAAGTGATTTTAATAGAGTGTGTGTAGGACAAGCATCCGAGATCTTCCTCTATGTCTATTCCACACAAGCGTATATATTTCCCTCATCATTCATAAAGTGAGTGTTGATATTTATAGGTAGTGGTGAATAAAGGATTTCCCAAAATATTTGGATGCATGAAAAAAGGTGCATGAATTTCTGTTCATGAAAGAAGGTGGCCATGTAGGAGATTCACAAAGGAGTCTCATAAAGGGCCTTCAACATGTGGTTGGGCTAAAATGACTTTAGTTTAGGGGAGGCTGAAATTCATCACCACAAACCGAAAATGAATTTATTTTTCAGGAGGATTGTTTCAAAAAAAGGCTCTACAAAGATGGGGGTAATTATTATGTGGTGGAGAAAATTATTATGTGGGATTTTAGACTTGGACAATTTTCATTTTGGGTAAAATTAGTCCTAACTTAGAATGGCTATAACTTTTGATTTTTAAGTCTTATTGGGCCCACAAAGTAGTCAAATTGAAGCATGAAAAGTGAAATACAACACGATGCTATGTTGTTTGTACCCTAGCTGGATGTTTTCACCATTCCCCCATATTGAGTAACATTTTTTAGGAATCTCTATCCCTTTGATCATGATAATAATTTAGGAACAAGGAAATATAATATGCTTCTTCTTCCAGCATGGAGACACATTTCTACTCGAATTCGACATGCATTGTATAAGTGAGGATGGTATCATAGATCATGTGAAAAAGTTCATGTCATGAATTTTTTTAATACCAAAAATCCCCCCCACCCACTTAGAATTGGATATGTTTAAAATGAAAATAATCTGATTCTAAGGTAAATATAGGGAAATTTTACACATTACTAAATCATTTGGTGTGATTTAGAGATATATAACTAGTGAGATGATACTTTTCCAAAAGGAGGATCTCAACTCAGGGATTTTTAGTGTCACCAAAAGGAGAAATATCTAATAAAGGTGTTTAAGTTTCCAAGAGGAGTAATCTCAACTCATAGTACATATATATAAAATTATAATCAAGATTCTAGAATGGAAAAAGGAGTGGATTTGTGGCTGGATAAAAGATGGGAGATATGGATTCCACTATGTATCCCATGGAGTGGGAATCAAGCCTTGAATTTTTCTAATAAATGGTCTTCTATGTAGATCAATCTCATATATAAAGGGATATAATTTTAAACTTAGGTTCATTGATGAAGAAATCTATGATGAAATCTCCTACATAAATATAGATTATATATAGGAGAGAGGATATCCTCTATTTTCTATAGATTCATGGGAAATACCCACGTTTCCATAGGGATATTTCATATATTTGGATCTCATGATACATTTTAGACACACATAATGGGATGATCTAAGAATTTTAAGGTCCTACAAGGTAGAACCAATGTCATACAGTTTAAAGAAATGATGGGACTAGGTACCCTCAAATGGATCCCAAGAAATAAATATGTGCTCTAATTTTTTCCTAGCCCACTGAACCTAGCAAGATAGCTCGATTTTTGCTAGTTCCAAATAATGGTCCCTAAAATATTTTTACCATTTTATTTTCACCCTAAATTTTTCCTAATCCATTAATGGGGAGGCCTAGTGGGAAAGGACTTGGATTTTACTCAGGATTCCCTTTGTGTGTTTTTAGACTAAAAAAGTTTATGCCTTTTCCTTTTAATTTAAATGCTCTTTTTTTTTCTAGTCTATGAAAGGAACATTCCCAACAAGAAGATACTCAACTTTTTACAAGGGTAACCTTTGCATATTTTCAACCTAGAAATTACTATGTATCCTTCTATTGGTAGTTTGAGGTCTTGAATGTTGGACCAATGTGGGGATAGAGTTTAAGTTCATACAGATTTGACTAGATGTAATGTGGTTTTAAGGCCACACAACTTAGACCAAGAATGGTGGGTGAGATGTTCCATACTATATGGGACAATAGAAACCCAGTTTGGATGGAGAGTTCAATACTGGTATAGAAAATCTCATGGTTAAGTAAACTTAGTTTATTTTCATAGTGATCAGACCGAGGTGTTTAGTTTATGGTCATAAATCTTGGACACTGGTTGGGTGTAAGTTTCCAAATGGAGAAGATCAATTTAAGTATTTAACATCTAAAATGGAAAGATACACCTATATAATAATGGGAACAAGAATATAGTCATAATATTTATTTGAATGTGGAAATGATACAAATATACCTAGCATTGAGGGTACTTGAAAATTCTCGAATAGGAGTGTTATAAATATTGTAAATCATAACCTATGAATTTATGAATCAATTGGAACTGGAGATCGGTGGGAATAGAATAACCATTAGTAATGATAGAAAACTAATACCAGACTTAGTCTAAGAAAAGTGTGTAGGGGGGTTCAGGTGGACCTTACCTTCAGGACCAAAATGTCTACTAATGGTTACTTCATAGGATTAGAGAAAAAATGTGATATTCACCATAATTTCCTAGAAGGGTCCCTTTATATCAATCAAACCCTGTTAACAAAATTTACACATTAGAAATAAGAAATATGACTAAACAACTCAAGGAACTTAATGATTCATCCATAAGAAGGTATGAATTAGGATCATAAAGAACATGAATATTCGTGAAGGGTTCAAGCACCCTGAAGCTTATGCCACTATATATTGATAACATTCTCATGGAGATGGTATACAACCTCATATTATTTTATTTTTTATTTTAAGTTCATGCAATTAATACCCTAAAGAGTTAATGTTTAAGTTCATACAACTTGGAAAAAATGTTACTGATTTTTAAGGTCACACAGTTTGGACTAAAAGGGTGGGACATCCTGCATATCAAGGACTTGGAAGAACCTGATGTGAATGAAGAGCCCACTTCTTGAATATATTATCCCATGGGGTTAAACACATAGTTTATAGTCATAGTGCTTGAACCAAATGTTGGCGGATGGGCCTAGGATAGGGAACCTCAGTTTTACTACGTATCTCATTAGAACAAGAATCAATCCACATGTAGTTATTTAAATGACAATTTCTCCTACAAATATCTAACTCATATATAGGGGAAGGGGATTTTTATTCTGAACATGTGTCCATAACCCATAGAACATTTTTTAGAATCACCTGTGCAGATCCAACTCATACACATTTTAATTTCATGTTGTAGAAACTAAGTTCCCTTTCTTTGAATAAGAAGAAAACTCAATCATGTTAGTCAAAATGACACTCCAGGTCCTCTATGATCACATGATCCATGTTCGGTGTGATAAAAAAAGGACACCTAGGAAATCATTCAAACCATATGATATTTCATGACATGGAACATGTGGGGGGATTTTAATTTCAATGAAAACAATAATCTCTACATGGATTTGGATTTCACTGAGGGACATGGTTGAAATCAATGAAAAATTATAGCTTTTCATAAAAATAAGGTATTAAGGTGTTAATATGTGCCCCATGGTATGGTAATCAAGACACACATAGTTCTTGTAAATATACCCCTATATATATTTAACTATTACATAGGGGAGGGTAACTTTTATATTTCATCCTGGTATTGAATTGAAATAATGTGAAGATATATAGCTAGTACCCAAGATAGAAGATCCTGATTTATCTTAAAAAATAGAGTATTCTACCCTACTATTGATTTATAGATAGGGATCATATACCAGGTACCTTTACATGGATCTAGATCTCATGTTTCTAATAGACCACATAGAATTGACCATGTGTTGTGCAATTTAATATCATGCTATAAGGACTCATATAATCTATAGTTTAGGATCATATGAAGTGGAACTTTCTCTATAGTTTAATTTCATGAATCTTGGATAAGTATCATATAGTTTAACATCATGTGATAAGGACATTAGAAACATATTTTAACATCATGTGGTGAGGACTTATGATTGTTTTAGTTTAAGGAAATATAAACTTGACCAATTTTTGTGCCTTTTAAAGACTTACATATAAGATCATTAGGGTTGTACAACTAAGACCATAGGGTGTTGGGATTTAAGGTCATACAACTTGGACCATAAGGAGATGAGATTGTTGACCAAGGAAAAACCTGACATGAATGCAGGGACCCAAGAAAATATGATGCCAGTATAATAAACCTCACTGATGTGGGATAAGTTCATAACTATGCCTCATACAGGGTGTTTTCACATCACTACATATCCCTTGAATGGGAATCAAGTCATTCATAGTTCTAAAAAGTTGTGTGGTGGGAGACCAGCTCCAAGAGTGGAGGTCCTCTTAGGCAAGGGAAACACCAACATGAAATTTTACATTATAAAATAAGGATTTTTACCATTCATTTTAACATCTTTCAATAAGAATTTTGGAAAAATAGTTTAACATCATATGGAGAGGAAAACTATTGTACAATTTGACATAATGTAACCTAGAAAAGTTGAACTAACATAAAGATTTTGTTAAGAATATTTAGATAAACCTTAAAATGGGATGATTATATTCAATTAACATTCACATCCTTGCATAATATCATGGATAGATGACAATATGTTGGGGGGTCTTATGTAGATCTAACTTGAACATAGGGAAGGTGAGTCTAATAGACCATACAATTCAAAGTAGTTCAAGTTCATACAAGGTGGACCAATTGGAGGGTCTTTAATAGTAGATATAGATCATGATGGAATGAAACACATAAAAATTATTGATCCTTTTAAACATAAGAAAATGGATAAAGGAAATCATGCCCTAAAATGTATGAATTAGGATTGGAGAGTGGTTTAAATAGAACAACCATTACTAATGGTGTAAAAATAACACCACGTATAGTCGATTGAGATTGGTGGGATTAGTCTAGAAATTAATACACATAATGTGGAAAAGACACATGGGGTTTTGGTGGAATTTTTCTTTGGGAAAAAAAATCCACGTGGGGTTACTTCATAGGCCCAGTGGAAAACTATGTTATTCACCATTATTTCTTAGTGGGATATATTTGGTTTATTCAAACCTTGCTTCCAAAATTTACATGTGAGAGAGAGCCAATATAATTAATTGAATCAAGGAACATGATGATTCAAGAATAAAAATATATGAAGTAGGATGAATGGATAAATGGGGGTTCAAAATGTTTTGGAAAATTCCATGTTTATACCATCATGTTCTAAACATGATACTTATAGGTAGGATGAATAAACCATTACTGAAAGGAAGGTTCATTTAAACCTATATAAGAGTGGAATTGGAACTCATGATGTATGGGGGAATTATGGTTATTGATTAATATCATTTATGAGTGACCTCTTGAGAAATTCATCATCATTTGAGCCTAACCATGTGCCAAATAATTTAAATTTCATATGGCTATGACCAAATGTCATGTAGTTTAATGTCATGAAACAAGGATGAAGGGTCACTACAGTTTAGGGTCACATTTCTTTGACCAATAGTGGGGTGAGATATCTTATCCAGATAGCCATAAAAACCCGATGCGATGAGGGTCTATAAAGGCCGAATTATAGAGAATACATTCTCACTTGTGAGGAAGAACATGTGTCCAGGCGTATGACTGGGGGTCTAGGCATCATTACATATACCGTCGAAATGGGAATCAAGTCACACATAGTTATTAAAAAATTTCCTCTATATTGATTAGGTAGTCATGTGGGTAAAAGGGGATTTTTTTAGAACAGGTTTATAAATAGAAGTAAAACTCATGTAATACTTCCCTGTGTAGATCTAGGTCATACACGAGAGAGTGAGGGAAATTTTTAATATTGTGTTTGGGAATGAGACATAGAGTTTGGGTGTCTCTAAATATCTCATAAATTTTAGAATCTAGAAACACATAGTTCTTGAATGGAGGGGTGGTGGGAGACCAACACCTAGGATAGTGATCCCCTTGAGATAGGTCCATAGTAATGCACAATTTTACATAATGAAATAGATGTTAACCATATAGTTTAACATTATGTAGAAAAAACATTTAGTGATCCTTTTAAAGTCTTTCATTAAATACCATACTAACCATGATGTGAACTGATACACATTGATCATGTGGGGAAGCCTTTACCAAAATTCCTAATCTCATGTGAGATGATCTTAGTGTAAGAAACAAGGAGTCGAAAAGGTTTATTTTACAAAAAAAGGTGATTAAAAGAAAGGACAAGGGCATTTTTATCATGTGGTGGCTAGAAAAAGATGTATAATTTAGGTGTTACTATGTATCTTACATGGGTTATAATAGATCCATACGTAGTTCTTGGATGGATGATTCCCTATAAAAGTATGACCCATATGCATGGAGGGAAAATACACACATTTTTTTATTATGACTAGACCCATGATTTGGGAATTGGGTGTCACTACATATCCTGTATAGATATAAATCAAGACACACATAGTTCTTATATGGTTTACATAGTTTAAGGTCACAAATATTTGACTAATGGTTGTGGAAAGATTACTTTTTAAAGTAGCAAGAAATAGACCTGACATAAAGAGATGCCTTAGGGGAAAATGGCTGGTGAAAACCATATTATGAAGGGGTAAATTTTATGATGGGCCTAAGATAGGAGGTCAAAGTATAACTATGTATCCTATGTAGATAGTAATCAAGGAACACATTTTTTTAAAACAATTTCTACAGTTTAAGATCACAAATATTTGACCAATGGTTGTGGAAATAAGGATTTTTCTACTAGAAAGAAATAGAACTGACGTGAAGATAGGACTTGGGGCCTAATGGCTGGTGGAAACTATCTTTTGAAGGGGTAAATTTTTGACTGGGCCTAATATATGAGGTCTAGTAATAATTATGTATCCTATTTAGACATGAATAAAGCCACACATACTTTTATAGCAACATCCTCTCTGATGAGGACCCATGACATCACTTGGTTTAAAATCATGTGATGGAGAGTGAACTGTATAGTTAAAATCTTTTGGCAAGGAATCTAAACACATAGTTTATGTTCACATGATAAGGACATTAATTTCCACATAAAGGGTGGATAATTTTATCATGTTTTTTTGCATAAGGTATCAATTCTAGATTATATAAGGCATCCCATGTTCATTTTAAGGGGAATTTCAACTTTTCATATAAGGAATCCCATGATTATCACGTGATTCATCTTATGTTTATTACATGGGGTATTGGGGATCATGTTGTACATTTTTACATAATGTGGCTAGGATTATGGGGCTTTGTATTTTAAAATCTTACAACTCAGACTATGGTGTCTTGTAATTTTAGGTCATATGACTAGGACCCTGGTGATTCCATATAGTTTAGGGTCTTATGAATAGGACCTATATGTGGTTTAAAGTCACACGTAAAGGACTATGGTGTCTTGTAGTTTAATTTCATATGACTATGACCTTGGAAATGTCTTCCAATTTAAGGTCATATGACTAGGACCTCTATACAGTTTAAAGTCATAAAGAAAATACTATGGTTTCTTATAGATTAAATTAATTTGACTAGATTTTGGTTATTTCTTGTAGTTTAAGGTCATATGACTAGGTAATTTTGTTCATAACTCATTATTCATAATGATATTTTGGTGGAGTGAGAATAATTTGCATGCATGTGGCATGAGTCTTAAGATTCTATAACTTTAAAAGGTTGTCATTTACTTGTTTCTAGATCCAGTTTTTGAAGGAAAATCATTTTTCAGTTGTATTCCCCAAAACACAGTGGTAGGGACCATAATTGGGATGATCTTTCATGACTTTCTCCATGGGTCTCCTAATCCTCGAGAGCTTGAGGAGGTTTTTATCTAGTGAAAATAAAAAGTATACATACACATCTACAGACTTTAATGGATAGATATATCTGAGGGATGGGTGGCCTAGAGTCTTTGATACACATTGTGTGTTCTGATAAATATTTCCACATGGATGATGCTGAGATTCAGCTATCAGTTGATCCAATATCCCCTCATCTATTGGCATCTGAAGCTAATCCTTGAATAAAAAGCACCTTTCGATTGTATATACTATCAATTTATGGTATGGGAAGTATTTTAGATATTCTCTCAAATATTCCTCTTTTAGTATCTTAATTTTTGGTATATCGATCAAATCATTTTTCATGAAATAGGAAAATAATTTGGTACCTTATCTAATTGGAAGGATTGGAATTCCCTTTTTCTATAATCAAGTAATAAATGAAAACAATAATTCCACATTCTATCACATACTACTTTATTGGTATGGTAACATGGTTGAATTTGAGATCTGGGAGGCAGTTCCTTGATATTGATCAATTTAGTGGGAGAAGATAAAGCATTAGAGGCCCTAAATTTTAATGATGTCTCTCCTAGAATGGGGAACTTTGACTCTCTTGGAAGTTCTGTGGAAACTATTGAGGTTGCATAATGTCTGGAAATCACCTGATTATGAGATTGAAAATATGAAAATTCCCTCATCTTTATGGTATGGGGGACATTGAAATATAAAAATTCCCCCAGCCTTGTGGACTAGGGTGAAGTGGAACATGCTTTGGAATTCACCTGATGATTGGGTGAATTTTTTTAAAATTCCCCCATCCCTATGGGATGGGGTAATTCACTACAAGGAGGACCTATGTAAGAGGATTTTGGTATTACATAATGGATAAATGATCCATAAACAATCTTTATAATTACTTCATATAGATCCTTATTTTCATTATTTAACTGAGTGGTTTGTTCTTTGGAAATGATGGACCTTCTGTCCTCAAGGGGCTGAGAAACAAAAGAATCATAGAAAACCTTTCCTTTTTCAAGGGTGGGATGGTTGGAAAATGATATAAGTATTAACTTAAACACCATAGATTGGATCATTTTTTGACATTGGCCACATTTTCCATCAATGTTTCACTTTGAATCACAAACAGGGTCTATAATGCCTTTTGTAGAGGTTGGAAGGGTTTCATTGATCCTTCCTTCACCAACGATTGGGTTAGAGGGTAAGAAAACCTGAAGCGGATCAAAATATTTCAAAAAATTACAATCAAAATTATCAAGAGTGTGCTCATCAGAACCATATGGGCAGTCTGAATACCTGGTTGATACTATATTGATTGAAACGTAGTTTAACTGGTGCTCATATTCATTTGAATATCATGTTTGGAAGTATGTATCCCATTTTCTCATTTAGGGTGTTGATTCCATTTGAGGGAAGATGGTTGAAACATATTCCACATGTCCATTTGGGTTATCCAATGAAATATGACCATCATCAATAATATTTTATAGTAGATCTTTAATAAATAAGCATCCTTGTATCGTGTTACCTAGAATTTGATGATAAGGGAAATAATTTGGATGGTCATCCTACCCTACCTCATATGGTGTCTTAATTTATGGAATCATGATAATTTTGTCTTCCAAATCAATGGTGAAGTAACTAGGGACCAAATCATTATGGAAGGAATATATTTTATCCTTCCTCTTTTCAATATCACATCATCTCATCCTTTTCTTCTTGAGGGAGAATGTATATGTTTTATCTTTACCTAGATTCCATAACTTTGATGGGATTTCTTGATAATATCTTTCCTTATTTATGTGAATAGCATCCTTTTTATGTTATACAATGTTTTCAAACTCTTAAAAACCACCAGGTTACTTTATGGTAATAAGTGTGGTTAAAAAATCATCCCATAAGTTTTCCACACAGATCTCTAGTAGTTTTTCATGTGGAATTTTTGTTTCCATGGAATATTTCATACCCTTCCATTCAAAAATTAAATCCATGAATCTCTTATTTTCATACTTCTTGCAATTAAAGAGGTCAATTATTTTCATTTTCTTTAGTGTAGAGATTAATTGGTAGAGGGATTTATAACATATATCTTCCTAGCTTGAGATATTCCCATATACAAGGTTATTATATCAAGAAAAGGTGGGGCCTTACAAGGTCTACATAAATCATCTAATCATGTAAACCTATTGTTATTATAGGATTCCCGCCACACTTGGAAGAGAAGTGGGTGATATGTTGTTCTGGATCACCCACTCTATTGAATTTCGAGATATTTGGGTTCCTAAAGTTGAGAGGGGAGGAGTCTAATCCATCCACTCAGGATAAAACTTCCTATCTGGTTTTACTAGTACATATCAACCTTCAAGACAATCCATCTGGGTAACAAAGGAATATATTAATTCTTTAGTTACCTCAATTTCAGTTAATTTTGGATGAACTTTCTAAACTGGTAGCTATGTATTCCCAGTGGTTGGAACACTTGGTGATAAATCGATATTGTGGTAGAATGGTATGATTTATATGATCTTAATTCTATGTGGTGCATATATTCTATCATTATGGGTTGATCAACCTTATCATATTGAATAGTTTTAGTTGTATGAGACATGGAATTTTCAATCTAATGAATATTCTCAAAGGGGTTTCTTCCTTAGAGAAGAATAGTATTGATCTTTTGAAGGTATATTATTATTTTTTTGAGATGATAAATATGGATTAACCATGGATAGAATATGGGTGGTTAGTGAATGTGTCCACATTGATCTCCTTTTTAATAGTTTCATGGTTTTCATCATTAGTTAGTCCAGTAGTGATGAAATTTATTGATGTGAAACATGTGGGAGGAAACATATATTTCCTTGGGGTAGGAATATCTATGATCTGGGTATTTTTCTACACAATAGATGATAATGTAGATGAATTAAGGGATACAAATTCCCCCAACCCTATGGGTTGGGGTTTTCCCTAGTATTTTACCATCACTGATGCTAGCTATGCAGATAATTAGAGCTTCAAGATAGCGATAAACTGGAATACTCTCTGATCCACTGTTGGGATGTGCTGATAGGTCTTAGAGGTGTTAGTAGTAGGAGAGAGATGGAAATACTCAATATTTTTAGTGGTTTAATCCCCCCAGTGAGATCTCCTTTGGGGTTCTTGAATCTAGATGGTCGGGATAGGCACTGTTTCCTCTTCATTTTCTTGTTGAATTGGGGTCACACATTGGTGATGATGACCATAGTGAACATGTCCATTTATAAGTAGATCATGGGAGGTTTCCATGATATGATTAATTTCATCCTTCACATCCCCAATATAGGGAAGGAATGAGTTGTTACACTCTTGTTATAGGATCCCAAAACTATTGGATTTGCTGATAGGCACCACTTTCTTCCTCATAACTCATCATTGATAAGACGACATATGGGGATTAATCATCTAGAGACATTTATGAGCTTCTTCTAGTGTTGTTATGGATCCTTTTCAATTATACTTCTTAATAAGTATGTTTTCTTCCTAGAGTTAGAGGTGTTTCATTGATGACAGTGTAGGTCAAGGCCATGAGGCCATGGTCGCCATGGAAATAGAGGCATATGTTTGGTATTTCTATTGGTTGTGTGTAGTTTCCCTATAGATGCTACCAATATTTATAATGATATTGGAATTAATTTGTGGATTTAGAGACACCATTTGTATTTAAGACCGAGTGTTATGAGTGGGAAACATAAAAAAACACTAATCGGTGCAGCATCACATATAAGAGTTCATGGTCGATTGATTTATTTTATAGTTAAAGATTTCATATCAAGCCATTTTATTTAACATGATAATGGCCTGACATTCAATTTTGAAATGATATCATAGTTGAAAGATTCATTTCAGGTTCACCTTTTTTTATTTCCAATGGATTTTTTCTTCAGTACTCATTCGAGTTAATGCGGGCCTACTTCCAAAGGATGTCAGTCACTGGGACTTTTCCAATGACATTTTAGAAAACACATTGGTCGGGAGGATGGGAGTTTTGGATCATCACAACCTTTTGGGTGGAATTATTTCCTACTCCAGTAATCTCTTATATATTTAAGATTTATTTTTGAATCCTTTATTAAATAAAAAATATGGAATAGGTCGCCCTTATATGAATAATCAGTTATTATCATTTATTGATTTTATAATCATCCATATGTATTTGAGGTTCTTAATAAATGGAGATATTTTTATGTATCTAAGGTTCTCCATTGATGTTACCCATTTGTAAATTAATTAGAGATTCTTATTTTTTTTATTGTCAGGATGCTGGTTTTAAGCCACGTGGTAAGGCACTCTGAAATTTATCATCATCTAGGAATATGGGAGTTTTTTTTATGTCAGTATCAGGCCCATAATATGGGATTCCTATGTATCCTCATCAAATGAATAATAACCCATGTAGTTTTGTGTCACTTAATGGGAAAAAATATACCTTTTAAGGCATGTGATGAGGACCAAACCATGTAGTTTAACATCATAGAGCTAGGACGTTTTGGTGAAACATTCCTAGCTAAGGCTGGTGTGGTACTTATGCCAAAGTGGACCGAAGGACCTAGAAGGGATGTGGCCTCTCGAGTGAGGGCATGATATTACTAAGAATTTGTCCCAATAAGGATGGGGAGGAAAAGGGTCCAGGAGGAATATTTCCCTCTAGGTTTGATATGTCCCAAAGAAGATTAGGGTGAGTTTGGGGTGTTGGTTTTGAACCTTAGGGAGGTTTCCTATGTATCCCATTTGGACAAGAATCAAATCCCACATATTTTAAAAAGATCAAGATTACACCTTTGGAGGAGGCCCATTATTGGGGATTATACCAAATAGGAGGCCCATAGGTGATTAAGGTTGGGGATTATAACTAATAGGATTCCCATAGGTGGTTTAATCAGAAATATGACCCTCTGAAGTTTTGAGACATGGTTTTGGGGCTTATACTGAATAGGAGGACCATATGTGTTTGACCATGTGGATTTTCAGATCATCCACTTTCTCTTTTTTTACACATAGAGCATGACTCACATGGGTTTAGATGTTTGCAGTGATCATATCATCAGAATGATAAAACATCTATGGTCCTCTTATTTAGTATAATCCCCAAAACCATGTCACAAAACTTAAGAGGGACATATTCTCGATGAAGCCACCTATGGGCCTTCTATTTAGTATAATACCCAACCATACTCAGCTATGGGCATCTTATTCATTATAATCATTAACTATATAACTCCTATATAGGTTTAAGTACCAAATTTCCAAACTACATGGTCTTTGATTCTTTTCTAAATGGGATATGTATGAAGCCTCTCTAAGGTTAAAACCCAACACCCCAAACTCACCTTAATATTCTCCGGGAAATATACCTAGTAGGTTTATATAAAACTCAAAGGTCTATATTCCTTTTAGACCCTTTTTTACCATACTTATTAGGATATATTCCAAGTAATATCATTCCCTATCCTAGGAGTCCACATCCCTTCCAAGTCCTTTAGGACGCTTTGATGTAAGTCCCACACCAACCTTGACTAGGAAACATTAACCTAGATGTCTTGGCTGTATGATATTAAAATACATGGTTTTGTACTCATCACATGACCTTAAAAGTTATGATGTGTCCCTATGTGGGTTCTGATTTCTTTCATGAGGATTTATAGGAATCCCATCTTCTGGTCCCAATCTCAACATCAAAACAACTCTTATCTTTTTAAATGATGATAAATTTCAAAGAACCCCACTGTGTTGTTTAAAACCAACATCATGATAATAAAAGAAACAAGAATCTCTAATTCATTTAAAAAGGGTTACCATTGATGAAGAACCTCTGATACATATAGACATCTCCATCGATGAAGAAACACAGATACATATAAATGATTCTAAAATCAATAAATTATATTAATTGATTTTTCATATAAGGGTGACATGTTGCACATTTTTTATTTAAAAAATGATTCACAAATACATCTTAAATCTATAATAGAGTCCTAGAGTAGGAAAAAATTCCCCCCCAAAAGGGTGTGATGAGCCCAACCAACCATCCTCTCGGCCAACACATTTTCTAATATATCATTGGAAAAGTCCCAGTGACCACCTGCCTTTGAAAAGAAGGTATGAATTAACTCAAAAAACGTGTGGTCATGAAATCCATTATAAATAATGGTTTAAGAATATTTTAAGGGGTATAAGAAGAAATAAAATAAAAACTCTTGTTTTAAGAGTTATATTTATACTTTAGAAAACCACATTTGGATTACACCTTAAGCCTTCTAGGTTGATCCTTTAATGATACCAAATCATTTAGTTCATGATAAGGGCTGTTAGAAATAGGTTTGGGTAGGTATTGGAAGAATTTTAGTGCTCAATGTTTTTATTAATATAGGAGAGGAGGTTATCTTTTATAAGTGATGGAAAGGACACACTTAGAATTCCTCAAAATATTAAATAATATATATATCATGATCATGTAAAGTGTCACCAAGGCACAAAAAATTTGATGATAAGATGTTATAGAGTCAAAATAAATTCAAATAGTCACATTTAGACAATTTTTGGGTACATTTTAATCCTTATCCCCTAGTTAAACCACTTTAAACTCATTTTAACCTTAATTGTGATAACTTAACTTTTTACCATGATAACAAAATTATATGACCAAAAATAAAAGGGAAATTATAACCAAATTTTTAAATGATGATTCCAAATTTGTAATACATTTTATCAGAATCAATTTATTCAGGCAGAATAAATTACTTTTAATATAAGAACGCAAAATACATGAAAAACTATTTTTAGTGAAATACCCGATTTAAGAGTAAGAATCATTTCAAATTGAAACAAAGTAATAAGTTGGTTTCAAGGAATTTATTTGGTTAAATAATTAACAAATTATTTTTTTTTATATTTTTTAGTAAGAAAAAATTGAATTTAATCTTCCAGCCATTCTTTTAAATGCAAATACCCAAAAGTAGTTTTAAATTTGAATAAAATATAACTTATATGCAAAAAAGTCAATATTGGGTTCCCAGATTAATTTTTTTTAAAAATAAATTATTTGACTCCTTAAATATATATTTGGACTATAAACACACATAAAATATAATAAAGTAAAGTGTTAGAGAGATTTTAAATCTTTCCCCATATTTTTAACCCAATTTTACAACTTTTATCGAGGTGACAAGTCTTTATCATTGTTGCTATTTATAATGACTAAAAATTAAGTTGAACCTATTGAATTATTTTAATTATTATAATTAAAAATATGGAATCCATTTTACATGATTAAATTTCTATAATTGGTATAAATTCATTTTATAAATAATCATGAAAAATGAAACAAATGTTTTTTTAGAAAAATATATTTAAAGCACAAAAATTGATTTATTCTTATTACATGCCTAGTAAAAACTATAAAATTAATGAAAAAGAGTTTTATTGAATATATAATATTTAAATTTAATTAAAATAATTAATCAATAGTTATTTATTTATTTAATTATGATAAAAATTCATTGCGCCCAAAAAATAGTTCTTAGAAAAATGTGTTTTAAGCCCAAGAATAAACTTATATCATGATCAAGTATAATGTTGATTCCTATGTAATTACTTATATTATATATAATTAAAGTATACTTATGTTAATTTGAGATAAAATTAAAAATATAATGGGACTTTAAAATTAATTGATTTAATAAAAATAAATATCAGTTTTACAAAAATTAGAATTTTTTATTTTTCACCCAAAAATAAACTATTTTATAAATATCCCAAAAATTTACTCTAAGATCAATTTGATATGAGAAATCTAAAAATTATATCCATATTTTCAAATAATTTTTTAAAAAATGGTAGAAATTAATTGTAGTATTCATGCACAAATTCCATAAAAACACATTTTTGAAGAAAACATATTTTTTAAACATAAAACAACTTTACTAAAAATTGATTAATTATTAATAAATACATTTAAATTAATTAAAACACGTGTATATATATATATCATGGTATATTTATTTCTATTTATACCTGTCAATTTTATAACTATGTTATAATATATCATGGTCATTTTTATGCTCGGTATTGTGTGTCAACAAGATATCAGACACTTAAAATTTATTTAAAGAGAAATATATTATAAAATATATGGTTATTAAATTATAACCCCATTAAATAAAATTTTCCCTCCTAATTTTTATCATGGTGATCAAAGGTCCAATATTTTCAAATACCATTTTTGAAAACCCGTATCATATAAAGTGATAAAAAATTTCCTTTAAAAAGTGAAATGGGAAACATAAAGGTTGCAAGAAATAACCCAAAATCAGGTTCCTAGATAATGATAAAATGGGCAGGAAGTTAAAATATAAACATATAGTAAAAATTTAATTCTTAAATAATGATTAAGATTGACAAATGGCATTGATCACAAGACATTTAATGATCACAAGAAAGTTGATGACCACAAAACCATAAACCAATGAGGTGTGAAAAAGGTCATCCCTTCATCAGAAATGAAGGTAATAGGATAAATTTTTTGTTTCAAGATCATTTTCCTAGAGTTGTGGAATTACTTTACCATATAAATTAAGAACATAAGGGAAACATACTTACTTTATTTTCTTTAAATCCATAAACTCAATTTCATATTTTGGTTGTGTGTTTCAATCAGTTTCCAATTTTATCTCATATTTTACTATAAATGATGAGTATGAATTTTTAATTCCTGAAGCACTATAATCAAATTCTAAATTACCATGAGTTATATAAAATGATGAATTTTTTTCTTCCTGTCTTTACTAAAACCAAAAAAATTAGCATAGGTAATATAATAAAAAAAATGTATAAAACTTCATATGAAAATATAATAAATTAATCTCCAAAATTAAACAATAATACCTAAAGATCAAACTAAATCATTCCA
This sequence comes from Viscum album, assembly GCA_963277665.1. Taxonomy (NCBI): domain Eukaryota; kingdom Viridiplantae; phylum Streptophyta; class Magnoliopsida; order Santalales; family Viscaceae; genus Viscum; species Viscum album. The sequence goes on along the minus strand of OY728125.1, from coordinate 737,265,961 downwards.
TAGATAATTAACCCTATATCCCAAATAAAATAAACAAGAACATATTAACCTCAAAGGTTATCTTTTAACATTTATTTAAAACCTAAAAAATTCATTAGCATTATTTAAAATTAATCCTCCCTGCTAAATCATATTATATACCTAAGTGTTACTTGTACTTAAACCTAATAAAACATCTCCCAAAATATGGTTAATCAATTTTAAATCTCATTAATTAAAGACCTCAAAATATATATATGACTTTTAACTTATGATTAACCATAAACTTATAAACCCACGATGGTATCCATAATAATTAAGTTAACCTCACATAAAAATATCTTAATATCCAAAGTTATTTAATCCTTGGTTTGATACCAACTATAACAAAATGAATCTATACTTCATGATCTGGTGATAAAAACATAATATTTATATTTATGGATTTGTAATGATAAGCATGATCCAATTTTATCCATCCAAAACATATAAAATAAAATAGAAATATTGTATCACTTATATACCCAAGTAACTTTTAGATTTGGAGTTTTTGAGAATTAGGAAAAACTCTTACATAATAATACTCTTGTATTTAAGTGAGAATTGTTCCTACTATACCCATATGTTATTATTTCATATCAATTCTTCAATATATCTCATTAAATTATTCATATAAGACACCCTTATAGAAATAATTCATTTATCATAAATATTCATAACCTGGTGAAATATAAAACATAAAAAAGGTGATATCAAAAACTCATTAAGGGTAAACATAAGCATTAAAATTGTAATGTCATCAGTGATCATGATATGTGAATAAGTATAAGGCCCCGGCCTTAAACCTTACTTAATATTGATTTATTACAAGATTACACATTGAGGATCTTTTCAGGTTTAGAGTTTTAGAGAATTAGATCATAAAACTTGCATTACATTCCACATTTAAACAAAGTGGTTACATAAAGATAGTATTAATTTTTCCCATCAACGGAAACATATTTAAAATAAAACATGGATTCTTTCTCGACATTTCCTTGACACTATCATCATATCATGTACCTTTCCCTTGACCTGTGAAAAACATTTCAAAAAACTTGGGATGAGCATAAAAATCTCAGTAAGGGTTATAAAAATATGGAAAAGAAACATGAGTTCATATATACATAAGAATGAAATCATACTTTACCCATAAAACATAGGCACTTTAACATACCTCATCAAATCATGAATAAATCATAGAAATCATAATACATAAAAGTAACTTGATGCATTCATAACATTCTTACGTAGGGAGTAACCCTTTTGGTTACATTTGGAATACCCATCACAGTATATTCCCTAAATCTCTTCGGATAAACCTTAACGTTTCACTCCTTTGCATTACCCAATGCATTGGAGAGCTATATCGGGCTCACCCGCCCTTATTTTATCACGGAACCACCCGTCTTCATAATAATTCCCAAGAACCATAACATAATCGTATCACATAAAACATGCATAAAGGAAACATAACATTTCCACATTTCAATCACAAGATATCAATACAACACATTGATATAATAAAAACATTATGAAAACCATTTTCAATACCAAAATAAAATAAAAGTAAAACATGGTATTTATTTTTATTTTAAAAACAAGGTATGGCTTGTAGAGGAAGCCAAAACTCAAATAATGGTCACGGTGGCGGAGAAGTCGTTGTCGCCGCATACATACGACAAAAACATTCCCTTTTGTCATTAGTAAAACGCTTCGTATAAAAAATATTAATTTTTGGATAAACGTAAAATTCAAAGGGGTTTATACACCATATAAAAGAAGGTTATGTATAAAACAAAATATGCCTCAATGAAAGGAGATTGAGACAAAGTCCCTTACAAAGACGGTATCCTTGGTTTCAGGATAAATCAATTACATAATTATGTGTGACAAATGAATACACAAAATAAAAGTGGATTTTAAGTGTAATCAGATGTTATTCACACATATTCATAGAACGACATATTCAAAGAGTACAAGTTTATCCCAAAGAATCAAAATTGGGTTAAGAAGTTCCCTTGCAAAAATTTGACAGCCTAACGGCGTCACTTCAAAATTCAGAAAATGAGTTGATGATAGATAAAAAGGGTATCTCATCACTTGGACATAAAATTTACATCAATAAGGATATAGAAGAACATATCCCAACATAAGAAGATTTAATTTAAAAGACATAACAAAAGAAGTCTTTTTAGAAAGATGAGGGTGAAAGGTTCCCTTACCGACTTGGGTATCTTTCGAAACATACACCCCATGAAAGAAGGACAATACATCATTGATGTAAATAATCATAAACGAAAGTATATTACACAAAGAGTAGAATAATGGGAAGTATATACACCACTCAAAGGAAATTGTGGAAAATGTAGCATAAATCTCACGGGAATAAAAGTGAGATGAAAAATCCCTTACGAAAACTCGGCAGCCTAACGACGCCACTTAAAACTTCCAAAATGGATTGATGAGAGAAAATAGGGTCTCTCATCATATTAACATAAAGTTTACAGAAATAGGAATATAAAAGAACATCCCACAACATAACAAATAGGAACTTAAAAGAAGTGACAAAAAGGAGAGTACTTAAAAAGAAAGAGAGAGGTTAAATCTCTTATGAAAATTCGGCAGCCTAACAGCGCCACTCAAAACTTCCAAAATGGATTGATGAGAGAGAATAGGGTATCTAATCATATGAACATAAAAATTACAGTAAGATTAATATAAAAGAATATCCCAATAACAAGAAAGATGAGCTTTAAAAGTAATGACATAAAAGAGTGTACTTAAAAAGAAAGAAAGGAGTAGGATCCCTTACGAAAATTCGGCAGCCTAACGACACCACTCAAAACTTCCAAAATGGATTGATGAGAGAAAATAGGGTCTCTCATCATATGAAAATAAAAATTACAGCAGGATTAATATAAAATAACATCCCAATCATAAGAAAGATGGTCTTAAAAGGAATAACATAAAAGAGTGTACTTAAAAAAAAGAGAGAGGTTGGATCCCTTACCTCAAGTCCAACTTGTCTTGTTTGTTTCTTTATATTCCTGAATAATAAACTTTGGTCAATTTATAATTGATTAAGGAACTCCTATAAAGATTATTATTCAGTTCATATCACATATTTTAATTTTATAATAATTGGTTAATAATATGAGTTCATATCAGACATTTTTGTCGATGTTTGGTACATGAGTCAAAAATGAACTTGTTTGAAAAATGATTGTCCATGTAGTTATAAGTAAATAATTTCCAGAATAGTATTAATTATTAAAATATCATATATATCCAGTACAGATTAATTTTATACTATTCCATATCATTTGGAGATAAAAAACAAAAAGCACCGTTCATGGAGACGGTAGGCCGTACGTACGCATGAACGCTACTTTCATTTTTTCTTTGTCATATTAAGGGAATTACAAATAAATGATATATATATATATATATTATACTTAAAGTATAATATATATGTTATATTGGTCACATATGTTCATTAATTTCATTCTTTATACATTCCATGTATTGCATGTACGAGTCACATCACTTGAGGGGGCGGTAGTCCACACTTCCTCATATGAAATTATCGAATTTACACAACATGAAAGGAATAAAGGTATGGTTTAAATATAAAATACAGAAGAATATAGTAAACATAAATACCATATATATCATATATAAAATATAGTGACATCATAATGGCCACCTTTAAAGGTGTTAAAAGAATATTGAACAATCATCGTTTCGTGAGGCAGAAAATCGCCAACCACAGAAACATTATGTTCTTTAACCATTAGATGAAGGTGTGTGTAAGTTTAGCTCAAATAATTCTTATAAAAACATCCTAGTATATTTAATATACTGGAGTTGTTACAAAATAAATTAATAAAAAGAGTTTAGGTGGTTGGAGAAGCAAAATAAAACAAAAGGACACAAGTGAAGACATTACCTTAAAATCGGGTAACTCCCTTTTGTTTGAGCTCAAAGGGTCCCTTGGGAAGAATTATGCCAAAATTGAGGCTTCAAAGAGTTAGATAGGGATGTTTAGAGACAAAATGGTCAGGGGTTGGATGATCCAAAGGCTTTGGAAGTGTGGGTAAGGAGGTAGAGGTGGGGGCCTTTTATAAGAGGAGAGAAGGGGCACTCTTGGAAAGTAAAGAAATGTTACTTTATTTTAGAATGAGTTTCAGATTTTAATGATCCCACATTGATGTTTTTCGAGGATAAGGTGATAAGGGTTTGAATTCCACCCATCCAATAGGTTTTGGACATGTGTAGTTCTTAGATTTTACATTATCTTTCCATTTTATTTAAATCGTTAAATAATGAGGTCATCACTACATCATCATGATGTCATAAATAATTTAATTTATTTAATGTCTAAAAATTATAAGAAAAATACTATGATGTAGGATATCTTTTTATATTTCCAATGACTATTTATAGTCAAAAATATGACTTGTATAACCCCATTTAAAAATTGTTTTAGTAAAACATATCATGTTTGTGTCATTTTTACTTTAACATTAAATAAAAAGGTATTTATGTCATTTTCCAACCAAAGTGGCTCCATGGGGTCCCCAAGTTGACCAATTTATTTTCTTGGTCGGCCATGAAACATCCAATTATGGTAGGACATGTTTCTAGTTCATTTCATTTTATTAAAACATTATTCTTACCTTAAACTACACTAATTACCTCTAATCGCGATTAAAAACTTAATAAGTTACTATTCACCAAAAAAATTATTCTAATCCCATTGAACCGCATTTTACTTCTTAATGACAACCATGTATGTAGGGTTTTTGAAATTCAAAACACAAAGATGGAAAAATTTTATTTAAACGGAAAATTAGTTTTTATAACTACCACTTAGTGGTTTCACTATTCATCAAAAATTGAAGTTTTTCAGAAAATTACCAAAAAATCACCCTAAGATATATTTGATATTATGAATTCAAAAATAATGTCTATTTTAAAAAATTCAAAACATATAAGTTGCATTAATTAATTTAATAATTAATTCCCATTGTCAAAACAAATAGCGTGTTTTTATGAAACAAAATGTATCAAAAGATTGACACTAGTTTAAGTCAAATTTCAAAGTGAAATTAAATCCAATGACCACTATTTGATTAAATGGTAAAAATATATTCTAATTTAACTTTAAAACCAATTCAAAAGATAATCTAATCATATAAATAAATTAGATTAAAAATAGGTTTTGAATTAAAATACAACATTTTTCACTATTCATTAAAAATTGAACTTTTTCGGAAAAATACCAAAAAATTACACAAAGTAAATTTTGATATCCCGATTCTAAAGAAGAATTTTATTTTGTCAAATATAACACATAAAATTTTCAAAAAGTGGATTTAAAAGAGGTTCGCCATCAAAAGGCGGTTAATCGACCTTTTAAATAATATTAGAATGTTTACGCTTAAAATTGGATTCATTCGCATTTTTAATCCTCTAAAATTTATTGTAAAGAGTAAAAATATTTGAAAAATATATATAATAATTTTGTAGTTAGTTCTGTTCATTCCCGCCATTACAACGGCTAGGCGTTAACTATCATTTAAAATAATATTATTTTATTATTAGAGTGCATCGTAAGATTTCAAAGGAACTCGTTGTTGCGTATTGGGTAAGCCATCGAGAATAGTGTTCCCTTTATATTAATATCAACATTTTATTCACAAATAGGGATAAATTTAAAATTGTCATGCTCTTTATTTACCTGGGGTGTTACATCCTTCCCCCCCTTTTGGGAATTGCATCCTCGCAATTTTAAAATTAGGATTGGAAACTTCATTGAAAATCCCACATTGGAACAAGAGTCAGTAAAACAATCACTTTAAAATAAATAAAGATAAGTACAAAGGTCACCCGAGTTAACCCATACCAGGATACCAAGTATGAAAATATGGACATGGAGGAAAAAACAAAGGGTCATGTTCTGAGGGAGAGTGATAGTAAACATGTCTAGGAGAAAGTTAACCATAAGAAAATCACAAACTTGTGATGGGTTAAACGGTATTCGATTCCCCAGTAGGAAAAGTTAACAGACAACACTTTTGTTTTAAGTTACTCTTCATTGAGAAATTTATTTTTGATATTAAGGAAACATACTTACTTGTCATGTAGACTTTCAACTTTTACTAGATTCCTTAATCAAACTCATATTTTCTCCAAAAGACGAGTATTTAGGAAGACTTGTTCACATTAAGAGTACTATAATCAACTTCTAGAGAATCACCTAATCCGCAAAAGAGAACTATATACTTCCCATGTCTTTAGACTTTAACCAAAACCAAAACCAAAAAGGTTAGTACAAGATCAGATAATCTAGAAAAGGATAACCCTTTATAAAAAGAAAATCTATTCTTAATCTCCAAAATTTATAAAACAGTACCCAAAGTTCAACAAAGACCATTCAATAAAAAAATTGTCCATAAAATTATTCAAAGTAAACCAAACTAAGATTGAAACCCAAATATTTGAAGGATTTGGTCGCATAGTCTTCCAAGTTAAATCGTAACATTTATCTCTAAACAACATCAGTTGCTCCTAAAGTCTCGTATTGAAAAGTAATTAACCTAATCACATATTCTCCATGATAAGTTAATCATTTTAATAAATAACCCAAAATCAAATTACTCTTAATTCATAAAGTCACCTAACTAAAAAGAATAAGTCATACTAACCAGGGACTTCACGTAGTCCAGTGGCAGGCGATAAATACCAGTCGCACTTTGGTTGTGGGTTCGATTCCCGCAGCTTTGTCCGACGCGACGGGTTGTCACACGGTCTGCGTGATGTCCTTTTTATAAAACTCCAAAAATAACCCTACCATGTTTTAACCTCAATATTTTCCTTATACCTCTCATTTTCATCCAAATTCGTTACGATCTCAACATCTTAATTCTTGAAGTCTTATTTCACCACCATAAGATAAAATAAAACGATTCCCAAAATGAATAACATCATACCTTGATCATGGAGTCCACTCGGTTTCATCGTCATCTTGATCACGTAGGTAGAAGTCTCATGAATTACAACAATGATTTAGAGATATTTCAAAATCATTTGCTTCCTCCATCCAAATACACCTTGTACAACATGGGTCATATGGGTGTTCACAGAAAAACAGTTTTGGAAAATAATCATGTATGACATATAATTCCAAAACATCTGATAAAACATGATTTCTATAAAATAGTCGGACATAATTTGAGTTTAAACTTTATATTATTGGTCCTTTCAAAATACCATAAGTATGTGCTGAGAGACTATATTTTAAAAGCAAATATAAATAGGTTGCGCAAGGGTCTCCTTCCTTAGCACCATTTTTAAAATCATAATATGCTTCAAATTCTTGTGATAAGGTAAAATATTTGAAAATACCTTGATAATATTTACCTTTCTTGAAAATATGAGAATATTGTGAAAATAGTATTTGTCTAAAAACAACCCATGATCCACGATGATAACGAGGTATAGTGGAGGTGTTTGATATCTCAAACAACTGCTTGCAAGTGAGTTGTATGCTAGAAAAATTTTCACAATCATCCAAACATGACTTTTCAATAATTATTGCAAGCATGTCATCAGGAAGAGATAGGAATGTCGTTCGAGATCCTTCTCCTTCCATTCGTAACCGACTTTACTTGACCTGAAAAAAGTTATGAAACAAGGATTTAACTGAAATAATAGATATATGGACTAATCATGTGTCCAACAAAACCCCCTAATCCCTAAACTTGTCTAAACCGACCTCTGATACCAACTATAAGGCCCCGACCTTAAACCTTACTTAATCTTGAGTTATTACAAGATTACACATAGAGGATCTTTTCAGGTTAAGAGTTTTAGAGAATTAGATCATAAAACTTGCATTACATTCCACATTTAAACAAAGTGGTTACATAAAGATAGTATTCATTTTTCCCATCAACAGAAACATATTTAAAATAAAACATGGATTCTTTCTCGACACTTCCTTGACACTATCATCATATCATGTACCTTTCCCTTGACCTGTGAAAAACATTTCAAAAAACTTGGGATGAGCATAAAAATCTCAGAAAGGGTTATAAAAATATTGAAAAGAAACATGAGTTCATATATACATAAGAATGAAATCATAATTTACCCATAAAACATAGGCACTTTAACATACCTCATCAAATCATGAATAAATCATAGAAATCATAAGACATAAAAGTAACTTGAGGCATTCATAACATTCTTACGTAGGGATTAACCCTCTTGGTTACGTTTGGAATACCCATCACAGTATATTCCCTAAATCTCTTCGGAGAAACCTTAACGTTTCACTCCTTTGCGTTACCCAATGCATTGGAGAGCTATATCGGGCTCACCCGCCCTTAGTTTATCACGGAACCACCTGTCTTCATAATAATTCCCAAGAACCATAACATAATCGTATCGCATAAAACATGCATAAAGGAAACATAACATTTCCACATTTTGATCACAAGATATCAATACAACACATTGATATAATAAAAACATTATGAAAACCAGTTTCAATACCAAAATAAAAGAAAAGTAAAACATGGTATTTATTTTTCTTTTAAAAACAAGGTATGTCTTGTAGAGGAAACCGAAACTCAAATAATGGTCACGGTGGTGGAGAAGTCGTTGTCGCCGCATACGTACAACAAAAAAAATTCCCTTTTGTCGTTTAGTAAAACGCTTCGTATAAAAAATATTCCTTTTTGGATAAATGTAAAAGTCAAAGGGGTTTATACACCGTATAAAAGAAGGTTGCGTATAAAACAAAATATGCCTCAATGAAAGGAGATTGAGACTAAGTCCCTTACAAAGACGGTATCCTTGGTTTAAGGATAAATCAATTACATAATTATGTGTGACAAACGAATACACAAAATATAAGTGGATTTTAAGTGTAATAAGATGTTATTCACACATATTCATAGAACGACATATTCAAAGAGTACAAGTTTATCCCAAAGAATCAAAATTGGGTTAAGAAGTTCCCTTGCAAAAATTCGACAACCTAACGGCATCACTTAAAAATTCAGAAAATGAGTTGATGATAGATAAAAAGGGTATCTCATCACTTGGACATAAAATTTACATAAATAAGGATATAGAAGAACATATCCCAACATAAGAAGATGTAATTTAAAAGACATAACAAAAGAAGTCTTTTTAAAAATAGGAGGGTGAAAGGTTCCCTTACCGACTTGGGTATCTTTCGAAACATACACCCCATGAAAGAAGGGAAATACATCATTGATGTAAATAATCATAAAGTATATTACACAAATATTAGAATAATGGGAAGTACATACACCACTCAAAGGAAATTGTGGTAAATGTAGCATAAATCTCACGGGAATAAAAGTGAGATGAAAAATCCCTTACGAAAACTCTGCAGCCTAACGACGCCACTTAAAACTTCCAAAATGGATTGATGATAGAAAATAGGGTCTCTCATAATATTAACATAAAGTTTACAGAAAGATTAATATAAAAGAACATCCCCCAACATAAAAAATAGGAGCTTAAAATAAGTTACAAAAAGGAGAGTACTTAAAAAGAAAGAGAGAGGTTAGATCTCTTACGAAAATTCGGCAGCCTAACGGCGCCACTCAAAACTTCCAAAATGGATTGATGAGAGAGAATAGGGTCTCTAATCATATGAACATAAAAATTAAAGTAAGAGTAATATAAAAGAACATCCCAATAACAAGAAAGATGAGCTTTAAAAGGAATGACATAAAAGAGTGTACTTAAAAAAGAAAGAGAGGAGTAGGATCCCTTACGAAAATTCGGCAGCCTAACGACGCCAATCAAAACTTCCAAAATGGATTGATGAGAGAAAATAGGGTCTCTCATCATATGAACATAAAAATTATAGTAATATTAATATAAAAGAACATCCCAATCATAAGAAAGATGAGCTTAAAAGGAATAACATAAAAGAGTGTACTTAAAAAAAGAGAGAGGTTGGATCCCTTACCTCAAGTCCAACTTGTCTTGTTCGTTTATTTATATTCCTGAATAATAAACTTTGGTCAATTTATAATTGATTAAGGAACTACTATAAAGATTATTATTCAGTTCATATAACATATTTTAATGTTATAATAATTGGTTAATAATATGAGTTCATATCAGACGTTTTTGTCGATGTTTGGTACATGAGTCAAAAATGAACTTGTTTGAAAAATGACTGTCCATGTAGTTATAAGTAAATAATTTCCAGAATAGTATTAATGATTAAAATATCATATATATCCAGTAAATATTCATTTTATAATATTCCATATCATTTGAAGATAAAAAACAAAAATCACCGTTCATGGAGACGGTAGGCTGTACGTACGCATGAACGCTACTTTCATTTTTTCTTTGTCATATTAATGGAATTAAAAATAAATGATATATATATATATATATATATTATACTTACATTATAATATATATGTTATATAGGTCACATATTTTCATTAATTTTATTCTTTATACATTCCATGTATTGCATGTATGAGTCACATCACTTGAGGGGGCGGTAGTCCACACTTCCTCATATGAAATTATCGCATTTACACAACATGAAAAGAATAAAGGTATGGTTTAAATATAAAATAAAGAAGCATATAGTAAACATAAATACCATATATATCATATATAAAATACAGTGACATCATAATGGCCACCTTTAAAGGTGTTAAAAGAATATTGAACAATCATCGTTTCGTGAGGCAGAAAATCGCCAACCACAGAAATAGTATGTTCTTTAACCATTAGACGAAGGTGTGTGTAAGTGTAGCTCGAATAATTCTTCTAAAAACATCCTATTATATTGAAGATACTGGATTTGTTACAAAATAAATGAATAAAAACAGTTTATGGGGTTGGAGAAGCAAAATAAAGCAAAAGGACACAAGTGAAGACATTACCTTAAAATCGGGTAACTCCCTTTGGATTGAGCTCAAAGGCTCACTTGGGAAGACTTATGCCCCAAGTGAGGCTTCAAGGAGTTAGAGAGGGATGTGGAGAGACAAAATGGGAAGGGTTTGGCCGATCCAAAGGCTTTGGAAGTGTGGGTAAGGAGATAGAGGTGGGGGCCTTTTATAAGAGGAGAGGAGGGGCACTCTTGGAAAGTAAAGAAATGTTACTTTATTTTAGAATGAGTTTCGGATTTTAATGGTATAAAATTGATGTGTTTATAGGATAAGGTTATTAGGGTTCTAAGTCCACCCATCCAATAGGTTTTGGACATGTTTAGTTCTTAGATTTTACATTATATTTCCATTTTATTTAAATTGTTAAATAATGAGGTCATCGCTACATCATCATGATGTCATAAATAATTTAATTTATTTAATGTCTAAAAATTATAAAAAAAAATACTATGATGTAGGATATCATTTTATATTTACAATGATTATTTATAGTCAAAAATATGACTTGTATAACCCCATGTAAAAATTGTTTTAGTAAAACATATCATGTTTGTGTCATTTTTACTTTAACATTAAATAAAAAGGTATTTATGTCATTTTCCAACCAAAGTGGCTCCATGGGGTCCCCAAGTTGACCCATGGATTTTCTTGGTCGGACATGACACATCCAATGATGGTAGGACATGTGTCGAGATCATTTTATTTTATTAAAACATTATTCTTACCTTAAACTACACTAATTACCTCTAATCGCGATTAAAAACTTAATAAGTTACTGTTCACCAAAAAAATTATTCTAATCCCATTGAACAACATTTTACTTCTTAATGAAAACCATGTATGTTGGATTTTTAAAATTCAAAACACAAAGATGGAAAAATTTCATTTAAATGGAAAATCAGTTTTTATAATTACCACTTAGTGGTTTCACTATTCATCAAAAATTGAAGTTTTTCAGAAAATTACCAAAAATTCACCCTAAGATATATTTGATATTACGAATTCAAAAATAATGTCTATTTTACAAAATTCAAAACATATAAGTTGCATTAATTAATTTAATAATTAATTCCCACTGTCAAAAGAAATAGCGTGTTTTTATGAAACAAAATGTATCAAAAGATTGACACTAGTTTAAGTCAAATTTCAAAGTGAAATTAATTCCAATGACCACTATTTGATTAAATGGTAAAAATATATTCTAATTTCACTTTAAAAACAATTCAAAATATAATATAATCATAAATAATAAATTAGATTAAAAAGAGGTTTTGAATTAAAATACAACATTTTTCACTATTCATTAAAAATTGAACTCTTTCGGAAAAATACCAAAAATTTACACAAAGTAAATTTTGATGTCCCGATTCTAAAGAAGAATTTTATTTTGTCAAATATAACACATAAAATTGTCAAAAAGTGGATTTAAAAGAGGTTCACCATCAAATGGCGGTTAATCGACCTTTTAAATAATATTAGAATGTTTACGCTTAAAATTGGATTCATTCGCATTTTTAATCCTCTAACATTTATTGTAAAGAGTAAAAATATTTGACAAACATATATAATAATTTTGTAGTTAGTTCTGTTCATTCCCGCCATTACAACGGCTAGGCGTTAACTACCATTTAAAATAATATTATTTTATTTTTAGAGTGCATCGTAAGATTTCAAAGGAACTCGTTGTTGCGTATTGGGTAAGCCATTGAGAATAGCGTTCCCTTTATATTAATATCAACATTTTATTCACAAATAGGGATAAATATAAAAATGTCATACTCTTTATTTACCTGGGGTGTTACAATAAGGGTATGATGACATAATCAAACTGCATGAGCATAACATAAGATAATTCATACCCATAAAACCTATATCATAAATCATGAGATGTGGAATAAATATTTAACATAAGAAAAAAGTCATATAAGCCAACAATCATGAGCCATGTGAAAACAAGCCTTAGTCGAAGGATATATTAGAACTCATAGAAATCATTGAAACAATGTGTAGTTATATTGGAACATCAAACATTCATCATAGAATCACTTAACCAGATAATTATCATATCTCTTAGGAGTAACCTATAACTGATAAAATCTTTCATATCTTAAGAATAACTTATAACCAGTTAACTTCATTTTCCCTTAGGAGTAACTTCTATCCAATTAACATTGTCTCGTTACCCAATTCATTGAAGGGATATAATAAACCCACCCTTCACATATTAGAAAATATTACCTTAAGAATTTTATTTCACTCCCCAATCCCACATTCTCCAATAATTTCCAAGTACCATATCATGAAAAAAACACTTGGATTCTTGCATTTCATCAAAACTTCCATATCTTGATTCACCCATGAAAAATAAACGAGTTTCCTAAAAATATCTTTAAAACATCATCATAAAACACTAAAAAAAGGAATTGGATTTTATCATTGGATCATATCACTAGTGAATCATAATAATAATTACAAGATTTTGACATTGATCAAAATACCTTAAAATACATTTAAAACATTTATTAGAAAATATGGGGAAATTCTCTTTTCATTTGGTGCCTTTTATAACTAAAAATTCACAAAATATTATGAAAATATTTTTCTTTGAAAATATCCATGGAAACTTATAAAGGATTATTTATAGAAAAGAATTATAATTTTTGTGGTAAAATTAATTCATGTCATAAACATTAAAAATAAATATATTTTTCAAACTTTTTTAAGAAAAGTTAAAAGTGACCCATGGGGAAAATGTTGAGATATTTTCTTTTAAAAACTTTTAAAATAATGTTAGATATCATGGAAAATAAATTTAGTAAATAATTTATGTTTATAAAATAATATTATTTAAATAATGTAAAGAACATGGTGGAAATGTTTGGGTAAAAGTCTTTAAAAGGTTTAAAATGGCATTTTTAAAGAAAAACCATTTTACAACATTTTAAAACAAAAAAACCATTTTTAATCAAGAAAATAAGAAGGAACATAAAATAACATGAGCATAAAAAAATAATTATATTATATTTTAGTAGTTAGTGCGTACACCATGAAAATGATTATAGGTTCGTCAATCAAAACACATCTCAAAGAAGGAACATTTGATATGAGAAACCACTACAAATTGAGTAATGCTTAAACCAAAAAGTCATTGAATGAAAGAACATAACATGATTTTGTAAAACCCATAATTTTCATGAAATAATATGTTAAAACACATTCATGGGGTATAAATCACGCCATATAAAATAAACCATAGTGCATAACATGGATTATGTCTCAAATAATTGAAATTGAGACCATGAAAACCCATGAAACTTGTATAACATTTGATTCAATATATCATGAAATATATTAATTCAAAGAAACTTTAAATATTAGGATAAAAAATTCATTCATGATATAATATCTCAATAGGTATCATGTTCACCTTATAAAAGGAAGTAAGTGCATAATACAAGACATGTCTCAAAGAAATAATATTGAGATGAATAATCCTTAAAAAGATCATATCATTTAAGATAGAATTTAATAAATGAATTGAATATGTGTAATAATTTTAAAATTAAAAAAAACAAGATTAAATAAAATATGATTTAATTTCCCACACAATCTTTTTATAACATAGTAAATTAAGTAGAAGTATAACCCAATGAAATAAAATCGAGTTAAGAAACCCCTTACGCCGAGTCCCAACTTGCTATGTATGTCCTTTAACTCCTATATAATAAACTTCTATTAATTATTTAACTATTTAAAAAACATTTCCATTTTTATTAATTTATCATTAAACCATTTATTTCATTTATTTAAATTACATATTTAATTACTTAATCTGTTAAGTTTACGTTGGGTGTTTTGAGGACATTTGGTTAATTATTGAAAAATGACTTTAATAGGGAGGATATGGTCAAAAGGTTCATTATTATATCATATATAGAATAATAATAATTATTTAATTATAATTATTATACATAAAATTCAATTTTATAATCACCCATGAAAGGAAGACATAAAAAATGAATCATATATCTTCATGGAGGTGATATTTCACATGTACACATGAGCAACATTATCATCTTTTTAATGAATGGAAGGGTAAGAAAATAGTAGATATATTATTTTTATAGAATGATAATTATTTCATGAATATAATATATATATATTTATGTTAAATCCATCATTATAAACATCATTAGAGGTGGTGATAGAAAATGAAACACATCGCTTCGTGGAGGTGGTAGTCCACATATATGCACGAAGGATGTTTTTATTCCCTGTGGGATGGAAAAGAAGATTAATAAGGGTTGTACCATAAAAATAATAGCATATATGTATATTTTTTATACTGATGGTATTATATCATCATGTTTTAATAATATTTTAAGGAGGTAGGAGAATAAATAAAACAAAAATGATCGGTTAAGATGTGTATCTCTTCTTTAGAAAACCACGTTTGGATTAAACCGTAATCCTTTTGGGATATTCCTTTAATGATAAAAGATCCTATAGTTTATGGTAAGGGATGTTGGGAAGTGTGTTTCTAAAATATTTTATGAATTGGAGTGCTCAAAAGGTGTGATTAAGAGAGGATATGAGGTTCTGTTTTATAAGTGAGGGAAAGGACACACTTGGAATTACTTAAAAGATTAAATAATTTATATATATCATAATCATGTAAATTGGAACCAAGGAACCCAAAAATAAATTATATGATGTGATAGGGTTTAAATAAACTCAATAAATCACATTTATACAATATTTGGATACATTTTATGCCTTATCGTCTAGTTAAACCACTTTAAACACATTTTAACCTTAACCATGATAACTTAAATTTTTAAAATGATAACATAATTATATGAAAAAAATAAAAGGGGAAATATAACCAAATTTGGAAATTATGATTGAAAGTTTGGAATCATTTTTATCTGATTCAATTTATTTAGGTGGTATAAATTACATTTAATATAAGAAAACAAAATGCATGAAGAAACAGTTTTTAGAAAAAATACATAATTTAAGAGTAAAAATCATTTTCACCATGAAATCAAGTAATAAGTTGGTTTAAAAAAAAATTAGTTTCATAATTAAAAAATTAAGGTTTTTATACTTTTGGATCAATAAAAAACTGAATGGAATCTTCTAACCATTCCATTAAATTAAAAGACCCAAAAATAGTTTTAAATTTGAATAAAATATAACTTATCTTCACAAAAGTCAATATTGGGTTCCCAATTTCAAAATAATATTTCAAAATAAATTATTTAACTCATTAAACATAAATTTGAAAAAAAACACTCATATTATATGATAACGTCAAGTGTTATAGAGATTTTAAATCTGTACACCATAGTTTTAACAATGTTTTACCTCTTTTATCGAGGTAACAAACCTTTACCATTGTTACTATTCACAATAAACCAAAATTAATTTAACCCTATTACATTATATTAACTATATTGATTACAAATATGGAGTCCATTTTACAATATTAAATCTCTATAATTATAGGAAATTAATTCTATTAAAATACACAAAATGAAATGAAACTAATTTTAGGAAAATGCATTTTTAAGCATAAAAATGGATTTATTATTATTCCATTAATAGTAAAACCCATAAAATTAATGTAAAAGAATTTAATTGAATTTATAATATATAATTTTCATTAACATAATTAATCAATACTTATTTATTTAATTAATTATAATAAAAATACATTTCATATAGCACCCCAAACATTCCATACAAAAATATTACATGTTTTTACATGAATATTCAATGTGTAACATTATGATACGTGACATAACCATGAAGGTTTAGTGTATTTTGAGACTTGATACATCAACATTTTATTTATGTATATTCTTCATCACATCTCATAATTTTCTTCCTACTTTATACCCCTCTTGAAATACCCTACTTAAAACCTTTCTTCATAACCTAGGGAAGGGAAATATAAGAAAAGGTGAGATCAGATACTCAGTAAGGGTAATCATGGGAAATATCAATCTATGATCATGTGAAAACATAAGATAAGAATAAGGGTATGAGATCATGAACATAACTTACAAAGTTCATACCCCATATTTCATATATTGTAAATATGATCCATGGTATAAAAATTTGTCATTTCAAATGACACGATTCATAAGAGTGAGAAAACATCATAATCAATCATGAACCAAAATTTCATTCCAAAATCATGTCATAAAATTATGGCACCAACATAGGCATAGAAACCATTTCATATATCAGGGTTAACTACTAATACCATCAAATCATAGTAGATTATTCATCAACACTCATTTCCCATGTCATAACGAATAAGGAATCATAACGTGTTTCCCATAGTGGATCAAGCACATCAACTTCTTTACCATAGTGGATCTATCACATCGACTTGTTTCCCATAATTTTATAATAAGATATAAAACTTTATTCAATTCATTAGAGGGCTATATAATTTTAATCCAACCCATAACATAATGAAAACCATAAATATGTGTGCCACATGATCATAAAATATCTATAATATCATCATAACAGAACCCTTGGAAATAAAATGGGTTTCATAAACATTTCACCATTTCATCATATCATAACTCATTGAAAATAAATGGGTTTCAAAAACATATCATCATTATAATCATAAACCATCCATAGAATAGATAAGGATGGTATCATTGGATCATATCCCCAGTAAAACACAATTTACATCATGGATGTTATCATATGTGAAAATTCTTATAAAACATCACTAAAATATTTCTTGAGGAAAATACCTTTTTCATTTTGAAATCACTTCTTTATAATAAAAAAATTCAAAATATTATGGAAAAAATTTTCTTTGAAAAGAAACTTGGATAATTTTAAAGAAAAATTATAAGTACCCATCATTAAATATTACATAATCATTATTTTTAAGTCAATAATTCATGCATAACAAAATCATATAATATAAAGTGGATGATTCCTATCATTATCCATTTTTTACACTATATAAAACTTTTAGAATAAGATAAGATTTTTTTTCATGATGAATATTCATGACTTTCATATTGACCTATTCATTTCCCTTACCCATCCTTAATCCCTATGAAAAATATTTTAAAAAATGTGTGATGAGCATCAAAAAGCTCGGTAAGGGATATAAAATGAAGAAAATTGTTAGTCCAATAAAAAACATGAAACCCCATATAATGATTACCTTTATCTTAAAAGTTATTTGAGTTTATGAAATACAATATTTCCACATGAAAAACACACACACTTTTTCTCAATGAAAACCTTTAAAACCCATAGTAAACAAATAAAAACTATTTTGGAAACTTAGATCATCATATTCATAAAAACCTTTCAATTGGAATAACCATATGGAAAAATTACAATATAATTCTCTAGATAACATAATCATTAACTAATACATTAGAGATCTATAATGGGGCCAAAAATTTGTATAATATATATCAGGCTCACCCATTTCTCATGAGGTAAAATAGGTCTCAATCATTTGTATAAGCTATATCATCTCACTCATAGGCTATAATGGGGATCAACCCAACATATAAGTTGTATCATGCTCACCCATTATTCATATTACGCTCAAGTAACATATCATGAATAAAAAAATTTATTCTTTTAACTTTTTATCATAAAACAATTTGAAAGACACTTTTTAACCCATATGAAAAACCTTTTTAGATATCAAAATACCATTTTCTTTTAAAAATCCATTTTAAATACCAAAATACCCAAAAAAATGAAATTGGATATTTGATTGAAGAAAAAAAGAAATATTAAAAAGGAATCCAAAAATAAAATAATGGTTATGGTGGTGGAAAAAGTCATTGTAACTATATATTTTAAAATAGGACATTCATTTTGTCTTTTTGAAAAAACATTTTGTATAAAACACATAAAAATATTCCTTTTTAAAACCATTGAAATAAATTAAAAATAGAAATAAAATTTCCTTTAAAAATATTTTATTTATATATAAAAATATTCATAAAATAATTTTAAAAACACGGACATTAAAGAGAAAGAGTTGGAAAGAAAACTTCAAAAGAGTGTATTTTTAAAATAAAGTCCCTTACCACTTTAAAAAAATTTGAATCATAAGTCCCATGAAATAATAAGATTTAATAAAACTTTTAAATATAATGGAATTAATGAATTCATGATATAACATGTAAAAGGTTATGTATATAAACTTGATAGAAGAATATAGGTGCATACATAAAAATATGCCTCAATGAAAGGAAATTGAGACAAAGACCCTTATGTTGAGTCTGAATCATCATATATGTCATTTATCATCTGGAATAATAAACTTATGTTAAATATTTACTTTATTTATAACCTTTTTAAATTTCATTATTCCATTTTGTTTCACTTATTACCATGTTATGTATGATTACTTAATCAATTAAGTTCACTTCGGAAGTTTTGACGGTATCCAGCTTATGTGTCAAAAATGACTTCGAAAGGTTGAATATAGTAAAAGAGGTCGTTATTTAAAAATATAAAAAATAATAGTATTTAAATAATAATCATATTTATACATAAAATATACTTTTAAATTGAATCATGAAATATGGATATGAAAAATGAACTATGTTACAATCATGGAGATAGTAGGTCGTACGTACGCATGAGTAACGTTTCCATTTTTCAATGATAATTATGGAAAGAAGTATTATTTTTTATTTATATAATTATAATATATAATAAATAATATATTATTTAATGATATATATTTATATCTATCATCCATGTGTTGCGGTGATGATAAAGAATCGCATCACTTCATGCAGGCAGTAGTCCACATGTACGCACGAACAATGTTATCATCCCCCCATAGAATGTAAAGTAAGAAGGTATATTTTATATCATAATTAAAATATTATAATTAGTTTAAAAATATAATATATATAATTTAAATACATAATTATAACAATCCATGAGAGTGTATGATGAAAAACGAATCACAATGGTTCGTGAGGCGGTAGTCCGATGTACACATGAATGATGATTTCATTTCCCATTTTTTAGAAGAAGAGATAGATTTTGGTTATTACATTAACATAATAACATATAAGTATATGGTAGATATTTGTGTTATTATATCATCATAATTGAATAATTTTTTAAGGAGTTGTAAGAAGAAATAAAATAAAAAATCTTGGTAAATCACGACACATATTATTTGGATAACCTCCTCAGGGTAGCACTAAAAGACTTCTTAGGATGTATTTATGATAAAAAATGATTATATGATGTGTTGAGAGAACTAAGAAATTTATTTCAGTAAGTATTATAACTAACCAACTAAGGTCAATAAGAAAATCCACCCAAACTGTCCCGTCACATGATATGGGTAAAATAAGATAATAAAAACTAGCCTTGTATACAAGAAAAACAAGACATAAAACCACAGTACGAAGAAAAAATAGACAAGATAGCATAAGAACATACAATCCAAGAAAAAAAATGGGTTAAACCATAATTTATATCAAAACCCCACGTGACCAACAATCACCTCCAGACTAACCAGTACTAAAATCAACCTCAATAAGAGAAACTAGCATACTGCAAGATGCTCTTCCCTTTACTTGAATCATAAAAAAACAACATTTAAAAATGCCTAAAGGAACAAGTAGGGTATGATCCAAAGCCCAGTAGGATACCCCCATAGTTTCTATATAAGTTATAATACCATTAATGAAAAAATTCTCAATTTTTAAACAAAACATTTTTATAAAGAATTTTTATAAAATAAATCTTGTTGTAAATCATTTCCCTATTTTCTTACATTGTTTTTCATAAAAGTATTTAATATTATAAATCCATAAATATTACAAGTATAAGTGATAAAACAGGAAAGCTTATCTAAGAATCAATAGGTATACTTATCTATGAAATAACCCATCATGTGAAGCTATCTGATACAGCCTCATATATAAAAATCTTTGAGAAACAATCCATGATAAAATAATAATGAAATAAATATCCAATAATGAGAAATTAAAAATGAAAAATCACCTAGTATTGGGATCTAGCCTATGAGAAAATGTGCACTAGAAACTCACAATCCTAAACATGAATACATTGGATCCAAAATATATCGAGTTCTACCACTCAATATCAAAAAAAGTTGCATATTAGTGGTGTAACGTATACTAAGGATACTCGTATCTCTATCCAGACACACCCAAGGTTCCCAATGTAAATTCTTACAAATTTAATTCAAAACAATTCTCTAAATTTTATAAAAAGTTTTCAGATCCAAGCCAATTTTATTTGGAGTTTGAAAACCGATTTACAAATCAAGAAAATAAATTTTCAAAGAAAAACCCCATTTTTGAAAATATTTTCCTTTACAAGAAATCATTTGAAACAAACTTAACTCAACATGGTAGAAAACCTAGATACTTTTGAAAACAGAGACCAAAAACCAAGAGAACAAACTTTGAAAGAAAAGGCACAACAAGAATCTAAAAAGATTTCTAGAAAACACTATCTGATCGTAAATCAACATCCAAAACACAGTTGAAACCAAAAATAAAGAAGAACCAAAATGAATGCATATCCATATAGAAGAAATCCAACCCTAAATTCAATAAATTACTAAATTAAGTGATATAGATGGAAGGTATTCACACTAAATTTCCTAAAGACCTCTCTAGGATGAGATAAGGGGGGATTCAGGTCGAATGAATTGAAAATTAACCAATCCTTCTACTTAAAACCACAAATCGCGATTGCACGGTGTGTAATGCTATTTTACGTCATGTAATTCTTGAGACTCATATACACTGAAAATATCATCACCTTTTTATTAAAAATTATATTTTTTCCATTACACAACATGTACTGGTTACACAGTGTGTAAGCCATTCACACCATGTATCCAGTTCACAACTTCTACCCAAAATCCATTACATGTTGTTTATTTAAGTTATATGATGTGTCAGTTCCAAACTAGCAGAAAAAGTACTGGTTTAAGTAGAAGATTCCAAAAAATACCTAACTTTACCAATACAGGTATCTTCATCATTCCTTTTTATCATTACTCAACCAATGAAAAAGGAAAACCAAAACAAAGGCAAAAAACCTAACAGAAAGGTAATGGGGAAATATAATTTCCCCACCATAAATGCTTTCTACCCCCAAAAATCCCTCAAGACCCTAGATCCACAAAAAGGGAAGTTCACTACTACCTCATCAATGAATCCCTCTCCCACATATTATGGCTATCCTATTAGCACTACCACAATACCTAGATCAGGGGGTTTGTTTTTCTGTGTAGTACCTCATCCTGGTGATCCATAATCTAAACTGGATGCTCAACCAAAGTGGCATCCGGATCAAGATCAATATCCTCCCATCTAATTACATGGGAAGGATCTGGTATATACCTCCTCAACTAGGAAACATGAAATACATCAAAAATAGTTTGTAAACCATATGGAAATTGAAACCAATAGGCCACCCTCCCCAATCATCCAACAATATCAAAGAGCCCCACAAACCTTAATGCCAACTTATCATACTTACCCAACTGATGATGTCCCAAGATAGATTAAACTCTAAGAAAGATGTGATCACCAACCTCAAACTCCAGTGGCCGGTGTAGATGGTCTGCATAATATTTCAAATGAATCAGATCCATGATCAAATGTATCTGGATCAATCACACCATCTCCATCATATCTTGAACAACACTCAGTCCAACCAAGGACCTCTCTCCCAGCTCTTCCTAGCACAAGGTAGACCTACATGGTCGCCCATAAAAATCCTCAAAGGGATCCATATTTAATAAACAATGATAAATATTTTTATAGGTAAAATCAACCAAAGGAAAATGATTTTCCCATGATCCTCCAAAATTAAGTACGCAATCCTGAAGCATATCCTCTAAAACTGAGATAACCCTATCTATCTATCTATCTATATGTGGATGATAATCTATGATTAATTTAATATAGGAACCCATCACCTCCTAAAAACCTTTACATAACCTAGATGTGAACCTCATGTCTTTGTTGGAAACAACTGCAGAGGGAACCCCATAAAGTCTCAAATTCTATCTGATATACAATCCCTAAGTTGTTCCACTTCTGTTGCCTCTCAGATTGGTAGAAAATGTGCAGATTTCATGAGTTGATCAATATTCACTCAAGTCACATCCTTTTCACTAGGATTTTGTGCCCAACCAATTAAGAAATACATTGAAATATCATCCCACTTCCATACCAAAATGGGTAAAGGATGAAACAACCCTACAAGTCTTTAGTGCTTCACCTTAATTCTCTAACAAGTAATGAACCACGAAACAATATCCTCTATCGGTGACACCAATACTGATGCCTTAATTAACGATACATCTTGGTAGCCTTAGGGTATACATACTAACAAAAATGGAGTCCACTATCCAAAAACTCTTGTCTCAAAGAAAATGGAACAACCAACCTATAATGGAAATAAAAAGCTCTACTGGGAGACCAAGACAACTCACCTAAGGTATCCCTACCATAAAGAATTTCACTAAAGCATTAGAACATGGGGTCTTACACCTGATTAATCCAAACTCACTCATAAAAAGACAATTAATATTTCACTGAAGCCAAGAACACCTGTCCACCAACCTCTTCCACTTCCAAGTTCATCTCAACAAGAAAACTCATTAGAGGCCACATATCAATTGATTCCTTTACATATTGCATCGGTAATTTTATTATCAACACATCATAAACCACATTTCCTTTCCTAGGGTTATAATAAATATCAAAATCAAAAAATTTAAGATACTTCACCCAATGTATCTATTATAAATTCATATCCCTCTAAGTAAAAATATATTCCAACATCTTATGATCATAATATACTATAAACTACTCCCCAAAGAGATAGTGATGCCACATTTTGAGTTCCTACATAAAAACTACCAACTCATGATCATGGTTAGGGTAGTTCTTCTCATGGGGGTGTAATTGGTGAGAGCTATAAGACACAACCCGTTTCCCCTGTATCATGACACATCCCAAACCCATACCAGAAGTATCACAAAAAACATCATAACCAGAACCTAGTTTCAAAAGAATTAAAATTGGTTTTGAAGTTAACCTCACCTTCATATCATAAAAATATCTTTGACACCTGTCATTCCATTCAAACTTTACACCCTTATGGGTTAAATTTTTCATCAAAGATGTGAGATTAGATAATTCCTGAACAAACCTTCTATAGTAACCAGCCAAACCCAATAATCTCAAGATCTCAAACACATTTTTGGGATTATCCTAGGACATAATTACCTTTACCTTTTTAGGATCTAATAAGATTCCCCTATCAGATATCACATGCCCCAAAAACTTCGTCTCTCAAATCCAAAACTCATACTTGGAAAGATTACCATACAGAATATGTTCTTTTAAGGTTTGAAGAATGATATCCAAATGGTCCATATGCACCTCCTCTAACTTAGAGTACACAAAAATATCATCCACAAACACACAAAAAAAGAGTCTAAAAACTGATGAAATATCTATTTCATCAATTCTATAAACACCACAAGATCATTAGTGAGACTGAATAGAATAATCTAAAATTCAAAATGCCCATATCAACTCCTAAGTTTTGTCTTAGGTATATCCTCTTTTAGGACTCTGAAACGGTGATACACTGACTATATATCAATAGTATAAAACCAATAAGCCCCTCTAATATGATAAAAGATATCATCAATCCTTGGAAAAGAATATTTATTCTTAATGATCACCTGATTCAACTTTCGATAATCAATACAAAGTCTAATTATTTTGTATTCCTTCTTAGAAAATATGAAAGGATAATCCCATGGTGACATGATAGGGTGAATAAATCCTTTATCCTCTAGGTCCTCAAGTTTTACCTTAAGTTCTACTAACCCATATGGTTCCATATAGTAAGATGTTATAGATACATGCATCGTACCAAAGAGCAGGTCAATAGTAAACTTGACCTCTATCTGTGGTGGAAAACTAGAAAAATCATCCAAAAATACTTCAAGGTACTCACACACAACTACAAGAAGATGACCACCCAATATAGTTTCAACTACATTAAGAAACATATCCAACATTTGACATGAGATTACCCCAGCATATGGAGCAACAAGCCCTTCCCTTCCGATCTAGAGTCCCACTCACCCTAGAATACATGAGTGACCCCATTAGTAGATAAGAACTAAAATTGGTGGACATAACAGTCTATCTGGGCCATAACACTAACCATATAATCCATATTGATAATCAATTATAAGATGTCAAGATCAAAATAGTCCCACCCCACCTTAAAGTCATCTATCATCACCCAATAGGCGGGACATATGAAACCTTCTTCGGACCCCTTTCCCAAAGACATGGAAAGTTAAAGAATAATAGCTTAAGTTTAAAACACAATCCCAACACTTAAAATTACTTTTATGATATAAAATAATGATTATCACCCATATAAAATAAATATAGCACCATAGAAGATGAAATAAACATTATACCTCTAACAGTCACTGGCCCTGCTTTAGAATCCTCTAAAGAATACTCTACCATATAAAGTCATCTGATCTTGGCCACATGAACATCTCCATTGTCCTAAGAATTAGAACCACCACCCTTTGAAGCATATTCATGAACCTGAAAAACCTTGGTGATAGTGGATCATGTCCTACTTCCCTGAGACATCTCTTTACAAAATCATTGTATATGGCCAGATCATCCACAAAGATGAAAAGTATTAGGAGCCTCTGCACAATTAGGCTTTGTATGACCTTGCCTTCCACAATGATAGTCGAAAAAAGTTTTCTACCCTATAAAATCTCTTGAAACTAGTCCTAGATAAAACAAACCTCTCTTACACATCCTTTTCTATCCATAAGATACACCCTAGAAAACCATTGAAACAACTGAAGCTCCACCCAAACATGTCTTCCAAGATATGTCTACATCAGCCAAAGTTTCCTTGTCAACTACCTCTACAAAGTTCATAAGGCACAAGATTATCAAAATTGATTAAATATTAGGCCTCTATCCTAACTACAACCTCTGATTCATCAGGTACTCATTAGTGACAAGATCAGGTGCCAGATGCACTAACTCAACAAAATGGGTAGAATAATCCAGAATGGTACTCTCCCCCCTACTCTAATGTCAGAAACTTCTAGTTATTTTCCACATGAAATGTATCATAATAGAAAAACTATTTGAATATTTTATTGAATGAATACCAAGTAATATCCTCATTAAACCTAACTTGCACAATATATTCCCACCATCTCCTTCCCAGACCCTCAACCATATACATGAAAACCACACCTTAGAGTCTTCAAGAGTATTCAATAAGTTGAAGATCCTTTATATCCACTCAATAAACTCTTTGGATTCTTATATTCCTTTTCCAACTTGAAATATGGGTGGTTTCTACTTAGTAAATTCCAATCCATGATCCATTACACGTCTTAGGTTCCCGAAACCCACTTAACCAAGAGTCTAAATAGTGTGGATAATATCTTCTACCAAACTAGGGTCTTCTTGGGGATTCACCTAAAAAACCTATCTCACATATTCCTCTCTTATATTTGTAAAATCTATTCTTTGAGGAATTATCTAACAAAATATAAAAACCAATCAATTATGATAAAAATTAAAAATCAAAGGACTAATTTCATGTATTGATAACAAAGGTTTGAAACATTAATAATTTAAAGAAACCATGAAAAATATTATTTAAAAAGGAATAGATCCATTAAAATAAACTTCCCATATAGTTCATTGAAATTACCTTAAACTACAAGCCTCAAACTTGGTAAAAATCCTTGACAACCCATGGTAACTCGTTTTCAATCATGAAAGTGAGCTAGTCGGGCCCCTTTTCCAAACCTACCATATGAATTGAGATAGTCCTAAATCTAATCTACCTAATAAATATAACCAAACTTAGGCAGTTCTAATACACTTTAGGTTGAGCATCCCTTTTGAACCAAATTGTAACAAACTAGCCTGGGTCAACTAGACAAGTCACCTGAACCAGACCATCACATGATATGGGTAAACCAGGATAACAAAAACCAATCTTGTATATAATCAAAATAAGAAAAACAATCATAGTATTAAGTGTAAATAGAAAATATACCATAGGTATATATAATCTAAGCTAAAAAATATCTAAACATGAAAGTATATCAAAACCCAATGTGAAAAACAGTAAACTCTAGACCTACAAGTACTAAAAGCAATGACAATAAGAGAAACCAACATACTACAATATTCTCTTCCCTTTACCTAAATCTTAAAAAAAACACCGACAAAAACCCAAAGGAATAAGTACGGTGTGATAAATTTCTCATTAGGATACCATCACAGTTTATATACAAGTTCTAATATCAATAATGCCACAATTCTAGATTTTAAAACAAATCATTTTTACAAATAATTTTTATAAAATAAATTCATTTGTAAATAATTTTCCATTTTTCTTACTTTATTTTTCATAAAATCCTTTTATATTCTAAATACATAAATATGAAAATTATAAGTGATAAAATAGGAAATAATATCCAAGCATCTATAGGTACACATATCCATGAAATAACTTATCATGCAAAGTTATGTGATACAACATCATATATAAATAATTGTGAGAAATAATCCATGATAAAATAATCATGCAATAAATATCCAATAATGATAAATAAAAAATGAAAAATCACCTAGTATTAGGCCATATACTATGGTAAATGTGTACTATGAACTCAGAATCCTAAATAAAAATACATTGGATCCAAAAGATATTGATTCCTTTCATTTGATATTAGAAAAAAGTTACATCCTAGTGGTCCAACACACACTAAGGCTACTCATGACTCTATCCCGACGCACCCAAGGTTCCCAATGTGAATTTGTACAAATTCAATTCAAAACCGTGCTCACAATTTTATAAAACATTTTCAAATCCAATTTTATCCACTTCAAATTTTAAAAAACCATTTCTAAATCAAGTAAATCCATTTTCAAATCAAAAATCCCTTTTTGAAAAAAAAACTCCTTTCTAAGAAATAATTTGAAACAAATTGTCACTTATAATAAATGAAAAACCTAAGGGATTTATCAATAACAACATGGAATTCATAAATTTAACACATTGTATAGAAAAAACTACCTCAGCATGTTAGAAAACTTGGCTTCTTTTGATAATAGAGACCTAAAACCAAGAGAACAACCTTCAAAAGACAAGGCATGCCAAAATTACGAAAAGGATCGATAAAAAACACTATTTAATCACAAATATATAGCCAAATAATATCCTCAACCAAAATAAAATAACCAAAAGGATTATATACCCAGAGAGAAGAAATCCTACCCAAAAGGTGATCAATATTTGAACAAATCTATTTGGACAGAAGGGAGTCACCCTAAATTGCCCAAGGAGCTCTCTAATTCGAGAGAAAAGAGTATGTAGGTTGAATTGATTGAAAATAAGCCAACTGTCTACTTAAAACCACATATCATGTCAATTATGCATCATGTAATTGTATTTCACATCGTCTAATTCCCAAGACTCATATATGCTGAAAAAACCCATCACTTTTTTATTAAAAACCATATTTTTTCCATTACATTACAAGTACTGATTACATGGTGCATAAACCATTCACCCCATATATTATTTTCATATATTATGCTCATAATCCATTACATTTCATTTACTTCACATACATGGTGTGTAATATCCTAGATAGTAGTAAAAATTGTAGGTTTAAGTGAAAGATTCCAACAAATCTCTGACTTCACCATTACAGTTATCCTACCAATTCATTCTCAGCATTACTCAACCAACAAAAAAGGAAAACCAAAATAGAGGAAAAACATACCTGAAAAAAAAATTAATGGTCTGTTACAAGTATAGGATAAACCAAAAGGTTTTTTAGGTGTGAAGAGGATATGATAGGTGGTGTCCTAATATAAGTGAGGTGAGTGGCAGACTTGTAATTTTTGAAAATAAAATGACGTACCCACAATTTTCATATTCCAAAATGATCCAAAATGAACCATTATCAATAATTTGGAATAATAAGGTTGAAATATTACTATAAAATATATTTTAGATAAGTTTATAGGTCATTTTAACCCTTATCTTTTTAGTTTAACCCCCGATAAAACTATTTTTACCTTAACCGTGGTAATTAATTTTTATTATTTTCACTATTCATTATAGTCAAAAATTAAGTTGAAATTATTAGATAATATAAATTATTTTGATTATAAATATGGAATCTATTTTACCAAATTAAATTAATATAAGTGACATAATTTAATTTAAAATTAAACCTGTATATGTGATGAAAAACGGTTTTTCAATAAATATATTTTTCATGAAAAACATGGCTTTATATTAACTCCATGACTAATAATAATCATTATATGAATTTAAATTAATGTTTATTAATTATAATCTATTAATTTCATATAAATAATTCCCCATTAGAAGTTTTTTTTAATTTATTCAAATGGATAATTATTATGCATTTTAAAACAGTTTTCATAAAATTCATGTTTTTATACCAAAAAATAAACTTATTCTAAAATCAAAAAAAATTTATTAAAAAGTAATTAAGTTGATTAAATATAACTAATAAATACTTAATTTACTTTAAATGATATTTAAAATATAATAGTACATTCAAATTAATCAATTTATTGAAAATAAATGACATTTTTACATAAATCATTATTTTTCAGTATTCACTGAAAGATCAATATTTTATGAAAATTACCAAAATTTCAACCTTAGTTAATTTTGATATGATAATTTAAAAAATGGTAGTTATTTTTTCAAATTAAAATTCTATAATTTATAAGTTAAAATTTTAAATAAAACCTTATAATAAAATATTTTAAGAAAATTGTTCCCTTTTTTATTTAAAAATTACATAATATTTTTAAAATGAATATAACGATCTAATTTGTATTAATAAACATGCAAATGATTTATTATATCAGATCCTAGGTTTTTACGTTCTTCTAACCTTTTATAAAATTTATCCTTGCAATTTAATTTACTTATTAAACAAGTGGGGATATATTTCCCTCATAGCATTTTCATATTCTCATGTTGATTCTTGAACTATATAGATTTTTTATAAAAGCTTAACCTGGTGAATTACTTTATTCCACAAAAATTTCTCTCTTAAATAAAGAATATAAATAGTTTGTTCCTAAAAATAAAGGTTATCTTCTAACTAAACTACTTCAAGTCTCAAAACATTAGATGAATCAGTCACATCCTTTATTAACATTGAAACTTGAAATATGTTGTGTGCCTATGATAAACTTAGAGTCAAAGACACTCGATAGGCAACTAATACAAATTTATCTAGGATTTCATATAGTCTAATGAACCATGGAATTAATTTCATCTTTTTACCAAAATTCATAACACTTTTCCATGGATATAATTTAATAAAAACATGATCACCTACCCTAAAAGAGATATCTTTACTCCGGTTATCTGCATAACTTTTCTAACTGCTCTGAGTTGTCCTCATGTGTTGTTGAATGAACTCTAAATTATCCACCATTTACTCTACCAAATATAGTCCCATAAACATATTTTCTCCTAATTTATCCCAAAAATAGTGTCTAACATTACTTTAAAAATAATTCCTTAAATGCTGCCATCTGTATACTCGAATGAAAATTGTTGTTATAAGAAAACTCAACCAAAGAAGGATATTGATCCCAACTTCCCATGTAATCCATTTAACAAGAATGAAGAATATCATATATAGTCCGAATTATCCACTCTAACTAAAAATCAGTTTGAGGATGAAATGTTTTACTAAAATTTAATTCAATACCCAACGAATTTTGAATTCCTTTCTAGAAGTTAAATGTAAATCTGGGATTGTGATCAAAGACAATAGAGTGAGGAACTCCATATAACCTAACTATCTCCATAAGATACAGACAATAAAGATGATCTAAATAAATTTTATCTGGAATGAGAATAAAATGAATATATTTAGTTAATTGATCAACAAAAACTAAAATCACATTGTTACCTCGATATGTCTTTATCGATCCCACCACAAAATCCATTGATATATTTTTTCATTTTCACTCCAGCACTAGAAAAGGTTGAAGAATTCACTTGAATAATTATTATTCTTATTTAACTAGATGAAAATTCAAACATTGCATGTTATAGTTATAAATATCTATTTTCATTCGATCCTACTAATAATACTCCTGAAGGTTTCTGTACATCTTAGTGGTGCCCATATGAATGGAAAACAGAGAACTATGAGCTTTTCTAAACAAATCTTTATTCAACTGTAAATCACAAATAAAACATAATATTTTTCAAAATTATATAACAAATCATTCATTAAAATTAAACTTGGGTAGCTTAACCTTCTTTACATATTCTAAATTTTCCTACAAATCCTGATCCTCCTGCTAAGCTTGCTTAATTATTTCTGACAAATTCGACTGCACTGAAACTTGAAACAAAATAGATGGGTTCCTATATCCACAACTTCTAGAACTAAATTCATCAAATTGTTAAGAAAATGGTCATTTTATAAATGTAACATGGTTAATGTTTCATTATTTTTTCAACGAAAATCATTAGGTATACTTTTTTTACCTTTCCAGGATGATAATGAATTGTGCAATAATAATCCTTTATTAGTTCTAACCATCTTCTCTGTCTCATGTTTAAATATTTCTAAGTAAAAATATACTTTAAACTTTTTTTATCATTATATATATCACACTTTACTACATATAAATTATTTCACCAAATTTTAAAGTAAAAAACCCAAAACATATAACTCTAGAACATGTTTAGGGTAATTTATTACATGATATTTCAACTCACATAAAGCATAAGTAATTACCTAATCATTCTGCATCCGAAAACAACCAAGTACCGTAAATGAATCATCATTATAGATGAATAATTCACCATTTATATAAGGTAGGTCCAAAACTGAATCATTTACCAATCTTATTTTCATTTCCTTAAAAAAATCATCGCATTCTTTTATCCAAATGAATTTAGCTCCTTTTTTAGTTAACTTAGTCAATAATATAGACAACCAAGCAATGTGTTCAAAAAACTACTTGTAGTAACCCACTAAACTAAGAAAAATATGAATATATATGAAATTTTTTATTCTTTTAAAATATTTAAAAACTTTAGGTTTAGTAGGTTTAATAGTTATAACATCTTTAAAAATAATATAACCAAAGAAAGGAATCAATTGCAACCAAAATTCACACTTACTAAATTTTTCATATAGTTTCATTTCTTTTAGGGTTTACAAAATAATAATTTTGTGTCTTTCATATTCCTCATGAATTTTAGAATATACCAAAATAAAATCAATAAAAAAAACCAAAAACTTATTCAATAACTCATGGAAAACTCCATTTATAAGGTCTGTAAATACATAAGGTGCATTGGAAAACCCAAAGTGCATAACTAAAAACTCATAATAACCATATCTTTTCTGAAATGTAGTCTTTAGCATATCATCCTTGATCACCTTTATATGGTGTTACTTGAAACTCACATCAACCTTAAAAAAATACTTACCTCCCTGGAGCTGATCAAACAAATCATCAATATAAGGAAATGATACTTGTTCTTAAAAGTGATGTTATTCAAGGATTTATAATCAATGAAAATTCTCATTGAACCATATTTTTTTAACAAAAAAAATATAATCACCCCATGGTGAAGTTCTAGGTCGAATGAAACCTTTATATAATAACTCCTTCAATTTCTTTTTTAATTCTAAAAGTTCTACTTAAGTTATTTGATAAGGGGGGTTTGAAATAGGCTTAACACCAAGAACTAATTCAATAGTAAAATTAGCCTCCCAATCTATAATAATATTTCTTGAGTAGTAAAAACATCTATAAATTCATTCACTACTAGGAAATCACTAATTTGAAAATTCCTTTCCTTTCAATAATATGAGCTAGGTGAATTTCACTTCCATATCTAATCAATTTCTCGGCTTCTAGGTATATTATAAAAGGCATGAAATCATTGAATAAAACTTTATTAGATTTGAAATATATCTTATCATGATAATTTAAAATCCAATCCATACCCAAAATGATATCAAACTCTATTATGGGTAGTTCAATAATATTTTTAGTAAAGAACATCTCACTAATGGCGATAGGAAGATTCCTATAAATCTTGGTTTCTTTAATACTTCAACATAAAATTTTCACCAAAAGTTATATCTTACTTTCATGAGGTGATAATAACAATTTAATTGAAAATTTCACATAAATTAAATAATGAGAAGATCCAGAGACGAATAGGGTATTGGAATAGTTTGAATAAACAAGTAACATACCTATCAACACTTTACTAGATGTCCCAACTTCAACCGTGGTAGTAGAAAATGATTTTTCAACACCTTTTTGTTTCCAATCATGATGATTTCTACCGTTATTAAGTAATATTGGACACAAATTGTCATAATGTACCAAATACTTTTAGCTAAAACAACTCACCATTTATTGTCTATCTATTACCCCATTCTTGGATTGTTCAAGACTCTTTTCTTTTAGTCATGATCCCTGTGACCAAAATTGCTATACTGGTAACACTTTCTAGATCTTGAGATGTATTCCCCAAAATTTATTTTACCACACTAAGAAAATTATGGGGGTTTACCTCTAGAATTCTCAGTTGGTTTCTTACTTACTGTTTTTCACCTTGACTATTTCTTAATTTTATTAACTCAATGAACATAAATTTCAGAAAACTCCATCTCAAATTTATCATCATAATGTAACACTTTCTCAAAAAAATTAAATTATTGTACATCAAAATATCATTGTAAACTTGGTTTTAACCCTGAGTAAAATATATTAATTTTACTATCAGTGTCCCAAATAAAATATAACACATATCTGGACAATATTTTAATGTTTTCTTCATATATGGTCATATAATTTTTATCTTTTTGCCTCAATTTGAAAAATTGTTTCTCCATCCTGAGTTGAATAGGCTTAGGGAAGTATTTATCAAGGAATAGATTATTAAATTTGTATCATTCCATGGAATCAATATCATATCTATCTTATGTATTCTTAACCAAAGACCACAATTGATCAATTTCTCCTTCAAAATGATAAATGTAAAGGGATACCTTGTAACGTTCTGAACACCCCATGACTTCAAATATATTCTCTAAGGAATTGATCCATACTTCAAATACCGTAGGTTCATATGATCCACTGAATTATGTGGTAAGTTGTCTTATTAAATACTCCAATATTAACATATTCCTTTATGGTAGATCTAAATTCTCCCTATAATGGATATCACTACCATTTATATCTTGTGTCGTAAAAGGCCCATGAATTTCTACATAGGACAGCTTGCTGAGCAGCCATGCAAAGGTGGAGACATTCCATAATGATGTTGATGTTGGGGAGGAGTATTTCTGCACAGTCTTGTTCTAGGATGAGCGAAACCCTTTTGATCTTTGAATTTTGTTGATGTATCTAAGTATACTAATTCATGTGAGGTTTCCCCCATTACCCTAAAAATGTGGTTTATCCATAAATAAACAAAAATTTAGGCTTTAGGTCCATTTGAGTTAGTATAGCTTGTGTCAACTAATCCATTACTGAAACAAATTTTTTTATTCCAATTTCAACCATCTCAGGATGCTGATTTGGATGGATATTTTCCTCTCGGTGCCTTCCCAGTACATCTTCCCTATTTCCTATATGAAAAAAAATTCTAAACAAACATATTTTATTTGAATCATAATGGTAATAATCAAATTCTATATCATTTTAACTTTACTATAAAGTAAAATCTTTCTTGGTTATGCTATTAACATTATCATAACATCTAAAGTTATCTAAACCTTTCCTTTGATACCAACTATAATGAAATAGCCATAAACATTACATAATCTTGAGTTTTATTTCAATAATTAGTTCTCTTACATTTTAGGATCTTTTTAGCCTTTTAGTTTTAGATAATTAGGTCATAACTCATACATAACAAAACCATATAATATATTGTGGACACTTCTGATCAGTATCCATTTTCCCCCCATATAAAACTTCTAAAATAAAACATGATTTCTTTTCATGAAAAAAAACAAGAATTTCAATTTTCCTCTTCCTTCCCTTAACCATCCTTAAACCCTATGATTTTTTTTTAAAAACATGCAATGAGCATAAAAATATTAGTAAGGGACATAAAAAGAATAAAATCATTAGTCTAGTGAAAAACATGAAAACCTATGTAATGATTACATTTATATTTATATTCCTTTGAGTATCATATTCATAAAACATAATCATTAAACAATTAATTATAGAGCTATAATTTTTATCAGCCTTCGTATAAGCTATATCAGGCTCACCCATTTTCCATGAGCTATAATGGGTCTCATACCTTCATATAATCTATATCGTACACACTCAAAAGCTATAATTGGGATAAATCCATTGTATAATTTTTATCAGTCTCACCCATTATTCATATAATTCTCAAGTACCATATAATGAATAAAAAAAATTATTTATGCACCTTTTAATTATAAAACCCTTTTGAACTCATATAAAAAACCTTTTTGAATATCAAAATACCTTTTTATTTTAGAACCCTATTTTAAATATAAAAATACCCATAAAAAAGGAAATAGGGGTTTTCCTTGAATAAAATATGAAATATTAAAAAGGAATCCAGAAATCAAATAATGGTTACAGTGGTGGGAAAATTCATTATCTTTATATACATTAAAATAGAATATTCCTTTTGCCTTTTTTTAAAATGTTCCGTATAAAACACATAAAAAAAATTATTTTGAAAAAATTTGAAATAAATTAAATAATATAAATAAAATTTTCTTTATAAATATTTTATTTACATATAAAAACATTCATAAAATCATTTTAAAAACACGAACATGGAATATAAAGAGTTGGAAGGAAAACTTTAAAAATGATTTTTTTAAAAGAAATCCCCTTAACACTTTAGAAACATTTGTATCATAACCCCCATGAAAGAATAATATTAAAAAAAACTTTTAAATAACATGAGAATAAATCAATTCATGATATAACATTTTAAAGGGGTTGTATATACCCCTTATAGAAGAATATGAGATGAAGTCCCTTACATTGAGTCTAACTCATCATGTGCATTCTTTACCTTCCTGAATCATAAACTTATGTTAATTTTTTAATTTATTAATAACATTTTTCAAGTTTATTATTCCCTTTTATTTAAATTTTTACCATATTATATATGATTATTTAATCAATTTGTAATTTTTGATGGTATTCAGTTTATGTGTCAAAAATGACTTTGGTATGTTGAATTTGGTCAAAGAGGTCATTAATTCAATTTATACTGAATAATAATCAAGAAATACATAAATTATAATTTTAAATCCAATCATTAAATAAATAAAATCATGAAATATGGTTATGAAAAATAAACTACATTACAATCATGGAGATGGTAGGTCGTACGTACGCTTGAATAACATTTCCATTTTTCAACGATCATTATGGAAATAAGTATTATTTTATATTTTTTGAATTATCATAATATTATAAATACCATATTATATCATTAAATATACTTATATATATCATCTATGCATTTTGGTGATGAAAAATAATCACATCGCTTCATAGAGGTGGTAGTCTAAACTTACACATGAAGGATGTTATCATTTTTCAGTAAGTGGAAAGGTAAGAAAGAAATTGTTATATTATATTTTCATAATGATAAATATGTCATGAATATAATAATTATTTTATATTAATATCACATATATTTATTAACTTTATCCTTATTACCTTCCATGTAAAGCGTTAGTGAAAAACAAATCACATCGCTTCGCGAGGTGGTAGTCCACCGTACACACGAGCGATGTTATTGTATCCCCCATGGAATGTAAAGTAAGAAGGTATATGTGATATCATAATTAAATAATTAAATTATGTTAGAAATTCCATATATATACTTTAAAAACATCATTATAACAATCCATGAGAGGTAATGATGAAAAATAAATCACATCAGTTCGTGAGGCGGTAGTCCGCCATACACTTGAATGATGATTTTGTTTCTAATTTTATGGAATAAGAGATGAATTTAGGTTATTAAACTAACATAATAACATAAAATTATATGGTAAATATTGATCCTCCATCTGATAACACCTTATTCATCATTGTTAAACTCAAGCAACTCACCCTTCTTAATAGATTCTATATTGTCCTATAAATATTGATCCTCTTTCTAAGCCTTCTTAGTTATTTCTAAAAATGTCAATTGCACTAAAACCTAAAACAATAGAGCGAGTTCCTATATCCACATCTTCTAGTCCTAAATTCATCAAATAATTAATTGTGAAAAATAAGGGTAATTTAACATGATCATTCCTATAAATCTGTATCCTCTTTAAGATACTTTGTTTTCATTTTCATGATGGTAATTAATTGTGAAAAAATAATACATGATCAGTCCTAGAAATATTATCAATCTCATGTTTATCTCTTTCTAAGTAAAAAAATGAAATTCAAACTTTTGTGATCGGTATATATCTCACGCGTTACTTCACATAAATTATACCTCCAAATTTTTAAATAAAAAACCCACAATAACTAATTACAAATCATGTGAAAGGTAATTTAACTCATGATTATTCAATTGACATGAAACATAAATAATTAACTAATCATTCTACATAATGAAACAACAAAGTCCCTTCAATGAAGCATCACCATAGTTGAAAAATTTACCCTTTATAAAAGGAAGGGATAAAACTGGAACATTTACCAATATTTGTTTAGTACTTGAAAACAATAATTACATTATTTTATCTAAATGAATTTATCTCCTTTTCAAGGTAACATAAAAAATGGCCTATAAAACTGAGAATATTTTTCAATTAACTACTAGAAGTAACCCGTTAAACAAAGAAAACTATGAATCTTTGTGAAATTTTTTGTTCTTGGCCAATCTTCAACAACATTAGTTTTAGATGGGTAAACAATTATACCATCTTTAGAAGCAATTTCAATAAGGAAAGAAATCCATTGAAACAAAAATTCACACTTACTAAAATTTTCATATAGTTTATTTTCATTTAAAGTTTGCAAAACAATCTTCAAGTGTCTTCCATGTTCATCTTGAATTTTAGAATATACCAAAATATCATCAATAAACACAACTATAAAATTATCAAAGAACAGATGGAAAAATTTCTTCATAAGGTTCATAAATACATTAGGTTAATTGGAAAACCCAAAAGGAATAACTAAAAACTCATGATTCCCATATCATATCTAAAACTCAGTCTTTGGTATATCTTTCTCATTTACCTTCAACTGATGGAACTCAAACCTTAGATCAACCTTCAAAAAATTATTATCTCCTATAATCTAGTCAAACAAATCATCAATATATGTAAAATGATACTTTTTCTTAACTTTAATGTTATTAAAGGTTCTATAATCAATAAAAAGTCATGTTTAACCATATTTATTTTTAACAAACAAAATAGGATCACCCCACAGTGAAGTGCTTGATCAATTAAAACCTTTATCTAAAAGCTCCTCCAATTGATTTTTCAATTCTAAAAGTTATACTTGATCCATTCAATAAGGGGTTTTTGAAATAGGCTTAGCATCAGGAACTAATTCAAAAGTAAACTCAACCTCATGATTTGAAATTACACCAAATAATTCATCAAGAAAAACATCTATAAATTAATTTACTTCTGATACATCACTAATCCAAAAAAAAATCTTTTTTTCTTTAATATTTCCACCTAGAGTTTTCACTAAAAGTTCTATCTTATTTTTCATGAGGGGATATTACCAATTTACTTGAAAATTTATCATAAATAAAAGAATGTGAAGATATAGACTCAAATAGGATATTGGAATAGTTTGAATAAACAAGTAACATTCCCATCACTACTTCACTAGATGGACTAACATCAACTGTGGTAGTTGAAAATGATTTTTCCACACCTTTTAGTTTCTGATCATGATGATTTCCACCCTGAGTAAGTAACTTCAGACACATGTTAGCATGATGTCCCAACTTATTGAAACTAAAAAATCTCACCATTGACTGGATATATATTACCTTATTCTTGAATTGATTATGACTCTTTTATTTACACTCACAAGCCATGTGACCAAACTTACCACACTAGTAACACTTTCCAGATCCTAAAAAACATTCCATAAATTTTTTTTACTGTACATGAAACATGTTGGGATCTTACCTCCATACTCATTAGTTGGTTTATGTCCCTTTATTTTCCACCTTGAACATTTCTTACTTTTTCTCTCAAGGAACATAAGTTTTGGAAAACTCCATCCCAAATTTCTTATCACAATGAACCACTTTCTCATATATTTTAAATTATTATGCAGCAAAATCTCTTTGTAAAATTAGTTTCAACCCTGAGTAAAATCTATTAATTTTACTATCAA
This sequence comes from Viscum album, assembly GCA_963277665.1. Classification (NCBI taxonomy): domain Eukaryota; kingdom Viridiplantae; phylum Streptophyta; class Magnoliopsida; order Santalales; family Viscaceae; genus Viscum; species Viscum album. Next base: position 737,226,414 of record OY728125.1, on the reverse strand, counting down.
TGTCCCAAATAAAATATGGAACATACTTATCCAATATTGTGAAGTTTTCTTCATTCATGGCCACAAAATCTTCACCTTTTTTCCCAATTCCAAAAAAAATCTCTATCTTAAGTCAAACAACCTTAGGGAAGTACTTCTCAAGGAAGATATTCTTTAATATGTCCCATTCCATGGAATTAAGATCATCTATATCTTTGGTATTATAAAAAATAGACCACCATATATTAGGTTATCCTTTAAAATGATAAATGTAAAGGGATACTTTTTGAAATTTTGAACACCTCATGACTTCAAATATCTTCTCTAGGGCATTGATCCATCCTTTGACTACCACAAGGTCAGATGAATCACTGGATGATAGGGGATGTTGTCTCATTAAATGATCCACTATTAACATGTTCCTTTTTTATATATCGATATTCTCCCTATCATGGATACCACCACCTTTTATGGCTACTTTCAATTGATCCATTACTATAACAAACTATTCTATTCTAATTCCAACCATCTTAGGATACTGATTTGGAATGATATTTTTCTCTCGACACCTTCCCATTATAGATTAATTATTTACTCTATGGAAAACCATTATGAAAAAATATATTTTTGTTAAAGAAACATGGTAATCATAAAATGATATATCATTTCTAATTAACCATAAAATAAAAACTTTTTAGGGCATACTTTTAACATTATCATAACTTATAAAGTTATCTAAACCTTTCCTCTGATACAAACTATAAGGGCCTAGACTTAGACATTACATAATCTTGAGTTTGAATTCAAGAATTCATTCTATTGAATTTTATTATCTTTTTAGTTTTATATATTTATATAATTAGATCATCACTCATACATAACGAATCTATATAATACAATGTGGAAACTTCCAATCAGCATCCATTTTTCCCACCATATAAAAATTTTAAAATAAAATATGATTTATTTTCATTAAAAATATTCCTAAATTTAAAATTAACCTATTCCTTTCCCTTAGCCATCCTTAAAACATGTGATTTTTTTTAAAAACATGGGATGAGAATAAAAATTTCAAGAAGGTACATAAAAAGAAGAGATATGTTAGTTTTTTGAAAAACATGAAAACACATGTAATGTTTACCTTTATCTTTAAATTTATTTGAGGATATAAAAAAAATTCCATATGATAAAAACACACACTTTTTTCTCAAATAAAACCATTAAAACCCATATCAAGAAAATAAAAACCCTTTTAGAAACTTAGAGCTTCATATTCATAAAACTCTTTCAAAACCATTTCAATTGGAGTAACCATACAACCAACTTTAAATATAGTTATCTAGAGAAAAAAATCATTACCTAATGCATTTAATAACTATAATGGGGGTTACCCTCTATATAATTTATATCAGTATCACCTATTTTCATGGTCTATAATAGAGATTAACCCTTCGCATAAGTTATATCGGTCTCACTCATTAGCTATAATGGAGATCAATCCATCATATAAGTTTTATCGAGCTCACCCATTATTAATATAATTTCAAAGTACTATTTCATGAATAAAAAATTATTCTTGAACCTTTTTTATCATAAAACCCTTTTAAAAACTCTTTTGAACCCATACGAAAAACCTTTTCGGATATCAAAATACATTTTTCCTTTAAAACCTCATTTTCAATACCAAAATATCTAGAAAAAAGGAAATATGGTTTTCATTGAATAAAAAATGAAATTTTGGAAAGGAATTTAGAAATAAAATAACGATTATGGCGGCAGGAAAATTTGTTGTTGTCTTATACATTAAAATAGAACATTCATTTTATCCTTTTTGTAAAAATGTTCCGTATAAAACACATAAAAGGATTCTCTTTTGAAAAACCTTCAAATAAATTTAAAAGATACATAACATTTAATTTATAAATATTTTAGCTCCATATAAAAAAATTCATAAAATAATTTTAAAAACATGGACATGGAATAGAAATAGTTGTAAGGAAAACTTTAAAAGAGGATTTGTTTTAAAAGAAAGTCCATTACCACTTTAACAACATTTGAATTGTAAGCCCTGTGAAAGAATAAAATTAAATAAAACTTTTAAATATAATTAGAATAGATTAATTCTTTATATAAAATTTAAAAGGATATGTATATACACAACATATAATAATATAGGTTCATAACATCAAAATATGCCTCATTGAAAGGAAATTGAGACAAAGTCCCTTACCTTGAGTCTGAATTGGCACATACGTTCTTTATCTTCATTAATAATAAAATTATGTTAACTATTTAATATGTTAAGAACATTTTTGAATTTTATTATTCCCTTTTATTTCACTTATTACCATGTTACATATTATTACTTAATCAATTGAGTTCACTTTAGAAGTTTTGACAGTATTCGCCTTATGTGTCAAAAATGACTTTGGTAGATTGGATATGGTCAAAGAGATCATTATTTAAACATATATGGAATAATAATATTTAAATAATTTTTATATTTATACATAAATTGTAATTTTAAATTCTATCATGAAATATGGTTATGGAAAATGGACTACATTATAATCAAGGGGACGGTGGGCCGTATGTACGCATGAGTAAAGTTTCCATTTTCCAATGATCATTATGAAAATAAGTATTATTTTATATTTTAATAATGATAATAATATAATAAATAGCATATTATTTCATTAAATATACTTATATATATCATCCATTTTTTCTGAACGTTAAAAAGAATCACATCACTACATAGAGGTGGTAGTCCACACGTATGCACGAATAATGTTATCATTTTTCAGTGAGTGGAAAGGTAAGAAATAAAATGATATATTTTATTTTTAGAATGATAAATGTGTCATTAATATAATAATTATATCATATTTATATCACATTTATTCATTAAATTTATCCTCATTACCTTCCATGCAAAGTGTTAGTGAAAAACAAATCACATCACTTTGTGAGGACATAGTATGTCGTACACACGAGTGATGTTATTATATCCCGCATGGATTATAAATTAAGAAGGTATATATTATATAATAATTAAATGATTATAATTATTTTAAAATTTCAATTTACATACACTTTAAAAACACATTATAAAAATCCATAATAAGCGATGATGAAAAAAGAATTACATCGGTTTGTGAGGTGGTAGTCTGTTGTACACGTGAATGATGATTCATTTCCCATTGGATAGAAGAGGATATATAATTAGGTTATTTAATTAAAATAATAAAATATAATTATATTTTATATACTTTGTTATTATATAATCATAATTTAAGAAGTTTTAAATGAGTTTCAAGAAGAAATAAAATAAAAAATGCTCGATTAAGCATTATACCTCTTCTTCAGATAGCCTCCATATGCCAGCACCAAAAGCCTTATTAAGATGATTTTATGATAAATAAAAAGTGTCTTATAGTATGTTTTTAGTGAATTGGGTAAGGTATTTGGGTAGATATTGGGGGATACAAAAGGGTTTTAAGGTGTGAAGTGGAGAGGAGAGGCAGTGTCCATTTATAAGTGAGGTGAGGGGCACACTTGTAATTTTTGAAAAGAAAATGGTGTGTCTGTATTTATCATATGACACAAGGCTCCAAAATAGACAATTATTGATAATTATACATGATAATATCTAAATATAGATATAAAATATATTTTAGACAAGTTTTATGAAATTTTAATCATTATATTTATAGTTTAACCTCCCTGATAAATCCGTTTTTACCTTAACAATGGTAATTAATTTTTACTATTTCCACTATTCATTATGGTAAAAAATTAAGTTGAAATTATTAGATATTATAAATTATTATGATTAAAAATATTTAATCCATTTTAACAAATTCAACTCATAGAATTAGAAAAATTTAATTTAAAATTAAACCAGCGGAGGAGAAGAAAAAATTTGTTTTTCAAGAAGTGCATTTTTTTAAGAAAAAGATGATTTTATATTAAATATATGAATAATAATAATCATTATATGAATTTAAATTAATATTTATTTATATATAATATATAAATTTCATTTAATTTATTCCTATTTAGGGTTTTTTAAATTTAATTAAAATGGATAAACATTATGCATTTTATAACAGTTTTCAGGAAAACATCCCATTTTTAAACCCAAAAATAAACTTATTCTAAAATCTAATAAAGTTTATTTTAAATTAATTAATTGGATTAAATATAATTAAATAATAATTATGTTACTTTGAATCATATTCAAAACATAATGTTTCTTTCAAATTACATAATTTGTTGAAAATAAATGACATTTTTATTAAAATTGTTATTTTCACTATTCACTGAAAAATCAATATTTTCCAAAAAATACCATAATTTCACTCTAAGCTAATTTTTATATGATTATTTAAAAAATGGAATTATTTTTTTAATTAAATTATATAATTTATAAATTAAACTTTTAAATATAACCATATAATTAAAGAGTTTAATTAAAACATTTTACTTTTTGATTTAAAAAATAATTAATTTTTTATAATGAATATAACTATATAATTCATATTAATAAACATGAAAATGGTTTATTATACCATTGCCTAGGTTTTTTCAAAGCTTTAAATAATTGAGTTTTCATGATTTTAGTAAATTTTTATCATGTCATATATATTAAAACAAAGATTCCTTTCACATTTTCAGTAAAACATCATAAGTGCCTCGTTCATAAAATGACAAAAAGATTTATTTTTAAAAAAAATTGAAAAGTAAAACATGGGTAAATTTTTTTTAAACAATCATAATATAATATTAAAAACATTTTTAGAAAACATGAACATTGAAGAAAATTGATTTTTGACTGAAGAGAGAAATAATGTCAGGTTTACTTAAAAATATTCTTTTAGTCTCTTGAGTACTTAAATAGAGTAAAATGAAAGGAAAAAACATATTCTATAGAAATAAACATAATAGGATAAAAATTAATTGTATTTATCAGATAATTATCATATAATTTCTTTAATGGAACCACAGGCGTAAATAATCCCGAATAAAATGGTATTGAGACGTAAATCCCTTACCACTCTGGTAACTTTTGAATCAAAACATCATGAAAGATATAACCTTATATATATATATATCCACATAATTTTCATTATAATCATCATAAAATACATGCATGGTCATTATATACACCTCATATAAGAAACAAGTGGTGAATATGGCATGAGTCTCTCAAAAATAAAAGTGAGACGAAAAATATCGTACCTCAAGTTTGACTTACTTAAAAAGTAATCTAACCTATTGTATAATAAATTTAAATTTATTATAATTATATAAAATCATAATGTACATAAATATAATATTATATATGATCCTATTATAACATTTCAAGACCCATTTATTAATAATTCCTTACTAAATTCATTATTTTCTACTGTTAACCATTTCATTTTTTCATAAGAATTTTGGTTCGGTAGTTCCGATCCTTAGAATTTGATCATGGTTAAATCATATAATTTTTTTTAATAATTATATAAACAAAATATATATTCATAATATTTATATTTATAGTTATCCATAAAATATTAATATAGAAAAATGAATTACATTGTCTATGGAGATGGTAGATCGTATGTACACATGAACGCTATTTTCACTTTTTGATGGATGGAATGAAAGAAATGTAAATAAAAAAATCACCTTTAAAAAATAATTAATATATAATATATATCATAGTAATTCATTAGATCTATCCTTATTACTATCCATGTAAAGAAGAATCGAAAAATGAATCACATCGTTTCATAGAGGTAGTAGTCCACATTTACGCATGAGCGACGTTATCGTTTTCCAATAGATTGGAAGTGAAGAAAGTAGATATGATATTATAATTACATAATAATAATTAATTCATAATATCATATGTAAATGATAAACATATTACAATAATCACCCATGAATGATGGTGATGGAAAATGAATTGTATCACTATGTGGAGGTGGTAGTCCACACGTACACACGAGCAATACTTTCACTTATCGTTTAATGGAATAGAAGTGGATATTGGTGGCACCATAATAATAATAAAATTTCAGTATATTTTGGATACTTAATTTATTATTTTATGATTAAAACCATATATTTAGATGAGGTATAAAAAAATTGAAAGAGGCCTGGTAAGATGATTACATATCCTTCGGTTAGCCTCCTTTAGATCCTTTCTTACTAGCCCTTAGAAGGGTCTTTTAAGAATAATATAACCTTTAATTCATGTATAGTGAAGTTTAGAAGATAATTGTACTAGTTTTAGTTTAAATAGATTACTCAAAATGTTTTAAATAAAATAGATAAGGGGTATCCTTTTATATGGGAGGGAAAGAACACATTGGGAATTAATAAAATGATTAAAATATAATTAAGTCATTCTCAAGAAAAATGATTTCAAATGAATAGATATTTGAATAAAAATATTATAAGGTAAAAATATCCTCATACAATGAAATTTATACAGGTTTTTGTGTCATTTTAAACTTTATCCTTTTGATTAACCCCTTCGTTAACCATTTTTAACCTTAACCACGGTAATAATTTTACTTACAGGATAAAAATTGGATCATAAATTTCCAAGAGATGACATTTTTTACCATATGTTTTTCAAATTGTCCAATTTCAATATTTTTATGATTTTTAAGTAATTTAATTAAATATTATTTTCATAAAATATCATTAATGTCATTTTTGACACTTTTCATTTAATTTGACATTAAATACACCAAGAAAAAAGATAGATTTTGAATTTAACACTTTAAAACATACTTAATATATCATATTTATATAAAGTATTCATGGAAATCAATAATTAATCGAAATTATATTACTTTAAATATTTTTAAAATCATTTATTTTATTTTTCTATTAATTGAATAATTAAGGTGTTGGCATTGCGTAAGCATATAAGGTAATTATTTTGTCACTAAAACTTAAAAATAAATTATCATGATAAAACATTAATTCATATTTAAAATAAATATTTATAATAAAACTTATACTCTTTTAATCCTCATGTAAAAAAAATTTATAGATATTAAATTCAAGAAAGTGACATTTGGGAATTTCTTTACTTAAAATAATCAAAATGTCATTATCAAAGAAAAATGGAACCAAAATTACATATATTAAAATTTAGGATGAATAGAGTCAAATTTATCCCATACAATGAATTTAAGTCAGGATTTGTGATAAGTTTGAGACCTTACTTCATTGTTTCAACAATGTTTAACCCATTTTACCCTTATCGAGCTGACAAATATTTACCACAGTTACTATTTATAAATACCAAAAATCAAAGGGTTTTATTTACCAAATATTAACCTCCTAATTCAAAATATTGTATCCATATTTCAATATTTTATCACTAGATATTAAAGAACTAAATTTTAATAAAAATTCATAAAATGTAATGAAAAATAGTTTTAAGAAAAATGTGTTTTTAAGCATGAAAATTAGCTTATATAAAAAACACGAATAATACTTATTAAAATTTAATTAATTATATTATTAAAAATCAAATGGATAGTATGTTACTTTAATAGAAAATCCAAAATATAATTATAAATTTAAATTACTTAATTTAATAAAATGAAATGACAATATTTGAAAGAACTGTATTTTTCACCATTTACTGAAAAATCAATCATTTTAGAAAATTCCCAAAATTTCACCCTAATTGAATTATAATATTATGATTTCAAAAATGAAATTTTTTTATAAAATAAAATTTATAAAAGTGTCAGAAATTAATTATAATTTCTACACATAAAATATAATAAAAATCATTTTTGAATAAAATGCCTTTTTGAAGCATAAAATGAATTTACTAAAAATTGAATGTTAATTCCCTAAGAATAAATAAATACATTTTTATTGATTATGAACATTATAAATATATTTCATAATGTGGTTAATCATTTTTATACCCTCCAATTCAACAACAATGTTATAATGGTCACATTTAAATAATAATATTTTTATAATATATCTCAATTCACTTAAAGCTTAGTGTTGCATGTTAAGAAATCCATCGAGCTTATTATTATTTTAAACTAAATTTTTGGCGTGTTAAATTCTCCCCCACCCCTGAAATAAATTGTTCACATGAAATTTTATCTTGGTAGTCAAAGTTCTAATACTTGTAAGTACCTTTATTGAAAACTCACATCGTACAAAGGTTTAATAAAACTTTTTTTAAAAGGGGAAGTGGAAAGGATAAAGGTCACCTAAAATAATGCATAATTAGGTTCCCAGATACAGATAACATTTGTGGGAAGTTAAATTATATGCATGTAGGAGAAAAATACCATCATAGAACATGGTAATGAGAAATTTAAATACCACAAAACCATAAATTGATGAGGGGTGAAAATACCATCAATTCCTCAGAAATGAAAGTAAAAGGTTAATATTTTTATTTAAAAGTTCTTTTCCTAAAATTGAGTTATTATTTTACTACAAAGATTGATAACATAAGAAAATTTAATTATGTGATTTCTTTCCATTTTATTATCACAACTTCATCCTTTGGTTGTGGTTTGATGAATTTCCACTTCATCAATTATTCCAATAAATGAATATTCAGGGTGAATTATTCATTACTAAAGCACTAAAATTAACTTTAAATGGATCATAAGATCAATAAAATAATGAAAATTAATTCCCCTGTCTCTAGATATTTGTCAAAACTAAAATTATTAACACATGTTATCTAATATGATAAATCACACTTTAACCACAAATAATAATACCCAAAGTTCAACTTAAACCTTCCAAAATATGTCTTACCAAATTTAAAATAAAAAAATAAAAAGAAGGTTAGTAAATTTTTAACTTAACATTAATACCACAAATAACATAAAGTATCTCTAAATGTCACATACTAAAAATGTGAATACATCGATCATAAATTCAATTAAAACATGGTAATAACATGAATTACTATAAAAATAAATAAAAACATATGTGCTTCCAAAAATTAACTCTCAGCTAATTCCTTAAATGAAATCATCAATTATAAAATTTATTCCATAAATAAAAAAATGTTTTAAACTCAATAAAAGATAACATAAACCACTTTGTCATAAAATCAATAATCTATTTTAAGGTCATAAATATTATCCCATTTACTTTATAAATAATCTCTTTACCTTTACTAAACATTATTATTTAAATATCGGGCACATATTAAGGTTTATCTTTCCCTAAATCATATGTTTTTTCATAAAATATATCCTTACCGTTAAATCAATTTTATATTTCATTAGTATCATTCAACATATTCTTTTAAATCCTTAAAGAGAAACTATTGTAGAACAACATTTAAATGTTTGATGATACTTATAACCAAAATATAATTGATAAAAATACTCATACAACATAATTATTGAATTATAATACATAAAAATTCAATAATTATACTTCCTTCTTAAACAATTAACTAGGCTTCATTAGCTTATTCCTTAATACCTCATTCCTTTCATATGTCATTTGTAGTATCTTGTAATGGCCTGGACCCTCCTGATCCATTACTTGGCCAAATTTCTGGTGTTTGGGTTGTAAATCATTAATGAGTTTTCCAAATACTTGGTTCCACTAAAATAGTGTCATCAGTCATGGTGGCAATGTGATGGTGGCACCGTTCATGGCGGCACCATGATAGTTGCATCGGTCACGAAAGCATTATGATAGTGGAACCAGTCACGACAGCATCGTTATGGTGGCACCATGATGGTGACACCATAGCGATTGCACTGTCATGGTTGCACACTGAAACGGTGGCACCACTTATGGTGTTCCACAAAACCGGTGGCACCATGATGGTGGCACCGTTACAGTGTCTCACCAAATGGCGTCCCACCCGTTTTTTCTAGTTACCGACTTTTTCCAGTTCTGCTCCTGTAACTTTTTTTCGACATAAAAGTTTTTTAATACCCATTTCAAAGCCATTTAAATCCCATAAATGGTATCTAAAATCCCCCTAATATTTGGGTGACCCTTGGGGTTACCAAATCATATGGATTTTTCCTCAGTTGTCACCCATTTTTCCTATACTTTCCAGTTTTGCACCTGTTACACGTTTTCCTCTTTGTAAAGGAAACCCTTTAACTCACAGCCATTATAACCACCTCTACGATGAGAATTATTAAGTAAAAATTAATTCCACTATTTTTAACTATCCAACCACATGGTGAAACCATGATCCGCCTTTAAATCCGTTCAATATTTCATATCTCATAACTCCAGGATCTCACCTTTTATCTCACAAGGATTTTTTTATTCTTGGCTGGTCTCTTTTCCTTTCCTTGGTGAATTTTGAGTCCCCCTTCCTGAGGATAGTGGTTCAACTATTCTAAAGCCTTTCCTACTCACTCTTGGAGTCCTCAGAGTTCCTACCCTACAAACCGTGCATCTCCATTTCTTGGCACGTGGAGATAAAATTCGATCGTTGATCATCCAAGTAGGGTTCTTCCTTCGTCTCTCTTTACTGTGTATCATGCGAGGTGGTTATGATAATATTTCATTTAGGTATGGATGAAACCAAACCTTAAAAAAGATAATAAATGGTTTTTAAGGAATTAATGGGTGTGTTTTATGGTGATGTTGTACTCTTTTATCTTTTCTTATATTTTGTGAATTGTATGGTCTTATGTCCACTGAAAATAGTGGTTGGTGGTGGTCATTCCTTGTGCACTAATGAACCCTTGTCTTCTATGATGATTAAATGGTTTTAACATGGAAATTGGTTAATCATGTAAACTCAATTGATTAAATGGATGTCCAGTAAACAAAAATATTTGTGTGATCAACCCGGTTAACCAAACAGAAAGAAGGAACTTAATGAATGGTGTGTTTGAATCTGAAAACTCCGTTACTTTATCTTGGTAATATGTGTGGTTGTTCTTCTTGATGGTTGTGGGGTGAAATGGATAGGGAGTGGATCCCCTATTGCGCAGTTGTTGGTTTGTGGATCTGAGGTCATGTGGGACCATATGTTGGGACTTGGTTTGGTTCCAGTACTTCAAGGGATCTCACATATCCCTTTTATTGTTGTGACTTTACAAGAGAACAGGGTGTGAATGCTTAAATTGTTTCTTGACTATTTTTTCCTTATTTGGCTTGTGGATATATTTCTTAGTTTCCTAGTGGTGAAGAATTATTTAAATGGAATCACTTAAATATGATAACAAGAATGGTTTCGATGGGGAATTGTTTTCTAGGAATCAGTTGTGCCTTAGTTGTGGATGTTGTGCTTTTTATGAACGAATAGTAATGTGGGTGTTTGTGTATGGGATGATTTTGGAACCCCTAGGTTGGGATGAGTGCTTTTTTACCTATATGTATAATTTAGTTATTATTTTTCTTATTCACGCCCCACCTAAGTTGGTCCCTTCATGCCGAACACCCCCATTTCATGGGGGAGGGTGTTTTTTCCAGCACTCATATGAGTTGCAGGTTATTAGCTCATTTTATGATCCCTTTCCCGAGTATCCCAAAACTCTTTGGGTAGGTTGTGACAGCCTGAGGTCCATTATATCCAAAGATTCTTTGGTCAGGGTGTGTTGTGGTGGTTGGCCTAGGTGTGTGCAGGTAGGTTGTTTCCCAAGTATGTTCGGGATGAGGCCCAGGTGTCTTCGAGTGTGACAGTAGTTGTTTGGGCCCAGGTGTCTTTGGGCATGGCGGTAATTATTCTGAACTAGGTTTTTTTGGGTGTGGTTAAATGTGGTTGTGGTGGTCCAGGTGTTTTCAGGCATCGATGTAATTGTGGTGGCCCAAAATGTTGTTGTTGGGGCAGTAGTAAGACTGCGGTGAGAATGGCAGGGGAGGTCTAACGCATAGGATGTATTCAATAACCAGTGGGGAAGTGGTGCGGGGTACCCAAACATCTATGTGTTATTAATATTACTTTACTTTACTTACGTTATTTGGGTAGTGTTCCTTGGTGAAGTTTGGGTGGATAGTTTTTTGCTAGGTGCTTCGGTTATCTCCTTTTCTCACGGTGCATTAAAATGCCTCCCCACTTGTGTATGATAACTTTTGGATTTCCCTTCTGAGTATACCTATATACTCACCCTACATATATAAAACTGCTTTCAGGTTTCCAGGAGAACTTCGAGGACCGTGTTGGACCCTAATAGCTCGGACGCCGGGACTGGTAAAATTACTGCTTTTCTTTTCCTTTGGTACTTCCCTTTTTAGTTTTCTTATACTTTGTAGCACTTTATTTAGAACATGCATATGGGAATGAATTTTTGGTTTTACTTTACTTTTACCTTCAGTTTTGTATTTGTTTGGGTTTTTACCATTGTATCTCACAATCCTACTAAATAAAAAGGGTAATTCCTTCCATATTACATGTGATTCTAAACCCCTTGGTGCTATTTTCCACTCCAAAGCCTATTGAAGGTGGGACTCGGGGTCATTATCTCTCCTTCAACTTGAGGAAGGAAGGGTTTGGCAGTTTGTTGTCCCTTCTCTCATCTTGGTGAAGGTGGGTTGTGACAGAATGGTATCAGAGGTGATGGTTAAAAGATATGATGGAGTCTGGGGTTAGGCATAGCGAGGATTGCATGGGATGGCAAGGAAATAGTGTTAGGAAATCTTGGCATGTGAAATAGGCTAGGGAAGACCAGCTAGAACATAGGATTTTAGGGGGGGCGTGATCCGATGTAAGGACTTTGGACCTACCGAATGACCAAGTGAGGCTACACTGATTGCTGGGTAGATACCATAGGAAATGTAAATGTATCATAATACTTGTGTTCTTGTGTGTATTGGGTATTTTGGGGATTTAAAATAAATAAAAAGTATAAGAAAACATTAAAAATAAATCTTCTACACTACTCGGGATTAGGAATTCCTTATTTACATTGCAGTTATGGAACTCGGACGGTGACCACAGGTAGTACGGGTGATCGAGGCCCAGGAGCCTGATTTGGTTGATTAGTAGAGGGTTGATCGAGAGGAGGAGGATAACTAGTGGAAGAAGATGCTCTGTGCCTTTCAGCGGCAGACCCTCAAGAAGTACGAGGGAAGTGTCTCAGACATGGAGACAAAGAGTTGGCTCGAGGAGCTGGTGATAGCTTTCAACTAAAACTAGGCTCCGACGGAGTACTGGTTTCCTCTGGCTATAAACCATATGTGGAGAGCGGTGTGTTAGTGGTGGACACTCTATCCTGAGGAGAAGATGGAGGTTAAAGTTTCGAGGACTGACTTCGAGAGGGAGTTCCAGGAAGAATTCCTCTCTTCCATGATGAAGGTGGAGAAGAGGCAGAAGATACTCTCCCTTCATCAAGGGAGCATGTTAGTGAGGGAGTTGGGGATCAAGTTCAAGGATCTCCTTCGGTTTTCTACGGACCTCTTTCTGGATGAGAAGTCTTGGGAGAGACATTTAGAGGAGGCACTCTGACCTTCTCTTCAGTATACTATTACTCCCTTCACTCTAATGACATACTTGGAGGTCCAGAAGAAGTCTGAAGGTGTGGAGAGGATTCACATGTTGGGAGGTGTACTATGAGAGTGGATCCAGTTGGGCTCGTCTGAGGGTAAGTCCGTCAACAGTAGGCCTCCAGCATTAGGGACTTTTAGGTTTCGGCCAGTGGGGAGCAGGCCCCAGTAGTTCTAGTTCCAATCTCCTGGTCTTCTCCCCTTCTTTTTGGGCCTAGGACTGAGATGATTCATTTGTGGCAGTCATGGGAATCATTGGAATTTGTGCTTGGACTGAGCATAGTACAGTGGGGGTGGGTAGGTTTATCACCCACCTCATCAGAAGCAGTTACTAGATAGGCCTTTTCAGAATCAACAGTAGGGATAGCGAGCTCCCGCTCCTCCAAGAGAAAATGTTGCAGGAGGAGGCAGGCCTTAGTGCACTCCTCAAGGGACTCGACCAGGGAATGGCTGGGGAGTTGTCCGATAGCTGAGGGGAAGAGGAGCTAGATGTGGGAAGTTTCAAGCCAAAGAGGAAGCAGTTTCAATAGGGCCAAAATTCATTCGAGGTATGATCAGGTTGTTTAACACTCTTTCTTGTGCCTTGTTTGATTTAGGAGCTTTTCACTGATTTTTTGAACCCGATCTAGCCCATGATCTAGGTCTAGACACAGAGAGACTTCACATTCCCTTGGTTTTGAGTACACCAGTCAGAATTAAGACCATCTTGTCTTATGTTTTCTAGGGATACAGACTGATGTTGGGGCCACATCAGTCCTTTGGGGACCTTATTTTACTATAGATGCATCCATATAATATCATTTTAGGCATCAAACGGTTGTTCTATGTGTTTTCCATTATAGAATGTTTCTGGATAAGGGTTGTGTTTTCAGATATGGGCAGCCAGTGTGTAGCTTTTGTCTGTGAGCGGGGTTGACAGGAGGGCATCCGGCGAGTGGAGACACTCCTTTCCTTGTTAGCTGAGCTATCAGTGGAGTTGGTGGATACAAAGATGGTGGAAGTCTTAAGGATCATCAGTGAGTTCATGGACATCTTCCCTAGGGAGGTGGGGACTCTACCCCCTTGACGTGATTTTGAGTTCGGGATAGACTTGAAACCTTGTGCCCATCCAATTTCGATGGCTCCCTATCAGATAACTCCTTCTGAGTTGTGGGAGTTACAGATTCAGATTGACGAACTAATGAAGCAGGGTTTTGTTTAACCAAGCACGTCACTATGTGGTGCTATGGTCTTGTTCGCAAAGAAGGAAGATGGTGGCCTCAGGCTATGTATAGACTATCGGAGGCTGAACTAGGTGATGGTCAAGAACCGTTACCCCCTCCTGAGGATGGATGACCTTTTTTATTAGTTTAAGGGGGAAGGATGGTACTCCAAGATTTATTTGTGGTTAGGATATCACCAGTTGAGGGTGAAGGAGGGTGACATCTTGAAGACTACCTTTCAGGTGTAGATATGGGCACTTTGATTTCACGGTCAGGTTGTTCGGTGTTGCGAATGCACCTGTCATGTTCATGGGACTCATGAAATTCATATTCTAGGAATATTTGGAACGATTCATAGTCATGTTTATTGACATCATTTTAATCTACTCAATATCAGAGTAGGATCACATCGGGCATCTGAGAACGGTTTTAGAGGTCCTATGATGGCACCAGCTCTATAGGAAGTTGTTCAAGTGAAATTTCTAGACACGACAGGTGCATTTCCTTAGACAGGTGGTGTTCGAGTAGGGAATAGTAGTGGACCCATTGAAGGTCGAAGTAGTTGTTTCTTGGGTAGCACCCAAGAATGTGGTAGAGGTTTGTCATTTCCTGGGTGCAGTAGGTTACTACTGGAGATTCGTTCCCAACTTCTCCTGAGTTATAACACCTTTGACATCCTTGACCAAGAAATACCAGGCTTTTGTATGGAGTGAGTAGTGCCAGGAGGCCATTAGTTTTCTGAAGGGGAAGTTGGTTAGTGACCCAGTACTGAGGTTTCCAGAATAAGGGGTGATGTTTAAGGTGTTCTGTGATGCTTTAGGATAAGTCTTGGAGTGTGTGATGATGCAACAACAGGGGTGATCTCTTATAATTCTAGGAAGTTACGTCCACATGGGCATAACTATGCCACCCTTGACCTAGAGCTTGCAGTGGTCATGTTCTCACTAAATTTGTGGCGGAATTACCTCATTGGGGAATGATTAATGGTCATCATGGATCAAAAAATATTGAGGTATATCTTCTCCCAATGGCACCTGAACTTTCAGCAGCGGTGGTGGATGAAGTTTCTTCAAGACTATGAGTTCGAAATTTCCTACACCTCAGGAAAGGGGAACATGGTGGCCAATGTCTTAAGCAGGAAGTCACAGAAGGATGTTGTTCAAGAATTAGCAGATGTGTGGAAGGTGATGGAGGAGTTGGCTACCCTACACCTAGATACAAGGGTGGAGGACGGAAGAGGCTATCTATTCCAGATGAAAGTGTAGTCCTCTATGTTGCAGCAGGTGGAGGAGTCTCAGTGGGGGGGCTTAGAGGCTGAAGTGATGTGTGATCGTGTTAGCCAGGGCAATGCTTCGGGAGGATTTTTGGAAGACAGGTAGAATCAGATGTTGTTTAATAGAAGTTGTTCATCCTGGTGGAAATGTGAAAGAGAGTTCTTGGTGAGTTCCATAACTCATCCCTGGAGGTACACCTAGGAGTTTCCAAGATGTATCAAGGTTTGAGGGGTCATTTTTTGTGTCTTGGGGTGAAGCAGGCAGTGTCAAAGTTTGTGGAAACGTGCCTCATGTTTTAATAGGTTAAGGATGAAAACCACATCCTAGGAGGTCTTTTACAACCTTTAGATGTCCCCGAGTGGATGTGAGATGACATCTTGATGTATTTCTTCATGGTACTACCCAGAGTTCAAGGGGGTTTCGATGCTATCTGGATAGTGCTAGACCGACTGACAAAATCAGCTCACTTCCTAGAAATCAATGAGTCAAGTGCAGTGGATTCTTTAGTAAAGAGGTACGTGGATTAGTTGGTGAAGTTTCATGGAGTTCTGAGGTCCATAGTATCAGATTGGGATACCTGGTTTTCCTCACGAGTTTGGAAAGGATTGAAACATGCTTTTGGCACCCAGTTATGCCTCAGAACTACTTTCCACCCCCATACATATGGGTAGACAGAGAGGACCATCCAGATGTTAGAGGATATGCTATGGGAATGTTTTTTCAACTTTGGGGATTGTGGGTACAACAATTCCTCTGGAAGAGTCTGTATACAAAAATAGATATCACTCTACCATTGATATGGCTCCATTCGAAGCCTTGTACGAGAGGTCGTGTCGCTCACCCGTGTGCTGGGCAGAGGTTGGGGAAGCAGGTGTTCTTGGATAGAAGGTAGTGTAGAGCATGACAGAGATGGTTCATATTATATAGGAGAGTATAAAGGTAGCTCAGGACCAGTAGAAGTCGTATTTCGATCATAGGAGGAGACCCTTGGAGTTCGAGGTCAGGGACCACGTGTTCTTGAAGGTGATGTGCCCGATTTGTAAATACATTTTCGTAAATTTTATCGAGTTTTTAAAATATTTTTTCACTAGATAAAAGTTATTTTGGAGATAAAATTCTATAATTTGGTGATCATAATGATTTTCAGGTATTTCCTTGACAAAGACACAAATCGGGGGAAATTTGATCAAAAATTCCAAACTATGCATCGTGTACTTTCGGATACACACTGTTTACCAGAACCCCGACATGGTTTGGCCAGGACAAGTACATGCCCAAGTTACCAGAATCCTGTACACGTCGTGTAATTCATTTTCACACCACGTATCCTCTTCTAGAAGCGGTTGGTGGCTGATAACAAGTCTACACGCCCATGTTGCCAGATGACCTTTACATGTCGTGTACTTCATTTACACGCCGTGTATCACCTTCTAAAAGTGTTTGGTGGCTGATGAATAAGAGTACACACCGTGTATGGTAGAGTTACATGCTATGTACCAACACCTACCAGGTGGTACTATGTTCCAAGACAAAGACGGCGTGTTAGGTCACACATCGGTGGAGAAAAGGACGGAAAAAGTGCGTTGAAAATAGTACATGTCGTGTACTTTCTGGTACACACCATGTACTCTTAAAACCTATAAATAGGTGGTAGGCCCTCCAAGTTCAGGATTTATACATTCACTCATTCGGATTTTGTTCAAGAGCACTCCGGGTACATCCTAGAAGAGAAGAAGAGAGAGAAAGAAGAGGATAGAAGAGAGAAAGAAAGGTGTTTTTGTGCTACCTTCCCTATGAACTTCACCTAAAAGTTTTCAAGAAGATGTGTTCAGGTACTTAAAGTTCTTTAATTAATAGCTACTCCATGATTATCTAAATTCCCTGTGTGTTGGGGCTTTGGAAAAATGAATGTTGTAATTTACCAATTGTGATGTTGTATTCGTATTTTTCATCTTTTCTTCCTCATAATTCATTATTAAACCTTTCCAAATATCACTAGAAACCTCATATCAGACCAAGAACGGGATTTCTATGGATCCTTAAGGAATCACAGTTTAAAATATCCATGATCATTGGATGTTTTAATCATATCAAAAGGGATGCAATTAAAACAAATTAAGAAAAATCAATTTCCAGACCAACAAATTTTTCTTCCATTGATTTAAACAAAAATTACCATACCAAGGGGGTTTTGTTACATAATTAATCCCAGATATGTGAATTATCATGAACAAAAAAAAACTCATAAGAAAATTGATTAAATAACAACCTCTTAAAATCCACAGAACCAACTCATTTCCCTCCAAATTTTCATCAAACCAAATTCTTGTGTTTTTCTCTATACTTTAAGTAAATTTGCTAAGAAAATAAAATCCAATCTCCTTTTTCACAAAACATTAAAGAAATCGAATCTAAATTCAGTACACCTCACTAAATTAAATAAAAACTAGATAAGTAAGAAAAAATAACTCCTTTTCCTTGGGGATTGACCCCTTACTGGTACTATACTCATTAGGATTAAACAATTTGGAAATTCGGAGATAACACTTCAGCAAAAGCAACTACCAAATTTTGGCGTCGTTGCTGGGGAATCAATAGAGTTAACTTTTTTTTTTGTTTAAATCATGTTTGTATCAAATTTATTGAAAATAAAAATTAAAAATTCCCAAAAATCTCTTTTCTAACCCCATTTCTGTTAATCTTTCTTCTTCCTAGTTTACGCTTGGTGTGTTTAGTGTTGTGCAGGTTCGTAGGTATATGAGTGGCCACCTTAATTGTTACAAAATCACTGATTCATCAAATCTTTTCCTAATCAACCCAGAGATTGAACAAATTCTTTTACAGTAATGACATACCCTTATAGACGAGCACAACCAAAACAATCCCATGGTGCAAAATGAAAAGGGAGATCCAGCTGCTGTCCAAGGAGCTGGACAACCATTTGGCCCGGATGAAAATCGGAACCAGCAAGCTCCACTTTATCTAGGATATGGACCACAGCAGCTCCAATAGTTCCAACCGGATCTGATGCCATACCTACAGCCTGGTCAGGGGTTGTACTTCACCCCTTAGGAGAATAAATATATTCCAACTCCACTCCCTTAGCAGCCACCTCCACATCGTACTATCATGGAGTATGACCAGAAATCTATTCACGGAGCTGACACAAGAATCGTCCATCCACTGGTTCAGGACCAACACTTCAAGATAAAGACTTTCTTCATGTAGCTAATCAAAAACACAATTCAGTTTGAGGGCCTACCCAGCGAGGACCCCAATGCCCATCTCTCCAATTTCTTGGAGGTCTGTGACATGTTCTGCTACCATGGAATGTCCACAGATGCCATTTGTCTATGTCTTTTCCTCTTATTTATAAGAGATAAGTCAAAAGACTAGATCAAAGGTTTTTTTCATCAATATATCCTCACCTGGGAGGAGCTATCCCATGCATTATTGTCTAAATATTTCCCACCTTCAAAGACGGTAACCATGCGAAACAAAATACACAACTTCTAGCAGTACGACTCAGAGTCATTTTATGAGCCATGGGAGTGTTTCAAAGAGATGTTGTGAAAATGACCGCACCACAGACTACCACCCTAGATGTAGTTTCATACCTTCTACAGAGGACTGATGATGAAAAAAAAGTTTGTGGTGGATGCTGCTGTTGGAGGAACGGTTATGAGGAAATCCCCCAAAGAGCTTTTTGAACTGCTAGAAGACATGCCTACCAATATCTTCTAGTGGAATTCTGAGCGGGGAATACAAAAACGATGAATGCACAATATTGATGCCACTACTATGCTAACTTCCTGGTTGTATGTTGTGTCCAAAAAGATCAACGTGCTGAATCTAAAGGGTACATCCCAAGTACATGTGGCGAACCATCCAGAGTGCAGTGAATGTGATGATAACCTTGTCATGGGAGAATTCTTGAGACCTACAGTAATCCCTTAGACGAGTGGTGTGAGCTATGTTGCAAAAAAACCAAGGGCTGAACTAGTACTAGTAGTACCAGAAACCGGCATGGCCGGATCACCAGAACACAGGCTGGGGCCAATAGCAGCAGAATCCTCCACCCCAGAAACTGCCCGGATACGGTCAGCCCCAATATCAAAACCAGTACCCAAGGCAACAACAACCCTAGAAGAGATCTTACCAACATAAAGGGTATCAAAACCTTTTCTTGCATCAGCCGTGGTAGCCACCGCCTCCACCAGCTGCACAACCACCTAAGTAGGAGAACACCTCAAGGTTAGAGGATCTCATAAACAAGTTTATATCTACTACTGAGACCAAATTTCAGAATTAGGAGGCTTGCATTCTAGGCATGGAGAACCAAATTCCCTAGTGGGAAAACCGACTCTTAGGGAGGAAGCCTGGTACACTACCAGGTAACACTGAGAAGAACCCAAGGGAGGAGGCCCATGTTGTCACACTACGGAGTGGAAATGAGCTACAACAGAAGGAACCAACATAGCCAGGTGCACCTACACCCCCTGCTGATGAAGAAGGTACAATCATAGACCCCTCCTCATCCAAAGTCCCACCAAAATAGGCCCCACAGGGTAAAGGAAAGGAGTTTATCAAACCCTTCGAGCCTACCTTACCCTTCCCGGAGAGGATGAAGCAGAGAAAGCTAGACCACCAGTTGGACAAGTTCATGGAATTCTTCCAGAAGTTTCACATCAACATTCCATTTATAGAGGCACTAACATAGATGCCCACATATGTGAAATTCATGAAGTATATCCTCTCCAACAAAATAAATATGGATGATCTTGGAACCATTGAACTAACCAAGGAGTGCTCAGCGGTCATACAACATTCAATTCCTCCCAAACTCTAGGATCCAAGTAGCTTCACTATCCCATGCACTATAGGACCATGTGAGTTTGGGAAGGCCCTCTGTGACTTAGGGGCCAACATCAACCTCATTCCCTTTGGAGTTTTTAAGAATCTAGGGCTTAACAATCTGAATCCTACCCAAGTATCCCTTCAGCTTGTCGACCGATCCATCAAATATTCGAAGTGGCTATAGGATGATGTGATGGTAAAGGTGGGAAGACTATTCCTCCCTGTATATTTCATCATCCTTGACATGGAAGAAGACCAAGAGGTGCCTCTCATCTTGGGGAGGCCTTTATTGGCCACTGGTAAGTTATTGATCGGCATACACTAGTGGGAGATTATTTTTAGGGTAAGAGATGAAAGATTCTCCTACAATGTCCTAAAAGCCGTTAAGCAAGCATCATTATCAGAGCATGAGGGATGCTATGCCGTGACCATCGTGGATGATCACTTGAGAAGAAAAGGAGATGTCCTGGTATGTTATTCCACCTTAGATTACTTGGTCTTTCCATACATTCCAATTAATGAAGCACCAGAGGACCTGCAATTCCTATAAGGCCAGGGCATCCACTACTAGCATCGTGCTATTATTCCCAACATTCTGGAGCAGGCATAGGTACAACCACTTGTACCTTTGATTCTAAAGGTGCCTGCACTAGAACTGGAGCCTCTCTCATCTTATCTAAAGTATGAGTTTTTGGGAGACATCATACATTGCCCATCATACTTAGTGCAGCACTATCACAAGAGCAGGAGGATGCACATATGAAGGTTTTGAAGTGGTGAAAACAACCTATTGGGTGGACAGTTGCAGACTTGAAGGGCATCATCCCTACCATTTCCACCCACAAGGTACTGTTCAAAGAAGGATACAAGCCATCTCAGCAAACAAAGCGATGCCTGAACCCCCCCCCCCATGAAGGAAGTTGTGAAGAAAGAGGTAATGAAGTTGATGGATGAAGGAATCATATACCCCATCTCAGATAGTCCGTGGGTGAGTCCCCTGCAAGTGGTACCCAAAAAAGGGGGCATCACTGTGATTTCAAATGGCAAGAAAGATCTCATCCCTACATGCACTGTTACGGAAAGGAGAGTTTTTGTGGACTACAGAAAGATGAATGACGCCACGAGGAAGGATCATTTCCCCCTACCCTTCATGGACCAGATGCTAGTGATACTAGCGGGGCATAAGTTTTACTGCTTCCTCAATAGCTATTCCAGCTACAATCAGATTTTTATTTCTCTAGAGGATCAATAGAAGATCACATTTACTTTCCCTTATGGTACGTTTTCTTACCGAAGTATGTCCTTTGGCATGTGAAACTCTCCCTCCACATTCCAGTGATGCATGATGGCTATCTTTCATGACATGGCAGAAAAGATCCTGGAGGTATTCATGGATGATTTTTCCATTTACAGAAAATCATTCACCACTTGCTTGTGGAACCTGGAGTTAGTTCTGGAAAGATTTGAGAACACTAACCTGATTTTGAACTGGGAAAAGTGTAATTTCATGGTGCATAGTGGAATTTTCCTTGGCTATATATTCTCAGTTAAGGGGATAGAGGTGGACCCAAAAAATATAGAAGTCATTTGACGACTTCTTATTCCAACTTTCGTCAGAGCCATCCACAGCTTCCTAGGGCATGCAAGTTTCTATAGACAGTTTTTCCTAGACTTCTCGAAGATAGATCATCTCCTCACTAACCTTCTGACCAAGGGTTCAGTTTTTGAGTTTGATGAAGCATGCACTACAACTTTTGATCACCTAAAACAGTACCTGGTGAAATCTCCAGTGATGATTTCTCCCAATTGGGAGGATCAATTTGAAGTAATGTGTGGTGTCAGTGACTACACAGTGGGAGTAGTCCTGGGCTAGTGACTTGACCTAATTTTCTGACCCATCTATTATGCCAAAAGGATGCTCAAAGAGGCATATATGAACTACACTACCATAGAAAAGGAGATGTTGGAAGTGGTGTTCGCATTTTACAGGTTCCATTCTTACTTAGTGTTATCTAAAGTTATTGTTTATACGGACAATGCAGCACTAAAGTACTTGATGAACAAGAAATATGTGAAGCCACGACTGATCTGTTGGGTACTCCTCATACAAGAATTTGATCTGGAGATCCGAGAAAATAAGGGAAGCGAGAATGTTGTTACTGATCATATCTTCTGCCTAGAACTACTGCATTTGGATAAGGAGGAATATTGAGATATCATAGAGGATTTCCCTGATGATCACCTCTTTTTAGTCAAACAATCACCTAGACCCTAGTATGCTGATATTTCAAAAAAAATTGTGATAGGTACCATCCACCCCATCCTCTCCTTCTAGAAGAGGAAGAGGTTTATCTCTAATTTCAAGAGATAATTTTGGGAATATCATCTACAGTTATGATCCTATGGAGATGGGTTGATCTAAAATTGCATCCCAAAAACTGAAGTTCATGGAGTCCTGGAATTCTGTCATGCCTCACCAGTTGGGGGACATCATGAGCCAGACTATACTATAGAAAAGATCCTACAGTCTGGGTTTTTCTGGACCACCATGCATAGAGATGCCCGATTCTTTGTTTCACATTGTGATCGATGCCAAAGAACAGGTAATGTGGGGCATAGAGATGAGATTCCCCAACACCCCATACGGGAGGTCGAAATCTTCAACATCTGGGGCATAGAATTCATGGGGACATTTCCCCAATATTTTGGGAATACTTATATCCCAGTCTGCATAGAATACATCTCTAAGTGGGTGAAAGCCGCTGCTACAGCACACGACACAACCAAGGTGGTCTTGGAATTTTTAAAGAAACACATTTTTAGCAGGTTTGGCATTCCCTGTGTACTGATCAGTGACAGAGGGACCCAATTCAACACTACATTGATGAGAGGAGTACTTTCAAAGTAAGGAGTGAAACATCATATGGGGACGCCATATCATCCCCAGTCCAGTGGATAAGTGGAGCTCTCCAACTGTGAGCTCAAGTAGATTCTAGAGAAAATAGTGAACAGTTCAAGGAAAGACTGGTCCAAGAAGCTAGACAATGCTTTATGGGCATATCAGACTGCTTTCAAGACGCCGCTCGGAATTTCCCCATTCCGCCTCATATATGGAAATCCATGCCATATTCCTATAGAGTTAGAGCATAAATATTAATGGGCTGTCAAGGCCCTAAATTTTGATCTGAAGGCAGCTGAAGAGAAGTGTAAGTTCCAACTATTGGAACTTGATGAAATCCAATTGAAGAAAAATGAGAATGTCAATCTATATAAGGAGAAGATGAAATCAATCCACGACTAGATGATTTCATGAAAATCTTTCAAACTTGGTGATTAGGTACTCCTTTTTAACTCTCATCTTCGATTATTCCCAAGAAAGCTAAAGTCACGATGGTTAGGACCATTCCAAGTTATACAAGTATTCCATCATGGAGGAGTAGAAATTTTTGGGGAGAATGGTCAACCATTCAAGGTGAATAGACAGTGGCTGAAGACTTACCATTACATGGAAGACATGGTGGGAACGCTCTCCACCATGCATCTTAGGTAATCTGAGGTAAGTCGGTCAAGCCAACGACCTAAAACAAAGGCACTTCATGAGAGGCAACCCAAAGGTTACACGCCGTGTAACCACTATATACACAACGTGTACTGATTTATTCTTATTTTTATTTTTAATAGTATAAATATATAGATTAACTAAGTAATATACAGGTATGATGCTGGTGCTCATGGTAAAGTCACTGGAGTTTAGCTAAGCCATCACCAGTTTGAATCCCTCCATCCCTACCTTCGGCATGGGATTCCTCATTTTTATACTCGTGTTTTCTTACACGGTGTGTGTGGTATTTTTCATAATAAATATAAATATGTTTAAATATAAGAAAACCCATGATGGGGATGGATCGGTTGGCAAAGGTCATATCTTGGTTCCAAAAGACCCAGGTTCGAATCCTGACAACCATCTCATTTCCATCATTTGTCCTTTTAATAAAACCACATGGCATGTATTTCGATATACGTCATGTGTGACATGTTTTCATTAATAACTAAAAAGATTTTTAAAATAAAAGAATACATGTGGGTGAAGTTGGCAGATTGGCAGAGTCTCGTCCCTGGATCCAAAAAGACCCAGGTTCGAACTTGGCTAATCTCCATGCTTCATCCCTTTTTGTTTAATTAAAAACCATAGGTCATGCCATTACTTCATTCCGTGTAGTTTTGGTCCTGTACATTATAAAATATATAAATTCATAAACATGAGAAGCAGTACAACCTTTGCTCTGGTGGTTGAGGGCTTCTGTTCGGAATGCCTGATCGCCAGTTCGGACCTCACCCCAAACACCAGACCAAAGGTTGTACTTCTCTTTTTCCAATCTTAGAACACACAACATGTATTTTCCTGATACATTACATGTATATATTTATTTTTAGTAAATTATATATATGTATATATTTCTTTTATTTTAATATATTAATATTTATTTTTATATAGTTTACTATAATAATTATGTTATATATCTTATCTTCTTACAAAAAAACACACTACACGGCGTGTCTGTTGAGTACATGCCGTGTACTCAGGCTATAAAAGCCGGAAACCCTACGTGGCCACAACCCATGTCACACAGAGCCCCCCCTCGACGTTTTCTTCTCCCGAAAGCTGAATGAACTCCCCTACTCAAATCTACCATTTTCGTCCATTTTTCATTCAAATTTCTTCTGCATTGTGATCCTCACTTTAGGTATTCCATTCTATAGTCCTTATTTCCCAGTTTCGTAGCATTTAGGGTTTTTTTGGGATCAGTCGTCGGTTCGGCTTCCACAGTACATGAGAACGATACCAAGAACACACATCGTGTACTTTTGTACATAGACACAAATTGGACAATTCAAAATTTGAAACTACACGGTGTGTATATTCGATACACACCGTGTACCAGCCAGAATCGTGTCTGGGTTCCTCCTTCACACGACTACACACACTATGTTTACATGCATGGTGTGTATGTTCAGTACATGTCGCGTATCCCATTTTATCTGGCCCAGCCTGTGTCCATAACATCACATGACCATGTGGACTATGTTCTTACACACGTCGTGCCATACATTCACACGGCGTGTACTTCCTTTTTGGATCTACTCAGCCAGATGTCGTGTCTTTGAAACACATGACCAGGAACCAATTTGCACGTACATGATGTGTATGTTTGGTACACGCCATATATCCTTTCCTGGATAGTGACATGCCCACTTGGCATGTCTATCCAGAGAACATGGAATGCTAACTCACGTATACTACACGTCGTGTAATTTGGATATACATGTCGTGTTATTTTATTTTTCTGGTTTTCTCACATTTTCTTCTTTTTCTTTTCTTTTTCTTTGTTTTGTTTTCATTTATTTTTTAGGATATGGAATATGGAGACCCTCTATGTGGGAAGCAGCCCGCCTCTACTCCAGAGGGTGAGAGGCCCACTTTTTTCTAGATACGACTCTGGCCTGCGATGACACTAGCCCCAGACTTCCTGGTGTACCATCTACCTCTGCTAGCCATCTTACCACCACTAACCACCTCGGTAGAGGCTGGTCCTAGTACTGTGCCTCCACCAACCCACACGGAGCCTCTGATATGAGGCCCCAGCCTTAAAAAATTACATAATCTATAATTAAATGAATAATTCACATTGAGGGTATTTTTAGATTTAGAGTTTTATAGAATTAGGCCATAACTATTAAATTACATCTCAAAAATTACAAAGTAGACACTTCTACTCAGTTTCAATTTTTTCATAAAATAAAAACTCTTAAAAAAAGAGTCATGTCTAGTTCCATGTTTTAGACAACATTAATTTTCCTTGATCCCATCCTTGACCCTATTCATCTTTAAGTCCTGTGGAAAACATTTCAAACTTGGGATGAGCATAAAAAGCTCAGTAAGGGTTATAATACAAAGAAAGAAAACATTAGTTCATCAATACATACATAACATAAGTTCTTTAACATACCTCATGAAATCAGAAGATTTATGAATAACACATAGTAATCACAAATCATAAATTTATCTTTTGGAATCCATAACATACTTATGTTGTATCTTTCATAGCTACGTAGGGAGTTACATTTAGAATACCCATCACAATATATTTCCTAAATCTATTAGGAGAAATATTCATGTTTACCTCTATCACATTACCCAATGCATTGGAGAGCTATCTCAAGCTCACCCACCCTAGGTTTGTCATGAAACCACCCGTATACGTAAATAATGCCCAAGAACCATAACATATTCATAACACATAAAACAAATATAAAGGAAAGATAAAATTTCCACATTTCAATCACAATATATCATTTAAATATATTGACACAAAAAATCCATTATCAAAACCATTTTCAATAGAAAAATATGTAAAAGAGTATATGGTATTTTTTTTAAAACATTACGGCTTGTTAATGAATCCAAAGATGAAATAAAACTCGCGGTGGTGGAAAATGTCGTTGTCACCTCTTACTTTAAAAAGAAACATTCTTTTTTGTCATTTAGTAAAATGACTCATAGAAAAATATTCCTTTTGAATGAAATGAAAAGTCAAAATTTTTTATACACCATATAAAATAAACTCATGTATAAAACAAAATATGCCTCAATGAAAGAAGATTGAGACAAAGTCCCTTACCTTGTGTCCGACTTGACTTGTTCGTTCTTTAATCTCCTGAATAATAAACTAAAGTTAATTTCTACTTGATTAAAAACCTTTTTCAAGTTTATTATTCCTTTTATATCACTTATTAACACGTTATAAACATTATGTAATCATTTAAGTTAATAACGGTCATTTTGTCGATATTTGGTACTTGAGTCAATAGTTAACTTCTTATATGTACATGTTGTCCATGTGGTCAAAATTCCATTATCTCCATAATGATATTCATGATTTAGATATCATATATATCATATATATTCAATATATATATATATATGTATTTATAATATTACATAACATTTGGAGATAAGAAATGAAATGCACCGTCCATGGAGACGGTAAGCTATATGTACGCATGAAAGCTACTTTCATTTCTATTTCGTATTTTTAATAGAATAAAAACTTAATGATAAATAGGTATAATATAATTCTAGTATAATATAATATATAATTTCATTAACTCTATCCTTTATACATTCCATGTATGGCATGAACGAGTCATATCACTTTGAGGGGGCGGTAGTCCGCACTTCCTTAAATGAAATTATCACGTTTACCCATTATGGAAACCATAAATGTATGCAATAAATGAAAAATAAAGAAGTATAGAGAAAATATAAATATAATATATATCACATATAAATAAAATTCCATCATAATTTACACCATAAGAGGTGGTATGAGAATATTGAACAATCATCATTTCATGAGGCAGTAGTTCGTCGTCCACAGAAACAATACGTTCTTTAACCATTAGACGAAGGTGTGTGTAAGTGTAGTTCGAATCCTTATCATAAAAACAACCTAGTATATTTTAGATACTATTTTTTTTATAAAATAAAGTAATAAAAATATTTTAGGGGGTTGGAGAAGTAAAATAAAAGAAAATAACTGAAGAGAAGATGTTACCTTTAAATCGAGTAACTCCCTTTGGTTTGAACCAAAAAGATTTCTTGAAGTGCCTTCTGCCTAAGGTAAGACTTATAAGTGGAAGATAGGGATCTTGAGAGATTATTTGGGCATAAGTTGGACTATACAAGGGTCTTGAGAGGTGTAAGTAATGGGTTAGAGGTGAGGGATTTTTATAAGGGGGAGGAGGGTCTCTTTAGGAATGTTTGAAAATATTATTTTATCATATTATGATTTTATGTTTCTAATGGTACATAACTCATTAAATTCAAAGATAATATGAATATTGTTCGAAATAAAACCGTCCAATAAGAATTGGACAGGTTTTGGAAATTTTTTTAATTTTTATAATCTTATTTATTTAAATCATTTATTAATGAGGTAAACACTGCATTATTATCGTGTCATAAATAATTTTATTTATTTGATGTTTAAAATTTATAAATAAAATACCATGATTTAGGAAATATTTTTATATTTCTAATGAATATTTATAGTCAAATATATCAATTATATAACCCCACATTAAAATTGTTTTAGCAAAATAATACATGTTTATGATATTTTTATTTTTATTTTAAATAAAAAGTTATTAATGTCATTATCTTACCCAAATGGCTTTCAAAGGCCAAAAATCTCACCCAAGGATTTTATTGGTCTTCCACGACTCATCAAATAAGGTTAGGACAAATGATAAGGTAATTTTATGTTATTATAATATTTTTTTTGACTTAAATTACTCTATTTACCTTTAACCGCGGTAAATAAAAGTCAAAAGTTACTATTCACCAAAAAATATTTTCATCTTATTGAACCAAATTTTACTTACTGATAATAACCATGTATATCGGATTTTTGAATTTCAATTCACAGAAGAGGTAAAATTTCATTTAAATGAAAAAGTCGGTTTTTTAACTACTACTCGGTGTTTTCACTATTCATCAAAAATTGAAGGTTTTCAGAAAAAATACCAAAAATTCAGCCTAAGATATATTTGATATTATGAATTCAAAAATGATGTCTATTTTACCAAATTAAAAACATATAAGTTGAATTAATTAATTTAAAACTAATTCCTGTTGTCAGAAAAAAATGTGTTTTTAAGAAATAATAACTATCAAAAGATTGACACTTGTTTATGCCCAATTTCAAAGTGAAATTACTTCCAATGACCAACATTGGATTAAATGGTAAAAATATAATCTAATTACACTTTAAAACCAATTGAAAAGATAATCTAATCATATAAATAAATTATATTAAAGTCAGTTTTGAATTAAAAAATAGTATTTTTCATTATTCATTAAAAATGAATTTTATCAGAAAAATACCAAAAATTTACCCAAAGTGAATTTTGATGTCCCAATTCTAAATAAATTTTTTATTTTGTAACATAGAACATATAAAAGTCACCAAAACTAGATTTAAAGTGGGTTCTCCATCAAAATGCTATAAATCAACCTTTTAAAGAATATTAGAGTATTTATGCTTAAAATTAGATTTATTCACATTTTAAGCCTCTAAATTTTATTGTATAAATGTAAAAACATTTAAAAAACACGTATAATCATATTTTAGTTAGTTATGTTTATTCCCTCCGATACAACGGCTAGACGTTAACTACCGTTTAACATAATATTATATTATTATTTTTTAGTATGAGTCAGCATTGTGTGCAACATTAGAATTTAGAGAAACCCATTGTTACGTGTCAGGTAAGTCATTAAACATAGCATCCCCTTTAAAGTAAAATTAATATTTAATTCACAAACATGAAAATAAATATAAAAATGTCTTATTCTTTATTTACCTGGGATGTTACATCCTTCCCCCTTTTAGAAATTGTGTCCTCGCAATTTTATTCACTTATCAAATAAATGGGGGTATTTATCCCTCATAGAATTTTTCAGATTCCCACATTGCCTCTTAAACCATATGGTTTTTTTTAAAAACCTTTACCTGAGGAATTACCTTATTCCACAACACTTTCTCTTCTTCGGTCAAGAATCTGGACTGGTTGTTCCTCATAAGAGAGATTCTCTTCCAACTGAACTACCTTTGGGCTCAAAACATGATATGGATCTGACATATACTTTCTCAACATTAAAACATGAAAAACATTGCGTACCAAGGATATACTTGGAGGTAAAGCCAATCTGTACGCAACTGATCCAACTTTCTCCAGGATTTCATAAGGTCCAATGAACCTCGAACTCAACTTTCCCTTCTTACCAAAACACATCACACTTTTCTATGGAGAAACTTTGAGAAATACATGATCACATACCTCAGATGAAAGATCCTTCCTCTGGTTATCTGCATAAATTTTTTTCCTACTCTAAGCTGTTCTCATGTGCTTCTGAATCAATTGAAATTTTTCTACCATCTCTTCTACCAATTCTGGTCCCATCAACTTCCTTTTAGCTAATTCATCCCAAAAACTAAAGTTTGACACTGCTTCCCATATAATGCCTCAAATGGATCCATCTATATACTGGAATGAAAAACTGTTATTATAAGAAAATTCAACCAAAGAAAGATGTTGGCCCCAACTTCCATGGTAATCCATTGAGCAAGCACGTAACATATCATCCAAGCTCTGAATTGTTCATTCTGACTACCCATCTGATTAAGAATAAAATGTTGTACTAAAATTTAATTTAGTACCCAAAATATTCTGAAGGCCTTTCCAAAATTTAGAAGTAAACATGAGATCATGATCAAATACAATGGATAGGGGAACTCTATGCAACCTGACTATCTCTTTAACATACAACTGAGAAAGTTGATCTAGAGACAGAGTATCTCAAATAGGTAGGAAATGAGAAGATTTAGTCAATCGATCATCAATAACCCAGATTGAATTATTACCTTGATATGTCTTTGGTAATACCACAATGAAGTCCATGGATATATTTTCCCATTTCCACTCTGGCACTAGTAAATGATGAAGCATCCCTTTTGGTAACTATCACTCTACATTAACCTACTAAAAAGCCAAACACTTCATAGTAAAATTAGAAATATCTCTTTTCATTCCATCCAACCAGTAATACTCCCGAAAATCTTTGTACATCTTAGTACTACCAGGATGAACTGAAAACAAATAACTATGAGCTTCACATAGTAACTCTTTCTTCAACTGTGAATCACAAGGCACACATAATCTCTTCCCAAACCTCAAAACACAATCATTATCAATGTTAAAATCAGGCAACTTACCCTTCAGAACCAACTCTACCTTTTTCTGCAACTCACTATCTTTATTCTATGCTTGATTAATTCTGTCTGATAGGGATGACTTCACTGACACCTAAAACAAAACAGAGGAATTTCTTTCACCAACAAATTATATGCCAAAGATCATCAAATCTTTAATAAAAGTATCTTGTTCCAAATGTAACAAGATTAATGTTTCAATACTTTTTCAACACAAAGAATCAGCCACTTTATTTTCCTTTCCTAGATGGTAATGAATTGTGCAATCATAATCCTTGATTAATTCCAGCTATCTCCTCTGTCTCATGTTTAATTATTTCTGAGTGAATATATACTTCAAACTTTTGTGGTCAATATATATTTCACATTTTACTCCATAAAAATGATTTCTCAAAATTTTTAAAGCAAAAACAACAACAGCTAATTCCAAATCATGTGTAGGGTAATTTAACTCATGAGGCTTCAACTAACGTGAAGAATAAGTAATTACCTGATCATTATGCATAAGGACACATGCAATTACTTTCAACGAAGCATCATTGTAGATAAAAAACTCACCATTTCTGGAAGGCAGTGCTAAAACTGGAGCATTCACCAATCTTATTTTCAATTTCTGAAAATAATCATCACATTCTTTTATCCATATAAACTTAATACCTTTTCGATTTAACTTAGTCATTGGACTAGATAAATGTGAAAAAATCTCAACAAACCTCAGGTAATAACCTACTAAACCAAGATAACTATGGATCACAGTTATATTTTTGGGTCTTGGCCATTCTTCAACATCTTTTATTTTAGAATCATCAACAGTTATGCTATTTTTTGAAACAATGTGACCAAGGAATGAAATTTTTTGTAACCAAAACTCACACTTACTAAATATCCCAAATAGTTTCTATTATTTTAAGGTTTACAAGACAACCCTTAAATGAATTTCATACTCCTATTTTATTTTAGAATAAACCAAAATATAATCAATAAACACGACCAAAAACTTATCCAAAAACTCACGGAAAATTATATTCATACGATCCATGAATTCAACAGGTGCATTGGTTAACCCAAAAGGCATAACTAAAAATTCATAATGGCCATATCTAGTACGAAACACGATCTTTGGAATGTATACTTCCTTTACTTTCAACTAATGGTACCCCGACCTCAAATCAATCTTCAAAAAATCCTAAGATGCCTGGAGTTGATCAAAAAAATCATCGATATGAGGCAAAGGATACTTGTTCTTAACATCGATGTTATTCATTGATTTATAATCAATGCAAAGTCTCATTGAACCATCTTTCTTTTTAACAAACAACATAGGATTATCCCATGGTGATGTTCTAGGTCGAATGAAACCTTTATCTAATAACTCCTACAATTGCTTCTTTAACTCTAAAAGTTCAATTTGAGTCATTACATAAGGGGGTTTTGAAATTGTCTTAGCATCAGGAACTAATTCAATAATAAATTCAACTTCCTGATTAGGTATAATACCAAAAAACTCATTAGGAAAAAAATCAAGGTAATAATTTATCACTGGTACATCATTAATATGAATATTTCCTTTGTTTTAAACAATATGTGAAAGGTAACATTCATTTTCATCTTTTACTAGTTTCTCAGCTTCCTGATATATTATCAAAAGTAAGGGTTCATTCTTATACACAAACTGAAATTATTTCTGAAAAGAAACTTCTTTAGCTCTGAATTCAATCTTATCATGATAAACAGAAATCCAATCCATACCCAAAATAACATCAAACTCTACTAGAGGCAAAACAATAAGGTTTTTAGGTAGATTATTTCTGCACACAAGGGAAGGAAGGTTCTTATATTTTTTTTTGTCTCAAAATTTCTCCCCAGTTTTTTTACCATAAGTTCAGGAATCATATATTGAGATGGAATTCCTAATTTACTAGAAAAATTCTCAGAAATGAATGAATGTATAGACCCTGAATAAAAAAACACATTGGCATAATCTGAACAAACAAACAGTTTACCTGATACTACTTCATTTGATGGCCCAACATCTATTGAAGTAGTTGCAAAGGATTTAACCACCCCTTTCTACTTGCAGTCTGGTTTCTTTCCCTCAGTTGAGTTCTTCGTTGGACACTCATTTTCACAATGACCCATTTCATTACACTTAAAACATTTTACTAAATGTAAATCATATTTTGTATTTCCATTACCCTGATCTTTTTTAGTGCAATTACGAGCCTTATGCCCCATTTTACCATATTGGTAGCACTTACCAGAATTCAAAAGACACTCCCCAACATGATTTTTACAACAATTTTCACAAAATTTAATCTTAAGCTTCTTACAATCAAACTTTTTTGAAGAGTTCTTCCCTTTCATCTACAACCTTGACCTCTTATTCTGTTTTTTTTTTCAAAGAACACCTGATCATTGGTAAAGTCCATTTCCACCTTCTCTGCACATCAAACAAGATTTTCATAACTTTTGAACTCATGAGAAGCTAAATACCTTTGATAATTTGGCTTTAATCCTGAGTA
Organism: Viscum album; assembly: GCA_963277665.1. Classification (NCBI taxonomy): domain Eukaryota; kingdom Viridiplantae; phylum Streptophyta; class Magnoliopsida; order Santalales; family Viscaceae; genus Viscum; species Viscum album. The sequence goes on along the minus strand of OY728125.1, from coordinate 737,192,269 downwards.
AAAATGGTTGATTTTACTATCAAGATATCGTATGAAATTTGGAGCATACCTTGCCAGTCGAGTGAAATTTTCTTCATAAATAGCCATTAATTCATCCTCCTACCCCAGGTCTAAGAATTGTTTTCCCATCCTAATAAAAACCACATTAGGAAAATATTTCTCAAGAAACATACCTTTGAATTCATCCCAATCAAGAGCATCAATCTTCTCACTATCCCTGATATTTTTAGCCATCAACCACCATTGATCAGCTTCACATTCAAAACAGTAAATAGTAAGACTAACCTTTTGATGTTCTAAACACCCCATGAAATAAAAAATCTTTTCCAGTGCTATAATACCCCCTTATTCTAGAATAAGGTCATATGATCCTGTGAATGATGGGGGATGTTTCCTCATGAAATGCTCCACTACTAAAATGTTCCTCTATGGTTGATCTGGATGATCTCGTGCATGGATACCACCACCATTTTTATCCTGAGTCAATTGTGCCATCACTGCAACAAACTGTTCAATTCTGATTTCGAACATCTCAGGTTGCTTTTTTGAAAGGTTGTCTTCCTCCTGATGTCGTCCCATCATATCTGCCATGTTTCCTCTATGTAAAATCATTTTGAGCACAAAAATATCTTAGGAGAAGCAATATGGTAATCTGTAAATGATATATCATTTTAATATTAACATAAATTAATTTATGGATATTAATTTTACATTATCCTAACTCCTAAAGTCATCTAAACCGACCTCTAATACCAACTATAAGACCCCAACCTTAAAAATAAAATAATCTAGAATTAAATGAATAATTCACATTGAGTATCTTTTCAAGTTTAGAGTTTTTGAGAATTAGGCCATAAATATTACATTACATCTCAAAAATTACAAAGTAGACACTTCTACTCAGTTTCCATTTTTTCATAAAATAAAAACTCTTAAAAAAAAGACATGTCTAGTTCCATCTTTTAGACAGCATGACTTTTCCTTGATCTCATCCTTGACCATATTCATCTTTAAGTCCTGTGAAAAACATTTCAAACTTGGGATGACCATAAAAAGCTCATTAAGGGTTATAAAACAAAGAAAGAAAACATTAGTTCATCAATACATACATAACATAATCTCTTTAACATACCTCATGAAATCATAAGATTTATGAATAACATATAGTAATCACAAATCATAAAGGTAACTTGTGGCATCCATAACATACTTATGTTGTAGCTTTCATAGCTATGTAGGGAGTTACATTTGGAATACCCATTATAGTATATTCCCTAAATATCTTAGGAGAAACATTCATGTTTACCTCTGTCACGTTACTGACGCACGCCTGTCGTAGGGCGTGGAAAAACAATTTTTTTCCTAAGTTAAAATGTAGTAATGTGGTTGACCTAGGATGTCTCCCAAAGAGGAGTGCACACAAAATGGGTTGTCACTTTAAAACGGGGGTAAAAATGTTGTGAAAGGAAATTTGAAATTCAAATGATTGAAAAACAATGAAATTAAAAAGGGTGATTAGGTCGGGGTCGGTTTCCAAATTATAATGCTATCCTTGTTCAATTTAATTCAAAGATCTTCTTCTTAGTTGATTAAAGTGAGTTTCCACAATCGCTTCCTCTCACTTCCTTGGTGAAATTATTATTGTGAGAGAAAACCTTACCAAGATCTTGGTTTGGTCAACTCTCCTTCCATGTGTAAAATAGTTGTATTGAATATACTTAATTGAAATGGGCAATTCCCGATCGGGTTTTGTTTATCCCAAATAATCAAGAACATTCACTACACCTTTTACACGTACTGACGATCGTCGAGTACTTCACCACTAATTCCAGGTTTATTCCATCGTATATAAACCAGAAATTAGTGGAGGGAGATATTGATTATTTTACCAAGGCAAAAATCAATAACGGAATTAATATTCAAGAACGATCGAACTTGATTATAAAATCCGCTATAAGAAATTGAAAACAACTTTGAAGAATAAAGAAATTTATTCAATTGCGTCCAAGAACTCAAGCATTACAATGTAGAAAACCAACCCTTCCCCAATCACTCCAAAAGTTTACCCCACCATGGTAAGGGTAATCGAGTTGAATGGGGAAGAAGAATACATTAACAAACTATGAAAAAGAAAATAAATAAAAGAGAAAGATGAAAAGTTCTCCTTCTTGGTGTCCCAGAAGGAATGGGATGGAGAATGGATGCTTTGAGAGGGTGGAGCTCTCCTCCTTTTATAGCCAGAATTCTTCCCCAGAAAGTAGACGCGTTGTAGCCCCATTAAATGAAATCTTCACGCGTTGAGCCCTTCATGAATGTTGTTCATAATTCCCTTTTCCGTGTCCCCTAAAAATTCCAGCGGATTTGGACATGTATTCCGAGAGTTATAGCCGTTTTACTATAAGCATTTATTCTGTCCAGTCAGACTCTCCAAAAAGAAATCCTCCGGATTAAGGTGCTTTAATGGCCCCATAAACGGCCAATTCACTCGGTGCTTCCTTCAAGAAAGATTCTCCCAAACTCCTTGCGCGTCCACCCACCGAATTTTACAAGCTTTGGGCCCACAGTGTTTGAGTTATGGATCCCACATCAAAACTAGGCAGAACTGAAAACAGTTTTCTTGAGCCAACTTGTGAGCTTCTTTGTAGCTTCCATATGGCCGATTCAGATTTTGGTCCAAATATATTAAATGAAGCCCTGGATGTGTAAAATCTGAAAAAGAAAGAATTTCGCAATTTGGATCAGTGTAGATAATGTTATGTCCAATCTACCGAAATAATTTAAAACTGTTAAAAAATCCAAAATGGCCAATTTTTACAATTCAGCTCAAAATAACACCATTATCATAAAAATGAAACAATTCATCTTAGAAGAACAATTTTGTGGGTTTAAAACAATGATATTCAATATAAATTAATTGAAAATATTTGCTCTATCAATTCCCCCACACTTAGAACTTGGACTCCTGGACAAGTAAAAATCAAATCAAATCAAAATCAAAACACATATCAATGAGATCAATCAAATCAATTTCAAGAAACAAAAAGATATCATGCCTCATCAAAAACTGTTATTTCAAGTTCTCCATTTAAGATTTTAATATATTTCCACTTCATTTCTTATCCCATGCACACAAAACACCTACCTCACATGAATTTTCTCTCATCTCACAAATGTAAAGGCTGAACAAGGTTTTTCTCATCCAAACTCACACAAGAGTCACCATAGGTTTGATAAATTCCTAATTCTCCACCCGATGTGAGTCAAGAACATGTGTTTCTCATGAGGACTTTTCAGGGTTGTTCTGTGGCTTCCGGTTGGTAGGATTTAGATGTTAAAAGTTCTGAGGCCGAAAAAGGAAGGCTTGGCTCTTATTGAAGCAAAATTGCAAGATTCTAGTTTTCACTCAAATATGGTCTCCTTCACTTCCCCTTTGTTGAAAATAGGCTCCATCATCATTCAATCAGCTCAGCAGCAAACATTTCAATCTTTTCAAACATGATTTTTTTTAAAGCTCCAGATAGGCATAACTTTCTTTTTACATTGGAAGCTCCAGAAAGGCACAGCTTCTCTTTTTACATTAGAAGCTCCAGAAAGGCACAGCTTCTCTTTTTACATAAAAGCTCCAGAAAAGGCACAGCTTTCAACAGAATAATTTTTCAGCATCACACACATCTCTTCCACAATTTATTTTCCACCCAAAGTATAACCAAATGAGGTAGTACATCACAAGACATCTTCCCCCACACTTAAGTTCAACAAGATCATGCAATTTTACTTCAAGAGCAGGTATGATAGGGAAAATTGGCTTGTAATGTGGCTAGCCTAACAGGCAATTCATGGATACTAGGGGCTACAATGAAGGATAAATGTAAAGGTTGGCCATAATGAAAAGGATTATTTTGAAAAGGGGGCTTTAAACAAAATAAATGCCTCAATCATTTAAAACACAAGTACCCCAACCCTCAAGTTTTGAAAGGAATAAATCAAATTCTGGTTAAAGCAAGCATGGTCTGGTTCTCTCAAGAAATGAGGTGAATGAAAAGAATATGACAAAAATGGTTCAGAAGCCTCACAGGAAAGTTATTTCAATGATATAGACAGTGAAATATGGCATGGGTTTCAAAAATCAGTGTACTTTTCATGAAATTCTAAAATATTTGAACTTGAAAAGAAGTCATTTCAGCATTCATTTAAGATCAGTTTCATGAAATAGACTGGTTCACTCATTGACTTGGGTTTCAAAAATGGTATTGATAATCATTTCAGCTCAAAAGTATCAGAAACACACCAAAAATTGAAAAATAAACACACAAAAATTTGAAAACACACAATTTTTTTATTTTTTTTTATTTTTTTGAAAACAAACATCAAATAAAAATCCTATACTACAAAGGTTCCCTCCCCCACACTTAAATGATGCAGTGTCCTCGATGCATTTAAGTGGATTTAACATGTAAGAAGATTTCTGATTGAATCACAACATCAAGAAAGTGTGAAAGAGTGGTACAACCTGATTTATTCGTAGTGCAACATTGAGTTAAGCTTCCAAGTGTTGCACTCAGAAAACCTACAAATAAAAGAACAAAAGAAAACATAAGATATTTATTGAAAGAAATAAAAATAGAAATAGGATGAGAATAGAAGGATAAAACTTGGTTTAATCCCCCAAGTGGGCCCTGGGTTTTGACTGCCTCCAGAGGGGCAGTTCTAATCGGTTATCCCCAATCTGATGGTGGATGAGGTTTCTTTGATTTGAACCACCACATGTGGCTCTTCCTAGCTTTCATTTCATTGTTATTGTTGAGGATGACTCCATAGATAGAGTACACCGGATCCACCCCCTTATCAATGTGGTACACCATGCATGGTGGGGGTAGGATGAAGTACAGAGCCTCCTCCTTCTTGGGTTCCGCATGAACAACATCATCTTTACTCTCCAGTGGTTGATGATGGTATGATACATCAGGGGAAAAATCAAAGGGAATGTCAGAGTTTAATTCTATTTGAAAAAAATTAAAGCATGAAGAATCAATATCAAATTCTTCCCTTTCAATGTAAGTATATTGTGTCTCATTTTCCACCAGAAAATCCACTTTGATCTTCTCTTGTACTCCCTCCATTAAATGTTCAACAGGTTTGGGGAGCACCAGATGTTCCTCTTCAGATGCATATTCTCCCTCCATTGAAATACAAGTGTTGGATGAATCTGAAAAATTAAAACAAGGGGAGGTAATACTCAATTTAGTTTCAACAAAATCAAAAGATAATGAGTTTATGAAAAGATTAACTCCCTGATCTTGTTTGGCTTCAATTGGTTCTTCAATGGGAGGTGGCTCTTGAAGTTGAATTTCCGTAGATAGAGGTAGGTAGTCAGACTCCTCTATCTTCTCTTCAAATTCCACTGATTGGTTGGTTTCTTCCTTCAATGTTGCTGAATCATCTACATTATGAGGAATAGTTGGCTCAAGAAGTTCCTCGCACTCATTCCAGAAGTTATCCAGATCGTTTTGATCTCCCATATGTATTTCAATTGCTAAATCTTCTTCGTCAATCTTATCCAACATTGATTGAGATGGGCTCAATGGATCTTCTTTTAATTTCATCAAGGCCTCCATGGGTTCTTCAACTTGAAGGATTTGTGAGGATAATTCTTCCATCAATTGTTCTGGTTCTGGTTCTGGTTCTTGTTCTGGCTCCAGTTGTGGATCCTGGGATGCATGTACTTGTTCCGCTATCCACTGTATTGAGGTCTCTAGGTTTTGAACTTTTTGACTAATTCTTTCAAATTGGGATTCAATATCCTTGTGAACTTCTTCTTCTTGGTGTTGTACATTGATCATTTCTGGATAAAAATCTGGAAAATACTCCTGAAGTTCAATTAATTCTTTTGTCAAACCCTCCAACACTGGGTATTCGAGGTTCTCTTTAAGGTTTTCAATGAGATCCTTGAATTCTTCCTCTATGATGATTTTGATTCGAGCTCCTCGAATTTGTCTGGCCAAGAAAGAAACTTTATAATCTATAGACCAAGGTGACTCAATAATTGGTTCTCGCACTGGTGGGTAATTGTTCCATGAATTAAAGAAATAATCGTTTGAAAACAACATGGTAAAAGATTTTTTTTAATTGAAAAAGTCAAATATTAACAATTAGTTTGTGGCACTACCTCCCCGGCAACGGCGCCAAGTTTGACCTAGGATGTCTCCCAAAGAGGAGTGCACACAAAATGGGTTGTCACTTTAAAACGGGGGTAAAAATGTTGTGAAAGGAAATTTGAAATTCAAATGATTGAAAAACAATGAAATTAAAAAGGGTGATTAGGTCGGGGTCGGTTTCCAAATTATAATGCTATCCTTGTTCAATTTAATTCAAAGATCTTCTTCTTAGTTGATTAAAGTGAGTTTCCACAATCGCTTCCTCTCACTTCCTTGGTGAAATTATTATTGTGAGAGAAAACCTTACCAAGATCTTGGTTTGGTCAACTCTCCTTCCATGTGTAAAATAGTTGTATTGAATATACTTAATTGAAATGGGCAATTCCCGATCGGGTTTTGTTTATCCCAAATAATCAAGAACATTCACTACACCTTTTACACGTACTGACGATCGTCGAGTACTTCACCACTAATTCCAGGTTTATTCCATCGTATATAAACCAGAAATTAGTGGAGGGAGATATTGATTATTTTACCAAGGAAAAAATCAATAACGGAATTAATATTCAAGAACGATCGAACTTGATTATAAAATCCGCTATAAGAAATTGAAAACAACTTTGAAGAATAAAGAAATTTATTCAATTGCGTCCAAGAACTCAAGCATTACAATGTAGAAAACCAACCCTTCCCCAATCACTCCAAAAGTTTACCCCACCATGGTAAGGGTAATCGAGTTGAATGGGGAAGAAGAAGACATTAACAAACTATGAAAAAGAAAATAAATAAAAGAGAAAGATGAAAAGTTCTCCTTCTTGGTGTCCCAGAAGGAATGGGATGGAGAATGGATGCTTTGAGAGGGTGGAGCTCTCCTCCTTTTATAGCCAGAATTCTTCCCCAGAAAGTAGACGCGTTGTAGCCCCATTAAATGAAATCTTCACGCGTTGAGCCCTTCATGAATGTTGTTCATAATTCCCTTGGCCGTGTCCCCTAAAAATTCCAGCGGATTTGGACATGTATTCCGAGAGTTATAGCCGTTTTACTATGAGCATTTATTCTGTCCAGTCAGACTCTCCAAAAAGAAATCCTCCGGATTAAGGTGCTTTAATGGCCCCATAAACGGCCAATTCACTCGGTGCTTCCTTCAAGAAAGATGCTCCCAAACTCCTTGCGCGTCCACCCACCGAATTTCACAAGCTTTGGGCCCACAGTGGTTGAGTTATGGATCCCACATCAAAACTAGGCAGAACTGAAAACAGTTTTCTTGAGCCAACTTGTGAGCTTCTTTGTAGCTTCCATATGGCCGATTCAGATTTTGGTCCAAATATAGTAAATGAAGCCCTGGATGTGTAAAATCTGAAAAAGAAAGAATTTCGCAATTTGGATCAGTGTAGATAATGTTATGGCCAATCTACCGAAATAATTTAAAACTGTTAAAAAATCCAAAATGGCCAATTTTTACAATTCAGCTCAAAATAACACCATTATCATAAAAATGAAACAATTCATCTTAGAAGAACAATTTTGTGGGTTTAAAACAATGATATTCAATATAAATTAATTGAAAATATTTGCTCTATCAGTTACCCAATGCATTGGAGAGCTATCTCAGGCTCACCAGCCCTAGGGTTATCACAGAACCACCCATATATGTAAACAATTCCCAAGAACCATAACATATTCATAACACATAAAACAAATATAAAGGAAAGATAAAATTTCCACATTTCAATCAAAATATATCATTAAAATATATTGACACAACAAATTCATTATCAAAACCATTTTTAATAGAAAAATATGTAAAAGAGTATATGGTATTTATTTTTATTTTTAAAACATTACGGCTTGTTAAGGAATCCAAAGATCAAATAATACTTGCGGTGGTGGAAAAGGTCGTTGTCATCTCTTAATTTAAAAAGAAACATACTTTTTTTTTCGTTTAGTAAAACACCTCAAAGAAAAATATTCCTTTTGAATGAAATGAATAGTCAAAGTGGTTTATACACCGTATAAAATAAAGTCGGGTATAAAACAAAATATGCCTCAATGAAAGGAGATTGAGACGAAGTCCCTTACCACGTGTCCGAATTGACTCATTCGTTCTTTAATATCCTAAATAATAAACTAAAGTTAATTTCTACTTGATTCAAAACCTTTTACAGGTTTATTATTCCTTTTATATCACTTATTACTATGTTATAAACATTATGTAATCATTTAAGTTAATAACGGTTGTTTTGTCGATATTTGGTACTTGAGTCAAAAATTAACTTCTTATATTTACAAGTTGTCCATGTGGTCAAAATTACATTATCTCTAGAATGATATTCATGATTTAGATATCATATATATCATATATATCCAATATATATATATATATATATGTATATGTATGTATGTATTTATAATATTACATAACATTTGGAGATAAGAAATGAAATGTACTGTCCATGGAGACGGTAAGCCATACATACGCATGAAAGCTACTTTCATTTCTATTTCTTATTTTTAATGGAATGAAAAATTAATGATAAATAGGTATATTATAATTCTAGTATAATATCATATGTAATTTCATTAAATCTATCCTTTATACGTTCTATGTATGGCATTAATGAGTCATATCACTTTGAGGGGGCGGTAGTCGGCACTTCCTTAAATGAAATTATCGTGTTTAACCATTATGGAAACCATAAAGGTATGATATAAATAAAAAATATAGAAGTATAGAGACAATATAAATATAATATATATCACATATAAATAGAGTTCCATCATAATGGCCACTATAAGATGTTGTAGGAGAATATTGAACAATCAGCGTTTCGTGAGGCAGTATTTCGCCGTCCATAGAAACAATATGTTCTTTACCCATTAGATTGAGGTGTGTGTTAGTTTAGTTTGAATAATTATCATAAAAAATCTAGTATATTGAGGATACTGGTGTTGTTAAAAAATAAAGGAAGAAAAAGAGTTTATGGGGGTTGGATAAGTAAAATAAAATAAAATATCTTAAGAGAAGACGTTACCTTTAAATCGGGTAACTCCCTTTGCTTTGAACCAAAAGGATTTTTTGAAGTACCTTCTGCCTAAGGTAAGTCTTCTAGGTGAAAGAGAGGGATCTTAAGAGCTTATTTGGATAGAGGTTGGATGATCCAAGGAGATTTATAGGTGTGATTAATGGGTTAGAGTTGAGGGATTTTTATAAGGGGGGAGGGGCTCTTTAGGAAAGTTTGAAAATATTATTTTATTATATAATGATTTTCGGTTTATAAAGGTAAAAAACTCATTAAATTTGAAGATAAGATGACTATTTTTCAAAATAAAAACATCCAATAATAATTGGAAAGGTTTCTGATATTTTTTAATTTTTATAATCTTATTTATTTAAATCATTCATTGATGAGGTAAACTTTACATCACTATTGTGTCATAAATAATTTTATTTATTTGGTATCTAAAAATTATAAATAAAATACCATGATGTAGGAAATATTTTTTTCTTTATAATGAATATTTATAGTCAAATATATCAATTATATAACCCCATATTAAAATCATTTTAGCAAAACAATACATGTTTATAATATTTTTATTTTTACTTTAAATAAAAAGTTATTAATGTCATTATCTTACCCAAATGGCATTAAAAGGCCAAAAATATCACCCAAGGATTGTATTGGTCGGCCATGACTCTTCCAATAAGGTTAGGATAAGTGTTAAGGTAATTTAATATTATTATAATATTTTTTTACCTTGAATTACCCTATTTACCTTTAACTGCGATAAATAAAAGTCAAAAGTTACTATTCACTAAAAATTATTTTCATCTTATTGAACCATATTTTAATTATTGATAACAACCATGTATGTCTGATTTTTGAAATTCAATTCACAGAAGTAGTAAAATTTCATTTAAATGAAAAAGTTGGTTTTTAACTACTACTCAGTGTTTTCTCTATTCATCAAACGTTGAAGGTTTTCAAAAAAATAAAAAAAATCAGACTAAGCTATATTTGATATTCCAAATTCAAAAATGATATCTGTTTTTTCAAATTCAAAACATATAAGTTACATTAATTAATTTAAAATTAATTCCCGTTTTCAAAACAAAAAAGCATGTTTTTAAGAATTAATAACTATCAAAAGATTGACACTTGTTTATGTCCAATTTCAAAGTGAAATTACTTACAATGACCAAAATTATAACGACCCAAACTTTACATAAATTGTTATTACTTCAGAATTTAAGCATACTTATTACAACATATAACAAAACCATGGTAGGACTGTATAGGTATAGTGTCTTTAGAAACTGGGAAACATAAACGACTAGTTCATAAAGCATCTACATTGTCTCCCATTTATTTCATCATATCTAGAGTCCATTTTGGCATATCCTACTTAATAACCTTATTCCTAACCTGGGGAAAAGAAAACATAAAAAAGGGTGAGCTCAAATGCTCAATAAGGGTAAACAAAATAAATATCAATCATATCATATTCATAAGAACATAACATTTTGAAAATCTTAACCTACAAAAGAGATTATAACATCATAACATGGGATAAGTCATGGTAGTGCAATGTAAATCCCAATAATCATAACATGAAATTTTTTTTCATACACACATAATAATAGAGAATCATTTCTTAATAGTCAAGACTCATTGCCAAGACTATCCGAGTGGACAAAGTCTATTTCTGAACTGAGTTCACTCCTCGTTTCAGTCCTGTATCACTGAACCGGAATAACCTGTCATTCCAGCCATGTATATCTCATGAGATATAAATCTTTACCCAATGCATTGGATGGAGATATAGGTCCCACCCATCTCATAATTATACCATTCTTATGTGTGCCACAAGATCATAAATCATATATCATAGCATAACCCATATAATAAAAATGGGATTCTTAAACATCATGACATAATCCATATAAGATAAAAGGACATCATAAAAATAATTCCATCATAACATAATCAAATCAATGTAAAAATAGGGATAGAAACATAACACTATATTATCTTATATGGAAAATAATTTTGATAAAACGGTTGAACTCCATTCTTGAAAAAAATATCCGTTCTACTTCAAAAACATTTTTCCTTTCTTAAAATGTCATATAATTTTAAACTAAAAATTTTGATTAAAAATAAACTTGAAAACTTGTAAAGGAATATTTATGGAAATAATGTTCTAAAAGTCCATTCAGGCCGTATAAGTTAAAAAAACATTCTTCTCGTACTTTGTCCGGAAAAGTTAAAAAAAGTACCTCGTACTAAAAACGACAAAATATTCCTTTCATATATTTTACTAAAAACTCACCAATGGGTAAAATTGGATTTAAAAAATTGTAGGTGGATGGAAATAATATTAAATACTGAGGAAACATGGATGTGGATGATAAATATTCCCCAATAAATACCAAAGTATAAACAATCTCGGATAAAAATTGAGATTGCGAGATTTTCCCTTACCTTAGGTTCGATTTGCTTCGTACGTGTCCGAACCTCTAGTATAATGATTTAAATAATGTTATTGACTTATTACAGAATCTTACTCATTGTTATGATATAATATATGGTCATATTCTTAGCTTCTTATTAGTAATATTTCATTGTTATTTGTTATTCGGGTGTTTATTGCTTTTTGTTCTTATGCATGTTTTGTCGAATAAATTCTTATTCTTCTTTCTAGGTTATAGATACCTCATTTCTAGAATGGTATTAGTGTAATATATATCATATTTATTCATTCAATTTATTTATATAATCATTATGCAATGAAGATCATGTAGAACGAGTCGCATCATATCGTGGAGACGGTAGGCCATACGTACGCACGAGTGATGATATCGCTCCCATGATCGTGGAATTGTATTGGAGTATATGTATACTATTTCATAATCAATATAACTTTACAATAATTATATATATAGTTATTCCATACACCATTATACCCATCCAAGTAAGGTGGTGGTGGAAAAAAGATTACACCATGGCGTGGAGACGGTATTCCGTACGTACGCACGTGCGGTGATTTCATTTTATGTAGGATGGATAGAAGGTGAAATAGGGTTGTTTCATATTTATAATAATATATCAGTATATGAGTGATACTGATGTTATTACTTCATAATTAAATAACTAAATAAGATTAAGTAGAAGAAGAAATAAATTTGAAAGAATCGGTAACGGATATTACTTCTTCTTCGACACACCTCTTTGAAACCTCCTCTTAGGGCACTAAAATTGGTCTTTGAAGAATACCAGGACCTCTATAATATTTCTAGGGAAGTGGAGAAGAGAAATTTTCAGGTGTTGGCCGAGCTTGAAGGCTCAAAGTAGTGTGAGGAGGAGAGGGAGGAGGTGCCCTTTTCTAAGGGAGGAGAGGGGCACCTTAGGAAAAACTTAAAGTATTATTTTATTATAAAGTCATATTTGGTTTTTAATAGCTCCAAATTGATTTATTTTGAAGATAAGGTGGGTATGGGTCTAAATCCTCTGAACCAATAGATTTTAGACAAATTTAGGTTACTATTTTAACCTTATCATTTAGATTTAACTCTAAGTTAAATAATTTAACTTTTACCGTGTCTTCTTGTTTTCTTACACTATATGGGTAATAAACTTACTATAACAAGCCAAACGAACCCCAAGTGGTTCATTATTAATATATATAACCTTATATAAGTAATTTTGCCTAAAATTAGATTTTTAGGAATAAAATAACAATTAATAATATAATATTTGTTTTAAAAACTATTTTATGTCAATTTTGACACTATTTAGTAATTGATTTTTTTGAAAATTATAACAGCATGATTAGTTCAAAAAACTTTAAATAAAGCAATACTAATATGTCATATGGACCGATAAAATTAGTTTAATTCTTAAAAAGTCTCAAATTACATTTATTTGGGTATTTATAATATCAATTATGTTAATATTTCCTTAATAAGGTAATTACTGCATCATCATTGTGTCATAATTAAATTAAATTATTTAATGTCTAAAAATTATAAATAAAATACCATTATGTATGAAATATTTTTATCTTTCTAATTAATATTTATAGTCGAATTTATCTTATTTATAACCCTATATTAAAAATGTTTTAGTTATTAAACTTTGATTTTAACTATTTTAACTCTTCTTTAAATAAAATAATATTAAATGTCCTAATCTAATCCAAGTGGACTTAAATGGTCATATTTTATTCCTAAGGTTGTTTTTGGTTGAATTATACTTATACAATAGAATTAGGACATGTTTTAGGGAATAATAATATCATTTTTACCTTTAATTACCCTATTTACTTTCAACCGTGGTAAAAAAGTAAAAAGTTACTATTCACCAAAAATTATTTTTATCTTATTGAACCACATTTTACTCTTTGACATTAACTGTGTCTCTCATATTTTCGAAATTCCACTCATAGAAGTGGTAAAATTAAGTTTTATGTAAATTTTCAAATTCTCCTAGGAGGTGGGTAAAAGAGGGTGAAAAGTTCAATAAATTTTTTATATATCTAAAATTATTATAAAATGACTCCAATGAATTACATTGAACTTATATAAGTATTATGTATCAATTTTGACCTAAAATAAATTTAAATAAAATAAATAAAATAAATAATTATTTAAATAAAAATTTGGTTTTTAAATAGTAACCCAATGTTTTCACTATTCATCAAAAATTGAAAGTTTTCAGAAAATACCAAAATTTCACCCTCGGCTAATTTCGATATTCTGAATCCAAAAATGAAGTCCATTTTGAAAAATAAAATTTATAAAATTTCAAAAAGTGGGTATTACTATTCATAACGGCTAGTTTTAATAATATTTTAATAGCATATCTTTGTTTAGTGAAACTCGGTATTGCGTACAACACAAGCTCTCGAGGAAGGCCGATATTGTGTGTAAAGTAAGCTAAGATAGTGTTGCGTGTAGTGAAATATTCATTTGATGATGTATATAACATAAAAATAAAATATTTCTCATAAAAATCTCGGTTGTTACATTCTACCCCCCTTAAAATGAATTTCACCCTCAAAATTCATCACTTTGTAACAAACAGATGAGGATACCTCTCCCTAATCATATCCTCAAGCTCCCATGTAGATTCTTCTAATTGGTGGTTCCTCCATAAAACTTTCACCAAGTGAGTGGTCTTGTCTCGTATGACTTTTTCGCTACGATCCAGAATCTCTATCGATTGTTCTTCATAAGAAAGATCTTGCTCCAGCGGTACAACTTCTGAGTTGAGTATATGTGAAGGATTGGGTATGTACTTTCTCAGGAGAGATACATGGAACACATCATGAACTTGAGAGAGATTCGGTGGAAGTGCCAATCGGTAAGTTACCTTCACAACACGATCTAGTATTTCGAAAGGACCGATATACCTAGGGATCAACTTTCCCTTCTTTCCAAATCTCATTACTCTCTTACAAGGAGATATTCATAAGAACACTTTATCACCCACTTAAAACTCTAGGTCTTTTCTTTGGTTATCAGCATAAATTTTTTGTCGACTCTGAGCTGCTCTTATGTGTTGTTGAATAGATCAGACCTTTTCTGCCATCTCATCAACAAGATCAGGTTCTAATAGCTTTCTTTCCCCAACTTCATCCCAGTAAGTTGGAGTTCAGCATTTCTTTCCATAGAGAGCTTCATAAGGATCCATATGAATACTAGAGTGAAAGCTATTATTATAAGAAAATTCCACCAAAGGTAGGTGTTGATCCTAACCACCTTTGAAATCCATAAAGATAGCTCTTAACATATCTTCTAGAGTTTGAATTGTTCTCTCAGACTGACCATCTGTCTGAGGATGATAAGTAGTGCTGAAACTCAACTCTGTATCCAGAGTATGCTGAAGACTTCGCCAAAACTTTGAGGTAAACCTCAGATCCCGATCAGATATAATGTAAAGTGGTATTCCATGCAATCTTACCACTTCCTTTACATATATCCTGGCAAGATGATCCAAAGATAAATCTTCTCTAATAGCAATGAAGTGTTCCAACTTCGTAAGACGACCAACTATGACCCAAATAGCATTATTGCCTTTGGATGTTTTAGGAAGTCTGGTAACAAAGTACATAGTGATGTTTTCATATTTTCATTCGGGTATGGGTAATGGTTGTAACATCCCCTTAGACTTCTGTCTCTCATCTTTAACTTGCTAACAAACCAAGCATCGAGAGACATATTCAGAAACAAATCTTTTCATGCCATCCCACCAGAAGTACTCTTTCATGTCTCTATACATCTTCGTACTTCTAGGATGAATAGAGAATGAAGAACTATGAGCCTCATCCAGCCACTCCTTCTTTAATTATGGGATGAGAGAAACACAAATCTAATTCCTAAACCTTATTATCCCATCATAATCAAGGTTGAATTCAGGAACATTTCTCACCTTCTTTTGTAACTCTTCATCTTCTTTCTGTGCCTCTTTAATCTTCACATGTATAGATGTTTGAACATTCATTTGAGAAAGATATGATTTTTCCCCTTCCATTATAATTCCAAGATCCATCCTTTGTAAATCCATAAATATTGGATCTTTTGTAATCCTCAACATGGATAAGCTAGCATGGTCTTGTTGACTTAATGCATCTTCCACCTTGTTTACTTTCCCAGGGTGCTAATGAATTGAGTAGTCGTAATCCTTAATCAGCTCCAACCATCTTCCTTGGCGCATATTCATCTCCTTTTGTGTGAAAAATATACTTCAAACTTTTATGATCTGTATAAATATCACACCTTTCTCCATAAAGATAAAGCCTCCAAATCTTTAATGTAAAGATTACCGCATCTAACTCCAAATCATGAGTTGGGTAATTTTTCTCATGGATTTTCAACTGTCGTGAGGCATAAGCTATCACCATATCATTTTTCACGAGAACACACCACAGTCCCTTCTTGGATGCATCACTGTAAATCACAAACCTTTCTCCACTACAAGGCAGTGTGAGCACAGGTGCATTGGATAACCTTCTTTTTAACTCCTTGAAATTCTCTTCACACTCATCTATCCAAATGAACTTAACTCCTTTTTGAGTCAACCTGGTGAGTGGATTAGATAATCATGAAAAATATTTCAAAAAACGTCGATAATATCCAGCCAAACCAAGAAAACTTTAGATCTCAGTTACTTTTGTTGGTCTCGACCATCTTTTGATAACCTCTGTCTTTACTGGATCTACATATATCCCCTCTTTTGAGAATATGTGACCCAAAAATGAAACTTTTTTAAGCCAAAATTCACACTTGGTAAATTTGGCATAAATCTTCTCCTTTCTTAGGGTCTTCAATATAATTCTCAAGTGATATTCATGTTCTTCCTTGCTCTTTGAATAGACAAGAATATAGTCTATAAATACTACCAAAAACTGATCAAGATAGTCTCTAAAGACTCTATTCATCAGATCCATGAAGATAGCAAGGGCATTAGTAAGACCAAATAGAATCACTATAAATTTACAGTGTCCATAACTTGTACGGAAAGCCATCTTTGGTATATCCTCCCTTTTGACCCTTAATTGATGATACTCTGAACAAAGATCAATCTTGGAAAAGTATTGAGCTCCGCTTAGTTGGTCAAATAAGTCATCAATGCGTGAGAGAGGATATTTCTTCTTGATCGTGATCTTGTTAAGTTCTCGATAATCAATGCAGAGTCTCATTGATCCATCTTTCTTCTTAACAAATAGAATAGGTGATCCCCAAGGTGATGCACTAGGGTGTATGAATCCTTTATCAAGATTCTCTTGGAGTTGCTTCTTCAATTCCCACAACTCGATTGGGGCCATTCTATAAGGTGTCTTTGAAATAGGTAAAGCACCCGGTATGATTTCTATTGAAAACTCAACTTCACAATTTGGTGGAAGACCAGAAAATTACTCCAGAAAGACATCATCAAACTCCCATACAATGGGCATATTCTTAATCATGAGTTTCTCTCCAACCATTTAAGATAAATAACCTTCATTTAGTGGAATCAAGACCCATAATATGGAAGAAATTTCCACTGGAATGTTATGTTCATACTTGCATCGGTAGAAGATCATAGATTGATCTAGAATATGAAATGTTACTTCCCTTCTTTGGAAATTGATATGAGCTCCATATAAAGAAATCCAATACATGCCAAGAATCACATCAAATTCCACTATAGGAAGGATCACAAGATTTTCAGGAATCACTTTCCCACAAACTTCAATCGGAGAAGAATTATAAACTTTTGATGCGACTGTTGTGCCATTAGGGGTTGTCACAGCTAACTCAACATCTAATTGTTGAGGTAATATGGTGATACCCTTAGAAAATTGTTCATAAATAAAAGAGTGGTTGGATCCAAAATCAAATAAAACATTTTTTACTTTAGAGTGGATGGTAAGTGTATCTTTCACCACTACGTTATCATACTCCACATCGCTGATAGAAATTGCATGTGACTTTCTTTTGTCTTTGTCCTTAAGAGTTTTTTGACGTTGATCATTGTAAAAAACCATTGGATTAGGGCATTGATTTGCATAATGACCCATTTCCTTGCACTTGTAACATTGAAGTGTAGGAGGTTCACTCTGTGTAGCCTTTTCTTTGTTCGCATCACTAGACATCTTCTTCCCATCATTGCGGCATTCAAATGCCTGATGACCTTCCTTTCCACATTTGAAACATTTACTCGTCCCTTTAAGACAACTCCCTCCATGTTTCTTTCCACACTTTGAGCGTAAGGGGAAACTCATCTTCTTTTCAGTGTGCTCTTTAGATTTTACTTTGAATTCCATTTTCCTCTTCTTATCAAAAACATATGACTGATGGGTTACTCCAATCTCCATATCAACCTTGAGAGCACATCAAACAATTTCCTCATAGCTATTGAAGTCCCTTATGGCTAACTCCCTTCGAAGACTTGGTTTTAAGACACTAAAGAATCAATTAATCTTACTATCAGGTTGGATAATAATCCCAGAAGCGTACCTTACAAGTCTTGTAAAATTTTCTTCATAGGTACCAACATATTCATCATCTTTTTTCTTTAGTTTAAGAAACTCCTTCTCTATCTTTGTTCGAATAATACAAGGGAAGTAATTATTGAAAAATTAGTTCTTGAACTCATCCCATTCCATGGACTCAATTTCATCTCTTTTCCTTCTATTCTTGATAAGATTCCACCATTTATCAGCTTCACCTTCCAAACGATATACTGTTAAGATGACTTTATCATGTTTAGAACATTAAAGAACTGAAAATATCTTTTCAGTGGTACTGATCCATTGTTCAGCCACTACTGGATCAGTAAACCCGCTGAATGAGGGTGTACATTGCCTCATGAAGGATTCAACAAAATGTTGCTCCTTACTTTGCTCGTTTGGAAGTCCTACATGATTCATAGCTTGAGAAAGTTGTGTGAGCATGGCTACAAGATTTTGCATTCCATCTTCCATAACATTTGGTTTCTCAGGGGGACAACCATTTCATTGCTCGTCGCATTCAGCATTAACACAGTTCCTTTGGGTTTCAGCCATTGACTAAAACCAATAAGCATAGTGTGAGAAACACTAATCATAATAGGAAAACAACATAATCAGGAATAAAATTTCACACTTAAGGTCTTATCATAGGTTGTTCATGGCCATTTCTAAAACACTAAGATTGTGTTCTATTCTTAGATATATCCTTAGGGTTCTTACTAAGGATTTCACATCCTAGTTTCCAAAGGTTGACTATACCTTTCCTCTGATACCAACTATAACGACACAAACTTTACATACATTTTTATTACTTCAGAACTGAAGCATACTTATTACAACATATAACAAAACCATGGTAGGACCGTATCGGTATAATGTATTTAGAAACTGGGAAACATAAACAACTGGTTCATAAAGAATCTACATTGTCTCCTGTTTATTTCATCATATCAAGAGTCCCTTTTGGCATATACTACTTAATAAACTTCTTCCTGACCTGGGGAAAAGAAAACATACAAAAGGGTGAGCTCAAATGCTCATTAAGGGTAAAAAAAAGAAATATCAATCATATCATATTCATAAGAACATAACATTTTGAAAATCTTAACCTGAAAAAGAGATAATAACATCATAACATGGGATAAGTCATGGTAGTGCAATGTAAATCCTAATAATCATAACGTGAATTTTTTTGGAATACACACATAATCATAGGGAATCATTTCTTAGTAGTCAAGACTCATTTCCAAGATTATCCTAGCGGACAAAGTCCATTTCTGAACCAAGTTCACTCCTCGTTTCAGTCCTATATCACTGAACCGGATTAACCTGTTGTTCCAGCCATGTCTATCTCATGAGATATAAATCTTTACCCAATGCATTAGAGGGAGATATAAGTCACACCCATCTCATAATGATAGCATTCTTATGTGTTCCATAAGATCATAAATCATACATCATAGCATAACCCATGTAATAAAAATGGGATTCTTAAACATCATTCCATAATCCATAAAAGATAAAAGGACATCATAAAAATAATTCCATCATAACATAATAAAATCAATTTAAAAATAGGGATAGAAACATAACCCTATTTTATCTTAGATGGAAAATAATTTTGATAAAACGGTTGAACTTCATTCTTGAGGAAAATATCTTTTCTACTTCAAAAAAAAATTTCCTTTCTTAAAATGTCATATAATTTTAAACTAAAAAAGTTGATTAAAAATAAACTTGAAAACTTGTAAAGAAAGATTCATGGAAATAATGTTCTAAAAGTCCATTCTGGCCGTATAATTTAAAAAAACATTCTTCTCGTACTTTGGCCGGAAAAGTCAAAAAAAAGTACCTCGTACTAAAAACAACAAAAGATTCATTTCAAATATTTTACTAAAAACTCATAAATGGGTAAAATTTTATTTAAAAAATTGTAGGTGGATGGAAATAATATTACATACTAAGGAAACATGGATTTGGATGATAAATATGCCCCAATAAATACCGAAGTATAAACAATCTCGGATAAAAATTGAGATTGCGAGATTTTCCCTTACCTTAGGTCTGATTTTCTTCGTACGTGTCCGAACCTCCTTTATAATGATTTAAATAATGTTATTGAATTATTCTAGAATATTAATCATTGTTATTATATCATATATGGTCATATTTTTAGCTTCTTATTAGTAATATTTCATTGTTACTTGTTATTCGGGTGTTTATTGCTTTTTGTACTTATGCGTGTTTTGTCGAATAAATTCTTATTTTTATTTTTAGGTTATAGATACCTCATTTACAGAATGTTATTAGTGTAATATATATCATATTTATTCATTCAATTTATTTATATAATCATTATTCAATGAAGATCATGTAGAACGAGTCGCATCACATCGTGGAGACGGTAGGTCGTACGTACGCACGAGCGATGATATCGTTCCCATGATTGTGGAATTGTATTGGAGTGTATGTATACTATTTTAGAATAAATATCACTTTACAATAATAATTTATATAGTTATTACATACACCATTATACCCATCCAAGTAAGGTGGTGGTGGAAAACAGATTACACCACGGCGTGGAGACAGTATTCCGTACGTACGCACGCGCGGTGATTTCATTTTACGTAGGATGGATAGAAGGTAAAATAGGGTTGTTTCATATTTATAATAACATATCAGTATATGAGTGATACTTATGTTATTACTTCATAATGAAACAACTAAATAAGAGGAATTAGAAGAAGAAATAAATTTGAAAGAATTGGTAACGGATATTACCTCTTCTTCGACACGCCTCTTTGAAACCGCCTCTTAGGGCACTAAAATTGGTCTTTGAAGAAGACCAGAACCTCTATAATATTTCTAGGGAAGTGGAGAAGAGAAATTGTTAGGGTTTGGCCGAGCTTGAAGGCTCAAAGTGGTGTGAGGAGGATAGGTAGGAGGTGCCCTTTTATAAGGGAGGAGAGGGGAACCTTAGAAAAAACTTAAAGTATTATTTCATTATAAAGTCATATTCAGTTTTTAATAGCTCCAAATTGATTTATTTTGAAACTGAGGTGATGATGGGTCTAAATAATCTCAACCAATAGATTTTAGACAAGTTTAGGATACTATTTTAACCTTATCATTCAGATTTAACTCTAAGTTAAATAATTTAACTTTTACCGTGTCTTCTTGTTTTCTTACACTATATGGTTAATAAACTTACTATAACAAGACAAACGAACCCCAAGTGGTTCATTATTAATATATATAACCTTATCGAAGTCATTCGGCCGAACCTAATATTTTTAGGAATAAAATATCAATTAATAATATAAAATGTGTTTTAAAAACTATTTTATGTCAATTTTGACACTATTTAGTAAATGATTTTTGTGAAAATCATAAAAGCATGATTAGTTCGAAAAAAGTTAATTAAATCAATAATAATATGTCATATTAACCTTTAAAACTAGTTTAATTCTTAAAAAGTCTCAAATTACATTTATTTGGGTATTTATAATATCAATTATGTTAATATTTCCTTAATAAGTTAATTACTGCATCATCATTGTGTCATAAATAAATTAAATTATTTAAAGACTAAAAATTATAAATAAAATACCATTATGTAGGAAATATTTCTATATTTCTAATGAATATTTATAGTAGAATTTATATTATTTATAACCCTATATTAAAAATGTTTTAGTTATTAAACTTTGATTTTAACTATTTTAACTCTTCTTTAAATAAAATAATATTAAATGTCCTAATCTAATCCAAGTGGACCTAAATGGTCATATTTTATTCCTAAGGTTGTTTTTGGTCGAATTATACTTATCCAATAGAATTAGGACATGTTTTAGGGTAATAATAATATCATTTTTACCCTTAATTACTCTATTTACTTTTAACCGTGGTAAAAAAAAGTAAAAAGTTACTATTCACCAAAAAATATTTTTTTCTTATTGAACCACATTTTACTCCTTGATATTAACTGTGTCTCTCGTATTTTTGAAATTCCACTCACAGAAACGATAAAATTAAGTTTTATGTAAATTTTCAAATTCTCCTAGGAGGTGGGTAAATGACGGTGAAAAGTTCAATAAAATTTTTATATATCTAAAATTATTATAAAATTACTCCAATGAATTACATTGAACTTATATAGGTATTATGTATCAATTTTCACCTAAAATAAATTTAAATAAAATAAAATAAAATAAATAATTATTTAAATAAAAAAATCGATTTTTAAATAGTAACCCAGTGTTTTCACTATTCATCAAAAATTGAAAGTTTTCAGAAAAATACCAAAATTTTACCCTAGGCTAATTTCGATATTCCGAATACAAAAATGAAGTCCATTTTGAAAGATAAAATTTATAAAATTTCAAAAAGTGGGTATTACTATTCATAATGGCTAGTTTTAATAATATTTTAATAGCATATCGTTGTTTAGTGAAACTCGGTTTTGCGTACAACGCAAGATATCAAGGAAGGCCATGATTTTGTGTAAATCAATCCAAGCTAGTGTTGTGTGTAGTGAAAGATTCCTTTGATGATTTATATAACATAAAAACAAAATATTTCTCATAAAAATCTCGGGTGTTACAAAAATTGGATTAAATGGTAAAAATATAATCTAATTACAATTTAAAACCAATTAAAAAGATAATCTAACCATATAAATAAATTAGATTAAAAAGGAATTTTTGAATTAAAATACAGTATTTTTCACTATTCATTAAATAATGAATTTTTTTAGAAAAATAAAAGAAATTTGCCCAAAGTAAATTTTCATGTCCCGATTCCAGAGAAGAATTCTATTTTTTCAAATAGAACATATAAAAATGACCAAACCTATATTTAAATAGGGTTCTCCATCAAAAGGTAGTAAATAGACCTTTTAAAGAATATTAGAGTATTTATGCTTAAAATTAGATTCATTCACATTTTAAGGCTCTAAATTTTATTTGATAAATGTAAAAACATTTTAGAAACATTTATAATCATATTGTATTTAGTTCTATTCATTCCCACCAATACAACGGCTAGGATTTAACTACCATTTAAAATAATATTATATTATTATTTTTCAGTATGACTCAGCATTGTCTGCAATATTAGACTTCGGAGAAACTCGTTGTTGCGTGTCAGGTACGCCATCAAAAATAGAATCCCCTTTAAAGTAAAATTAATATTTAATTCACAAATATGAAAATAAATATGAAAATGTCTTATTCTTTATTTACCTGCGATGATACATTCGAGCACCACCCTTTATTCACCACTAGCTGTCACACTATAACAACCCTTCTTTTAATACAAACTTAAACATGATTTATTACATAAACTATTTTCTTGATACAACATGGAAGATCGAGAGGTCTAGTGCCTTTGGGGCTTAGGATGATTACATAAAAACTTAAAACATGAAATACAACATATTTATTGAAAACTTCCTTTACATGACCACTACATTCCATCGTACTTAGCATTGCATGGGATAACCTGAGGACATGCATAAGAAAAGGGGTGAGCTATAAAGCCCAGTAAGAGAATAAACATGGAATATATGAGGAGTAAAATACATGTTAGAAAATAGGAATATCAATAGATCAAAAGAGAAATATGAACATAAAGTCATGATAAAGCATGATAATCATAACATGGAAAAGTGGAAACAACACTTAACATGGAATTAGCATGAGCCAAGGCTCATTGCACATGGAGCATGAGTAAATCCTCATTTAAAATGAAGCACTAGTAAACCCCCATTGCACTTTAATTAGCATGATTCAACACTCATTTCACATGACGTATCATGATAATATACTTTACCCAATGCATTGGAGTGCTATAAGGGCACACCCTTCTTAAACATTTCATTTCATGCATAAGTGTGCCACATGGATCATAAAACTTGGATTAATTAAACATAATCATTTATTCCATGATAAAGGAATGTGGAATTAATACATGAAACTTTATAGTCAATAAGTAAATGTGCATAAAGGTTAATACCCTTGATGGATAAATGGGCATGGTATTCACTACACAAAGGCATTGGCTTAGAAAATCAGTGCAATTTCGGCAGCGTAACGGTGTGACATAAGAATTCATAAAAATGTTTGATGAGAGAGAAAGGGGTGTCTCATAATATTTATATGAAATGGATAGTAAGGGGGTTATATTGATACATGTACAAACAATTTTAATGGAATTTAGATTCATGATACAAAAGTATTACTTGAATGTAAATGAAGAGAGAGAAGTTCCTTTCGGAATTTCAACATAGTAACGGGTGTATATGGGAGGAATTTAATGGGAGAGAAAGGG
This sequence comes from Viscum album, assembly GCA_963277665.1. Classification (NCBI taxonomy): domain Eukaryota; kingdom Viridiplantae; phylum Streptophyta; class Magnoliopsida; order Santalales; family Viscaceae; genus Viscum; species Viscum album. Next base: position 737,167,784 of record OY728125.1, on the reverse strand, counting down.
GTCTCCCATCATTCAAAAAATAATAGGGAAGTATGGGAGAGGTAATAAAAAACACCCTAGCATTTATAATTTAAATTAAAAGGGCATAACAATATTAAGAAAAATTGGACAAAACAAAGTTAAAGGAAGAAAAAGCCTTACTTGGAAGTGTGCTTCCAAAGGCTAGAGAGAAGCTTGAGAGAGGATTCTTGGGAGCTTGGGGAACCTTGGGAGGATTATAAAGAGAGTAGTGTAGAGGTTGGAAGAAATCCAAAGGATTTTAGTGAGGAGGAAGTGGGAGATTGGGTGGGTTTATATAGGAAAGGTGAGTGAATTCTTTATTATTTAGGTTTGGGACACCTTATATTAAACTAATCCAAAACACAAATCAGATCATGGTTTTTGCCCATGGTTTTTTGGAAAAGGGGAAAGGAAAACAATATTTTATAAGGCCAAAGTCCTAACTTCTTAAAATATTGGGGTTGCTTATGTGGAGGTGAGTCACACTCCCATGGAAAATAATTTAAAAAGACAAGATGTTTAATAAGTCTTGAGGGGTCCATTAATTCTTTGAAAAGTAATTCAAACAAACCCAAAATCACATTATTTTAATGGTAAAACATATATTGTCCTAAGAAAAAGCTTATAGTATTTTATTACATCACTATTGGGTCATTATGATGTCATAAAACACATTATATATTTAAATGGTATTTAATTTTTACCCAAAACTTTGACTGTCTCAGAAAATTATGAAAAATTCACCATTGGATAAATTTGATGTCCTAATTCCAGAAATATAATTTATTTTATTTAAATAATTTTCTAAATATGTTAATTTTCACTTTTAAAGTAAAAACTGACATTTATCGAAAATTCACGGGTTTTGACAGAAATGGCTTTCAAATCTTAATAAAAATTATAATTGCATTCATAAAATTATATGATCATTTATATATAATAAAATTAATTTATTATTAATAATAATATTTTATTAAAATATTATTTAATTAAAAAATCCATTAATTTAATAAAACAGATTTCTTAATTAAATAATAACTAAAAACATTACTTGTACTCTAAAAACTATTTACAATGTATCAATAATGACGAGAAAGTATATTCATTATTATATACAAAAATAATGTACAGGAACATAGTACTAGCGATTTGTTACATAATCCCTTAAAACAGCCGCATAAGACCTAAGGGTAAGGTGTGTGATGGTGAAAAACTCTTGGGGTGGCTCAGATAACATCGCTCGAGTGGTAATCTCTATAAACTTCCACTTTTCCTGTAGACGGTCCCATTCGACCTTGACATGATGGAGCTCATCTTGGGCTTAGTCAAGAGAAAATTCCAAGGACGCCACCTCTTTGCCGAGCTCTGACAAATGGGCTTTGTATGGATCAATTCTACTGGTTGAGGCCATCGCTTCTTTTGTCTGAGTAAATTGGATTTGTTAAAGCCCTATATTTATACTAATCATGTGATCACTATTCAATGACTATATTAGAAACGGTCAAAATTCTTAACATAAAACAAAAGAAGTAGACATTTTATATAAACATTTTACATAAAGATACATTTAATTAGATCAAGTGGGATTTCCATTAATGAAACTTTGGGTCGTTACAATATTCCCCCCTTAAAAAATTTCGCCCTCGAAATTTCATTTTCCCTCACTAAAACAGATGTGGGTAACTCAGCTTCATCATTTCCTCTGATTCCCAAGTCGCTTCTTCAAACTTGTGGTTTAGCCACAACTCCTTGACGAGGGGCATTGTCTTATTTCATAGAAATTTTTCTCTATGATCTAAGATCTTCACTGGTTTCTCCTTATAAGAAAGATCATCCTCCAACTGTACCACCTCAGAAGAGAGTACATGTGAAGGGTCTGATATGTACTTCCTTAAGAGGGATACATGAAATACATCATGTACTTTGGCCATGGTAGGTGGAAGTTCTAGTCGATAGGCCACAACCCCGACACAATCATGAATCTCGAAGGGGCCGATGTACCTTGGACTTAACTTCCCTTTCTTTCCAAACCTCATTAACTTCTTCCACGGAGATATGCATAGAAAAACCATGTCTCAAACTTTAAACTCAAGGTCACGTCGATGATTATCTTTATAACTCTTCTGTCGACTCTGGGCTGCCTTGATATGATTCTGAATGATTTTCACCTTCTCCACCATTTCTTCGACCATTTCTAGTCCAAGTAGCTTATGTTCACCGACCTTATCCCAACATGCCAGTGTTCTGCACCTTTTCCCATACATGGCTTTATAAGGTTCCATTTGGATGCTCAAGTGGAAACTGTTGTTATAAGAGAACTCAACCAGAGGATGATGTTGATCCCATCCTCCTTTAAAGTCCATTGAGCACGCTCTCAACATGTCCTCAAGTGTTTGGATAGTCCACTTGGATTGGCCATTTGTTTGAGGATGATAGGCCGTACTGAAGTTCAGTTCATTATTCAGAGCATGTTGAAGACTCTTCCAAAACTTAGAGGTGAATATTGGATCTCGGTCAGACATAATAGATAGTGGTACTCCATGCAGCCTTACCACTTCCCTGATACATATTCATGTCAGTTTATCCAATGATAAATATTCCCGAATAGCAATGAAGTGTGTCGTCTTTGTAAGACGATCCACCACAACCCAGATTGCATTGCTGACTTTAAATGTCCTCAGAAGTCCGGTGACAAAGTTTATGGTGATGTTCTCCCATTTCCATTCTGGTATGGGCAATGGTTGCATCATCCCCTTAGACTTATGCCTCTCTGCCTTCACTTGCTGGAACACCAGACACTTTGTTGTATATATAGAGATCTTCTTCTTCATATTATCCCACCAAAAATTTTCTCAGAGATCTCGATACATCTTTGTGCTCCTTGGGTGAATAGAGAAATTTGAACTATGTGCATCATCCAAATGTTCCTTCTTCAGCTCCAGACTTGATAGAAAAAATAGTCTTTTCCCAAATAACACAATTCCTTCTTCATTAACATTAAACTCTAAGGATTTCCCTTTTTTGATAGCTTCCACTTTTTCATGAATTCCCACATCATCCTTTTGAGCATCCTTTAACCTTTCTAAAAGGGACGGTTGAGAAATAATTTGTGAAAGGATTGATGATATTCCATTCTTTATTATTCCCATGTCCATCTTCATCAAGTCTAAGAAGATTGGATCCTTCTCAATTCTCATCATTGATAGAATCGTTGGGTCTTTTCTACTTAGGGAATCTGCCACCTTGTTCGCTTTCCCAGGGTGGTAATGTATGGAATAGTCATAATACTAGATGAGATCTATCCATCTTCTCTGGCACATATTAATCTCTTTCTGTGTGAATATATATTTAAGACTCTTGTGGTTAGTATATATCTCACATTTCTTCCCATAGAGATAATGCCACCACATTTTCAAGGAAAAGATCACCGCCGCCAACTCCAGATCATGTGTTGGATAGTTTTGCTCATGGATTTTCAAGTGTCTTGAGGAATAGGATATCACTTTATCATTCTGCATCAGCACACAACCTAAGCCCTTCTTCAAAGCATCACTGAATATCACAAAAGGTTCCCCACTTGTGGGTAAAGTGAGCACGGGAATAGTGATAAGCCTCCTTTTCAACTCCTTGAAGCTTTCTTTGCATTCATCACTCCAAGAAAATTTTACTCCCTTTCAAGTTAGCTTGGTAAGAGGGTTGGAAAATCGTGAGAAATTTCTCACAAATCGTCGATAATATCCAGCTAACCCCAAGAAGCTATGGATATCCGTTACCGATGTTGGCCTCGGCCATCCCTCAATTGCATCTATTTTGGAGGGATCCACAGATATCCCATTGCTTGTGATGATATAGACCAAGAATGAGACCTCCTTCAGCTAGAACTCACACTTGTTGTAATTTTCATAGAGCTTCTCCTTTCCCAAAGTCTCTAGTACAGTTCTTAAATGCTCCTCATGATCCTCCTTGGTTTTGGAGTATATTAGAATATCATCTATAAAAACTACCACAAATTTGTCAAGGTAATCTCTAAAGACTCTATTCATCATGTCCATGAAGATTTCTGGAGCATTAGTGATTCCGAAAGGCATTACTATGAATTCATAGTGCCCGTATCTTGTATGGAAATCAGTCTTGGGGACATCTTCCTTCTTCACCCTTACTTGATAATATCCCAACCGCAAATTTAACTTGTAGAAGTGTTGTTCTCCACGCAGGTGATTGAAAAAGTCATCGATCCGTGGTAGAGGATACTTGTTCTTTATCGTGATTTTGTTAAGTTCACGATAATCAATGCAAAGCCGCATTGACCCATACTTCTTCTTGACGAAGAAGACTGGTGCACCCCATGGTGAAGAACATGGGCATATAAACCCTTTATACAGATTCTCCTTTAGTTGTTTCTTCAGCTCTTCAAGCTCCATGACAACCATTCTATATGGAGTCTTGGATATTAGTAGTGACCCTAGTATAAGTTCAATTGAAAATTCAACATCTCTTTTAGGAGGGAGACCAGGCAGTTCCTCGGGAAACACTTCAGCAAATTCCCTCACAATAAGCATTTCTTCAAGGATGGTTTCTTCCTTGGACTCAATCATCTAAGACAAATACGCATGATCATAGGGCAGTAATATCCATGCTTGAGATGATGGAGCTAAAGGATATTCATCTTCCTCCTTACACTTGTAAAGAATCGGGGGTCGATTCTCCATATGGAGTGTGATTTCCCTCTCCTGACAATTTATGTTGGCTCTATATAAGGAAAGCCAGTCCATGTCAAGAATTTCATAAAATTCCACTAGAGAGAGTATGATGAGGTTCTCTAGGAAATTAAATCCACCAATTATGACAAGGGAGGAGTTATATTCACGGGATGCAATGATTTCCCCATTTTTCGTACTCACTAACATCTTAACTTCCATGATTTTTGGTGGTGCTGGTATTGTTCTAATAAACTTTCGAGATATAAAAGAATGCGTAGAACCTGAATCAAAAAGTACGTATGCTATTCTTGAATGAATAACTAGCGTACCTATCACCACTTCATTGTCGGGTTTCACTTTGGTAGAAGTGATGACAAAAGCTCTTCCTTGCTACCTTGGAGGTTGTTGTTTGCCTCCGAAAACCCTTGGATTAGGGCACTAATTTGAAAAATTCCCCAATTCTTTGTAGTTGTAGTAATGAATAACTCATTGAGGTTCGAACGGAGCGTTCCTCTCCTCTGTTGAAGTCGCGGGTCTTTCTTGCTGACAGTTAACAACTAGGTTCCCTTCTCTTCCACACCTAAAGCATTTCCTCGTTCCCTTGAGGAAATTTCCAGGGTGCTTCTTTCCGCACTTTTGGCAAGTGGGTGCTGGATCTTCTTAGCACCGTTGGATTTATCCATCGGACTGCCAGCATTGTAGTCCATCTTACACTTCTTGTCCCCATGATACCACTGTGATTCCCCGATCTCTATTTCAACCTTGAGGGCACATCAGACAATTTCCTCATAGCTGTTGAAGTCATGGATCGCTAATACTTTCCATATGGTAGGCTTCAACCCCCCAAAGAAGTGGTCAACCTTGCATTTGGGGGTAATGACAAAGCTGGAAGTGTATCGTGCAAGCCTTGTGAAGTTTGCCTTGTACGATCCAACAGATTCTTCATCTTTTTTCTTGAGGTAAAAGAAGTCCCTTTCCATCTAAAGCTGGAGGGTGCGCGGAAAATATTTATCGAAATACATATTCCGGAAATCCTTCCATTCTAACACCTAGATCTCCTCCTCAGGCTTCGTATTTTTTATAAACGTCCACTATTGATCATCTTCACCCTCCATACGATAAGCTGCCAGGATAACCTTCTCCTTTTCAGAATATTGAAGGATGGAGAAGATCTTTTCAATGGGGTTGATCCATTGTTCAGCGATCGTGGGATCGGATGATCCACTAAAAGTAGGAGGCCTTTGTCTCATGAAGCTTTCAATAGCAACTTTTTCCTTCTTAGGCAGGTTTGGATGTTCCTCTTGACCCATGTTTCTATTCAAATCTTGAGTTAGCTGAGAGAGAATCCTGACAAAGTTCACGATTCCCGCTCCCATTGGATTGGGCATCTCATTAGTACAGTCATCACAGTGATCTTCACATCAGTTGTTAGCCCAAGTCCTCCTATTACTGGCCATTGGTTGGAATAAAAGGAATGTTAGGGGGTAACACATAAAGGGTAATCCAAAGACAAAATTTGATGACTTATAAATAAACTTTTATTTCCTTAACTCATGATTTTATAGGCTTTAATCTAGACTTTTCATGATCTACTTTCTAACATATATTCTTAGGGGCATTTTTTTCCCTTAATAAGGGTTCATACTAAGCTTGTGAATTTATCAAAACATATCCCCCGGGAGTGTCATAACCAAGAGTGCAGCATGGACCATTGTCGTACACCCGTTCCCATTCAAGTCTAACTCAAAATGTTGTTTTTGGGTTTTACCTCTATGATACATCTATGCCAGAGCCGCCTCTACCTGCTCGTATCCAGACAGGGATGTATTTGTTTGATAAACCACTTACTCAGTACTTAACAAAACTTAGGGATGTTTTTATTATACTTATTCTTGTCTCTAAGGCATTACTAGGGTTTTCTAATCCTAATCCCAAAAATAACTAAACCTATCCTCTGATACCAACTATGACAACCCTGCTTTTAATATAAACTTAAACATGATTTATTACATAAACTCTTCACTTGATACAACATGGAAGATCGAGAGGTATAGTGTCTTTGGGGCTTAGGATCATTACATAACAACTTAAAACATAAAATATAACATCTTTATCGAAAACTTCCTTTACATGACCACTACATTCCCTCGTACTTAGCATTGCATGGGATAACCTAAGGACATGCATAAGGAAAGGGGTGAGCTATAAAGACCAGTAAGGGAATAAACATAGAATACATAAGGAGTAAAATACATTTTAGACAATAGGAATATCAATATATCACAAGAGAAACATAAACATAAAGGCATGATAAAGCATGATAATCATAACATGGAAATGTGGAAACAACACTTAACATGGAATTAGCACGAGTCAAGGCTCATTGCACATGGAGAATGAGTAAATACTCATTGCACATGAAGCTCGATTAAACCCTCATTTCACTTGAATTATCATGATTCAACACTCATTTCACATGACATATCATGATACTATACTTTACCTAATGAATTGGAGCGCTATAAGGGCGCACCCTTCTTAAACATTTCATTTCATACATAAGTGTGCCACATGGATCATAAAACATGGATTCATTAAACATAATCATTTATTCCACGATAAAGGAATGTGGAATTAATACATGAAAATTTATAATCAATAAGTAAATGTTCATAAAGGTGAATACCCTTGATGGAGAAATGGCCATGGTATTCACTACACAAAGACATTGGCTTAGAAAATCGGTGCAATTTCGGTAGCATAACGGCGTGACATAAGAATTCATAAAAATGTTTGATGAGAGAGAAAGGGGTGTCTCATAATATTTACATGAAATGGATAGTAATGGGGTCATATAGATACATGTCCAAACAATTTTAATGGAATTTAGATTCATGATACAAAAGTATTGCTTGAATGTAAATGAAGAGAGAGAAGTTCCTTTCAGAATTTCGGCATAGTAACAGGTGTACATAGGAAGAATTTAATGAGAGAGAAAGGGGTCTACCATCATTAAAACAATAATAGGGAAGTATGGGGGAGGTGAGAAACTATACCCCAGAATTTATAATTGAAATTAAAATGGCATAACAATATTAAGAAAAATTGGACAAAAAAAGTGAAAGGAAGAAAAACCCTTACTTGGAAGTGTGCTTACAAAGGCCAGAGAGAGGCTTGAGAGAGGATTCTTGGGATCTTGGGGCACCTTGGGAGGATTCTAGAGAGAGTAGGGAAGAGGTTTGACGAACTCTAATGGCTTTGAGTGAAGAGGAAGTGGTAGCTTGGGTGTGTTTATATAGGAAAGGTGAGTGAATTCTTTATTATTTAGGTTTGGGACACCTTACATTAAAATAATCCAAACCACAAATCAGCTCATGGTTTTTGCACACGGTTTTTTGGAAAAGGGGAGAGGAAAAAGATATTTTATAAGGTAAAAGTCCAAACATCTTAAAATAATGGGGTTGCTTATGTGGAGGTGAGTCACACTCCCATGGAAAATAATTTAAAAAGACAAGATGTTTAATAAGTCTTGAGGGGTCCATTAATGCTTTGAAAAGTAAGTCAAACAAACCCAAAATCAAATTATTTTAATTGTAAAACATATATTGGCCGAATATAAAGCTTATAGTATTTTATTACATCACTATTGGGTCATTATGATGTCATAAAACACATTATATATTTAAACGGTATTTAATTTTTACCCAAAAATTTGACTGTCTCAGAAAATTATGAAAAATTCACCATTGGATAATTTCGACGTCCTGATTCCAGAAATATCATTTATTTTATTTAAATAATTTTCTAAATATGTTAATTTTAAATTTTAAAATAAAAACTGACATTTATCGAAAAATCACGGGTTTTGACAGAAATGGCTTTCAGACCTTAAGAAAAAATATAATTGCATTCATAAAATTATATGATCATTTATATATAATAAAATTGGTTTAATAATAATAATAATATTTTATTAAAATATTATTTAATTCAAAAATCCATTAATTTAATAAAAATTATTTCTTAATTAAAAAATAACTAAAAACACTACTTGTACTTTAAAAACTATTTACAATGTATCAATGATGACAAGAAAGTATATTCATTATTATATACCAAAATAATGTACACGAACATAGTACTTGCGATTTGTTACATAACCCCTTAAAACAGCTACATAAGACCTAAGGGTAAGTTGTGCGATGGTGACAGACTCTTGGGGTGGCTCAGATAACATCGCTCGAGTGGTAATCTCTATCAACTTCCACTTTTCCCATAGACGGTCCCGTTCGAGCTTGACATGATGAAGCTCATCTTGGGCTTGGTCAAGAGCGAAGCCCAAGGATGCCACCTCTTTGTCATGCTTTGACAAATGGGCTTCGTATAGAGCAATTATACAGGATGAGGCCATCACTTCTTTTATTTGAGTAAATTGGATTTGTTAAAGCCCTATATTTATACTAATCATGTGATCACTGTTCAATGGCTATATTAGCAACAGTCAAAATTCTTAACATAAAACCAAAGAAGTTGACATTTTATATAAAAATTTTACATAAAGATACATTTAATTAGATCAAGTGGGATTTCTATTAATGAAACTTTGGGTCGTTATTATATTCCCCCCTTAAGAAAATTTTCCCTCAAAATTTCCTTTTCCCACACTAAAACAGATGTGGGTAACTCAGCTTCATCATTTCCTCTGATTCCCAAGTTGCTTATTCAAACTTGTTCTTTTTCCACAGCACCTTGATGAGGGGCATTGTCTTATTTCGTAGAACATTTTCTTTACGATCTAACATCTTCACTGGTTGCTCCTTATAAGAAAGATCATCCTCCAACTGTACCACCTCAGAAAATAGTACATGTGAAGGGTCCGGTATGTACTTCCTTAAGAGGGATACATGAAAGACATCATGTAATTTTTCCATGGTAGGTGGAAGTGCTAGTCGATAGGCAACAGCCCCGACACGATCAAGAATCTCGAATGGGCCGATGTACCTTGGACTTAACTTCCCTTTCTTTCCAAACCTCATGAACTTCTTCTAGGGAGATATGCATAGAAAAACCATGTCTCCAACTTTAAACTCAAGGTCTCATTGACGATTATCTGCATAACTCTTCTGTTGACTCTGGGCTGCCTTGATATGATTCTGAATGGTTTTTCACCTTCTTCACCATTTCTTTGACCATTTATAGTCCAAGCAACTTACGTTCACCGACCTCATCCCAACATGCCAGTGTTCTGCACCTCTTCCCATGATGGGCTTCATAAGGTGCCATTTGGATACTCGAGTGGAAACTATTATTATAAGAGAACTCAAACAGAGGAAGATGTTGATCCCATCCTCCTTTAAAGTCCATTGAGCATGCTCTCAACATGTCCTCAAGTGTTTGGATAGCCTGCTCGGATTGGCCATCAGTTTCAGGATGATAGGCCGTACTGAAGTTCAGTTTAGTTTTCAGAGAATGTTGAAGACTCTTCCAAAACTTAGAGGTGAATCTTGGATCTCGGTTAGACACAATAGATAGCAGTACTCCATGCAGCCTTACCACTTCCCTGATATATATCCGTTCCAGTTGATCCAATGAGAAATATTCCTAAATAGTGATGAAGTGTGCAGTCTTTGTAAGATGATCCACCACAACCCAGATTGTGTTACTTCATTTAGATGTCCTTGGAAGTCCGGTGACAAAGTCCATGGTGATGTTCTCCCATTTCCATTCTAGTATGGGAAATGTTTGCATCATCCCCTTAGACTTATGCCTCTCTGCCTTCACTTGCTGGCACACCAGGCACTTTGATGTATATACAGTGATCTCCTTCTTCATATTATCCCACCAAAAATTTTCTCAGAGATCTTGTTACATCTTTGTGATCCCTGGGTGAATAGAGAAATTTAAACTATGTGCATCATCCAAAAGTTCCTTCTTTAGCTACGGACTTGATAGAACACATAGAATTTTCCCAAATCGCACAATTCCTTCTTCATTAACATTAAACTTTGAGGATTTACCTTTTTCTATAGCTTCCACTTTTTTCTGAATTCCCACATCATCCTTTTGAGCATCCTTTAACCTTTCCAAAAGGGATGGTTAAGCAATAATTTGTGAAAGGATTGATGATGTTCCCTTATTTATGATTCCCATGTCTATTTTTATCAAGTCTAAGAAGATTGGATCCTTCTCAATTCTCATCATTGATAAAATCACTGGGTCCTTTCTACTTAGGGCATCTTCCACCTTGTTCGCTTTCCCAGGGTGATAATGTATTAAACAATCATAATCCTTGATGAGCTATATCCATCTTCGCTGGTGCATATTAAGCTCTTTCTGTGTGAATATATATTTAAGACTCTTGTGGTCAGTATATATCTCACATTTCTCCCCATAGAGATAATTCCGCAAGATTTTCAAGGCAAAGATCACCACTGCCAACTCCAGATCATGCGTTGGATAGTTTCATTCATGGATTTTCAACTATCTTGAGGCATAGAATATCACTTTATCATTCTACATCAGCACACAGCCTAAGACCCTCTTCGAAGCATCACTGAATATCACAAAAGTTTCCCCACTTGTGGGTAAAGTGAGCACGGGCACAATGATAAGCCTCCTTTTCAACTCCTTGAAGCTTTCTTCGCATTCATCACTCCAAGAAAACTTTACTCCCTTTCGATTTAGCTTGGTAAGAGGGTTGGACAATCGTGAGAAATTTCTCACAAATCATCGATAATATCTAGCTAACCCCAAGAAGCTATGGATATATGTTACCGATGTTGGCCTCGGCCATCCCTCAATTGGATCTGTTTTGGAGGGATCCACAGATATCCCATTGCTTGTGATGATATGGCCCAAGAATGAGACCTCCTTCACCTAGAACTCACACATGTTGTACTTTTCATAGAGCTTCTCCTTGCGCAAAGTCTCTAGTACAGTTCTTAAATTCTCCTCATGATCCTCCTTGGTTTTGGAGTATATTAGAATATCATCTATAAAGAATACCCTAAATTTTTCAAGGTAATCTCTAAAGACTCTATTCATCAAGTCTATGAATATTTCTGAAGCATTAGTGAGTCTGAAAGGCATTACTATGAATTCATAGTGCCTGTATCTTTTACGGAAAGCAGTCTTGGGGACATCTTCCTTCTTCACCCTTACTTAATAATATCCCGACCGCAAATCTACCTTGGAGAAATATTGTGCTCCACGCAGCTGATCGAACAATTCATCGATCCATGGCAGAGAATACTTGTTCTTTATCGTGATTTTTTAAGTTCACGATAATCGATGAAAAGCCGCATTGACCCATCCTTCTTCTTGATGAAGAGGACTGGTGCACCCCATGGTGAAGCACTTGGGCATATGAACCCTTTATCCAGATTCTTCTGTAGTTGTTTCTTCTGCTCTTCAGGCTCCATGACAGCCATTCTATATGGAGTCTTGGATATTAGTAGCACCCCTGGTATAATTTCAATTTAGAATTCAACATCTTTTTAGGGAGGAAGACCAGGAAGTTCCTCGGGAAACACTTCAGCAAATTCCCTCACAATAGGAATCTCTTCAAGGATGGTTTCTTCCTTGGAATCAATCATCTGAGCCAGATATGCATGCTCATAGGTCAATAATATCAATGCTTGAGATGATGAAGCTAAAGTAAATTCATCTTCCTCCTTACACTTGTAAAGAATCAAGGGTTGATTCTCTATATGGAGTGTGATTTCCCTCTCCCGACAATTTATGTTGGATCTATATAAGGAAAGTCAATTGATGCCAAGAATTGCATCAAATTCCACTAGAGGGAGTATGACAAGGTTCACCGGGAAATTCAATCCATAGATTATGATAGGGGAGGAGTTATGTTCATGGGATGCAATGATTGCCCCATTTGTCATACTCACCGACATCTTCACTTACATGATTTGTGGTGGTGCTGGGATTGTTCTACTAAACTTTTGAGATATAAAAGAATGCGTAGAACCTCAATAAAAAAGCACATTCTCTATTCTTTAATGAATAACTAGGTTACATATCACCACTTCATTGTCGGGGTTCACTTCGATAGAAGTGATGCCAAAAGCTCTTCCTTGCTTCCTTGGAGGTTGCTGGTTTCCTCCAAAAACCCTTGGATTAGGGAAATTAATTTCAAAATGCCCCGGTTCTTTGTAGTTGTAGCAATAAACAACTCGTTGAGGTTTGAACGGATCTTTCCTCTCCTCTGTCGCAGCCGCGGGTCTTTCTTTCCAACAGTTAACAGCTAGGTTCCCTTCTCTTCCACACCTAAAGCATTTCCTCATCCCCTTGAGGCAATTTCCAGCGTGCTTCTTTCCGCACTTTTAGCAAGTGGGGTGCTGGATCTTTTTAGCACTGTTGGATTTATCCATCAGACCGCCAACATTCAAGTCCACCTTATGCTTCTTGTCCCCATGATACCCCTATGATTCCCTGATCTCCATTTCGACCTTGAGGGCACATCAGACAATTTCCTCATAGCTGTCAAAGTCACGAATCGCTAATGATTTCTGTAGGCTAGGCTTCATCCCACCAAAGAAGCGGTCAACCTTGCATTCGGGGGTAAAAACAAATCCGGAAGCATATCGTGCAAGGCTTGTGAAGTTTTCCTCGTACGCTCCAACATATTCTTCATCTTTTTTCTTGATGAAAAGGAAGTCTCTTTCCATCTTAAGCTGGAGGGTGCGCAAAAAATATTTATCGAAAAACATATTCCGGAAATCATTCCATTCCAATGCCCTGATCTCCTCCTCAAGCTTCGTATTTTTGATCAGCATCCACCATTGATCTGCTTCATGCTCTATACGATAAGCCACCAGGATAACCTTCTCTTTTTTAGAACATTTAAGGATGGATAAGATCTTTTCAATGGATTTGATCCATTGTTTAGCGATCATTGGATCGGATGATCCACTAAAACTAGGAGGCCTTTGTCTCATGAAGCTTTCGATAGTGACTTGTTCCTTCTTAGGGGGGTTTGGACATTCCTCTTGACCCATGTTTCTATTCAAATCTTGAGTTAGCTGAGAGAGAAGTGTGACAAAGTTCACGATTCCTGCTCCCATTGGATTGGGCATCTCATTAGTACAGTCATCACCCTGATCTTCACATCCGTTGTTAGCCCGAGTCCTTATATTACCAGCCATTGGCTGGAATAAAAGGAATTTTAGGGGGTAACACATAAAGGGTAATCCAAAGACATAAGTTGATGACTTATAAATAAACTTTTATTTCCTTAACTCATGAGTCTATAGGCTTCAATCTAGGATTTTCATGATCTAATTTCTAACATATATTCTTAGTGGAATTTTTTTCCCTTAATAAGGGTTCATACTAAGCTTGTGAATTTATCAAAACATATCCCCTGGGAGTCTCGTAACCAAGAGTGCAGCAAGGCCAGTTGTCGTACACCAGTTCCCATTCGAGTCTAGCTCAAAGCGGTGTTTTCGGTTTTTACCCCTAGGATACATCTGTGCCAGAGCCACCTCTACCTACTCGTATCCAGACAGGGATGTATTTGTTTGATAAACCACTTACTCAATACTTACCAAAACTTAAGGGTGTTTTTATTATACTTAGTCTTGTCTCTAAGGCTTTACTAGGGTTTTCTAATCCTAATACCAAAAATAACTAAACCTATCCTCTGATACCAACTATGACAACCCTACTTTTAGTACAAACTTAAACATGATTTATTACATAAACTATTCACTTGATACAACATGGAAGATCAAGAGTTATAGTGTCTTTGGGGCTTAGGATAATTACATAACAACTTAAAACATGAAATACAACATCTTTATTGAAAACTTCCTTTACATGACCACTACATTCCCTCGTACTTAGCATTGCATGGGATAACCTGAGGACATGCATAAGAAAAGGGGTGAGCTATAAATCCTAGTAAGGGAATAAACATGGAATACATGAGGAGTGAAATACATGTTATAAAATAGGCATATCAATAGAGCATAAGAGAAACATTAACATAAAGGCGTGATAAATCATGATAATCATAACATGGAAATGTGGCAACAACACTTAACATGGAATTAGCATGGGCCAAGGCTCATTGCACATAGAGCATGAGTAAATCCTCATTGAACATGAAGCACAAGTAAACCCTCATTTCACTTGAATTAGCATGAGTCAACACTCATTTCAGATGACGTATCATGATACTATACTTTACCCAATGCATTGGAGTGCTATAAGGGTGCACCCTTCTTAAACATTTCATTTCATGCATAAGTGTGCCACATGGATCATAAAACATAGATTCATTAAACATAATCATTTATTCCACGATAAAGAAATGTGGAATTCATACAAGAAACTTTATAATCAATAAGTAAATGTGCATAAAGGTGAATACCCTTGATGGAGAAATTGGCATGGTATTCACTACACAAGGGCATTGGCTTAGAAAATCGGTGCAATTTCGGCAGCGTAACGACGTGACATAAGAATTCATAAAAATGGTTGATGAGAGAGAAAGGGGTGTCTCATCATATTTACATGAAATGGACAGTAAGGGGGTCATATAGATACATGTCCAAACAATTGTAATGGAATTTATATTTATGATACAAAATTATTGCCTGAATTTAAATGAATAGAGAGAAGTTCCTTTCGGAATTTTAGCATAGTAACGGGTGTACATGGGAGGTATTTAATGAGAGATAAAGGGGTCTCCCATCATTAAAACAATAAGAGGGAAGTATGGGGGAGGTGCGAAACCATACCCCATCATTTATAATTGAAATTAAAAGGGCATAACAATATTAATAAAAATTACACAAAAAAAGTGAAAGGAAGAAAAACCCTTACTTGGAAGTGTACTTCTAAAGGATAGAGAGAGGCTTGAGAGAGGCTTCTTGGGAGTTTGGGGCACCTTGGGAGGATTATAGAGAGAGTAGGGTAGAGTTTGGATGAACTTTAAAGGCTTTGAGTGAGGAGTAAGTGGGATCTTGGGTGGGTTTATATAAGAAAGGTGAGTGAATTCTTTATTATTTAGGTTTGGGACCCCTTACATTAAACTAATCCAAAACACAAATCAGATCATGGTTTTTGCCCAAGGTTTTTTGGAAAAGGGGAGAGGAAAGAAATATTTTATAAGGTGAAAGTCTGAACTTCTTAAAATAATGGAGTTGCTTATGTGGAGATGAGTCACACTCCCATGGAAAATAATTTAAAAAGACAAGATGTTTAATAAGTCTTGAGGGGTCCATTAATGCTTTGAAAAGTAAGTCAAACCAACCCAAAATCACATTATTTTAATGGTAAAACATATATTGGCCGAACATAAAGCTTATAGTATTTTATTACATCACTATTGGGTCATTATGATGTCATAAAACACATTATATATTTAAACGATATTTAATTTTTACCCAAAAATTTGACTGTCTCAGAAAATTATGAAAAATTCACTGTTGGATAATTTTGACGTCCTGATTCCAGAAATATAATTTATTTTATTTAAATAATTTTCTAAATATGTTAATATTCACTTTTGAAATAAAAACCTACATTTATTGAAAATCCACAAGTTTTGACAGAAATGGATTTCAAACCTTAATAAAAATTATAATTGTATTCATAAAATTATATGATCATTTATATATAATAAAATTAATTTAATAATAATAATAATATTTTTTTAAAATATTATTTAATTCAAAAATCCCTTAATTTAATAAAACATATTTCTTAATTAAATAATAACTAAAAACACTACATGTACTTTAAAAACTATTTACAATGTATCAATAATGACAAGAAAGTATATTCATTATTATATACAAAAATAATGTCCATGAACATAATACTAGAGATTTGTTACATAACCCCTTCAAATAGCCGCATAAGACCTAAGGGTAAGGTGTGCGATGGTGACAGACTCTTGGGGTGGCTCAGATAACATTGCTCGAGTGGTAATCTCTACCAACTTCCACTTTTCCCATAGACGGTCTCGTTCGAGCTTGACATGATGAAGCTCAGCTTGGGCTTGGTCAAGAGCGAAGCCCAAGGACGCCACCTCTTTACCGAGCTCCGACAAATGGGCTTCATATGGAGCAATTCTACTGGATGAGGCCATCACTTCTTTTGTCTGAGTAAATCGGATTTGTTAAAGCCCTATATTTATACTAATCATGTGATCACTGTTCAACTTCTATATTAGCAACGGTAAAAATTATTAGCATAAAACCAAAGAAGTTGACATTTTATATAAAATTTTTACATAAAGAGACATTTAAATAGATCAAGTGGTATTTCCATTAATGAAACTTTGGGTCGTTACACACACCTCCTAAGCCCTCCTCAGTAGTAGTTGATCCTTCATCGGTCGCCACGTCCAAAAGGCCTTCGTAGACACTACGCCACCAGATCTATCCCCTACTGTTGCACCACCTAGGTCGGACCTTGCAGGTATCCCCTTTACTTACATGGTGTTCCCAGTTACAGTTGTGTAACATGACAGAGTCAGGCGCTTCTCTCACCACCTGATCCCATTGATCAGTCGTTATCTTGATAGCAGTGTGCCTCAGCAGCTGGGTATTTGGGGAGATTTTTAGGATCTCCTTGGGAATACACCATTACTCATGATCATTCAGGTCAGCACTCCTATTTTCTGATATTTATTTTTGGAGTTTGCTGCTACCTTCGAGTTCGATGGGCCTGAGTACCGGGAGACACCTAGCGACACTATCCCGGTGGTCTGATTTCAGATGGGCGGATGGCATTTTTCCCTTACCATGAACGATTTTAGCTGAGGGTGTGGTTTCTTTCACAATCCCATCACTCCACCCCTTGTCTCCACCTTGACCCAACCCGAGCATTCTGAGCTCATCACCATGCGGTGGGATATTTCTGGAACCAACCATCACTACACCCCCACTCCCCAGAAAAGTACCCTCATTGTTGAACATATCCTCTATTTCACCCACCAGTGATTTAGAGCCATCTTGTTTCCCCTCCATGAGAATATGGGAGTTGTAACCGACCGTGACATGGAGCTGCTCACCTGTGTCATCTGACAAGACTACCCATACCTCCCCTACCTTACTGCCTCCTACTTCCACACCATGTTCACCGGATGTCAGGGGAACCTGAACGGTGGGTTTTATTCTACCTGCCTTGTCCACCACCTTGGCGTATTAGAGCCTTCGCTTCCTCACGGCCAATTAGGTTCACCCCAGTAGATATAATTTCTCATGCTTATTCGCATGGGATTGGTCTGGAAGCAGGGGTTACTTACGTTCTTTCCCAGGCCCCACCATCACCCCCTATCGACTCTCCTACACCTAAGTCTGCACCTATCCCTTCTTCCCCACCCCATCCCCTTATTCCTACATTCCTTCTTCTTTAGTTCTTTCTCCCGCCCACCTCCCTCCACACCCTTGGTCGATATATCCTTTACCCTACTCTTAACCGAGATGGAGTTCCACCAGGATACTATGGACCAGACACGTAGGCAGCTCGAGAAGATGTTGGGGATACTTCTTCAGCATCATTTTATTCCACTACCCCCATCTCTTTCTACTCCTTCAGCTCCTAGACCTTCTTCCGCTGCTCCACCGCCATTTACAGCACTGGCCACAGATTCAGTTCTCCCCTCCACTACTAGCCCAAATCCTACCACTACTACTACCGGTTTGGAGATAGTTGTCGATCCTTCTATTCCATGTCCAGATCATGTAGCTCCGGCTACTATAGCTTCTATTCTGAGTGAAGCTTTCGAGCCTCTAGCTTCCACGGCTACTGATCCTTCTTTGTCAGTTGCTTCTGTACAGGATGATTCCTCTTCTGAGGCGACCCCCTTACTGGTTTTTGGGACATTTCTTCCATTATATATATATATATATATATATCTTTTTGTGATATCTTGTGCCTATGTTATGTTGAGTATGCATGCAGTTTTCTCTCTCCACGACCATCACAGGTACTCTGGCATGCTATGAGTTGTACTTATCCACCACTTCCCATCTTTCTTCACCTAGACATGAGGGGAGTATTGTTTTTCAAATTTTTGTTGTTTTCTTTTTCTTTATGATTTTACTTATTCCATTACTTCCCCTTATCCTGGTCCATTGTTGTGTCCACACATTCCTTTCTCTGCCTTTATGTGGAACTTAGGGGACCATGTGCCCTATTCAGTTTGGGGGGCTTCTCTACCTACACTGCTCTTTTTCCCTTGAACTAATCTAGGAGACATCATTAATAGATGAAATATTTTAAAACTATGGAAACTTTTTGGATAATTATAATTATAAATAATAAAGGCATAGTTTATAATTTTAGAATTTACATGCTTATTTTAAAATTTTAAAAAAATTATTTTAAAATGATTGTTGATATGGTTGATTTTACAACTTAAATTCTTGTCTATCTACATTTATTAGACTATTCATTTTTATTCATGACATGACCTGATTGAACCTTTATCTTTTTCCTCATTCCCGATAGGTATTCTAAACCTTTTTTACATATTATTTCTTATACCCTCTTTCTTGAGAGGTTCTTAGGATATGCATAACTACCAGAATTTTCAAGTTTTTCTCTTTAAAGCATGAAGATTTTTAACCTCATTAAAATGGTTGAGCCATTTGATTGTTTTTCAACCCCTTTGAGCTTGATACCTACCCTACATCTGATCTTCGTAAACCCTTAGAAACCATGAACAACCTTTATAGAAAGCTACATTACAATCCTATTTTCCTTTCCTACCCTAATTCTTTTATAATTTTGCATGATTATTCACTTGAGATTTAGAGAGGGATTTCTAGTTTTTCATGGTACATTTTGGTGAGAAACCATGAACTAAAGTGTGGGAGAGTTTTTCACTTGATCAATTGGGTAAAAGGGTTCCATAGCCTACTATCCATTGTATTCTTGGTGTACCATTTAATAAAAAAAATGAAAAAGATGGAACATGTTCATTTATTACACTTTACTGATGGTTTGTGGACCCATTTTGGAAAAAGACTATCATGGTGATGATATCATTTTTAAGAGATCTTGATTGGGGGTGGATTTTTATTGAGCTCTAATTTTTGAATATCATGCATTGTTGTTTAAGAATTTATCCTCCTTTTTTAAGCCTATGAGATTATTTTTCACATTATTACCTACCAACCCTTAACCTCAGAAACATTTGAACCTTGATGAAATACCTCATGATTTTTGTGATTTAAATTTATAAAGTAGATAATCAGAACACTTGTAAGCATATGGATAAAGTTCATATACTTAAGATTGAGAATAACTCTGATAAAATGATCTTGAGTGATGAGAGTATTATTTTCTGGTGAGGTAAATCATCAAGTGGCATGTGTAATTGTGAAATGTTGAACGATGTTCATAAAAGAGAATGGAAGTTTTATAATTAAACTATAAAGTAGGCATGATTATAATATCATTTAAAATTGAAACATGTTTTTGTGTAGTCATTTTCTATGCCTATGGTATTTATAAGTATAATTAAAGTTTAATGCTTCACTTTTTGGAATATGGATACTATCGATTAGATGTTGAGATTTTTCTTGAGGACAATCAAATAACTAAGTGGGGGGGGGGGGGGGTTTGATGTACCTTATTTGTGTATACATTTTCATACATTTTATCAAGTTTTTAAAACATGTTTTCAATAGATACAAGTTCGTTTTGAGATAAAATAATTTAATTAGGTGATTATAATTTTTTTTAGGTATTTTTATGAGAAAGACACAAATCGGGGGAAAGTTGATCAAAAATTACAAACTACACACCATGTAATTTCGAATACACACCGTGTACCAAAACCCCGACATGGTTTGGCCAGGCCAAGTACATTTCCATGTTACTAGAAGCCTGTACATGCCATGTACTTTATTTACATGTTGTTTATCTTCTTCTAGAAGCAGTTGGTGGCTAAGAAGAAGTATACATGCCCATGTTGTCGGTCGACCTTTACATGTTGTGTACTTAATTTACACGCCAGTTATTGCCTTCTAGAAGAATTTGGTGGCTGGTGAATAAGAGTAAACACCGTGTATGGAAACACTACACACCATGTGCCTCCACCTATCAGGCAGTTCCGTGTTCTAAGTCAAATACAGCGTGTTAGGTCATCCACTGGCGGAGAAAAAGATGGCAAAAGCGTATTGAAAATAGTACATGCCATGTACTTTCCAGTACATGCTGTGTACTCTAAAAACCTATAAATAAGTGGTAGTCCCTCCAAGTTCAGGATTTATACATTCACTCATTCAGATTTTCTTCAATAGAACTCTGGGTATGTCCTAGAAGAGAAGAAGAGAGAGAAAGAAGAGGAGAGAAGATAGAAAGGAAGGTGTTTTCGTGCTACCTTCCCAATGAACTTTGCCTCAAAGCTTTCAAGAATATGTTTTCAGGTAATTCAAGTTCTTTAATTAATAGATACTCCATGAGTAGCTAACTTCCCTATGTGTTGGGGCTGTGGACAAATGAATGTTTTAATTTATCAATTGTGATGTTGTAATCTTATTGTTCATCTTTTATTCCTCACAATTCCTTATTAAACCTTTCTAAATATCACTAGAAATCTCGTATCGGACCAAGAACATGATTTCTAGGGATCCTTAAGGAATTATGGTTTAAAATATCAATGACCATTGGATATTTTAATCATCTCAAAAGGGATGAAATTAATACAAATTAATTAAATCAATTTCCAGACCAACGAATTTGGCTTCCATTAATTTCAAAAAAACTTACCGGACCAAGGGGGTTCTATTACATAATTAATCCCAGAGATGTGAATTATCATGAACAACACAACCTCATAAGAAAATTTATTAAATAACAACCTCTTAAACTTCACAGCCCTGATGCATTTCCCTCAAAATTTGCATCAAACCAAATTCCTGTGTTTTTCTTTATCCTTTAAGTAAATTTTCTAAGAAACTAAAATACAATCTCTCTTTTAATGAAAACATTAAAGAAATAAACTCTAAATTCAGTACACTTTACTAAATCAAATACAAACTAGATAAGAAAGAAAAAATAACTCCTTTTCCCCATGGATCAACCCCTTACTGGTACTATACTCATTAGGTTTAAATAATTTTGAAATCCAGAGATAACACTTCGGTAGAAATGACTACCAGAAGGTCTCCCCTCGGCATAGGAAATGGAGGTTTGATAGGGGGAGTAAGCTTTCTCTTAAGTTCTTCGGACCCTTCGAGGTGTTGCGGTGGGTCTAAGAATTGGTTTACCAGCTGGCGCTACCATCGCCGCTAAAAAGGGTGCACAACGTCTTCCATGTGTCTCAACTCCATCAGTATCTACGCGATGATTCACATGTCCTCAACTAGGGGATACTGGATATCGAGGATGACACGACATTCGTAGAGCAACCAGCGAGGATCGAGGATCATGAGAAGAAGGTGTTTTGTGGATGAACCATTCCATTGGTCCGCGTGTTATGGAGGAATGGTGGACTCAAGGAGAGTACCTAGGAACAAGAGACACAGATGTGCATCCAGTACGCAGAGTTATTTTGAGTTTTGTTCTGTTTTATTTCATACTTTATTGTGATGTAGTTCTTGACCTTTTTAAATATTAAATTTTTTATTTTCCTTATTCTCTAAATGTGTGTGAAGAGTCTTGACTATGGTGAGGGGAGGACATGATCCCTAATCAAGACGCATTAATGTGGATGCGATTAAACTCATACAGGCGAGTAAATGCCACCCAAAGCGGATAGTATCTTGACATGGGGGAAGGGACTCTCTGATCCATATGACTGGAAGGTGTGAAATTTATATGTTTGTGTGGTTACTTGAGGGAGATTTGTTCATAGAGGTCGAGGAGGTTTACCCCTGAGAGGTATCTTCGAGGTGGTTATTCGTACCCCTCTCTTTTCTTCAAGTCTAGTTTTGATTCTCGATGAAAAGAATAGTTTGAGAGGTATCTGATATAATTTCTTGGACCCTCCTAGTCCATTACTTTGCCAAATTTCTGGTTTTTGGAGTGTGACTCGTTAAGTAGTTTTCCAAAAATTTGGTTCCACCAAAACGGTGGAACTTGTCATGGTGGCACCGGTCATGGTGGCAGTGTTATGGTGGCACCGGTCATGGCGACAGCATGATGGTGGCACCGGTCACAGCGGCACCATGAATGTGGAACCATGACGGTGGAACCATGATGGTGGCACCAATCATGGAAGCACCGTGATGGTGGTACCAGTCATGGTAGCACCATGACGGTGGTACCGATCACGGTAGCACCGTGACGGTGGCACCGGTCATGGCAGCACCGTGACGGTGGTACCAGTCACGGCAGCACCATGACGGTGGCACTTTGACGGTGCCACCATAGCGGTCACACTATCACAGTCACACACCAAAATAGTGGCACTACTTACAGTGTTCCTACAAACTGGTGGCACCGTGATGGTGGCACTATGATGGTGGAACCATTACGATGTCTCACCAAATGGTGTCCCACCCTTTTTTTCCAGTTTCTAACTTTTTCCAGTTTCGCTCCTATAACATTTTTTTGACGTAAAAGTGTTTTAATACCCCTTTAAAATCCATTTAAAGCACATAAATGGTATCTAAAATCCCACCAAGAGTTAGGCGACCCTTGGGGTTACCAATCCATGTGGCTTTTTCCTCAGTGTCACCCCTTTTTACCGTAATTTCCAATTCCACCCATATTACACATTTCTCTCTATTTAAAGGAAACCCTTTAACTCACAGCTATTATGGCCACCTATCCAATGATAATTATTAAATAACAATTAATTCCATCATTTTTAACCATCCAAACACATGGTGAAACCACAATATTCCTTTAAAGCTGTTCAGGATTTCATATCTCATTACTCCACGATCTTTCCTTTTATCACACGAAGATTCTTTCTTCTTCTTGGCTGGTCTCTTTTCTTTTTCTTTGGTGCATTTGTAGTTCCCCTTTTTTAGGCTAATGGTTCACCTATGTTGAAGCCTTTCCTACTCACTCTTGGAGTCCTTGGATTTCCTCCCCTATAAGTTTTGCATCCTCAGTTCTTGGCGCGTGGAGAAAAACTTTGATCATCGATCATCCAAGTAGGGTTCTTCCTTCATCTCTCTTTTATGATTATCATGTGGGGTGGGTATGATAATGTTTCCTTTGGGGATGGATGAAACCAAAACTTAACGAAGATAATAAATGGTTTTTAAATAATGAAGGGTTGTTTTTGATAATGCTGTTTTACTCTCTTATATTTTCTTATATGTCGTGAATTATATGGGATTATATCCAATAAAAATAGTGGTCATTGGTGGTCCTTCCTTGCACACTAATGAAACCCTGTCTTTTATGATGATTGAATGAATATAATAGGGAAATTGGTTAATCACATAAACTCAGTTGATTAAATGTATGTCCAGTGAACAAAAATCCTTGTGTGATCACCCCAGTTAACCAAACGGAAAGAAGGAACTTAATAAATGGTGTGTTTGAATATGAAAACTCCCTTGATCTGTCTTGGTAATATTTGTGGTTGTTCTGCTTGATGCTTGTGGGGTGACGTGGATGGGGATGGGATCCCCTATTGTGCAGTTGTTGGTTTGTGGATCTGATGTTGTGTGGGGTTATATCTTCGGGCTTGTTTTGGTTCCAGTACTTCGAGGGATCTCACAGATCCCTTTTTTTGCTGTGACTTTACAAGAGCATCGGGTGTGAATGCTTAAATTATGCTTGACTATTTTTCCTTCCTTGGCTTGTGGCATGTATGTTAGTTGGTCGGAATGGACTGAAGGCCATCATTTTTTTATTATTTTTGATAATACACCTTTCAAGGGGTGATATGGAACCCTTACATGGCCTGAAGGCTTAGAGACAATTACATGACCCGTGGGTCTTAGAGGGAATCACCCAGACAAGACAACATAGAATTGCTCCTCCCCAGAATATGTCATAATATCAACACTCCACCTTCATAGGGATGGTCGGCTTGCTGTTATATGCAAGGTTGCATAGGCCCTGTATCAATGGAAAATTCATACCCTCTCATTCTTCCAATTCCAGTTATCTCTACTCTAGTGAATGTGTCTTCACTGATCCTCATCTAAAGCCTTGTCCCTTGTAGTCTAACTAGTACATCTACATCATGTGGCCCGAAGGAATTGGGGTGGACCTAAGGCCTTAAGGTGGCCCGAAGGCCTTGAGAAACAACTGGCCCAAAGGCCTTGGGTGGCCCGAAAGCCTTGCAGGACCTGAGGACCAAACCGGTGGCCCAAAGGCCCAAATGGATGAATAGTTATGGTTGTTATAGTACCGAATAGCTCCTGCTACATTACTTCTACAGTACTACTATGGTTCCTTCTATAGTACCCGGAAATATGGAATCACTTGAAAATGATAACAATAATGGGCTCGATGGGGAACTATTTTCTGGGAATTATTTGTGCCTTAGTTGTGGTTGTTGTGCTTTTTATGAATGAATAGTAATGAGGGTATTTGTGTATGGGATGATTTTGGAACCCCTGGGTTGGGATGAGTTATTTTTTACCTATATTCATAATTTAGTTCTTATGTTTCTTATTCACGCCCCACCCAAGTAGAGACCTTCTTGCCGAACACCCCCATTTCATGGGGGAGGGTGTTTTCCCAACACTCTTATGAGTGGTTGGTTATTATCTCCTTTTCTTCTCCCTTTCCTGGTTATCCAAAGACTCTTCAGATAGGCTGTGATGGCATGAGGTATATTATATCCCAAGATTCTTTGGGCAGGGTGTGTTGTGGTGGTTGTCCCAAGTTTGTGCGGGCAGGTTGTTTCCCAAGTGTCTTCAGGATGAGGCCCAGGTGTCTTCGATCATGTGATAGTGTTAATATTTTCATTATTAATAATATGTTTTTCAATGATT
The DNA here is from genome assembly GCA_963277665.1 of Viscum album. Classification (NCBI taxonomy): domain Eukaryota; kingdom Viridiplantae; phylum Streptophyta; class Magnoliopsida; order Santalales; family Viscaceae; genus Viscum; species Viscum album. Next base: position 737,142,196 of record OY728125.1, on the reverse strand, counting down.
TAATCCCTCCCAATTATTCAATTTGAGTATATTTTCATCATTTATGTGTTTTGGTGTATTTTGGGCTTAAATGTGAAAATGGGGTAATTTTGTAAAATTGACAGTTTTTGGGAGCTTCTTTTTTTTGGGAATAACTTTTACATTATTGATTCAATTGGAGTTAATACATTTTCTAGACTTCATATGCTCATGGGACTCAATTTTTTATTCTGGACCAAGACCCAATTCTAAATCCAATGGTACATAAAAATCAATCAAATATAGAAATCAGTCTGGCAGGCAGAATGGACCCCATTGCATTAAATCTAACATATATCATTCAACAGACCTTAAAATGAGGTTATTTAGCTGGTGTTGAAATAGTACTTTCAAAGGACGGTTCAAATTAAATTTCATAAAATATGAATCTCATCAAGGCATCTTTTAGGATCGTCCAAGTGGTGTGGGTGAAACAATGTTTGGCGACTAGAAGAAGTCAAACTCACTAATCAAAAAATATCTTCCTATACACATGTCTAAAGGCTTTGATATTTTGAGGATAGATATAAAACTCAATTTCCAACATCTTATAAGAAGGTAATTTGGCTTGTTTCGGATGTCTGGTGGGCATAACAGGGGAAAAAATCTGGAGGATAGATTTTGGAGGATCAAAATTTTTGTTCTTGTTTTTCTTTATTTTGTTCTTCTTAGATTTTTCATGGATTATTATTCCCAATTAAACTAGGTTACCCTTAAAATGGTGGGGTAGATCTTCTGAGTGATTTGGGAGGGGTAGTTTTACCCTTTTGTAATTATTGATTTCTTGCACTTAATGTTTTAAAATCCTCTTTTCTCTTCTACGAATCGGTTTCAATTTTTTATAACAGTTTTTATTATCATGTACGATTGTATCTAATTTTAGATTCTGTTGTTTATTTTTATTTGGTAAAGGATATATATCTCCCTCCACTATGTTTTGGTTTATATATGATGGAATAGACCAGGACTTAGTGGTGAAGTACTCAGTAATCACTGGTACGTGTGGGAGAAGTAGTGAATGTTCTTGATTGCTTGGGATGAACAAGACCCGATTGGGAATTGCCTAAGATAATTAGGGGTATTCTCTAAAACTATTTTACAAATTTTAAGGAGATTATACCAATCTAAGGTTTTATTAAGGTTTATTCTCACATTATTATTTGACCAAGGTAGTGAGGAGAAATGATTGTGCATTCTCACTCTTAATGACTTAGCAAAAGAGAATTAATTGGGTAAAATGAACTGTGATAGAATTACAATTGGAAAACCAACCCTAACTTAATCCCCATTTCATATCACTGATTTAAATCACATAATTTGTCAAAAAAATTTAAAACTTTCACTTAATTGCTTTACTTTATTTAGTTTCTTTCTTGTATTTTCCAAATCAAACAATTTCAAAAACAACATCACTTATTTTTCTTATTTTAAGTGACAAACAATATTGTTGAGCACTCCTCTCTAGAGAAAACCTAGGTAACCCACTATAATAAATTTTAACTTAGGTTATATATATATTTTTCCACACCCAAAGACAGGCATATGTCAAATCTTGGCGTCATTTCCAGGGAGGTAGTGCTGACATTTATATTCTTTTCTTTCCTTTCTCTTTTCATCTTTTCTCTTCAAAATTGCATGACTAGAACTTCAAAAACTGAACCTTTACCCATAGATCCTGAAATTGAAAGAACATTATTGAATAGAATTAGAAACAAAAATTTGAAATCTGAATTTGAGTAAATTCCTCTTACAGAATCAAGTAAGACTTCAAGTATTCACTCTGAGATTATCATTATGGTTGAAAATTAAAACTCAACTCTTAGAGACTTCTGTGCACCACAATTCATTAATCAAAACAATAAACTTTCCATGATAGTGTTACAAAATGATTTTGAAATGAAACCTAACCTAATTCCTTTGCTTCCAAAGTTTCATGGTTTGGAAGGTGAAGATCCAAACAAACACATTAAATAGTACGCATGTGTTTGCTTAACTTTCAGACCCTGTGGAGTTGCTGAGGAGTAGGAAAAGTGGAAGGCTTTTCCGTTTTCATTGGATGGGGCTGAAAAAGAATGGTTTTACGACCTACAAATAGGATATTTTCATGACTAGAATGACCTAGTAAGATGTTTTATGCAAATATTTTTCCCCGCCTCTAGAAGCACAGTCATTCAGAAGGAAATCTACGTCATATGACAATCATCTACAGAAAACCTTTCCGAGTATTGGGAGAGATTTAAGAAGCTATGTGATAGCTGCCCATATCAAGCCATTGAGGAACATCAATTTCTTGTCTTATTATATCAAGGACTATTGGACAATGATAGAAACCTTCTTGATGCATCATCTGGAGGTGAATTGATTGAAAAGTCACTAGAAGAAGTCAGGGGCTTGATTGAGAAGATTTCTCAAAACTTGCAACAGTTTGGAACAAGCGGTATTCATGAGGTACACACTTCTCATCCATCACCCTTACTAGAAACTAAGATTGAAGAGATAACTAGTATGGTGAGGTAGATGGCCTTCAATCAAGTTAGTTACCAACAAGAACCAACTAAGGTATGTGGTTTATGCTCATCACCTGAACATTTTACTGACCAATGTTCTAAAATATAGGGAATGGAAACATGTGCAGCAGCCATTCAGCTAAGGCAGTTCCAACAAAATCAAGGATGGAGAGATCCTAAACAAGTCAATATGGGTTTGGAAATCTGCAGAATCAAGGTATACCCCTATACCAAAACCAGTTTCAAAACCAACCACTATTCCAGAATCAATTCCAAAACCCACCACCATTTCAAAAAAAAAAGCAGTATTATAACCAGCCTTCTTACCACAAATAAACCACTTTACAAATATCCTATGAGCATCCATCTACCAGTGCACAACCTCTAATTCAAAACAAACAGAAAAAATCTGAGTTTGAGGGGTTGAAGGTTACTATTAAAGATTTTTCCAACAAGTTTAAAAGTTTCATGGACTTTCTGACCAAAAATCTAGGTAAAATCCATTCCCAAACAATAACAAACCCAAAAGAGAATGTTAGTATGATAAAAATAATATGTGGAAAATAACTCCCACCACTAGACACCATTTAGCCTAAAACAAGACCACCTAGGCTAAGGTAGAATGAAGTTGGAAATGATGAAAATTATATGAAAATGCATCGGGAAGAAGATAAGAAAGAGAAGGAGGAGAAGGATATGCCAAGGAAGAAGAAACAAGAAACACAATTTCAAAGGAAACAAAGGGAGAATAAAGATATACCCCCACCATTTCCATCAAGGATAATTGAATCAAAGAGGTTGCAAGAAGAAGCACTGCAAAAAGAAATTTTGGACACCTTCCTGAAAGTGGAAATCAACATACCTCTGCTTGAAGAACTCCAAAAAAATTCCAAAGTATGCTAAAATTTTGAAGGATATTTTCACCAAGAATAGAAGACTTCAAGGTAATTAGAGGATCAATTTGGGAATAATTGTCTCGGACCTTATCACACCACAATTACAAACCAAATGTCAAGATCCAAGGAAATTTTCTATTCCATGCACCATTGGTTCATTAAATTTCTATAATGATTTGTGCGATTTAGGTGCATAAATTAATGTATTTACTCACTAAGTAAATACTTATTTACATATGGGAGACTTGAAGCCCACAAGAGTGGTGGTCCAACTTGCAAATAGATCCACAGTTTTCCTAGCAGGAGTTCTGGAGGATGTCCTGGTAAAATTCAAAGATCTTTTATTCCCTGCTGACTTCTATGTGTTGAATATGGAAGATGATAGGATCCCATCACACTCACCCATAATTTTTGTGAGACCTTTATTGAATACAGACAAAACCATCATAAATGTCCATGAAGGGACACTTACCATGGAGTTTAGAGATAGCACTATCCACTTCAATATTTTTGAATCCACGAGGCACCCATCATATGATCATTCACCCTTTGCACTCTCCCATGAAGATGGTATAGAACCAATTGAATAATTGGGTATTTTCCATGAATTATTATCATTGGGAGAGAATTTTTCCATTAAAAATATCACTGAACATATGGATTCCCAAAGAACTAGAGATTCTGATTTCCTGTGGGAAGAAGAGGTAAAATATGATTTATTTGATAATTTGTTAAATGACGATGAAGATGATATAATTTATTATATATAGGATTTAAAACCTTTGTAAGTGGGGAACATCAATTTAGTTTTATCCCTTGAGCATCCCCTTGATCTATAATTAAAACCATTCCCCAATGATTTAAAATTTGTTTACCATATGGAGGGATAGAAATTACCAGTAATAATTGCTAATAATCTATCTGAAACTCAAGAAAAATCATTGAGTTTTCTTTTGAGAGAGAATTTACAAGAAATATGGTGGATCTTAGGTGATATCCTAGGAATAAACCCAAAAATTTACTCACATAGAATTTTTCTTGAGGGATATTCCAAACCTGTCAGACAACCCCAAAGGAGGATGAACCACACCTTGATGAAGGTTTTGAAAAAATAGATTGAGAAGCTGTTAGAAGTTGGGATCATCTATCCCATATCATATTCACAATGGGTTAACCCCATCCATGTAGTCCCAAAGAAAACTATCATAACCATTATGAGAAATGAAAATAATGAATTAATATCTGTGAGAATTCAGAATAGCTAGAGAGTGTGCATATATTTTAGGAAGTTGAATCAGGTCACTCAAAAAGATCATTTACCTATCCCTTTTATTGACCAGATGCTAGAGAGAATGTAAAGGAGAACTCATTATTGCTTTTTGGATGAATTTTCAGGTTTTTTTAGGTACCCATTGATCCCTAGGATCAAGAGAATACTACATTTACTTGTCATTTTGGTACTTTTTCATACAAAATGATGACATTTGGATAGTGTAATGCTTCAGGTACATTTTATATGTGTATGGTAAGTATATTTTCTGATCACATTGAAGATTTCTTGGAAGTTTTATTACATGATTTCATAGTTTTTGGAAATTCTTTGGACCATTTTTTGAAAAATCTGGAAAAAGTTTTGAAAACTTGCATTGAAAAGATCCTTGTTTTGAATTTTGAAAAGTGTCATTTTATGGTTGAGATAGGAATTATCATTGGACATTTCATTTCATATAAACACATTGAAGTTGATAAATCAAAAATTTAAGTGAAAAATTCTTTTTCTTACCCAACTTGTGTCAAACATGTTAGATCATTTTTAGAAAATGCAGGATTCTATAGGAGGTTTATCAAAGATTTCAGTAAGATTTCTCTCACTCTCTCTATATTACTTTTGAAATATGCTAATTTCAATTTCTATGGTTCATGTAGGGAAGTCTTTGATGAGTTGAAAAGGAGATTGATTACACCACTAGTAATGCAGCCACCCAATTGAGAAAAACCATTCGAGCTACCTTTTGATGCTTCAAACCAAGAAATTGGTGCAGTCCTTTCTCAAATAATTGAGGTAAGGAATCAATTCATTTCATATGACTCAAAAACATTAGATGTGGCCAAATTCAAATACACAACAATATAAAAAGAGTTTTTAGCAGTTTTTTTTTATTTAGAAAGATTTAGATCATATCTGCTTGGAACTGAAGTCATTGTGTTTTCTGATCATGAATCTCTTAGGTACTTGATGAAGAAGGCTGAAGCAAAACCAAGTCTTTTGAGATGGATGCTATTACTATAGGAGTTCAACATAGAAATCAAATATAATAAGGGAACTGAGAACCAAGTGGCTGATCACTTAAGTAGACTTCCCAACACTGCTGAAGTTGAAATTCCAAACATTGAACCACTGAATGATCACCTTCCAGGAGATCAATTATACTTGATTAAAGGAGAATTACCTTAGTATGCTAACATGGTCAATTATCTGGTAACATCACAAGTCCCATATCATTTAAATTCTCACCAAATTCAAAAATTGAAATCTTAATCTATATATTACATCTGGGATGATCCATTTCTATGGAATATTTGCAATGAACAACTGATAAGAATATGTTTTCCTAAAAATGAAATTGATTCCATTTTTAAGTTTTGTCACACATTAGATTATGGAGGGAAATTTGGACCTAAAAGGACAGAAAGTAAGATTTAGAATCTATACTTTATTGTCCAACACTTTTCAAAGATTCTTATGAATTTTTCAAACAGTGTGAAAAATGTCAATTCATAGGAAATATTTCAAAGATACAAGAGATTCCCCAAAAGACACTTAGTTTTTGTGAAATTTTTTAAGTTTGGGGGATAGATTTTATGGGCCCTTTCCCAATGTCATTTGGAAATTCTTATATTCTGATTTCTGTTGATTATATTTCCAAATGGTTGGAATCAAAAGACACCAGGACTGACAATGCTAAAGTTGTTTGTGATTTTTTCATGGATAACATATTTTTTAGGTTTGGAGTTCCCAGATCCATCATTAGTGATCAAGGGACTCACTTTTTCAATAGTATAATGGAGGGTTTTTTGAAAAAGTATGGGTTGCATCATAAAACATCAACTCCCTATCATCCACAGACTAATGGGAAAGCTGAAGTGTCCAATAGGGAAATAAAAGGAATTTTGGTAAAGACTGTTAATCCAAATAGGAAGGATTGGAGCCAAAGATTAGAATACACATTATCGGATTACAGGATAGCCTATAGAACCCCAATTGGAATGAGTCTTTATAGGCTGATTTATGGGGAAAGTTGTCACCTACCTATGGAATTGGAACATAAGGCATACTGGGTTGTGAGGAAGATGAACCTGAATATTGAAAGTGTTGGTAAAGAGAGAAGATTGCAATTATAGGATCTGGAAGAAATTAGAAGGGAAGCATTTGAAAATACCAGGATTTACAAAGAGATAACAAGAGTGGATCATGATAAACTGATCTAACCAAAAGACTTTTATACTAGAGACAAAGTATTTTTATTCAATCCAAGACTCAAGCTGATGCCAGGTAAACATTTTTCTTGATGGGAAGGTCCATTTATAGTTATTCATGTATATCCTTTTGGTGTTGTGCATATTGGTCTCTTTAGAGACATCCAATAAAATTGGAATGTGTTTTTCATATTATGAAGGATGGAGAGAAGGTTCCATTCACTGTCAATGGGAATAGGCTGAAGAAATTCATTTGGACCATGCCATCAGATCCAATGGAGGAGATCACACTCCTCCAACATTTTTATTGATAAAAACCATCAGGTTGTACCTCTCCTTTAAATTTTCTTGATTACTGTGATTCAATATCAAATACTCTTACATGTTAAATACATTTTAATTCATTGTAGACACTACATCATTTAGGTGTGGGGGAGGGAACCTTTGTAGTTTTGGTTTTTTATTTGTTAAAATGTGTGTGTGTTTCAAATTTTGTGTGTTTATTTTTAAATTTTTGTGTTTTTTTGAAACTTTTGAGATTAAATGATTATCTTTTACATTTTTAAAATTCATGTCCATGGGATAAATAATTTATTCCATGAAACGGAGCTTAAATGAATGCTAAAAATGACTTTGTTTCAAGTTTAATTCTTTAGGAATTTCATGAAAAGTACTCTGATTTTAGAATCTCATGCCACATATTACTATATTTATATTTGAAATCACATTCCTGTGAGTCTTTTAAACCTATTATTTTCATATTCTTTACATTCACCTCATTTATTGGGAGAATCAAACAATGCTTGATTTAACCAGAATTTGATTTATTCCTATAAAAACTTGAGGGTTTGAGTACATGTGTTTTAAATAATAGAGACATTTATTTGGTTTTAAAGCCCTATTTTCAATAAAATCCTCTTTATTATGGCCATCCTTGAACATTTAATCCTTGTAGCCCTTAGAATCCATGAACAACCTATTAGGATGGCCACATTACAAACCAATTTTCCCTATCCAACCTGCTCTTGAAGTAAAATTGCATGATATGGTTGAACTTAAGTGTGGGGGAATATGTAGTGTATTGTTATACCATATTTGGGGATACTTTGGGTGAAAATAAAATGTTAGAGATATGTTATTACTGCTGAAAAAAATCATTCTGTTGGAAGCTGTGCCTTTTCTGGAGCTTCTAATAGATAAAGAAAGTTGTTCCTTTTCTGGAGATTTCAAGAAATATTATGTTTGAGAATATTGAAATGTTTTCTACTGAAATGATGAACAGTGTAAAAAAATACTTGATATTTCATGATTATGGAGCTTATTTTCTACTAAGGGGAGTGAAGAGGAGACCATACTTGTGTGAAAATTAGCGTAATGCAATTTTTCTTCAAAAAGAGCCAAGCCCTCTTCATTCAACCTCAGAATTTTCACATCTAAATCATACCAACCTAAAGCCATAGGACAACCTTTAAAATTACTCATGATAGACATATTTATTTGACTCACATCTATTGGAGATGTAGGAATTTATCAAGCCTATGGTGACCCTTGTATGAGTTTGGATGAGAAAGACATTGCTAAAAAAATTCAAATTTGTGTGATGAGAGATAATGAAAGTTAGGTAAGTGTTTTGTGTGCATGGGAGGAGAAATAAAGAGGAAATATATTTAATGATCTTAAATTAAGAACTTTAAATAATATTTTTTAAGGAGGTATGATATATTTTGTTTCTTGTTTTCAAATTGGTGGATCTCATGGATATATGTTTTGAATTTGCTTTGATTTTATTTTGATTCTGACTTATTTAGGAGTCCAAGTGATAAGTGTGGGGGAATTGATAAAGTTAATATTTTCATTATTATTAATATGTTTTTAAATGATTTAATCCCTCTCAATTATTCAATTTGACTATATTTTCATCATTTAGGTGTTTTTTGTGTATTTTGGGCTTAAGGGTGAAAATGGGGTAATTTTGTAAAATTGACAGTTTTTAGGAGCTTCTGTTTTTTAGGAATAACTTTTACATTATTGATTAAATTTGAGTGAATCCATTTTTAGGCTTCATATAATCTTGGGATTCAATTATTCTATTTGTACCAAGACCCAATTTGAAACCCAATAGTACATAAAAATCAATCAAATGGAGAAATCAGTCTGGCAGGTAGAATGGAAACCACTACATTAAATCTGAAATATCTCATTCAACCAAACCTAAAATTAGGTGATTCTAGTTGGTATCTAAATAGGACTTTCAAAGTATGGTTCACATTAAGTTTCATAAAATATTAAGCTCATCAAAGCATCTTTTGAGCATGTTCAAGTAGAGTGGGTGAAACAGTGTTTGGCGGCCAGAAGAAGTTAAACTAACTAATCAAGACATATATTCCTTTACACATGTCCAAAGGATTTGATATTTTGAGTATCTACAGAAAACACAATTTCCAACATCTTATAATAAGGGTTCTTGGCTTCGTTCATACTTCTGGTGGGAATAAAAGAGGAAAACTTCTGGAGGATAGATTCTGAAGGATCAAAATTTCTGTTCTTATTTTTCTTGATTTTATTCTTCTTAGCTTTGTAATGACTTATTCTTCCCACTTCAACTTGGTTACCCTTACCATGGTGGGGTATATCTTCTGAGTTATTGTGGAGGGGTAGGTTTACCCTTTTGTAATTCTTTAGTTCTTTCACTTAATGTTTTGAAATCCTCTTTTCTCTTCTGCAAATTGGTTTCAATTTCTTATAATAGTTTTTATTATCATGTATGATTGTATCTGATTTTAGTTTCTGTTGTTTATTTTTATTTGGTAAAGGATATCTCCCTCCACTAGGTTATGGTTTATATATGATGAAATATACAAGGACTTAGTGGTGAAGTACTCAGTGATCACTAGTACGTGTGGGAGGAGTAGTGAATGTTCTTGATTGCTTGGGATGAACAAGACCCAATTGGGAATTGCCTAAGATAATTGGGGGTATTTGCTACAAATATTTTAAAAATTGGAAGGATAGTAGACCAATATGTGTTTTCAGTAAGGTTTATTCTCACATTTTTATTTTACCAAGGGAGTGAGGAGAAATGATTGTGGATTCTCACTCTTAATGACTTAGTAGAAGAGAATTGGGTAAAGTGAACCGTGATAGAATTACAATTGGAAAACCAACCCTAACCTAATCACCATTTCATATCACTGATTTAAATCACATAATTTTTCAATTTGTTTTAAAACATTCACTTAATTGCGTTACTTTATTTGGTTTCTTTCTTGTATTTTCCAAATCAAAAAATTTCAAAAACAACATCACTTCTTTCTCTTATTTTAAGTGACAAACACTATTGTTGAGCACTCCTCTCTGGAGACAACGTAGGTAACCCACTATAATACATTTTAACTTTGGTTATATTTGTTTTTCCACACCCCACAATAGGCATGTGTTAGTGTGGTAGTAGTTATTTGGGCCCATGTGTCTTCGGGCATGGCGGTAGTTGTTCTGGCCCAGGTGTCCGTGGGCATGGTTATGAGTGGTTGTGGTGGACCAGGTGTTTGCGGGCATAGCTTTGGTTTTGGTATCCCAAAAGGTTGTTGTTGGGGAAGCAATGAGACTATAGTGAGAATGGCTAGGGAGTTATGAAGCATAGGATGTCTTCAATAACTAGTGGGAAAGTGGTGCAGGGTACCCAAACATTGATGTGTTATTAATATTACTTTACTTGACTTGCGTTATTTGGGGAGTGTGCCTTGGTGAGGTATGGGTGGATAGTTTCCTTGAAAGGTGTTTTGATTATATCCTTTTCTCATGGGGTATTAGAATGCCTCCACACTTGTGCATGAGAGATTTTGGTTTTCCCTACTGAGTATACCTGTATACTCACCCTACATATATAAAACTGCTTTCAGGTTTCCATGAGGACTTTGAGGACCATGTCGGACCCTATTAGCTCGAATGTTAGGACCGTTGATGTTTATTCTTTTCTTTTATTTTGGTAATTACCTTTGTAGTTTTCTTGTATTTTGTAACAATTTATTTGGAACATGCATATGGGAATGGATTTTTGGTTTTACATTACTTCTACCTTCAGTTTTAGAGTTTTTTGGGTTTTTACCATCATATCTCTGGATCCTACTAAATAAAAAGGGTAATTCCTTCCATATTATGTGTGATTCTATACCCTTGGTGCTAGTCATCACTATGAGGCCTATTTAAGACAGGACTTGGGGGCCATTATCTCTCCTTAAACTTTAGGAAGGTTCTAGCAGTTTTATATCCCTTCTCTCATCTTGGTGAAGGTGGGTTGTGACATATCTCCATCATCAATAGTAAAAACTTTACTCATACATTTTTATCCTCTTTTAAATATTTCCCCTTTTGATATTTATTTTTATAATTCCCATTTTTTCACATTTAAAACATTCAACCATTGATGATACCTTATGGAAACCATTATTCGAATCTATTGCATTAACCAAATGTTTCATTTTCCCTACAAGATTACTTATTCTATTTCCTTATTTTCCACACCCAAAACTTCTTCTCATTCCCTAGATACATTTCCCTGGGTTCTTCTTCTAACATACTTGACATATAGGAAAATGAATCTTCTTCCCTCCATGGTATTTATGAAACTCTGTTTTCCTCTTAGTAGGTAGGTTAGTAAACTCACACAAGTTGATATTTTTTGTCATATAATGAGATAGATGATTAGTAATAATCACAAGGTTTTATATTCTATCTCCTATTTCACTTGGTTTCTCATAAGGACAATCATTTAATTATTTGTCACATTCAACATTAATATGAATCCTCCTAGATCCAACTATTGACTAAAACTAAAAAACATAGTGTAAAAAACATTAATCATATTGAGTAATCATGTAAGCGTGAAAAATTATTCATAGGATTTCCAAATATGACTCATTATTTTTAATTTATGAAACCTTAGGTCCAACCTAGATCATCTATGATCATCATCTATTTAAATATTTCATGAAAGTTCATAAATAAGATGTGAATTAACCCAAGCATATCCCCAAGAGCATCAAGCCAAGTGTGTAGTGACACAGGGTCATTGGACTTGTGAAGATTAATTACGTATAACTCTACTTAGAACTAGTTAGTGGTGATCAAAGAATAATCCACATGGAATGAATCGTAGTTTTTTATTTAAGTTTGTGACCAAGAAGATAAAAAATAATATTAACATAAAACAACATAAAAACCTATTGTTAGTGTGGGAATGGTGGTGAAGTAGTGATGAAAATGGGGATTTTTGAAGATATGAGTGTGAGAGTAAGAGAAGAAAGAGAAAAATAGAGAGGAAAAAAACACAATTGGTGATAGGGATTAGATAATGAAGTTGGGGGAATTCAGCTGGCTAGTTTTTGTATAGATTTTCCTTTATTCATGAATTTGAATTGAAACACATGGAAATGATTTAAATTGGATAACCCAATTTATTTCCCAGTCAACCTATGACTGCATAGCTTCTATAGATTCTAAACTATAGAATTCACTTGATCACTAAGGCGAACAAATTAGTTTTCACTAAGTTCAAATTGTTAGTTGAACTCACTATGTGAATCTCCCTTGAGATTGATTTTATTTTTAGTGAAATCCTTGGACTAAAGACATTTTTACATCATGCATGACCAAGATTAGTTTTCACTAAACATAATTTTTTAAACTAAAATTATTATTTGAATATAAATAGATAGAAGCAACCCATTAAGATGATGCATAAACAAAGTAACAAAAAATAAACCAGTTCAACCTATTCCCTTAGAAGTGTTTTTCCACAAATCATGTATATACTAAACATATTCAAAGTATTTAGAATATAATAATCCATGAAGAAATAAATTAAATAATATAGTAATGGATATTGGATAATATTATTTCTCCCACAACTCCTTCTCAATTATAAATAGTTCTCAATGTCTCAGTTCTCTCATTGTCCTCTTTGTTCTTCCTGGTATGCATCTGTTGTGAGGATGGGTGTGTCAACCACCCCTTTTTGGATTCTTATTCTTATATTAATATTCCAATTTCATGATAAACCCTATATCAATATCATATTCATGTCTTCACAAGAAACTCTATACCTTCTACATTGCATGATTTCCACTATACATCATCCTCATTTAGTAACTGAAGCCAAGTTCCCTCCAACAGAATATACAACTCCTCAAATCTTTGTTCCATATAGAAAACATGATCCCTATCTTGGATACTCTCCATGTGGATGGATCAATGGTCATGATTAATGGTTCAGGCTTCTTATACCTTCTTTTTTATTTAATTCTTATCATCATGCACTCCTCCCACGATTAAGAATTTTCTATGCCTTCAAGAAAATTTGGAGTATAATTATCCTCATTCATACTAAGTGCACTGGAAGTCTTCAATAAAATTATCTATATGATATGATCAACTATTGATGTTCTCATCTCACCTACAGGGCCTATTTACTCCATATAGTCATTTTTCATCCCATAGGAATTTAGAAACACATAGTATACTCTCTTCAAATAATAGTTTTTAGATATAGGTTAATTGATTAACGTACCTAATTTTCCACATGGTCGATTTGTTAAATATGAATTTTTCTGATGTATCCATTTTCTATCATGTATCTAGTTTTTCAATTTAGTGGAATTGATTGACATACATGATTTCCCACATAGATGATTTGTGATGTATCCAATCTATCCACATGGATAATTTTATAACATATTCATTTTAGTTTATATAGCATAATCCCTTCACAAATATGCTCTTCCCATGTAGCCATTTCAGTTCACATAGAAGAATATGATGATGTATCCAAATCCCAGTTTAGATTTCTAACTCACGTAGTTGATTGGTAATCATCAACTTAGATTTAAACAAGATTATCCTATCACTAAATTAGAAATTCCAAGTGAAAGAGGTGTTGTAGGACTGAGCTTGATAATATCCTTCCTAACCCTTCTCACATCAGGCTCAGAAATCATGCCCTATGTGATCTATTATAAAACCAGCTGCCTTGAATCTTTGAATATAGAGTAGTAGGTAGACATGGGTTCATCATAGATCTTTGTCAAGATATGTGCATGTTGATTTTTTTAGCCATGATTCAGCTTGAATTTTAGTTCATTTTAGTGCAACCTTTAGTATTCCAAACAGGAGACATCATCCAAGACTTCAGATGCTGGGGATAGTATCAACTTCAACTCACCAAACTCTACTCAATTTTCATTCCTATTTATATGGGGCATCCCATGTAAGTGTATGAATCAATGGATTCTCCCTCATTAGAAATAGTGGGTCCCATACAATCAACCATAGCAGTAGTGTGGATTTCATTCTGGTGATCGTATGTGACCAAGGAGTGCAACTGCTTTTAGTTCCCTTTTTTAATTCTAAACAGGAGCTTCTATAACTCCTTAATTTTTTTACAGGATAAAAAAAGGGAGATTTGATGTTGTTAAAACTCTCAAATAGGATGATCCAGTAGTTCACAAATGAAAGAGACGTAACCAAGAATTGAAAAACAAAAGAACATCCCAAAGAAAATTAAATTTGGTTTAAAAAAATGAACACAAAAAACATTAAATTTGTTCCAGATTAAACGATTATCCATTATATTCTTGTTTATATAACAAGAAATCTTCAAATAAATAAAAAGAGATGTGGAAAAGGTAGTTAAATAAAATCCATATCAAAATCCCCCACACTTAATTTTTTTTTCTCAAACAATTTCACACTTTTTGTATTTTTAAAATAGACAATAAGAAATTTCAAAGTAATCACAAAATAAATCATGTTAAGAAATTTATTTACAGAGAAATTAAATCTGAAGTATGTCAGGATTTTAAAAAAATGACCATAGGAGTTCTTTCCTAACTTCAAATACACACTGGGAAATAATGGGAACACTAATTATTTCACTATTGAAGATGTCCCACCTCCTATATGAATTCACTCAATGCCCTAATTCAATTTTAATTCAAGTGATAATTATAATATTGATAACATGTTATATTTAAGTGGAAATAGAATCTTAACAGGAGGTACCTTTAATTATCACTCTTTCTTAGGTTCCAAAAATTCAAAGTTCATTTTTATCACTTCATTGATACAAATCAAATGATATTCAAATAAGTCAGTGGTCCCCTTATTCAACTAGGTTCAAAATTCCCCTCACCTTAACAAAATAATTTTTTACTATTATCCATTTTTTTGTATTTTACCCATCCATGTATTTGTAAAGCACTGTGCCAAATCACTTATTTGAAATGCATAGAAATATTACACACATACCCACTTCCTAGAGTCTCATATATTCATCGTGGGATCCCAATTTCCCATTTTACTCCAGTTGCAAAGGACTTAAATTATTATCATTTGATTTTTATCCCTAAGGTGATTATTTTTTAAAAGGTGATCCCCCCAAGTTCGAGTTCAAATTTCCAGTTTCCTCAATTTATGATCATAATTCCATAAAGATTTATCCTATCTGACTCCCTTCATCAGTTCCAAAACCAAATATCCATAAAAATAGTATGTAACACCCCTCAGAAATCATACACCATAGAAACTATAGAATCAATGAAAATATCAGTATCGAACATGTTATTTTCCTCTAGGTAGGATATAATTTAGTGTAATTAGAAGCCTAATACTCCTATTTTGTGAAATAATTTGAATTTTTTTTACTATTTTTTTTAAAAATAATGGGTATTTTGAGGTCTCAATAATTGAATCTAAAATTATCACTGAGAAAGACCCATATCCCCTACATATAAAACCCAAAATTGTCCCAAATGTTTAATCCTATTGTGGTAGATAGTTGAGTTGAAAACAAGTTTTCAATTCAGTATTAAAGATAATTTTAAATGGGGTTATCGGAAAGTTCAAAAAATCTCCATTCCACACATCAAAAAAAATTCAGAACCAACATTATTTATGAAAGTACATGATTTTTATTACTATTCATAGATAAAAAATCGATTTGGTTCAAATAGTAGCATGATAAACAATGTTGTATGGAATTTTTTAACTGAGTGATACTTTAATGGGTGCAATTAGGTTCCCCAATATAGCTCAACTTAATTTTAAAATCTCTAAAATTCACAATATAACACCCAAGAAAGAAATTTAGGACATGATTTTTACAATATCAGGGGGAATATTCCCCCACACATAGTTCACAATAGTAGGCAGTGAATAGTAAGTAGAGTATTGAAATGGTAAAAGAAAAAACAAATTCCTTGAATATAAGAGCTATGATCATTTAAGTTTATTCAAAATATCCTCCTCTATGGTCCTAAGTGAATACCTCTGGTTAGTACTTCAAATTTCCTAAAAGGTTATGAAAATAGAGATAAGAATACAGAATTATAAGTTTTTTTAAGAAAAAAAGCAAGCAAAGATTGTGTTAAGGATGTTTTATCTAGATGATATAGTGTATTGCTCCCTTGATTTTTCCTTTCCAAGTTTCTAGTGGTAGTAACACTCTAGTGGTAACATGTCATTTGATACCAGCAGATAGGATCAGTAAAAGACTAGAGAATCAAGAATTAGGAGTAAATTTTATTAGAAAAGGGAAATAATAATAAAACAAAAAAAATACCATGGGTTAGTTCCCATGAAACACTAATTTTATAGTTCTCAGTTATACTTAAGATATATTCATCCTTTAAGAAAATAAATGGAATATAAACCCTTTTGTTTCCCTTTAAATAAATGTTTGATTATATGACCATTGTCTAAGAATGGTATGTTTTCCTTTTCAACTATATCTACAACTCCATTAATAAGCACTCTTAGAATAGTGAAGTGTCCTGACCACTTGGTTTTCAATTTTCATGGGAAAAGTTTCAGCCTAGAATTGAATAGAAGTACCCTCTAACCATCCATGAAATAACTATTCTAAATTATTGATATATGAAAGGCTTTTGTTTTATCTTTTTAAATATCATCATTTTCATATGATTCCCTCTTAATTTACTATAGCTCACTAAACTCCAGAAACCTCCTCTCACCAGAAGAATTGAAGTCAAAGTTTGGGGGCTTTGCTACCCAAAAAGACTTTTCATGTAGTTCTACCATCCAAAGTTAAAATATTTTATTAAGGAAAAGGTATAACTCCATCCTTATGGGGGTATTTTAAGTAGTTCTGTAAGACTAAATATCCTCATCCAACTTCACAAACCAATCCTTTCTTGAGCTAGAAAATTTATTATTTAAAATCTATTTGATCTCTCTGTTAGACACTTCATCCTACCCACTAGATTGTGGGTGGTAGTTTGTACCATTTCTATGAGAAAATCTATAATTATCCATTAAATTATTGAAGTTGTAATTTTTAAAATGGGTTCCATTATATTTGATGAAGGCTCTAGAAACTCCAAACCTGGAAAATATGTTTTCTTGATGAATTTCACCACAATAGAAGCAAGATTGTTGGGTAAATCCACTGGGTCAACCCACTGAGAAACATAGTCTATAGCCACAAGAATATATTCATTCCTATAAGAGGAAGTTAAGGGCCCCATAAAATCTAATCCCCATAAATCAAAAACCTAAACCTCTAGTATTCATTTTTGTGTAAACTCTTTACTTATACCTATATTTTCAAGAATTTGGTACTTTCACAACCAATCACCAAACTCATAGCATCATTGAACAGTGTTGACTAGTAGAAACCATCTTGTGAAACTTTTTGAGTAGTTATTTCTCCTTAGTGGTTTCCACCCCAAAATTAATGAATATAAGTTCTCAAGGTTGGGTAACATTTACTCCACAACCACACATCTCATTAAAAAAACATTATAAAATCTTGTAAAATGAAGAGGTTCATCCCAAAAGTAATATTTTAAATCATATATAAACCTATTTATTTTGTTCTATGAAACATCCATCATCATAACACCTACAGCTAGAATGTTTAATAATATAGAAACCAAGAATATTGCTTTATAGAGGAAGAAAAAAAAATTTATTTAGGAAAGATGTGTTGATATCCCTTGGTTCATCAGTTTGGGTATTGGGAAGCCTAGAAAAATGGTATACAACCACATTTACAACAACTTTTTATCCTTTATTACCATATCAAATTCTTATAACTGAATATTCTACCTCATGAGTCTTGGATTTTATTCCTTCTTCGACAGCAGGTACTTGATGGTTGAATGGTTAATGAAAATGATCACCTTAGACCCTATCAGGTTTTGTATAAAATTTTCTAAGAGAAAAGATAATAGAATACAACTCCTTTTTACTGCTTGAATAATTATTTTGAGCATCATACAATAGCTTGATTACATAATAAATTACATTCATCCTTTTATCATTCCTTTATCCCAAAATAGAACCTACAACTAGATCACTATTGTCACACATCACTAAAAATGGGAACTTCTAGTCTGGGGTAGTGATCACTGGTGAAGCAATAAGGTTCTCCTTAAGAAAGTTAAATGAATCTAGGTATTTCTCATCAAAAACAAAATGTGTGTACTTAACAATCATATATCAGAGTGTCCTTGTGATCTTAGAAAATTCTATAATGAACATCCTATAAAATAAAGCATGGCCTAAAAAACTTCAAATCCACAAGACATTATCATGTGGTGGTAACTTTTAAATCACCTTAATTTTTGAATTATAAATATCTAGTCCCTTATTAAAAACCTTGTGCCCAAACATAATTCCTTATGTATCTATAAACCGAAACTTTTCCCAATTTAGAATAATATTTTTCTCTTGACATATTCCCAAAAAAGTTTCCATATTTCCAAGGTAGTTTTCAAAATCATTTCCCACAACTAAAGAATCATCCATGAACACTTAAATAATACTTTAAATCATATCCTAGAATATTTCCATCATGCATCTATAAAAAGTGGATAGAGCATCACACAATCCAAAGGGTATTCACCAATAAGAAAATATCCCAAATAGAAAAGTTAATGTGGTCTTCTTCTAGTCCTCAAAAGAAATAGCAATCTGGTTGTAGCTAGAGAATCCATCAAGAAAGAAAAAATACTATATTCCAGCCAACCTCTCCATCATTTGGTCCAAAATGGAATAAGTAATTAATAATTCCTTGTGAAATCATTGATTTTTCTATAATCTATACATACCCTCTATTTTTTCATAGTTCTTGTTTGAATTTTCTCATTACTTTCATTTTTTATCATAGTTACTTCTCTCTTCTTATGTACTACCTAGATATGACTTACCTAAGGAATACAAAAAATAGGAAATATTATCCCATAATAAAGTAAATTGATCACTTCCTATTAAACCACTTATTTCATGTTTGGGATAAGTATTCTATGGGATTCCACCCTTAGTTTACACTTAGGCTCCATAGGGATTTTGTACATGTAAAATGATGGACCGATACCCTTGATATCAGTAATTGACCGTCCAAGAATAGACTTATACTTCCTTAAGAAACTCAATAGGCTGTCCTCCCAAATTTCATCTAATTTGGATGAGATAATTATAGGTAGTGTGGATCACTCACCTAAAAAAGAATATTTCAAATGAGCTAGTAGGGGCTTCAGTTTCAAATTGGGTGGTGTTTTTCTTGAGGGAAGAAACTTGGGCTTGGTTGGACCAATGTCCTCATACTGCCTCCTAAATAAGGAAGTATAGAAAGCCTCCTATTCATCACTATTTTTTCCATAACAGTGTTCTACATATCTAGATTCTTTATTTTGGGTCAATATGTGTTTTAAGTAAAAATCATCTAGGTGTTACAAGAACTCCCCCTCAAACTCATCTAAAGGCTCCTTCTTCTTACTAGATCTAATTTCTATATAGTTTTCAGTAGTAAACTCATATAAAACATTAATTTATTCCAGTATCCTCAAATTCTCTTCTTCTTCCTCATCAACAGATTCTTCAGCTCATAAAATCTCATATTTGAGAAAGATTGTGGCTTGGGTGTGTTCTTTAATTTTTTTGAAAACATGGAATTCCTCATTTTGTTGACTTGGGTTAAAAATTAATTTCCCTTTTCATACATCGATGAATGCTCACCCTATGGATAGAAAGGGACTACCAAGGATTATAGGTACATTATGGTCACACTCCATATCCATTATTATAAAATTAGTAGGAAAAAAGAGCCTTCTTACCCCCACTAGCAAGTCATATTACCTACTAAATGGGTGAGTGATGGCTCAATAAGAAAGTTGTATCACAATAGTTATGGGTTGGGGAACTACTAATATCAAGTGTTGGAACAAATATATAGGAATTGAATTAATTATATAACCAATATCACACATACAATTGAATTGGACACCTATATCTTGAAAGGTGCAAGGGATGATAAATCTACCTGGGGCTTGAATTTTGGGAGTTATCCTATTCTGTAACACAGCACTACACTCCTCTGTGATATTCTAAGTGGAGAATTATTCTAGGTTTTTATTTTTTGAATATATTTTCTTGTGGGATTATAGATAATAGGGATTTGAATTAGGGTCTCCAAGAAAGGAATTTCAATGTTTAGTTGTTTAAAAACTTGGAGAAATTTAAACAGTTTAGAATCATGGTTTTCTTTTTTAATTATTTTTGGAAAATGAATTATTGAAGAAAATATCCTAAAGATTTTAAGAATCCCTTCAAATTATTCTTAAAGAATTTTTTCCTTTAATTCAAGTCATCTTATTGTTGTTTTTCAGTTGGGATAGCAAGATTTAGACTGTTTCTAGTGCTGCTATCAAAATTTTCAGATTCAAAATTTTCCGTATTTGAGTTTCTAGACTCATATAGTTTTTGTTTTTAAGTATATTGGGGTAATTTTCAAGATTATTTGTGGTTTTTAAGACAAATAATAGTGATCACATCTAAGTCATTTTCTCTAGGGTTCTCTTTAGTGGTACATGGAAGTTTACCCTTATCTCTAGCACCAACTTCTCTATCCAACTTCCCTATTTAAATTTCTTTATTTTTAATCATTGAATCAATTTTGAAATTATCAAAATCATTTTTATACTTTTTTTATCAAACCTACCTATCATATGTTGTAAAATAACCTTTAATTCGTCATGTGAGTTAGATAGTTCAACTTTTTATTAGGGCTAAAATTGTTGCCTATGTGGTTACTAGAAACCGGGGGTGTAGTGGGTCAAAGAACTCCATTCTCCTTCCAAGAAAGATTTGGGTGGGATCTGTGATAGACCAAACCCATAATTCTATATTTGGTACAAAAAACCATGTTGTTTATTTTTTTTAAAGTAACTGTAAAATAAATAGTACATTATACAATCAAGGATCTTTTCCAATCAATTTTCTGGAAAATTAGGCATAACATTGGAATTTACATGAGTTTACAATAAATTAAAAACAATAACTAATTAGATTTATATGCACTAGAACCTTAAATATATTTTAATTTATAAGGAAACCTATGAAAACCTTTAAAAAATGTGGGATGTGAATAAAATTTCCCAGTAGGGGGTTTTAAAACAAATGAAAAATACTTTTAAATTCCATTTAAAAGATTTTATATCATATAACAAATATTTGATAATATATATATAAATTTTTAAAATAATAATCTATGGTTTTTGTGAAAAATAATTTTTAAAACCTTTTTAAAAAAATAATTATCATTGTGAAATCCATTCAAAAATACCCTTTGAAAAATTCTTTTATTTCTCCTTAAAATCCTTTGGAAAATAATAATTCTATTATGGATTAAAATGATACAATTAAAATCTTAATAAAATCATGAGGCCACTTGTAGTATCACTTTAGTAAAATGCCCCATTGATGTTGTGGGTTCACTCCCCATTCTTCATCATCTCATTCGACACCAGGTGCTAAATTTTTAAGAAAATATTTTTATAAGATCCGCCTTTTGAATTTATAACCCATTAAAAACTTTTAAAAAAAATTATATAAATCACTTTCATAGATGAAAATAATTTTTTTAATTTTAATCTTTTAAAAATCACTTTTTATAATATCCAAAGGAAAAAATCATTATTTCAAAAATAACTGCTTACATTTAAAATACATGAACATAAATGCATTAAAACAGATTCTTATATTAAAATGAATGAAATTTCATGATAAATCATAGAATATATCCACATCTAAAAATATTCATGAAATTTAATAAAATTAAAAACCATGATACACATAAAATGATTTATTAGAAATTACATAGAGTTAATATCAAATTTATTTAAAAAAAGTTTTAAAATTAAACAATAATAAAACAATGTTTTGTTCTTGTTTTAATTTCTAAAATAAAACTTTTAATTAAAACAAAATAAAATCTTTGTTTTAAAATAATTAATAACTTCTATTAACTTATTCATAGACAATGAAGAACCAAGGCAGCAGCTGGTGTTTTGAAAATACTAAACAACTGAGAAGAAATAAAGAGAGTTTTTTCGAGAAGAAGTTGAGTTTTCGAGAGTTAACTATTGTATATTTATAGTAGTTTTTTTCATATATCAATGAAAGATGCACTTAATAAAATAAATGCATTTGACACTACATTACTAACTCAAATCCATTTTTTGACAAAAATGAAGCTTGAGGATATGAATTAGATTTCCATGGTTTGAATTATCCATATCTTGGTGTAAAATATAACATTTATATATATATATATCATATTACTTTGACCACTGCAAAACTAAATGTAGAAGAAGGAAAATTTTAAAAAATGGAAACCTAGTAATTCATGCCCTTCTTGCCTATATATTGATAGAAAACAAAAACTAAAACCATGCAGGTCAGAGAAGTTCGATTCATTTAAAACAATGGAAAATAAATATATATTTATATATAAAATTGTAGCTAAATGATGAATAATTAAATCAATTTCATCAGATCTCAATTAATGTGTTTATAATGATTTATATTTTATAATTGTTTAGATTAGTTTGGTGGAGGCCTCTTTAAGAAGCTACAGACCACATCCCACCGTAAAATTGGTATAATAAATGCTATTGACCCACATAAATAGGGTCTCAACATTGAATGAACCACAAAATAAATATGAAAATGAAAACCATGGGAAAAAGGGTGGGGATCAAGAAAAAAATTTAAGAAAAATATGAACACATCACTATTTAGTTAAAAACAATCCTTGAAAGAAGATTCAAACATCAAAAAATAAAATACATACATTTGATATTCATAAAGTCGAATTATAGGATGAAAAAGATTATGGGATATCCATCATAAACATCTGACATTTGAATTCCACCATCTGATTTCAAAACCCTTTCAACAAATCAATCCACTTCTGACTTCAGCAAATCAATCTGCTTCCGGAAGTTGATCTCCTTCATCCGGTTTTGAACCCTCATTCATACTCGAAGCCTTCATACATAGTCAAAACTCCTTTAGTGTTCAAACTTCAACATCAACTCTACTACACTCGGCCTCCCCTTAAAATTGAAACCCTAGGTTCCTATAAAGATAAACCAAATCGAAACCCCTATATGACTTCCCCTATCTCAATTTTTATTTATATATATGTGTTTGTTAATAACATTCAAATTTATTTAATTTTTTATAACTGGATATATTAAATTTAGATATAAAATTCAAATTTCATAATTTCCTTAATTTATAATTTCAAATATTTTACAATAAAATATATTAACTAATTATGAATAGATTATATTACATTTAATTTCAAATCAGCTTCATAAAAAGAATGTAAGTATATTATACATATATATATATATATATCTTTATCATTTTATTAAATTTTATATGTCACAAAATAATAATTTTATAATTATAAAATTTTAGTTAAAAAATAATATAAATTTTTAATAAAATTATTTGCTAAAATTAATTGTTAAAATCAATAAAAACAATCAAATATAAATTAATTAGGTATAATTATAAATCAATTTATAAATAGTTTAATTTATTTAATTAATGATAAATTATTATGATTAACCATTTTTTATTATTATTAATTTTATTATTACTATCAAGTTAAAATATATTTCAACTTGTTTTAATCATTTATAATTGGATTATTTTAACTTAATTTATATCCAATGTTTGTTTTGTTTAATGAAAATCATCTCATAAAATATTAAAAAACATATTAGTTTGTTTTAATTATATATTAATTCATTTAATAAGATATGTATATAAAAATAAACTAAGATTATAATTTCCAGGATGTTACATTATTATACCATTAAATGAATTACATCCTAGAAATTCCTTCATCGTACATAAGAAAATTCTGAATTTCCATCTCCAGAATTAGGGAAAACTAGAATGGTGTAACTTCTATATTTTTAAGGGTACTTATCTACCTAGAATTTAAAAGGAAAATTTTATCACATAGAATTTTCCTCAAATGAAAATTTCCAATCTCCAAAGTTGTTTAGATCATGAATTTGATACCACTATGATATCTTGAACCGGCACATCCATATTAGGTACTAAAAAACTTTTTGTGTATTTTTTATTTAAAAAATAACTATAAAATAAAAATTAAATTATACAATCGAGGATATTTTCTGATCTAGATTCTAGAAAATTATGCATAGCCTTAAAATTTATTATATTTTACTCAAAATTAAATAAAAAAACTAATTGACTTCATCTAAACTAGCATATTAACTTTATTTAAACTTCTAAGGAAACCTGTGAAAACAATTTTGAAATGCGGGATGAGTATAAAATTTCCCAGTAAAATGTTTTAAAACCGGTAAAAAATACTTTGAAATTCCTTTGAAAACATTTTATATCATATACAAAATATTTGATAATATATATATATATGCATATATATATTTTCAAAATAATAATCTAGAGTGTTTATGAAAAATACTTTTTGAATACTTTTTAAAAAATAATTATCATTTTTAAATCCATTCAAAAATACCCTTTGAAACATTCTTAGATTTATCCTTAAAATCCATTTAAAATTTATAATAATTTTATTGATTAAAATGATAATTGGAAAATGCTAAGAAAACTGTGAGGCCACTTATATTTTCACTTTAGAAGAACATCCATTTGAGGTCGTGGGTTCACTCTTCATTCTTCATCATATCATTCAATACCAAGTGCTGAACTTTTATAGAAACATTCTTAGAAGATCCACCTTTCTCATTCATAACTCGTTAAAAATTTCAAAATGTTACATAAATTATTTTCAAATATGAATATAATTTTAAAATTATAATCTTAAAAAAATAACTTTTCATAAAATTGATAGGATAAATATGAATTTCTAAAATAATTACTTATATTTAAAAGACATGAACATAAACGCATTAAAAAAAATACTTGTATTAAAATGTATGAAATTTCATGAGAAATTATAGAATATTTCTGCATCTACTAATATTCATGACATTTATAAAAATTAGAAACCATGATACACATAAAATTATAGATTAGATTTTACATAGAGTTAATATAAAATTTACATAAGACAAAAGTTTCTAAAATTAAACAATAAAAAACAATGTTTTGTTCTTGTTTTTATTTCAAAAATAAAACATTTAATTTAAATAAAATAAAATCCTTGTTTTAAAATAATTAATAACTTCCTTTAAATTATTCAAATACAAGGAAGAACCAAGGAATCAACTAGTGTTTTGAAAATACTGAACAATTGAGAAGAAAGTAAGAGAGTTTTTGGGGAAAAGAATTTGTGTTTCTAAGAGTGAATTACAATCTATTTATAGTAGTTTTTGTTCAACTATTTACACCTATTTCACTTAATAGAATAAATGCAGTAGACACTGCATTACTAACTCAAATCCATTGTTTGAAAAAAAAATGTAGCTTGAGGATCTAAAGTAGCTTGCCATGATTCGAAGTATCTATCTCTTAATGTAAAATATAATATTTATATATATCATATTACTTTAGATGATACAAAATTAAATTCTAAAGAAGGAAACTTTTGTAAAATGGAAACCTAATCATCCATACCCCTCTTTCCTAGATATTTCTAGAAAACTAAAACTAAAACCATACAGGTTGGAGAAGTTCGGTTCATTCAAAATGATGGAAAATAAATAAATATTTATAGGTACCATTATAACTAAATGAAGAAGAATTAAATCAAGTTCATCTGATCTTAAAATTATTTATACATTTATAAGGATTTATACTTTATAATCCATTTAGATCGGTTTGATAGAGGATTCTTCCATAAGATACAGACCACATCCAAGTATAAAATTGGTATGGTAAATTATATTGACCCACATAAATTGGGTCTCTACATTGAATGACACACAAAAGAAATAGAAAAATGACTACTAGGGGATAGCGGATGGTGATCAAGAAAAAAATTGAAGAAAAAGATGAACACATCACTGTTTTATTGAAAATGATCTTTGAAAGAAGATTCAGACACCTAAAAATAAAATTTATACCTCTGATATTCATCAAATTGAATTAGTATAGGAGGGAGATTATGGGATATCCTTCATGAATAGCTGAAATTTGATTTCCTCCATTCAAGTTCAAAACCCTTTCAACAAATCAATCTCCTTCTAACATCAAAAAATCAATCTACTTTTGGCAGTTGATCTCCTTCATCCAGGTTCGAACCCTCATCGATGCTTGAAACCATCATCTATAGTCAAACCTCCTTTTATTTTCTACCTTCGACATCAACTCAACTACGCTCAGCCTCCCCTTAAATTTGAAACATTCAGTTCCTCCAAAGAGAAACTCGATTGCACCCCCTATTTGACTCCCTCTATCCCGATTTTCATTTATATATATATTAATAATATTCAAATTTTTATTATTTTTTATCACTAAATATATTAAATTTAAAAATAAAGTTCTAATTTCATAATTTCCTTAATTTATAATATCATATATTTATAATAAAATATATTAACTGATTATGAGTGAATTATATTACCTTTAATTTCAAATTATCTACACACAAAAATGTAAGTATATTATATATATATATCTATGTATTTATATATATATATATATATCTTTATCATTTTTCTTAAATTTTATATGTCACAAAATTATAATTTTATAATTATAAAATTTTTATTACAAAATAATATAAATTTTTTATATATTATTTTATAAGATTATTTATTAAAATTAATAAAAAATCAAATAAAAATTAATTATTTATAATTATAAATCATTTCTAAAGAGTTTAATTTATTTACTTAATGATAAATTATTATTCATAACCATTTTTTATTATTATTAATTTTATTATTAAAATCGAGTTAAAATATATTTCAACTTCATGAAATTATTTATAATCGAATGATTTTAAATTAATTTATATCCAATGTTTATTTTAATTAAAGAAAATCATTTCATAAAATATTAAAACTCATCTTAGTTTTTTTTAATTATAAATTAATTCATTTAATGAAATATTTATATAAAAAGGGAACTAAACTTATAATTTCTAAGATGTTAGAATTTCTATACCCCATATTAAAAGTGTTTGAAAACGGTTTATCCCTAGGCTACATCCTAGGACCATATCCGAAAAAATTGGCATTTTTCAGCAGCTTTGGAAGGCATATCAAAATTGGTATGGTATGAGTGTAAGTGTCTAAACACGCTATAATGGTGGCATTTCTCCAGACAAGTATTCTAAGTATTTTCATTGAAAATCATATAACTTGTGCTTCAACTTGTGGAAAAAACATGGGTTATTTCCTCACAATTTTTCTCCTCCTATATAATTTGTGTTGTGAGTTTTGTGCTGAAGTATTAGAGATTTTTTTTAGTCCCTCAGCAGTTAAATCACTAAAATCCCCACCAGAAGATTGGTCCACCAACGTTTAGTTGTGAGGGGTGAGACTATTATAGAAAGTGAATTTGAGGAATTGGGGAATGCATTTGTGGTTCGTACATTGTCAAAGTAATCTTTTAAACCTATCCCAAGCTTCATGGAATAGTTCTCCATGATCTTTTAAAAAAATAGTTATTTTGTGTCTGATTTCAGAATTCATTATCCTCAGGTAAAACTTTATAGTGAAAGAATCGTAAACTTGATCCCATGTGACAAATATTTCATATTTTAACTATTTAAACCATGTTCAGGAATTTCCCTTGAGTCAAAAAGGGAAAACTCTCGGTTTAAGATCTTCCTCACTCATTCCTCTATGTGGAAGCTGCTGAACACTATAGTAAAATTCCCTAATGAAGTCAATAGAGTCTTCACTGGGCATTCCATTAAAGGACAGGAACTAGGGAAACATGGATTGATTTATTACATAATTCCTAGACATTAGTGAGAGCCTAATTAATGATGGATTACTAGATACAGTAGTCAATTGGAAGTCTCTCAAACTATGTCTCTCAATCATCTCATTTCTAGGTGAATTCACATTTCTAGGTGGTTGATTGTTAATGTTATCAGCTTCACTATTATCCTCCATATTGATTTTAATTTTGTTATTATTTAATTCCATAACTTGTCTCTCAATTTTAGGTATGGTTGATTCTATGGTATCAAGTTTATACATAGTTTTCATACAGATATCATCTTCAACAGTTGTTTTAATTTTTTTTAAATTTTTTTGATAGTTTTTGTATATATAATTTTTTGGTATTTTATATGTTTCTATTTTTTAATTCTTTGTAGAGCATGACTTCCCAAGTAATGGAGCTATAATTTTACATGGGGTTATTAGAATCAAGAAAATTAATTATTTATAACTCTACTTAGAACTAGTTAATGGTGAGTGGAGGTAAATCCATAGGTAAGGAATCACAGTTTGTGATTCAAGTGTGTGACCAAGAAGATAAAAAACAATATTAACATAAAACAATGCAAAATAAAATGATAAAAGTGGGAATGGTGGTGAATTGGTGGTGATAATGAATATGTTTGTGGATGTGAGTATGAGAGTAAGAGAAGAAAGAGACAAACATAGAGGCCATAAAAACACAACTGGTGGGAGGGATCGGTTGATGAAGTTGGGTAAATTTGGCTGGCTAGTTTTTATATATATTTTTCCTCATTCATGCATTTTAATTTAAGCACATGGACATGATTAAAAGTTTATAGACCAATTTTTCATCAGATCAACCAATGACTAAATAGATTCTACAGCTTCTCACCTATATAAGTCACTCAATCACTAAATGGATCAAATATGTTTTCACTGAGTTTAAATTGTCAGTTGAACTTGGTGTGAAACTATCCCTTGAGCTTGATTTAATTTTCCATGAAATCCTCACATTGAAGATATTTTTACTTAATGCATGACCAAGATAATTTTTCACATAACTTAATATGTTAAAATAAAATTATTTTCAAAAGATAAATTGAGAAAATCAACTCATTAAGATGATTCATGAACAAAGTAATAAAAAAATAAACCAGTACAACCTATTCCCACGGAAGTGTTTAGTTGAAAATCATAGATGTATTAAACATGTTCAAATTGTTTGGAATAAAATAATCCATGTAGAAATAAATGGAGAAATAGGGTAAGGGATATTGGATTATCTTCTTTCTCCCACATCTTTTTTTCAATTCCTGGTATCTCCTGATGTCCCAGTTCTCTCATTGAACTCTATATTTTTCTGTTTGTAAATATTTTGTTATGATGGGTGTGTGGACCCCCCCCCCCCCTCTAGATTCTTCTTATTTTATTAATATTCCTATTGTATGCCAATCACTGCCTCAAAATCATTGTCACAGCTCCGCAACCAACTTCCTAGATTCCACATGACATGCTTACCATTGTACATCATCCTCACTTGGTAACCAAATAAAAGCTCCCTTCAATAGAATGCACAACTCCTCAAAGATTTATACTATGTAGAAACCACGATCTCAATCTTGGATGCTCTCCACATGGATGTATCAATGGATATGATTACCAGTTTAAGCTACTCAAACCATCTATCTTTGATTTAATTCCAATGATCGTGCGCTCCTCCCATGATTAAGATCTATGTACACCTTTGAGAGAATTTAAAGAAAAAATTTCCTCATGCATTGAGGGTGTACTTGAAGTCTTCAAGAAAATTATTCATGATGGAGGATCCATTTTTTCCATACTCATTTCACCTATATGGTTGATTTACTCCACATAGTTATTTTCTATCTCATATTTTTTTAGAAATGCATGGCCAATAAGCTTTACATAGCTATTTTTCAACATAGATGAATTGATTGACATACATGATTTCCCATGTAGTTGATTTATAACATAGGAATTTTTTAGACATAGTTGTTTTCCATCTTGTAGCTGGTTTTTTATGTAGGTGATTTGATCAAGGTATATAATTTCCCATGTAGCTGATTTGTGACATATCCAATCTTCCCACATATCCAATTTTCTGCCTTACACATTTTTGGTTTACATAGTTGAATTCCTTGAAAAATATTCTCTAACCACATTTCTATTTTAGTTCATGTAGAGAAATATGATGATGTATCATAATCCTAACATAGATGTATTATTCACATAGTTTATTAGTCATCATCAAGTCAAATTGAACTAGGAATTTCCTCCCACTGAATTCAAAATGCTAAGTGATGTAGGCATTATAGGACTGGTCATGATGATCTCCTTCTCACACATTATCACCTCAGGCTTAGAAATCATGTCTCGTGTGATCTGTTATAAAACCAAAACCCTAGAATATTTGAATGTAGAGTTCCTGGTAGCCATGGGGGATAAACATCGAGCTCTGTCAATATATTTTCATGAGGATTATTTATCCATGGCTTAGCTCAAATTATAGTTCATTTGAGTACAAACTTTGGAATTCCAAATAGGATACATCAGCTGAGGCTTTAGATATTGGGGATGGTATTGGATTCAAATCTATAAGACTCTTCTCATTTTGAAATCCTCATCAAATGGGGAATCCCATGAAGGTAGATGTGGAAATGGATTTTCCCTTCTAAGAAATGGTGGGTCCCGCACAATAGGCCACAACAGCATTGTGCAGTTCATTCTAGTGATCATTAGTAAATAAGGAGTGCAGTTACTTTTAGTTATTTTATATACTTATGGATAGGATCTTTTTTAACTCCTTAATTTCTCTACAAACTAAAAACAAGAAAGAGATTTTATGATGTTAAAACTCTTAATCTCGTAAATCTAGTAGTTTATAAATTAAAGATACATAACCAAGAATTGAAAAACACAAGAGCATATCAATGAATAGTAAATTCATTAGTAAAAAACAATGATCACAAAAAATAGTCAATTTGTTCTAGATTAAATGATTCTCTATTATAATCTTAATTAAACACCAAAAAATCATCAAATAAATCGAAAGAGATGTGGAAAAAAAGTAATGAAAAAAATCCACATCACGGAGTATGTGAACACCCACCATACATCAAAATGATGGCCAATATATACTTAACCAACTCTTTTTAGTTTTATTCCCCAAGATATATCTATGTCAAAACCACATCCACTTGTAGTATCTAGATAGGGATTTTTTCAAGGAAAAACAACACTCATTTCTTTACCATAACTTAGAACGTTATCTTACATATAGGATTATCCTAAGTATTCTCACAAAATTTTTCTCATCCTAGTTTCCAAAGGTAACTAAACCTTTCTATGATACCAACTATAGTGACCCAAATTTTTCATACATAGATATCACATTCTATTATATCAATATTCAATACATAACATTACAATACACACCCAAACTTTGAATTTTTAGTGTCTTTAGATAATAGGTACATCAACATATTGTTTAGGTATATTCTTCATCATATCTCATAATGTTATCTCCACTTTATACCCTTCTTGACATACCCTACTTAAAACCTTTCTTCATAACCTAGGGAAAGGAAACATAATAAAGGGTGATATCATTTGATCTATAAGGGTAAACATGGTAGATATCAATCAATGTTCATATAAAAGAATAAGATAAGAATAAGGTTGTCAGATCATGAACATAACTTACAAATTTCATACCCTATCTTTCATAGATCTTAAATATGAGTCATGGCAGAAAAAATTATAATTTCAAAATACATGATCCATAAGAGTTGATAACATCATAATCAATCACAACCCATGAGTTCATACCAAAATCATGTCATAAAAGTTTGGAACCATCATCATAGAAACCATTTCATATGTCAAGTTTAACTACTAAGACCATCAAATAATAGTGGATCATAAGAAAAAAAAAATGTTTCCCCATATCATTACGAAGTAGTAATCATCACATGTTTCTCATAGTGGATCAATCACATCAACTTGTTTCCCATAGTGGATCAAGCACATTGACTTGTTTCTCATAATTATCTCATGTGATATAAAACATTACCAAACTCATTGGAGGGATATATAATTCTGGGAACACCCATCACATAATGAAAAACATATATATGTGTGCCAAAATATCATTAACATTCATCATATCATCAAACATAACTCACAGAAATAAAATATGTTTCATAAACATTTCATAATTTCATCATATCATAACCCATAGAAAATAAACAGTTTTCATAAAAATACCATCATCATAATCATAAACCATCCAGAGAAATGGTAAGGATTGTTTCATTAGATCATACCCCTAGTAAATAATAATTAACATCAATGGTGTTATCATAGGTGAAAATTCTTTTAAAATATCACTGGAATGTTTCTTAAGGAAAATACCCTTTTCATTTTGAAATTACTTCTTTAAAATATAAATTTTTTGAAAATATTATGGAAAAAATTTTCTTCAAAAATATACTTGTAAAATTTTAAATTAATCTTCAAATTATTGAGTGGTCATGATGATGAGAAATTTTTTCATGCTGTATACGTTAAAAAAGATTCCTTTCACAATTTTGGGAAAAATTCAAAAGTACCTCATTCAAAAAATAAAAAGAAGATTCATTTTAAAAATTTATAAAAAAATAAAACATGGGTGAAAATGAATTTAAAAAATCGTTATATATTATTAAAAATATTTTTTAGAAAACATGGACAAGGAAGAAAAAGGGATTTTCAATAGAAGAGTGAAATAAATTGAGATTTCTTAAAAATATAATTTCAGTCTATAGAGTAATTAAAGAAAGGTAAATTAAAGGAAAACATTTATTATCTAGAAATAAATATAGGATAATAGAAAAGGGATTTATCATATAAGAATTGTATAATTCCCTCAATGGAACTACAGACAGAAACAACCCCGAATAAAATGGGATTAAGAAATAAATCCCTTACCAATTTGATAACTTTCAAATAAAAACCTCATGAAAGATAGATCCTTATATTTATATTTATATCCCCATAATTTTCATGATAATAATCATAAAATATATACATGATAATTATATACACTACATAAAATAAAAACGTGGTGAATATGGCATGTGTCTCACAAAAATAAAAGTGAGATGAAAATCCCTTACCTCAAGTTTGAATTGCTGTGAAAGAGATATAATTTCCTATAATATAAATTTAAATTTATTATAATGAAATAATATAATCATTTACATACTTATAATATTATATATGACTCCCTTATAACATTTCAATACTCATTTATTAATATTTTTTTATTAAAAGCATCGTTTCTTGGTGTTAACTATTTCATTTTTCTTTATATTTTTAGTTGGATAGTTCTGGTCATTATACATTGATCAGGGTTCCATAATCTCCAAAATGTTAATAATTATATAAAATAATAAATATTTATTATATATATGTTTATATTTATCCTTAAAATATTGAGATAGAAAAATGAATTACATTGTTCATGGAGACGGTAGGTCGTACGTACACATGAAGGTTGTTTTGAATTTTCAATAGATGGAATGAAAGAAAGTTAAATAAAAATTCATCTTTATAGAATTATTATTAAATCATATATTTCATAATAATTCCTTAAATCTATCCTTATTACCATCCATATAAAGTGTAATTGAAAAAATAATCACATCGCTCAATGGAGTTGGTAGTCTACACATAAGCACGAGCGACATTATTATTTTATGAAGGATTGGAAGGTAAAAAGATAGATATGATATTATAATTACATAATAATAATTAAGTCATAAATATCATATATAAAATTTAAAAACATTATAATAATCATCCATGAATGGTGGTTATATAAATTGAATTGTATTGCTATGTAGAGCCGGTAGTCCACACAAACGCACGAGTGACAATTTCACATCACATTTGATGGAATAGAGGTTTATATTAGTAGTTACATAATCATAATAAAATATTAGTATATTTAGGATACTTAGTTTATTATTTTATGATTAATACCACAAATTTAGAGGAGTTATAATAGGAAATAAAATGAAATAGGTTGGGTGAGACGACTACCTCTCCTTCAGTTGGCCACATTTATATCCTTTATTAAGTAACCATGGAATGGGTTTTTAAGAATAAAAAACCTCAAATTCATGTATATCTAAGATTAGAATAGAATTGGTGTAACACCCCAAACATTTTATGGTATGCTTCTCTTAAATATATTCTATTAATAGCCTATATTTCATAAATCAATGTGTTCCTTTAAAAAACACTTGGTTATTTAGGAGATATTCATGACTTATCCATTAAACATAAATTTTTACACTTCTATGTTTTGAATTTTGAAAAATGGTCATCTAGAGTTTTGACCAGTAAGTCATTTGGATTCTGATAAAACCAACTTGATTTTTTAATCATTAGTAACATACCCTTATTAATAAAAATATTAATAGTAATATGACCCTTATGAATATTAAATATTGATAATATTTTATTTTATTAAGGTAATAAGATAATGATATCTTTATTAATTTTTCAATGTGATATAAAACTAATTATACCTTTAAAATTGTTATTTTTCAAATTAACTATGACTTTATTTGAAAATTATATTATAAATACTAAGAAAATTATTTTCAGAAAATGGAGTTCATTTTTTAATTCTACACGTCGAAAAATGGTTAGGGTGAATTTTTGGGATTTTTCTAAAATACTTGAATTTTTTGTGAATAGTAAAAATACAGTTTTAAGTTTTTGGTAGTTTAATGACATCATAATGATGTAATAATTCAGTATAAAAGGCTGGTTTAATTTTGTATAGTAACATAAGACATTAGGTGTCCCAAGTGGCTAAAACCATGGGCAAATAACATCGGTAAGCTAATGGTTTTCCAAAAACCACTAATGAGGTGACCTTTTTAATTGATAAAAAACTCCCTCTCATTTACTATAAATACCCACTCACCCCAATTAGTTTTATTTAATTAAAAACTCATTATACTCTAATATCTTGTATTATTAACTCTGTAGGATTCCTCCTAAGGTGTATTCAAACCCCCCCAAGGTCCCAACCTTCATGTTTTGGGAGTTACTCTACAAGGTAAGAGAATCTACAACCCTTCTCTTCTCTTAAAGATTTCATTTTATGTTTCCTATTTTATTTTAAATTGGATTTTGTTGGGATATGTAATTCCATATTCCCCTTTATTTATATATTATGTAAGAGTGATGAGAGATCCCCTTTATCTGATCAAAATATTTTGTGTAATTTTAAGTGATGTCGTTAGGATGCCAAATTTTCGTGAGAGATTTCTCAATTTTTCTTCTATTTTGAGTTCCTTTCTTTTATAATTCTTTCTTCTCCAACCCTCATCTAAATTATAAGATAATTATAGTACCTTAAATGAACTATAATTTTATTATTCTAATGGAATATTTCATCATCATCTCTCTTTCCTCCTCCTCTTATACTAAAAATGAAAACATTGTCCGAGATGTGTTAATTTATCACATTCAAGGACGACGGGTTCTCAATTTTCATTACCATGTTCAATTCGGGTCATGAAACCATTTTTATGGTTGAAACAGATCATAATATATGTATTTCATCTCATTAATGTTCTGGAATCCTTACACACTCATAATATAAAATAATAATGTAAAATAATAATACAAAACAAGTTCATTATGAACAAAACTGCCAAGTTAATCCAAACGTTTGTAATTAACTTTTAACTAATGAATCATCATCATGGTATATAAACCAAAATAATTATAAGATAATTTATATATTTGTAATGTCATTAATAATATATATTAACAATTTTGTTTGTTTAACCACATTTCAAATTAACTTTCATTCATGAATACAAGTAAACGGATCATGAAAACCAAGGAAGAAAATGCTTCCAAAACAATAAAATTGATCCTATTAAACCCATAAAAGGGCCATGAATGAACCTAATAAGGTTATACTAAATCAATTAAATGTATATTAGGTTCTTGAATTATTAATTAATGAAGCTAAATTTTATTATTCTGGTTATTAAAACAAACTAATAACACACTCGAGTATAAGGTAAGGGGTTTCTCATCTCACTTTCATTTTCGTGAGATTTCCATTGTTCGCCACTTATTTATTGCATGTGGTGTATTGTGTACTGAATTTGATATATAATAACATGATTCTATTTATATTCATGGTATTATGTGATTATTTTGGTGATTATTTTCTTTCATTCATACGATTCAATTTATTACAATATGGTAAGGGTCTTTGTCCCAATTTTCATTTCATTGAGACCTTCTTGGTATTGTGCACCTAATATTTATTATGAGGTGTATCTACTGACCAATTGAGATAATTTTTCATTTGAAATTTTAAATATATTATATATACATATTCTCATTTCATGGATATGAGTATTGTCTTAATTCGTATACCCTTTTACATACGGTGTTTATTTGGAAAATTATTTTAACTATGGAAATATTGATGAATCTGTATTATCTAATCTATATGAATATTGAGAAGGCATATTGTAATTGTATTGAATCTACATATAGATAATTATTTGGACTTTAAGTGGTGGGGGTCATGCTATATCACCTCAATGCATCGAAAGGTCTCATGAGACAAATCAGTTGGCGACAAACCCTTCGAGTTTGTTTCAAAAAATTAGACAGGTTTCTACCCGCAGAACTAAACCATTTTAAAGATTTTATGGTATCATGTTCCAGATACATGAAGTCCAATTAATAATAATTTTCTTTATAAATTATCAGTTATTACTATCCATGAGGTTTTCACTATGACAAAATCTATGGATGCAGTTTCATTCTCAATTTGTAAATGGCATGAGTTTTTCATTTATTCACTATGCCATATTGATTATGTAAAATTGTTTACTTATTATTAAATTCATTATTTCTCTATCTGTAACCCTTACTGAGAATTTTAGATCACCCCTTTTATTTATTTACCTTCAACAGGTTATGAGGAGGAGATCATTTATTGAGTTTCTGTGGATGCAGTTTTTAGTTTTTGTTTTGTATTATATTTTTTAACCTTTTCCAATGTAATTTGAGTTACATATATGTATCTAGTTTATTAAAGACTACTAAATTGATCATTCCTTCATGATTTCTTTCCTTATAACCATTCCAATATAATAGGTAATTCACCTACTCTGATCTAGAGGGGTCGGGGAATTACAGTTGGTATCAAAGGAAGTTTAGTAGAAAACTTGGAAACTGGATTAGAAATTATAGATTAGGGAACTAAACCCTAAGGTGTTATTTGAGGATAAAAATACAAGAGGATACTATAATTTTGGTAAGGAATAGATTATGTAGATATTTCTAGAAAATACATCTCTTTCTGGATACAAATAGGTAGAGGTGGCTCTGGTATAAATGCACCCAAACTCTAACAAGGAGTTTGGGGATTGACCTAGGGTATCCTGGTACAAAACAATGGGCTTTGCTGCACTCTTGGTATTGACACTCCCGGGGGATATGCTTAGGATAATTCACATTTTATTTACAATATATTATGAAGGATTTTAATGTAAATTTTTCCTCATAAAAACCATGTTTATAAGTTTAGATGTACATAGAATTTTAGTCTATGTTATGTGATTTTCTATTTGAGATTCATAACCTAATCTAGTGTATATAATTATTTAGAAATGGAGCATAATGGAAGAAGGGGAATCAATACTCGTGGGCAGTGTAGGGATCACCCCACTGAGCAAGTCAACACAGTCAATGTTGGAGCAGATCAGATCATGACCATATTGGGACAAGTTACTCAGGTTGTGATGAATAACCATGCCACACCTATGTTGGATTGTTTCATGTGGAAGAAGCTACCATATTTTAGTGGGACTACTAATACAGTTGTTGTAGATCAGTCGATCAAGTCCCTTGAAAAAATATTCATGGCATTAAGATGCAATGAAAATGAAAAGGTAGTGATGGCAGTATATTGTCTCAAGGGTGACGCTGATCAATGGTGGTCCTTGATCTATAATACCACTAAGGAAGAAAAAATAGAAGTTATGGAATGGATTAATTTTAAGGAAATATTATTTGAAAAATATTTCCCTCATGAGAAACGATTCGAAATGAAGAGGAAATTCCTTAACTTAAAGCAAAGGGAAGAAGACATTGTTACATAGTATGAGGATACCTTCACAAGGCTAGTCGGGTATGCCATAGATTATGTACGAGACTTGGAATACAAGATTGATCATTTCTTTGAAGGTCTTAAGCCAAGTCTTCGAAGGGCATTAGCTTCTCAAACATTTTCATCATATGATGAAATTGTATCAAGTTCCATCAAAACAGAGAAGAAATTTTCAAAAACAAGTTTCTTCGAGGGAAACCAAGATAAGAAGTGGTACTCTGATAACCAAGGAAAAGTTAAAGCATCAAATAATAACAAGGGAACTAAGAAATTACCATTATGCAAGAACTGTGGAAAGAATCATCCCAGGAAATGCTTGAAAGGCATGGGAGTCTGCTATAAGTGTGGATAAAAGGGTCATCGATCAAACGAATGAAATTTGAAGAATAAATTTGATGATGTTCAATACTACAATTGTATATATATGGGACACTATCAAAATGAGTGTCCTAAGCACCAAGGAAACTTTCCTCAGAAAAGGCCACGAGAGTAAGGAAAAACATATGTGATTACAACCGCGGTTGTTGAAGTTCCTAATGATGTGGTGGCAGGTACTTTAATTGTTTCCTCAAACATATCCAACACTTTAGTTGATTATGGATCATCATATTCATTTATATCTTCCCAGTTTTCCAAGAAAATTAGACATGTCCAATTTTATTTAATAAAGTATTTGTCAGTCAAAACTTCTAAGGGATGTATCGTTGCAACAAAGGCATGTAAATTAGTCCCCCTCATGATACATAAACGTGCTCTAGTTTCTAACATTATCATCATACCAATGAATGATTTTTATATAATTCTCGATATAAATTGGCTGTCAAACTATGATGCGAAGATTTATTGAAAGAAGAAGGAAGTTACAATATTCGAAAATGGTGTAGAATCTATAATTTTTAGAGTAGAAACCATGAAAAATGATTCTCATATAGATCCACCCCCAGTAGCTCTACTAAATTTAATTATTGGAGAGTAAGATAACCCAATATCTATGGGAGAGTAAAGAAATCTTCAAATTGAAGATGTGCATGTAGTATAAGAATATGTTGATGTCTTTCTAGAGGATTTACCTAGACATCCTCCAGAGCAGAAAATTGAGTTTTCCATTGACTTAATTTTTGGTCCAAGGCCCATATCAAAGACCCATTATAGAATGGCCACTGTAGAGTTAGTGGAGATAAATAAACTAGAGGAATTGAGTGATAAAGGATTTATTCACCCTAGTGTTTCTCCATGGGGATCCCCTGTTCTTATCATTAATAAGAAAGATGGGTCTATGAGGTTGTTCATTGATTACAGGGAAATAAATGTTATTACAATAAATAATAAGTATCATCTTCCATGAATTGATGATCTATTTGATCAACTTCATGGAGAACAATATTTTTCAAAGATTTATCTTCGATCTAGATATCATTAGTTTCTTGTGAGGAAGGAATACATTCCAAAAACCGCATTTTGAACCAGGTATGGGCATTATGAGTTTACATTAATGCCTTTTGGACTAACTAATGCACCATTTATTTTCATGGATCTGATGAATAGAGTTTTCAAGGAATATCTTGATGACTTTTTAGTAGTGTTTATTGATGATATCTTGGTATACTATAAAAGCTATGAAGATCATGAAAATCACTTGTGCGCTATTCTGAAGACTCTTAGAAGAAATGAATTATATGGGAAGTTTAGCAAGTGTGATTTTTGGCTCCAATCAGTTTCCTTTCTGAGCCACATTGTCTCTAATGATGGAATATCTGTAGATACTATGAATAAAAAGGATGTAAAAGAATGGCATACTCTAACAAAAATAACTGAGGTATGTAGTTTTATTGGTTTAGCGGGTTATTATTGGCGTTTCATTCAGAAATTCACCCGTTTAGCCAACCCAATGACTAAGATCACATAAAAATGGGTTAATTTTTTATGAAAAAAGGAATGTGAAGAATGTTTTGAAGAATTAAATAGAAGGCTAGTGAATGCTCTAATATTGACTCTACCATCAGGGAATGATGGATTTGTGATCTTTAGAGATAAATCGAAGAAACAACTCGGTTGTGTACTTATGCAGAATGATAGAGTGATTGACTTTGCATCTAGGCAGCTAAAAATTCATGAACAAAACTATCCAACTTGTGATCTTGATTTGGAAGTTGTAATATTTTCTTTGAAGATATGGAGACACTATCTCTATGGTGAAACTTTTGAGATATATACCGATCACAAGAGTTTGAAATATATTTTATCACAGAAATAACTCAACATGAGGAAAATAATATGGCTTGAACTACTCAAGGATTATGATTTCACTATACACTACCACCCAGGGAAGGAAAATAAGGTGGCAGATGCTTTGAGCAGAAATGATCATGGAGTTCTGAACAAGATAAGAGTTGAAAGGGATCTTATGTTCATTGATCTAGTAAAGATAGATATGGGAATAATCATGGAACGTGAAACATCAATACTTTTTCAAATAGTTTCCAAACCTACTTTACTAGAAAGGATAAAAAGTTCTCAAATTGATGATGGTGAGTTTCAAAAGAAAATTAAATCTATGAATAATGGGAGATTGATTGACTTCATATATGAAGATGGAATTTTGAAATTTGGGAGGAGGATTTGTGTTCCCAATATACCTTATCTAAAAAGGGAATTTTTGGATGATGCTCATAGCTCCAATTTCTCTATACACCCTGGTAGCACTAATATGTATATATATTTGAAGGAACATTTTTGGTGGGAAAATACGAAGATGGATATTTCTAATTACGTGTCGAGATGTTTGGTTTTTCAATAGGTGAAGGTTGGAAGGAAACATCCTGGAGGAGTCATGAAACCCCTTCCTATTCCTATGTGGAAATGGGATGATATTACAATGTACTTTTTCATGGGACTACCATAGAATCCAAGAAATAATGATGTGATATGGGTCATTGTTGATCATCTAACAAAATCAGCACATTTTTTCTATATGGGAAGATTTACCACTTGAACGTTTAGTAAGACTATATATTAATGAAGTTGTAAGACTTCATGGTGTACCATTATCAATTGTTTCTGATCATGATCCCCATTTTACATCAAAATTCTAGAAAAGTCTCCAGAAGGCTTTGAATGCTAAGCTTCTTATGAGTACTGCTTATCACCCCCAAACTGACGGACAGTTTGAAAGGACTATTCAAACTCTGGAAGACATGCTGAGATCATTCTATCTTGACTTTAAAGGTATGTGGGATAAATACTTTCCTTTTGTGGAATTTTCCTACAACAATAGTTTCCATTCTAGTATTCAAATGGCTCTATATGAAGCATTATATGGAAAGAGATGTCTAACTCCCACTTGTTGGGACAAAGTTGGTGAGAGGAAACTTATAGGACCATAACTTATTGAAGAGACCACGACAAAGGTGAAGACAGTCCAAGCCCATATTAAAGCAGCCCAGAGTAGGAAGAAGAGTTATGATGACAAAAGGATAAAGGATTTTGAATTCCACATGGGATATCATGTATTTCTAAAAGTATCTTCATGGAAGGGTGTCTTAAGGTTTCAGTAAGAAAGGGAAAATGAGCCCCAAGTACATCGGAACATTTGAAATTCTAGAAAGAATAGGAGTTATAGCTTATCATTTAGCAATGTTGCCAAGTCTCTACAAAATTCATGATGTGTTCCGTGTATCATTTTTGAAGAAATACATTCTAGACCCAATGCATGTACTCACCTATGAATAAATATAACTAGAACCTGATTTTTTATACTGTGAAAATCCTATCGGGATTCTTAACACAAGGGAGCAGGTATTGATAAATCAAACAACTTGTCTATTAAAGGTTCTTTTGATAAACCAGAATATGGAGGAAGCAACAAGGTAATCTGAGGATGTTATGAATAAGAACCACCCACATCTTTTGGGTGGGATTTATATATAAAATTTCAAGGATGAAATTTTTGAAGGAGGGAATAATATAACACCCCAAACATTTTATGGTATGCTTATCTTAAAAATATTCTATTCATAGCCTATATTTTATAAAGAATTGTTCTCCTTTAAAA
Organism: Viscum album; assembly: GCA_963277665.1. Classification (NCBI taxonomy): domain Eukaryota; kingdom Viridiplantae; phylum Streptophyta; class Magnoliopsida; order Santalales; family Viscaceae; genus Viscum; species Viscum album. The sequence continues at coordinate 737,099,834 of OY728125.1, read as the reverse complement.
CAACCCTTGGTTATTTAGGAGATAGTCATAGATTATCCATTAAACATAAATTTTTCCACTTCTATGTTTTGAATTCCGAAAAACGGTCATCTAGAGTTTTGACCAGTAAATCATTTGAAGTCTGATAGAACCAACTTAATTATTTTATAAATAGTAACATACCCTTATGAATAGTAATGTGAATAGTAATATGACCCTTATAAATATTAAATAATGATAATATTTTATTTTCCCAAGGTAATAAGATAATGTGATCTTTATTAAATTTTCAATGTGATATAAAACTAATTATATCTTTAAAATTGTTAGTTTTAAAATTAACTATGATTTTATTTAAAAATAAAAATAAAAATACTTAGAAAATTATTTTCAAAAAATGGAGTTCATTTTTGAATTATACATGTTGAAAATGGTTAAGGTAAATTTTTGGGATTTTTCTAAAATACATGAATTTTTTGTGAATAGTAAAAATACAGTTTTAAGTGTTCAGTAGTTTAATGACATAATAATGATATAATAATTAAATAAAAAATGATAGTAGACTTTTTTACAATAACATATTACATTAGGTGTTCCAAGTGGCTAAAACCATGGTAAATCCCATGGTTTTGCAAAAACAACTAATGACATGTCCCTTTTAATTAATAAAAAACTCCCTCTCATTTACTATAAATACCCACTCACCCCCACCCCCATTCGTTTTCTTTCATTCCAAACTCATTATCCTCAAATATCTAGTATTATTACCTCCCTAGGAGTCCTCCCAAGGTGTCCTCCAACCCCCAAGGTCCAAACCTTCATTTTTTTGGAGTTACTCTACAAGGTAAGAGAATCTACCTCCCTTCTCTTTTCTTAAAGCTTTCATTTTATGTTTTCTATTTTATTTTCAATTGGATTATGTTGGGATATGTCATTAAATATTCCCCTTTATTTATATATTATTTAATAGTTATTAGATATCCCCTTTATCTCATCAAACTATTTTGTGAAATTTTATGTGACGTCGTTAGGCTGCCAAATTTTCATGAGAGATTTCTCAATTTTTCTTCAATTTTGAGTTCCTTTCTTTTATAACTATTTCCTCATATTCCATCATCAAAATTATATGATAATTCCATTACCTTACATTAAATATAATTTTATTATGATAATGGAATATTTCATCATCATCTCTCTTTCCCCCTCCTCTTATACTAAAAATGAAAACATCGTCCGAGATGTGTTAATTTATCACATTCAAGGATGACGGGTTCTCAATTTTCATTACCATGTTCAATTCTGGTCATGAAACCATTTTTATGGTTGAACCAGATAAGAATATTTTTTTTTGGGATCCTTACACACTCATAATATAAAATAATAACATAAAATAATAATACAAAACAAGTTCATTATGAACAAAACTGCCAAGTTAATCCAAACGTTTGTAATTAACTTTTAACTAATGAATCATCATCATGGTATATAACCTAAAAAAATTATAAGATAATTTATATCTATTTAATTTCATTAATAATATATATTAAAAATTATATATGTTTAACCACATTTCAAATGAACTTCTATACATGAATACAAGTAAACGGATCATGAAATCCAAGGAAGAAAATGCTTCAACGACAATAAAATTGATCCTCTTAAACCCATAAAAAGGGCTATGAATGAACCTAATAAGGTTACACTAAATAAATTACATGTATAGGTGGTTATGTAATTATTAATTAATGAATCTAAATTTTATTATTCAGGTCATTAAAACAAACGAAGAACACACTCGAGCATAAGGTAAGGGGTTTCTCATCTCACTTTCATTTCCGTGAGATTTCCATTATTCGCCACTTATTTCTTGCATGTGGTGTATTTTGTACTGAATTTGATATATAATAATATGATTTTCTTTATATTCATGGTATTATGTGATTAATTTGGTGATTATTGACTTTTGTTCATACGATTCAATTTATTACAATATGGTAGGGGTTTGTCCCAATTTCCATTTCATTGAGACCTTCTTGGTATTGTGCACCTAATATTTCTTATGCGGTGCATATAATTCCCATTTGAGATAATTTTTCATTTGAAATTTTAAACATATTATATATCCATATTCTCATTTCATGGATAATATTATTTTCTTAAGTTGTATACCCTTTTATATACAGTGTTTATTTATAAATTTATTTTAACTATGGAAATATTGATGAATCTGTATTCTCTACTTTATAAGAATATTGAGAAGTAATATTGTAATTGTATTTAATCTATGTATAAATAATGATTTATACTTGAATTTTCAGGTGGTTCTTGTTATATCTCCTCGATGCATCAACAAGTCTCATGAGACAAAACAGTTGGTGATAAACCCTTCGAGTTTATTTCCAAAAATCAAATGTGTTTCTACCCACAGAACTAAACCATTTTAACGGTATTATGGTATCATGTGCCAGATAAATGAAGTCCAATTAATAATAATTTTCTTTATTAATTATCAGTTATTACTATCCATGAGGTTTTCACTATTACAAAATCTATGGATGCAGTTTCATTCTCGGTTTTTAAACAGCATGAGTTTTTTATTTATTCACTATGTCATATAGATTACATCAAATTGTTTACTTATTATTGAATTCATGCTTATGCTATCTGTAACCCTTACTGAGCATTTGATCTCACCCCTTTCATTTTTTTACCTTCAACAGGTTATGAGGTAGAGATCATTTATTGATTTTATGTGGATACAATTTTTAGTTTTTGTTTTGTATTATATTTTGTAACATTTTCCAATGTAATTTGAGTTACATCTATGTATCTAGTTTCTTCAAGACTACTAAATTGATTATTACTTCTAGATTTATTTCCTTATAACCATTAAAATATAAAAATTAATCCACCGACTCTGGTATAGAGTGGTCGGAGTATTACAATTGGGTATGTTTTTGTCAAGCTAGATGGCTCAAAGTGGTGTAAAGAAAAGAGATAATGGGTTTCCTTTTATAAGAAAGGTAATGTTGACACTCTTTTTTTACATGAGGATGAAAATATTTAATATAAAATACCTAAAAGTGGTAAAATATTGAGGGGTTAAGGAACTCTCCTAGTTCAACCTACACACACCCCATCTATGTACCAAGAGTATCGTGTGGGCCCTACCAACATGGTCCAGCAGGAGAAGCCACACCTGCACGAAGGCCCTATGTGAGACATTTGTGCGATGGACCTACATAGATAGCCTCCTTTTCACAAGGTCTTGAGTTTTCCTATAAATAGGAACCTAGAGGATACTCATTTGACCTAAATGAACAATGAAGAGACTGCTTGAATTTCTACTCTCTCAAGTCTCTCTCCTAAGTCCTTTAAACCCTCAAGTAGTTCTTTAAGCCAAAAAATGAAGGGGGAATTAGTAGTGATCAATGGATTGAGGTCCCTAAAGATCTATAATACTGAGAATCTTGAGATGAAATACCCCTAATTAAAAATACTAGGGAGAATGACCCTTTTATAACTTGAAACATGATCATCAGTCTTCCAAAGACACCTGAGTAAACCCTTGGAGCTAGAGAAAGGCATCTTCTGAGTGTTGTTGCTCAGGTTGTCCATCCCCCAAAGGAATCTATAGATTTCCCAGGTATTCCATTTGAAAAGAATGTTCAGCTCTCCCAACCATCACCTATGTGATCCACTTTCATCTCACCCAACCCTTACATGTGAAATCCACCTTTAACCCACTCATCCCTCACCCGTAGAAGATACCCTTTAATCCCTATTTTATAACACCAATGGTAGGTAACCTCTTCCCTTCAGTACCTTATTTGAGATGACCAAGATAAGGCCTCCCCCAAAGCCTCTAGATATGTATAATTATAGAATATGGAGCATCGATGTGTCCTCTTGATTTTACATTCCTATGGTAATGGAGGTCCTGCATTTATCCGACCTAATATTTCAGATCCTCAGAGTTTTTTCAATTATAAATTCTCATGGTAATGAAGATCTCAACCTTAGGGATAATAACGAGACCTCAGGGTTGAAAATAATAGAGGATATGGGAACATCAAATCCCTTTGTCTCTCCTTGATTTCCTTATATTACTCCACCCTCGTCTACTAGTAAACGAGGAGTAAAATTTATCTGTAAAGAGTCCTTTTATGGATCTTCTTATTTCTTTTCCATAAGGAATACCTCTGAAAGTAAGCCACTATTATTTCTTATTAGGTATTCCCCCACCTTCTGTAGCCCCAGCCTCATCTACCAGAAGATGAAGAAGATTTTGTGGTTTGGAAGATCTTCCAATTCCTTTTGTTTCTCACACTGAGAATGAATCACATGGTCTTGGAGGTTAGTGATAATCATGAAATCTGTATAATAAAGTATATGTCTTGGGAAGGGAATCATTTTCCAGATCTTCCTCTTGCCTTCCCTAGGTCTCTTATTCAATTTAATCCCCAAAACCATGTCACCACCACGAAGGTCCATATTCCAAATTAGGTAGTCCCTTGGACCTTTTAATTTCCACTCCCTCATGGCATTGTTTACTCTATGCCCCACCTAGAGGTGTACAGGTAGTGAACACATAATCCATAAAGGTGGCATCACCGAGGAGAATGAATTACTTATCTCGGAAGATATTCCCTTTTTCATATCTTCCTATAACCTTTACATGGTCCTCCTTTATATGTGTAAGCCCCAACTATCATAACTATGTGGGCTTTGATTCCTATACAAATGGGATATGTTGGAAGCCTCCCTAAGGTTCAAACCCAACACCCCAATCGACCCTAATCTTCTCTGGACCATGTTCCTAGTAGGGTTAGATCCATCCTAGGAGGTTACATCCATTCTAGATCCCTTGGGCCACTTCAGCGTAATTCCCACACTAGCACTTGACTAGGAACCTTTTTCTTAGACATCCTTGTCGCGCAACTTTAAACTCCGTGGTTTGGACCTCATCACATGAACTTAAAAGGTATAATGTTTCTTGTTAAGTGGAACTGAACTATGTGGGTTTTGATTCCTTTTATAGGGATATATAGGAATCCCTTCCTCTTAGGCCCGATCCTGAAATAAAAACAACTCTCATCTTCCTATATAATGATAAATTCTAGATCACCCCACTACACAACTTAAAACTAGTATTCTAATAATAAACAACATAAGAATCTATAATCCACACACAAAATGTTACCATCAATGGAGAACATCAGATACATACAGATGTCTCTTTTTATGAAGAACCTCAAATACATACAAATGATCCTAAATCCAATACATTCTAATAATTGATTGTTAACTTAATGGAGACCTGTTTGTATTTAGGATTTAATAAAGGATTCATGAATATATCTTAAAACTATAATAAAGTCCCAAAGTAGTAAATAATTCCCCTCAAAAAGGTGAGATGAGTCTGACTTCCCATCCTATCGACCAATGTGAGACCCTAAGAATTGTTGGATCCATTTCCTAATGACTACCTTCCTTTGGAAATTGGTTTTGTGAAACATCTCCAATAAGAAAATCATTGGGTATATTCGGCTCCATGAATAAAACCCATTGGAAACTACCCAAAAATGATGTTGACATATGTTTCTAACATGAATAGTAATTCCACCACCACCACAAAATACCATTCAAACCCCGTGTGTTTTTTGGGGATCGAAACAAAAATGGTGAACTTGACAAGAATCCTTAACCAAAATGATTGTGTCACCCACATGTCAATACCCTTTCATGCTCATGCAAAATGAAATAAGGCCAAACATGGATCTAAAATAATTTATTAGGCATGAGTTCATTTATTAATATGATGATTTGAAGGTATTTTATTATTTTAATTTTTTATTCATATCCTAGGAACTTTCACCAGATCTCCCATCAATTCAAATGGAATCTTTCTAGTTTAAGAAGATATATGCTTCAATTGTTGCACATGTGGTATCCTCATCCAATTATAGGATGTTGTAGCCAACCTAGAGCATTCAACAATGGGTATCAAACACACTAGTTCAAGAGTACCACATCAATGGTACTATCATAAATCTAGAGGTTGCATGATAAGAAATCTATCATGAACCAAATCAGGTCTTCATCTGACCCGGTGCCTAACTCGGTCTGTGGTATGGCCCGAAGGGCATTCCTGATCCCCACGGGCTAGAAAAAGTGCCCAGGTATCAAAAATAAAAATTGGGAATGATTTACCCAAATAAATAAATATAAAAAACAAATAGAAATCTAAAAAAACTAAAACTAAAAATCAGACAACCAAACAGACCCTTAAACTAAGTTCAGATTTACTGTTTACAACTTGAACTAAAAACTCAAAAGAGACTACAACAAAGGAAAACCAAAACTTTAACTCAAACCTCCGTGAGACGTGAGGAGTCACATCCCTAGGCCACATCCACCAAAACAACACGAGGATGCCACTAACAATCCAAACCACCAAAGCTATGCACGATGCCTCAACCTGGAATACAAAAGAAATGGGATCTAAATATACCCAAAGGTTTATGTAGGGTGTGAGCCAAGAGCCCAGTGGGATGCCACCGATAAAAAGGTTCCACGCATAATTATTAAAGGACAAATACATTTTCAATTTTAATTAAAGAAAATAACTAAATGCTTGAACAGTTTTAGAGAAAATAGGTTTAAAGAAAATAGTTTCAAAAGGAACAACTTAAATTAAAACACACACACACACTTACTTTTAAAATAACTGAAGTGTCACACGGATGAGTTTAAAGCAACCCAAGAGCACCAAATATGGGAGGGCCTCATGGGTGTTAGCTAGCTTGGGTCCCTAGATCTTTGTTTCTTAGTGAAAAGTGGCTTAGAAACCACGGTCCTCAAAAACCATGGCTTAGAAACCATGACCCTCAGAAAACATGGCTTAGAAACCACGACCCTCATAAAATGTGGCTTTGAAACCATGACCCTCAGGCATTCATATGTTTATTTAATGTTTCAGTCATCAATCCTTCTAATTGAGACCGGGCCAAATCCACCCTCGGATAACGAGACCACCAGTCTATTCCACCCTCCTAACTACCTAGGCTTCCCACTTTGTGCTCAAACAAGTTTCAAGTTCATGTCACATGTCACACTTATGCATAAAAGACAAAAAAGGGTACTAAAACACATATAATCACAAATTCACACTCAAAACATCCTTTAAAACCCTACACATGCCAAAGATCATTTTAAAACATAACTCACATGGGTTACACACTCAATTAAATCATCTGTACACTTTAAAGATACTAATAATTAAACAAACCACAACTTACACACACAAATACCATTTTGAAATAAGTCTCACACTAAAAAATTCTCCAAACACATTTCACAACATTGATATAATTTAATAAAATATTTAATTTTTTTTTTTTTTGAAAATAATGTCCAAAGGGTAACCCAAGACCTTACACACAAAACCCACTCAAACAATCTTTTATGATCAAACGCACACCAACACTTTTCAAAAACGCAATTCGAAACCCTTGTACTTTTTCATAAACTAACTACATGATTTAATAAAACTCTATGTGATGACACAATGTGGGTTTTTATCAAAAACACACCACATCTCATATGAACATACCACTTCAAAAATAAAATGCATAATAAACTCTCTTAAAACTATTTTCGCGCCACATAAACAATTTAAAAAATCACCTATGAAGTTCAATAAATCATTTTCACTACTTAAGTAATTAATTACTCAATTTCTAAAACAAATAAATATAAATGATTTAACATGATCTTTCACAAAAAATGGACTTCAAAACATATAAACATGCCACAAAATTAAATAAGTGAAGCAATTAAACAATTTCAAAAACTAACTTTGCACCAAAAAAGTAATTTAAATAATATGCTAATTTAATTGAACTTGAAAATTAATTCATCAATTAATAATAAAATGTGGAACCGCCTACCTTGGTGTAGGAAACCTCGTGAGCTTGTCATGAAACTCCTACCGCACGACTGTCGCACCTCAATGGAAATAAAGCGAACTATAAAACATGGCATCAAATCAAAGGTGTCAAAAATGAACCAACGCAAAACCAAAACCCTAACCACAACTCTAACAAATTGAAACAATGAACAACCAAGGTGTATCGCACCTACGACAAGGGTCTGAGAAGCTGGTCAGGAGATGTGGAGGGTGCTGAAAGGTGTCATGTCGGTGAGGAGATCGGAGAGGTGGTACACAGCTAGTCTGGTTCTCTAGAGAGGGAGAGGAGGGGTGCGGCTCAAGGGGTTCAAGGGGGAGGTTTTTCGCGTGGGTATGTGGCTGGAAGGAGGAGGGTGGTTCTGGTTTACCAGTAGCAGGAATGAGGGACACCACTGGTTCGGTGCACCGGAGGAGCTCGGCTGGGTGCAGGTGGAGCGGGTCAGCAGGGATGCCGCGATGGGGAGATGTGGGGCACGCGTGGAAGAGGGAGCTCAAGAGGGGGGGTGCGAGCAATGGTTGTATGAGAAAGAGGACAGGTGGTGCGGTGTGGAGGTTCGGTGATGAGGACGATGAAGAAGGGTGGCAGTTAGGGTTAGGAGAGGCTGGTGCAGCACGACGAACCAAAAGGGGGGGAGGAAAACGTGATGGAACCAAGAGAGGGGGAACCGCAAGAGTGAAATAAGAAGAAAATAAACAAGAGAAAAAAAAAGAATAAAGAATAAAAAAATGAAATAAAACATTAAAAAAATTCTAAACCAATCTAATTAATAATATATATATATATATATATAAGAAATAAATAAATTTATATTAGTCACCACAATTTTGTATTAATAACAAAATTAAAATATTAACTTAAATAATAATAATACTAATAATAATACTAAAATAATAAAACCAACCAAAATAATAATATCATTATTAACTGAGGTTGGACACTGCGGATGGTTGCGTGCGTGGTCGTGTGCACGGTTGCGTGCACGTTTATGTGCTCGGTCGTGCATTCGGTCATGCACCTGTATAAGATCCCAATTATCTTTTAAAATATAAGCGGTTCAAACCACAACTCAAAAGTGAGACCCAAAATAATTAAATTAAAATTAAGCATCGGTTGGGGTGTGACAATTCTCCCCACCATGACTCTTTCTTCCCCCAGATTTTCCCAAAATACTTGTTCAACCCAAAGTTCCAAGAAAGACCGTGAAGATACCTAAAATAAAAACTCAATCACTCGAAGACCGAGGATTCAAAACTCCCATTACCTGAAACTTCCAAATCAAAAAACCAGAATCACTAAGTAGAATGCCCAACATCAATGGGTTTACCTTCAAATACAACTACAACATGGAACACCCTGACCCCTAACTTAGGGATCACCATGGCTACTTGAGATCTTCAAGAACACTCATCAAGAGACCCACTACTCAAGCTAACCAATTACCATGGTAAAGGTCAGGCAGAGAGGAAGTAAGGGGTTGCCCCGCTAAGTGCACTTTTAAAACAGAGTTTCTCCCAAGTTCATCCTATGGTGGTCTCCCCACCATATTAAGATTCTTGTTAAACATTGGTTCTCCAAACCAAAATGAATCACAAACCCAGACAACCTCTAACACTGGATTGACCCTCTAAGTTCCCTAATTTAAACCAAACCAACACAAAAGGAGATGTCGATGAGACCTTTAGTGGGTCTCCTCGCCATTTTATAATTTTCCTAACACCACAACACCCACTCGAGAATTCCTAGTTTACTTTGAGTGATACAGATTGAACTCTTCATCATGAACCAACCAACATGGGCCGACCTGCATGGATGATTCCAACACTGACCAAAACTCTACCTCATGAGATGATTTTGATAGCAGAAACCCCTAACCTAATGGAAAACTGGACAGGCGCGCGTCAATACCACATGACATGAGTATCTCTAAAACAAGCACAATTTTGACTCCAACCAACCCACAAGAAGGTTCACAGAGCGCACCCACTGGTTTTACAAGAATAAGGATTCTTAGAACCTCTTTAAGGCCCAAGAGGAACTCCCATAAATTAAGACCATAGAAAGGAGACAAGGGCTTCATGCCCCTCACAACAAAAATGATGCCTTCAAAGACGATACTGTAATAAGGAAATTTAAGTTGTCTTCATCCTGTCACTGCAGAATTAAGTCGAACTAAGCCCATCCCACGTCTGACAAGCTTTGATTGCACTCAAGATTCACCCCAAGACCTATGGTTGGGGCCCTTATGTCTGAATAATATACCACCTCACAGTTATAAATTGACCACCTCTGACTGGAACTTCCTCCACCAAAAAAGTAACCTACAGACTTCTCCTTGTGTGCCAAGCGACCACCCCATTAACATGCCAACTGAGAATTGCAGTGAATGACTTAGACTGTCTGACTGACCGTACTAGAGATAGGTGGTTGAGTGGTACGTCAAACACGCGACGCAAACTAATGGAAGGGTCACTCCAAGAATGAGTCTCTTTGGTTCACACCCATCATTGGTTGAGAAATATGCACTTACAACTATATGAACAAGACCAACAACTATTCCAATATTTAAACCGATTGTTCCACACAACCTCTAGGGAATATGAAACTAGCTTATCAGAAAGGCTAACACACCCCCTTCTCTACCTATTGACTGGTCGATCACCTATGAGATACACCACTTTCCCTCACCTTCACTTCCTTAGGTACAACCACAGAATGAGTCTAGTCTTGATGATCGATCACGACATCCCCATTCACAACGAAAACTGACCGATCACCATTTTATGGTGTAGTCTTTCTCCTCCAAACATACTCGAGACAACTTACACCTACACAAAATTTGGAGTTCCTAAAAAACCAGAGACACTCCTAACTTTCCAAAAGCATTAAATGATATTAAACCGACCTTGACACCTACAAATGGTCGACACAACCGAGCATAACCCAACTCTGCCACTCCACTGGGATTCTGGGGTAATCCAAGAACTGAGAGACCTACTGGAAACCCATGGGACATTTCTAGGGGAATTTTCCAAACAAGAAACACAAAAAAATCCTTCCCCAATTCCAAACACATCACAAAACAAACATCCACATTCTGAACACAAATCCAATAATTCCAATTTAAAACATCAATTCATTCTTGAAGAAAAACACCAACTTGAGAAACTAAACACAATACAATAAAACTCAACAACTCTTTTGAACTCATTTCCTTCACTCCAGACTCAAAACCATTTTCCAATTTCCAAAACCATTTAAGCACAAAATCCCATTTTAGAGAAAACCCCACTTTTCAGGAAATAAGAAACAACTTTAAAAATCAATCACTCACTACTGATATTCCTGGATGCCTCACAGATATGAATTTTTGTGCCACTCACGCACCCATCCACACGATCCACCAACTGTATATTAATCACGTCCACATGCACATGTGATCAACCATAGGAATACCATTAGACAAAACAAAACTCTTCTGCTTTCAAAGAAAAACATTCCCAATATTCTGAAAATACCTTTTTCCAAAACCATTTTAAAAATTCAAGACAAATTTTCAAAATGCTTCCCATTTCCAAAATAACTCACTTCGATTTAAAATAAACCAAGACATTCTTTTAGAAATTCCACTTCAACAAATCAAACACCAAATTCCAGAAACAAAGTTCAAAAGAAACACACCCCAATAATCATTCCAAACACACACCAAAATAAAATAAGAGCAACTCCAAAGTACACTTTCCTTAAAAAATAGTTTCTCGCCAACTCAAAACTAAATAAATACATCACAAACATTAAAGAACCAAGATGGAGGACTAGTGGTTGTGTCTAACCCAGCAACATGGTTTAGAATACCATGCCCTAGACAAGCACCAACCAATAAGAGTTTAGAATTGTACTCTCAGGCATCACATAGGTCTCTATTACATATGTGAGACCACGTGAAGTACCGATTTACTCCTATTTTCATCCCCCATCCACAAGAACCAAATCCAAAAACTTAAATCTCGAACTACCCCTGGTTACTCAAGGATCAGAATGAGTAAGAGTTCGTGATGCTCTTCCTGCACCTACCACTCGAGTACTGACATTCCTATCTCCAATCTACCTGACACCCCAAATAGCAAGAACAAAACCTCTTCTAATTCCATTTTGTCCTGAACCAAATCGGGCCGCCATCAGACTCAGCACCCGACCCAGTCCGCGAAAAGGCTCGAAGGGCGTTCATGCTCTCCATGGGCTGGCATAAGTGCCTGGGTATCAAAAATAAAACTTGGGAACAATTTAAACTAATAAATAAATATAAAAAAACAAATAGAAAGCTAAAAAAACTAAAACTAAAAATTAGACAACCAAACAGACCCTTAAACTAAGTTTAGATTTAATGTTTACAACTTGAACTAATAACTCAAAATATACTACAACAAAAAAAACCAAAACTCCAACTCAAAACTCCATGCAATGTGAGGAGTCACATCCCCAAGCCACTACCATGAAACCAACACGAGGATGCCACTAAAAATCCAAACCACCAATGCTATGCATGATGCCTCAACCTAGAATACAAAAGAAACATGATCTACATACACCCAAAGGTGTATGTAGGGTGTGATCCAAGAGCCCAGTAGGATGCCAATAAGAAAAAGGATCCACACATAATTATTAAATGACAAATAAATTTTCAATTTTAATTAAAGAAAAGAAATAAATGCTTGAATAGTTTTATAGAAAATAAGTTTAAAGAAAACAGTTTCAAAAGGAACAACTTAAATTAAAACACACACACACACTTACTTTTAAAATAACTGAAGTGTCACACCAATGAATGTAAAGCAACCCAGGAGAACCAAATATGGGAGGGCCTCATGAGTGTTATCTAGATTGGCTCCCTAGATCTTCCTGTCTCGGTGAAACATGGCTTAGAAACCATGACCCTCAGAAACTGTAGCTTAGAAACCACGAACCTCAGAAAACGTGGCTTAGAAACCACGACCCTCAAAAAACGTGGCATAGAAACCACGACCCTCAATCATTCATATGTTTAGTTAGTGTTGCAGTCGTCAATCCTGCTAAGAGAAATAGGGCCAAAGCCACCCTCGGATCACTAGCCCACTAGTCTAGTCCATCCTCCTTGCTACCCAAGCTTCCCGCTTTGTGCTCAAACAAGTTTCAAGTTCATGTCACATGTCACACTTATGCATAAAATCCAAATAGGTTACTAACACACACAAAATCACAAATGCACTCTCAAACCATCCTTTAAAACTCTACGCATGCCAAAGATCATTTTAAAACTTAATCTGCATAGGTTACACACTCAATCAAATCATCTGCACACTTTAAAGAGACTAATAATTAAACAAACCACAACTTACACACACAAATACCATTTTGAAATAAGTCACACACTAAAACATTCTCCAAACACATTTCACACCATTGATATAATTTAATAAACTATTTAATTTTTTTTTGAAAACAATGTCCAAAGGGTAACCCAAGACCTTGCACACAAAACCCACAGAAACTATATTTTATGATCAAATGCAGACTAACACTTTTCAAAAACGCAATTATCAACCCTTGTACATTTTCATAAACTAACTACATGATTTAATAGAACTCTATGTGATGACACAATGTGGGTTTTTATCAAAAATGCACCACATCTCATATGAACATACCACTTCAAAAATAAAATGCATAATAAACTCTCTTAAAACTATTTTTGTGCCACATAAAAAATTTAACAAATCACCTATGAAGTTCGATAAATCATTTTCACTATTTAATAAATTAATTACTAAATTTATAAAACATATAAAAATAAATGATTTAACATGATCTTTCAAAAAAAGGGCTTCATAACATATAAACATTCCACAAAATTAAATAAGTAAAGCAATTCATCAATTGGAAAAACTAACCTTGCACCAAACAAATAATTTAAATAATATGATAATTTAATTGAACTTGAAAATTAATTCATCAATTAATAATCAAATGTGGAACCACCTACCTCGGTGTAGGAATCCTCATGAGATTGGCATAAAACTCTCGCTGCATGACTATCGCGCCTCAATGGACCTAAAGTGAACCATAAAACATGGCATCGAATCAAAGGCGTAAAAAACAAACCAATGCAAAAATGAAAACCTAACCACAACTCTAACAAATTGAACGAACGAACAACTAAGGTGTATTAAACCTACAACAAGGGTCTGAGAAGCTGGCTAGGAGATATGGAGGGTTTCAGAAGGTGTTACGCCGGTGAGGAGGTCGGAGAGGTGGTGCAAGACTAGTCTAATTCACCAGAGAGGGAGGGGAGGGGCGCGACTCAAGGAGTTCAAGGGGGAGGTTATGCATGCGGTGATCCAACCGAAAGGAGGAGGGTGGTTTCGGTTTTCTGGTATTAGGAAGAAGGGATGCTGCTGGTTCGGTGTGCCAGAGGAGCCCGACTGGGTGCAGGTGGAGTAGGTCAGCAGGGATGCTGCGATGGGGAAATGTGAGGGGTGCATGACAGAGGGAGATAAAAAGGGGGTGTAAGCGGTGGTTGTCTAGGAAAGAGGAAGGGTGGTACAACATGGAGGTTCGGCGATGAGGAGGATGAAGAAGGGTGTCGGCTAGGGTTAGTAGAGGTTGGTGCAGCATAACAAACCGAAGGGGGGAAGGAAAACATGATGGAACCAAGATAGGGGGGAAGCACAAGAGTGAAACAATAATAAAATAAACAAGAGAGAAAAAAATAATAAATAATAAATGAAATAAAGAAAATAAAATGAAATAAAACATTAAAAAAATGTCAATCCAATATAAATTAATAATAAATATATATATAAAAATAAATAAATAAATTTATATTTGTCACCACAATTTATTATTAATAACCAAATTGAAATATTAAATTAAATAATAATAATAAAAAAACTAAAATAATAAAACCAACCAAAATAATAATATCATTATTAACTGAGGTTGGACACCGCGCACAGTCAAGTGCACAATAATGTGCATGGTCGCGCGCCCGACCGCGTACGCAATCGTGCACCCGGTCGCGTGCGCGTTCATGCACCCAGTCACCTGCGAGTTCGTGCACCCAGCTACGCGTACGGTCGTGCACCCATATAAGATCCCAATTCTTTTTTAAAATATAACCGGTTCAAACCACAACTCAAAAGTGAGACCCAAAATAATTAAATTAAAATTAAGCATCGGTCAGGGTGTGAAAAACTCCAACTCATAAATCCCCACCAACCATCTACTCAGTGATGGATAGTATCCTAGAAGTTGACGACGCCATTTTCCATTTCAAACCATTTTGGGATTCTATCCCTAGAGTGCGGCAACAAGTTCCTCCATTATCTTAGGGAGGTATATTGAGAGGTCACTAACAGCCTCAACCCAACAACATAGGGTCACCTCCAAAGGGATCCTTCTAGAATCCATCATCACCAATGTCACCTCGCATCAAACCCTCAACATGATGAGGGTGTTACCCTCAGGTGTCTAGCTTGGGTCACTCAGGCCCGGGAACTCAAGAAATCCCACTGAGGGAAGTGACCAGACAATAGGGAATAGGTCCATACTAGTGTTTCCTCTAAAGAATCCTACCATTCAAATATAGCATCAAATTACGAGCTAGTTCACACACCTTTCCGCATCCACCAAGCCTGCCATCTCAATCTAGCATTGCTTGGGGAAACTGGCCAAAAAAATCATAGCAACAAATCGAGGTCAGACCCAAATCTATGAACCCACATATAGAGATTGTCAGTATATACCGACAGGGGATGGAGGATAGTATTAGGCCCACACCCCTTTTCTAACCATGGAATGGGAATATATCACTATTTCGGTTATGGAATTCACTCATCATATCTTGAAAATGATGAATGGGCAGATGAAAATTTCTATCCACATCCTACAAACCTTCCATGATATAATAACGAAAACAAAAGTGGTTTAGGGGTAGAAAAATAACTCTATACCCACAATTGGGGTGTCTCAGTAGAATAATATGAGGGTCAATCTAGAGAAGACACACATCCCTACTCCCATCCAAGAGGTTCATGGTCCAAATACCATGATAAATGGACAACCGGATTGGTCCTATACCCCCGTTCCAACTAGAGTTCATCAGTCCCTCTCGGTGTCCACTTTAGGAAAGGCATATATCCCAGCCAAAATCCCAGAAATATACTAGAATTTTTTAGCAATAACACAAGATATAAATAAACAGGCTTTCATATATGAAATTCCCTATCTACAAAAAGTATCCCCAGCCATCCATAAGAGAGAATAAAAAAAGAATCATCACCAAAGGTGATTGGAAAATGAAGATTCAGTCTATGATCTCACTCGGATGAATATTGGAGTTCATGAATACCTCATATGTTTATCTATGGTAGCTCAGGATCCTACTCATCTATTACCAAATTACCAAAATAGTAGCTAAAATTATGAAGGTCCTCACTAAAACTTTGCTACTAATAACTTTGAAGGTCCTCTCTAGACATCTTACCATGAAGTCATACTTTATTCCCACAATCTGATTGATCATGAGAGCCCATATCTAGAGGATTTCCATGGTAACCCTCCTCGTGTCTAGAAGATCAAATCACAAGAAGGTACTCCCCTTGAAATTTTTCACCTAGAAGGTCCCCCCCAGGGTATATGATATAGGAATTACCCTTGTATTTGGATGTTGAGTTGTGATGGAATTCCTCCCCATGATGGAATTTGTTGTGAAGGTCCTCCCTGCAGTAAAAATTCATTTAATCAAGGAGGTCCTCCCCTTATCAAATCAATTATGAGAAATCTCTCATATTGTGAGGCACTTGGTAAAATGATATCAGTCATGCTTGATGCCTCATCACTAATAAATGACATCATTTCTCAACCAGAAGACATCCCAAGGTAATGGTTGTTCTCTGAACCACCCTTATATCCCCATCCATCCAATATGATAGAGGAAATCCCTACCAATCCTGTTGTTTATAATAAAGCAGTAGGGAAATGTTCACTTTGGTCAAATCAGTTTGAGGAACATATTTTCAAATATGAAGAATATATATTTATAATAAGGATAAATTTGGCTAAATACAGTATACTAATCATGTTCTATCCTTTATCCACTCCCCAATATAGCATTCTAGAGACATTGTTAAAAGATTGTGGGGAAAAAATCCACCTAAATTTATGGACTAATTTTTTTCTCTAGATTACAAATGTATTATATTATGATGAATATACAAGACACATCAGGATAATGGAAGGGTTACACTTTCAAATAAACTTGTAATCCCTCCTAGCTTCACTACACTTGAAATTGGGAAAATATTAAGGATCCATTGAGCATGCATGTATTGATGCATTAAAATACTTACATCATCTAATCTCTAATTCCCCACCCAGTGTTCATATCAAAGGATAGGGAGAAAATGGGGCGTTTCATTTCTCAATCCCCAATCGTAAATCCCACAAAAGGATACATATTGTAATGTCATAACTTTAGTCCATCTTTGATTAATAGTCTATTCATGCAACAGATGGTATGATCAGTAAAATCTAGCCCTGAATGACTCACGAAGACATTGAGCTAGAAAAGAGAAAGCTATCAAAATAATCTTTTACCAAGAATCTGAAAATATTGAGAAATCTTCCCACTTAAGTTAATCCAATCATCGGGCATTGCCAATATATTTGGAAGTAGGTGGTTGGGTTCCAATCATACAATGAACCCATCCCACATTCAAACAAAGCTCCATAAAATCAAGAGATAAGTTTTAGGATAGAAATAGTGTATGTAGACGCTCAATTACAAGAGGGAGTGAATTATAAGTTTAAAAACTTTTTTTTTAACCTTAAGGAGAATTGTGTTTAACAAAGTTAAATAAGGTAAATTCAAAAACCCTCTTTTATTTCTTAACTATAAAACAAACTTTCTTAGGGTTTAGAAATATGAATATTGAAAAGAAACATAAGAACAATTTTCTTAGAGAAATATTCTACCTTAAATCATATAGAATATTATTTATTAGAGTAAGTAAAGTACCAAAAAGTATAAGAAAATTATACTTTAATTATTTAACAAAATACAGTAGAAATAAAACTTGAAACAAAAAAAAGTAACAAGTAGAAAATATTTTAACCAAAAGAGTAGGGTATCCAACAACCTTGGATAATGGTCCCTTGATTTATAATTTCAAGAAATTGTGTCTTACCCACACCAAGGTAATCCCTCAATAGGAATATCAGAATTTGTCTTGCAATCCCCATAAGACCTAAAACTTCAAGGTATTCAGAAACTTTGTCTTCTTATCCCTGGAAGCCCTCGATTGTACTCAGCAACAATTGGATTCGCACAAAGAAAGCTGAACAAGATATTCATGGTTGAATAAGATGTTCATAAAACTCACAGAGCATGAGAATATTTCTCTCTCTAGAAATCACTTCATAGTATCTTATCATGTAATCTCTAGGATCTTGGATTGATAATGAGCTCATTCAAATGAGATTCTATTTATAGGAAAAACTTCAATAGCTGGCTCCCTCCTCCAACGGTCATATTTTTCCTTAAATTTCGGAGGGACCTGTACATGTGTCACTCAACCAATGGTTAGTTAGAACAAAATTATACAACATCATTTTATACTTAAAAAATCATGTATAAGGGAAATGAAATAGCTCAACCAAATTTGAATATCCAAAATCTAATGGAAAATAGAATTTGTAGTCTAAACATATAAATAAACAGATCCTAGAAACATAGATATTCGGATTCTGTTTTACAAAGAATTTAAATTCTGAATTCTAAGGAATTTGGAGTCTAAATTTCATAGAATTCGGAGTCTAAGGAACTATAAGATTCTGAGGTTTTAGATAAGGATCCAAATTTTTGGCTTAGTAATAAAATGAACTTGATTTTGGAAGGAAAATGAAAACAAGTTTAAGGATAAAAATTTTCCTTAGAGAAAGGAAATTTTCCTTAAGGGTAAGTATAAAGATTTTCCTTAGAGAAAGGAAATTTTCCTTTAGGGTGAGGATAAAAATTTTCCTTAAGAAATTAATCCTTAGAGAAAGAAAATTTTCCTTAATATAAATACTTTGTGATTTTCAAAATAGATAGAAATAAAAAAGTCATCAGGAAACCTTATTGACTCAACAATATCCCCCTTTTTGGAAAGCACAAACAAACTTTATAAAAAGAATATAAAGAATAAGAATTTAATTTATAAACTCTTAAAATAAAAACTTATATCCATTTACTTATGAACCATGGTGAATACGATTAACTCCCCCTTAGGTTTTGAAATCCCTAAGGATCTTATTCTTGACTTCCTTAGAGAAGTTAATTTTTCTTGTATAAGAAAGTATTCTTTAAGTATACCCCCTACTTAAACTCCCCCTTACTTAGGGTATTATCTTATTTATACTTAGTATTATTGTGATCATTATTTTATCCACCTTTTTTATTTTTAAAAATGAATAGTGAGAATGGAAAAAAATGGTACATGAAATATTAGAACTATACAAAACAAAACAACTAAAGGATTACAAAATTTTCATTATGATTGGAAAAATTGATACAGGAAAAAAATACAAATAAAGATCAGAATGGCATGAAAATCATTCATTCTTCTTTTCCTTTGGTGTGATCTTTTTCAGGATAGCCTTTAACTTCTTGATCTCCTTATGATCTTGCTTAAACCACTTAAGCAACTGTTCCTGATCTTGATTTTTCTTTTCTAGAGCCTTGATATTTTCATCTTGAGACTTAAGGATTTATGCCTGAGACTTCACTACTTCTTCTTTCTGGTTGAAATTTTCTTGTAACTCTTCCTTGAGTTCCCTTTCTCTCTTTAGATTAAAAACAACTGAATTTAACTTTCCATTCAGATCATTATCCTCTTGCTTCTGGGATAGTTGCTCAAAGTTTAGTTTCTCTATAAAACTTATTGTAAGATTTTTTATCCTATCATTTGACTTATCAAAAGAATCTTTCACTAAAATCTTGAAATTCATCAAAAAATATTAAGTCTTCAATCATTTTTTTAGACCACTTTTTTATTTCCTTACATGATCTCCTATGAGCATCATAACCATTATGAAAGGTTTGAAAATATACCTCAATCATTATGAACTTTTCCATGAACATGCTTACGAAATCTGACTTCCGATTAAAATAATTTTTAAGAAACTGACATCTTCAATCAATACTCAGAAAAAAATGAATGGTATTCACAAACTTTTTTAACGACTAAACAACAAAATCCTGACCCATCAAATATAAAGATTCAGAAGATGATTCCCTTACAGGAGAGGATTCTTTGTCAAGATATTCATATTTCCTCATAGATGATCTACCAGCATCCTTCTTAGCCTTGACAACCACATCCTTGTTAGGTGTATCAGCAACCACCTATTTTCCTTTATCGATGGTTCGAATTCCCAACATGATCCAACGGTTGAAACAAAAATGATCTGATCTAATAGTTTAGATGAATGCCAAATAAGGATTTGGTAGGTTCTGGTCTTTTAAGGTTTTAAGGAAAAATCTGATTTAAGGAAAGTGAATCCGATAGAGGTTTCTTAAAATACCAACATGAAAAAAAATTCAATTACAAAAAATTAAGTAAGAAAACATAACTTCCGAATTTATTAGAAAAAAGAATGTTATTAAAGATAAGGTTTTGTATAAACAACTTAGATTCCATAAAATTTTATAAAGTAAAGACAAATTTTGATTTCAGGGTTTTGGGTTCTGAAAAATTTGATTAAGGAAAAAAAATTGGTTATGGAAAAAATTGATTAAGGAAAAAAATTTGGTTACAAAAAATTTGATTAAGGAAAAAAATTGGTTATGAATAATTTTATTAAGGCAAGAAAATTTGGTTACAAAAAAAAAATTTAATGAAAAATTTTGGTTATGAAAAATTTGATTAAGGATAAATTTTGGTTAACAAGAAAATGTACTCCCCCTATGAAAAAGAGTTACTTAGTGTAAGCAGGTTGGTTTCAAAAAAAGGTTAATATGGAAGATTACCTTACAGTTATAATTCCAAAATTTTGTTTAATGTATTCAAATTTATCAGAGGGTAAATATTTTATAAAAATATCAGCAAGTTGATCTTGCATTCTGATAAATTTAATAATGATATCTTCTTTAAGTGTGTGATCCTGAAGAAAGTGATTCCTAATATCTATGTGTTTTTTCACAGGAGTCATGTGTAGAATTTTTATTTAGGGTAATTGAACTTGTGTTATCACACAATATCTGTGTTTTGGTAAAACTCATGCCATAGTATGTGAGTGTGTGTTGCATCCACAACACTTGATCACAACAACTTTAAACTGCTACATATTCAGCTTTAGTAGTGGAAAGTGCTGCTAAGTTTTGTTTCATTCATGACCAAGAAAATAAATAATCTCCTAATAAATGACATGTTCTGGATGTTCTTTTTCTATCCATTCTACATCCACAAAATTCAGTATCTAAAAAAAATTAAAACAAAATGATTTCTAGAAGTATAGAAAAGTCCTAAATCCATGGTTCCCTTTAAAAAGTGAAAAAAATATTTTCACTGCTTTTAAATGAGATTACTTTGGATTATATTGATATCCTTCACATAATCATACTAAAAACATTAAGTCTGGATGACTAGTTTTCAAGTATAGTAAACATCTTATCATACCTCTGAAATGTGTTTAATCTACTGGTTTCCCAGCTTCATCAAGGTCAAGAGAATTTGAGGTACCAATTGGAGTGATTATACTTTTAGTGTTTTCATATCCATAATTTTTAAGAAAATATTTAATATACTTATATTGTGATATATAAGTTCCTTCTGGTTTTTGAGAAATTTAAAAACCTATGAAAAATGTTAACTCACCCATCATACTCATTTCAAACTCAAAGTTAATTATATTCACAAATGAATATGTTAAAGATTGTTGAGTTGATCTGAATATAATGTCATAAATATATATTTTAATAATAAAAACATTTTTCTTATCTTTATTTATAAAAATATTTGGATCAGAAGTTCCCTTAATATAATTTTTTTGTAACAAAAAACATGTAAGTCTATCATACTAGGATCTAGGGGATTGTTTAAGTCCATATAATGCTTTGGTGAGTTTGAAAACATGTTCAGGATGTTTTGTATCTTCAAATCCAAGATTTTATTCAACGTATACTTCCTCTTGAACTTATTCATTAAGGAAAGAATAATTCGCATCCATTTGAAAAAGTTTGAAATTAAAGAATGCTGTAAGGGTGAGTAGAATATGAATAGATTCAAGTCAAGATACTAGAGAGTAGGTTTCTTCATAGTCTATTCCTTATTGTTGATTATAGACTTTAGCAACTAATATAGCTTTATTTCTTACAATGATTCCATTTTCATCACACTTATTTTTGAATACCCATTTTACTCCAATTATAGAAGTTTCATTGGGTCTTTCAACCATTGTCCAAACTTTGTTCCTTTTGAATTAATTTAGCTCATATTTCATGGATTTAATCTGATCATCATCACCTAAATCTTCATCAGTGCTTTTTGGTTCTAACTAGAAAATAAATTCTAGGTGTTCTACTTCATTTCTTAAGGAACTCCTGGTCCTTATAGGTTGATTTACATCACCAATGATACATCACTATGATGATTCTTAAGAAAAAACTAATTTGGGTTTTGTAAAACATGTTCATCAACATATGGTAGAAGATATTCTGGGGTAAATACTTCAAAAACATATTCTTGAGTATTTTCCTTATTAGAAGAATCTTCTATCAAAGTTTGATAATTAGTTTTTGAAAACACATCTGAGGATGTCGGTTGGGGTTGTTTAAAAACAAAAGGATTAGTTTTATCAAATT
This sequence comes from Viscum album, assembly GCA_963277665.1. Lineage (NCBI taxonomy): Eukaryota > Viridiplantae > Streptophyta > Magnoliopsida > Santalales > Viscaceae > Viscum > Viscum album. The sequence goes on along the minus strand of OY728125.1, from coordinate 737,077,007 downwards.
TAACATGCAATGTTTCTTCAACAGTACAAGTATTTTTATTAAAAACTCTATAAGACTTATAAGTAGTGGAATATCCTAATAAAATTCCTTCAACATATTTGGGTGAAAATTTATATAAGTTATCTTTAGTATTCAGGATGAATACTTTTCAACCAAATAATTTGAAGTAAGAAAGTCTAGGTTTTCTATCAGTCCACAATTCATAAGGTGTTTTGTTAAGAAAATGCCTAATTAAAAATAAATTTATAGTATAAAGAGAAGTACTAACAGCTTCAGTCCAGAATTGTTTAGCAATAGAATATTCACTCAACATAGTTCTAGTTATCTATTAAAGAATTAAATTTCTTCTTTTAAAAACATTTTTCTATTTGAGGAGGTTTTGGAGATGAGAAGTTATGAGTAATTCCTTTTTTATTACAAAAAGTTTCAAAACCAGAATTTTTGAATTCTCGTCCATGATCACTGTGAATAGTTATCAATGGAAGGTTTTTCTTATTTTTAACTGGGGCTATAAAAGTTTTGAAATAATAAAAAGATTTATATTTCTTTACTAGAAAATATACACATTTAAATATAGTGTAATCATCAACTAAAAAAATACATAATATTTGCCTACAATACTTCCAGTTTGTGTTGGACCAAAAATATCCATATGAACTAACTGTAATGTATCAGAAATTGAGACTTTCCTGAATTGATTTAAAACTTGATTTATGTTTCTTTCCATATTTAAAAGGATAAAAAACTTTTGAAGAATAAAATATAAGCTCTGGTAGATCCTTAATAAGTCTTTTATTCGAGAGTTTTCATAGTTTCCTAAGGTTATAGTGTCCTAACCTTCTATTCCATGACCAAGATTGATCTTTTGTTGCACTAAGGTAAGGTAGATCTTGGCTCCTAAGGTATTCTAAGTTTAGTGTATAAACATTCTCATTCCTATGGGTAGAAAGAATAAACTTTTCCTTGGAATTGTGTAGTAAGCATTTATCATTCCTAAAATTCATAAGGTAACCTTCATCACATAATTGACTTACACTAATGAGGTTGTTCTTAATACCTTTAACAAATAAAAAATTTGAAATAAAAGTTTTTCCAAGAAGAACAATGTTACCTATACCAACAATTTCTCCCTGAGCATTACCTCTGAAAGTTACTTTTCTTCTTTTTGTCTTGATAATATTTTCAAAGAAGTTTTTGTTACCAATCATATACTGGGAACATCCACTATCCATGTACCATGTATTGTTGTTGTTACTTTTTTTATTTTATTAAAAATAAAAGAGTTAGACTTTCGGAATCTAAATTTTCTTGGATCCAGAAATTTCATAAAGTAAAATCTTAGGAATCCACATTTTCTTAGAAAAATAAGATTTATAAAAAACTAAATATTGGATTCTATTTAAAGAAAAAAATTTCTCCCAATGTCCACCACATTGACACTTAGTGCAAATGGGAGTACTTTGGGGAACAAAATGATTATTACTAAAAACTGGTTTCCAATGGGTATAACCAAATCTAGAACTATTCCTTAGAGGAAAAAGTTGTGAATACATTTTATCAAATTTTTTCCTTCCTGAAGTAAAATTTGATAAAAGTTTCTTTAAGTAAAAAATTTTAGATTTTATTTTAATGACTAAATTCTTATCCTCAAAGTTATTACTTTTAGAACTTGATTTAGCCTCTAAAATATTTTTCTTAGAAATAACATTTTTAAGATCCTTATAATGTTTAACCTTCTTATAATTAAATTCCAAAAAAAAATTAGAAACAATTTAAAAATAAAAAGTTTTATGATCAAGATCCTTATAAATATACGATACTTATTTGGTTAAAACAGAAATTCTAGAATTTTATTTCTCTAACTTCTTTTATATCTTACAATTTTCATTTTCAAGTAGTTTATAAAATCTAGAAACTTTTTCAAATGAGGGTAAGGTATTATCTTCTGATGAGGAAGATTCATCATCTGAGGATTCATAATATTATTCATTTAGAAAATTATAATTTAAAGAAATATTGGTTAAGGATTCAGCATTATGTACCTTAGCCATAAGACAATGATTTTCAGTGAGTATTATGGCTATAAGACCAATATTTTTTGACCAAAAGATTTATATTCTGAAGATTCATCTAAATAGTAACCATCGCTGGCAATCAAAGTGTCATTTTCTTTCAAGACTTTCTTAGCCTTATAATTGTAATATTTCTTTCTTTTTTTCAAAATGATTTTCCTTCCTGTATTTTCTTTTTAGAATAGGAAAATCAGGTCTGATATGTCCATCCCCTTTAAATTCATAATAGGTTACTTCAAAATCTTTCGTGTACTTTATATCTTTATTTTTATTTTTGTGCTAAAAATATTTCTTTCCCAAAATCTTGTCCATCCTTCGAGAAATATTGGCTAATTCATTTTCTGAAAGATCAATTTCACTAGATTCTTATATGACAATAATTTTCTTGGCTGTAGATCTTGTTATCCTCTCCAGAGTACTATCTTTAGATGTAGTAGTGAAAGCTACACTTCCATTACCATTATTCTTTTTTTTTTGAAATCAACATCTCTCTTCATTCTTGTTTCATATTGAAGAAGAGTTCCAAATAACTCATCAAGAGTAATGTTAGATACTTTTAGGTTCTCATCAATAGATTTCCTTTTTTATTCCCACTCACTGGGAATGATGTCAATTATTTTATCTACAATAACTTCATCATCAAAAAATTTCTCTCCAATAGATTGAAGATTGTAGTAAATAGTTATAAATATTTGTTGTACTTTTCAAACAGGTTCTTCATAAGGAAATAAGAATCCATGATATTCAACTCTTAACATATCTCTTCTAGTTTCTATCACTTTAGAAGTCCCAAAATGTGTAACTTCATGTTTCTTCTAGATACATTTGGCATCTTCACAAGAAGATATTTGACTATATATGTTCCTGGTCATAGATCACAACAAAGTATTGTGTACCTTGTAATTTAGTTGATATTCTGATTTTTCTTGGTTAGTGAAGGTTCTGACTTCCTTGTCCAGAATTTTGTAATCACCAATAAGCATTACAAAATTTTCAACTCCAGTGTTAATAAAAAAAGTCTTCATTCTATCTCTCTAGTACTCATAATCATTACCATAAAAATTAGTGGTCTGGTGGGATTAAGGTTGTCAATGGAACTAATATTTATACCTTCCATTCATAAGAAAATATCTTTTCCACAAAAACTTGTTAATAGAAAAATTTTATAAGCAAGGATAAAATCTTTAAGCAAAACATAAACAAGAAAATTTAAGCAATAAAATTTAGAATAAGGAAAAGTTGAGCAAGAAAACTTATATGTGAGTATAAGTAAAACTTTAATTTTAACCTTAAGTAAAATTATGTTTAACAACGTTAAATAAGGTAAATTCACAAAACCTATTTTAGTTATTAACTATAAAAAAACTTTCTTAGGTTATGGAAATATGAATTCGGAAAAGAAACTTAAGAAAAAATTTCTTAGAGAAATATTATACCTTAAAGTTTATAGAATCTTATTTATCATAGTAAGTAAAGTATAAGAAATTATAATAAATTTATACTTTATTTCTTTAAAAAACTAAAATGGAAATAAAACTTTAAATAAAAACAATTAACAAGTAGGAAAAATTTTAACCTAAAGAGTAGGGTATCCAACAACCTTGGATAAATGTCCATTGATTTATACTTTCAAGAAATTATGTCTTACTCACACCAGGGTAAGACCTCGATAGGAATATCGGAATCTGTCTTTCTATCCTTGAAATCCCTCAAACTTTAAGGTAGTAAACACCTCTATCTTCATATCCCTAGAATCCCTTGATTGTAATCAGCAACAATTAGATTCACACAAAGCAAGCTGAACAAGATGTTTATGGCCGAACAAGATGTTCATAAAATGCACAAAGCATGAGAATATTTCTCTCGCTAGAAATCACTTCACAGTATCATAGTATGTAATCTCTAGGATCTTGGAATGATAATGAGCTCATTCAAATAAGCTCTTATTTATAGGAAAAACTTTAATGGTCGGCTCCCTCCTACAACGGTCATATTTTTCCTTGAATTTTGGAGGGACCTATACATATGTCACTCAACCAAAGGTTTGTTAGAAACAAATTTTACAACATCGTTTTATACTTACAAAAGCATGTGTAAGGAAAATAAAATAGCTCAAATAAATTTGAATATCTGGAATCTAAGTAAAATAGAATTCAGAGTCTAAACATATAAACAAATAGATTCTAGAAACATGGATATTTGGATTCTGTTTTACAAAGAATTCGGAATCTGAATTCTAAGGAATTCGGAGTCTGGATTCTAAGGAATTCAGAGTCTGAATTTCTGAGAATTCAGAGTCTAAGAAACTATAAGATTCTAAGGTTTTAGATAATAATCCAAATTTTTGGCTTATTGATAAAATGAACTTGGTTTTGTAAGGACAATGAAAACAAGGGTAAGGATAAAAAATTTCCATAGAGAAAGGAAATTTTCCTTAAGGGTAAGGATAAAAATTTTCCTTAGAGAAAGGAAATTTTCCTTAAGGGTAAGAATAAAAATTTTCCTTAGAGAAAGGAAATTTTCCTCAAGGGTAAGGATAAAAATTTTCCTTAAGAAATTAATCCTTAGATAAAGATAATTTCTCTTAAGATAAAGTGTTTTGGATTTTCAAAACATAGAGAAATAGAAAATTCATAAGGAAACCTTATTGACTCAAAAACAGTTTCAGAAACAGTGGACATGGAAATCCAGGAGCAACCCCAGTCCATAGGGCTAGTGTATTTTTTAACAAAACCTTTGAGGTAAAAAAACCAATCTCGAAGGGTACACAAACGAAGCTATGTCAGACACATCCTCACAAACCAACCCCTGTAGGTTACCCACTGCAAATACAATTATAACTACCCCAGTTATCCCAACCTAATTTCCCCTTGCTCAGGCTCCTACCCAATTAGTCTTTCCTCCCCAAATTATCAACACTATCAAAACATTGATATTTTGATTATAATCTTTTGAAGAATGATTTGCATTAGTATAGCTAAAACGGATGTCTTACCCCAAATGGATGGATGTAAATCTTCCCCCAAAAAACTGTGGGAATCCTATATTCCAAATATTTAATGCTTCATGGGATCTGTAACATCATCTAATGCATTTCATGTCCAGGTTTGGTATGATGATGGGGAACCTCAAGTAGAAAGAAGTATCTAAGCTCAAATGTTTTGTACAGACTTTGGAAGGACTAGCCTTCACCTACTATACTAGTCTACCAGCTGGATCAATCAAGGGATGGGAATATTTTATTCTACAATTAATCTATCAATTCAGCTCTAAATTGTAGAATAAAATAGTCCTTGATCTCTCAAAATTAATACAATATAAAAATGATAGGGTGATGGGTTTAATTTATAAGTGGAAGAGTTTTACTTATTCCCTAAACTTGCAGCTTCCTCAAGAAGATTTATTGGGTCTTTTCATTTATAATATCCGTGATGAGCTATGAACACCACTTATTCATGTAAAGTGCCAAAGTGGCTTTTAGGATCTTTTTGAATTATCACAAAGGTTGTAAGATTCTATTTTGAGAACCAAATCTAACTCTCATCTTGTACTGGTGTATCAAGTGAAGAGAATGGGTAGAGTGGAAGCTACATTAGTTAAGTTAAAACTAGCCTCTATGATAACCCTAACTCCAAATCTTATACCTCCTTGCATGGTAAATCCTCTTGAATGGTAGTGTCAGAAATAGTCTTATCATTGGGATTAAATTAAAGAGTCTAAACTCTCTCAATATGGATATTGCAAGAACAAATTATACTCCTTTCGAGATGAGTGGGTTCATGGTTACTTCTTAGAAGCCTTAGAAAATAACCAGGTAACCCTGTTGAAACCCAAAATACCTAACCAAGTTAGCCTTGATGATCAACCAAATTATTTACACTTTCACTTAATATTGGTTCACACCATCCAATAATGTTTCATTTTCAAAAATTTCCTGCAAAAGATGGTTGATTCTAGGAAAGTGAAGTAGGGAAAACCACCCACACAGGTAGTGTATGTTTATTCCACCAATTTGGAGGAAGAGGGTGAATGGAAAAAAGTTACCAAAAATAATGCACAAAAGTTCAGTGATTGGATGACTAGAAAAACAATCAACCAGACTCATGATATCCTCCGAGCATAGTTGAAACAACCAACTATTCCCCCATCACTTCTGCTACGGCGCAGCTGGCTCTGTCAGCACAACAGGCCTCCAAAGGCTGGTCTTCTAAAAAAATACATGGTCGGAAGGGAAAAAAACAAACATATGAATATGAACCTATAACAAGTCCAAATTTATATTTGACTCTCTCATACTTCATAATTTCAGTCCTAAAGGTAAGGGCACCATCCCACCAAATGATGCCATAAGAGTTGACCTGCCAAACCAATTCCTCATCATAAAAAGAATTAATCTTAGATTACATTAATTTCATCCACTTAATGGATCCCTTGTCTTATGATGAATATATCCATGAACCTGAGTTCTCTACACCTAATTGGGGAACTGGGGGAAGAGGCCATTAGATCCTAGGGTACAAGGGAAGATGCAGTCACACCAGTACTCAACATCCCAACCACATCCCTATTGGGACATTTTATGCTACTAAAACTCATGGGAAATCCCTCCAATAGGACCAAAAGGAGTAGGAAAGCTCCCCCGCATGTTCTAAGTGTCACCCTAACCTAATCCTCTAGGAATATTGACTAGAGGGGATGAAATTATTTGATTGAACTCTGAAAAGTATGAAGACTTATTTTTCCTAACCCACAGAGGATAGGAGCACTTTAAACTCCTGTTACAAAGATCAACCTACCAACATCAAGTACTTAATCTCTTAATAATCATATAAAAGAGTATCTTATTTATAGAAAGCATAGAACTTTATCCCATAAGTATGACATTATAAATAAATTGGCCCTAGTTCCAGTCAAACTTTCAGTCTTGGATGCTATAAGTCTATCAAAAGATGTCTGTGAAGAACTCATAGAGCCTTTGATAAGACCTAAGGAGTTTGAATCTAAGGTTTATTATACTGAAATATATCATGCAAAGATCAATTTTGTGGAATTCTACATGATGTTATCTTTCACCGAACAAGACAAAGATGTTGTTATACAAGGAAACATCATACCCTTGTATGTGTGTGGAAGGATAAATGATGTTGATATATGAATATATTACATTTATAATGTATCCGGAGTCAACCTCATTACAATCCAAACACTTTATCAGTTGGGATATAGAGAGGAAAACTTATCCCCTTCTGCACTAATGCTACAGGGCTATGAAAAAAGAGAGAAAAATACACTCGGTAGATTAAATCTTAGGGATTAGTTTGGGGACCACGTATCTGACTTGGAATTTATTATTGTCCCACAAGATATAGCTTTTAACATTCTTCTAGGAAGTACTTGGTTTCATCAACACATGGTAGTCCCCTCGTTATACCACCAATGCCTCAAATATTACATTAATGGTCAAATTGGGACATTTCATGGTGATAAAGCCTCATTAAAATCCTTTGAATCATAATATATTGATGCAGGATTATACCAAAAGGAAGGTAAATAATCCAAGATTTATGGTGTTGCTCAAGTTGCTACCCTGAATGGTCTGGAAATGAACCTAGTCAATCCATTCAAATAGCTCAGCAAATAATATGTGCTAACCATCAATCATATTGAAGATATAAGTCCCAATTTGGGATATATTTAGTAACTCTCATGACATCAGTCATGATGACTGATCCTGGTAGTGTTGAAAATGGTTTTGACTCTCCAAATAGTGGTAAAATCTCATATTAAAATGCCCTCATTCCATTTTTTGAGATTCAATAGATCTATACCTCATTATATGAGTCAAAAAAGGTTATCATGACACCAGGGGAGACTAAAGATACTCATTATCTTCCCCTCATCTTCCCTTAAAAACTTTAAATAAATCCCACATTATTAGTCAGGTCAGAGGAACCTTCTTCTTCTTATAGATGTCAAAATATTGAAACCTCTCCAAAACTTGAAAAATTTACTTCATCACCTACTCCCACTAAGAGTGAGGAAAAAGTGGGAGAGGAAGAGGAATATGGGGAGGAGGAGGACCTCATGGATTCCCATAAATCATTCTAGGAGGGTGTCTTTACCACTATTGATGAACTCAAAAAAGTAAACTTGGGTTTGAGGGAGGACCCACGACCCATGTCAATCAGCGTGGCCATGTCTTCTAAATAAAAATAGGTATATAGCTCCTTCCTAAAGAAAAATTGATACTTGTTTTCCTATAATTACATAGAAATTCCAGGCCTTGATCCCAAGGTGGCCACTCACCACTTGGTCTTTCTAGAAAATCACCAGGGTTACAAATAGGTAGCCAGAAGGACACACTTGACTCATGCCCCTGAAATTGAGGCTGAAGTTGACAAGATTATAAATGAAAATTTAACTCGATAAGTCCAGTATCTGAAATGGATGGAAAATATAGTCCAGTTAAAAAATAATAATGGGAAAATCTGGTTTTCCATCAACTTTAAAGATCTCAACTGGCATTGTTCAAAATATGATTTCCCAATTCTAATCATAGAGCTACTGATTGATGCTACAACTGGATATTAGGAACTTTCTTTCATGGACGGCTATTCAGGATATAAATAAATCAAGATTTCCAATGAAGATGAGGAAGATTATACTTTTAGATCACCCCAAGGGTTATATTTCTATCAGGTAATGTTCTTTGGCTTGAAAAATGTTGGCGTTGCATACCAACATTCCATGCAGTGCATCTTCAAAACCTCTTTAGGAAGGTCTGTTGAATGATATGTCGATGATCTGGTGGTTAAATATCAACAACATTCTGACTACCAAGATAATCTTGAGACCATATTCAATAAACTATAACAGCATATCCTAAAGATAAACTCCTTGAAATTTTCTTTCAGAGTTACGTTGAAAAAGTTTATTGGCTTCATGGTATTCCATTATGGCATCAAAGTCAATCCTGAGAAGATAAAGGATATCCTTGATTTTTTTACATCCTCAAAACCTTAAATTATTGAGGATATTATAAGGAATCATCACCTATATTTATAATTTTATAGAAAACCTTGAAATAAAGTGTTTTTCCTTCACCGGGTTGATGAAAAAGGGGTCACATATTAGTGGAATAATGATTATCAAGAATCATTAGATAGTTTCAATAAATATATTTTGAGTGCACCAGTGTTAATGTTTCCTTTTGAGAGGAATGAAATATATTTTGAGTGCACCAGTGTTATGGATTCTTTTATTTCACACAAAAAATGACAATAGGAATGAAAAAATCCTTTATTATCTCAATTGAACTATGCTTGATGCTGAGACTCAGTATTCAGATATTGATAAGAGGTGTCTTGCATTAATCTTCATGGTTCGGAAGCTGAGGAACTACCTGTAGCACTATGAGGTCCATTTGTTCCATCTAAATAATCTACTCATATACATCCTCAGTCTTCCTATGTTTACTAGACGTTTGGAATGGTGAGAAGTTGTCTTACAGCAGTTTGACATTTAGTTTGTGCCTTAGAAAGTGGTAAAAGGCCAAGATTTGGTATAATTCATTATAGAACATCCATATAAATAAACAACATCGTTAAATACTTAATTTAATGATGAAGATATATTCTCTATTCAAGATGGCCCCCATACATGGGAGGTGTATTTTGACAACACATCGAGAAGCCCAACGAGGAAAAGAGTGGAAGACCCTAAGCTCAATAAAGTTAGGTTGGGAGTAGTTATCATATATCCAACAAATTCTATCCTACCTTACTTTTTCTTATTTTCATAAGGCTGTACAAAAAATGAGGAAAAATATCAAGCCTCTCTATAGGCCTAGACCTGGCACTTCAAATTCAAGTGGATCACTTGAAGGTAAAAGGAAATTCAGAGTTATTAATCAAGAAGATCAACGATGATTATTCCATCAGAAAGGAAGATCCAATCCCCATTATTGTCTATGTTTGAGTATTAATGGTAGAATTCCCCTCAAATCCTACATTGAATTACATTCCATGATCATATAATGCCCAGTCAGATGCATTATAAAATGCAGTTATGGCTTTGGTGGATCCAAATCAGGATGAAATATCCATTAGCATTGATCACTACCAAATGGCATCTCCTTTTTCCAGTGTCAACATGGAAGAATTAAATGAGGTTAATTCTTTCCATGAACCATATAGTCCTACAACTAATTGGATGATTAACATTGTGGACTACCTTCAAAATGGAGTACTCCCCTTGAACAAAGATGGAAAAGAGAAAACCCGATGATGAGCAACCAATTTTACTCTTTATGATGGCCCAAATCACTAGAAATTCCTCTATAAATGGGGATTCAAGGGAGTCCTTATCTGGTGAATTGATAAATAAAAGACTATTGTTTTCATGAAATAAGTACATACAGGATCCAACAATTCCCACTAGTCAGGGTTTAGGATTTATCATCAAATCCGGAGGTTTGGATACTTTAGGCCTTCAAGGATGAAGGATTGCAAAAAATTCACCAAAAGTTTTCATTCCTTCAAAGTACACACCAAATTCATCCACCTACCCTTGAAGTTCCTACACACATCCAAGTATTCTGAAGTTGGATAAGATATATCAAGACTATAATATAAAATTCAACCATTCATCTTACTACCATGCAGTGGATAATGGATAGATAGAGGCCTTTAATAAGACCTTATCAATCACACTCCAAAAAATTGTGGATAAAGATAAAAATTATTGTCCTGAAAATATCTTGCATGCCTTGTGGACCTACCAGACTCCAACCTGCACCACCACATGGGTGACCCCGTATTCACTTGTATATAGAATAGAAGCATTCATGGCCATTGAGTTCCAATTTCCCTTACTTTGAATTACCATCTTCAATCAACTATCTTCAAACATGAAATACCAAAAATGATTGGATGAATTTGAGAGACTCAATGATAAAATACTACATACTTTGTATCACTTAGAATTCTACCAAAATTAGATAGTACAGGATTTTAACAAGAAATTTCACCTCCTCTCATTCCTCCAAGGAGAGATGGTATTGGTCCTGAAGACCCCAATTTTACTAGGTAAGAAACCTCCAAATATTAATCTAGAGTGGGAGGGACCTTATGCCATACACAAGGTCCACTCCAACTGAGATTATTCCTTGATCTTGATGGATGGAGAGATTATTATAGACCCTACTAACACAATATTTCCCAAGAAATAATTTTTGTAATAATTAGCATGGTCATATATGTAATACCTTAAAAGGAATAGAAAATGGTCCTAGATAAAATACCTTAAAAGGCACAACAAATGGCCCTGGATAAATGATCTTAAAAGGCACACCAAATAGTTCTAGATGAAAAACATTAAAAGGTGCACCAAATGGTCCCAGATGCAAGACCTTAAAAGGAACACCAAATGGTTCTTGATGCAAGAAATTAAAAGTCACACCAACTATTCCTATATGAAATATTATAAAGGGAACACAAAATGGACCTAGATACAAGGCCTTAAAAGGAACTCCAAGTGGTCTTTGTCGCATGACCTTAAAAGGCATGACATATGATCCTAGTCCAACGATATAAAACTAAAAGACACCATAGTCTGAGTTGTAAGACTCTAAAGTATATATTCTAATGTTCTAGTCACAATACGTCAAATTATACCATAATATACTCACTATATGACATAAAACTTCATGGTTCATGTCCTTGTTTCATGGTGTGAAATTGCATAACATTTCAATTTGTGCTTTAGTAGATCATGATCCTTGGTGTTGGTTTCCCACAACACCTCCATTCTAGAACTTTGTGTAGATTTATTATTATCTCAATGGGATATGTAGTGATGCCTAGACCTTATGTCCTAGGAACATCCTTGAAGTAAATAAAATTCCTCCTCTCATACATACAAAGAAAGATCTATACAGGGGACTCCAACATGGGTTCATTCACTTGTGGGAACATCTTAAAGATTGATAACTATGTGCAGCTTAATTCATTCACACATAGGATATGTAGTAACGTATAAGTTCCTTAAACTAGGACTATATGCAACAAAAAAATGGCATGTTTCCCTTTCCTCCTATATACGACCCCAATACATCAAGGGGATCTTAATTTGGGGTTCCCTCATTCAGGATCCCATCACAGAAACAAAAATATCCCCTTCCCTATATATGATCTAGAACTATATAGAGAACTTTACACTTCACATCCAATGTTTATCCAAATACTTCCTTGGTGCTCAAACACATCCCTTCCATGAATCATACTCCTTGTCCTAGGAAATCCAAATCTCCATAAGATTTACTTGGATATCAATGATAAAATTTATTATTATAAAGGAAACATTTTTTTGACTATGCACTGATGTGTCCCAATATGGATTTAAATAAGTCACCCTCAAAAGGCCTTTCAATGAGAGGGACCTTCATCCTCATGACAAACCCTTATATCTCTATAATCCCTGACAACATCCTGTTGGAAACCACTTTTCAAACATGGGTTGTCATCACTCCTTGCGTACTTGTCCGAGATCACTTCTCATGATCCAATAAACCCCAAGATCATGGTTTAAAATTTGCTTCTTCACATCAAAAGTATGTCAGAATATCCTTGGCCCAATAAACCTTATATCACTCACTATTTCCATGACATATGGTCCTAGCCATATGACCTAAAATTACAAGACACCATGTTTTCCTAGTCACATGATGTTCAACTACTCGATGTGTATTTATTGTCCAAGTCACAAGACATTAAACTATATAAAAACATCTTCAGTATATGATATTAAAATGCAGTGTTACCCTTTGTACCAAACATAGGATGCCTTTGGAAATGGGATCAGGAATCCTTGTGTCACAAGCATGGGATGCCTCTCATAAGATGATTCCCAAAATTCTAGGATAGTTTTTATGGAGCTTCATGTCTTATTTTTCATGTCAAGTAACCTTCTTTCTTTCCATATAATGTTAAAATTCATGGTTTCCTAGAACTATGTATGGATTTATTCTCATTCCAATGTGATATGTAGTGACACCCAGATCCTACATTCTGGTATAGCCACCATATGATATAAATTCCCCATTCATTTATTTTAATCACCTCTATGTGGTGAAAGAAACCTTTTCCACTCATTCTTTCTCACACTGAGTATATCTCACACAGGCTTAAGAGTTTTGGTAAGGGCTTCCCTACATGATTGAGATGTATCAGTTCATGTAAAAGTTAGCATGGTCCTAGATGCAAGACCTTAAAAGGCACACCAAATTTCCTTACCACATGATGTTAAACCGCATGGTTGACATCTCTTTCATGATGTAAAATTATATATTACTATGTACCCCACCTGAGAAGACTAATATCTTGGTTTTTGGTCTCTCAATACACTTTCATCCCAAGAAATATGTGTTTCTTGATTCTCAATTTGATGAAATACGTATTGATGCCTTAATCTTGTGTCTTGGGCCCATCCATAATATAAAAAATACCCCTTTCTCCTATGTACGATCCATATCTGCATATTAGGGTCTATTATGGGTTCTCACCCTTCTCGGGATCCTGTATTCAAAGAAAAATATGTCCTTTCCATAAAATAATTCGATCATTATAGGGAATCTACTCTAGGACTATGTGTGGATTGATTCTCTGTTTGATGAGATATGTTGAGAAACTTGGATCCTATTTCTTGGGCCCAGTCATAATATAAAATAAATATCCCTCCCTTTGTGTGGGTATGACCTATGTTGGAAACAATTCTCCCCATTCTTGGGTGATTTTGAAATGAAATTCTCCTTTCATACTTAGGAAACTTCCTTAAAAATATCAAACTCTATGTCTAGGGAAATCCAAATCTCCATAAGCTTTCCCTAGACATCGGTGATATAATGTTTGATTCTAAAGGACACCTATTCTTGAATACGCATTGATATTCCCTAGTTTATCTTTTCATAATTCTCCTTCAATAGGCCTATCAACCAAAGGCACATTCTTCCTCAAGAGATACCTCTTTTATCTCTATAAGCCCCGACAACTTTATACAAGAAACCACTTTTTAAACATAGTATGTGATCATTACTTACATCCCTACCCCATATCACTTTTCGGATCTAAAATACCCCATATTACATATTATAACATTCCCTCTTCATTCTTAAAGATGATAAAACATTCTTTATATGGTCACTATGAAATGGAAAATCACTAATCTTTTAGTCAAAGATAAACAGTCTTAAATTCCATCCCTCGACATCCTTATCATAATACATTAAACTACACAGTCCACATACTAGTCAGGTGATATTAAACAACATGATGCTTCAACCCTCGTCAAATAGGTTCCTTTTCTCCTGATGTTGGTCATCCACTACATCACCCCAAAAAATTGGGTATGATTTGATTCTCATTTAATCAAGACATGTAGTGATGGATATGTCTTCCATTCTAGACCCAGCTTCTATATCATTCAAAACATTTGTGTTCCTTAATTAATGGAAACAACCCTGGTTTAGGTGGGAAGTTATGGATTTCTCGCAAGACCACTCCTTTTTAATATTGTAGAAAAAATAAAATGTCCCCTCCTTTACATAAAAAACCAAACTTGTGTATGATAAGTTTCTCATTCATGGCTAGTGCTAACTCAAATTCTCCCTTCTTTATCATACACATTCCCTTCATAAACCCCCCTCTTTGTACTTGAGAAATATGAATCCTCATAAACTCTTAGGACATCGGTAATATAATGTATGATTCCTAAGGATGCCTTTGTTTTTACTATGCATAATATTCCCAAGTTTGGCTCTATATAAGTCAGCCCCAAAATTCTTATCAACCAGAGGCACCTTTGTCCTTAAGAAAAACCTCTTCTATCCCAGTAATCCCCAACAAAATTGTGTTGGAAACTAATTTTCAAACATGTTTCATGATCATTACCTCTATGATTATCCCATATCATGTTTTAGATATGGAAGTCAAAAAATTGTGACTTAAAATCCCCCTTTATGTACCTAAAGAATGTAAAAATATTCTTGGACATCAATCCCTACTTAGTTCGTCATCCCATAACTCATGGTCAAAGATGTTCAATCTAAAACACTAGTTTCATTATTCAATATTGAAAAACTATGAACTGCCTACAGAAAGAGACATAATTCTCACCGGTTTAAAAACCCACAAAGGTAACCCTACATAAAAAATCGAGTTTCACCTCACTGGATGTGCAATCTGTTTGGTTTAGTAAAAACAAATGATCAAAGAAAATAAAGAGGTATAAAAACTTGTTAGGTTGAAAACCTACAAAGATAGTCCTAAGAAAAATCCAAGTCTTTCTCACTAAGTCTTTTGTATATATATGACTTAGGAACAAATTAGGGAGATGATGCAAGAGATTCAAAATTTTATATAATCTATTATGTGATTCCAACAACAGTCAAACTACACATGATAGTTCTAAATACCTAGGTAAAAATTAGATCACTCTCTCAATACTATAGTTTTAATTACAACACATTGACATAATGGAATTCAATAAAATGAGTCATTTTCATAATTATTTTTGGTGAAAATGAGGAAAGTAACACATAAATAAATGGTTGTGAATAAAATCCTTTTCATTCATGTATTAAAATAAAAAGTAACTTCCACATTCTAGAGTCTCTCTGCTAAGTTTTATAAGTTTTCCTAAACATAGGATTTCATCTATTGAATTGGGACTTGAGAATTATCTTCTATTTTTTGAAACCCATCTAGCTATGTGGTGATGGCCTCTTTAGTGTGATGAAGTTTCTCCTTATCTATAGTAACAGAATATATTCCTTATGATAATAACCTATTCAATTATTAGTGAAGTTGGTCCATATCTTCCTTCACAACATATAATTATTATTGAAGTTGTACTATTTGGATATATTTCTCATCAATGAGGCACTGATTCTCCTCTGCTTTATTAGAATGGTTGAGCTCCACCTATGATACAGTGGGTTTTAGATATTCAAACTAGCCCACTAGTTGTGCCTCATCCTACTTTGATCATTGATCATATTCTCATCATTGAATAATTCACTTCACGGCATGGTTGATTGTGTGGTAATCAAACCCGTCATAACCCAAAATGGAAATCATGGTTAGGATTCGGTGAAGTAATTATGGCAAATATTTGTGAGGCTTCTTCGAGATTAACTTCCATATATCTCACCAAAAGAAATGGTGTGGGGGGTAAAAGGAATCTTGTACCTCTAAGTCCAAATCAGAGCTACTTTCAGAGGGTGATATTTACTTTAGGTTTAAAAAAACTCAATGAGGCATCATGTTCCACTCCCTCCAAAGTAGTATGTGCTTCGCCTTCTGTTGTTGTCTAAATCGATATAGAGGATCCTCCTTCGTGCTCAACTACCGAAGTATATGGAACTAGATAATATATGAGATTCATTATTAACATTGAGGGATGATAGATAGAAAGGTAAAGAATACAATCAGATTAGTTAATAATACTAACCCATTTATGGATCATCTATTGGGATTGATGCCTCCCTAACACCCCAAGTCTTAGAATTTTGAGTAAGGATCTCCTAGTGAGGAACATCCTCCTGAGTTTACTTGGAAACTATTATGGAAGGCTTATGATAATATCCCACTTTGGGGACCTAATCTATTATTTCCTTATCAATGGGAACAATATGGACTTTGACACCTTGGTTATGGATCACCTTGGCAATTTTTTCTACAGAAAAAGATGCACAAGTCAAGATATTTGGTTTAAGACATCAAATGTATGGAGGTAGGAAATGTTTTAAAATATAAAGGAGTAAAAATAACATCCATCCAATTCCTTATTAAATTCATGAACTCCTTTAAGGAGGCATGAAAATAAAAAATCTTGAAAAAATTATTCCATTGTAATTAGTTCATTATATGATGCTTTGAGTCTCATAGAATCCTCCCCAGTAGAGATATATGAGACATTTGGTTCAGAACCCAAATTGGATCTACCATAGGATTTGTCTGTCGCCTTCTTAGAATTCACAACCCATTTAGGCCCCACCGAATTAGGATTATTTCCAACACCTTTATCAGATGGTTTGGGGTCCCTGTCATCCCTTTCTGGGATGGTAACAAGACCAGGGGGTGGTCATAGATTCCTATGGTGTATGCAGTATATCTGAAATATCATAAGGAATATAAGTTATTTATCATTACATGACGCCTTATGATACACATCTAAAATTACCATGATCCTTCTACCTCTCTACAGTAACAAGAACAGACACGGATTCTCCCCTTGGAACTTCTCTTATCAAAGGAATGAACTTTACAGTGCAATTTTATGCCTCATCTGGAATGTATTTCTTAGTATTTGATGGATTGATGACATACCCCTTGAGGAAAGAAAGGTAAGAAGATCCTACGAAGGGAGAGCATGATCAGATGAGTACATCAGGTGAGCTACAGGGCTGAATGACATTATAGAGACTTATTATGGCACATACACCTGACCAAAATCTTTACCCATTTCTGTTTCTCCACTTGGTATGGTGAGGGGGCCTTTTCATTATTCTAAAATATAGGCATTGGTGGTGTTAAGGGTTCCCATTATATATCCTATTCTATTAATCTCCAACCAGAAGATAACTCCCCAGGCTCATGGGTAGATCCCTCAACACTAATCGGGGTTCCCATTGAGGTTTATCTTGGGGAGGTTGGATATGTTAAAACTGCATTTAGTAAGTCAAAGTGGATCCTTATTATAAATTCCTCTAATTACAAAAATGATCATGGTTTCAAAGTAAGAGGAAGGAATCTTACATCACCAACATCAAAAAACTCACCCCATTCTTTATCATATGGGTCATCTATTCCCTCAGTGGAACCTCGATCCAGTATAATAGTCACCCACTTTATGGTTGGGATGATTTCATCAGTTTTATATATCAATATCTCCAGCTCCCAAATATATTACCCCACCTCAACAAAATTAGCATCAGGTTTAAGATCAGAGGGTGTTCGAATAGCCCCAAGTTATAGGATACATATTCCATCCTAGATAAATACCTATAAATCTATAATGTCATGGGTTAATCCTTGACAAGATTATACTTCCATAGGTTTCACACAATCTGATGTTGATGTGGCCAGATATGAGGAATACCCAAGATCTTTTGACTTAAAGGTCCTTTTGGGCCACTCTACACAAGTAGGAGGCTAGTCAATATGAGCTTGAGTCTCCTCTCAGTGATGAAGACTATACCACCTTTACCTGGAATATGTTTTCTTTTCAACTCTTTCATTCTATATGGCCTATGACAAAGATAATTTTGAAGACTTTGTAGCTTCGGTATCATCACCCCTAGGCCAAGCCTTCCTACGATGCTTTCTGAGTATAGCAGTCCTCATGGCCTTGACATGGGGGTACTTTTTGTTATCACCCCTTGAGGATAGAAAGAAATTGTGGCACTAGAATACCTAGAGTTTAACCCAATGGATGCACTTGATGGAGGTAGCTTCATCGATACTTGGGATACCTCTAAGGCCATGATGATCCAAAATTATTGGGCCACCATCGAGTGTTTATCAAACCAAACATGTGGGGGTAGACATTTGGTTTTTATAGTCACTTGAACTGATGGTAAAATTAGTAAGGAGCATAAGATTCACATATGATCTCACTATCAGTATGGGTTGCTAGCACACTATCTCTGAATATAATCATGTATGACCTCAGATCATCATCACCTTAGCTATTTTCAATGAACATTCTAGTAGGAATTTCACCATGTGGGAAGAATTTAAAATCTCCCAATACATTAATATTCTTTATAGCTTCACCATATTTTATAGATAAAGGTTTCATACTAAAAAATATTGAATGAATGGACAAATCGGCCTTCAGTAACTTTAACTCCACTCAAAACAATGTCAAAAATGAATTATGCCACAATCCACCCCCACAACACCTAAAATGGACTTGAAATTTGATAGGGGGCCTTCCCTGTGTATACATGAAATAACCACTAGTATATTTTAGCTAAAAATAGGGGCATCTAGCCCTATGTGGTTCCCTATGACTAATTTTGATGCTATGATGAACATCCCTGACCTTACGCCGCCATTAGATTTGTGGACCAGCAGCAGGTAGGTGGTACTCAACCACATCATAAAAAATCTGATAAGACAGGTACTTTAAGGGATGTAAGACTTGGCATTATAACCCCATCGTTCATATTTTCCTTAATCCAAGGTAAGATAGAATTTTCTAGGTATTCATTGATTCTCCAATGAAGGGAATCTTATTGGGAACTAGAAGCTAAGGACTTCTTCTTTTGGATTGAGGAATGCATTCATCCAAATCTAAAAAAAATATCGTCCCTTGGGTGAGGGCCCTTTTTTATAACCTTATGATCCAGTTTCAATAGCTCACAAGTTGTGGTTCGCATCCTTTCAACATCATCCCATGTCACTTTTGGTGGGATGAACTCATCATACTTGTCTCCAAGAATGGGTGCTCCCAAAATATTTTAGACATCCCATAAAATAATGATAACTTCAATGAGTATTAGATGTAAAGTGTTCGTCTGAGGGTTTCACCAGATCAAAAACTCAGGGATGATGTCCAGATTATTATACATGTTTCTAGGACACCCAAAGAGCTTCATATATTCCTATATCTTGCAGCTCAGTCTTAAATTCTAGACAGGTTTTTCATTCCTATTACACCCACATCCACTCAGGCTTTAATCCCCTTCTATAGTGGGAGTCCAAATGATCCTTCCAACCTTTTGATTAATCTATCATGGAAGCACATAATATTGACTAGTAGTAGTGGGGTTTTGATTCCTGGGTTTGAGGATTCAGATTTTTGGAACACGGGTTGTGGTGCATGATACATGAGTGGTACTATTACTTCATAGAAAAATATGCCCTTATATGAGATGTTGGAAGTGGGACAATTAGTGTACTCCACAAACTAGGACTTCAGTGAATAACTCTATTACTTTGAGATGAATGCATCTATTATAAGTTTTTGATCATACAGTGGAAGATAATCACTTCATGTGTACTCACGTAGGTACTTATTTGAGAATTTTTCTAAGTCTAGAAGGTTGGAGTCACAAATATTGTAATAATATATACTGATGGTCTTTATCATTTATGAAACACATGCATCAGTTTGTTCATCGGAATCCCTTTGAGTATCCATTGGAAATCTACAAGGAGATATTGAGATTTTCATTAAAGATAAAATATTTGTTTTCCAAATTTTTGAAATTTTGGAAAAGGGGTGACCTCATGTAGGTCACTCATCCAAGTTACCTCATGTAGGTCACTCTCCTAAGTGGCCATGTACAGATAAGGGCATATTGTGTGTTTATGTTAGGAAATTCCCCAAAAGTCTTGCGTGAATGACATGAACAATGATAGAAATGACAATATGAATGACTAGCACAACAAGAGAAATAGAATAGTGAAAGCATAAGGAAGAACCTCTAGGTGATCAACACTATTCATATACATTATTTCTCTATGCGGATGACCTATACAGCCTACCTTTTTGGTTGACCTGTGCGGATGACCTGGGTGGATGAACTAAGTGACCCACCTGTGTGCTTGGCATATGCACTCTATCTTCCTACTCCCCTTTTGTACAAAGAGAAAGTAGTGATTTCCACTAAGCTCAAACATTGAGACAATAAAATACATGAGGACCAATAGGTAAAGATTTCATCAACATATTTTCTCTTTATACCAGAAGATCAGACCCTCTTCTTCCGATTGGATCCAATCCTAAGAGGGGTATTTTGGTGACACTCTATGTTTACATAGGGATGAAAACATTTAATAAAAAATACCTCAAAGTGGTAAATGAGGGAGTGGAGTTAAGGAACTCACCCAGGTCAACCTGTGTGAACTACACCTATCCACTAAGAGGCTTGCGCAGGCCCTGCCTACACAGCCCAACAGGAGAATCTGCACCTGCATAAAGTCCCTACATGAGACACATGCATGATGAACCTACATGGATGGCCTCCTTCACCCAGGGTCCTAATATTTCCTATAAATATCACCCCAAGGGCTCCTCATTTGACACCGTTGAACAATAAAGAGATCAATTGAATATCTACTAACCCAAGTCTCTCACCCAAGTCCTTCAAACCCTCAAGTAGGGCTTTAAGCCTCCAAAAGAAGGGGGAAATTAATAGTGATAAATTGATTGAGGTCCCTAAAGGTATATAATACTAATAATCTTAAGATTAAATACCCCCTAGTTAAAAATAATAGGGAGAATGATCCTTCTATAACTCGATACTTGAGCATCAGTCATCCAAAGACACCTGAGGAGGCCCTTGGAGGCTAGAGTAAGTCATCTCCCAAGTGTTGTTTCCCGGGTTTTCCATCTCCCAAATGCATCTCAAGGTCACCCAGGTCTCCCCTATTTGAATCATCTTTATCTTGATTAACCCTCACCTACACAAATTAATTTCAGTTTTCCCATCCCTTACCTATGCAATCCACCTTTAGGTCACCCATCCCTCACCTGCATGATCCTACCTTTATGCCCTCTTTCATACCACCAATGTTAGGGAACCTCTTCCCTTAGATGCATCGTCTGAGGGGGAACAAGTAAAGACATCCCCCAAAGCCTCCAAATATTTATAATCAGATCATAGGGAACATTAATGTGTCCTCTCAATTTTACATTTCCATGGTAATGGAGATCCTACATTTATCCGACCTAACAGGTGGGATATTTGAATTGTTTTCAATTATAAATTAAAATGGTAAAAAGGATATAAACCTTATAGATAATGATGGGACCCTGAGATTGAAAATAAGAGTGGATATGGGCACATCAAATCCCTTTATCTCTCCCTAATTCCCCCAAATGACTCCACCCTCATCTACTAGCAAACAAAGAGTAAAATTTCTCAAAAGATAGTCCTTTTATGAATATTCCTCTCACCTTTCCATAGGTTATCCATCTAGGAGTAATCCACAAGAAATTATTTTAGGGAATTCCCCCACCTTCTATAGCCCTGACCTTGTCCATGAGCAGATGAACGAGATTGTGTGGTTTTACAAATATTTCACTTCCTCTTACTTATCACACTGAGCATAACTCATGTGGGCTTAGAGGTTAGTGAAAATCATGACATCCTCATTATCAAGTATCTATCTTGGTAATTGAATCATTTTATGGATCTTCCTATCATTTTCCCCAGGGCCTCTTATTCGGTGTAATCCCCAAAACCATGTCACCTCCTCAAAGGTCCATATTCCCAATGAGGAATCCCCTTGGATCATATAATTGATAATAATGCATACAAGTGTTTACACCATGCCCCACCCAAAGGTGCATGAGAAACAAACATGTAAGCCCTAAAGGTTGTATCATCGAGGCCGACGACTTACCTATCTCAGCAGAAATTACCTTTTTCATAACTTCCTCTTTCCTTGACATGGGCCTCCTCCATAAATGTAAGCCCCAACCATATGAACTACATGGGATTTGAATCTTGTCCAAATGGGATACATAAGAATCCTCCCTGAGGTTCAAATACAACACCTAAATCGACCATAATCTTCTATGGACTATGTTCCTACTAGGTTCACATCTATCCTAGGAGGCTACATTCCTTACAGGTCCCTTGGGAGACTTTGGAGTAAGTCCCACACCATCACTTGACTAGGAACCTTTCACCTAGACCTCCATGACACACAACTTTAAACTACATGGTTTGGTCCTCATCACATTTCCTTAAAAGGTATGATGTATCCCATTAAGTGGAACTGAACTATGTGGGTTCTGATTCCTTTCACAAGGATGGATAGGAATCCCTTTTCCATGGGCCCAATCTTGACATCAAAACATCTCTCATCTTCCTGGATGATAATAAGTTCCATAGAACCCCACTACATGGCTTAAAACTAGATTTGTCATAATAAATGAAATTAGAATCTATAATCCACACAAAAAAGGGTACCATAGATGGAGAACATCAGATACATGCATATGTATTCATCGATGAAGATCCTTAGATACATATAGATGATTATAAATCTAATAAATGCAAATAGTTTATTTTTAACTTAAGAGAGACCTATTTTATATTTTGGATTTAATAAAGGATTCATGAATATATATTAAATCTCTAAGAGAGTCCTAGGGTAGGAAATAATTTCCCTCAAAAAGGTGTGATAATCTTGATCTCCCATCCTCTCGACCAATGTGTGACCCTAACTATTCTTGGAGCCATTTCCCAATGACCACTTTCCTTTGGAAGAAAAGTTCCTAAAATATCGTGAATAAGGGAACCGTTGGGTGTTTACAGCTCCATGAATAAAAAAAATTGGAAACCACCTAGAAAGGACGTGGACATATGTGTCTATCCTGAATGTTTGTGCCACTACCACCACAAAATTCTATTCAAACCCCACATGGTTTTCATGGATCAAAATAGGGAAATAACACACTTAAAATTACTAAAAATATTAAAATATAATTAAATAATTCTCAAGACAAATTCTTCTAAATGGACAGAGATTCAATGAAAAAAGAGTCTTTGTTTGAAATATCCCAATATAATGAAATTTAGACAAATTTTACTGTTATTTTAAACATTACCTTTTTTATTAACCCCCTCACTAACCATTTTTAACCATAACTATGGTAACAACTATTTCAATATTAAAGGATTGTAATTTTACTTATAAGGTAAAAATTGACTCATAAATGGACAAGCAATGACATTTTCAAAAATATATTATTCACCTTATCATATTTCAATATTTTTATAATTTTTAAATAATTTAATAATAAATTATTTTCATAAAATATCATTAATGACATTTTTTATACCATTTACTTAATTTGAAATTAAAAACACTAAGAAAAAGATAGAATTCGAGTCTAATCCTTTAAGGAATCCCTAATATGTTATATTTATCTAAAAAATTCTTGGAAATCAATAATTCATACAAATTCTATTACTTTTAATATTATTAAAATCATTTATTTTATTTTTCTATTAATTGAATAAATATTGTGTCGATGTTGTGTAAGTATATAAGGTAATTATTTTAATACTAAAATTAAAAATAAATTACAATGATAAAAAAATTAATTCATCTTTAAAATAAATATTTATAACCTAATTTATCCTCTTTTTATTCTCATGTAAAACATTTAGTGATATTAAAGTCAAAAGAGTGACTTTTTTTAATTTTCTTTACTTAAAATAATCTAAATGTCATTATCAAGGTCAAATGGAACCAAAATTCCATATATTATAATTTAGGATGACTACGATGAAATTTATCCCATAAAATTTTAAGGAAAGTTTTGGGTTGATTTTGATACCTTACTTCATTATTTTAACCTTTTTTTAAAGGTTGGGGCCGAAGCATGATTTATTATTAAAGCAAAGAAAATACCTCTTTAACTGGGTAGAGGGAGACCCATTACATAGCCCAAAGGCCCGGTGGGCATTTAGCCCATTACATGGCCCGTAGGCCCATTTTTTTGGCTCAAATCCCATTCTGTGAATAGTACTGCTACAGTACCTGCACTGCTATACTACTGCACAGTACTCGCCGCTGCTACAGTACTCTGTCGCTGCTATAGTGACCTGCCGCCGCTACAGTGCCCGTCGTTGCTACAGTACCACCGTTGCTACAGTACCCTACATCCAATGGGTTTTGAACCCCCATTTTTTATGTAGAATTAATGGGTTCTTACCACTAAGTCAAACCCCAACTACGATTTACCCATTTTACCCATTTTACCCTCATTGAGGTGATAAATATTTACCATGGTTACTATTCATAAAGACCCAAAATAAAAGGAACCTTTTTACAAAATTTGAACCTCATAATTACAAATGTGGTGTCTATTTTTCAATATTCAATCTATATATGTGGTAGACATCAATTTTGATATAAATTTAAAAAACGCAAAGAAAAATTGTTTTTAGACAAATGTGTTTTAAGCATAAAAATTAACTTATATCAAAATCATGAATATTACTGATTCAAATAAAATTAATTAGATTATTTTAAATCAAATGGACTATATTCCACTTTAATACAAAATACAAGTATAATGGGAAATTTAAATTACTTTATTTAATGAAAATAAATGACAGTATTTGAAAAATCTATATTTTCACTATTCATTAAAAAATCAATCATTTCAGAAAAATCCCAAAAGTTTCACCCTAAGTGAATTATAATATACTAATTTCAAAAATTAATTTTATTTTATAAAATAAAATTTCTAAAAGGAAACTAATTATAATTTCCACACACAAAATACAATAAAAATCATTTTTAATAAAATATCATTATGAAGGATAAAATGACTTTACTATAAATTGAGTACTTATTCACTAAGAATTAATCAATACATTTGTATTTAGTAGAAAAATTATAAGTATATTTCATAATGTAGTTACTCATATTCATACATGCCAATTCAGCAGCTATGGTATAACAGACACATGTAAATAATAATATTTTTATAATATATCTAAATTCTCTTAAAGCTTGGTGTTGTGTGTTAAAAATCTATCGAGCTTACTATTATTTTTAACTAAATTTTCAGGGTGTTACATTAAAAAGATAAAAATAGTTTTTATAAAAATGTGTTTTTAAGCTCAAAAATGAACTTATATCAAGATCAAGTATAATGTCTATTTCTATGTAATTAATTAGATTATATATAATTAAAAGATACTTGTATTATTTTAATATAAA
The DNA here is from genome assembly GCA_963277665.1 of Viscum album. Lineage (NCBI taxonomy): Eukaryota > Viridiplantae > Streptophyta > Magnoliopsida > Santalales > Viscaceae > Viscum > Viscum album. The sequence continues at coordinate 737,051,179 of OY728125.1, read as the reverse complement.
ATTCAAAACATAATGAGACTTTTAAATTATTTGATTTAATGAAAAGAAATGGTAGTTTTACAAAAAATTCTATTTTTCATTATTCACCCAAAAATCAAATATTTTTAGAAAAATCTCAAAAATTAAATCTAATCTAAATTTGATATGTTAAATCCAAAAAATATGTCCATTTTTTCAAATAAAAATTTTAAAATTAGTATAAATTAATTATTATATTCATGCACAAAATGACATAAAACCCTATTTTTGAAGAAAACATATTATTGAAACATAAAATAACTATTAAAAAATCGAGTACCTATATATTATGCATTAATAAATAAATTTGAATTAAATAAAACACTTATTTGTATATTTCATAATATGGCTATTATTATTCATACTCATAAAATTAATGACTATGTTATAATATATCATGGTTTGTTTTAAGCTCAATGTTTCATGTCAATCAAGTTATTGAACACTTATAACTTATTTAAAGAGAAATATATTCTAAAATCTCATGTGATACAAACTCATAGTTGAAAAACAACTTCTCTTATCATATAAGAGAAATGGGATGAATATAAAAATCCATTACATAGATTTACCTATGCCTAATACATTCCTTTACATTCAAATCGTTGATGTAACAACTCTTTATTTTATTACTAGAATGAAAACTACACGCTCTATTAATTCTTCCCTTGATTTGATTTATGTATATGTAAAAAACTAGTAAAACATGCATTTGGCATCACATGCCCTTCAAAATGAAGAACTAAATTCTATAAAACTAATATCAGACATGGATATTCCATGGAGTTTCACAAATCCATTCGGGTGCCTCTAAAACACCCTAATATTTTAAAAGAATAACATTATATTTGATAGCATATAAGACATGCAATACTAAGCTTAAATGAACCATGAAATGTTATTATTTAAATATGACCATTATAAACTAGTCATTGAATTAGTGGGTATGAATAGCAATAACCACATTATGATATATATATATATAAAGGTTCTTCTCTAGATAAATTTATTAATAAAATCTTATAAAATAAGCATTCAATTTCTAGTAATGTTATATTATGCTTAATAAAAATATTTCCCTCAAAAATGGTTTTTATTTGTTTTTGTGAGAAAATATTATATTTAATTTTCTCTACATTTAGAAAATGTATTTGATAAAATGAAATTAATTTTTGAAATAAATATATCAAAATTATCTTAGGGTTATTTTTTGTATTTTTCTGAAAAGATAAATTTTCTAATGAATAGTGAAAATGCACATTTTTTGTAAATTGTATTTTTGTTTCAAGCATGTGTAAAGTACCATTTTTTTTAAAAATGGTTTAAAAATAAAATTATTTATCCTATATTATTATTAATATTAATAAGTTCATTAGAATCAATTTTATGATTGAATTTGGTATAAAAACATTTTTATACTTAAAAATGAATTTTTCTGATAAATTGTTTTTGTTGTTTTTTGTGTTTTTATCTTAAATTAATTTCTTCCACTTATAGAGATTGAAAATTGAAAAATGGATAACATATTTTTAATTAATATGTTAAAATTTGGTAAGCATTACCCTTTTATTTTTTATCATTGTGAATAGTAATCATGGTAAATTTGTGTCCCCTCAATAAAGGGAAAACAGGTAAAATATGGTTAAAACATTAGGATAAAGCTTTAAAAAAATTATATAGAACTTTCCTTTATCTTATTTTATGAATGTATTTTTTCCATTTTCATCCAATTATCAAAAATATGGCCAATTGGTGGAATTTTTTTTTGATATTGTTTTTTATATTATTTTAAGTAAAGAAAAATACAAAATGTCACTCTCTTGACTTTTAACATCTCTTTTATGTTCATGTAAGGATAAAAATAAGTTTTAAATGAATATTAAATTTTATTTTGAGAATAATTAAATTATTTTTATGATGATAATTTATTTATAATTTTTAGTGATAATAATTACCTTAAACGCTCACACAACGCTGACACAGTATTTATTCAATTAATGGAAAAATAAAATAAATAATTTTAAAAATATTAAAATAAATATATTTTGGAGTAATTATTTTTTTATATAAATTTTTTAGATAAATATGAATTATTAGGGATATCTTAAAGGTTTATATTATAATTTCATCTTTGTCTTGATATCTTTAAAGTCAAATTAAATAAATAGTGTCAAAATGATAATATTAATATTTTCTTGAATCAATATTTTATTAAATTATCTAAAAAACATAAAAAAAACTTAAAAGAGGATAAGGGATATAATATATGGACTAAAAGTTTATCCTTTTTTCACTTATGAGTCAATTTATACCTTATAAGTAAAATTATAACCCTTTATGATTGAAAAAGTTGTTATCATGGTTAAGGTTAAAATAGGTTAACCGAATGGTTAATCAAAAAGATAATATTTAAAATGACACCAAAAACTATATAAATTTACTTTTATGGTGATATTTAGACTTTATCATATTTTTATTTGAATCTATATCCAATTTAAATCATTTTTCTTGAGAATGAATTAATTATATTTTAATCTTTTTAGTAATTTCAAGTGTGTCATTTCTCTTCCTTATAAAAAGACACCCCTTACCTATCTTATTTGCACCACTTTGAGAAATATATATTGAAAAATCCCAAAAAAATATCTCATAAACATACTTATATAATTTATAGAGTTTACTTTATTCTAAAAAGTTCAACCTTAGGTTCCTCAAGAAATGGCCTAAAGGTGGTCTCCCGAATAAGAGGTAATCATCTTACCCAACCTCTTTCAATTTATTTCTTATTATAACTCCTATAAATATATGTAATTTGTCATAAAATAATAAATTAATTATCCTAAATATAACAAGTTTTTATTATTATTATGAAACCACCATTATACACCCTCTTTTCCATCAAATGGGAAGTGAAAGTATCACTCATGCGTACGTATGACTTACCGTCTCCACATAGAGATACAATTAATTTTTCATCACCATATTTTATGGATTGGTATTATGGTGGGTTTAATATTTATATATAATATTTATAACATAATTATTCTTCTTAAATTATAATATCATATCTAAATTCTTATCTTCCAATCCATTGGAAAACGATAACATCACTTGTGTGTATGTGTGGACTACCACCTCCACGAAGCGGTGTGATTAGTTTTTCATTTACGCTTTACATGGATAGTAATAAGGATGGATTTAAGGGATATATATATGATAAATATGATATAATAATAATTCTATAAATTTTAATTATTATTTAACTTTCTTTGGTTTTTTCTGTTGAAAAGTGAAAACAACATTCAGGCGTATGTACGACATACCATCTCCATGAATGGTGTAATTCATTTTTCTATCTCTACATATTATGGATAACTATAAATATGTATATATATATATATATATAATGAATATATATGATATTAATATCATAATTAAAATTCTATATAATATGGAACTATGATCAATATACAAGGACTAAAACTACCCACCCAAAACATACGTGAAAATCAAAGTAGTTATCACCCAGAACAATAATTTTAATAAACATTTATTAATAAACAGGTGATAAAATGTTATAATTGAATCATATATGGTATTATATATAATATTATGGTTTTTAAATAGATTTATAATAAATATATATTTATTATACATGATTTTTGAATGCATATGAAGAAATTCGGACATGAGCTAAGGGGTTATTTCACAATATCATCATTATTCAGGATTGTTTATGTTTAAGTATCCACTGGGGGAATTATTTTATCTTTATATCTTAAAATAAATATATTTTCTTCTCCTATAGTTATTTATATAAATTATAAGTTTTACTTTAATTTTCCTCTCTTCAAGTAATCAAGATACTGAAACAATGTTTTTAAAGAAAACCGACTTTGTTTTTCTACTCAGTCGAGGATATTTTTCTTTCATGTCCATATTTTCCTTTAATTATATAAAATAATGTTTTTATTATTATCTAATAATTTATTAAATTATATTTTACCCATTTTTTTATTTTAAAAAATTGTTTAAAAAGAATCTTCTTTTCATTTTCCAAACAAGGTACTTTTTGACTTTTCTTATAAAAGTGTAGAAAGAATGTTTTTTAACTTATATGGAACAAATAGAATTTCTTGTCATCATAATTGCTTAATTATTTTAAGCTTACTTTATAGTTTACAATTTTATTTTCAATTAAAAAAAAATTCTTAATATTTAGAAAAAAATTAGATTTTAAATAATTGATTTCAAAGTGAAAATGGGTATTTTCCTCAAGAAATTTTTCATCAAACTTTTTAAATTATTTTCATCTATATCAATATCATTTATTGAATATTATGATCTAATAAGGATATAATCTGAATATATCATCCATTATATTTTTATGAATGGTTTATGATCAGTTTTACTGGGAGAAGTATTGACATTTTGTATGCTAGTTCTTCCAATAAGGATAGTTATTGATTTTTTAAGGCATGTTGATTAAGTTTATTGTTTATTAATATGATGAATACATTGGACTTATTAAGTGATGAGTATGGGCCATAATTACATATCCCCTCGATGTATTGATAGGTCTCATGAGACAAAAAAGGTTGGGTATTTGGATAAGGCCTTACCCATTTATATAGATGTCTTAGCATGAGGCCTTAATGGTATTTTTAGATATCTTAGCACAAGGCCTCGACAGTAAGTTTTAGATGTTTGTCATTTTTTATTCCATCATTATGAAATTAGTTATTAATTTCCAAGAGATTATTTTAATAGTTATGATATCCATGGTTAAGGTTTAAGATCATGTGATTATTATATGAAATTATTTTATCATCGTTTATTCCTATCATATTATTCTTTATGCTAAAGTTATTAATTAAATGGTATGTGTTTAAGTTATTTACCCTATCATATTGATTATGTATTATTTATTTAAGATATATTCTATTGTATGTAACTCTTACTGAGCATCTGAGCTCACCCTTTATTTTTTTCCTTTCCCCGGGATGTCGAGAAGTGTATTAGGATTGATATGTAAGGATATTCTAGATAAAATAATGATGTTTTAAAAGAAAATATTTTCTGTATTTTATGTGTTGGACTCCTCATGTGTTAATCATGTTTTAATAATCACAAATCCTACACATTCTGTAAATATTGTTAATCCTATTTAATCTATCTAAAATCATGTATAGAGATGATTAGTTTATTTATGCCTTAAATAAAAATTATTGTAAACTATTTTGTTTATACTAAAATTCTCTTATGAATGATTAAGTTTAATTTGTTTTATGAAAATCATTGTTTAAGCCTATGTATAGAGATTTGGCTAAGTCTGAGAAACCATGAGTCTATCACCGGTTGTGTTTTTCTAGCAAAGGATCCAGACACCGTGACCATCCAGACACCGTGACCATCCAGACACTATGACCATCTAGACACCGTGGCCATCTAGACACCATGACCAGACGTTGTAATCCTAACACTGCATTTACGCTACTGATTCCTGATCTCTATACAATTATGCCATCATATTTGTCTCACCGCTCAAAGACAAAGAAGGAGACACCGTTTCAAGGAGACACTATTTCATGGAGACACCGTCTATAGACAGACTGTGACACCGTTTTATAGAGACACCGTTTACAGACAGACTGTGACATCATTTCTTAATCTGTTTTGTTGTTTTTCAATTTAATTTCTAATAGTTATATTTGAAGTTTGTAAATGCACTGACATAATTAATATTTCTTTATAGACATGTCACCTGATAGTATGAGGTACGAGGTGAAAAATACATGCATCTTATTGGCTCCAACACATGAATTCTAAGAATAAAAAGTACAGTGTGGCCAGAAAAAAAGATGAGGGTGAACAAGCGACAATAGTGGAAATATAAAAACAAGTGTGTGTGAGATAAAAAATAAGTATGATCATTCATGCAACCCAAAACTATTGAATAACACACGAAGCATACTTGAATCCTAGATTCAAGAACAAATCTAGATTATTAACTCCACAAAGAACACGAGCCAGATCTAGCTGACTTACGATACTCTGTTTTCCACGAGAGGACCTGATTTCTGCATCTGCTTCATCCCATAAGTCCAGAGCTTCATAAAATAACACTCAGAGCACTTCTAACCTTATCTCATCATTTCTTCTCTGTTGTGTATTATTCTTTATCTTTCAAGTAGTGTGTGTGTGTGTGTGTGTCTGTATAAAAACACACATTTTCTCCTGCATTAAACTAAAGGATACAAGATATACTTTATCTTACATATTTTTACACTTGTGTAGTCCCACGGATAAGTGTGGAAGAGGTCCCTGTGTGAACTGTTAGTTCATACCCATGAAGAACTGTAGAAGAGGTCAGGTGACCTAGACAATCTTATGTACTGTTGTTAACCCCGATCTAGGGTGTGGATCAAGTTTATTTATATAAACTGCTTGGTGGTAGGTGATCACCAAGTGGAGTGGATTAGGTCTTGGCTTGAGACTGAACCACTTGTTTTATATCCACTATGTTGTTTATTTTAGTTTTCAATGTTTTATTGTTTAATTTAGAAATCACTAAATTTACTTTGATAGTTAATCTTGAAAAGAAGTTATAATTGTTTTTTCTTATTATAATAGCTTCAAAAGTAATGTTAGATAACTTATATTAAGATTACTGAGAATTAATAAATCTTCTAAGAAGTTATTTAAATAGTAAAACTTTCATAACCATATAACTTTGATTAACTGGTCTATATTTAAATTTATTGGGGAACATTTTTAAGAATACTTTTTAAATAGAAATTTTTTTAGATACTCAATTCACCCCCCCCCCTCTTGAGTACTCTACTCTGACCAACATTTGGTATCAGAGAATTGTTTTTTTAGACTCTGTTTTTGACCTTATTCAACTGTGATTGTAGTTGTACTTTAAAGATTTGTAAATTTATGTAAATTCTAAATTTCTAGATCCTTTAAATTATTTCTTTATTATGGATAATATATTGGAAGGTGTTACAACAAACAGACCACCATTCTTTAATGGAACTAATTGTGCACAATGGAAAATCAAAATGAAAATGCATTTAGAAAGTATGAGCTTTGAAATCTGGTCTTCAATTATAGATGAATATAAGATTCTTGATACTGATAGAATCACTTGGTATGAACCTACCAAAACTGCCTACAATAACAATTACAAGAATATGAATGCTTTATACTACACTTTAGGAGATGAGTAATTTAATAGAATATCTTCATGTAAAAATACCCATGAAATTTGGGATACCTTTTCTATTTTATATGAAAGAACTTCTATTGTGAAAGAAATGAGACTTAATAATTATACTATTAAATATGATAACTTTAAAATGAAACCTAATGAGACTATTTCTGACATGTATCTCACATTCAACAAAATTTTCAACATAATGATTTCTCTTGGAAGAGAAGTCGCTGCCAAAGACCAAATCATGAGGATTCTCAGATGTCTACCTGACAGATGGAGAGGAACCTCTGTCTCTATTATAGATTCATGTGAGATCAGTAAGATACCTTTAAAAGAACTCATTGGAAAACTAATGATGTATGAAGAGGAGCTGAAAGCCAACAAGGAAGAGGAGGATGAACCCAAAATAAAATTAGTTGCATTTAAGACCACCTCCTTTAAACACAAAGAAAAAGTGAAATTGGAAGTTTATGTAGAAAGTTCTAGCAGAGAACAATCATCACCTGATAGTGATGAGGAGATGGCTCAACTAGCGAGAATTTTTAAGATATTTTACAAGAAGAAGAAATTTTTCAGAAAGCCTAACTTCAAGGGAATATATGATCAAAAAGGAAGTTGGAAGAAATATTGGAAAATAAGTGACAAGTCTGATGAGATTGTATGTTATCAATGTAAGCGAAAAAGGAAATATCAAGGCTGATTGTCCCAAACTCAAGTACAAAAATAAATATGAGGAAAAGGATAGAAAGTATAAAAAGGAAATGAAATCAACATGGAGTCATTTTGAGTACAGTTCAAGTGACTCAGAATCTTCACATGAAGAACAGGCTAACAAATCCAAGATGTGTTTTATGACAAACACATCTGAGGTAACACTGGAATCTCTTATACACAGTTCCTATTATTCTAGAGATGAGAGTGACTCTAAAAATATGTATAATGAAGAAATTTTTGAGTACTATAATATTCTTAAAGATACATGCAATGAATTAAAATATAAATACAAGTCTTTAAAGAAATAGCATTCTCTTACCTCAACTGTTAAAACTGAACTCACTGTAGAAAGGGAGAAAAATTCTCAATTACTCAAAGAGAATAATGAACTAAAACTATCCAATGATCAAATGAAAAAGGATCTTGAAAGGTTTACTAATGGTAAAGATACCTTGGTAAAAATTCTATGTAAACATATTTCTCCTAAGTATACTACTGGCATTGGCTATCAACCTGGTAAAAGAAATTTTGGAAGAACTAATTTTGTTTCTAAATCTAGAACATACAAATTTAATCCCAGTTCTGGAAAACATTCATCTATTTAAAGTTATGATACACTCTCTACTATTTCAATATTTTTTGAACCAAATAGAGTTTATTTTTCAAATACTTTACATAATGATTATAGGAAACCTATGAGGCATATATGTGTTCCTAAGGCACTAGTCACTAATATTACTGGACCCAAACAGGTATGGGTACCAAAATCTATTTTTATTTGACTATTTTGTAGGAAGGTTTCTTAAAGAGTTCATGTAAAAGCTTATGGTACTTGGACAATGGGTGTTTAAGACACATAACAGGATACTATTCATGCTTTAATGATTTAATAAAAATTGATGGAGGACATGTCACCTTTGGTGAAAATTCCAAAGTAAAGATTATTGGCCTTGTTCAAATTGCTAACTCTAACTTAGTTTTGATTTCCAAAGTACTTTTTATTAATGGATTGAAATATAATTTGCTTAGTATTTCACAATTATGTGATGATGGATTTCATGTTAAATTTGAAAATGATGCTTGAAATGTTTTTAATTCTAAAAATGAATTAGTATTTTTTGTATTAAGAAATGAAAATGTATATTCTGTTAACTTAGATTCTTTAGCTTCTAAAAATGCTTCATGTTTAAGTGTGTTTCACAAAGATCTTGGATTTGGAATAGGAGACTAGGACACTGTAACACTCACTCCCTTAGAAATTTAACTAGAAAAATCTTAGTTAAAGACCTACCCAAACTTGAGTTTCCAAATGATAAAGTGTGTAATCCTTGTCAAAAGGGAAAGCAACCCAAAATTTCCTTCAAACCAAATAAAGAAGTTTCAAATTATCAACCTCTAGAACTAGTTAACATGGATTTGTTTAGACCATCTATAGTTTCTAGTTTAAATGGGAAGCACTGTGTTTATGTTCTTGTAGATGACTTTTCTAGATATACTTGGACCTTATTTTTGACTCATAAAAGTGAATCCTACTCTCATTTTACCAAATATGACAAAATTGTAGAAAATATTAGTGGACTTAGAATTAAATCCTTAATAAGTGATCGTGGTCGTGAGTTTAAAAATCAAGATTTTGAATCCTTTTGCTCACAAAATGGCTATAGTCATAATTTCTCTGCCCCTAGAACACCTCAATATAATGGAGTTGTATAAAGAATAAATAGAACCCTACAAGAGATTTATAGAACCATGCTTAGTGAATATGACTTACCTATTTATTTTTGGGATGAAGATATAAATACAGCATGTTATATTATTAATAGAGTTTTGATTAGACCTATTCTTAAAATAACTCCATATAAGTTGTGGAATAATAGAAAACCCAAAGTTAGCTACTTCAAAGTATTTGGTTGCAAAGTCTATATCCTTAATACTAAGGGAAATATTGAAAAAATTTCATCCAAGAGTGATGAAGGAATCTTCTTAGGATATTCAATTTCTAGTAAATCCTATAGAGTGTTTAATAAAATAACTAAATGTGTGGAAGAATTTGTCCATGTAAAATTTGATGAAACTGATCCACATGAGCCTAAGACTACTCTAGAGAACCTGGAGGATGATGCATCAAATCTAGACATTAATTCCAAATCCTCTAACCATCCTGTAAAGGAATCTGTGAAAACTTCTAGTTCTGGAAATTCTTAAGATTCAGGTCACAATGAACCTGACCCTATTGAAGAATCTAAAATCACCAGTCCTTCTTTCTCTAGAGCTGTTATAACTCTTAAGAACCATCCTTTAGATGTTGTTATAGGAGACTTAGATAAAGTAACTAAAACAAGAGCTTCTCTTAGAAATCAGGTTGAACATCAAGTCTTCTTGTCACAACTTGAACATAAAAATATTAACGATGACATCAATGATGAATTTTGGGTGATGTCTATGCAAGAAGAACTTAATCAGTTTGAAAGGAACAAATTTTGGAAACTTGTTGATAGACCCAAAGACACATTCACCATAGGCACTAAATGGGTGTTTAGAAATAAGGTATATGAAGCTGGTAATATAGTTATAAACAAGGCTAGATTGGTTGCACAAGGTTATAGTCAAGAAGAAGGAATTGACTATGAAGATACCTTTTCACCAGTAGCTAAACTTGAAGCCATCAGAATTATACTTGCTTATGCAGTACATCTAAATTTCAAACTATATAAAATGGATGTCAAAAGTGCATTTATAAATGGGTATATAGCTTAGGTTGTATTTTTTGAGCAACCCCCTAGTTTCACAAACCCTCATTTTCCAAACCATATTTTTAAATTATCAAAATCTTTATATGGTTTAAAACAAGATCTAAGATCTTGGTATGATAGATTAAGTAATTTTCTTATTTCCAAAGGTTTTACAAAAGGATTAGTAGATCCTGCCCTTTTTATAAAATGAATTTCCAATGATGTTTTAGTAGTTCAAATCTATGTATATTACATTAGCTTAGGATCTTCAAAAAATTCTTTATGTATTGAATTTTATAAAATGATGCAAAAATAATTTGAAATGAGTTTAATGGGTGAACTCAAATTCATTCTTAGATTTCAAATCTTTCAAAATAATGATGGTATTATTTTAAATCAAAGAAAATATACTAGAGATATTCTAAACCATTTTGGATTGGATAGAACTAAAAGTAGTGACACTCCAATGAGTACTAATTGTAAGTTGGATCTTGGTGAAGATGGAAAATCTGTTGATCAAACCACTTACAGAGGAATGATTGGAAGCTTACTCTATTTAACTGCTAGCCAACCTGACATTGTGTTTAGTGTGTGTATGTGTGCTCGTTTTCAAGAAAATCCTAAGAAATATCATTTAAATTCTGTTAAGAGAATTTTCAAATACCTAAAGCATACACACAATCTAGTATTTTTCTATCCCAGAGGGAAATCATTTGACTTAATGAGAAATTCTGATACCGACTTCAGTGGTTGTAAGTTAGATAGAAAAATCACCTCTAGAACATATTAGGAAAGTCACTAGTATCATGGTGTAGTAAGAAACAAAACTCTGTTGCATTATCTACTGCAGAAGCTGAATATATAGTTGTTGGTAGTTGTTGTACACAGATTTTGTGGATGAAACACACATTACTAGTTTATGGATATCAATTCAGGCATGTACCTATAAATTGTGACAATACAAGTGCTATTAACATATCAAAAAATATTATTTCATACTCTATGATAAAACTTATTCATGTAAGACATCACTTTTTGAGAGATCATTATCAAAAAGGTGACATCACTTTGTAATTAATTAGAACTGAATATTAGCTTGCTGATATATTCACCAAACCATTAAATTATGAAAGAATAGATTACATCATACATGAATTGGGAATGATAAATCTTAAGTAGTAAGTATATTGTTTCACAGTTTATAGTTTCACAAGTCATTATCTTAAGATTACTGTTTAAATCTAATAGTTCTATAGTTTTACTATCTTAAGAGTTGATGTTTCATGTTTACAGTCTCACAATTACCATTTCTTGGTTATTTTCTAGCACTTATTATCACAAACAATACAGTCACACAGTTTAGAAATCACATTGTTATGGTCTCATTTTACGGTCTCACTATGAAAGTTGATTATGGTCTCATCGTAAATATTATTTATTATTTTATTTATACATTATATTCCATATCACAGTAATTCATTGTTTTATTATTTTTACTTTCCTATACTTTTGATCCTTCGACGCTTCATATCCCTAAATGATAAAATAAAAGAAGTTTCACTCCTTCTTCACTCAAGCTCTCTTATCTCAAATCGTAAACCCTCTTTCAACCCTTCTCTATCTCTAACCTTCATTGAATGCCCAGGATGAAATGCCCATTGTCATCAACTCTTGAGAATCATAGTTCAAATAAGAAGTTGAAAATCATGCTAAAGTTAGCACTTGAAGGCCCTCTAAATCCGAATCTGGTGAACATAGTAGTGGTACCTGAAAAAGAGATATGCCCTAAGTGGATTATGTCGAGTAAATATTTGGTATTGAAAGTGTTAACAGAGAAAGGATGGCTAGATTGGTTCACAAAGGAGGATAGGCCTATTTAGCTGAAGCTAGTTGCACATTTTTATTAGTATGTTCAATTCTCTTTTGATTCAGAAGATGGTTATGTTGTGAGAAGTTAGATCAATGTCCATATTTGTACCTTTTCTTTGAGGTTATGGTTTTCATGCCTTAGGATACCTCATGAGGGTATTTGTGAGGACTACCAAAGAGGTCCTCCACCTACAAGTGAGTTCTTTGTTTTGGAAGAATCATTAAGAAGTTTAACTGGAAATGAAACTAATAGGAGATCCATATCTACCGAGATAGATAGTGAAACGAGGATTCTGTTTAAGTTTGTTCATAATTTGATTAGCCCTAGAAAAGGTCATTTTTTTATACTCAAGTATCAGGATGTATTTTTTATACATCTCATTAAAAAAGGACATAAGATCAACCTATGAAATTATGTTATACATTATATGTGTGAGTTGATCAAAACAACCTCCAAGTCAACCTCCCTATTCTATTCAAGGCTTATCTCAGCTATGATTCATGCAAAAGGATTGGTTGGACCAGACGAAGAATCCATTAAGGACTATGAGTTATGTCTCTCGAAAGTTACTGTAAAAAGAATAAAAATCAGTTGGAATCCATGGAGAAAATCATGGGTGGAAGATAATGACAGGGTTTATGAAAATTTTAATCTGATGAAACGCCCTTCCAGACCTAAGGATATCTCTGATCCTGGTTTGAACCCAGATGAACTTTTTGAGTATTCTGATGAGGGAGAATAAGAATAGGTTCTTCTACCTCTAAGAGAAACTATTCTGGTTGAGGAAGATAGTGAATCTTCTCCTCAAGTATTATTTGAGAAGGAAATGCATGTTCCTGAAGAAGTTGTTGATCTGGAAGAACAACTTTCTTCCAAAGAAGAATCTGTTGCTAAGTTAAGTGAAAAGAATGTTGTAGAAGATCATATAGAAGAATATCTTTCTGTTGTGCAAGAAACTACTCTTGAGGAACACCTAGATAAAAAAGTTGTTCCTGAATTTATTCCATCTGCTGAAGAGAGAATGGAGCTAGCCTTTCAGTTGGATAAAAATAAAATGGGTGAGGAAATTAGGGATGAATTAGTAGAAATATATCAAGGATATAAATCTCTTAGTCTTGAGAAAGATTCACCTATTGAGGGGGAGCATCCCCCTAATCTGGAATCTATTGAAGTCCCAAATCCGATTTATCCAAGATCAGTGGATACATGGTATAAATTCCCCAGTTATTTTGATGTGACTGATTCCCAGGAAGTCTTAGTTAAAGGAATTGATTTGTATACTATGTTTCATTTAAAACTGGAATCTTCTATTAAAGATATCTCTGTCAAGGAACCTGAGCCTATATCATCTTCTATTCCTAAACCATCACAAGAACCTCCAAACATGATGAATAAAGATGACCTAAAAGCTTTTGGAGCTATGATCTGCTGTCGTGACACGTCAAATTGATTATGATTTAAAGATTGATTTATAGTCTATAGAAGACCCTAGGCCGTCTCTCAAGGAGCGTTGGTGGCTTATAGTGTGTATTTTTAATAAATATTACTAAAAGAAGGGGGTGATCTTGAAAACAGTTTTAAGAAAATAACTTAACTTAAAGAGTTTAATAGTTGATAGAATAAGGTGGAGTATTAAGAATTATGAGATAAGGAGATCACTTCAATTTCACTACACATCTTTAATAGTTCATTGTTCTGAAAATTTCACATGGTTTTGTTTAATTCTTTGGTTGAGGGTTTTCAAGATCTTGATTCCCCTCTTGCCTCTCTAAACGTTGCAAAAAGTACCAACCCTTAACAAAACAATTGTGTTTTAAAGGTTTGGACTTCAAGAATAGATTAAAGGATACCAAAGCATACTAATATATTTTTTATGTGTGAGAGAAATAGGATCCTTGTGTTGGCCAATCGGAACAACTCAAGTTTCCCACTTGAAATTTCAACCCAATCGGTGTTGAAATGAAAAGTGGTTCACTAAATTAAACCAAAGAAATGAACTCAGAGGAGAAGCATGATTAGATAAAACAAAAGTGAAATAATCCACACACAAATTAAACAAAACTAGTAGAGTATCAAGTGTCAGAACTCCCTCCAAAGTATGTGTAGCTCCCTCAAAATGATCATCCACCGTTTAGCTCACCATCGAGAGGAGGAGAAGGCTCGGGTGGAACTCCTTCTTCATTGATGATCCCCCCATGATGATAGGGGCCTCCATAACTTCAAGTATGAGGATAGAACTCCTTTGGGTATCCAAAATACCAGATCTTTTCCTCCTGGTCGAACTTGCAAATGAGGAGCCCAAGGTTCCATTTTATAGGAAAATGGGAAGGTGGTTTTGAGCACACAAAATTATTAAAACCAGTTTTCACAAGTGTTTAGACATCCAAAAAGCATTATCTTGAGTTAGAGAAAATAAAAAAGTTGCAGCCCCACCTCTTGGATATATCCATATAAAGTTTCGCACAATTTAGACACCTATATCCCGAGATATGGACAGATCACAACACACCACTTTTGAATCCGTGCAGATTTGGTGTGTTGGACAGATTAGGTCGGAAAGGCCATCAGATGGTCGAATGAGTCTTGGATTTCTTCATATGAAATGTATCCCAATGAGTTTCTGACCAGACTACAAAATTTCAGCCCAATTTAATCCACGGTCTAGTATAAGTGTGCCGATTAACCCACTGGTGTGCTCGGATCTTGCGTAGTTTGGCCCATTTTTCTTGGATATCATCATGGGCCCTCCAAATCACCTTCACCTTCAATGAAATTTTCAAGACAAGTAAAATTGGCCTTTTTAATATCAATAAATACAAAATAAATGATTCAAACATGGAATTCAATTTTTTATTATTTTTTTAATTTACATTACAAATTCAGTTTAATACAATGGTTTAAAGGTGAAAATGAAATAGTGAATCGTGGTACGATCACACCCCCACACCTAAACATTTGCACTCCTGGGAAAAGTCACATATCCAAATAATATGATGCACATACATATATATATTCCCAACATCATGAAAATTTAACATTTGAGGAAATTTTAATTCACTAAAGTAATGTGATCAATGCACGAACCACACCAAGGAGTTCTTCCTAGTGAAAATGGAAAAAGATGTCTCATAAATTATATCACAATAAAATTCAAAGAGATTCATGTCACCAACATGAGCAAGGAATTAAAAAGTCAACCATTCCACTAACTCTTCATGTGTGTGTGTGAAAACCATTCCATACTATTCTTTCCACTTTCTATCAAATAAATATAGGTTATTTTAACATTATTTAGCTTTAACTGATTTTTCACCAAAATCATCCTACATCCTTTGCAATCATATTTCAAGACCCACTCACTTAAGCATTCCCAGAAGTAAAATCATAAGATCCTGATCTATATATCCCCATATGTTGCACATTTCATCACTCCCCTCATTTATTATTTTTTTTTTGAAGTTGCATTTGGAACAAATCTCACACTCATCTCTCAACCCTTGTTTGATCTCCTCATGACACTAATTGCAATAGTTATAACAAGATCAAAGGTTGAGAAGGAGTGGTTTTTGACCTTCCCAAGACACAATTTTTTTTTGAGGTCGTACAATAGTCGGACATTAGGTACACACGCATAGGTCAATCTGGTACAGTAATGAAACAGATCGGATAAGGAACAAACGTATGAAAATATCATTTAAAGCTGAAAAATATTAACCTAACATATATTCACCTTATATTGAGTAAGAAATATTCATACTTCATGGTTTGGTGCAAAAATGTATGGAGATATTAGTGACATAGTTTTCCCAAAAACTACTCACACAAGGGGAATCAATCATCTCAAAGGTTTCACATATATACGACCATTTATATCATTGACAGAAAACCAATTCACTAAAAAAAGAAAAGAAAATCACTCCCTGATATTAAATTCATAAAAATATTCTTTTTATCCTTCGTTATGGTATTTTTACTTTCCCCCCTTTATGGTCACCAAATCATCAAACTTTGAATTTGTTGATGGGGAAAATGAAAATACCATAAAGAAGGCTAAAAAGAGAAGAAATGAGAAAACAATGAAAATTCCTAACTAACCCAGGAATGTATCCACCCACCCCCCACACCTAAAATGTGCAGTTTCCTCACTGTAATAATTGAGAGGGTGAGAAGGAAAGATAAAACCTGGTGTGTTTCACTGGTATGTTTCTTCTTGAAAATGGAGTTCCTCCATTGGGAACTCTGAAAGGGCTTTATGGAAGTGTTTCAGCCGTTGCCCATTGACAGTGAAGGTTTTATTGGTTTCTTCATTTTGAACCTGAACAACACCAAATGGAGATACATTAATAACAGTGTATGGGCCAAACCAATGGGAACGAAGCTTACCTATATGGAACTTCATCCTTGCATTATAATGGAGGACCTTATGCCCAATGTGGAACTGACGATGAAGTATAAGACGGTCGTGGGATACCTTGGTTTTCTCCTTATAAATTCTGAAGTTTTAATATGCATCTCTTCTCATTTCCTCCAACTCCTAAATCTGTAACTTCGTTTGAGAACCTACACCAGAATGATTATAATTGCATTGTTTGATGGCCCAGTAGGCCCGGTGCTCAATCTCAACAGGGGGGTGACAACTCTTTCCAAACACAAGACGATAGGATGACATTCCAATGGGAGTGTTGAAAGTAGTACGGTAGGCCCATAATGAATCATCAAGTTTAAGACTCTAATCTTTTCTATTGGGTTGAACCGTTTTTTCAAGAATTTGTTTTACCTCTCTATTTGACACCTTGTCTTGACCATTGGTCTTTGGATGATATGCAGTAGAAACTCGATGACCGACCCCATACCTACGTAAAAGTGATTGCATTGTTCGGTTGTAGAAATGAGAACCCTGGTCACTGATGATGAACCTAGGTAATACAAACCTACAGAAGATTTGGGTTCTCAAAAATTCTACAACTACCTTAGAATCATCAGTCCTTGTAGCTCGTGCCTCTACCCATTTAGATACATAGTCAACTGCCAGAAGAATGTACAAGTTTCCAAATGAATTTGGAAATGGCCCCATAAATTCAATACCTCAAACATCAAAAATGTCATGAAAGAGGAACGGTTGTTGTGGCATTTCATTTCTTTTAGAGAAATTAACAATTCTTTGAAAATGAGTACAAGATTTGCAAAAATCATGGGCATCCCGAAAAAGTGTTGGCCAAAAGAGACCAAAATCAAGGAGCTTGTGAGCAGTCTGTTGGGGACCAAAGTGGACCCTACAAGCAAGAGTGTGGAAGAATCTAAGGATGTACTGAAACTCACTATCGGGAACACAAGGTGCACCAAAGGTAGGGGTCATCCCAAATATACCAACAGGACTCATGTTTTAGACGACTGGCTTGGTTTTTGTTGAAATTGGTAGGAATGCAAGATGCTACCAAATAATTTACAATTTTAGCATACCAAGGAATAGAATCTTTCACTCAGTACAGTTTCTCATCATGAAACATTTCATTTATGGGAATACAGGGGTATGAGTCAATGTCTGAGGATGGTTGAATCCTACTGATATGGTCAGCCACCACATTCTATGCTCCTTTTTTATCTCTAATTTCTAGATTTAATTCTTGAAGAAGGAGCATCCAATGAATGAGACGTGTTTTGGCTTTCGGTTTCTTAAGGAGGTACCGAAGGGCTGCATGGTCTGAGAACACAATGACTTTGGACCCCAAAAGATATGACCTGAATTTTTCCAAGGCAAACACAATGGAAAGAAATTCTTCTTCAGTTGTGGTGTATTTTGCTTGGGTAGGGTCCAAATTATGTGAGGCATAGGCTATGACATATGGAGCTTGGTCGACCCTTTGTGACAAAACTGCCCCAACTGCATAGTTAGAGAAATCACACATGAGCTCAAATGGTAAATCCCACCGAGGTGGTTGGATTACCAGGGGTGAGGTGAGACTCCATTTTAACTTATTAAAAGATTCCTCATATTCTTTATCAAAAAAAAAATCTTTTTCTTTTTGGAGTAATCGGGAGAGGGGGAGTGAAATTTTATTAAAGTCACGAATAAAATAACGGTAAAATCCAGCATAACCTAGGAAAGATCGCACATCCCATATATTTTTGCGGAATTTAAGGGAATAAATGACATTAAATTTTGATTTATCTACTTGGATTCCATCCCCAGAAATGACATTCCCCAAAACTATACCTTGTCGCACCATGAAATGACATTTCTCATAATTTAATACAATATTCTTTTCAATATAGTGACGTAGGACTGAACCAAGACTACTCAAACATTCATCAAAAGAAGAACCATAAATAGTGAAATAATCTATGAATACTTCCATGAAATTCTCTAGGTAATCCAAAAAAATACTAACCACGCATCATTGGAAAGTACCCGGAGCATTGCACAGACCAAATGGCATCCTTCTATAGGCAAATGTGCCAAAGGGGCAAGTGAAGGTTGCCTTTTCCTGATCCTCAGGGGAAATATGGATCTGAAAGTATCCAGAATACCCATCAAGGAAACAGTAGTGGGACTTACCCGCTAGCCTCTCTAGCATTTGGTCAATGAATGGCAAAGGGAAATGGTTCTTCCTCGTGTGTTGGTTTAGTCGGCGATAGTCTATACAGACACGCCAACTATTATGCACACAAGTTGGAACCAATTCATTGTTTTCATTTTTAATTACTATAAGGCCAGTATTTTTAGGAAATACTTGAACGGGACTAACCCATTGGCTGTTAGAGATGGGGTAAATGATTCTAGCAGCCAATAATTTTGTTACCTCATTTTTTACAACTTCTAGGAGGTTTGGGTTCAGTCGACGTTGCAGCTGCCTCACTAGTTTATCCTCATCATTTAAAAAAATATGATGTGTATAAATTTATGGGCTAATACCAAGAATTTAAACAAGTGTCCACCCTAAAGATTTCTTATACTCTCTCAAAAGTTCAAGTAGTTACAATTCATGCTCAGGAGGGAGTGAACTAGCAATGATGACGGGCAACTTGTTTCTATTCTCAAGATATGAATATTTTAAATCTTGAGGCAATTGTTTTAGTTCCAATTCAGGCGGACTTTGGATTGATGGGAGTGTGTGTGAGAGCTCACTAATCTCATCTAACTACTCAATGGTATCAACCTCAGATGAGGAATGATCTTTTACAAGCTTAACAGTATCATCGATGGTCAGTGGATCATCAGTGTTCAAGAAATCATCAATCAATGAACATGAATGACACTTTTATAGACCACTACAACAATCAATGCATGAATCATTTCCTATCATTTCTATCAGTGAATAAAACTCGGAAAGGGGATCAGGGGAAAGAAATGTTTTTTGTTTAGGGGAAGGGAGTATATCTATAGAATTAACAGAGAGAGAGGAATGTTCTTCTGAGGGGTGCTTCATGGAATCAAGGATGTTGAAATGGACTATGTCACCACCAAATTCCATATATAATGTACCATTGTGGACATTAATTATGGTTTTGGTGGTTTTCAAGAAAGGTATCCCCAATATAATCGGTTCATGTCCATTCATCATATCATCCTTCATTTTAAGCACATAAAAGTCAACAGGAAAAATTAAATTTTGGACCCTCACAAGAACATCCTCTAATACACCAGAGGGGTGTTCAGTACTCTATTTAGCTAGTTGAACAATAATTCCAGTGGGCTTCAGTTCCCTGACCTGCAATGTGGAGTAAATATAGTGATGCATCACATTAATAGAGGCACCTAAATCAAGAATAGCATTAGAAAAATAATAATCCCCTATGGTGTATGGAATTGAGAATTTTCCAGGATCATTACACTTGGTGGGGAGTGATGGATCTATCAATGCTGAAACATTCCTTCTCAAACTCACCTTCTCATCTCCATGAAGTCGCCTTCAGTGTGAACACATCTCCTTTAGAAACTTAGCGTACCGTGGAATTTTCTTCACAGCATCAATCAATGGGATGTTAACCTGCACTTTCTTGAAAATTTCCAATATTTCCTTATCAAGTTTAGTTTCCTTTTGTTTTCTTGGTTGGGTGGACCTTTGAGGAAATGGAAGAGGAATGGTTGGGCTAGGTGACTCATCAATATTCACACTCTTTCCTTTGGAAGGGATTCTCTTATGACAAGGTTCTTCAACATTTGGAACGTTCTTAATGGTTGGGAAGGATGTTTCCTCAGGAGGGGATGACTCTAATAAAGGATTCATTTTACTTTATAGTTTTTTTCCACTCCTAAGGGTGATGGCACTAACATTTCCTTTATCCCTATGGTTAACTACTAGTTGAGAGGGAATTTTACCTGACCCATGACTTTGAATTTCACCCACTGAGTTAGTTAGTTGGCCTAATTGGTTTTAGAGGTCTTGTATAGCTGCCTAAGTGGTTTGTTGGAATTGAATATTGTTGGTAGCCATTTGTTTCATCATATCTTATAGGCTAGGCTTAGGTTTTAGAGGGGTTTATTGGAAAGACCTTTGGGTGGTTGAGGGTTTCTAGGTGGTGAAGGTTGATGACTACTCTTCCCTGGTTGGTTCCATTGTTGTTGAGGTTGGTTTGAATAACCCCCTTGCCTATAGGCTTGGTTCTCCTTCCACCCAGGGTTGGATGGATAGTAAGGTTCTTGCCTAAAGGGTTAGTTATAGGGGTAGCCTGGAAATATTGCCTCACAACCCTTAGATGTTTCCCTCAATTGAGGACATTGGTCAGAGTAGTGGGTGTCAGAAGAATATATACCACAATGGATAAGAGGAGGAGATTGGGATTTCCCTTGGGAAATAGCAAGTTGTTGAAGAAGGGTACTTACCTCTTTGAACTTTGTGTCCACTTTCTTATCAAATTCAGTACTTTGTACCTCATGAACACCTCGAATGGGTATACTAGACCTTGTACTGAATTGTTGAGTGTTTTATGCCATGTTCTCGATTAAGGTCCTTGCAGCAATTGGGGTCTTATCTACCAGTGCACCACCTGCAATAGCATCAATCATATTTCTATCGATAGGGATTAAACCTTCATAAAAATATTGTATTAAAATTTGGTCACTTATTTGGTGGTGTGGGCAACTTGAACATAATCTCTTAAAGCATTCCCAATATTCATGAAGTGTTTCCCCTTGATATTGTCTTATCCCACAAATTTCTTTTCTTATTGTTGTTGTTCGAGAGGATGGGAAATATTTTTCAAAAAAAATGTGTTTCATGTCCACCCAACCTCTTATTGGGGAATTAACATAATATAATCAATCTTTCACAGTGTCTTCTAAAGAAAATGGGAATTCTCTAAGATTTACTTGTTCCTCATCCACATTAGCAGGTTTTAATGTTGAACAAATAGTATGAAATTCTTTTAAGTTCTTGTGTGGATCCTCTCCAGGAAGTCAATGGAATCTTGGTAATAGATGAATTAAGCCAGATTTTAGTTCAAAATTGGGTGCCTCGCCTTGTAATTGAATATAGGTGGGTTGGATATCAACATCAGGCGAGGTTAGTTCTTTTAATGTTCGGTTGTTTTCAGCCATATTATGCAAGTTTATTTCAGTTTTTATATTGTTTC
Organism: Viscum album; assembly: GCA_963277665.1. Lineage (NCBI taxonomy): Eukaryota > Viridiplantae > Streptophyta > Magnoliopsida > Santalales > Viscaceae > Viscum > Viscum album. Next base: position 737,029,050 of record OY728125.1, on the reverse strand, counting down.
CAGAAGAAGAAGAAGAGGAAGGATCAAGAAGAGTGTTAATGTTTTGTGTGTCCTCCTTCGATGGGTTCTCTTGTGCGTCTCGGGGTCGCTGACGTAAGATCCTCTCTGGTTCGGGTTCTAAAGGAGGTAAATCTCCTGGATTATAATGTATCATGCACCAAACCTACACAAAAAATAGATCAGAATACAAAAAATAGGTAGAGATATAAAATAGATAAATATTCACAAAATATAATTTTTTTTCAAAAACACGCACTAAAAATCAAAGCGCTCCCCAGCAACGGTGCCAAAATTTGACCGCACTGTTATGATTTAAAGATTGATTTATAGTCTAGGGAAGACCCTAGGTTGTCTCTCAAGGAGTATTGGTGGATTATAGTGTGTATTGTTAATAAAGATTACTAAAATAAGGGGGGTGATTTTGAAAATAGTTTTAAGAAAATAACTTAACTTAAAGAGTTTAATAGTTGATAGAATAAGGTGGAGGATTAATAATTATGAGATAAGGAGATCATTTCAAGTTCACTACACATCTTGGATAGTTCATTGTTCTGAAAATTTCACATGTTTTTGTTTAATTCTTTGATTGAGGGTTGTCAAGATCTTGATTCCCCTCTTGCATCTCTAAACGTTGCACAAAGTACCAATCCTTAACACAACAATCGTGTTGTAAAGGTTTGGACTTCAAGAACAGATTAAAGGATACCAAATAATACTAATATATTTTTATGTGTGAGAGAAAGATAATCCTTGTGTTGCCCAATCGGAACAACTCAAGTTTCCCACTTGAAATTTCAACCCAATCGGTGTTGAAATGAAAAGCGGTTCACTAAATTAAACCCAAGAAATGAACTCAGAGGAGAAGCATGATTAGATAAAACAAAAGTGTAATAATCCAAACACAAATTACACAAAACCAGTAGAGTATAAATTTCTGGAACTCCCTCCCAATTATGTGTAGCTCCCTCGAAATGATCGTCCACCATTTAGCTCACCATCGAGAGGAGGAGAAGGCTCTGGTGGAACTCCTTCTTCATTGATGATCCCCCTATGATGGTAGGGGCCTCCAAAACTTCAAGTATGAGGAGATAACTCCTTTGGGTCTCCAAAATACAAGATTTTTTCCTCCTAGTCGAACTTGAAAATGAGGATCCCAAGGTTCCATTTTATAGGAAAATGGGAAGGTGGTTTTGAGCACACAAAATTATTAAAACTACTTGTCACAAGTGTTTAGACCTCCAGAAAGCATTATATCGAGTTGGAGAAAATAAAAAAGTTGTATCCCCACCTCTTGGATATCTCTACTAAAATTTTGGCATAATTTGGACACCTATATCCCGATATATGGACAGATCACTGCAAACCACTTTTGAATCCTTGCAGATTTGGTGTGCTGGACAGATCATGTCGGCAAGGCCATCAGATGGCCGAATGAGTCTTGGGTTTCTTCATATGAAATGTATCCCAATGAGTTTCGGACCAGCCTACAAAATATCTGCCCAATTGAATGCACGGTCTAGTATAAGGGTGTGGATTAACCCACTGTTGTGCTTGGATCCTGTGCAGTTTGGCCCATTTTTCTTGGACATCATCATGGGCCCTCCAAATCACCTTCACCTTCAATGAAATTTTCAAGACAAGTCACATTGGCCTTTTTAATATAAATAAACACAAAATAAATGATTTAAACATGGAATTCAATTTTTTATTATTTTTTTAATTTACAATACAAATTCAGTTTAATAAATGGTGTAAGGGTGAAAATGACATAGTGAATTGGGGTACGATCAAGCTACCTTATTGGCTGGACTTGAAAAACTCATTATACCCAACTGGCTCCCGTAACCAATTTAAGTGAGAGAGATACTGCCCTGGTGTTAGAAAAAATCATGTGGTAGATTCATCCCAAGATTCTTCATGAGATTCAATAAGTCATAATCAAAAACAAACAACTCAGTGATGAAGTAAAAACTCTCAGAGGTATGGTTGAAGATATGCAGAGAGTGATGACCTCAAGAATAGAACATATTTCTTATCCTATTGAGGATACTGTTAGTCAGACTCCATAGGAAGTATCCTCCCTGATTCAACCTCATTTAACTTCCTTAGCTAAAAATGTAGATGAAAGAAACAAGCAGACTGTTCAAGATATGCGTGAGCTTGTTATTGGTCTTAACAAGTTAACTTATGAGTATAAGGGTTGTCTCCAGAAAGTTCTAAATAAACTGAAATCCCTAACCTCATATGTCGCTGCTTCTCATACTTCTAGACAATCATCTCAAACTTCTTTAGACAATGATCTGTTCAGAACAGTTTTCAAATAAGAACTTCAACCTGTGCTCAGTGGATTTGACAAGGAATCTCTATCTGAAGTTATCAAGAATAGTGAAAGAGTTCTTCATTTGGTGAGAATTAATTCCATGATTTCCAATGATGCTCAGCAAGAAATTTCTAAAAAGTTGGACTTCTACTTCAATCAGATCTTCTCTAAGAATGACATGACCAACCACTTCAAGTACCTTGTCACTCAAGCTTTCAAAACCCAAGTCCAAAAGCTCAAAGATTTAACTCCTTTGTTGGATAAGTTTATGGAGAAAAAGGATGAATTTAATAAATCCATGCAGTATGGTGGTGAGATCATTGCTGACTTCATCAATCTTTTGAGGCCTTATCTTCATGTCCAGAGTACTGCAATTGTCGCTCTTGTAGCTGCACCCCTGAGATCTGGTTTACCTACCTTCTCATCCTCTTCCCTTGCCTCTACATATATGTCTATCTCTCAGGAACTGTGTCATATTAGTCTTGTTATCCTTGATCAATAGTTGCCTTGGTCTTCCACCGCACCTACCTTGGCCCCTTCTATTTTTGAAGGACTCTCTTTACCTTCTCTGTCCACTGGTTCACTCCCTTCCTCCACTTCTACCTCTGCTCATATGGATTCCTCTTCTGATGTTTCTGCCAAGGGAAAAGAGAAGACAATCCAATGCTGAAGAATAGTGACTACTATCTTTTTATAGGGATTTTTTATATATTCTTGTTACTTACTATTTGTAATGACACTTCTTATCCATCTAATGCATTATTCACTTTTATTGTTTATTTCTTATTTACTCTTTTTGATAATCCCAAAATGGGGAAAATATGTATTCTATATGCAATAAATGCACATTAAAGAAGAGACACATTGCCTCTGAATAAATCTCTCACTCACATGATTTGTGATCATCAAAAAGGGGGATATTATTGGACTCCTCATGTGTTAATCATATTTTAATGATCACAAGTCCTATACATTCTGTAAATCATGTTAATCCTGTTTAATCTATCTAAAATCATGTGTACAGATGATTAGTTTCTTTATGAATTAAATAATTATTATTATAAACTATGTTTTTATACTGAAATTATCTTATGAATGATTAAGTTTAATTCATTATATGAAAATCATTGTTTAAGTATGTGTACATAGATTTGGCTAAGTCTGAGAAATGGTGAGTCTATCACCGGTTGTGTTTTTCTAGAAAGGATCCAGACACTGTGACCATCCAGAAACAATGATCATCCAGACACCATGACCATTTAGACACCCTGACTATATAGACACCATGACCATCCAGACACCGTGACTAGACATCGTAATCCTAACACCGCATCTGTGCTATCGGTTCCTAATCTCTATACAACTATGCCATCATAGTTGTCTCATCGTTCAAAGACAAAGAAGGAGACACTATTTCAAGGAGACACTGTTTCATAGAGACACCATTTATAGACAAATTGTGACACCGTTTTATGGAGACACCATTTACAGATAGACTGTGACACTGTTTCTTAATCTGTTTTTTCTTTTTTTAATTTAATTTCTACCAGTCATATTTGAAGTTTTTAAATGCACTGAAATAATTAATTTTTCTTTGTAGACATGTCACCTCATAGTATGAGGTATGATGTGCAGAATACATGCATCCTATTGGCTCCAACACATGCATTCTAAGAATAAAAAGAACAGCATGGACAGAAGAAAAGATGGGGGTGAACAAGAAACAATAGTGGAAACATAAAAAAAAAGTGTGTGCACGATAACAAATAAGTACGAACATTCATGAAACCTGACACTACTGAAGAACACATGAAGCATACTCGAATCCTAGAGTCGATAGAATTTATGCATTATCAACTTCATGAAGAACACGAGCCAGATCTAGCTGACTTACGATACTCTGTTTTCCATGAGAGGACTTGATTTTTGCATCTGCTTCATCCCAGAAGTCCAGAGCTGCATAGACTAACACTCAAAGCACTTATAACCTTATCTCATCATTTCTGATCTGTTGTGTATTATTTTTTTATCTTTTTATTAGTGTGTGTCTGTGTGTCTGTATAAAAACACACACTATCTCCTGCATTAAACTGAAGGATACAAGATATCCTTTCTCTTATATCTTTTTACACTTGTGTCGTCCCATTGATAAGTGTGGAAGTGGTCCATGTGTGACCTGTTAGTTCATACCCACGAAGAACTGTGGAAAATGTCATGTGACATGGACAATCTAGTGTACTTTTGTTAACCCCGATCCAAGGTGTGGATTAAATTTATTTATATAAACTACTTGGTGGCAGGTGATCATCAAGTGGAGTGGATTAGGTCTCAGCTTGAGACTGAACCACTTGATTTATATCCGCTGTGTAGTTTATTTTATTTTTCTCTATTTTACTATTTAATTCAGAAATCACTAAATTTACTTTGATAGTTAATCTTGGAAATAAGTTATAATTGTTTTCCTTATTAGAATAGCTTCAAAAGTAATGTTAAATAACTGATATTAAGATTACTGAGAATTAATCAATCTTCTAAGAAGTTATTTAAATAGTAAAAATTTCATAACTGTATAACTTTGATTAACTGAGCTATATTTAAATTTATTAGGGAACATTTTTAAGAATACTTTTTAAACATAAATTTTTATAGATACTCAATTCACCCCCCCCCTCTTGAGTACTCTACTCAGACCAACATTATGTTTTCAAATGTATGTGAAATTAAAGTATGTATCTAGTTTACCAATACTACTAAACTATTTGGTCCTTTGGTATTTGATTACTTGTATCTAAAACCTGTTTAATAAAGTATACATTGGATTTGGGCTACTGGATTATGGTTCAATAATTTTGGTATCAGATGAAGTTTAGTAGAAACATTGGGAACTAAATTTAGTAAAAAAATATATTATGGAACATAACCCTATGACTGACTTTGAGGAAAAGTATAAGTATAGGATAACATCATAAAGTTTTGTTAAGGTATATATTATGTGGTTTTTCTAGCAATTTATCCTTGTTTGGATACTAAAATTGGATCTGGTTTTGGAACAGATGCATCTAAGGTTAATAACCCCAAAAAGAGTTGGTCAAGTGTATCTCGACCATCATTCTGGTGCACAGTGAGTGTGTCCTTACTATAAACCTAGTATGACACTCTAATTGGAATATGATTTGTTTAATTCACATTTTCTTTATAAACCATTATGAAATATTTGAAAATATTTTTATGATTTGAGAATATTCTCAAGGAAACCAAGTTTCTGATTCTGAGATTAGTTATACATAAATTTCCAATTTATGTCAAGTGTTTCCCTAGTTTAAAAATTATACATTATGATTCATAATGTTATGGTCTAATATAGTGTACGTCATTTGTTTAGAAATGGTTCCTATAGTATGGAATGGAAAATATGTCAACACTCGTAATCAATGTATAGATTTCCCTCGTGAACAAGTTAACATGAATTGTGTTGGATCTGAGTAGTTTATGACTGTATTAGGATATTTGACTCAAGTTATAACCAATAACATTTCCCATATAGAACAACATATTTTTTCATAGCATGATTCATTGATTTTGGATCACTTCATTCAGCAGAAATCACTATCCTTTAATAGAAATACAAATCCATTGATAGCTTAACAATGGATCAAGTCCCCAGAAAAGATATTTCTAGATTTGAAGAGTAATAAAAGGGAGAAGTTTATTCTGGAAGTGTATTTTTTAATGGAATATTCTAATAAATGGTGGTCATTGATTCAAAACACAAATGAGGAAGAGGAGACAGATAGACTAAAATGGACAAATTTTAAGGATATATTCTTTGAAAAATAGTTTCCTCATGAGAAACAAGCTGATATGGACAGTCAATTTCTCAATCTAAGATGGAAGTAATAGTATAGTGTTGTTGAGTATGTGGTAAAATTAAAAGATTATAAAGGAATTATATGGACTACATGCACAATATGGAAAGTGAGATTGATAATTTCTTTGATGGGCTTAAGGAAAGCCTCTGAAGGGAACTAGTTTCTCAGACGTTTTCATCATATGATGATATGGTATCAAGTTCCATAAGGACAGAGAAATAATTCTCTAAGTCTTATATTTTCAAAGGAAATTAGGAGAATAAAAGGAGACTGAGCACTGAGGAAAAATAAATGAGGTGAAGGAAAAGAAATAAAGGGTGGAACTACCCACATTTGATAATTATGGAAATAAACACTCTGGTACTTGAAGGGGATGAGAGTTTGCTGCAAGTGGAGAGAAAGACCATTAGATGCATGAATGAAAGAGTAGGAAATAAACCTATAATGTTCAGTTTTTTAACTTTAAGGAGGTGGGGAACTATGAAAATGAATTCCCTGAGAATTAAGGGAATATACCTTAGAAGAAGGTAAGGATGCAAGGTCAAGATTATGCAATTACTACAGCTAAGTTGAAATCCCTTAAGTTGCAATAATAGGTACTTTGATCATAAACTCATGCTTTATTTGATTCCAAATCCATGCATACTTTAATATTTTTCATATATATAGAATCATCCCTTGAAACTATAAAGAAATAATTTATCAATCAAGACACCTAGTAGGAATCTGGTTATTGGGTGGTTTCTATTAAGATGAAAAGTTATTCCCTTCTTAAAAACGTGGTTGTTATACCCATGTTTGGCTTGCACATAATCCTAATTTTTGGGGGGGGTTTATTTAGTTTTTAGGATTTAGGAATTAGTGCATTATGCATAAAACAATATAGGAAAATATTTTGAAACAAAAAAAATATTCTTTTACATTCATTTCTATGGAATTTATGGTTTTTAACCCCTCTTTGATTTATGGTTTTAAATTCATTAACATTCTCAGTTCTATATTCTCTATCACTATCTATTAGTACTTAGATGTTATTTTTTTATTCCATTTTTATATTTTAACTTCCCACCAATTTATCCAAATCTGAGAACTTGAATATATGATATTTCAAATAACCTTTGTATCTCTCACTTCCCCATTTCAAATAAAGTTTCATTATTTCTTTGTATGGTGCAGGTTTTCAACAATAGTATTTTCAAATATTTAATTCTTGATTTTTGAGATAAAATTGTGAGGGCACAATTTATTTAAGGGGGTATAATTTCAAGCCCTGATATTTTAAAATAAGAGCATTGGCATATGAAACACACAACACCGAGCTTAAACAAACCCTGAAATATTATTATTTAAATATGGAAATTATAACCTAGACATTGAATTGGTAGGTATGAATAGGAATAACCATATTTTAAATATATATATATAGAAATATTTTTCTCTATATAAATGTATTGATTAATACTTAGGAAATAAACATTCAATTTTTAGAAATGTTATATTATGATTAATAAAAATGTTTCCTTCAAAATTGATTTTTATTGTTTTTTTGTGAGATAATATTATATTTATTTTTTTCCACATTTAGAAAATTTATTTGATAAAATTAACTTTATTTTTGAAATAAACATATCAAAATTATATTAGGGTGTGTTTTTTGGATTTTTTTGAAAAGATTGACTTTCCAATGAATAGTGAAAATATTGATTTTTATTGAAAATTTTATATTTGTTTCAAGCATGTACAAAGTTCCATTTTAAAAAAATAATTTCAAAGTAACTTTAGTTAATATATATTATTATTAATCTAATTAAGTTCAATGGAATCAATTTTATGCCTTAATTTTGTATAAAAACACTTTTATACTTAAAAAGACATTTTTCTGAAAAAATGTTTTCATTGTGGATTGTGTTTTTATCTTAAATTAATTTATATAACTTATATAGATGGAATATTGAAAAATGGATACCATATTTGGATTTTGGAGGTTTAAAATTCTTAAATAGTTTCCTTTTATTTTTGTTCATAGTGAATAGTAATCTTGGTGAATTTTTGTCACCTCAATAAGGATATAAGGGGTAAAATAAGGTTAAAACTTTATTATAAGGCTTTAAAATTTTCTCTAAAACTTATATTTATCCTATTTTATGAGTTTTGTTCATTAATTTACATCAAAATATAAAAATATGGCCATTTTGTGCCATTTTTCTTTAATATTGACCTTTATATTATTTTAAGTTAAGAAAAATACAAAATGTCACTCTCTTGACTTTAGACTACTCTTTTATGTCCACATAGGGATAAAAATAAGTTGTGAAATAATATAAAAAGTCATTTTGTGCATAATGAAATTATTTTTATGATGATAATTTATTTATAATTTTTAGTGATTATATAATTACCTTAAATAGTTACACAACACTGACACAATATTTATTCAATTAATGGAAAAATAAAATAAATGATTTTAAAAATATTAAAAGTAACAAAATTTTGAGTACTTATTGTGTTCCATGAATTTTATAGATAAATATAACATATTAGGGATGTGTGAAAGGTTTATATTCGAATTTCATATTTTTTGATGTTTTTGAAGTCAAATTAAATAAATAGTATCAAATGACATTAATAATATTTTATGAAATTAAAATTATATTAAATTATCTAAAAAACATAAAAATATTGAAAGAGGATATTCGGGATACGATATGGTCAAAATATTCATCCCTTTTCCATTTATGATTCAATTATTACCTTATAAGTAAAATTATAACCCTTTATGATGGGAAAATTTGTTACCATGATTAAGGTTAAAATTGGTTAATCAAAGAGTTAATCAAAAATAAAAGCTTTAAAATGACATCAAAACCTATATAAATTTCATTAGATGATGATATTTAATCCTCAACCTCTTTTACTTCGAATCTATAGTTATTTTGAAGCATTTGGCTTAAGAATGACTTAATTATATTTTAATCTAATTATTAATTCTAAGTGTGTCCTTTCCATCCCCTATAAATGGAAATCACTTACCTCTCTTATTTATACAACTTTTAGAATCCTATACCAACAAAAACATGCCCATTTATCTTCTCAATATCCTTATCTAAGTTCTAAAGTTTTTGGTATTCCCAAAAGGCCAACTCAAGGTTCCTTAAGAAATGATCTAAAGGTGGTCTTCCGAAGAAGAGGTAATCATCTTACCCAACGTCTTTTAATTTATTTCTTCTTATACTGCCTATAAATATGTGGTATTTATAATAAAATAATAACTTTGGTAAACTTAATATATGTAAATTTTATTATGATTATGAAACCATCATTATCCACCCTCTTTTCCATCAAATGATAAGTGAATGTATTATTTGTGCGTATGTACGGCTTACCGTCTCCACGTAGTGATATAATTCATTTTTCATCACCATATTTGGAATGATATTATGATGGTTTTAAGGTTTATATATTATATTTATGACATTATTATTCTTTTAGAATTAAAATATCATATCTACCTTCTTACCTTCCAAACTTTTTGAAAATGATAACATTGCCCGTGCGTACGTGTGGACTGCCACCTCCACAAAGCGATGTGATTCATTTTTCATTTCCGCTTTACATAGATGATAATAATGGTGGATTTAATGAATATATATGATATATATAAAATATATAATAATGATTCTATAAGGGTTATTTATTATTTAACTTTATTTAATTTCATTTGTCGAAAAATGAAAACAACGTTCATGCATATGTACGGTATACTGTCTCCATGAATGGTGTAATTCATTTTCTATATCTACATTTTATAGATAACTCTAAATACATATATTGAATATATATGATATTTATAGCATGATTAAAATTATGTATATTATGGAACCATGATCAATGTACAAGGACCCAAACTACCAAATCAAAATATACGTGAAAAACAAAGCAGTTATCGCCCAGAACAATGATTTTAATAATGAAATATTAATAAACTAGTCATAAAATGTTATAAGTGAATTATATATGGTATTACATATATTATTATAGTTCTATAATATATTTATAATAAATATATATTTATTATACATGAGGTTTTAATACATATGAAGGAAGTCGGGACTAAGTTAAGAGTTTATTTTATAATCTCATCAGTATTTGGGATTGATTATGTTTAAGTCTCCATTGGGAGAATTATTTAATATTTTTATCTTAAACATAATATATGTTATTATAATTGGGTTATTTATATAAATTATATGTTTTTATTTCATTTTCCTCTTTTTAATTACTCAAGATACTGTAATAATGTTTTTAAGGAAAATTGACTTTGTTTTTCTACTCGGTTTGGAATCTTTTCCTTGTTCACATTTTCCTTAAAATGTCTAAAAGAATGTTTTTACTATTCTGAAATGATTTATTAAATACATTTTTACCCATGTTTGACTTTTATAAAATGGTTTAAAATAAATCTTATTTTCATTTTCCTAATGAGGTACTTTTTAACTTTTCTTATAGAAGTGTGAAAGGAATGTTTTTTTAACTTATATGGAATGAACAGAATTTCCCATCATCATGACCACTCAATGATTTGAAGCTTTTTGTACAAGGTTACAAGGTTCTTTTCAAAGAAAATGTTTTACTTGATATTTTTGAAATTTTTAGATTTTAAATAATCAAAGTGAAAAGGGGATATTTTCCTTAAGAAATTTTTTCAATGATCTTTTTAAATTATTTTTATCTATGTCAACATATTTTATTGAATTTTGTATTTTACTAACGCTATACTTAAAAGATACCATCCACCATGTTTTTATGTATGGTTTATGACCATTTTTACAAGGGAAATTATTGACATTCTTAATAAGTCTATTTCATGCATATATTTTAGAGAGTTTTATGTATTTATTTTTGTATTTAAATGAATAATTTTTCCAATTGGGAATAAATTTACTTATTTTTTGTTTTATGGAAGGAAATGATGATTATTTGAAAAAATAATGAAAAATAGAAGAAATTATGATCTAAAAGACCCTTCATGCCGCAAGTGAAGAAAAGCGGCTCAACATCGGATTTTTGAGAGAGAAGAAAGCTGGAAATTCTAGACCATAACCGGTACACATCATGTAATGAAAGTACACAACATTTAGTTTCAGTTCGTGACATGCTGCAGACCACATAGAACAAGTCATGATGACGGAACATGCTATGAACTGCAAGTACACGTCGTGTAACTGAAGTACGCAAAGTGTACCCTAGTCAAACCAGCGTACAAAGTTTCCGCAAATTAAATGAGGTGGAGGAAAACTCAGATCTGAAGTACACGATGTGTATACCAGGTACACATCGTGAAAATGGCAACACGTGAAAAAAATAATGACGATAGGTTGTGGGTTTCAATGATTTTGGCCTATAAATACCGGTTTTGGACACCATTCCAACATACTTTAGGACCCATGGAGGCCAAGAAACACCAAGGCACGTCCTCCAGACAATGGGGTGATGATCCGAAGCTAGTCTTCACCACCATTCTTCCTCGGGTACCCATGTCGCTTGCTCTCATCATGAGCGAGTAGTCCATTAGTATTGGGTGATGTGATTATAGGGGTATGTGTGCTATGGGATAATTTTTTATTTTCTATTTATGTTTTGGATTACTCTAAACTATTATTCAATTCCAAATCTCTCTCTTTTCATAATGCATGACCATTATTGCATTCTAAGATTGTTTATTTAATTGCATCAATTAATTGGCTTATCTTGCACATGACCATTATGTAAATTAGGTCAATTGTGTTTAAACAAGGTTTTGGGTCAACTAGTTTTGCGATTACACCAAGTAGATGACCATTTCAAAGGTGAAATCATAGGATTAGGGTGGGGTACCAAGACCAAGGATCTCTACTAACCCAATTTCGACACCAAAACTGAATAAACCTATATCAACAGAATCCCTAGCACACGAACCTGAAAATCACTGAACCTGTCATGCCTCCCATCCTGATATTACAACCCAATATTTTCTGTTATTATTTATCTTTTCTCAACTCGAAACAAACAATTTTAATATTAGTTCCTTAATTAATTTAGAACATATACACCATCTCTATGGGTTTTACACTCGGACTTACCAAGTACTATTTTTTTAGTTAGTTTTGTATGATTCTAATAAATTACTAAATTTGGTTATCCCTGTAGGATTTAATGATGCCCCATGGGTTGTCAACTTTTTGGCATCATTTTTGAGGATGGTTGTCATTATGATTAAATTAATTAGGAATTTAGATAACTATTTTTATTTTAATTATTTATTTTACACTTGGTCTTCTCCTATTATAGTTTCAGGTAACAACTCATTGCAGGAGTACTTCACTCAAGGGAAAGAAAAAATAGAAGATCTTACATTCGACCCCAGGTTGGAGAAGACCTTGTTCCAACAGAGTAAAGAAAAGGAAGAGCCCCACCAATGATAAATCATTATGGCCGGTAGAGAGAAATTTCAAGGATCTAATCAAGAGATGGGCCAACCAGCTGGACCACAACATCAAGGAAGGAATCAAGGGGGCCAAGCACTGATCAACTACGGGAGGCCCTTGAACATGGTAGTCAACCCGAGCATCCTAATACCCCATGTTGTTTATCAACATTTCAAAATAAAGCTGAAGGTCATACAAATGATCACACATTCACTAAAAAGTTTTGGGGTACCTCATGGAGACCCCAACTCACACATAAGAATTTTTCTGGAGATTTGTGACACATTCCAATTTCAGAACGTCACAAACAATGCTATAAGATTGCACCTGTTTAGATTATCACTAAAAGAAAAAGCATGGGAGTGGATACAAAGTCTGTTTTTGCATTCAATAACAACCTAGGAGGATCTGGTAAGGAAGTTTTTAATATGGTTTCTCCCACCATCAAAATCTATGGATCTGCGGGTAAGTATTTTAAATTTTGATCAATTAAATGAAGAGTCATTATATAGTTCATGGGAATGATTAAAAGGTATGATAATATGATTACTTCATCATGGAATCAAGATGTGTCTTCTAATACAAACATTTTACAAAGGATTGTCTTGGGTAAATTGGTCAATAGTTGATACTACTGCAGGAGGATCACTGGTGAGAAAGTCACGTGAGGAGAGTTATGAGTTATTGGAAGAGATGTCCAAAAATAGTTTCCAATGGCATCCATAAGAAGGGAGAGTACAAGGATTGAACATGTTGTAAAATAGATGGATGGGTTCTCAAATGGAAATGATGAGAAGGAAGATGGATGCAATGATGGTCCACCAAAGTCCCCAAGGTATGTACTATGAAGATGCAAAACAACCACCACAACAAAATTAGAATCAAGGCCAAGCATTTCAACAGAGACCATAAGGTTTCCAACCTCAACAGAAAAGGCCCTCACTAGCCAGTCAAGTCCATTCACTGGAGAATACCCTAGAAAATTTCATGAAAACCACTGGAGCTACACTAAAAGAGTTGAATGCATAAAGAGTTGAATGCATACTCAAGAGACCATGGAAATGAAATCATAGAATTAAAAAATGACTCACAAAATCAACAAGCTTCAATGAGGAACTTAGAAGTTCAAGTCGGTCAGATCACCAAGACACTTAGAGAAAGACAAAGATGAGAGCTTATGGGATGTCCAGAACACCATCCTCGTGCATATGTGAAATCCATAATGCTTCATAGTGGAAAGAAAACCTTAGGAAGAGGTATATAATTTTTAGTAAATAATGGATGGAAACCTACATAATCAAGTAAGGAAAAGAACCAAGAAGTTGAGAAATGTGATGATAAATAAGTACCACCACCATACCAACCGCCACTACCATTTTCATATCAGGCGAAGCATGTGAAGATTGATGAGAAGAAGCAAAAGTTTTTAGAGATGTTCAATAAGATGCACATAAACATCCCATTTTTTGAGGAAATTGAAAACATGAGTCTGTATGAAAATTTCATGAAGGAATTGGTGACGAATAATAAGAAATTTGAAGAATTATCCACCATTCCACTAGAAGGAGAAAGTTTAGCAGTAGTTTCAAGAATCCTACCAAAAAAGTAATGTGATCCAGGTAGTTTTTCTATTCCAATACCATTGGTACTAATGAGTTTGGTAGAGCTTTATGTGATATAGGTTCTAGTGTAAACATCATGTCATATGAAACATTCAAAAGACTAGGATTGAAGGAGATGCAATCAGCTCGAGTTATGCTTCAATTAGTTGATACAGTGAGACGTCCATGAGGACTACTTGAAGATTTCATCGTCAAAGTGGATGAAATATATTTTCCAGTAAATTTTCTGGTGATAGACATGGATGAAGAGAAGGTTCCAATAATCTGAGGAAGACTGTTCCTAGCTATAGGAAGGGAATTGATTGATGTTAAAATGGAGAAATTGGTTTTAGAGTTGGAGGATCATAGGTAAAATCCAATTTTCACCGAGCGATGAAGAAGTCTGATGAACCAGTTGATGATTTTTCATAGAATTTGATGAAAGAAGCGGACAATGATGTCCAAGGAAGAAGATCTGAAGTAGGTGTTGTATAGAGTAAAGAATAAATTATAAACAAGATGAAAAGGATAAGAAAGTTCTATAAAAACTAAAGATAGTGGAGGAACTTTCATTCAAGATGAATTCAAATAAGGATAACAAGTTTGGGCAGTCAGTGAAGTGTCATTTAACTATTTAATAAGGTCCATGAACCACTGGATTAGGCCCATGGAGATAGAAAAAAAATTAACAATGAAAGAGTGAAATTAGTTTTAGAGAAAGAGAGAGGACCAATCTACACTGAGGAATCACGCCTTTGAGATTTTGTAGATCTAGAACAGGTAACCTCTTTCCTACCATTAATCACCTGAACTGAAGAAGGTAAGGTTGAGCCAACTATGGTAAACAAAAGTACTTCCGGGAGGCAACCCGATTTTTTTTTGTATTTTTCTTTATTTTTTTATTTTTTTAGAGAAAGCAGTCATCCCCTAAATATTTTTTAAAAAATAAATGTTATGGAATGTACTTTAACTTGTTTTTTTTAGGTCCATTAAGAAAGGCAGAAGGAAATCAGTAGGAGAAGAAGCTGTGGAGGAATTACACGTCATGAAAGGTTCTTACACATCATGAAATGGTTCATGCAGAACCTGTATAGCCCATTTTTTAAGCTTCAATTCAAGGGGAGTAACAGTTTCAATTTTTTATTTTTCAAATGTATTCCCCACATTTAGATTGTTTTTAGATATTTAACTATAAATTGCATTCCCCTCACTAAATTCATTCTTTAATCAAAAGAACAATGAGACATAAACTGCCTAGGACAATTACCATACCATGTATTTAGATTTCTTTGTCAATAAATCTGAATAAGAAAAATGGAAAAAATAATTAGTAGAGATAAACACGTGGATTAGGATTTAACAAATCATGATTTGAGGAGCATTTTGATCGTTGTAAATAAAAAATTTCTGAGATCTATCCATGTTTTGAATTTCTAAATTTTTCATTAATTAATTTAATTATTCGTATGAATTGCCATAAATAATTAACTCAACCATTCATCTCATTCTAGATACATCCACTGAGCCAATATTTTACATTCTTTATATAGTATATTTCTTGAGAAACTCATATATGTTTTCTTCTAGAAATTTTTTTTCATCTTATCAAAGCTATGACTGCAGAGAATCACTTTTAATATGATTGAGGCATTCTTTTTTATGAACCCTTCTCCTGAGACCCACCCCACATTAATCTTATTTAAGCCCGTAGAAGCCATGAACTACCTTGTTATTAAATGAGATGTGTTACAAGCCTATTTTTATCCATTCCTACCTTCCTCTAAATGTTTTGCATGATATTTGAAAGAATAAGTGTGGGAGAGGAAGATTATTGGGTGTACCGTGATATACTTAATTATGGATATTTTTCTAGGGGATTTCATTATGATATGGGGAGAGGCTAGGATATTTCATTGTATTTTATTTTTCACCTCTCTTGTTAAAAAAAGATGAAAAATTAGTTTGTGACTTGGGAGGATCAAAAATCACCATTTTCTAGACCGACGATTTTTTATCATATGTGGTTAGGTTATGGATGTGATATTTTTCCTAAGCATAGTTTTCGAAATAGAAAAAACAAGAAAAGAAAGAAAAAAACAAGAGAGGTCGATTCCATCATTACACTTACATGTATCATGAGGCCACTTTGAGCTTTTTGGGGGAAAGAGAGGGATGACATATATGAAGGGAGATATTCATTAAGCTTATCTTTTGTTATCATGAAAAATTATTCAGAGTTGAACCTCATTTTTGAACCGTACTTTTTATATCATTTACCTACCTACCCTAAAGTCTCAGAGTCATTTGAACCTTAACGGTTAAGCCCTTATGATTAATTGTGATATCTGTCTTTACGTGGTGGATATGTTAAATGTCTTAAAAGCCTATGATAAGTTATATGTTTTGAGATATGTGTTGAAATCTATTTAAATTTGTACCCTAATGATGAGCAGAAAAATTCATGAGAGGTAAATTGCAAGTGGCATGCATATTGATAATGGATTGAAAAATGTGAATTGATGATTTAAAAGGCTTGGTTATTTAAAAAGGGGAAAATTAAAATACTTTATTAGATTGTTTTCTTTAAAAAATGTGGCATCAAATAATTCTCATGTGTGATGCTTGAAATTTTAATTTTCCATTCGATCAATTGATTTTATTGAAATTGAATTTAAATCATGGTATAGTGAAAGTCATTTGTGGTATGTTGAGATTCCATCCTTGAGGAAAAGGCTGAATTCAAGTGTGGGGGTATTTGATAAGTCTATTTCATGCATATATTTTAGAGTGTTTATGTATTGATTTTTGTATTTAAATGAATAATATTTCCATTTGGGAATAAATTTACTTGTTTTATGTTTTATGGAAGGAAACGATGGTCATTTGAAAAAGGAATGAAAAGAGGAGAAATTACAATCTAAATGACCCTTCACGCCACGAGCGAAGAAAAGTGGTGCAACATAGGATTTTTGAAAGAGATGGAAAATGGAAATTCTAGAGCAGAACCAGTACACGTCGTGTACTGAGAGTACACGATGTGTAGTTTCAGTTCATGACATGATGCAAACTACGTAGAACAATTCATGATGATGGAACGTGATGTGAACTACAAGTACATGTTGTGTAATTGAAGTACATGACGTGTAGCCTAGTCAAACTAGGGTATTAAGTTTTCACAGATTCAATGCGATGGAGGAAAACTCATATCTAAAGTACAGAACGTGTATACCAGGTACACGTCGTGACAACGGCGACGTGCAAAAAAAATAATGACAACGGGTTGTAGGTTTTGACGATTTTGGCCTATAAATGTCAGCCTTGGACGCCATTCCAACATACTATAGGACTAATAGAGGACAAGAAACACCAAGGGAAGTCTGACAGACAACGAGGTGACGATACAGAGTCATTCTTAGCCACCATTCTTCCTCGGGTACCCATGTCGCTCGCTCTCATCATGAACGAGTAGTCCATTAGTGTTGGGTGACGTGATTGTAGGGGGGTGTGTGCTATGGGATAATTTTCTATTTTCTATTTTCTATTTTCTATTTATGTTTTTGATTACTGCAAACTATTATTCAACTCCAAATCTCTCTCTTTTCGTAATGCATGACCAATACTATGTTTTGAGATTTTTTATTTAATTGCATCAATTAATTGGATTATCTTTTACATTCCCATTATGCAAATTAGGTCAATTATGTTTAAACAAGGTTTTGGGTCAATTAGTTCTGTGATTACACCAAATAGATGACCATTCCAAAGATGAAATCATAGGATTGGGGCGGGATACTAAGACCAAGGATCTCTACTAACCCAATTTTGACACCAAAACTGAATAAACCTATATCAACTAAATCCATAGCACACAAACCTGAAAATCACTGAACCTAGCATATCTCCCATCCTGATATTATGACCCAATCTTTTCTGTTTTTATTTATCTTTTCTCAACTCGAAACAAATAATTTCAATCTTAGTTCCTTAATTAATTTAGAACATACAAACTATCCATGTGGGTTCAACACTCAGACTTACCAAGCACTTTGTTTTTAGTTATTTTTGTCTGAGTCTTATAAATTACTAATTTTGGTTAGCCTCGTAGGATTTAATGATGCCCCACGGGCTGCCAATTCTATATACTAGTTCTTAAAATATAGACAGTTATTAATTTTTTTCTAAGGCATGTTGATTAATTTGTATTGTTTATTCATATAATGAATGCATTGTACTTATTAAGTAATGGGTGGGGATCAGAATTACATAGCCACTCGATGTATCGGTAGGTATCATGAGAAAAAATAGGTTGTGTGTTTGGCTGAGGATATACCCATTTATGTAGATGTATTGACATGAGGCTATGATGGTATTTTTAGATGTATTGGCATAAGGATTTTATGGTAAGTTTTAGATGTCTGACATTATGCATTCTATCATTATCAAGTCAGTTATTGATTTCTATGAGTTTATTTGAATAGTTATGATATCCATGGATAAGTTTCAAGCTCGTGTAATTATTTATAGGACATTATTTGTGTCACAGCCCAGTTTTTGTTTTCTTCTTTTATTTTGGTTTATCTTTTTTATCTTGGTTTCTCTCTTGAGTTTTGGGTGTTTCAAATCTAAATTTTGAGTTTCGGGTTGTTTTTCCTCAGTTGCTCGGTTTAGATGCATGGTTAAGGGGAAAATGTTCGACCTCCTAAGGCTAAGTCTCTTTTCAATTCATTTTGAACTTGCACAGTTTGAGTTGCATAGGTTGCATGTGATTTAGTCCAAACTGTGTGGCTCTTAGGATAAATTGTCTGGTACATTGGGTATCTCTAGTCAAGGATGTGTGGCCCAAGCATGGTTAGATAAACCGTGGAGAAGGCATGCACATGGTTCTGCAATTTTTTACAGAATCAGGTCGCACGATTAGCGTATGGTTTCCCAAACCGTGTAGACAAATCGTGTGGGTGTCCAGTGTGTCCAGTAAGGGGCGCACGGATAGCGCACAGTTTGGGAAATTGTGCATCCTAATTGTGCACAGTTCCCAGGTTTCTTAAAAATGTGAAATTACCTTTCTATCCTCTTATATTTTTATCCCTAAATGCTCCTCTCCCTCTCTTAGATTGTGTGACCCAGGAGGAGCTTCTCCTTCTCCTCTAATCTTCCCCTCCTCTTCCAAGGGTTGGATCTAGGGTTCTCTTCAAGTTTTGGGGCTAGATCTTCAAGGTATTATCCTTCTCTATTCTCCCTCTTCCTCCTTCCATTTTCTTTGTGGTTCCTCTTCTCCCTTGGTCTCTTGGTTCTAGGTTTCTTGTTTCTTTGGGTTTAAATTGGTGGTTTTGCCTTATTAGGGTTCCTTGTAGATGTTCTTGCTTCTTGGAACACTTGTGGAGTTGTTTCAAGATGGCGTTGTTGAAGCGCA
Source organism: Viscum album (assembly GCA_963277665.1). Taxonomy (NCBI): domain Eukaryota; kingdom Viridiplantae; phylum Streptophyta; class Magnoliopsida; order Santalales; family Viscaceae; genus Viscum; species Viscum album. The sequence goes on along the minus strand of OY728125.1, from coordinate 737,009,386 downwards.
TGTGATTTGAGGTAGGTTCCCCATTGCATTTGGCCTTTAAATTTAAGAATCGTTGATTTATTTCCTTTTTCACCTTCCTTGGATATTAATTAATGATGTATGATTTTTATAATAATTGTCTGATATGAAATGAGGTGATTTCCTTCTTGTTTTGAAGTATATGTCATTGTTTGGTTAATCTATGCATGCTAAATGTTTGATAAAATGTTTGTTTGGGTTTTCTACATTATTCATGATTTCTAAAGTGTAGTTTTGGATTTGTAAATGTATTTAGATTTCTAAAATGATGGTTTTAGTTAAATGAATTTCTAAGTGGTTTTTGGATTTTCAAATGATGTGTTGGGTTTCCTTGGGAAATGGGTGGTTTCTCAATGGTTTCTTGAGGCCCGTTTGGCACTTTTATAAAATTAGTTCTCTTGAAAACTCTTCTTGGATAGTCCTCTTTCCTTGGTTCTGTTTAATGGGATGGGGGTCCTTGGTATGATACTCCCTTGAAAATAAATGGTTGAAAGGCAAGGGATTGTTCCTTGGGGTGACTCGGGGTGACTTTGTTTCATGTGTTGATTGTGTGCGATTTAAGTGCATGTGATTGGTTGTTTGTTTAGCATTGGTTGGATCACCCCTATTTTAATCTTAACATGGGAACCCGGCATAGCTAGCATATTTTTTAGGAACAGTTGTTGCACTAATTATGGTTATCCACTAGGTAGTGTCCCTTAGTATGGACTTTGATATACTTTGGGATTATTCCACTCGGTTAGGCCAGGTAGAGTAAGACCGAGCATGTAGGAAAATTGATTTCATCGGGTGAGGCATGCCTAAGGGATGAGTCAGGTGTTAGTATATTCCAGATTATCCACTGATCTCCTAGGTTCTCTCATATTCTTTGGCACTTAGTTGTATGTGGCAGATGATTGAGATGCATTGTTGGTTGGTTTCTCATGCTTGCTACATTCCATTTCCCTTTTTTGATCATTGAATCTACTTCCTTTTATGTCGTATCTCTTTACTTAAGGTGTTGAAATAGATTTAAAATGTTTATGGTAATGTTTTTCAGAATGAATTGCAACTTCTTTCCCTTTTTTAAACAAAAACATCAATCCTTCTTCCTTATCCATCATTCTTTAAAATGTTAGAGTTTCCTTCTTGGAGAAGAATCTGGTTTTAAATTAATATGGCAATGGATTTTATTTTTCTTTAAAGAGAAAATGTGAAAAAACCTATATTTTGTATTTTGTATTTCAAACCTGAAATTAATGTTTCTTTTTTTCTAAAGAAAATGCATTAGGAATAGATTTGTTCGACCACACCTACTGAGTTTTAATACTCACATCAATAGCTTATTTCTTATTTTTTTCTTCTGGTTCAGGTTCCATCTTGGTTTCAATCATCATGGGTGATGTTGTATTTTGGGATCGGAGAGTGACCCTCAGGGTCACATGAAGTCTTAGTGGTTGTCAGGTTCAGTTTGGGTTATGGTGTGCGGCTTGTTGTATTCTCCAGTTTTTTATAAATGTTCAGTTTGGTTATTATATTTATTTTGGGATGCTCTATTTATTTCCACTACTTTAGTTTATTTATTTTGGGAAAAATCATTCCCTTTGATTCTCGTTGATTCCCTTGGCGCTTGTCGCCAGCACAGGAGGATCGAGAACGCCACTCGGGCCTTGTCATAGGCTGACTCATGTGACCGGTTTGGGGTCGACCTGAGTTGGTTCATGATAATTTGATCATAATTTATTCCTATCATATTATTCTTTGTGCTAAAGTTATTGATTAAATGTCATGTGTTTTCAGTTATTTACCTTATCATATTGATTATGTCTTATTTATTCAAGATATCTTCTATTGTACGTAACTCTTACTGAGAATCTGAGATCACCCATTATATGTTTTCTTTTCCCCAAGATGTCAAGAAGTGTACTATGATTGATATACAAGGATGTGCTAAAGAGAATAATGATATTATCAAAGAAAATATTTTTTTATTTTATATTTTCAAATGTATATGATATTAAAGTATGTATCTAGTTTACCAAGACTACAAAAATATTTGGTCTTTTGGGATATGATTCCTTGTATCTACTATTAATGTAATAAATTATCCACAGTTTATGGGCTACTGGAGTCTAGATCTTTACTGCCTCAGACAATCCCATCATATGGAATCTTTAGTCCTTCCTTCCTGATAATACTTTTAGGTTTCAATGACCTTGACCGACCACTTGAAGAAACATTGTTGGAAATTCCAACTAACATTTCTTCTTTTAGTTTTAACTTTTACCTACTTGTATTTTTGACACAACACCAAAACCTAGACATCACATTCCTAGTTCAACTATCCTTATCACTTTGAGAATATTGGGTAAAATTTTACTTAAACTCATTCATATCGTTGGAACATTTCCATTGATGGAAACAATATAAATTCAAAAAAACAGAACAAGACTCAATGAAACCTCTACTCTATCCTAGTCATTAACATTCTAAATCATATTGAATATATGAGCAGATACTAGAGTTCATTTTTTTTTTGTGCATCTAATGCCTTTGGAACCTCAAGAAAACCATTCTATGCTGCTCATAATCATCTAGATTCATCTACTTAAACACTTGGTCAGTCGGGAAGGTATTACTCTAACACATAGTTTTTTTCCCTTAGAAATTTTCTTAAGTTACCAGTCTCAGGAGTTTCTTATATTAAGATTCTCTTTTTTAAGGATTGATCTCAAGATCAAGCTCAAAGATGATGATGTTATTCTCTACAACAGAAGTTTTTATTAGATGGGTATCATGTTTTATATTCATTTATTAAGGGATTTTACTAAAAGTACTCCCACTAAAAATGATGATCACATATATCATATCCATTTAGTGAGACAAGATCCATATTTCATCATGATATACACCAATTTGAGCATGTAAATAATCCATGACTATATTTGGTAGGCAACAAAAATCAATCATATCATATATGATTCTTGGATAAGTGAGTAGATAACTCGTTATCCAAATCCATCATATGGATTCACTAAACTCTATTTCACCAGTATCCTAGTCATTAGGGATTCTAATCTAAGTGTAACCCAAAGAAAATTTCAAGAACAAAACACTCAACTATTAGGGTCATCTCATTACTTGCTTGCCTTACACAAGATAATACGTGGTCATTTAACTGTTAGGGTCACTCATACTGAATTGTCGAGGTCTTGACAAGTTCTAATTTGGAAGGAATCTTACACTTAGTATTTGAGGGGTTCTCTTTTACAGTCTCACTGATTTATCATACATCACATTCATATTGAATTCATAATCATTGTATCTCATGCAATCTTTATTATCTCATGTTTTACTCCTTTATGTATGCATAATTCTAACGATTTAGTTTTGAAATCTCTATTCCATCCACTAAATTAATATATTCACACCATATCAATGAGTAACTATTTACACAACTCAAATATTGTGTTACTTGCCCAAAAATAGAAGCCAAACATATTCATACATATCTAAATGCATATCATGCATGAGATACATGAACATTTCATGTAAAGGTTTAGAATTATATGAAACTGATAATCTCCTCATGAGTAAATGTGGAACCATATATAGCCAACCTCCATCTTTCTAGGACAAGGCATGAGCCTCCAGGCTCGTGGGAAGTCTGATGTCCGACTCAAAGTCCATCTACCCATGGACACTTTACTCAAGAGAGAATATAATTCATCATAATTCTAACACCTAATATATACAAACTATATTCAAAAACTAAATTTAAACTGATAACTTTAATTACAAATCTAAGTCAAGATAGATTAAAACTAAATCTTATATTGTTGTTCCAAGCATGTAATGTTTGGATTAATAATTTATAAGAATCAATTTATTACATAAATTAAAGCATACGCGATATTCACATTCCATAAATAGTTTATAAATATAAATATTCAAATGTAATTAAATAAATAAATAAACCTATCATTTATTCTTCAACCATGAGAAATATGTTTATGAAAAATTATTAAATAAACAATTAAAAACACTTTATAATTCATTATTGGCCTTCCATAATTAGATAAATATAAACACTTTATATTTATTCTCAATATTAAATCCTTAATGTTATTCATTATATGAAATTTTACTTTAATAAATGATATTTCATGAAATATACACATTTTATATTTCAATTTCAATTATGTAAACATTTTACATACTTTATATATTATATATTAATATTATCAAATCATTCATCAAAATAATTTTGATGTGGTTTAAATAATTTCTAAATAAGGATCTTCTAATTTGAACAATTCAAATTAAACATCACGAACAATTCATAATTTTTAAATATAAATACTTTATATTTTTTCTTATTTTTTAATTTATAAACCTTTTATAAATTATACTTATAATTTCTATATAAAAAATTTATATCCAAATTATAAGTCATCCCATATAATTTTGAAAATGCATTTTATTATTAACACTTAATATTATGGAATATTTATTAATAAATGTTTCAAAAACATTTACCTAAATAATTATAAACTGTTTATAATTAATTAATTTATAAAAAAAATAAATTATAAAATAAATTTATAATTGAAAATAAAGAAAAACAGTTTTTCTCCAATATATCGTATTTAATGATTTAGGATGCATTGTAAGATATGGCTGATAGGTCACGCGCATAAACCCTTTATGTACTATCAGTTGTATTTTATGACTAATAATCCAATCATCAAATACGATAAGTAATCGTATTTCACAATTCATGAAGATGTCGTAATAGTGATACGACACTCTGTTTTTTAAACCCATAGAAAAGTACTATCATGGGATACCATATATCGATGTCATACGCTACAACCTATACAAAATCAAAGGAAATATATTAAGTCACAGGTCACAATATCCCATATCTTAAGTTGTGATTCAATCAGGTAGAACAAATTCTGTATCATATTTTCTGACTAACATATGACAGGCCTTATGGCTTCAATAAATTTCATTTCTCAAAGGATTTCACAAATCAAATGACATGGAACAAATTTGATACCATTGATAGGTTCCTAAGGATATATTAATAATTAATCTAAACAACAAAATCACAAAGAAACCATGAAACCCAAGGACATCATGCCATTGAAATTGAAATCATACGATATTGGAAATGAAAGTGTGTACCTTACACTGTTGAATGCTTCCACCATTGTCTTTCGTCTGATGTTTGGTGATGATCACCTAGGAAAAACTGAAAGGTTCTTCCCTCTGAATGTGTCCATGGATCACACCAAATCACCCAAATATTTTTGAGGAGGACCTTCTAATTCTTCATGATAGGCTAGTATCTCAGAAGCAAAGAAGAAAGGAATAAGGGGACTTCGAGGAGGGAAGAGTTTCAACTTGTGAATGATTCAAAAGATCACACACCCAAACTCAATAGCCTAGATTCCTTTATATAGGTAATGGGGACACTCCTCGATCCATGCATTTACTCATACATTTCATAAACATACAATCAATGTTTGTGGCTACATCCCATGTAACTTATGACCATTAACTCTCTCATGCCATTTTTTGGGGGAACGTAGAGTGGTTTTCCCCCATGCAACGGCCTAGAATCAACTAGATATGGGATTGGTTTCTATTAAGCTCACATAAATAGAAAATGAATGTGTGGGTGAAGACAATGGTATCAAAAAAATGACATTTGGCGAGTCGGGATGGGAGAAATCAAGAACAAAAGAAAGAAAAGACAAAATCAGTAAAGAACAATATTATTTAACATGCTTCAACTAGTTTAGTTCTATGTGCACAATAAAAACACCACTCACTAACACAATTTTATTAATCTCAAGAAAACAGAATACAAGAGATTATCAAACCGAAATAAAGAAACAACAGAAGAATAAGAAACAAAGGAAATAATTGAAGCAACGGGAAACCAGAAAGGAAACTTACAAACCACACCGAGATACTGAGAGAGCAAGTTTATCAGGATGATATACTACAGAAGATTACGCATGGACTTTAGCAGGAGAAGCTCAAGAATATCAGGAAGAAGTTTCAAGTATTCCTCAAAGTATCCAGGAATACCAGAGAAAGATCCATGATATTATTACTTGGGAGAAATGGGAACTAGGGGATATAGAACGTGTCTCCAAAAACCTAAATGAAAAGCTCAAGAGTGTTGAAGACCTACAAGACAAACTCGAAGATAAGAAGAAAAGGAAAGAGAGTAAGTCATCTCCCACCGAAAGACTCGGTGTAAAACCTTGGAAAGCCAAGCCATTATGGCAGGTAATCTCCCATAAACCAATTCCATGGGAACTACAGAAAGGATCGTTCAAGGAATTGTTTTAGAAGATCAATAGGGAAGGAAATCTCTCATATCCCAGCTATATTCAGGAAGAATATAAGCCAAAGAAATCACATCCAAAAGGTGTTCCTCAACATGGGATGATCCTAAAGCTAGACTGTGAAAAGGATCCAGGAGCAGCCATAGATTAATGGGCTCTAGACCTTCGATATTACATGCTATCAGTTGGTCTACAGTCGTGGACCATAGATAGTGCACTTAATTTCGCTAGAGCTACCTTGAGAGGTAATGTAGGGAGATTTTGGGATATGCTTCTAAGACACTCATAAGTGAGAACAGCTATCCAGAAATATGTTACATTCCCAATTGAAGTTATACCAGTAGTTGTTGATTTCCTTAAACAAGAGTTTGCAGGAAATTCATTGGTAGATCGGGATGGAGCATTGGTAGAAAAAGCTAGAACAGCTTTAACCAAAATCCAAATTTGTGACATGTGCTACTTTGAAGAATATCTTTGCGAGTTTTAGCATTGGTATTATCTTCTTGGACCAGGAGATCAAGCATATGCCCTAGATGTCTTTATCCAAAAGCTTCCAGGCAGTTGGCCTAAAATTGTTCAACAAGCGTTGAAGACTCGTCTTTCTCAGAGTGAAGATTTGAAAGACACTCTAGGAGTTCGAGCAGAAACAATAAGGCAGGTGATAAGACTCTATTGTATACAGAGGCATGTCTTACAAGATGTAAGGAATATGCCATACATGAGTTCTTCTTATTTCCCAAAAGTAGAAGGTGTTGCAGGAAGATATGGGTGCGGTCTAACCAGGAAGAAGCTTGGAAAAACCCCACAAAGAACATTCAAAACACAGTGCCAAGATGGCCAGTGTGAACGAAAGAAACCGTTCAAAAAGGTCTGGAAAAGATTTGGAAAAAGAAAATCATCAAGTAGATTTTCAGGCAGAAATCTAGAAAAATCTAAGAGATTTCTTAGACTAAATAGAATCCAGAAGGATATGAGAGAAAACTTTAAGGACGAGTATGGGAAATATCCCAGATTCCCTAAAGGAAAATCTCTATCCAGTTGTGATTGTTGTTGTTTTTACAGTAAGAAAGGTCACAGAGCTGACAGTTTCCCAGATGCAGATAAAAGAAGGGGTAGTCTCAAAAAAATAATGATGGAAGATTCATCAGAGATATTGTTTGAGCCTATTTGGGGAGAAGATATAGACTCAGATGATGAGAGTTTATATTCTTTATATTCAGATTACTCAGAGGAGGAAGATTCTACCTCAGATGAAGAAGAAGGAAGTAACCCTATTTTGAGCCAACTTCAAATAGCCATGATTGGAACAGGGGCTAGTGCATCAGAAGACTCTCCAGAACTAGTAAAACTAGAGGAGATGGAAGGAGATCTGGTTCATTATTCAGAAAATGAAATCCCTTCAGAAGGAAGAGACTGTCAAGAATGGAAGATGCCTAGAGTAGACTGGTCTGAGGTATACCAAAAGTCTTTGGTACCATATCAAGAAATGACCAAGATCTTTGAAGATGAAGAGATAGCTGAAGTCTATAAAATAGATAGAGGATTATTTTCAATGCCTTTACTAAAACCAGAAAGGGTAAACAAGGAAATCTAGAAAAATGCAAAGTATGTGCATTTTGGAATAATCCAGATAGGAGTAGATCCTCATGTCAGAAAAGGACAAGATCTACCAGTCCTAATTGCAGTTGTGGATGGTAGTTTAGCCAATCTCTCTAATGAATTATTAGGAGGAGCACGTACAAATCTGCATGAAGGAGCAGCATGGGTAAAGGTAATACCAGACTTTCATGTTGTTCTTATGGATAGAAGTATTAGCAGAACTCTAGAAGTAAATATCTACACAAGGAACTGGCATAAGACATTGGGATGTCCACCCAATAGGAGATGTGTCAGAGTAATAACTCATCTCTATGTAAAGTTCTATAACACTGGAAGACCAGCTCTAAGAAAGGGTGTGGAAAGATTTACACATCTTTTTCATGATGAAGCAACATCGATTAGAGCAATGACACCACAGGTGATAAACCCCAAGAGGCTAACTTGGCCTAGAGAATGGGTTTCACCAAATCTAGAGGAAGAAAGAAGGCAAAAGATACTTATTCCAGATATTATTAGACAAGTTGGAAATAGACTCGTTATCTCTGAGGTCAGAGAAAATGAAGATGATCTTAGATCAGAAGGATCAAGATCAGGCGGATCAGATTTGAAGATAGAAGACTTCAAATCAGAAATACTTGAGAACCATTTGGAAGATCCAAGGATCTCAATTGGAAAGGATGAAGGTACTTCAGTAGAAGCACCTAGAACATCAATTTATAGAAGGATAGTTGGAGAAAGGACTGTTTGACTACCTATCTATGAGGATGAAGAAACTCATGTAGGATATATGGGATCTTCATTACTCAGTGAAAAGATAGAGGAATGGGATACATTAGTAAAATTAATTATTAATAAAACTTAATGTATTGCCCTAGTTGATACAGGATGTACATTCTCTTGTACAAGAATTCGATTTTCAGGAGTAACCTGGGAATCTTCAGAGTTGCAAGTTATAGTTGGTAATAATGAAATAGTTCTGATTCAAGAAGTAGCCAAGGATGTTCATATTGAACTCAATGGTAGGATATTTATAGAGAAGATGCTTTGTTTTATTCCTCAATTTCCAGATGAATTTTTGATTGGAAATAAGTTCCTTAGAAGATATCATCCTGTAACGATATTTTCAGAAGGAATTATCTTTGACAACCATTTGATTCCAACTGCATCTGGAAGAGCCAGAATGGTTCCAGATAAGAAAGTATCTACTATTAAAGTGGAAGTCTATCCAGATGAAGATAGAGAATACCACAGAAAGATTGATCAGTGGAAGGAACTAGTTGGATTAAAAGTTCTAAGGATTAATGAAGAAGAGGCATTGGCCAAGATAAATGAATACTTATCAGAAAATTGGTCAAAAAATCCTCTGAAACTATGGAAGAAGGCAATTTCAGAGGCAACAATTACCCTTAAAGATCCTAGTTCAGTGATCAGAAGTAAGGGAATTGCCTATCCAGATGAGATGGTTAAGGAATTTGAGAAACAGATTCCATAATTAATCAATCTTGGATTGATCAGGCACAGAAAAAGTCCTCACATAAGTGGGGCATTCATGGTAATGAATCATGTAGAAAAACAGCGTGGTAAGGCCAGAATGGTTATAGATTATCATGATCTCAATTGTGCTACAAAGTATGATGGCTGCAACCTTCCTAACCAAGAAGCTTTGAGAAGAAGGATTAGGAATGAAAGGCCAATGGTATATTCTAAGTTTGATCTCAATTCAGGATATTGGTAGATAAAGATCAAAGAAGATGTTATACCATTGACAGCATTTACAATGCCAGTTGGCTTGTTTGAATGGCTAGTTATGCCATTTGGACTCAAGAATGCACCAGGAATATTCCAGAGAAGAATGGATAAGGAATTCAATAGATTATCACAGTTTGTGGCAGTCTATATAGATGATGTGCTCGTATTTAGTAAAAATATAAAAGAGCATATAAAACATTTTCAGCAGGTGGATGAAGTGTTCAGAGAAGAAGGGATGATACTTTCATAAAGAAATTTCATTTGTATGCAACCAAATATAGAATTCTTGGGATTGAAGATCCAAGGAAGTAGATAAAAGCTTCAACCGCATATTGAAGAAAAGCTACAAACTTTCCCCGATGAGCTTATAGATCGTAAGCAAATACATGTGTTTCTCGGTATAATAAGTTATGCCAGAGCATACATCAGAGATTTAGAAAAAATCTCAGTTCCAATTTAGAAAAAGGTATCCAGTAAGGTACCTTGGGATTGGACAGAAAAAGATTCTGAAGTAATCAGAATTCTGAAGCAGAAAGCACAGAATCTCCTAGAATTGGAGTATCCAGATGGGAGTGAAGATCAGCTTATCTTATAAACAGATGCATCAGACTCAGCATGGGGATGTATCTTAAATATAAGTAAAAACCATAATGATAGTATCAGTAGATAGTGGAGTGGATGTTTTAACAAGGGAGAGAAGAATTATCCTGTCCATGAAAGAGAATTGCTTGATGTCCTTAAAGGAATTAGATCTAACGATCTTTTCATGGGAAAACCTTTTACTATAAGAAGAGATAGTTCTTATATAATGAATTTTATGAGAATTAAATTGAAAAGGTTTACTCAGGCACAACTCGTACGGTGGAGGAATGAATTGCAATACTATAACTTTAATATAGAAAATATTAAAGGAAAATACAATTTAATTCCAGATGCACTAACTCGCTACTTTGACTCTTGCAGGTGCAATGGCAAAAAGTGGAAAATCAAGAAGATGCCCTATTTTCATAGATAATCATTCTGTGGCAGAATTCCCAATTATCAGAGCAATGAATGAAAGGGTTGATCTACTTGAACAAAGAATGGGGATTCTAGCAGAGAATAACCTTCAGAAGAGGGTATCTTCATCCAGTAAGGTTAAAAGATCAGAAAGCACAGGTTCCTCAGCTAGAAAGGCTGAAAAACCAGGAAATTCTTTAAAGAGACCTCTAGACAGTAATTCTAAGGATAAAAGTCATATTGAATGCTTTGTATGTGGTCAGAAAGGCCATTACAGCACTCAATGTGCAGATAACCCGAGAAACAAAAAGGCTCAGAAGAACCAAAAGGTTGAGATGAATGGAATCTCTAAAGTAAAAGAGAAAACCATTAAGAGGTGGGCTGATCATGTAGATAAAGAACTTGAAAAGCATCAAAGGTCTCAGAAATAACCTAAACGACAGAATGTTCAGGAAGAACAAGATCAAGAAATTCTTGATGATGAGCTAGATGAATAGCCCAATCCAGCAAAGGAAATATGGAAATATTTTCAAAGGATTCCAAATATTTCAAGAAATAAGTCCACATCCATTTATAATATGATCCAGAAAAGTAAAGATGATTGGATATTCAAAAGAGGTCTGAACCATGTTTTGGACATGCTTGAAGAATTTGAAGATCTTATGAAAGATTATAAAAAGATTGATCGAGATATGATCAGTATGATCATCACTGAAGAGAGCAGGCTAAAGGTCCAAGTTTCAGGACTCCTTGACAAAGTTAGAAGAATCAAAGAAACAAGAATGGAAGAATATCCAGTTTTGAAGAGGTTTTGGAGAATTTCAGGAACAAGGATTCCAAAACTCCATAAACCAAATACGGCATTAGAACCAGAAGAGTTCATTGAATGCCAGAAAGCTTTCAGCATGGGAGCAGTACAGTTTTTGGGATTTAAGAAAATAAATTCCACATTCAATTGGGTACCCAGGATGGTCAGAACAGTTCTGAACAATGCATATCCAAGTTTGTTATGGTGGGTTGCACATATTGAACCTATCAGATTAGCATAAATGGTGGTTATGCTTTGGAACTTGTACCCAAGGCACTGGACTAAAGGACCTGTCTAGAAAGCATTCGAAGACTCGCGGTTTAGTGATGAAGATTGGCTAGAGTTCAGTTTGAACAAAATTCATTATGAATGTATCCAAATCGCCTGGAGCATTTATCTAATTGGATCAAAATCAATGAGAAAATATTGTATATTCTTTGTAGAAGATAATGTGTTGGTCTCTATCAATTCTAGAGACATTCAGCATGCAGAGATGACACATCTGACAGACTTCACGGTGGAGGCAGATACGATTCTTGAAGAACTCAAGACGTATAAGGGACATAAAGAATATATCATTATTGTCAGAGATCAAATCCAACGCGCCATCAAAGAATTGATAAAGATGAAGGAGTAAGAGAGGAAGTCTCAGTTGGAGAGATGATTGATGCTCTATATGACTTGTATGGATTCTAGGCGTTGATCCAGACACACGTCATACCCGGCATGGATGAGCGAATCACATCGAACATGTCATTTATGTAGTTTATATTTATTGTAAAGTGTGTGGTGGAAGTTTTGCAGTAATGCGGTCCACCTTTTTCTTTTGCTTTTTTATTTTACTTTTGCTTTTGCGTGTCTTGTATCGAGTCAGCTTCTCGGGAAAGTTGAGCCCAGAGGCCTATATAAGGGACCTACGACCCATTTGTTCGGAGAGGTGATTTTGAATAGAAATCAGAACGATTTAAAAAACTCTCTCTCTACCTTATATAGGCCTCTGGGCTCAGCTTGCCTGAGAAGCTGACTCGATACAAGACATGTAAAAGCAAAATCAAAAGCAAAAGGTGGACCGCACTACTGCGAAACTTCCACCACACACTTTACAATAAATATAAACTACATAAATGACATGTTTGATGTGATCCGCTCGTCCATGCTAGGTATGACGCGTGTCTGGATCAGCGCCTAGAATCCATCCAAGTCGTATAGAGCATCAATCATCTCTCCAACTGAGACTTCCTTCTCTGACTCCTTCATCTTTATCAATTCTTTGATGGCGCGTTGGATTTGATCTCTGACAATAAAGATATCTTCTTTATGTCCCTTCCACGTCTTGAGTTCTTCAAGAATCATGTCTGCCTCCACTGCGAAGTCTGTCAGATGTGTCATATTTGCATGTTGCATGTCTCTAGAGTTGATAGAAACCAACACATTATCTCCTGTAAAGAATATACAATCTTTTCTCGTTGATTTTGATTCAATTAGATAAATGTTCCAGGTGATTTGGATATGTTCATAATGACTTTTGTTCAAACTGAACTCTAGCCAATCTTCATCGCTAAACTGCGAGTCTTCGAATGCTTTCTGGACAGGTCCTTTAGTTCAGTGCCCTGGGTACAAGTTCCAAAGCATAACCACCCTGTCTGCTAATCTGATAGGTTCAATATGTGCAACCCACCATAACAAACTTGAATATGCATTGTTCAGAACTGTTCTGACCATCCTGGGTACCCAATTGAATGTGGAATTTATTTTCTTAAATCTCAAAAACTGTACTGCTCCCATGCTGAAGGCTTCCTGGAATTCAATGAACTCTTCTGATTCTAATGTCATATCTGGTATATGGAGTTTTGGAATCCCTATTACTGACATTCTCCAAAACCTCTTCAAAACTGGATATTCTTCCATTCATGTTTCCTTGATTCTCCTAACTTTGTCAAGGAGTCCTGAAACTTGGACCTTCAGCCTGATCTCTTTAGTGATGATCATACTGATCATATCTCAATCAATCTTTTTATAATCTTCCATAAGATCTTCATATTATTCAAGCATGTCCAAAACATGGTTCAGAACTATTTTGAATATTTGATCATCTTTACTTTTCTGGATCATATTATAAACGGTTGTGGACTTATTTCTTGAAATATTTGGAATCCTTTGCAAATATTTCCATATTTTCTTTGCTCGATTGGGCTCTTCATCTAGTTTATCATAAAGACTTTCTTGATCTTGTTCTTCCTGAACATTATGTTGTTTAGGTTCTTTCTGAGACCTTTTATGATTTTCAAGTTCTTCATCTACATGATCAGACCAACTCTTAATGGTTTTCTCTTTTCCTTTAGAGATTCCATTCGTCTCAACCTTCTGGTTCTTCCAAGCCTTTCTGTTTCTCGGGTTATCTGCACATTGAGTGTTGTAATGGCCTTTCTGACCACATACAAAACATTCAATATGACTTTTATCCTTAGACTTAACTGTTTAGAGGTATCTTTGAAGCATTTTATGATTTTTCAGCCTTTCTAGCTGAGGAACATGTGCTTTCTGATCTTCCAATCTTACTGGACGAAGATCCCCTCTTCTGAAGGTTATTCTCTGCTAGAATCCTCTTTCTTTGTTCAAGTCGATCAACTCTTTCATTCATTTCTCTAATAATCAAGCATTCTTCCACAGAATGATTATCTATGCAAGCAGGGTATCTTCTTGATTTGCTACTTTTTTCCATTGCATCTGCAAGAGTCAAAATAGTGAGTTAGTGCATCTGGAATGACATTGTCTTTTCCTTTAATATTTTCTATATTAAAGTTATAGTATTTCAATTCATTCCTCCACCATACAAGTCGTGACTGAGTAAACCTTTTCAATTTAATTCTCATAAAATTCTTTATATAAGAACTATCTGTTCTTATAGTAAAAACTTTTCCCAAGAAAAGCTCGTTAGCTCTAATTCCTTTAAGGATAGCAAGAAATTCTCTTTCATGGACAGGATAATTCTTCTCTGCCTTGTTAAAACATCCACTCCAGTATCTACTGATACTATCATTATGGTTTTTACTTATCTTTAAGATACATCCCCATGCTGAGTCTGATGCATCTGTTTCAAAGATAAGATGATCTTAACTCCCATATAGATACTTCAATTCTGGGAGATTCTGTGCTTTCTGCTTCAGAATTCTGATTACTTCAGAATCATTTTTTGTCCAATCCCAAGGTACCTTACTAGATACCTTTTTCTGTATTGGAACTGAGATTTTTGCTAAATCTCTGATGTATGCTCTGGCATAACTTAGTATACCGAGAAACACCTATATTTTCTTACGATCTATAAGCTCATCGGGTAAAGTTTGTAGCTTTTCTGCAATATGCGGTTGAATCTTTTCTCTACTTACTTGGATCTGAAATCCCAAGAATTCTATCTTTGGTTGCATCCAAATGATCTTTCTTTCTGAAAGTATCATCCCTTCTTCTCTGAACACTTCATCCACCTGCTGCAAATGTTTTATATGCTCTTCTGTATTTTTACTAAATATGAGCATATCATCTATATAGACTGCCACAAACTGTGATGATCTATTTAATGCCTTATCCATTCTTCTCTGGAATATTCCTGGTGAATTCTTGAGTCCAAATGGCATAACTAGCCATTCAAACAAGCCAACTGGCATTGTAAATGCTGTCAATAGTATGGCCTCTTCTTTGATCTTTATCTTCCAATATCCTGACATGAGATCAAACTTAGAATATACCATTGGCCTTTCATTCCTAATCCTGCTTCTCAAATATTCTTGGTTAGGAAGCTTGTAGCCATCATCCTTTGTAGCACAATTGAGATCACGATAATATATAACCATTCTAGCCTTACCATGCTGTTTTTCTGCATGATTCATTACCATGAATGCCACACTCCTGTGAGGACTTTCGTTGTGCCTGATCAATCCAAGATTGATTAATTCTGGAATCTGTTTCTCAAATTCCCTAACCATCTCATTTGGATAGGCAATTCCCTTACTTCTGATCACTATACTAGGATCTTTAAGGGTAATTGTCACCTCTAGCATTGCCTTCTTCTATAGTTTTAGAGTATTTTCTGACCAATTTTCTGATAAGTATTCTTTTATCTTGGCCAATGCCTCTTCTTCATTAATCCTCAAAACTTTTAATCCAATTAGTTCCTTCCACTACTCAATCTTTCTGTGGTATTCTCTATCTTCATCTGGATAGACTTCCACTTTAATAGTAGATAATTTCTTATCTGGAACCATTATGGTTCTTCCAGGTGCAGTTGGAATCAAATGGTTGTCAAGGATAATTCCTTCTGAAAATACCGTTACAGGCTGATATCTTCTAAGGAACTTATTTCCATTCAAGAAGTCATCTGGAAATTGAGGAATAAAACAAAGCATCTGCTCTATAAATATCCTACCATTGAGTTCAATATGAACATCCTTAGCTACTTCTTGAATCAGAACTGTTGCATTATTACCAACTGTAACTTGCAACTCTGAAGATTCCCAGGTTACTCCTGAAAATTGAATTCTTGTACAAGAAAATGTACATCCTGTATCAACTAGGGAAATACATGCAGTTTCATTAATACTTAATTTTACTAATGTAGCCCATTCCTCTATCTTTGCACTGAGTAATGAAGATCTCATATATCCTACATGAGTTTCTTCATCCTCATAGATAGGTAGTCGAACAGTCCTTTGTCCAACTATCCTTCTAGAAATTGATGTTCTAGGTGCTTCTACTGAAGTACCTTCATCTTTTCCAATTGAGATCCTTGGATCTTCCAAATGGTTCTCAAGTATTTCTGATTTGAATTCTTTTATCTTCAAATCTGATCTGCCTGATCTTGATCCTTTTGATCTAATATCATCTTCATCATCTCTGACCTCAGTGATAACAAGTCCATTTCCAACTTGTCTAATAATATCTGGAATAAGTAGATTCTACCTTCTTTCTTCCTCTGGGTTTGGTGAAACCCATTCTCTAGGCCAAGTTAGCCTCTTGGGGTTTATCACATGTGGTGTCATTTCTCTAATTGATGTTCCTTCATCATGAAAAAGATGTGTAAATCTTTCCACACCCTTTCTTAGATCTAGTCTTCCAGTGTTATAGAACTTCACATAGAGACGAGTAATTACTCTGACACATCTCATGTCGGGTGGACATCCCAACGTCTTCTTCCAATTCCTCATATTGATCTTTACTTCTAGAGTTCTGCTAATAATTATGTCCATAAGAACAACATGCAAGTCTGGTATTACCTTTACCCATGCTGCTCCTGCATGCAGATTTGCACGTGCTCCTCCTAATAATGCATTGGAGAAATTGGCTAAACTGCCATCCACAACTGGAATTAGGACTGGTAGATCTTGTCCTTTTCTAACAAGAGTATCTACTCCTATCTGGATTTTTCCAAAATGCACATACTTTGCATTTTTTTGGATTGACTTGTTAACCCTTTATGGTTTTAGCAAAGGCATTGAAAATAATCCTCTATCTGTTTTATAGACTTCAGCAGTCACTTCATCTTCAAAGATCTTGGTCATTTCTCGATATGGTACCCAAGACTTTTGGTATACCTCAGACCAATCTACTCTGGGAATCTTCCATTCTTGACAGTCTCTTCCTTCTGAAGGGATATCAGTTTCTGAAGAATGAACCAGATCTCCTTCCATCTCCTCTAGTTTTACTAGTTATGGAGAGTCTTCTGATGCACTAGCCCCTATTCGAATCATGGCTATTCGAAGTTGGCTCAAAATAGGGTTACTTCCTTATTTTTCATCTAAGGTAGAATCTTCCTCCTCTGAGTACTCTGAATATAAAGAATATAAACTCTCATCATCTGAGTCTATATCTTCTCCCCAAATAGGCTCAAACAATATCTCGGATGAATCTTCCATCATTATTTTTTTGAGACTACCCCTTCTTTTATCTGCATCTGGGCAACTGTCAGCTCTGTGACCTTTCTTACCGCAAAACCAACAACAATCACAACTGGATAGAGATTTTCCTTTAGGGCATCTAGGATATTTCTCATACTTGGCCTTAAATTTTTCTCTCATATCCTTTTGGATTCTATTTGGTCTAAGAAATCTCTTAGATTTTTCTGGCTTTCTTCCTGAAAATCTACTTAATGATTTTCTTTTTCCAAATCTTTTCTAAACCTTTTTGAACAGTTTATTTTGTTCACACTAGCCATCCCGGCACTGTGTTTTGAATGTTCTTTGTGGGGTTTTTCCAAGCTCCTGCCTGGTTGGACCGCACCCATATCTTCCTGCAACACCTTCTACTTTTGGGCAACAAGAACTCATGTATGGCATATTTCTTACATCTTGTAAGACATGCCTCTGCATACAATAGAGTCTTATCATCTGCCTTATTGTTTCTGCTCGAACTCCTAGAGTGTCTTGCAAATCTTCACTTTGAGAAAGATGAGTCTTCAATGCTTGTTGAACAATTTCAGGCCAACTGCCTGGAAGCTTTTGGATAAAGATATCTAGGGCATATGCTTGATCTCCTGGTCCAAGAAGATAATACCAATGTTGAAACTCGCAACGATATTCTTCAAAGTAGCACATGTCACAAATTTGGATTTTGGTTAAAGCTGTTCTAGCTTTTTCTACCAATGCTCCATCCCGATCTACCAGTGAATTTCTTGCAAACTCTTGTTTAAGGAAATCAGCAACTATTGGTATAACTTCAATTGGGAATGTAACATATTCATGGATAGTTGTTCTCACTTCTAAGTGTCTTAGCAGCATATCCCAAAATTTCCCTGCATTACCTCTCAAGGTAGCTCCAGCGAAATTAAGTGCACTATCTATGGTCCACAACTGTAGACCAACTGATAGCATGTAATATCGAAGGTCTAGATCCCATTCATCTATGGCTGCTCCGGGATCCTTTTCACAGTCTGGCTTTAGGATCGTCCCATGTTGAGGAACACCTTCTGGATGTGATTTCTTTGGCTTTTATTCTTCCTAAATATATCTGGGATACGAGGGATTTCCTTCCCTATTGATCTTATGAAACAATTCCTTGAACGATCCTTTCTGTCATTCCCAAGGAATTGGTTTCTGGAAGATTTCCTGCCATACTGGCTTGGCTTCCCAAGGTTTTACACCGAGTCTTTCAGTGGGAGATAACTTACTCTCTTTCCTTTTCCTCTTCTCTTCGAGTTTGGCTTGTAGGTCTTCAACCCTCGTTAGCTTTTCATTTAGGTTTTTGGAGACACGTTCTATATCCCCTAGTTCCCATTTCTCCTGAGTAATAATATCATGGATCTGTCTTTGGTATTCCTGGATACTTTGAGGAATACTTAAAACTTCTTCCTGATATTCTTGAGTTTCTCTTGCTAAAGGCTATGCGTAATCTTCTGCAGTATATCGTCCCGATAAACTTGCTCTATCAGTATCTCGGTGTGGATTTGTATCAGAGACAGCGGCACCGGGCTGATTGGAAGCTTCTCCTGAAGCTCTCCCTTCAAGCCTCTGCCAAATATCTCAGATATTTGGTCCGACACCAGATCCTCTTCCGGCCATATTTTAATTTTCAAATCAAAATACTTCTCCTTCTGGATCTCCTAGAGTTCTTTCTAGGTTTTCGACTAACCACTTGGCCTGTCGAAGTTGAGATTCTGTACGCCTAATTTCTGCCTTTAATTCCTCAAGCTTATCACGAGTTGCCTGGGCTTTCTTCCCTAACTCGATTACTTCGGGTTCGTTCTCAAAAGAGAATCTGGCTTCTGGAATTTGACGATACTTTCTAAGACAAATATGATTGGCTTTGTTCTCGTAATATCGTACCCTTCCTTCTAGCTGTTTCTGCTCATAATAAATACATTTAACCATGGGATAAAGAAATTCCTTACTGGAAAATCCGTGAAAGCAGCGCTTTGGATGGCTTCGTTCTCCCCCCCCCCCCCCCCCCCGCGCTCTGATACCACTAGTGGGTGAATCGATAGAACAGAGTCGAAGGGCCCTCCAAGGACAATGTGCAAGCAGTGACTTGGGAAGAAATTTAATCTCTCTCTGAATCTCTCTAGGGTTTTATATGGAACTTGAAGCAACAACAAATGTGGAGGAGGGAATGCCAAAGGTTTTTTCACTGAATGATCAAAAGGATGGATTGATAAGGAGTAATGATGCACCTAAGAAAGTGAAACAGTATATAAATGGCATAATAGTCTAAGGGATGAGCAGTGACCGCATAGACGACCCATATGAATCTAGGCAGGAAAATTTATCAACGAACCAGATGAGCCCCGATAAAACAAACATTGTATAAGGGTAAAGCGTCGTAAGGATGGATCACCTACTACTTAAGGGTAGACTGTTCGAAGCATCTATGGTGTAAGGGTCAGATACACAGGTCGTGTCAGGGTCAGCCAGCATTGTGTCAGGGTACAATAACCGTTGTGTAAAGGTCAATAGGCCAAACCCCTTGTCATACCAAAGTAATGTGCCTCTCGTGACAGGGTGACCCAATTAATACACCAGATACATAGGGGGCATTAAATCTATGTAAGGGTAAAATAAATCCTATGTAAAGGTAATAAGATTAAGAATAAGAGTTACAATTCATGAGAAATACAACAATAAATGGAAGATCAATGAAAGGAAATTTTATATGTAAATCATATTTCAAAAATCTCCACCATTTACAAATAAAATTAAATTTACTGATGTTCATTCACCTAGTGTTATTGAATTAGAACCTTGTTTAAAATATTTAAACAATGAATGAACTTGGATAGTGTCACATCCTTAATCAAACTATCTGCTAGATTATCGTTTGTGTGTCTTGTTGACACACACCGTTCCAACTTCAATAATTTTTCTAATAAAGTGTATTCTAATATCTATATGTGTGGATCTACCATGAAAAACTAGATTTTTATATAAATCTAATAAATAATAACAGAATTGCATAAAGAAGGTTCAGAAAGTAACCCTTTTATCCAAATGAATTCTTCAACGGCCCCAATTAATGCAATATACTTAGCCTCAGTGGTTGAGAGGGCCACTATGGACTACATATTGCATTTTAGGGAAATGGGTCCTCCACGATCAGTAAAAACATATCCTACAAGATACTTTCAGGTATTAATATTTCCTACATTGTCAAATCTACAAAACCAATCACCAAAACATTAGAATAGATATACCATAATAAAGAGACAATGCTGATGTAAATGAGATATACCTAAGAAGCCACTTAAGGGAATTCTAATGTAGGTTGCTCAGATTAGTCATGAACCTACTTAAGGTGAAAAAAGAAAAGGAAATATCTAGACTTGGACTAGAGCCAACTATCTACAACTTTCAGTCTGCTAGACCTTGCATGTTAATCATGTTTTTGCTGAGTCAAGGCTTTAGTCAAGGGGTCCACCACGTTATCTTCTGTGGAAATACTACTCACTGCAACTTCACCTCTCTAAAAAAATTCCTCAAGAGATGATACTTCTGAAGTATGTGATTTGTCCACTAATGTGACCTTGGCTCTTTTGTGAGAGTCACCGCTAGAGTATTATAATAATAGAGTGTGATATGATCTTTACTACTAGGTACTGCATCAAGATCTTAGACGAAATTGCGCATCCAAACTGATTCTTTAGCCGCCTCAGAAGATGCAATATACTTGGACTCTATTATAGAATCTGCAACCACAGCCTGCTTTGAGCTCTTATAGCTCACATCACCTCCATTCAAAGTGAAGATGTATCCCGTTTGTGACTTCATGTCATATTGATCAGTCTGAAAACTAGCATCTTCATATCCTTTGATGACGAGTTCCTCATCTCCTCTATAAACTATGAACATATTCTTAGTACACCTTAGATACTTAAGGATATTCTTAACTCTCATCCAATGGTGGTCACCTGGATCAGCTTGATATCTTCCTACCTCACTTAATGTGTAGGCGGCATTTAGTCTAGTACATAGTATAGCATACATGACTGACCCAATTTCTGATGCGTACGGAATCCTCTCCATTCTATTTCTTACCTCATGGATCTGAGGACACATTTTCTTGAAAAGATGAATGTCATGTGATGATGGAAACAATCTCCTCTTGGATTGTTTCATACTGAATCTCTTCAGTATCTTGTTAATATATGTACTTTGACTTAGGCTGAGCAACCTCTTGGATCTATCATGATGGATCTTGATCCCAAGAATATATGTTGTCTCACCCAAGTCTTTCATGGAAAATAATTTATTCAACCATGTATTAACAAACTGTAAGACTAGTATTTCATTTCCAATAAGTAATATGTCATCAACGTATACTATTAAGAAAACGAATGCACTCCTATTAAACTATTTGTAGACACAAGTCTCACATTCATTCTTTATAAAACCAAATTCTGTTATGGATTTATCAAAATAAATGTTCCATGACCTGGATGTTTGCTTTAATCCATAAATGAATTTTTGCAACTTGCATATCTTATTCACATCCTTTGAAGTCACAAACTCTTAATTTTGTGTCATGTAGACATCTTCTTGAAGTTTCCCGTTAAGGAATGTTATTTTGACATCCATTTTCCAAATCTCATATTCATGGTAAGCCATGATGACAAGTATAATTCTGAAGGATTTCAGTATTGAAAATGGTGAAAAGGTTTCATCGTAGTCAATACCTTGATGTTATTTAAACCCTTTTGCAACCAGTCGGACCTTATAGGTACTAACTTATCCTTCCATGCCCAGTTTCTTCTTGAATAACCATTTGAAACCAACAAACTTTACATCCATTGGAGGATCTACAAAAATCTAGAATTGGTTTGGTACATATAATCCATTTCATAATTCATGGCTTCTTACCACTTGGAAATATATGTGTCACTTACTTATTCCTTGTAGGTTAGAGGATCATTATTATCAACTAATAATGAGTCAAAATTCTTGTTAACTAGAAAACCATACCGTTCTGGTTCTCTGACTCTCTTGAACTCCTACGCAGTTTTTGTATCTCTGGAATAGTTTCTTCTTCCATGGAGCTTTGTAGAATCTGATCTTGTACCAACTTTTGTGTTCCTTGAGCCTCGACTTCATCAAAGTTTATCTCACTCCCACTATCTCTTTTGGAGATGTGCTCCCTCTCAAGGAATATGGTGTGTCTTGTCACTATAACCCTTTTGTTTGAGGGGTCGTATGGGTAATATCCCCTTGTTTCTCTTTGGGGTATCCTATAAAGGTACATTTTGTGCTCTAGGGTGCAAGTTTCTTACCTGAAGAGGACTTAAAAAACATTTCACTTCAAAATTCGATAACATGGTTTTTCTTACACTTCAAAATTTGTATGGAATACCATTTATTGATTTAGTTGGTACTTAGTTTAGTATGTGTTTCGCTGTTTGTAACGCATATCCCCAAACGATAATGGAAGGCTTGCATAACTCATCATTGATATCACCATGTTCAACAAGGCGCAGTTTGTCCTTTCTCTTACATCATTCCACTGAGGCGTGTAAGGAGGAATGAGTTGGTATAGGATCTCAAACTCCCGTAAGTAATCAATGAAGTCTTGATTAAGATATTCTTCACCTCAGTCTGAGCGGAGTTTCTTAATCTTCCTACCAAGCTGGTTCTCAACTTCATTCTTGTATTCCTTAAATTTATCAAAAGAATTCAACTTATACCTCATTAAGTAAATATATCCATATCTACTAAAATCATCAGTAAAAGTTATGAAGTATGAGTACCCACCCCTTGATTCAAAAGAAAATGGTTCACACACATCGATATAAACTAGTTCAAGAAGCTCTTTAGCTCTTTCATATTTCCACTAAATGGGGATTTGGTCATTTTGTCTTGTAAACATGTGGGACATACACCAAATGGTTTTAGTTCAAAAGAATCTAAATATCCATCTTAAGTAATTTTGTCAAACATTTTTCATTTACATGACCTAACTGGTGATGCCAAAGTTGGGTGTGGTATGATTCATGTGAAGTAACTTCATTATCAATTGTCATTACTTGGTTCGTGTAATCCAGCATGTAAAGACTGTTATGTAAATGTGTCTTACCATAACAAATGTTATCTTTATAAAGGAAAAAATATTTACTTCCAAATTTGAAAATGAATCCATCTATATCTAGTCTGGAAATAGAAATAATGTTTTTGATAACTGAAGGCACATAATAACAAATCTTTAAAACCAGGATCATTCTGGTCAATAATGTGAGGTGGTAGGCCCTGATAGTTACAGTGGCAAGTTTATCTCTGTTGGCTGCTTGTAGATATACCTCCCCTTGGAAAATTTTTCTGAATCTACTTGGTTCATGTATTTGAATACATATGTGAGCACCACAAGCTGTATCTAATACCCAATTTGTAGAAATAAATAAATTTCACTCGATAACAAATGCACATGGAACACCCCCTTTCTTCTTTAACTGGGTGCAGTTTTTCTTCCAGTTTGCCACATGTGAAATAGACTGCATCTTGTTCTCTTACCTCCCCTTTGATCTTCTTCTTCTTGGAAGGGAGTGAAGAAGCTTTAGGCTTAAATCTCTTTACTTTCCCTTTTCATTTGTTCACCATAAGGACAGAAGGCTTTTTGCGCTTCATATCTTTATCTACTTGGTGAAGGAGGATAATAATATCTAGCATAGACTTCTCAATGTTGTTCATATTAAAATTCACAACAAAACTAGAGAAACTTTGAGAGAGTGATGTCAGAATGAGATCGGTGCCCAGTTCTTCGGGGAGTTTAAACCCTAGAACCTCTAGGCGCTCAATGTAGCCAATAAGCTTGACTACGTGAGGCCTAGTTGGGGAACCCTCTCCAAACTTACTATGAAAGAGCGCCTTGGAAATCTCAAAATGTTCCTATCTAGCTCTCTTCTGGTAAAGACCATGGAGGTGCTCAAGCATGCTATATGCATCCATGTTTTAATGAGACTTCATGAGTTCACTAGACATAGATGAAAGCATCAAACATTTAATGTCGACCACGTCATTCATAAGTTTTTTGTAGACTAAAAACTCTTCATCACTCACCTCTTGAGTAGGCAGATTAGGCATTGAGGATTCAAGCACGTAAGATTTCCGTCCATGACGTAGAACAACCTGAATGTGTCTAAACCACTCCTGGAAGTTACTGCTAGTGAGGAGATTGTCTTTGTCCAATATTGATCGTAGGGATAGTGATCTTGTCATTTTATTATACAATTAAAAGAGCAGATTATTAGTATTTTTCTTGATTACAAATTTTGTGAGAAATAATTTAATTGATTTTATTAAATCTCTCACTATTTTATCAAGTCTTAATAGCTCTTACAAATGAACATGGAATGTCTAGTTGTTAGGACATTCTAATGGCAAGGATTCATATTCCCCTTCGCATAACCACAAAAAGGGGTGGTTAAGCTATTTTGAGGGTATTTAGGTAGGCAAGTTTTTGTCAACTGTGGGCTTGCAGCTCCTTGATCCGTTGAATGGACTCCCCAATCCAAAAATTCTGACTTGGACTTTCTCAAAACTTGCCTCCAAATTACACCAAGTCTAGCAAGGGAAACTCCTCCTGATGTAAAATGGTTGAGTCAACCCAAAACTTTCATAAGAACCCCCTTTATAAAAGTAAGTGTCCCAACAAGGGTTGGTCAAACACATAATTCTATTGAGTTTTGTTCTTAATCAAGTAACAAAAAGCTTAGTCTGACTTAATATTAGATTGAGGGGTTTTATTTTATTATGCTTAAATTTTTATCTTATTTTATCCTTTATATATCTTGTTAATATTTAAGTGGATGTTTACTTAATTAATTAAGCATGTTTGGATACAACATTTATGCATAATCAATTTTATTTAAATTTCATCTTTGTATATTAATTCATTCATTTATATGATCACGGTCTTACATCAATAAATATAATTTTAATGCATTAGACAGAAATTAATTAATTAATTAAACGACCCGATCATGAGTTTATCTAATGGTTGATTTAATGAGCAGACATTAAATCAACCTATGACCTAGGGGAAATAAGTCCTTATGCCGAACATGGAATGATCTATAACATTCCATGTGTCCACCTATGTATCATCGAGTTGGCGTCATTATGGTTCCATCTTGAACTGTCCCCACGCACCTTGGGATAATCCATTAATTACAAATATTTATTACTCACACGCAGGTAAGGGGAGCCAAAGGATTAGTTAAAGGGAATTATATAAATATCCTTGAATACGCAGGTCCTACATAATAATGGAGATAAGGATGACTCACAGACCTTTTTTTAATTTAATATTAAATAATTGAAAAACCATACAATAAATTTAATTAAATAAATGTCAGCACATACATAGGTCTTAGTCAAGCTCATGAATGGTCACACATACAACGAATGCGCAAAAGTAAATGGCTAGCATTCATTTATTCATTCTTTTATTATTTAAGATAAACGCACTTGTATTAATTAATTAATTAATTAATTTTCTTTCATCTTAATGATAATCTGATCCTATTTGGAGATACCCATCATTAATGGCATTTATGGAAAATAAACGGAAGAACCAATAATGACATATTAATTACAATAAATTAATTGAGCATTTTAAAATCCTTTATAACCATTATTAAATTGTCACACATAATAAAATAATGTTTTAATGCTGCAATTTCAAATTTAATATAATTTCAATTTTTTCCATGAATGGAAGACTACACTGCATGTACATATAGTTACACATCATGTACCTCGGTTTTCGTATATCCAAGTCACAAGCCCGAGGCTTCGGTGTGTTGACTCGACCAGACAACATGGTGTGTACATGCCAATTACACACCATGAATCTGATTGTCATGTGTCAAGTTGGCCCGGTCAACACGTGGTGTGCAATAAAAGCACCGTGTGTAATTAATTACTCAACGCATCTAGATACATTGCGCATGGGAATACAACATGTTCTCTGGTCGTACGTTGTGTAACCTAGTTTTATTGGCCAATGATTTGGCACTTCCTGATAGCATCTCTGATCGTTCTTCATTTTTTCTTAAACCATTAAGAAAATAAAACATTGAACGAACATGATTAATATGTCAATAACATGTTAATTCAAATCAAATTAAAGAACGAATAATATGAAATAAAATCTAACCACAGTTGTGTATAGATCAACAATCAAATAAATAATTATAAATTTAAACATGATCGTTCTGATACCACTTGTTGGTTCCAGGTGCATCAAAAGTGTGCAGTGGTGGGTGATATATTAAATTTTCTTTTAATAATCATTGCCCGAAACTAAGAGCGAGGATCTTTCACGTAAAATTTATAATTAATTTATTTAATATCTAAAAAAATGAATATATGGGTTTATGAACTTTTTTCGTTGATGATTGTTGATCATCCAAAATAGCCCTTCTGGATTTTCTTTGTTACGCTTGCAAGGATCCAAGTGTAAAATCCATTTAGCGGTGATCCACACGTGTTTCAATGGTCTCTGAGCAATGTCACTCGTTCTCTGGGTGCTAGCGCAGCGAATCGAATGTCTTGTGTTGTAACGCCCCGACCCCAGCTACCCAGAGTAGGTGCATTAATTACATAACATTGGCATGATCACAGGAAAGATCAAATCTCGAAAGACCGATTGGTTTAGTAGCCTTGGAAACACTAGATATAATCATAAAGTTTTACATTACATTTCAAAGTGAAAAACTACTACAACAACAAAGTCATCATATCCACACTATTAACCCCTCATAATATCCCTGCAAGTCATTCATAATTTACTTCTTCACTACCTGGGAAAAATAAAACATAGAAAAGGGGTGAGCTCAAACGCCCAGTAAGGATAACAATATAGCGGAACATTCAAAATAAGCATAAACATTTAAGGCAATGAATTACTAAAACAAAAGCCTTTTAAAATTGAACTTCAACATAGTATGGCAAAAGTAAAATGAAATAATGCCATTTACTTGTTCACATGGATATTCTACTAATCGAATAATCACATGCAATATCAATAACCACTTTCATAATGTTGGAATGCATAATGCCAGACTATCATAACCACATAGCCAAGGCCTCGTGCCAAGACTACAAATAAGATTTTGTCAAGGCCTTGTGCCAAGACACTAGTTTGTCTCATGAGACCTACCGATGCATCGAGGAGCTATAGCGGGCTCCACCCGTCACTTATTAAGTCCAATGCATTCCCATATGAAAAGGTTTAAACATAACATAAACATTCGTATTAAAACTAGCATACGAAATGTCAATACTTTCACAATAAACTATGAATGGTATAAAAATAGCACATCCACAGTCAAACATATCACAAAACCTTCAATACAATATAGAAGTTTTGTATCATAATAAATCAACTTCAAATAATCTTAAAATCCATCAAAGGATGTTGACATAGATGAAATCAAAATTCTTTTTAAAGAAATATCTCCTTTTATTTTGAAATCATTTAAGATCCATATAAAATAAAACATTTTCTTTGAAAATATTCTTATAAGCTTGTATGGAAAGCTTTGAAGATTTTATAATGGCGTAAAATAACCGCACCCGCCGTATAAGTTAAAAAAAACATTCTTACCTCAATTCTGTCGAAAAGGTTAAAAAGGACCTTGTTTTGAAAACGACGGAAAGATTCCTTTATAAACCTCTTATAAAAAGTCAAACAAGGGTATAAATGACTTTAACCCATATTCTTGTAAATATTAAAAATGTTTTGAAATACATTTTGAAGAAACATGGATGTGGATGATAATGAGATCCCAGTAGATTATTACGTATAAACAACCTCGGATAAAGAAGAGATTGTGAAATAACCCTTACCTTGTACTTTTCCTTGGTTGGGGTAGGTTAACCTCCTGTATAATGGTGAAATAATTGTTATTAAATTATACAATAATCATATATATTAATATGATATCATATATGATCTTTTAACATTGATTTATTAATAATATCTTAGAATTATCATCGTTTCGGGTGTTAACTTACTCATTTTCTTTTATATGTTTTGTTACATAAGCCATGTTTGTTGTATCTTATTCATATCCAGAATGATATCAAGTCCTTAAACATCATTTTTAAATCATAAAATGATAATTATACTTGAATGGATACGATGGAGAATGAATCTCATCGCGTTCGTGGAGACGGTAGTCCGTACGTACGCACGAGCGACAATATCATTCTTTTGATATTAAAATAATATATAAATGAATGGTATATCATATATACAGAATCATTAACATGTTATATTTATTATTTACATGAGTTACACATCATTATTATACCCATCCAAATAATATTATATTGAATAACAATTACACCACGACGTGGAGACGGTAAGCCGTACGTACGCACGTATGGTGACATGTTATTCAAAGGGTGGATAGAATACTGAATATGATTGTACCATATTTATAATAACATCACAGTATATGTGAGATACTGGAGTTATTATTTCAGAATGTTAAGAACAAAGGAAGAAGAAGTGGAAGAAGAAATGAACTTAGAAAAGGGTGGTGAAATCATTACCTCTTCTTCGGGTTCTTCCTTTTGATTTGATCAAAAGGGCTCCTTAGGTTGGATTTCTGATCAAAATAAGGCCTCTAGGTTGTAGTGAGGGATGTTGGGAGAGTATTTGGGCAGAGTTTGGCCGAACCAAAAGGCTTTAGAGGTGTGAAGAAATGAGAAGGAGGAGTGCCTTTTTATAAGAGGGGTGAGGGGCACCTTTGGAAAAGCTAGAACTATTAATTTATAATAAATTCATATTTGGTTTCTAATGGCTCCAAAATTGACTATTCAAAGGTTAAGGTGGGGATAGGTCGAAAACTACTCAACCAATAGAATTTAGACAGGTTTGGGTACTTATATTAACCTTATCTTTAAGTATTAACTCTAAGTTAATTAGTTTCACTTTTACAATGTCTCTTTGTATTTTTATATAATATGGTTAATAAACATACTATATACATCCAAGCGACCCCCAAGTGGTCCATTAATGAGGAACCTATCATAATATAAGTCTCTTGGCCGAACCTTAGATTTTTAGGAATTTAATATCAATTAATAATATAATATTTGTTTTAAGAACTCTTTTATGTCAATTTTGACACTATTCAATAGTTGATTTTTGTGAAACTCCTAACAGATTGATTACTTCGAAAAAAGTCAATTAAATCAATCCTAATATATCATATTATCATAGAAAATTAGTTTAATTCATTAAAAGTTTCATATTATAATTATTTGGGTATTTATAAGATCAATTATTTTTATTTTTCACTATTTTAGTAATTACTGCATCATCATTGTGTCATAAATAAAATAAATTATATAATGTCTAAAAATTATAAATAAAACATCATTATGTAGGAAATCTTTTTAGCTTTCTAATGAATATTTATAATCGAAAATCCAACATGTATAACCCTATGTAAAAATTGTTCTTCTAAAAGATGTAAGCTTATGCCATTTTTATTTTTATTTTAACTTTATTAATATAATGTGTCACTATCACTTACAAGTGGATCCATGGGGTCCCAAAATAGACCCAAAGATGCTCATGGTCGACCATGTATCAACCAATAGGGTTGAGACACGTTTTAGGGTAATTTAGTATTATTATAATATTATTTTTTTTAACCCTTATTTACCGGATTTACCCTTAACCATGGTAAATAAAATATTTACCGCAGTAATTATTCAAAATGTCTAAAAATAAAAGTTACCTATTTACACAATTTGAACATCCTGATTCCAAATATGGAATCCATTTTTCTAAATTCAAAACACAGAAGTGGCAGAAATTAATTTAAAATTAATTCCCGCTGTCAAAACAAAAAGCGTGTTTTTAAGAGATAATAACTATCAAAAGATTGACACTTGTTTATGTTCGGTTTAATTGTAAAATTATGTCCAATGACCAACATTATATTAAATGGTAAAAATATATTCTAAATATACTTTAAAACTACTAAAATTCATAATTTATCACTATTAATTATTTTGATTAAAAAAGTTGTTTTTAATTAAAATTTAGTAATTTTCACTATTCATCAAAATATGAAAGTTATCCGAAAAGTACCAAAATTTCACCTTAGGCTAAATTCGATATTCCGAGTCCAAAAATGAAGTCCATTTTCAAATATAAAATATTTATAATTTCAAAAATTAGGTATTACTATTCACAACGGCTAGTTTAATTAGTTGTGGTGTGTGTTAGAACTCGAGGTTGCGTACAACACACGCTATCGCATTATTCAAAGGGAAACGTACCGTAGAAGCTTGGGGTGTTATATGTGTTGTTCGTTCTTGATCGCTCATTCTTTGATCTTGAAGAAATTCTCTCTTGGGTTTCTCGTTCTTGAGAGGGGGGGGTCGAGAGAGAATTCGTTGTGCACAACAATTCTCTATTCCCAAGCTTGGAATTGGTTTCGGATGAATTACGCAATAGACGTAACCGTCTATTTATAAATCTGGGATTTTGATTACAAAATTTAATTTCATAACAGCCATTAAATATAATTACAACCATTAATGAAATCTCATGAAACATAATAATAATAACAGTATTATTATTTTGTGTTGCATCAACTTGCGTAAAATGGATAAATAATATTTACCGACACGTAAATAATTATTTTATCACTGGACACGGTCTTGGTCCGTTCGAACTCTTGTATTTATTAAACACCCAAATAAATATTTTATTATCTTAAATAATTTTTTTATTCACAAACTAGTAAATAAATATTTATTAAATATTCGATAAAATAAATAAATAAATTTTATTCACAATCCGATGAATAAATATTATTTAATCTATGCGATCAATATAACTTAAATAAAATTATTCCTCGATCTTGAGAATAATATTTATTAATTAAATTCAAATAAAATTTAATTGAGACCATCAAAAACACTTAGTGTGTGACCTTCTAAGATTCTTTCTCGTTGGCATTAGGCGGGTTTGACTAAAGACCAAGATTATTGTCTAGCAATGGGTCATGTCACCCAAGAGAAAGAACTTAAAGTCACAACGATGACAACCATATACGAACGCTCATTGTGTAATATAATTCATTTTTCATATAATCTCATCAAGCAGGTTGCATGACTGTGTCATCAACCTATATGCTTGATACACCATTCTTTGACTATCTGAAATAAACGCGTCGTTACACCATGGTCATGGAATTTAGGGCGACGGTTCTATTTCAATCAAAGGGTCGAGATATCAACTTCTATAAATATAGAAGGGACAAATCCTTTCTTTACTTATCTATTAATAACATGTCATTCGTGATGCACCCAACGTACCCTACTTCCCGTCAACATATGTTGTGAGGGTTTTCATCAAAAAATATATGTGTGTGAGTCGTGACATGCATTAATGATAATCTTAAAGTATAAGGATCATTACACATGCTCACAGATAGGAATATCTGATGACACCAAAACATGAAGAATTCCTACTGGCGGGTATGTTCTCATGATATCTCATCTTGGAGATTACCAAGTGCGAACTTCATGAGAAGAAGTCTCATATGCTTACGAGTGCTCGCATATAACGGTCTATATACTATGTGTCTCATCATAGTATGTTATCCAACCGCAAAACTATATTAAGAATGTTATCATAGCGCTACAAAGTTCTCATCACAGCGGGAAACTATTATAACCTTATTAATGTGACAGATACTCTAGGACATTATTACATTATGTTCATGCAGAACAATAAAAAATATGTAATAATATGTTTAATTTAATGTTTAATACATCAAATATTCATGTAATCAAAGTACAAGCAATTTATTTTAGGACGCCAAATCTAACAACATCCAGTCTTATGCAGATCATAACATACATAATGTTGCCCATAATACTAGCATAAGGAATTTTACTCATGTAATCAATATCAGCATTTGTGGTAGGTGACTTTGTCAAATAAAATTTAGATTGTTGTGTAAAGGGTACACTAATTGGTTTAAGTGAGTCAAACAGGTATCTTTTCAAAAAAATTAAAACATAAGCATGTTGAGATAGGTTAAGAATTTTCATATTTCTATCGATAACTATCTCCATTACCAAAATATTTTTAGCATTACCAGGATCCTTCATTTCAAAAACATTCTTCAATTTTGATTTAACAGTAGAGATGAGTTTCATGTCTTTATAAATAATCAACATGTCATCAACATATAGAAGGAGATAAAGCATGAAATTTTTAACAGGCTTGAAATAAACACATGAATCATATTTATTCCTATTAAAATGATTATCTAATATAAATGAATCAAATTCCTTATACCATTGGTCTGAAGATTACTTCAAACCATACAATGATTTATTTAACAAGCATGCCTAATTCAGCTTGAGTTCATTCATGAAACCATCAGGAGGCTTTATATATAACTGATCATCAATATCACCATGAAGAAAGGTAGTTTTAACATCAAGTTGCTCAATATGAAGGTCGTGATAATCATAAAAAAGAAAATAAACAAATAGATGAATGCTTCACAACGTGAGAAAAAATTTCAGAATAATCAATTCCTTCACGTTGAAGGAATCTTTTGGCTGCTAGTCTAGCCTTATATTTAATTTTCTTATCTCTAGTGTTATCTTCTTTCCTATTGAAAATTCACTTACAACCAGTCACTTTAGCATTTGGCAGTTTGTTAGGGTATGGTTTTTTCTTAAGGAGTTCATTTCATCATTTATAACAGTGGTCTAGTGTTTGGAATCATTGCCATTAACTGCTTATTTATAGGTTTGGGGATCATTGGTTATAAGATCCTAGGCAATATTAAAAGCAAAAAGACTATCAGAATGGTCATAGCGAGTAGGAGGCTTGATAACCCTCCTAACTCTCTCTAGTGAGATGGTAATCATAGGTAGTGTTAGAGGGATCATTGTCTGGCTTGGAATCAAAGTTGGACTGAGGTTAGGACTCATTCTGAGGATGAGGTGGAGAGGGATCAATAGGAGCCTTGAACTGAGTTGGTTGTCCAGTCTCACCATCTACAATTTGAGGTGCATTGCCACTGTTTTTCAGTGGGAGACTTGGACTTAGGAGAAACTGATTCATGGAATATAACATCACAACTAATTATACATTTTTGATACCTTGGCTTATCAACCCATAGCATATTGTCTTTGACTCCTATGAATATGCACTTAAGTGCTCTAGGTTCCAATTTATCAGTTTTAATGTGGGCATAGGTTGTTCGGCCGAATACCCACAAATGATTATAAGGAGGTCGATTACACCACAGTTCTTCTGGAGTTATAAACTGGTTAGTAGTAGAAGGACATCTATTAATAAGATAAGTTGCAGTAGTTGCAACTTTGTCCCATAAAGATTTGGGCAGGCTTGAACATGCAAGCATGCTACGGACCTGCTCCAAAATAGTGTGGTTCATTCACTCAGCTAGACCGTTCTATTGGGGAGTATTCTTAATAGTACGATGTCTAATGATGCCTTGAGACACACAAAATTGAATGAAATTGGATGAAAAGTATTCCAAATCATTATCAGTTCTCATGGTTTTAATCTTTCTTCCGATTTGGCTTTCAACAGAGGATCTTCAGGTTTTGAATGTTTCAAACACATCAAATTTATAGATACAAACGTTCCAAGAAAAATCATTTATGAAAGTAACAAAATATGATCCTCCGTCATGGGAAGCAGTCCTAGCAAGACCCGATAAGTCAGAGTGAATATACTCTGGTGGGTGATTGGCCTTAAAAGATTATCTATTAAAACTCATTCTATTGGATTTACCCAATATGCAATCCTCACATAAAGGAATATTATTAGGTGTTATATCATTCAGAAATCATTGTTTACTTAACTCCTCCATACCCTTGGAGCTAACATGTCCAACCGCCTACAATGGGTTTTCCCATCCAACACATAAAGCCCATTAGCCAGAGTCTATAATGACAGTACGAGAGCCTTTGGAAATTTTAAGACAACCTTATTTAGATTCAAAGGTGAAACATTTCTAATCTAGAACCCCTAAAGAGATACTATTTCTATGTATGTCGGGGAGCCACCTAACATCAGGTAAGGTGGCAATGGAATGGTCATTAACTCTAACAAAACAGAGCCTCTACCCTGGACCTGACATCTCCTATTATTGCCTAAAATGACGTCTCCCTCAACTCTCTCAATCAATTCTAAGGATTCTCTATTAGGACACATGTGGAAGGGTCACCTCGAGTCTAAGACTCACTCATCTAACAAATCATGCTTAGACACATTTAGTACCCCCAACATTGCCATATCTTGTATCTACAAACATAGAGTGACCAACGGGTTCATCGAGTTTTTGTTTTTGTTTAGGCTTGCATCATTCTGGACTTATGTGACCAGGCTTACCATAATTATAACAAGTGACCTGTTTTGACCTAGACTTAGACCGAATACACCTAGATTGATTGTGGTACTAATTCTTGCCATTGCATTTATGATTATCTTTCAACTTACCTCTATTATTCGGTCTACCCCTGGTGTGCAAACATTTTTTCTCAGACTTAACTTTGGGTTTGTTATGAAGTTCTTTAGAATGTAAGGTGAAATTGACGTCTTCAAGAGTTAAGGATTCACGATCATACAACATAGTCTCAACAAGTGTGTTGTATGAATTATCTAAAGAAATGAGAAAAATAATATCTTGATCTTCATCAAGAACAGTAACATCAATGTTGACTAAATCAAGCATTATTTTATTAAATTCATCAAGATGTGCTCTAATAGGAGTTCTAGGACACATTTTGAAGGTAAACATTCTACAATTTTTATACAAACGACCAATTAAGGATGCAGTCATATAAAATTTCCCTAGTTAGAAGATACCAACAGTGGAAGATTCATATGCAACTTCTCTTAAGGATTTATCACCTGAAGATAATAGAGAATTATGGGCCTTTACAAGAACATTAGCAGACACATCTTGGTGGGTGGAAGTGGTATGTCCATCGACGGACTGACCAATGACAGGTTTCTTAGGTCTGTGAAGAGCATTGATGAGCCCTTGTTGGACAAGAAAATCCCTCACCTTAATTTTCCAAAGATTGAAGTCGTTATCACCATCAAACTTTTCTATTTCGTACTTAGTAGATTCCTTAGTCTTATCTGAAGGATCTGATGCAAATTATTGGGGACAACATTGTGTGGTTTTCCCCCACGCAACAACCTAGGATCAACTGGATGGGATTGGTTTCTATTATGTTTGCATAAATAAAAAATGAACAAGTGGGAAAATACGATGGTCGCAGAAGAAACGAGGTTTGGTGGATTGGTGTAGCCCAATCTATTTGGATGATGTTGGGTTGAATGCTTACAACCCATATTGTGCATCAGGTTGCAACTCTCGCGGGTCAAGCTCTGTGGTGAGCTCATTGGGGGTTGCAAGGGGTAACGCATCCCTGCTCCGGGGGTCCGGGGACCTTCGGTCCTCGGCCTAGATTTTGAGGAATTTTCACAACTCTGACTGACTATAACAGAGTTGACCAAGCGACACTGATAGGGTACTATAGTAGTGCGGACTTTGGCATGGCACTGTATCAAAGCTGGCCGACACACCGACAGGGCACTGTGGCAGTGCAAACTTTAAATACAATGGTATTGTAGCTCCGCAAACTTCCTACCACCAGCCACTATAGCAGATTGGACTTGGGTGGCCGCAGCACTGTAGCAATGTAGACTTTCAACCATCGTTCACTATAGCACAATGAACTAACTGTGCGGTTGGTGGAATAGTACATCATCTTTTTTATTGGATCATTTTGGGTTAGGGTTTTCATGTTGTGAAACTTTGATATTCTCTCTGTATTGTGCTCCCAAATCATAGCGAAATTTTATTTCTTCGTGGGCGTAAAGATTATTCTTGAACCACATAAATTGTTGTATCCTGTGAGATCTTCTTCTCGTTCTTTTCTCATTGTTTTATTATGTCTTTTCTTCATCTGCAAACATATTTTGTCATTGCGACTCCCAGCGTTTCTGTAAGAATTTTTGGCAAGTCAAGATTGGGGGATATAAGAACGAAAGAAAGAAAAAACAAAAGCAGTAAAGAACACAATTATTTAATGTGCTTTGGGCCGATTTGGTCTTACGTGCACGGCAAAAACATGACTCACGTGATTTTATTAAGCTCAAAAAAAACATAATACAATAGATGATCTGTCACGACCCATCCCCCAGGGCCCGTGCCATGACATACCCCAAGCCCGCCTCCTAAAGGTCAAGGGTTGGCGACTAGCGCTGAAGGCATCAACCTGCAAGTGGGAGGCATTAGCCTGAGTACCTGTACGCACGCACACACAACCATGTCCCAACGTTGGAAAAGTAAACAAGAATTCCACTAAACAACCACTGAGTACAAGTACAACTGAAAGTCAAATGGTCAGAATACAAACCCAACAAAATACTAACTGGAAAACAGGAAAGTACAAAAGAAACTCCGGAAGTCGTCTGCCGGAAACCCCACCTGATGGGTAAGTAAAGAGTAGATGCTGGAAGTTGTAGAAGTACGTCCCGCCTTCCTGGTCTCACGGGGCACCGCCGGGTCCTGGGCCACCAAGTCCTCCATCAAGGCACCGATCGTCTGCACCAGACACAACATGTGCGGGCGAAGCCCGTGCAGGGGTGAGTAACAATATACTCAGTAGGGACCCCAAAACAAAAATGAAAGACCACAAATAAATCCACAAACAAACCACAAAGCAAGATCACCAAGCATGATCATGAAGCAAGACATCTCACACCAGGTATATTCTAAAGTAGGAAAGTAGAACCATTAGTCACATCATCGAACACCATGGGTTGCTGGAGAACTCCTCCGCAATGAGTACAGTGGGTCTTCTGGGTCACACATAAGCTACTTCCCGCTAACCTAGGACTGTTGTGATACTCATCCCTGATGAGTATCGTGGGCATGTTGGGTCACACAGAAGTCGCTCCCCACCGTGGGCATGCCGGGTCACACAGAAGCTGCTTCCCACCTATGGTCATACTGAGGTACTCCTCCTGTCGAGTACCGTGGGTCTATCGGGTCACACAGAAGTCACTCCCCACTGTGGGTCTGTCGGGTCACACAGAAGTCGCTTCCCACTGGGTCATAGTATATGATCCACACAGGGTCGATCGTCAGCAGTCTTTAGGTCTCAACCAACCGCAGGGTTTCCGCATGTAGCAAGCTTGATCTCAGGAGAACCGCTCCCCAAGTCATTCGTTGAATTTAAACTTCCATGAAATCCTCCATAGAGTATGCTAAAAGATTCGCCTCGTCGCGAGGGTTCCAACACCGCAAACAGCTCGTCAATCGGATGCCCAGTTTTCAAGATATTAATGTTTTTCCAAAAGGGGTCGGTTGGGTCCAGGTTCGGTCCATTGGACCACGGATCTGGTCCGGCCCGCTTGGGCGGGGCTTGTCTGGTCCTCCAGAGGCGAACCAGTTCTCCGCCTGGCCGGGACGCGGTAAGCGGTCGCATCCGGCTCCCTCCCTACCTCGCGGGTCGTTCGCGGGGCCAGCTCCACAGCTGCGGTCGATCGACCGCGGCTTTGTCGCGTCCGCGATGCACCGACGCGGCCAAGTAGTCGCGTCCACCCGCCGCAAGCCGGCTGCCCTTGTCGCACTGCCGTCATCGGTAGACCGTATCATCCTTGTAAGAACCCGATTTTTTATATAAAAGACTTTGGAATATTCTTGATGTTATTCCAGAGCAGCGCCTTCAGACGGCGTGCGATTCCGAGCCCCGGTGTGGCCGGAAATAAATTTCCAGTGCGTTCACACTTGGCATGCCAATTAAGCAGAATAACTCCTAAACGATAGTTCAGACGGGAAAACCGAGGGGCGTTTTCGTAATTTAGCGGTCTCACACGTTAAGTTTTATAACTTTTGAATGGGGTCTCGAATTAAAATTCAGAGACCGTCGCTGTGCTCAGGAGGTGGTGTTTACCATAGGGGAGGTTTAACCTCGACCCCGTCGAGAGTTTCGGATGCAGGTTAATTTGGGGGTTTAAATTAATTAAAAAAATTAATTAGTTTTTCTTTATTTAAACCTAAACTCACCCCCCCCCCTCCCTTGTTCTCTCTCAAGCGGAAGAAGCCCCAACAAGAGCCCCTCTCCCTTCATCGAGCTCTCCTCCTCTCCTCCCCAAGGTGGTGCGCGGCTTCGGCGGATCGACGGCGAAGCTCCGGGCTATGCCCAACAAGGTAGGAGATCTTCGTTTCGTATTTTAACTTCGAACCTCTCCTTTGAACTCAAATTACAGTGTCAAATTGATGTTTAATTTCCGAGAAAAGCCCATGAATGCGTAGTATATTTTCTGATCTTCCCGACACACGTTTCGGATTCAAATTCTGAGCTCTGAGGCGTCTGTAGCTGTCTGACGAATATTCGAGGTTGTTTTGGGTGTTTTATGGTGGATCTGGCCAGTCCGGCGGGTCTCCGGCAGTCCAGGGCGGTTGAGCAGAGGCGCAGCGGGTCGGCGTCGACGGTCCAAGGCGGCGGGGCTTCTCAGCAACGGAGGTCGGCCAGGCGGTCAGCAGGACGAGGGCGACGGCGGCCGGGTGAGGGAGCGCAGCAGGCGGCCGCGGGCGTCAGCGGGTCAGCGGGGTCGTCGGCGCTCGGGTGGACCG
Organism: Viscum album; assembly: GCA_963277665.1. Taxonomy (NCBI): domain Eukaryota; kingdom Viridiplantae; phylum Streptophyta; class Magnoliopsida; order Santalales; family Viscaceae; genus Viscum; species Viscum album. The sequence goes on along the minus strand of OY728125.1, from coordinate 736,970,220 downwards.
GGGTCGCAGCCGCGACTCTGCGCGGGAGACCGAGACCCGCGCTAGGCGGGTCTCCACGTGAAACAAAGACCGGCCACAAGGGCCAATCGGTGCTAGGGTGGACCGCGGGTTCACAGCCGGGGCGCGCGGCTGAGCTGCGGGCCGGCGCTGCGAGCCGGGCCGGCCGGCACGGGCCAACCCAAGCCGATCCAGCCCAAGGGGATTCGTCCCCTCGACTTCGAACACCCGTAATCTTCACTACGGGTGTCCGTTTTGTGTGTCGTCTGCGGCAGTGTGATCCTTGACTCGAGAATAACTTTTTGAGATGACCTCGGGGATTTTTAATTCCCGAGATAAGGGGCTCAGTGGCGCGACACGTACATTAAGTGGTTTAGTGCTTTTTCCGAGGTTCTTGTTTTGGGTGGTGCGGACACATCCGGAGTCCGTTTTGAGCATCGTCAGCGGTGTTGCGACCCCGGCGTCGAGACGAAGATTTCTAAGGGGTTTTCGGGCGTTGAAACCGGAGTTGAGGCGTGGGCCCCACGGCCCCGTCTTTTAAGCTGGGAGTAGTGTTTAGCAACTTTCTCATCGGACGTCCGTTCGGGGCGTGCGAACAGTAGATTCTGAGTGTTTTTTCGAGGGCATTGCAATGGCGCAATCCGCCCTCTTTAATTCTGCACGATTGTGCGGGCCCCACGAGGGCCGTTTTGGGAGTTGGTGGTGATTTCCATCTTTTTCTCCGGATATTCGTTCCACGCAAGTAAGTAGTCAATTTGACATGTTTTCCCGAGGGCATCGCAGTGGTGTGATGCACCCGACTATTTTCGGGATCGAGGCTCAGTACCACGAGACGTCGTCCGGGCGTAAAGTGGTGTTGGATGACTTTTCCATCAGATATCCGTTGGAGGCGAGTAAATAGTCTATCTCGCATGTTTTTCCGTGAGGATTACAACGGTGTGATCCGTTTGGATGTGCGGAATCTCATCTGAGATCTTATTAAATGTGGAAGCATGAAAGGTGTACCGGTGGTGGTTCTTCCTGCGGTGTTTGTTGACGTGTGATCGCGTTCACTCATGTGAGAGTGAAGTTAGTGTTTGAAGAGGTGTGGTCGGTCGTGCTAGGGTCGTAGAGGAAGAAAGTTGGCGAAATTACGTTGTCGCCCTTCGTGTTGACTTTGGGTGCCATGCGTTCGATAGCCTTTGGGCTAGAAATGTGATATACTCTGAGAGTATACGAAATTGTTGGGAGGTACATTTTGTAGTTGTACCCAGGAACGTTTGTGTTCATGGTTTGGAGATGAGTTAGGGCCACACGTCGTGTGGGCCCCTTGTGCCTGTCGTGTTCTGCTTTACATACCTTTGATCTCTCACGACGTAGATGGTCTCTCTGTTCACGATGGTTTAGACCAGCAGGGTTGAGTGGTTTCCCCTGGTTCTGTTCTCAACAGTGTGATCGGAGGAGTTGTTTGGGTTCCCCTTTTTCCTTTAGTCGTGTTGGCTTTCAGTAACACGTCCCTTCGTGTTCCCTGGTAGAGTTTTTTAGGATTCGGTGTGACCAATACATCACGCGGGCATCGATCCTCTACCCAGGAGGTTGTTTCCAATAGGGATGGCCAGAGTAGTTCCGGGTTTACCCTCCAGTGGGGCTGGGTAGTGGGTTGCTCATCGATTTCTTCGGGTTTACCCTCCAGCGGGGTTCGGCAGTGGGTTGCTCATTGACCTCTTAGGGTTTACCCTCCAGTAGAGACTGGGCAGTGGGTTACCCGACAACCTCTTAGGGTTTACCCTCCAGCAGAGATTGGGCAGTGGGTTACCCGATGACCTCTTAGGGTTTACCCTCCAGCAGAGACTAGGCAGTGGGTTACCTGACGACCTCTTAGGGTTTACCCTCCAGCAGAGACTGGGTAGTGGATTACCCGACGACCTCTTAGGGTTTTCCACCCAGCAGAGACTGGGCAGTGGGTTACTTGACGACCTCTTAAGGTTTCCCGCCCAGCAGAGACTGGGCAGTGGGTTACCCAAAGACTTCTCTCAGACTCGGTCCTTTCTACTAGGCTAGTTTGTGGCTTTTCTTCGTGACTACCGAAGCGGGACCCTTGGTTGTACGGGTCAGTGATGTGACAGCTTTGACTTTGAGGACCTCTCGATTGTGTGACAGTGATGAGGTGTGGTTTGACTTTCCCCAAAACTCTCAAGAACGAGGGGCGCTTTCCCCATCGAGATGTGTCCTTGTGACGCGACCTAAAACCATGTGGGGGAGTCAATGTCGCCCAAAGCGGATAGTGTCGAGGTGCGGTGATTTGAGCCCCCTGACTTGTAGTTCGGGGCAGACGTATGGGATACTGGGCATCAATAGTGTTTACTTCTGGGAATGTTGGCGACTCACTTTTTTGGGCTGAGCTATGAGATGGAGATCCTCTTACGATCTTGTTCAGGTTTCTTGTTGAGCATATGGATATGTGTATACCTTGTTCTAGTATCCACTTCTTGGGTTTTGGTTACTCTCCTTCCAGGAGAGGCGAAGACATGCGGGGTATGCCACGTGCTTTCCGTGTCTAGCTTCTCGTGGTTGGACGAGTCTACTCTCCTGCTATAGGTAGCGAAGGCTCAACGGGAAGTTCATCTTCTCACCGTTTCTAACTCCTTGTGTTAAGACGAGTCTATTTCCTTCCTCTTGTTGGGTTGAGTTGTACTCTTTACTACACTCTCTGTTGTACTCCTTTACTATTCCTTGTTCGATCTACTGCTCACTTTTCGGTACCTCCTTTGTTGCTCCCTTGAGCCTTTGGGGTATCCTACTGAGTATTTTTATACTCACCCTTGCTTGGGCTTTGCCCACACTTGGTGTGCCCTTGCAGACGACGGACAGGTTGCTCGTGACTACAGAGGAGTTTGGGAGTTTGGGAGCTTGGACCGCGTGCGGTGGTCATAGTCAGGTTCCAGGTGTGGGACTCTCCCAGTTGTTTTACTTTTGTTTACCTGTTGCAGGGTTGTGGAACTTTTCTGGTTGGGCACGTGTTTTGCCCTTTTCTTTTCAGTTTGCCTTCAGCACTCATTTTGTACTGTTTAGAGGTCGATGCACCTTTGTAGTTTGTTTTTAGCAGTTGGTACTTCACTTTTCCTTTTACTCTGCACTTCTGCATTGAGTGGGTTGCATGTGTGTGTACAGGTACTTAGGCAAAGGTCTCCCCGAGTTGTTTAGCCTTCGGCGCTTGTCGTCAGCCCCTGGCCTATAGAGGCGGGCTTGGGGTAGTTGCGGCTCGAGCCCGGGTAGGGTCGGTTCGTGACAAAGTGGTATCAGAGGTGGTTCGTTCCTTGGGATGTTGTTCGGACGTCCCTAAAGAGGAATTGGTTGGGATTTAGGGCAGCGGTGTCAACGTGTCTTGAGAGCGGCTCTCAGGCCAGGGAGTCCAGTGATGGTGCGGCGGCCGATGTATCCATTCACCAGGACCCTGATAACCCGCTTGTCGACTCGGCATGCTGAGACACTCGTTGTAGGGAAATTGGTTTGTGCATCACATAAGATTGAGTCTTTGACTGTCCTTCTTGAGTCAGCTCCCCATTGCTGTTACTGTAATATACATATATGCTCATCTGATCGCGATGCTCCTTGATAACATTCAGGATGCCCCCGTGAAGACAGCCAACCAGGATACTAGCATTGGTTCGTGATGACGACCCTGTGAGATATGAGGCCTCAGTCCAGAACTCATCATGCGATCCCCTTTCCCCGGGTGGGCCGGTAGTATCACCCCCACCTGGTGAGCAGTAGATAGCTCCTGCTTAGTAGACGGAGCTTGAGCGTAGGTTGAACGCGCACCCTGAGTTCCAGCGACAGAGACTGCTGAGGTTCAGTGGTGAGTCAGACCCTCAGGCAGCAGAGGTTTGGCTAGAGATGGTGCTTTGCCTCTTCAGGCTTGCGCAGACACCGGCAGATTAGAGGGTGGCTCTAGCAGCTATCCTTTTTCACGAAGCAGTTGGGCGTTGGTTGAGTCTGGTGACTCAGTTACTTGATGAGTCATCACTTTCATGGGGCGAATTTCAGTTGTTGTTTCGTGAGGAGTTTTACCTCTCCTGCTTACGCTCCGTTCAGATCCAGGAGCTCCTGCAGTTTTAGCAGGGAAGGATGATGGTGACTGAGTGCACGACTAGTTTCGCAGACCATGCACGTTTTTACCTGGACTTGGTCCACGACGGCAACTTTCGAGCGCAGGAGTTCGAGCAGGGTCTCCGGAGAGAGATTCGTGTTGTCATAGTACCCTTGGGCATTCCCACTTATGTCGAGGTGTTGAAGCAGGCGCTGGTGACAGAGAGCTTCCTGTCACGCTTTACAGTTGGTGGTAGTGGTAGGCACGATGGAGCCGAGACTTCTGTCGCAGCTAGCGGGCGTCAGCTGACAGAACCTCGACGCAGGCAGCCTTCCCACCACCAGTTTCGGAGACGTGGTCGTACACCACAATGGCGCCGGAGGGCAGCAGGGAAGCCCGGAGAGTGTCGGTGCTATGCTTATGGTGGGCAAGGTAACTTGGCATGGGACTGCCCGACCAGGTATGCTGAGAACTTCGGACAGGCAGAAGGTGCACCACCACGACAGAGGCAGCGCCGTGATCGGAGTAACGCCCAGAGAGGTGGTGCTAGCGGAGGAGCGGGGGGAGCTGGTAGTGGGGGACGACTTTACGAGGTCTTCCCATCACCACTAGGTGGTCCACGTCAGGCTCCGGGAGCTGATAGTTGGGACCACGGACAACCGCGAGCTTTGGATGTCTACGATCCTGCAGAGCATGAGATGATAAGAGGTACGCTTTATGGCTCTTCTAATTTTTGAAGTAGAATTGTTAGACTCTGTGTGTGAAATTATTTTTCTCCATGCTCCTTGCTTGAGTTGTTACCAGGGTGACGCAGGGCGTCGGTGTAACCCTGTGTTAGTAGAGTAGAAGGCGTGGAAACTTTTCTTTAGTTGATGGTGTCGACTCCTTCACCTTCCGAGTGTGTAAGAGAGTCTTGGTTGTGAGACATCAACTGTGAAACCTTGCGTGACCAGATATCCTTGAGTGTTTCACCATATGGATATTCTGAAGGAGGGAATCACCAGGCTTTGTCCCAGGTCCAAACGGTGATTCCAGTCACGGCCTGCGACGTGGGGATTCGACCGGGGATGTGAGCTACCCCCAAGGGCCTTCGAGTTGTTTGAGACTGTGCGAAGGGATGGTGAGGTTGTCTACCGCCTTGCCCTAACCCCCCAAAGTCTGGAGTGGGTGCACGATGCCTCCCACGTGACATACCTGAGGAGATGTGTGCATGCTCCTATGCACGTCATCGGAGAGGGCAAACCTCATGTGAACGGATCAAATCCTTTGGTCCATGTGTGGTGGCGTAGAACTGTGCAAGAGTTCTTTTGGGTACGGGAGAGCCAAGTGTGGGCTTAGTACCCTAAGTTGTTTCCCTAGTTTTGCTTTTCGGGGACGAAAATCTTGGAGGGAATGATGTAGTAACCTAGTTTTTCTATAAAATACTTTGGAATATTCTTGATGTTATTCCAGAGCAGCACCTTCAGACGGCATGCGATTCTGAGCCCCGGTGTGGCCGAAATTAAATTTTCAGTGTGTTCACACTGGGCACGCCAATTAAGCAGAATAACTCCTAAACGGTAGTTCAGATGGGAAAATGAGGGCACCGTTGAGTCCGGAGCATGTTGTTTACCCTAGTAGGAGTGTAACTTTCACAGGCGCGGGCCTTCTGTAAAAAATGCCACCAGGGGCGTTTTCATAATTTAGCGGCCTCGAACGTTACGTTTTTTAACTTTTGAACGGGGCCTCGAATTAAAATTCAGAGACCGCCGTTGTGATCAGGAGGTAGTGTTTACCCTAGGGGAGGCTTAACCTCGACCCCGTCGAGAGTTTCAGATGCGGGTTAATTTGGAGGTTTAAATTAATTAAAAAATTTAATTAGTTTTTCTTTATTTAAACCTAAACTCACCCCTCCTCTTCCCTTGTTCTCTCTCTGGCGGAAGAAGCCCCAACAAGAGCCCCTCTCCCTTAATCGATCTCTCCTCCCCAAGGTGGTGCGCGGCTTCGGCGGATCGACGGCGAAGCTCCGGGCTACGGCCAACAAGGTAGGAGATCTTCGTTTCGTATTTTAACTTTGAACCTCTCCTTTGAACTCAAATTATAGTGTCAAAATGATGTTTAATTTCCGAGAAAAACCCATGAATGCGTAGTATATTTTCTGAGCTTTCCGATGCACATTTTGGATTTGAATTCCGAGCTCCGAGGCATCCGCAGCTGTTCGACGAAGATTCAAGGTTGTTTTGGGTGTTTTCCGGCAGATATGGTCGGTCCGGCGGGTCTCCGGCGGTCCAGGGCGGTCAAGCGAAGGCGCAGCGGGTCAACGTCGGCGGTCCAGGGTGGCGGAGCTTCTCAGTAGCGGAGGTCGGCCAGGCGGTCGGCGGGCCGAGGGCGACGACGGCCGGGCGAGGGAGCGCAGCAGGTGGCCGCGGGCGTCAGCGGGTCAGCGGGGTCGTCGGCGCTCGGGTGGACCGGGGTCGCGGTCGCGACTCCGCACGGGAGACAGAGACCCGCGCTCGGCGGGTCTCCGAGTGAAACAAAGACCGGCCACGAGGGCCGGTCGGTGCTAGGGTGGACCGCGGGTCCACGGCCGGGCCGCGCGGCTGAGCCGCGGGCTGGCGCTGCGAGCCGGGCCAGCCCAAGGGGATTCTTCCCCTCGACTTCGGACACCCGTAATCTTCACTACGGGTGTCCGTTTTGTGTGCAGTCTGGGACAGTGTGATCCTCGGCTCGAGAAGAACTTTTTGAGATGGTCTCGAGGATTTGTAATTCCCGAGACGAGGGGCTCTGGTTTAGCGTTTTTTCCGAGGTTCTTGTTTTGGGTGGTGCGGACACATCCGGAGTCCGTTTTGAGCGCCGTCAGCGGTGTTGCAACCCTGGCGTCGAGACGAAGATTTCTAAGGGGTTTTCGGGTGTTGAAACCGGAGTTGAGGCATGGGCCCCACGGCCCCGTCTTTTAAGCTGGGAGCAGCGTTTAGCAACTTTCTCATCGGACGTCCGTTCGGGGCGTGCGAACAGTAGATTCTGAGTGTTTTTTCGAGGGCATTGCAATGGCGCAATCCGCCCTCTTTAATTATGCACGATGGTGCGGGCCCCACGAGGGTCGTTTTGAGAGTTGGCGGTGATTTTTATCTTTATCATCGGGTGACCATTTCGGATAAGTAGATAGTCAATCTTGTGTACTTTTTCGAGGGGATCGCAACAGTGTGATCCGTTCGTAGCGCTTCGGGACCAGGATGCGGGTCCCACGTAGCACCGCTTGTGTGCGGTATGGAAATATGCATCTTTTTCTCCGGATATCTGTTTCACGCATGTAAGTAGTCAATTTGACATGTTTTCCCGAGGGCATCGCAGTGGTGTGATGCGCCTGACTGTTTTCGGGACCGAGGCTCGGCACCACGGGACGTCGTTCGGGCGTGAAGCGGTGTTGGATGACTTTTCCGTCAGATATCCGTTGGAGGCGAGTAAATAGTCTATCTCGCATATTTTTTTGTGAGGATTACAACGGTGCGATCCATTTGGATGTGCGGAGTCTCATCCGAGATCTTATTAAATGTGGAAGCATGAAAGGTGTACTGGTGGTGGTTCTTCCTGCGGTGTTTGTAGGGAACCCTTGGCGTGTGATCGTGTTCACTCCTGTGAGAGTGAAGTTAGTGTTTAAAGAGGTGTGGTTGGTCATGCTAGGGTCGTAGAGGAAGCAAGTTTGTGAAATTACGTTGTCGCCCTTCGCGTTGACTTTGGGTGTCATGCGTTCGATAGCCTTTGGGCTAGAGATGTGATATACTCTGGGAGTATACGAGAATGTTGGGAGGTACATTTTGTAGTTGTACCCGGGAACGTTTGTGTTCGTGGTTTGGTGATGAGTTAGGGTCACACGTCGTGTGGGCCCCTTGTGCGTGTCGTGTTCTGATTTACGTACCATTGATCTCTCACGACGTAGAGGGTCCCTCTGTTCATGATGGTTTAAACCAGCAGGGTTGAGTGGTTTCCCCTGGTTCTGTTCTCGACGGTGTGATCGGCGAAGTTATTTGGGTTCACTTTTTTCCTTTATCCGTGTGGGCTTTCAGTATCACGTCCCTTTGTGTTCCCTCGTATAGTTTTTGAGGATTCGGTGTGACCAATACATCACGCGAGCACTAATCCTCTACCCAGGAGGTTGTTTCCAGTAGGGATGGCCAGAGCAGTTCCGGGTTTACCCTCCAGCGGGGCTGGGCAGTGGGTTGCTCATCGATTTCTTCGGGTTTACCCTCCAGCAGGGTTGGGCAGTGGGTTGCTCATTGACCTCTTAGGATTTATCCTCCAGCAGAGACTGGGTAGTGGGTTACCCGATGACCTCTTAGGGTTTACCCTCCAACAGAGACTGGGCAGTGGGTTACCCTCCAACAGAGACTGGGTAGTGGGTTACCCGACGACCTCTTAGGGTTTACCCTCCAATAGAGACCGGACAGTGGGTTACCCGACGACCTCTTGGGGTTTACCCTCGAGCAATGACTGGGCAATGGGTTACCCGATGACCTCTTAGGGTTTACCCTCCAGCAGAAACTGGGCAGTGGGTTACCCGACGACTTCTCTCAGACTCAGTCCTTTCTACTAGGCTAGTCTGTGGGTTTTCTCCGTGACTACCGGAGCGGTACCCTTGGTTGTACGGGTCAGTGATGTGACAGCTTTGACTTTGAGGACCTCTCGACTGTGTGACAGTGACGAGGTGTGATTTGACTTTTTCCAGAACTCTCAAGAACGAGGGGCGCTTTCCCCACCAAGACGCGTCCTTGTGACGCAACCTAAAACCGTGCAGGCGAGTTAGTGCCGCCCAAAGTGAATAGTGTTGAGGTGCGGTGATTTGAGCCCTTTGACTTGCAGTTCGGGGCAGACGTACGAGATACTGGGCATCGATGGTGTTTACTTCTGGGACTGTTGGCGACTCACTTTCTTGGGATGAGCTATGAGATGGAGATCCTCTTGCGATCTTGTTCGGGTTTCTTGTTGAGCATATGGATATGTATATACCTTGTTCCAGTACTCACTTCTTGGGTTTTGGTTACTCTCCTTCTAGGAGAGGCGAAGACGCACAGGGTATGTCGCGTGCTTTCCGTGTCTAGCTTCTCGTGATTGGACGAGTTTACTCTCCTGCTATAGGTAGCGAAGGCTCGATAGGAAGTTCATCTTCTCACCATTTCTAGCTCCTTGTGTTAGGACGAGTCTACTTCCTTCCTCTTATTGGGTTGAGCGGTACTCTTTACTACACTCTCTATTATACTCCTTTATTATTCCCTGTTCGATCTACTGTTCACTCTTCGGTACCTCCTTTGTTGCTCCCTTGAGACTTCGGGGTATCCTACTAAGTATTTTTATACTCACCCCTGTTTGGGCTTTGCCCGCACTTGGTGTGCCCTTGCACACAATGGACAGGTTGCTCATGACTACAGAGGAGCTTAGGAGTTTGGGAGATTGGACCGCGTGCGGTGGTCATAGTCAGGTTCCAGGTGTGGGACTCTTCCAGTTGTTTTACTTTTGTTTACCTATTGTCGGGTTGTGGCACTTTTCTGGTTGGGTGCGTGTTTTGCCATTTTCTTTTCAGTTTACCTTCAGCACTTACTTTGTACTGTTTAGAGGTCGATGCACCTTTGTAGTTTGTTTTTAGCAGTTGGTACTTTACTTTTCCTTTTACTCTGCACTTCTGCATTGAGTGGGCTGCGTGTGTGTATACAGGTACTTAGGCAAAGGCCTCCTCGAGTTGTTTAGCCTTTGGCGCTCGTCGCCAGCCCCTGGCCTATGGAGGCGGGATTGGGGTAGTTGCGGCTCAAGCCCGGGTAGGGTCGGGTCGTGACAGTCCTCCTAACGCACTGGTGGTTTCTTCCGCAGACCACCAGGTCTGCACCGGTGGTTCGTTCTTCGTACCGACTGCGCCTCCGGCCTCCGTGGGGTATCGCCTTCCCTGCGAAGGCCTTGAATCTGCCTTACCGCCCCTTTCAAAATGCTCAGCCATGAAGAACGCATGAGTGAAGGAGCTTGAGCCTTGTTTGTGTCGGCTCACACCCTTCGCGTTAGAGTTTTAAAACAAGGGAGGTTTGGAGATGATGTTTTATCAACAATAATTCAATCCCAGATAGAAAACCCAAGAAACATCACCCTCCCTCAAGAAAGGACAATCCGCGGATCAATATGTTCGTGGGTTAATCTTCATTCGTCGTTTAGAATGAAGAATGGGGAAAACGTAAAACAAATAAACCCCTACCTCGATCGACGATCGTCGTTGAAGTGCTTCGCCCTCGAGGATTCAAGCTCTGTTGGCGTTCGTCACTTCCCGATCTCGTTCATCGTAAAGCGTCGACGTTGCTAGTGATCTTGTTGGTGTTCATCGTTCGTCGTAGGGGAGGAATTTTACCGTAGGTTTGTCGGAGGAAATTCCACCAATTGATTTCTCCAACGTGATGTTAAAAGAAAACACGTCGCAACGTTTCTGTTACGCTGCGACGTCGCGTCGTTACGCTGTTTCATTTATGAAACAGTGTATCTGTTATGCTTCAATTAAACTAGGCATTAAGGAGCTTCCTTTAATGTGTATCGTCGTCGTCGTCCGTCGCTCAACGGTGAGAAGGAAAATAAAATAACTTTTTTAAGTTATTTTATTATTTTTTGAAAAGTCTGAAAAAATAACGTCTCTGTCCGACCCTTACCGATCGAAGTTAAGTCCTTTCTAGGTGAATCTCGGTGTTCTGAGTTCAACGGTGCCCTCGGATTTTCAATCTGATCACCAATTCAAAAGTTAAAAAAAATTGCTCGCACGTTTACTTAAACAAACTTAAAAAAAGTTCAAAATTATATTCCGGGCTCACCAGGCCTCAGAATAACGTGTCGTTAAAGCGTGTGGTCTTGAAATAATTCCATATAATTTAAAAAAACACCGAATTTCTGAGACATTGCATTCTTCTCACCTTAGGGTTTTACATCCCCGAAAGTCAAAACAAGGGCTAATCAAACAAATGGGGGTACTGAGCGCGAATTTGAGCCTCCTGCTCCCATGTTCTCTCTTGTAGATTCTTGTGTTGTCACCGAACGCACACCATAGGAATCGACTGTCCACGAAGAACCCGCTTTTGTCGATCCTCAATCTCCACTGAGAACTCTACAAATGTCGCATCATCGTCAATGTCCAGCTCGCCCCAGTCGATGACGTGCGATGGATCATGCACGTACTGTAACACCTCAAGCTTCTACGGTACGCTTCTCTTTGAATAATGTGATAGCGTGTATTGTACGCAACACCGAGTTCTAACACACCATAACCAATCAAACTAGCCGTTATGAATAGTAATACCTACCTTTTGAAATTATATATATTTTATATTTTAAAATGGACTTCATTTTTGGATTCGGAATATCGAATTTAGCCTAAGGTGAAATTTTTGTACTTTTTGGATAACTTTCATATTTTGATGAATAGTGAAAATTACTAAATTTTAATTAAAAACAAATTTTTTAATCAAAATAATTAATAGTGATAAATTATGAATTTGAGTGGTTTTAAAGTATATTTAGAATATATTTTTACCATTTAATATAATGTTGGTCATTGGACATAATTTTACAATTAAACCGAACATAAACAAGTGTCAATCTTTTGATAGTTATTATCTCTTAAAAACACGCTTTTTGTTTTGACAGCGGGAATTAATTTTAAATTAATTTCTGCCACTTCTGTGTTTTGAATTTAGAAAAATGGATTCCATATTTGGAATCAGTATGTCCAAATTGTGTAAATAGGTAACTTTTATTTTTAGATATTTTGAATAATTACTGCGGTAAATTTTTTATTTACCATGGTTAAGGGTAAATCTGGTAAATAAGGGTTAAAAATAATATTATAATAATACTAAATTACCCTAAAACGTGTCCTAGCCTTATTGGTTGATACATGTTCGACCACAGGCATCTTTGGGTTGATTTTGGGACCCCATGGTGCCACTTGTAGGTGATAGGGACATTTTTTTTAATTAAGTTAAAATGAATATAAAAATAACACAAGCATATATCTTTTAGAAAAACAATTTTTACATAGGGTTATATATGTTGGATTTTAGATTATAAATATTCATTAGAAAGATAAAATGATTTCCTACATAATGATAGTTTATTTATAATTTTTAGACATTAAATAATTTAATTTATTTATGACACAATGATGATGAATTAATTACTATAATAGTGAAAAATTAAAATAATTGATATTATAAATACCCAAATAAATATAATATGAAACTTTTAATGAATTAAACTAATTTTATAGGATAATATGATATATTAGGATTGATTTAATTGACTTTTTTCGAAGTAATCAATCTGTTATGAGTTTCACAAAAATCAACTATTGAATAGTGTCAAAATTGACATAAAAGAGTTCTTAAAACAAATATTATATTATTAATTGCTATTAAATTCCTAAAAATCTAAGGTTCGGCCAAGAGACTTATATCATGATAGGTTCATCATTAATGGACCACTTGGGGGTCACTTGGATGTATATAGTATGTTTATTAACCATATTATATAAAAATACAAAGAGACATTGTAAAAGTGAAACTAATTAACTTAGAGTTAATACTTAAAGATAAGGTTAATATAAGTACCCAAATCTGTCTAAATTCTATTGGTTGAGTTGTTTTCGACCCATCCCCACCTTAACCTTTGAATAATCAACTTTGGAGCCATTGGAAACCGAATATGAATTTATTATAAACTAATATCTCTAGCTTTTTCAAAGGTGCCCCTCACCCCTCTTATAAAAGGGCACTCATCCTCATTTCTTCACACCTTCAAAGCCTTTTGGTTCGGCCAAACTCTGCCCAAATACTCTCCCAACTTCCCTCACTACAACCTAGAGGCCTTATTTTGATCAGAAAGCTAACCTAAGGAGCTCTTTTGATCAAATCAAAAGGAAAAAACCGAAGAAGAGGTAATGATTTCACCACCCTTTTCCAAGTTCCTTTCTTCTTCCACTTCTTCTTCCTTTGTTGTTACCATTATAAAATAATAACTCCAGTATCATATATATACTATGATGTTATTATAAATATGGTACAACCATATTCAGTATTCTATCCACCCTTTGAATAACATGTCACCATACGTGCGTACGTACGGCTTACCGTCTCCACGTCGTGGTGTAATTGTTATTCAATATAATATTATTTGGATGGGTATAATAATGATGTGTAACTCATGTAAATAATAAATATAACATGTTAATGATTCTTTATATATGATATACCATCCATTTATATATTATTTTAATATCAAAAGAATGATATTGTCGCTCGTACGTACGTACGGACTACCGTCTCCACGAACACGATGAGATTCATTCTCCATCGTATCCATTCAAGTATAATTATCATTTGATGATTTAAAAAATGATGTTTAAGGACTTGATATCATTCTGGATATGAATAATATACAACCTATCCTTTACAAACATGTCTTACGTAACAAAACATATAAAAGAAAATAAGAAAGTTAACACCCGAAACAACGATAATACTAAGATATTATTATCAAATCAATATTAAAAGATCATATATGATATCATATTAATGTATATGATTCTTGTATAATTTAATAACAATTATTTCACCATTATACGGGAGGTCAGCCTACCCCAACCAAGGAAAAGTATAAGGTAAGGGTTATTTCACAATCTCTTCATTATCCGAGGTTGTTTATATGTAATAATCTACTGGGATCTCTTTATCATCCACATCCATGTTTTCTTAAAAATGTATTTCAAAACATTTTTATTATTTACAAGAATATGGGTTAAAGTCATTTATACCCTTGTTTGACTTTTTATAAGAGGAATCTTTTCATCATTTTCAAAACAAGATCCTTTTTAACCTTTTTGACAGAATTAAGGTAAGAATGTTTTTTTTAACTTATACGGCGGGTGCAGTTATTTTCTGCCATTATAAAATCTTCAAAGCTTTCCTTACAAGCTTATAAGAATATTTTCAAAGAAAATGTTTTATTTTATATGGCTCTTAAATGATTTCAAAAATAGAAAGAGATATTTCTCTAAAAAGAGTTTTGATTTCATCTATGTCAAAACTTCTATATTGTATTGAAGGTTTTGTGATATGTTTGACTGTGAATGTGCTATTTTTATACCATTCATAGTTTATGGTGAAATTATTGACATTTTGTATGCTAGTTTTAATATGAATGTTTATGTTATGTTTAAACCTTTTCATATGGGAATGCATTGGACTTAATATGTGACGGGTGGAGCCCGTTATAGCTCCTCGATGCATCGGTAGGTCTCATGAGACAAACTAGTGTCTTGGCACAAGTCCTTGACAAAATCTTATTTGTAGTCTTGGCATGAGGCCTTGGCTATGTGGTTATGATAGTCTGGCATTATGCATTCCATCATTATGAAAGTGGTTATTGATTTTGCATGTGATTATTCGATTAGTAGAATATCCATGTGAATAAGTAAATGGCATTATTTCATTTTATTTATGTCATACCATGTTGAAAGTTCAAGTTTGAAAGGCTTTTTTTTAGTTATACATTGTCTTAAATGTTTATTCTTATTTATGAAAGTTTCCGCTATATTGTTATCTTTACTGGGCATTTGAGCTCACCCCTTTTCTATGTTTTATTTTTCCCAGGAAGTGAAGAAGTAAATTATGAATGACCTGCAGGGATATTATGTGGGGATATGAGTGTGGATTATGGAGACAATATGTTGTTGTAGTAGTTTTTCATTTTATGATGTAATGTAAGACTTATGAATATATCTAGTGTTTCCAAGGCTACTAAACCAATCGGTCTTTCGAGATTTGATCTTTCTTGTGATCATGCCAATGATATGTAATAATGCACCGACTCTGGGTAACTAGGGTCGGGGCGTTACATTTGGTATCAAAGGAAATTTAGTACAAACCTTGGAAGCTAGATTTAGATAAACTCTGATTAGAGCACGTAGACCTAAGATGAACTTTGAGGATTAGTATAGAAGAACTTCCTAGAATTTTTGTATTGTAGAGATTTTGTGAGTTTTCCGAGCAATACATCCCTGTCTGGATATGAGCAGGTAGAAGCGGCTCTGGCACAGATGTACCTAGGGGTAAAACCCGAAAACACCGCTTTGAACTAGACTCGAACGGGAACTGGTGCACGATAACGGGCCTTGCTGCACTCTTGGTTACGACACTCCTGGGGGATATGCTTAGGATAACTCTCATTTTCTTTACAAATCATTATGAAGGGTTTATGAGTATATACTTCCTCAAAGAAAACATTCTTATGATTATGGATTATATCCATAAATAGTTCAATTTATGTTAAGTGTTTTATAAGTATGGGATTATGTATTTTGATTCATAAACTGATCTAGTTTATGCCATTGTTTAGAAATGGCGCCTAGTGGAAAAATGGAAACCGTATCAATGCACGCACTCCATGTAGGGATTGTCATCCTGCTCAAGATAATTATAGTGGAGCTGGTGATGCAACTGGTGCCGATCAGCTAATCACCATACTGGGACAACTTACTCAGGTTATGAATAATAACCTTACCCGTATGGAGCACCCTGATCCACAGCGTGGAGGATCAATGTTAGATCGATTCATGAGGCAACAACCACCAACGTTCAATGGGAGTACAAATCCCTTAGTAGTTGAGCAATGGATAAATTCCCTAGAGAAAATATTTCAGGCTTTGGGGAGCAATGAAAGGGAAAAAGTTATCATGGCAGTTTACCGCCTCACTGGAGATGCTGATCAATGGTGGTCATTGATTCAAAACACGAAGGAAGATGATGAAGTATCAAATATGGAATGGAGAGAGTTCAAAGATCTGTTTTTAGAAAAATACTTTCCTCGCGACCATCGAGCAGATATGGAAAGGCAATTTCTGAGTTTGAGACAGAAGGAGGATGAGAATGTCACAAAGTATGAGGCTAACTTTACAAGGTTAGCAAGGTATGCTGGAGATTATATATGTAACCCAAGAAGTAAAATTGATTTTTTCTTTGACGGGTTAAAACCATTTCTTCGTCGAGCATTAGTCTCACAATCCTTTTCGTCGTATGAAGACATTGTCTCATGTGCTATCAAGACCGAAAAGGAATTCTCTAAGTCTTATGACTTTAAAGCAAAGCAAGAGAAGAAGAGACCTGCTGATCAATCTGGGAATGGAAATAAGGGGAAGAAGGGAAAGGTTGAATATCCATCTTGTGGTAAATGTGGGAAGAAACATCCTAGTACTTGCTTGAAGGGAATGGGAGTCTGTTACAAGTGTGGTGAAAAAGGCCACCAAGCTCGTGATTGCAATGGGAAGAAGGAAGCTACCAACGTTCAGTGCTACAATTGCAGGGAGATGGGGCATTATGCAAATGAATGTCCTAAGCGTCAGGAGAACTTACCTCAGAAAAGGCCAAGGGATCAAGGTCAGGCTTATGCTATCACTACTGCTGAGGTAGAAGCTCCGAAAGACGTGGTGGCAGGTAATTTAATGGTTTCCTCAAGTTTAGCAAATGCATTATTTGATTCTGGATCATCGCATTGTTTCATATCTTCCCAGTTTGCTAAGAAAATTAGATATTTCCAATTTGATTTAATAAGGGAGTTGTCAGTTAAAACTCCTAAGGGAAGTATCATTGCAACAAAGTTTTGTGAATCAGTCCCCATTAGAGCACATAAATGTTCGTTATCTGCTGATCTCATCGTCATACCTATGATTGAGTTTGATATAATCCTCGGTATGGACTGGCTTTCGGACTATGATGCGAAGATTTATTGTAAGAAGAAATAGGTTACGATTCTTGATGATAATGATAAGGAACACCTTATCTTTAGAGCAGAATCATCACCACCTAATTCTTATTTAGATCCACCCTCAATAGCTCAACTAAATTCAATTATTAGGGAGGAAGAGAATGAAATAACTGTGGGTGAGGAAAGGAATGTTCAAATAGAGGATGTACCTATTGTGAAAGAATTTGTAGATGTATTTCCGGAAGATTTACCTGGACATCCTCCAGAACGAGAAGTTGAGTTTTCCATTGATTTGATTCCTGGATCAAGGCCTATATCGAAGACCCCTTATAGAATTGCCACTATAGAGTCAGTCGAACTAAAGAAACAACTAGAGGAGTTGAGTAATAAAAGATTTATTCTCCCTAGTGTTTCTCCATGGGGAGCCCCTGTTCTTTTTGTTAAAAAGAAAGATGGATCTATGAGGTTATGTATCGATTACAGGGAGATCAATGCTATAACGATAAAGAACAAGTATCCCCTACCTCTTATTGATGGTTTATTTGACCAACTGCATGGAGTTCAATACTTTTCAAAGATTGACCTTCGATCTGGATACCATCAGTTGTGTGTGAAGAAGGAAGACATTCCGAAGACAGCATTTCGAACCAGGTACGGGCATTACGAGTTTACTGTAATGCCATTTGGATTGACTAATGCACCCTCTGTATTCATGGATCTGATGAATAGAGTTTTCAAGGGGTATCTCAATGAATTTGTGGTGGTATTTATTGATGATATCTTAGTATACTCTAAAAGCTACGAAGATCATGAAAATCACTTGCGCATTATCTTGAAGACTCCGAGAAGACGTGAATTATATGGGAAGTTTAGAAAGTGTGAATTCTGGCTTCATGAGATTTCTTTTCTTGGCCATATTGTCTCTAAAGATGGAATATCTGTTGATCCTTCTAAGACCAAGGCAATCCAAGAATGGCCAGCACCTACGAGTATAACTGAGGTACGTAGTTTTATTGGTTTGGAAGGTTATTATCGACGTTTCGTCCAGAATTTTGCCCGATTGGCTAACCCATTAACGAAGCTCACACGTAAAGGGGTTAAATTTGTTTGGACAAAAGAGTGTGAAGAATGTTTCGAAGAACTGAAGAGAAGATTAGTCAATGCTCCTATATTGACTCTACCATAGGGGAATGATGGGTTCGTTATTTATAGTGATGCATCAAAGAAAGGACTTGGTTGTGTCCTTATGCAGAATGATAGAGTTATTGTCTATGCATCACGACGGTTGAAAATTCATGAACAAAACTATCCTACTCATGATCTCGAGTTAGCAGCTGTGATCTTTGCTTTGAAAATATGGAGGCACTACCTCTATGGTGAAAAATGTGAGATTTATACTGATCACAAGAGTTTGAAGTATATCTTCTCACAAAAAGAACTCAACATGAGGCAAAGGAGATGGCTTGAATTACTCAAGGATTATGATTGTACGATACACTACCACCTGGGGAAAGCAAACAAGGTGGAAGATGCTTTGAGCAGAAAAGACCATGGAGTTTTGAACATGATGAGAATTGAAAGGGATCCAATTTTCATGGATCTAGTAAAGATGGACATGGGTATAACCAGGGAAGGTGAAAAATCAATGTTTTTTCAAATGGTTGCCAAACCATCTTTACTAGAAAGGATCAAGATTTCTCAGACCGATGATGAAGAATTACAAAAGAAGATTAAAGCTGTGAATGATGGGAGATTGAGAGACTTTGTGTATGAAGATGGAATTTTGAAATTTGGGAAGAGACTTTGTGTTCCCGATATGCCTGATCTAAAAAGGGAATTGCTGGATGATGCTCATAGTTCCAATTTCTCTATACACCCTGGGAGCACCAAAATGTATAGAGATTTGAAGGAACATTTTTGGTGGGACAATATGAAGAGGGAGATTATTGATTTTGTGTCAAGATGTATGGTTTGTCAGCAAGTTAAAGCTGGAAGGCAACAGCCTGGAGGAGTCATGCAACCTCTTCCCATACCGGAGTGGAAATGGGACAATATTACGATGGACTTTGTCATGGAGCTACCAAAGACTCCTAGAAGGAATGATGCAATATGGGTTATTGTTGATCGTCTTACCAAATCAGCACATTTTCTTGCTATAAGAGAAGATCTACCCCTGGAACGTCTACCAAGACTATATATTAATGAAGTTGTGAGACTTCATGGAGTACCTCTATCGATTGTTTCTGATCGTGATCCTCGTTTTACTTCAAGATTTTGGAAAAGTCTTCAGAAATCCCTGGATACTGAACTTCATTTGAGCACTGCTTACCACCCTCAGACAGACGGACAATCAGAACGGACTATTCAGACCTTAGAAGACATGTTGAGATCTTGCTCACTTGACTTTCAGGGTATGTGGGATCAATATTTACCTCTAGTAGAATTTTCCTATAACAATAGCTTCCATTTGAGTATTCAGATGGCACCATATGAAGCGTTATACGGGAAGAGATGTCGTACACCAACCTGTTGGGATGACGTTGGTGAAAGAAAACTTGTAGGCCCAGAACTGGTGGAGGAAACGATGGAAAAGGTGAAGGTAATCCAAAATCATATCAAAGCAGCTCAAAGTAGGCAGAAGATCTATGCTGATAATCGAAGGAAGGATTTGGAATTTCAAGTCGGTGATCATGTTTTCCTGAAGGTATCTCCATGGAAGGGAGTCATACGTTTTGGTAAGAAAGGTAAATTGAGTCACAGGTACATCGGACCTTTCGAAATTCTAGAACGAATTGGGGCTGTAGCTTACCGATTGGCAATGCCGCCAAGTCTCTCCAAAGTTCACGATGTGTTCAACGTATCTCTGTTGAGGAAATACATGCCTGACCCAACGCATGTACTCACCTATGAGGAATTAGAACTGGAACCCGATCTGTCTTATTGCGAAGAGCCCGTCAAGATTCTTGATACGAGAGAACAAGTACTGAGAAACCGGACGACGCGTCTGGTAAAAGTTATGTGGAGAAACCATAAGATGGAAGAGGCAACGTGGGAACCCGAGGAACTTATGATGAAGAACCACCCGAGTCTTTTCATGCGGTAGTATTCTAGAAATTTCGAAGACGAAATTATTTGAAGGATGAGAGAATGTAACACCCCAAGCTTCTACGGTACGCTTCTCTTTGAATAATGTGATAGCGTGTGTTGTACGCAACAACAAGTTCTAACACACCATAACCAATCAAACTAGCCGTTATGAATAGTAATACCTACTTTTTGAAATTATATATATTTTATATATTAAAATGGACTTCATTTTTGGATTTGGAATATCGAATTTAGCCTAAGGTGAAATTTTGGTACTTTTCGGATAACTTTCATATTTTGATGAATAGTGAAAATTACTAAATTTTAATTAAAAACAACTTTTTTAATCAAAATAATTAATAGTGATAAATTATGAATTTGAGTGGTTTTAAAGTATATTTAGAATATATTTTTACCATTTAATATAATGTTGGTCATTGGACATAGTTTTACAATTAAACCGAACATAAACAAGTGTCAATCTTTTGATAGTTATTATCTCTTAAAAACACGCTTTTTGTTTTGACAGCGGGAATTAATTTTAAATTAATTTCTACCACTTCTGTGTTTTGAATTTAGAAAAATGGATTCCATATTTGGAATCAGTATGTCCAAATTGTGTAAATAGGTAACTTTTATTTTTAGACATTTTGAATAATTACTGCGGTAAATATTTTATTTACCATGGTTAAAGGTAAATCCGGTAAATAAGGGTTAAAAAATAATATTATAATAATACTAAATTACCCTAAAACGTGTCCTAGCCTTATTGGTTGATACATGTTCGACCATAGGCATCTTTGGGTCGATTTTGGGACCCCATGGTTCCACTTGTAGGTGATAGGGACATTTTTTTTTAATTAAGTTAAAATGAATACAAAAATGACACAAGCATATATCTTTTAACAAAACAATTTTTACATAGGGTTATATATGTTGGATTTTAGATTATAAATATTCATTAGAAAGATAAAATGATTTCCTACATAATGATATTTTATTTATAATTTTTAGACATTAAATAATTTAATTTATTTATGACACAATGATGATGAATTAATTACTATAATAGTGAAAAATTAAAATAATTGATATTATAAATACCCAAATAAATATAATATGAAACTTTTAATGAATTAAACTAATTTTATATGATAATATGATATATTAGGATTGATTTAATTGACTTTGTTCGAAGTAATCAATCTGTTATGAGTTTCAAAAAAATCAACTATTGAATAGTGTCAAAATTGACATAAAAGAGTTCTTAAAACAAATATTATATTATTAATTGATATTAAATTCCTAAAAATCTAAGGTTCGGCCAAGAGACTTATATCATGATAGGTTCATCATTAATGGACCACTTGGGGGTCACTTGGATGTATATAGTATGTTTATTAACCATATTATATAAAAATACAAAGAGACATTGTAAAAGTGAAACTAATTAACTTAGAGTTAATACTTAAAGATAAGGTTAATATAAGTACCCAAACCTGTCTAAATTCTATTGGTTGAGTTGTTTTCGACCCATCCCCACCTTAACCTTTGAATAATAAACTTTGGAGCCATTGGAAACCGAATATGAATTTATTATAAACTAATATCTCTAGCTTTTCCAAAGGTGCCCCTCACCCCTCTTATAAAAGGGCACTCATTCTCATTTCTTCACACCTTCAAAACCTTTTGGTTCGGCCAAACTCTGCCCAAATACTCTCCCAACTTCCCTCACTACAACCTAGAGGCCTTAGTTTGATCATAAAGCCAACCTAAGGAGCCCTTTTGATCAAATCAAAAGGAAGAAACCGAAGAAGAGGTAATGATTTCACCACCCTTTTCCAAGTTCATTTCTTCTTCCACTTCTTCTTCCTTTGTTGTTACCATTATAAAATAATAACTCCAGTATCATATATATACTATGATGTTATTATAAATATGGTACAACCATATTCAGTATTCTATCCACCCTTTGAATAACATGTCACCATATGTGCGTACGTACGGCTTACCGTCTCCACGTCGTGGTGTAATTGTTATTCAATATAATATTATTTGGATGGGTATAATAATGATGTGTAACTCATGTAAATAATAAATATAACATGTTAATGATTCTGTATATATGATATACCATCCATTTATATATTATTTTAATATCAAAAGAATGATATTGTCGCTCGTGCGTACGTACGGACTACCGTCTCCACGAACGCGATGAGATTCATTCTCCATCGTATCCATTCAAGTATAATTATCATTTGATGATTTAAAAAATGATGTTTAAGGACTTGATATCATTCTGGATATGAATAATATACAACCTATCCTTTACAAACATGTCTTACGTAACAAAACATATAAAAAAACAATTAAGTTAACACCCGAAACAACGATAATACTAAGATATTATTATCAAATCAATATTAAAAGATCATATATGATATCATATTAATGTATATGATTCTTGTATAATTTAATAACAATTATTTCACCATTATACAGGAGGTTAGCCTACCCCAACCAAGGAAAAGTACAAGGTAATGGTTATTTCACAATCTCTTCATTATTCGAGGTTGTTTATATATAATAATCTACTGGGATCTCTTTATCATCCACATCCATGTTTTCTTAAAAATGTATTTCAAAACATTTTTATTATTTACAAGAATATGGGTTAAAGTCATTTATACCCTTGTTTGACTTTTTATAAGAGGAATCTTTCCGTCGTTTTCAAAACAAGGTCCTTTTTAACCTTTTCGACAGAATTAAGGTAAGAATGTTTTTTTTAACTTATACGGCGGGTGCAGTTATTTTCCGCCGTTATAAAATCTTCAAAGCTTTCCTTACAAGCTTATAAGAATATTTTCAAAGAAAATGTTTTATTTTATATGCCTCTTAAATGATTTCAAAAATAGAAAGAGATATTTCTCTAAAAAGAGTTTTGATTTCATCAATGTCAACATCCTTTGATGGATTTTACGCTTATTTGAAATTGATTTATTATGATACAAAACTTCTATATTGTATTGAAGGTTTTGTGATATGTTTGACTGTGGATGTGCTATTTTTATACCATTCATAGTTAATGGTTAAATTATTGACATTTCGTATGCTAGTTTTAATACGAATGTTTATGTTATGTTTAAACCTTTTCATATGGGAATGCATTGGACTTAATATGTGACGGGTGGAGCCTGCTATATCTCCTCGATGCATCGGTAGGTCTCATGAGACAAACTAGTGTCTTGGCACAAGGCCTTGACAAAATCTTATTTGTAGTCTTGGCACGAGGCCTTGGCTATGTGGTTATGATAGTCTGGCATTATGCATTCCATCAATATGAAAGTGGTTATTGATTTTGCATGTGATTATTCGATTAGTAGAATATCCATGTGAATAAGTAAATGGCATTATTTCATTTTATTTATGTCATACCATGTTGAAAGTTCAAGTTTGAAAGGCTTTTGTTTTAGTTATACATTGCCTTAAATGTTTATTCTTATTTATGAAAGTTTCCGCTATATTGTTATCCTTACTGGGCATTTGAGCTCACCCCTTTTCTATGTTTTATTTTTCCCAGGAAGTGAAGAAGTAAATTATGAATGACCTGCAGGAATATTATGTGGGGATATGAGTGTGGATTATGGAGACAATATGTTGTTGTTGTAGTTTTTCATTTTATGATGTAATGTAAGACTTATGAATATATCTAGTGTTTCCAAGGCTACTAAACCAATCGGTCTTTCGAGATTTGATCTTTCTTGTGATCATGCCAATGATATGTAATAATGCACCGACTCTGGGTAACTAGGGTCGGGGCGTTACACGTACCTCCTCAGTTGTGACACGTGAAAAACATCATGCACTCGGTGCATCTGTGAGGGAAGAGCTAGGTGGTACGCCACCTCGCCAAATCTACTCAGAATCTGGAAAGGTCCAATGAACCTCGGAGATAGATTGTCGCCCCGACCAAATCTCTACAAACCCCATCGGGGTGAGACCCGAAGGAACACATGGTCTCCCTGCTCAAACTCCAAGGGTCTCTTCTCCTATCAATATACGATTTTTGCTTGCTCTGTGCAGTCCTCATCCACTCTTGGATGATCTGCACCTTCTCAGTGGTTAGCCTCTACCAACTCCGGACCCATTAGTGCTGACTCCCCAGGGTTTGTCCAGCATAGAGGTGATCTGCATGGTCGCCCGTACGAGGCCTCAAATGGTGTCATGTCAATGGTGGACTGATAGCTGTTGTTGTATGCAAACTCCACTAGTGGTAGGTGGTCCTTCCAACTGCGACCAAAATCAAGGACACAAGCACGAAGCATGTCTAACCATCTCTCTAGGGGTGAAAAGTTGTGCTCAAGCCCAATTGAGTCCCGAACGCCTCCTGCAATCCCTTCCACAACCGGGATGTAAAGTGTGCATCACGGTCTGAGACGATCGTCGATGGCACCCCCTGAAGCCACACTATCTCCTGAACGTAGAGGCACCCCAAGCCCTCTACTGATCCCTGCTCCTGGATGGGTGACTTGGTGAGTCGGTCAACGATCACCCAGATAGAATCATGGCCCCTGGATGTGCGTGGAAACCCCGTCACGAAGTCCATGGAGATATCATCCCACTTCCACTCTGGTACCTCAAATGGTTTGTTACGGAGTCGTCGGGAGACACAATGACAGAAACGAGAAAAACGAAAGAAAAAAAGCAATATGGACACAACGATTTACGTGGTTTAGGAATAATCCCTACGTCCACGGGAGAGGCAGGATTTTCACTATTCGGGAGCAACAAATTACAAAGGTTTTTCAGTGGTAACCCTAGCCTGAAAATGGGCTAGAAAATGAAGAAGACGATCACTGTTCCAAAAAGGTAAGTCTGCGTCGCTACAGTGAACGGCGACCGACTTTGTCAAAAGCGCTACAGTGGCTGCCGGCTGGAAGTCAAAAGTGCTACAGTGAAGTTGACTCTGAAGTCTGCACTACTACAGTGCCTGTCGGTGTCAGTCGGTCAGCTCCACTATAGTAGTCAGAGATGCTACAGTGTCGAAAAAAATGGGTCGGGGCCCTTCGGCCCCCGAACCCCCGGAGCAGGGACGCATTGCCCCCTGCAACCCCCAACGAGCTCATCGTAGAGCTCGACACACGACAGTTGCGGGCCACAAGCATTAGGCCCAACCGGATCGGGCAACACCAATCCAACATGGTTGTGCCAAGCCTGCTGGGACCTAATGATCAGCCTTCACTTGCTAACAAGTGAGACATCGTGAAACGAACTCTGACACCGCTTTCTTCATCTCTGGCCACCAGTAATGACATTGAAGGTCCTGATACATCTTCGCCACACCAGGATGTGCAGCCAAAGGGGATGTATGGAACTCCCTCAACATCTCCTCTCGTAACGTCACTGGTACTATGGTGTGTCCCCTAAAAAGGATGACGTGCTCCCCACCTATCGAAAATCTATCAGGAGTCTGTCTTGAGGATAACTGACCACGTCGGGCCTCACAGCCAACATCCACAAGTTGTGCATCCCTAACTCGCTGTAAGAGTGGGGGAGTGATAGTCATTGACTGAAGGTAAGCTTCTCCATCATCATCCATGAACGATATCTACATCGCAGCTAGTTGCTTTTTCACCTCACTCAGCAGATGTAAGCCAGACCTCATGTTGAGCGCGTCTGCCACCACGTTCATCTTCCTAGGAGTATAGATTATCTCAAAGTCATAGTCTTGAAGGAACTCCAGTCATCGTCGTTATCACAAGTTGAGGTCCTTCTGTGAGAAGATATACCTGAGACTCTTGTGGTCGGAGTAGACGGTAAACTGTTCACCCATCAAGTAGTGTCACCGCATCTTCAAGGCAAATACCACTATTGCTAACTCCATGTCATGGGTCGCGTAGTTCTGCTCATGTTGCTTCAACTGTCGCGAGCCGTAAGCAATCACTGCTCGCTCCTGCATCAGGACACAACTCAGTCTGGTCCCTAATGCATCGCAGAAAACTACATACCCAACACCCTCTTCTGGTAGTCTCAAGATGGGGGCACTCGTCAGTCTCCGCCTCAGCTCCTGGAAACTCTGTTGGCACTTCTCCGTCCACACGAAGGGTTGTCCCTTCCGTGTCAAGGCTGTTAAAGGTGTTGTCACTCTGGAAAAGTCGGGCATGAACCTATGGTAGTATCCGGCCAACCCTAAGAAACTTTGCACCTCAGTCATGCTCCTAGGTGGCTCCCAAGCAATCATTGTCTCTATCTTTGCCGAATCTACTGCAACTCCAGCCTCCGAGATAACGTGTCCCAAAAAGTGAACCTCATGAATCTAGAACTGACACTTCGAGAGCTTACCATAAAGCTGGTGCTCCCATAGTGTATCCAGGACTATCTGCAGGTGTGTAACGTGCTCCTCCTCCGACGCCGAGTACACCAAGATGTCATCAATGAAGACCACCACGAAGCGATCGAGGTAAGGCTGGAAGATCATGTTCATGAGTCTCATGAACACTACTGGGGCATTGGTTACACCGAAGGGCATCACCAAGAACTCGTAGTGACCATACCGGCATCTGAAGGTTGTCTTCAACACGTCCTCATCCCGTACCCGAAGCTGATGATAGTCTGATCTGAGGTCTATCTTCGAGAACCACCTCACTCCCTTCAGCTGATCAAAGAGGTCATCAATCTTCGGCAGTGGATACTTGTTCTTCACGGTCACCTGGTTCAGGCGCCGGAAGTCCACGCACAACCTCAAACTCTCATCTGCCTTCTTGGAAAACGACATTGGGGCTGCCCATGGCGAAACGTTGGGCCTTACGAACCCCTTCTCCTGCAAGTCCTTCAGTTGTACCCTCAATTCACGAAGCTCCATGGGAGCCATCCGATACGCTGGTGTGGATATCGGTGTCGTCCCCTGGTATAGATTGATGTCGAAGTCTACCTCCATGCGAGGAGGTAGTCCCAGAACATCCTCAGAAAAGACAACCTCATACTCCACCACTACAGGAAAGCTCGGACTCCTCTCGTCCACCACACCGAGGGTGAGGCTAGCCAACTGGTGAGTGGTCAGCTGCACCCTCCTCCGAGAAAGTCCATCTTGTGCTGCAAAGGTTCTCTTCTCGTCAGTGAAGGAAAACCTGGTATCATCCTTGTGGGCACACCGCACTTGACGCCTAAAACAGTTGATTTGAGCATGGACTGTAGTTAACCAGTCTATACTCAAGATGACGTCGTAAGACCTCAACGCCGCTACTAGGAGATCTCAGTCGAAGCTCTCAGCTGAAGCTCTCGCCTCCTAGAGTAAGCTCACACTGCCGGCACCAGTGTGTAATCGTCGAATCCTCTATCGTAGGAGTCTCAAATCGTAAGGATCAAGTCAACGACTCCACTGGAATCTCCGAACCTCGAACGAGGTATGTGGCAAGGAAAGAGTGATTGACACTTGTGTCTATAAAAATTGCAGCTAAGGTGGAGAAGAACATATCGTACCTCTAATCATCTCTGGAGCATCGTGGTCATAGGCCTTCATCGCCTAAAGTTGGCCTCGCCCCTGTCCGTTGGCTCCCTGAGCCCGTGGTGAATCACCTGGGGGTGGTGGTGGTAGCACCTCGAACCGTCGTTTGCCGCCTGTCGCTCGACCGTCTGCTGATCATCTGTGCGGCGGGACAGGCATTCACGAGCCATGTGTCCTTGCCCGCCGCATGTGAAGCACAACCTGGTTCTCTGCTGACTTCCTCTGCTCTAGGAGCCTCGTACTGCCGACCCTGAGTCCTGGGGTCGTCCCCTGAAAGACCCGACCCCTCTTGGGCCCCTGTGTATGCTGTCTGCTGCTCACCGCTGAAGACTCTGGCATCTGAGGTCTGCTGGTGGCTCCAGTGGTCGGTGTCTGCTCTGCTAGGAAACTCTCCACAAGAAGGGCTCGCTCCAGCACTCCAGCTTAAGTGGGGATGCTAAGAGGCACCATGAATGCTCTGATCTCCCGCCTGAGTCCCAGCTCAAAGGTCCAAGCCCTGAAGAAAGGGTCTCGCACCATGTATGTGGAGTAGCGAGAGAGGTCTGTAAACCTCGCAAAGTACTCAGCCACCGACAGGCAGCCCTGCTGTAGGTGAAGCAGCTCCTGTATGCACATCGAGCACAAGGTTGCGGGGAAAAACTCCTCCCAAAAAAGCCGCTCAAAGTCTGTCCAGGTGAGGGTTGCATCATCATGCGTATGGATGGTCAAGCTCCACCATCTCCCTACCGAGCCCTGCAAAAGGCTCACGACCAAGATCGTCATCTGGTCAAGTGGCGTCCTCACTAAACGGAAGACTCGCATCACTACCTCCAGTCAGTCCTCAGCGACCTGGGGATCTGTCTCTCCCTTGAACCTGGAAAGTCTATATCTCTAAAACTCATGCAAGACATTGAGTCTGCGTACGTCCTCTACTGGTAACGCTGGCAGTAACTGTTGATCAACGGGTGGTGGCAACACCGGTGCACCACCCGGCGAGGCCATCTCTAACACTAGTCCATGAACCGACGCCTCATCGCTAGGCGGGCTGTCCACACGATCATGTATCGAAAGTCTAGATGGCTGCCTGTGTGGAGGTATCCTGAAATAGATCAAGATGTACCACAGTCAGAAGATTATACCTGGTGAGATGACTCTTATTCAAGAAGATCATAAGGAGACACTTACACAACAAGAGTTTTCATATATAGAGCCGAAAATCATAATTCAATGTCCTTATAAGAACCTTGTTTTTGGCTGCAAAGGACTTTGGAATATTCTTGATATTATTCCAGAGCAGCGCCCTCAGACGGCGTGCGATTCCGAGCCCCGGAGTGGCCGGAATTAAATTTTCAGTGCGTTCACACTGAACACGCCAAATAAATGGGATAACTCCTAAACGGTGCTTCGGATCAGAGATCCGAGTGTACGGATGGGTCCGAAATGGGGTGTTTACCCTAAAAACGACATAAAACTTGTCGGCGCAGGATGTTTGGACCCCTCGCTCGCTATCGAAGCGTGGAACGGATAAATTAAATAATTAATTTATTCGTTTAACGGCTTAATTCAAGTATCTCTTAAACGGTGGCTCTGATTGGAAAATCGAGGGCACTGTTGAGTCCAAAACGTGTCGTTTACCCTAAGAGGGGTGTAAGTTTTGCGGGCGCGGCCTGTCTGTGAAAAATAGCCCCAGGGGCGTTTTCGTAATTTGGAGACTCACTTCTCTTGGGCTGAGCTACGGGGTGGTGATCCCCTTACGAGCTTGTTCGGGCTTCTTGACAGAGCATATATATGTATATACCTCGTACCAGTACCCACTCTGGGTTTTTGCTACTCTCCTTCCAGGAGAGTCGAAGACGTGCGGGGTATGTCACGTGCTTTCTGTGTCTAGCTTCTCGTGGTTGGACGAGTCTACTCTCCTGCTATAGGTAGCAAAGACTCGACAAGAAGTCCATTTTCTCACTGTTTCCAGCTCTTTGTGTCTGGACGAGTCTACCTTCTTTCTCTTGTTGGGTTGAGCTGGACTTTACTGTACTCCTTTATTTTCCCCTGTTCGATCTACCGCTCACCCTTCGGTACCTCCTTTGTCGCTCCCTCGAGTCTTCGGGGTATCCTACTAAGTATTTTTATACTCACCCTTGCTTGGGCTTTGTCTGCACTTGGTGTGCCCTTGCAGACGACGAACAGGTTGGTCGCGACTTCAGTGGAGCATAGGAGTTCAGGAGCATGGACCGCGTGCGGTGGTCGGAGTCGAGTTCCAGGTGGGGGACCCTTCCAGCTGTTTTTCTTTTGTTTACCTGTTGCTGGGTTGTGGCACTTTTTTGTTGGACGCGTGTTTTGCCCCTTTTCTTTTCAGTTTACTTTCAACACTTGCTTGTACTGTAGAGGTCGATGCACATTTGTGGTTTATTTATAGCAGTTGTTTTTTTTTTTGCTCTTCTCTTTACTCTGCACTTTTGCATTGAGTGTGTTGTGTGTGCGTGTACAGGTACTCAGACAAAGGCCTCCCCGAGATGTTATGCCTTCGGCGCTGGTCGCCAGCCCCTGGCCTATGGAGGCGAGCTTGGGGTAGTTGCGGCTCGAGCTCGGGTAGGGTCGGGTCGTGACAAAGTGGTATCAAAGGTGGTTCATTCCTTGGGGCGATGTTCGGACGTCCCTAAAAAGAAATTGGTTGAGTTTTGGGGCAATAATGTCAACGTGTCTCGAGAGCGGCTCTCAGGCCAGGGAGTCCAGTGATGGTGCGACAGCCGACGTATCCATTCACCAGGACCCTGATAACCCGCTTGTCGACTCGGCATGCTGAGACACTTGTTGCAGGGAAAATTGGTTTGTGAATCACATAGGATTGAGTCTTTGACTGTCCTTCTTGAGTCAGCTCCCCATCGTTGTTGTTATTGGTATATACATATATGCTCATATGATCGCGACACTCTTTGATAATATTCAGGATGTCTCCGTGAAGACAGCCAGCCAGGATACCAGCTTTGGTTCGTGACGACGACCCTGTGAGCCACGAGGCCACAGTCCAGGACCCATCATGCGAGCCCCTTTCTCCGGGTGGGCTGGTAGCAGCACCCCCACCTATTGAGCAGCAGACAGCTTCAGCAGAGCAGACTGAGCTTGAGCGCAGGTTGAGCGCGCTTCGTGAGTTCCAGCGACAGAGACCGCTGAGGTTCAGTGGTGAGCCAAACCCTCAGGCAGCAGAGGTTTGGCTAGAGATAGTGGTTTCCCTTTTCAGGCTTCTACAGACGCCGACAGATCAGAGAGTGACTTTGGCAGCCAACCTTTTTCATGGAGCAGCTTGGCGTTGGTGGAGTCTGGTGACTCAGTTTCTTGACGAGTCGTCGCTTTCGTGGGGCGACTTTCAGTTGTTGTTCCGTGAGAAGTTTTGCCCCTCCTGCTTGCACTCCGTTCGGATTCAGGAGCTCCTGCAGTTTCAACAAGGAGGGATGACGGTGGCCGAGTACGCGGCTAGTTTCGCAGACCATGCACGCTTTTACCCGGACTTGGTCCATGACGATAACATCCAAGCACGGAATTTTGAGCAGGGTCTCCGCCGAGAGATTCGTGTTGTCATAGTACCCTTGGGCATTTCCACATATGTCGGGGTGCTAGAGTAGGCGCTGGTGACAGAGAGCTTCCTGTCACGTTCTAGAGTTGGTGGTGGCAGCAGGCACGTTGGAGCTGAGACGTCTGTCGCAGCTAGTGGGAATCGGCAAGCAAAACCTCAGCGCATGTGACTTTCTAACAATCGAACTCAGGGGCGTGGTCGTACACCACAGTGGCGCCGGAGGGCACCAGTGCAGTCCGAAGAGAGTCGGTGCTATGCTTGTGACGTGCGAGGTCACTTGGCACGGGACTGCCCGACCAGGCATGCGGAGAGCTTCGGGCAGGCAGCAGATGCACCACCACGACGGAGACAACGTCGTGATCGGAGTAGTACCCAGAGAGGTGGTGCTAACAGAGGAGCGAGAGGAGTTGGAAGTGGAGGACGACCTTATGAGGTCTTCACATCACCACTAGGCGGTTCACGTCAGGCTTCGGGAGCTGACAGTTGGGACCACAGACAGCCGCGAGCTTTGGACGTCTACGATCCTGCAGAGCATGAGGTGATGAGAGGTGCGCTCTACAGCTCTTCTACTTTTTGCAGTAGAATTGTTAGACTCTGCGTGTGAAATGCTTTTCTCCCTGCTCCTTGCTTGGGTTGTTACCAGGGTGACGCGGGGCGTCGGCGTGGCCCTGTGTTGGTAAGGTAAAAAGGCGTAAGACCTTTTCTTTAGTCGATGATGTTGACTCCTTCGCTTTCAAGCGTGTAAGAGGGCCTTGGTTGCGAGACATCGACTATGGAATCTTACGTGACCAGATATCCTTGGGTGTTTCACCATATGGATGTTCTGAAGGAGGGAATCATCGGGCCTTGTTCCAGGTACGAGCGGTGATTCCAGTCACGGCGTGCGACGTAAGGGTTCGGTCAGGGAGGTGAGCTACCCCCGAGAGCCTTCAGGCCGTTTGAGACCGTGGGAAGGGATGGCGAGGTTCCCTACCGCCTTGTCCTAACCCCAAAGTCTGGAGTGGGTGCACGACGTCTCCCACGTGGTTTACCTGAAGAGATGTGTGCGTGCTCCTATGCACGTCATCAGCAAGGGCAGACCTCGCGTGAAAAGGATCAGTCCTTTGGTCTGTGTGCGGTGGCGCAGAGCTGTGCAAGAGTTCTTCTGGGTACGGGAGAGCCAGGTGCGGGCTTAGTACCCTGAGTTGTTCTCTGGTTTTGCTTTTCAGGGACGAAAATCTTGAAGGAGGGAATGATGTAAGAACCCTGTTTTTTGCTGCAAAGGACTTTGGAATATTCTTGATATTATTCCAGAGCAGCGCCCTCAGACGGCGTGCGATTCCGAGCCCCGGAGTGGCTGGAATTAAATTTTCAGTGCGTTCACAATGAACACGCCAAATAAATGGGATAACTCCTAAACAGTGCTTCGGATCAGAGATCTGAGTGTACGGATGGGTCCGGAATGGGGTGTTTACCCTAAGAATGACATAAAACTTGTCGGCGTAGGACGTTTGGACCCCTCGCTCGCTATCGGAGCGTGGAACGGATAAATTAAATAATTAATTTATTCGTTTAACAGTTTAACTCAAGTATCTCTTAAACGGTGACTCGGATTGGAAAACTGAGGGCACCGTTGAGTCCGGAACGTGTCGTTTACCCTAAGAGGGGTGTAAGTTTTGCGGCCACGGCCCGTCTGTGAAAAATAGCCCTAGGGGCATTTTCGTAATTTGGCGACTCACTTCTCTTGGGCTGAGCTACGGGATGGTGATCCCCTTACGAGCTTGTTCGGGCTTCTTGACAGAGCATATATATGTATATACCGCGTACCAGTACCCACTCCTTGGGTTTTGGTTACTCTCCTTCCAGGAGAGGCGAAGACGCGCGGGGTATGTCACGTGCTTTCCGTGTCTAACTTCTTGTGGTTGGACGAGTCTACTCTCCTGCTATAGGTAGCGAAGACTCGACGAGAAGTCTATCTTCTCACCATTTCCAGCTCCTTGTGTCTGGACGAGTCTACCTCCTTTTTCTTGTTGGGTTGAGCTGGACTCTTTACTGTACTCCTTTACTTTCCCATGTTCGATCTACCGCTCACCCTTCGGAACCTCCTTTGTCGCTCCCTCGAGCCTTCGAGCTATCCTACTGAGTATTTTTATACACACCCCTGTTTGGGCTTTGCTCGCACTTAGTGTGCCCTTGCAGACGACGGACAGGTTGGCCACAACTTCAGTGGAGCATAGGAGTTCAGGAGCGTGGACCGCGTGCGGTGGTCGGAGTCAGGTTCCAGGTGGGGGACCCTTCCAGCTGTTTTTCTTTTGTTTACCTATTGCCGGGTTGTGGCACTTTTTGGTTGGGCGCGTGTTTTGCCCCTTTTCTTTTCAGTTTACTTTTAGCACTTGCTTGTACTGTAGAGGTCGATGCACATTTGTGGTTTATTTATAGCAGTTGTTTTTTTTTTTTTTGCTCTTCTCTTTACTCTGCACTTTTGCATTGAGTGTGTTGCGTGTGCGTGTACAGGTACTCAGGCAAAGGCCTCCCCGAGTTGTTGTGCCTTCGGCACTGGTCGCCAGCCCCTGTCCTATGAAGGCGGGCTTGGGGTAGTTGCGGCTCGAGCCCGGGTAGGGTCGGGTCGTGACAGTCCTGGTGTATGGATACGTCGGTCGCCGCACCAACACTGGACTCCCCAAATCTGAAAGTCGAACTCGAAACATTCAACACGGTTTCCCCAAAAACAAAACAACAGACTCTCGATCTTTGAGGTAGAACTGACCAACTCTGATACCACTTTGTCACGACCCGTCCTCCGGGGGTCGGGCCGTGACATACCCCAAACCCGCCTCCCGAAGGCCAGAGGTTGGCGACTAGCGTCGAAGGCGTCAACCTGCAAGTGAGAGGCATTAGCCTGGGTACCTGTACGCACGCGCGCACACAACCACGTCCCAACGCTGGAAAAGTAAACAACCATGCCACTAAACACCCACTGAGTACAAGTACAACTGAAAGTCAAATAGACCAGAATACAAACTCAACAAAAGACTAACTAGAAAAGAGGAAAGTACAAAAGAAACTCTGGAAGTTGTCCACTGAAAACTCCACCTGATGGGTAAGTACAGAGTAGCTGTTGGAAGTCGTAGAAGTATGCCCCGCCTGCCTAGTCTCACGGGGCACCACCGGGTCCTGGACCACCAAGTCCTCCGTTAAGGCGACAGTCGTCTGCACAAGACACAACACATGCGGGTGAAGCCCGTGTAGGGGTGAGTAATGATATACTCAGTAGGGGCCCCAAAACACAAAGGAAAGACCACAAAGTAATCCACAAACAAACCACAAAGCATGATCACCAAGCAAGACAGCTCACACCATGTATATTCTAAAGTAGGAAAGTAGAACCATTAGTCACATCGTCGAACACCATGGTTTGCTGGAGAACTTTTCCTCAATGAGTACAGTGGGTTTGTCGGGTCACACAGAAGTCGTTTCCCACTAACCTAGGACTTTTGTGGTACTCATCCCTGATGAGTACCGTGGGTATGATGGGTCACACAGAAGTCGCTCCCCACCGTGGGCATGTCGGGTCACACAAAAGTCGCTTCCCACCTATGGTCATACTGATGTACTCCTCCTGTTGAGTATAGTGGGTCTGTCGGGTCACACAGAAGTCGTTCCCCACTGTGGGTCTGTCGGGTCACACAGAAGCCGCTTCCCACTGGGCTATAGTATCTAATCCACACAAGGTCGCTCATCAACAGTCTTTAGGTCTCACCCAACCGCAGGGTTTCCGCATGTAGCACGCTTGATCTCGGGAGAACCGCTCCCCAAGTCATTCGTCGAATTTCAATTTCCATGAAATCCTCTATAGAGTATGCCAAAAGATTCGTCTCGTCGCGAGGGTTCCAACACCGCAAACGACTCGTCAATCAGACGTCCTGTTTACAAAGATATTGACGTTTTTTCCAAAAAAAAGGTTGGTTGGATCCGGGTCCGGTCCGACCCGGTCGGACCTACCCGACCCGACCCGACCCAGGGTCCACTGATGACTCGACATGGACCCAGCCCGGCCTGGGGTCCGATCCATTGGGTCGCGGGTCCGACCCGCTAGCTTGCCCGGTCCACCAGAGGCGGACCGGTTCTCCGCCTGGCCGGGACGCAGCAGGCGACCGCATCCGGCTCCCTCCCTGCCTCGTGGGTCGTCCGCGGGGCCAGCTCCCCAGCCGCGTTCGATCGACCGCGACTTTGCCGCGTGGGACGTGGCGCAGTGCCGCGTCCACAGTGCACCGACGTGGTCGGGTGGCCGCGTCCAGCTGGCGGCCCTTACCACACCGCTGCGGTTGATTGACCGTGGCTTCCTCCTCACGCGTCGTCGTGGCGCGCCGCCACCCGCTCGCGGCCGTCGCTGACGGGTTCTTCCACAGACCATTGGGTCCGCACCGGTGGTTCGTTCTTCACATCGACTACGCCTCTGGCCTCCGTGGGGCATCGCCTTCCCTGTGAAGGCCTTAAATTTGTCTTGTCATCCCTTTCAAAATGCTCGGCCACGAAGAACGCACAAGCGGAGGGGCTCGAGCCTTGTTCGTGTCGGCCCGCACCCTCCGCGTTAGAGTTTAAAAACAGTGAGAGGTTTAGGGATGATGTTCTATCAACATTAATTCAATCCCGAATACAAAAACCCAAGAAACATCACCCTCCTGCAAGAACAGACGATTCGCGGATCAACCTGTTCATGGGTTGATCCGCGTTCATCGTTTAGAATAAAGAACGGGGAAAACGTAAAACAAATAAACTCCTACCTTGATCAACGTTCGTCGTTAAAGCGCTTCACCCTCGAGGATTCAAGCTCTGTTGGCGTTCGTCGCTTCCCGGTCTCGTTCTTCGTAAAGCATCGACGTTGCTAACGATCTTGTCGGCGTTCATCATTCATTGTAGGGGAGGAATTTCATCGTAGGTTCATCGGAGGGAATTCCACCAATTGATTTCCTCAACGTGTTATTAAAAGAAAACACGCCGTAGTGTTTCTGTTACGTTGTGACGTCGCGTCGTTACGTTGTTTACGCTTCAATTAAACGAGTCATTAAGGAGCTTCCTTTAATGTGTCTCGTTGTCGCACCGCAGCGCCGTTGTCCGCCGCTCAACGGTGAGAAGGAAAAAAAACTTTTTTAAATTATTTTATTATTTTCTGAAAAGTCTGAAAAAATAACTTTTTCGTCCGACCCTTGTCGGTCGAAGTTAAGTTTTTTCTAAGCGAATCCTGGAATTCTGAGTTCAACGGTGCCCTCAGATTTTCGATCTGAGCACCGGTTCAAAAGTTAGAAAAATTTGCTAGCACGTTTACTTAAACAAACTTAAAAAAAAGTTAAAATTTTCATTCTGTGGTCACCGGGCCTCGAAATCACGTGTCGTCAAAGCGTGTGGTCTCGAAATAATTTCATATAATTTAAAAAAAAATACACAAATTTTCTGAGACATTACATGATCAAAGTGAAACAAATCAACAACAAAAGAAAAAGAAACAAAAGAAATAACATAAGCAGCAAGAAACCAGAAAGGAAACTCACGAACAAGTCAGGTTACCATTGATTGGTTTACCTTCTCGGAAGCTTCGCCATGAAGAGGATCTTACCTATGGATCTGGAATCATGCATGGACGACATTCGTCGTCGGGTATGAGCAATGGATCTCCACCGAACCTCTACACCGAGATCTGCTCTTCTCTTAAGTGACGAAACAGAGTCGAAGGGTCCTCTAAAGACGATGTACAAGCAACTGTTCGGGAAGAAATTTGAGCTCTCTCTTGATCTCTCTAAAGCTTTCTCTGGAACTCGAAGAAGCGAAAAACGCGGAAGGGGAAATGCCAAAGGGTTTTTACACCGAATGATCGAAAGGACATTCTGACGAGTAATGATGTGTTTGGGCAAGCGCAACAATCGAGGAGCAGTGTAATAGCCCGAGGGGCGAGCAGCGGCCGCGTGGACGGCCTAGATAAAGCCAAACATGAAAATTCATCGACGACCCAGATGAGCCTTTGTAAAACAAACGCGTGAAGGTTAAGCGGCATAAGGGTGGATCACCTGCTGCGTAAGGGTTGACTGGCAGAAGCAGTTGCGGCATTAGGGTCAAATACACAGGCCATGTCAGGGTCAACCAACGCTGCATCAGGGTATAATGACTGCTGCGTAAAGGTCAGTAAGCCAAAACCCCTACTGCATCAAAGTAATGCGCGTCTCGCGTCAGGGTAACCCAATTGATACACAGACTACGTAAGGATCCTCAGGGACTATGTAACGATAAAAGAGAGTCTACGTAAAGGTAATAAGCTTGAGCAAAAGAGAAACACTGGATGAGAAATACAACAATAAATGGAAAATCAATGAAAGACAATTTTATATGTAAACCATATTTCACACCATTTAATGATAGTTTATGTGTAAGGGAAATTTGAACGTCGACTCTCACGCTCAAATGGTTGAGTGAGTCGTGAGAATATCGAAAGTATTAAACCATTTGATACTTGGCACTCTGACTCAGTCATATCATACAATGCAATATGCCAAGTAACCAGCATACGACATCACCTTATCATAAAATACGACTGCCCAAGATAGTCTTTACGATATCCATATATCATCAAATGCGATATAGGCACACGTAAGAATATAAGCTTTTTTGTCATATGTTTGCCATACCCTACGACAATCCCTGTCATAATATAGGATATCTATCGCTTTAGGAAATATACTCCTTCACAAACATCATCGATGACCCACCAAACAGATATTATTTAGACCATAGGACATAGTTTTAAGAATATTGTCATAAAATCTCTAAGTTCTCATTATAAAGAAAACTATTATAACCTTTCAATGTGACAAATATTCTAAGAAGATTATTGCATTAAAGTTACACAAAAGAACAATCATTATATAATAAGATATTCATTCATATTTTAATAACTAAAAGTACAAAATCAGTTAGTTCAAGGACATCAGCTACAACGGAGTCATGGGGTTCAAAAGAAAAGTATATAGATAGATATTTTGATTCCTTCTCTTGATGAGAAACACAACATCAATCTCCAATGCGCAAACAATATGATGAGAAATTGACCTGAAAAAAAGTTTGTCAATAAGTGTTTCATTAACTACTAGCCTTTGTTCAGAACATCTCTTTATAATCAAGTCGTCGTCAGTTTTCACAACATTGTGGTTAAGCCCCTTGAGATGCTTCTATGACTCACCATATATATTATAAAAGACAGTATAAAGAGTTACTTCCATAGAAATAGTTTTTAGTCTAATTTGTGCAGTTGGGGTTGAGGCCAACATATATATTGTAAAAGACAGTATAAAGAGTTGTTTCCATAGACATGTTTTTAATCTTTAATATGTTCTTCAGGAATAACGTTCAAGACAAATAATATCAAAGTGAAATTAAATATTAAAATTAATTAAAATTAAAAGAACTTCCAAAGATCGTCCTGAAATAAAATAATCATAAATTAACATTCCTGAAACATAGGTAGAACATAACACTCTTCTATGTTTAATAAATCATTAATAAACCCAAGCAAAAAAAATCAGAAAACATGTTCTGGCATTTGTTCCATGAACATGTATAAAATTTCTAACTCTTCAATTGATATTTGTTGCGAAGTTACTTTTCAAAATTATACTACAAATAAGCGTTGAAGTGTTACCGTGATACTCACAAGCTATTTGAACTCAACTTGAACAAAATTCAAATTCAATTTGATTTGTGCCAATTTGATATGAGCTTAAACATTAAAATCATCATTCAATCGAGTTCAAATCTAATATTCAAACTTGTATTTTCCTATTAAACTCGAGCATTAGTATATTGTATCGACTCAACTAAATCCAA
Source organism: Viscum album (assembly GCA_963277665.1). Taxonomy (NCBI): domain Eukaryota; kingdom Viridiplantae; phylum Streptophyta; class Magnoliopsida; order Santalales; family Viscaceae; genus Viscum; species Viscum album. The sequence continues at coordinate 736,931,409 of OY728125.1, read as the reverse complement.
TTACATTCCTCGTAGGTAGTTGAATGTCTTACGATTAGAGATTTGTGCATGAGTGGTTTGTGTGGGGGCCACTCCCTATTTGGGAGTCTTCATTGTCGGCAGAACCTACCCAGGTGGCTGCAAGGTCTTTCATGGTGGGCAGCCGACGTGGTGGGTAGCCAGCGGTAGGAGGAACTCAAGGGTAGATGAGCTACCCTCCAACAACCTAGTTTTCCTTCTCTATTTAAACGGGATGAAAATCCCATTGTTTGTAAGGGAAAAAATTGTGGTGTATGTGTTTGTAATCCTCCGACGAGACCGGAGAGATAATATAGAGCCGGCCCCTTCTCCCGTGGACGTAGGTCATACGACCGAACCACGTAAATCTTGTGTTCCTCCGTTCTTGCTCCTGTTTTGTGTGTTTGAGATACCACGCACCTCCGCTGCGCCCCAACAAGTGGTATCAGAGGTGAGTCGGAGCGAACGGAGGTGAACCGACGGTACGACGTCAAATTTTTCAGTGGCTGGAAAATTGAAAGTGGTCGGAAAATTTTTCCGAGGGCAGATTCGGGAAGAGGACGGCGAGACGATTCAAACGGCGAGGAAAATGGAGTTGAAACGAAGGAGATATGGCCGGTCAAAGTTCGGTCAAACCCACGGGTGAACAGTAACCCCGTGCCGGAGAAGAAGGCATTGTTCACGCCGCCGGCGAAAATTCCGGTGGTGATTAAAGGGTGTGACATCGACAGTGGTGATCGCGTTTTGCGACAACGACGATGATGGGTGGCGGAGCACTTCCAAGATTTGACATCAAGAAGTTCGATGGTCGAAATAATTTCGGCTTGTGGCAAAGCACAGTGAAGGATCTTTTGGTGCAGCAGGGCATGATCAGACCGTTGATCGGAGAAAAGCCCGAGACAACCAGTAAAGATGATTGGGAAGAGCTCGAGATGCGGGTCGTCAGCACAATTCGGCTATGTCTGGCGAATGAGGTAAAGTACTCGGTGTTGGACGAGACATCACCGAAGGAGATCTGGAAGAAGTTGGAGCAGCGGTATATGGCGAAGTCGCTCACCAACAAGTTGTTCCTGAAGAAGAAATTGTACCAGTTGCGCATGGACGAGGGAACGAATTTGTTGGATCATACCAATGAATTCAACAAAATCCTGACTCAGTTATTGGGGCTCGGTGTGAAGGTTGGAGAGGAGGATAAAGCACTTTTGTTTTTATCATCCCTACCAAGCTCATTTGATGGGCTTATGACAGCATTGATCGTGGGGAAGGAGACATTGAAGCTGGACGATGTGATGGCGTCACTACAAGATTCAGAGGCATTTCGAAAACCTGTGATGCATTCAGGTGAGCAAATCATGGTGATGCGAGATGATCAGCGTGGGAGGAGCCGACATCGGAAGTCAGGAGGTAAAGAATGGCGGCCAAAATCCAGGGGGCGTGATCTGAGTGAAATCACGTGTTTCTGGTGCGAGAAGAAGGGTCACTATAAAAGTGATTGTGGAGAGCGCAAACGGTACGTTGCTGGGAAGAAGAAAGTTGAAGAGGAGGATGTGAACATCACAGGATTATCAGCAGATGATGAAATATGTGTGACAACGGGAAGCATGCACTCAGATGAGAGAGTTGTACGGGAAGAAGTGCAGTGTCATTACTGCAAAAGATATGGGCACATGAAGCGGGAATATCGTTTTCTGAGAAGGAAGAACAAACGGGCTCAAAATCCAAAGAAAGATGGATGGGTTCTGGATTCGGGGAGCTCAGCACACATATGTACGACGAGAGATACATTTGATACTTTTCAGCAGGTGCGAGACTCGGTGAGACTTGGTGATGGGTCAACATGCGAGGTTCGAGGAGTCGGGACAGTGAAATTGAAGACACCCGATGGAGGAGTTCGTAAACTGGGTGATGTGAAATTTGTTCCGAGGATGAGGCGGAACTTGATATCATTGAGTAGGCTCGATGCGAGAGGGTTCAAGATTTCCATAATAGGTGGAGCGTTGGAAGTCTCACGTGGGGATGCAACAATGTTTACTGAGAAGGAGTCCCAAGGGTTGTATCATTTGATGGAGACTGCAGTCAGCCCGAAATCGAGTGAAGATGATGAAAGTGTCACGTCATCTGGCGTGAAGAAGCGTGTTCGATTTGCTGATGAAGTTTTCAACACCTGCAAGGAGACTGCAGGTCAAGCTTCTACCCCAAATTGGTCGTGAGAGGGGGATTTGTGGGGGCCACTCCCTATTTGGGAGTCTTCATTGTCGGCAGAACCTACCCAGGCGGCTGCAAGGTCTTTCATGGTGGGCAGCCGACGCGGTGGGTAGCCAGCGGCAGGAGGAACTCAAGGGTAGATGAGCTACCCTCCAACAACCTAGTTTTCCTTCTCTATTTAAACGGGATGAAAATCCCATTGTTTGTAAGGGAAAAAATTGCGGTGTATGTGTTTGTAATCCTCCGACGAGACCGGAAAGATAATATAGAGTCGGCCCCTTCTCCCGTGGACGTAGGTCATACGACCGAACCACGTAAATCTTGTGTTCCTCCGTTCTTGCTCCTGTTTTGTGTGTTTGAGATACCACGCACCTCCGCTGCGCCCCAACAGTTTGATAGTTGGCCAAAGTGCTTAACCATTCTCAATGCCGCTGCATGACCCCTGCAGAATCCAGAGACAAAAGCAAACAAAGAATCCATGGGATCGGAATAAACTGCAGAAGCCATCAATTTTTCATTTGGTTCAAAAACACAGGCTCACTCACCATTGAAAATTTGCCGACCAAGATGAGATTTTTCCAAGCCCCATTCACATCACAACAATGTGTATATATTTGGATGAATCGTCGAATTAGATTTTCATCCGGAAGAACTTCTCATCTACGAGTATTGTCAAACGTATCATATTGGGCTTTAAGCTCCCCCATGATTTCTAGTGTTAAAGATGCAATGGCCTCCAAGATGCCGATGGACCGAATGGTCGCCCGAAACAGCTCCCTCAGTTGCTGCAGATACACAGAGAAAACATTAATGATAAATCACAAAACACTAAAACACAAAGCTTCCTTGGCTTCAACTTGAATCACTACCGGGTGCCGAGCTGCTGCGCGCTTCGTATAGAGAGCAAACATGATCCGCACCAGCATCTCCATGATCCCCACAAGTTCCCCGTGCTCCATTCTGATGCGGACAATTATTACTATCAGCCACTGCATATGCATGAATTGATACAGGATTAAGAGCACGTTAGTTGCAGTTTAAAAAATAAATGATTCAAAGAAAGTTTAAAAAGTACACTTCTTTTAAATGATTATGAGGATCCATTAATCGGGAACTCAACACTTAACCATTCCGGTTAAGTCGGGCTTGTGATTAACCTGGTTTTATCATGAATTCATTAACTTATATTTTTAATCAATGACAAAACCATTTATATATTTTTTTAATTCAGGTTAGTGTTCCGGTTTAGTTTATAGATAAATTTAAAAATTTTGAATTTATAATTTGGTGGTTAAACGGGTTCGTATCGTTAAATGGGTGTTTAAAAATATATTTATTTAGGGCTTGGGTGATGTATTTAAAACATAATCTGGTTATAAATAGGTTCTGGTGTCTCAATTTACCCACACCATTCAAATCACTATGTATTTGTGTTATAATAATAAAAAAAAAATACTTTTTACTTCTAATCACAAAATCTGTTTCTAAAATGCTAATCAAAATAGTTTTTCAAAAATAGTTGAGTGGTTTTCTTCAGATTATGGTAAACAACCAACCTAAATATTAGAAAAGTGGTTTTTTTACAAAAGAATTGTTTTTAGTACAACTCTATCGTGATCGTAACGTGCATTATTATAAGCACGTCGTCAAAAAAATGTCATGCAAAGATCAAAAGCCTGTATACTTACTCTTGCGAAAGGCCTAGAAGCCCTCGACTTTGATCTCGTGAGGTGCCTTCCACTCGTGAGCACATTGATGTGCTGCACATATGGAACATAAAGAATCATGCTGGGTATATACTGGAAGAAATACACAACCAAGCATCACATGGAGAAATTATTACCGTAGAAGCTTCACGAGCAGCATTATACAGTGAAAATCCTGATCTAACTCGATTAAAGAGATTCTGCATTTTAAAGGGGAAAGGGTAAGGTTTCGGTGCTGGTAATCAAAGCACTAGAAATGGATGTGGTTTTTACTGATGTAAGAAAACAGGAATTACTCAAAAATCAGAATCTCATTCCATCGCCATTTCCCTTTGATGGAGATGAACAGGGAAAAGGAATATGTACCCTTGAAAGGGGGATGGGAACTGTCAGATTTCCAGCACAGGCACATCTGGTCAACAATCCATGAGGCATCCAGAATGATCCACGCCCCATCGGTAGTTTCAAATTACGAAAATTTACATTTCTTAAGAGATAGTCGACATCAGCACACTCCTTAAAGTCTTTGCATCTGTAAAAAGAAGCTGAAAAGGGATTGATTTGTGCAACCCTCTAAAACAAAACTGACAGAAATAAAACGCCCCACATTAGAGCATGGTTTATTTTATTTTCTTGATTTTTACACTTCATCTATCATCACGGTATCATTGCTACCTTTTATTTATACATGATTTGAAAAAAAAATCCACGTTGCATCGTGGTGTTCATTTATTTTCTCATTTACACTTCATTTTATTATCTTGTATTTATTATCACACCGCCAGCCCAATCATTTTGTTCCAACAAAAACACAAGACTAAGCAAACAAAAACAAGAATGGTAATACTTCCTTGAATTGAAGAGACTTATAGATTTAATCACATTGATGTCTGAACAGGATTGTGAAGTTTCAAAATGCGGTTCAGAAGATTTGAAAGGTTATTATAAATCCTAGATAAGGGGGGAGGGAACAAAATCACTCAATAACCCAAACATTGGAATTATTTATAGGAATTGCATTGGGCTACCAACCAATATATTGTTTCAAGGTGAAGTGAGTAGCAAAGAAAATTCGTACATGCATCTAATCCTTGCAAAAGTTATTGCCCCACCAGCTGATGTTGCTGCCAAAAACATTATGCGTGTCAACACATCTGCAAACAAATCAGTGATTCTTGTTTGCCTACTCTTCATATTTTTTCACCTGCAATCAAATGAATACTAGTTTATGACAATTAGTAAGCAACATAACAAAGAAGATAGAACAGTTATGATTGGATGCTTTCTTGATTATTTCACTATTTCAGTTATGAAAATTTAATTGTGGACAACATGAGCATGATAGTTTCATAGAATGACACATAAAGTTGTAGCCCTTGGCAACCTTTACAGAAAAAAAATCAATAAGCCAACAAACAAAAATGAAAATCAAGTCCACAATGCCACCGACTATATTATTAACTAAACGGCTGAAAGGATAAGCATTCATATATTGTCTTCCATTTTCCTTTGAGGAGGAGGAAACAGGAACTCAGGGACCCTCTACTTGAATTTCAACTGCACGTTCAATTTTTTTTTCAATTAATTGATTCACAAGATGAGTTTTGAAAAATAGAAAAAATCATATACGTGGGTATGTATTATTCGTATCCCGAAATTTGTGCATTAAAAGGAAAAAAACTTATGGGTCTTGATGATCCATTACTGTGGACATGGAGTTTGGAGCGCATTCTACCGACAATAACCATTCTGCAGTAGATGAATTCAAAACCTGTGCGGACATGGGGTTTAGAGGACATTCTACTGACAATGCCCATTCTGCAGTAGATGAATTTAAAACCTGATATCAACGACCTTACATAGTTCTTAATTTGGTGCTCGAAATCTGACCCCAAATTTTTATGAGCCGCATTTTATAATAAAAAATCCAGTCTATTCCATCATACTGAAGGAGCCCACAGGATTCGGGGTTAGTCTGTTATTGATGAAAAATCATCTTCACCCTCCCGTATGTGCATCATAACTAAGATTAACCATTTTGGAATGTAATATAATCAGTTTCATTGCTACTGAAAAAAAGATAAAAAAAATAGGTAGCCTGGCAATCAAAGAATGATGATGCCATGTCGAATGAAATTAATTATAAGAACAGCAACAATAGCCGTTGGCTCATAAATTCAATCATAGTTATCATCACGGCTTTTCATGGGCTTCCGCAGGCATAATATTTGAAAACCCAAACGACAGAGAAAACAAACAATCGAAAAATGGGTAAAAAAAAATAAGAACAAGAACGTAAAGAAAGGACAGACAACTGCAAAAGATAAAGCATTGGAAATCCCCTGGATTATCACCTGATTCAAACGGAAAGCTGTTTATTCCAAGTAGCTATGAATTCGAGAGCGTGAGCAAAATCCGGGTGAGCGATGGGTTCAAAACGCGCGAGGCAGTAATAGTTTCGTTGTCACCGTGGCGACGGAACCCTTCGAGTTCGCTCATGCTTCGAGAGAAACAGAGAGAGGCTTCACCGCCAAGAACTACAGACCACGAGGTGGGTGAAGAACTACACAGCCCAAAGAACGCTGCTCCTCCTTCCGCTTGTAGAATTTTTTTTGAATTTTTGTATGCGAAGCCGGGCTGTATAAATAAATTAATTAACTTGTTTATTTTTTAAATTCAAGACTCTAACCATGTCCTGTTAATTTTAACTATTCATTTAACTACCCTAACTCTTTTAATTAACCAGTTATAAATTAAAATATTTACATTTTATTTATAAAACTAAATAAAAATATCAAAAAATAAAGTAAATATATCTTTTAATTGTACTTTATTTAATAACATATAGTCAATGGATTCAAATTTAAAATTTAATTATGAATATGTTATGAATCCAATTCGAAATAAATAAATATGTTCTTTAAAATTGTAATGTCATTTAAAATTTTATTATTGATTAATTAATAATAATTTATACAATCGCGTTCAAGTTTATCGTACCCTAAGAGTACTGCTCTAACTCTACCTGTTTATTAATCGGGTTTTCAATTTTCCACTTTAACCTTGTAAATAATCGTTCACCCACTAACTTATCCTTATTTGATCGGATCGGGTAATGTCAGGTGCCCAATTAATGAATACTCATTGTCATCCTTCACTACGGGAAAAACAGGCTTTTACGACGGGCTATTTGTGACATGATTAATTCTCGTCGCAAATAGTTCATCCCAGAGGTTATTTGCGACGGGTTTTGGGATCCCTTCGCAAAAAGTAATGCGTGGTTTGGCGCGGGTTGTGCGCAAAAACGCGGGAAGGTTATTTGCGACGGGCCCCGTCGCAAATAGTGTGCCAGTCGAAGGGTATTTGCCACGGGACCCGTCGCAAATACCGGCGGCGGTAAATGAGTTTTTGCGACGGGATGTTGTCCCGTCGCAAAAGGTGTGTCAGCAAGTCACTATTTGCGACGGGGGCCGTTGCAAATACCCTTTTAACCACCGACATCAATTAACGCGGACGAAGGTATTTGCGACGGGGCCCGTTGCAAATAGTCCCGTCGCAACTAATACAACCTATATATACCCCCCTTCGTTTTGATTTCTCTTCCCCTCATTTATCACTTGTTCTTTCTCTCTAAACTCTGTTTTTTGAGTGAAAAGTTATCTGACTTGGTGTTTTTTTTTACAGAGAAGTTGTGAAGTTGTTTACATCAACAGGAGATCAAATTTAAAGGTATTTATATTTTATTTAATTTAGTATTTTATTTCATTTTTTTATGTTAATTTTAATTATTGTTGATTAGTTGTAATTAAATTAGATTTAAATTGTTTTGTTATCTGTATTTATTTATAATAGTAAATTGAAATTATTAATACTAATTCTTAATAATTAGTAATAAATAGGAATAAATAGAAATAATTAGGAATAATTAGGAATAATTAGGAATAAATAAGAATAAATAGTAGTAATTAGTAATAAATAGGAATAAATAGTAATAATTAGTAATAAATAGTAATAATTGAGAATAAATAGGAATAATTAGTAATAATTAGTAATAATTAGCAATAAATATGAATAATTAGTAATAAATAGGAATAAATAGGAATAATTAGTAATAAATATGAATAATTAGTAATAATTATGAATAATTAGGAATAATTAGTAATAAATAGGAATAATTAGTAATAAATAGGAACAATTAGTAATAAATATAAATAATTAGTAATAATTAGGAATAATTAGTAATAAATAGCAATAATTAGTAATAAATATGAATAATTAGAAATAATTAGTAATAAATAGTAATAAATAGGAATAATTAGGAATAATTTGTAATAAATAGAAATAATTGGTAATAAATAGAAATAATTAGTAATAATTCGTAAAAATTAGGAATAATTAGTAATAATTAGGAATAGTTAGTAATAATTAGTAATAATTAGTAATAAATAGGAATAATTAGTAATAAATTAGGAATAATTAGTAATAATTAGTAATAAATAGGAATAAATAGTGATAATTAGAAATAATTAGGAATAATTAGGAATAATTAGTAATAAATAGGAACAATTAGTAATAAATAGGAACAATTAGTAATAAATATGAACAATTAGTAATAATTAGGAACAATTAGTAATAATTCGGAATAATTAGTAATAAATAGGAATAATTAGGAATAATTCGTAATAATTAGTAATAAACAGGAATAATTGGTAATAAATAGGAATAATTAGTAATAAATATGAATAATTAGTAGTAAATAGGAATAATTAACAATAATTAGTAATAATTGGTAATAATTAGTAATAATTAGTAATAAATAGGAATAACTGGTAATAATTAGTAATAAATAGGAATAATTAGTAATAAATAGGAATAATTAGTAATAAATAGCAATAATTAGTAATAATTAGTAATAATTAGTAATAAATAGTAATAAATAACAATAATTAGTAAAAATAATAATAATTAGTAATAATTAGTAATAATTAGTAACAAATAGTAATAAATAGTAATAATTAGTAATAATTAGTAATAAATAGTAATAAATAGTAATAATTAGTAATAAATAGTAATAAATAGGAATAATTATTAATAAATAGTAATAATTAGTAATAATTAGGAATAATTAGGAATAATTAGTAATAATTAGTAATAATTAGGAATAATTAGGAATAAATAGGAATAATTAGCAATAAATAGGAATAATTAGCAATAAATAGGAATAATTAGCAATAAATAAGAATAATTAGCAATAAATAGGAATAATTAGCAATAAATAGAAATAATTAGTAATAAATAGAAATAATTAGTAATAAATAGGAATAATTAGTAATAATTAGGAATAATTAGTAATAATTAGTAATAATTAGGAATAATTAGTAATAAACAGGAATAAATAGGAATAATTAGTAATAAATAGGAATAATTAGTAATAAATAGGAATAATTAGTAATAAATAGTAATAATTATGAATAATTAGTAATAATTAGTAATAAATAATAATAAATAGGAATAATTAGTAATAAATAGTAATAATTAGTAATAAATATGAATAATTAGGAATAATTAAGAATAAATAGGAATAAATAGGAATAACTAAGAATAAATAGGAATAACTAGGAATAAATAGGAATAATTAGGAATAATTAGTAATAAATAGGAATAAATAGGAATAAATAGGAATAAATAGGAATAAATAGGAATAATTAGGAATAATTAGGAATAATTAGGAATAATAAGAATAAATTGGAATAAATAGGAATAATTAGGAATAATTAGGAATAATTAGAAATAATTAGTAATAAATAGAAATAATTAGTTATAAATAGAAATAAATAGTAATAAATAGTAATAAATAGTAATAATTAGTAATAAATAGGAAGAATTGGGAACAATTAGCAACAATTAACAACAATTAGCAATAATTAGCAACAATTAAAAACAATTAGCAATAATTAGAAATAAATAGAAACAATTTGGAAGAAAATCAATTGTAATAAATTGTAATAACTTGTAATAACTTGGCACAATTTTCAGTGGATTGACGACACTCCTTTACTCGATGACTCATCTCCTTTCAACTTTCACCGACTCAAAACATTACGAAAAGTATGCTTCTATGTATGTATATCCAATCTCGTATACACGAGTTTGGATATGCATTCGTATGACCACATTTTTCATAATGTGTTCAGGCGATGATAATTACAAGAAGATGATTCATCGACGAAAGGGGGGATCTTTTGTCCGACGACTCATTTACTTGCATCTTTCTCACACTGAAATCACAATGAAGAATCTGCTCAGAGGTACGCTTATTCATTATCGTATGCATGAGAATGAATAAGTGTACCTTCAAGCAGATTCTTCATTGTGATTTCAGTGTAAGAAAGATGCAAGTAAATGAGCCATCTGACAAAAGAGTAGCTGTTAATCCACTAGAAATTGTGTCGCCCAAATTTAATGGTAATTATTAAGAAGTAGTTGTAATTATTTATCTTCTTTTTTTAGATAGTGTTTTTATAATTTCAAATTATTCAAAAATAATGATGATTTTATATTTTGTTGAAAAATATGGAAGAAGGAAATAAACATCAGTCATTATTAGATGATCACGCTTGGATAAATCAATGCAGAAATCCAAATGGTTCTGGTTTAAATCCTGTATATATTGAGGGTGTTGAAGCTTTCTTATCATTTGTATCATCAAAACCAAAATATGTTTCAGAAGGCACAATAAAGTGTCCTTGTAAAAAATGTGCTCTGAGAACGTTTGACACATTTGACAAGATTAGGGGACATCTCTTGCGGTTTGGTTTTCAACTAGATTATGTTTTTTGGTATCAACACGGTGAACACAATTTCAAAGAAGATACTAATAACTTAATTCTGGATCCATCACAGTTGCAAAATTTAGTACATGATGTTGCAGGTTGATAAAACACTATTTTATTGAATATTTTATTGATAATAAATGAAATAATTTCCTCACATTGTGTTAAATATGTTTATTTATAAAATATTTGGGATTTGATCATTCATTTGAAAATTTGGTGAAAATTCCAGTTTTACACTTAATAGTGCACTGTAGTATTTCGAAGATAAATATTTTTATATTTATTATTTGAATTTGAAATTTTTTAACAGTGTTCATAACTTCATTTTATACAACTTTTATTCAGGACACTAGAGCTAAAGAGTGCATTTGGATGGAGTAAATGAGCCATTAATCCAATGGTGGGCTGGACTCGGCAGAATGGACATGGGTTCTGTATTTAGGACATATATTCTACATACGGGCTTGGATTGAGCCCAAATTTTGAGGAAAGCTCGGGGACATGATTTGGAACAAATCATCCTTCTGGAAGGCCGGTCAATTCACGAGTTTTGGAGGTCAAATGGGCGGTGCAAGTTGGAATAAAATATTTGGCCGAGTTTTCATTTCACACTTAAAAAGTTATGTATCCCTAGCCCTCACAAACTCTATTTAAAGGGGGTTTTAACTCTTTGAGAGGGCTGGTAGAGGCTTTGGGAAGGTGTGGACGAAAGGGTGTCTCTTGGGAGCCCCTCACAACTCTTGGAAGAAGTAAGCCTTTGTGCAAACCTCTCTTCCAAAAAGGCTCTCCTCTCTCACCTCTTCTTTGTATCTCTTTTCTTTCATATTTGTTTCTTGAATTTTTCTTCAAATAATATTCTGTGTTCATCCCTATTATTCTTCTCTTAATATTCTTAATTGGGTTGGAATCAAGAGTGGAGACAAGATTGGGTTCTACCCTTTCAATCCATTGCTTATGCAAAACGTCTCCACGATGACTACACCACCCATGGAAGAGTAGTTCTTTTTAGTAATCGATCGACCTCTATCCTTCTTCATTCATTTATTTTGAATCAATGAGCTAATGTAATTCAAATATTATGATCTATTAATTTAGTTTTTAATTTAAATGAAACTAAGCAAGAAATTGAATAGTTAACACAAAACACGCGAGGTCGGGAATTGTGTGAACTGTGATAGCACAACCTTAACCGGTAATTCAAAACCACATGGGATCAATTTGTAGAGTTAAAATATAATCCCTAAACTCAATTAATCCTCATTTCAAGAGTGGTTATGTGCCTTAATTTACCACTGACCATAAGATAATTTTAGAATATCAATCAAAGCAGGGTGTTGCGATTGCATGTTCCGAAGTTAGCCAAAGGTTAAAATTCACTTCAATCTTCGTGGTAAAGTTAATTCTCGTAGGGTTCGGGATTTAACAAATTAAGGGATCATAATTAAGTGAATATTAATTTAAATGATAATGATTAATAAATGATTGAAGAGGTAGAGTTAGATCGATTATGCCTTTTAAAATAGATTTCTAAAAAAAACATCTTCTTGTTTGTGTCATTCTGATCGAAACATCATTTCAAAATTAAAAACAAAAAAAAAATGCAATCTTCTTCCAGCAAACTTCTTCTAGGTTCATAAACTATAAAAAAAACCACCCCCATCCTTTCAAGTAGTTATTTTATTCTCTTCCTCTCTTCTTTCTTCCTTCTTTACCCAATCTGATTTTTCTTCTTCTTCTTTAATTTTCTTTTACTTCTCTTTGGACCATCAACTCAAACTTCTCATTTTTATTTTACTATGGTCCACTTTATTTCTTTTCATTTTTATTTGATCTATGACATGAACTAATCCCGAAGATCTCTTAGATCTTGACCCTGAGATTGAACGTAGCCTTAGGGCACGAATCAGACATTCTCAGTCTACGAGAAGTTTCAATATTAAACCAGTTGGTGAATTCCTCTCTTTTGGAAACATTGAAATTGGAAGCAATTCAAATTCAAACATAAAAGAGGAACCAATGGATGGAAACAATGGAAATGAACTTAATAGAACCATTCGAGAATTGGCTGCACCTGATGTTAACTATCAACCAAATTGTATTGCATACCCAAATCTTGAATCAGACTTTGAACTAAAATCTGGGTTAATTCACTTACTTCCAAAGTTTCATGGCCTCTCTGGTGAGGATCCCAATAAACATTTGAAATAATTTAATGTGGTTTGCTCAACCCTTAAACCAAGAAATGTTTCTGAAGATCAAATCAAATTAAGAGCATTCCCATTCTCACTTGATGGAGTTGCAAAAGATTGGATGTATTATTTGCAACCTGAAGATGTAACATGTTGGAATGATTTGAAACGTCTTTTCTTGCAAAGATTTTTTCCAGCATCAAGGGCCACATCCATTCGAAAGGAGATATCGGGGATCAAGCAAGCACAAGGGGAGTCAATGTATGAGTATTGGGAGCGATTCAAGAAGTTGTGTGCAAGCTGCCCACATCACCAAATCAGTGAGCAACTCCTCATTCAGTACTTCTATGAAGGACTCACACCTATGGAGAGAAGCATGGTAGATGCTGCGGCTGGAGGAGCATTGGTGGACAAGACACTAGTAGCTGCACGTACGTTGATCGACAAGATGGCCCAACACTCCCAACAATTTGGTGATAGAGGTACACCACATGTTAGGGGAGTACATCAGGTAAGTCCTTCTTCTCTTGAAAGTCATTTGATTGATACTAAGTTGGAAGAATTGACCACTATGGTGAGGCAAATTGCTTTGGCACAAAAGACATCTTTACCCCCTCCTTCAAGGCCTTGTGGTATTTGCGCTGAGACAAGCCACCCAACTGACTGTTGCCCACAACTCCAAGAAACAGAAGATTGTGCAGCAGTGTTCCCTGGGAGACCATTTCAGCAGCAACAACAACAACCATATCCCCAAAAGAAGTTTGATCCAACATACAACCAAGGGTGGAAAGATCAGTCAGACATGAGGTATGGCTCTGGACAACAACAAAGGCCACCCTTTCAACAAAACTTCCAGCAGCCTCCGCCTTACCAGCAGGGTTTCCAACAACCCCAAAGGAAATTTGAAGCTCAAACATCAACAAGTCAGCAACAAGGGATTCATCCACCAAAGGTAGATTCTAATACTGATGATCTTTTGAAGAAAATTTTTCTTAATCAACATAATGAGCTGAAGAGTCAAAGTTCAGAGCTGAGGGAGTTAAAAACTCAAATGAGCCAGATTGCCACCGCCCTCCATGAACTTGTAAGTAAGAATTCCGGAAATCTGCCTTCCCAACCCACTCCAAATCCAAAGGGGAATGTTAGTTCCATCACATTGAGAAGTGGGAAGCAAATGAACGATACATCTGTACCTACCATTCCACCGGGATTCACCTCAACTCCAAAGAATCCGCATTCCATACCTACTGATGAGCAATCCAAGGAGAAAGATAAAGGTAAGAAACATATTGATGATGTACCTCCTAAACACCTTCCTTTTCCAAATAGGGTTGTTCAAACCAAGAAGATGGCTGAAGAAGCAATGCAAAAGGAGGTTTTGGACACATTCAAGCGTGTGGAGATCAACATTCCTCTACTTGAATCCATTAAGAAAATCCCAAGGTATGCCAAATTCTTAAAAGAACTCTGCACCAATCGAAGAGGGCTCAAGGGGAATGAGAGGATCAACCTTGGAAGGAATGTCTCGGCACTCATTACACCAACTCTAGCAATGCCAACAAAGTGCAAGGATCCTGGGACATTCACCATCCCATGTACCATAGGGGAGTTTCACTTCTCTGATGCTATTTGTGATTTAGGAGCTTCAATAAATGTGATGCCTCACTCTGTATTCTCTTCCTTGCAGGTTGGTGAGTTGAAGCCAACAAGAGTAGTGGTGCAATTGGCGAATAGAGCTACGGCATATCCAGCGGGAGTTCTTGAGGATGTACTTGTTCGGGTAAGAGACATGATCTTTCCAGCAGACTTCTATGTGCTTAACATGGAGGATGATCAGGTAAGTTCTCATGCCCCCATTATCTTAGGTAGACCCTTCCTCAAAACTGCAAAAACTATCATAAATGTCAATGAGGGTACACTTTCCATGGAGTTTGGAGATGAAGTTGTGATATTTAATGTTATGGATTCCATGAAGTACCCCTCAGAGGACCATTCTGTTTTTGTTATCTCCCATTTTGAACCACCAAATAAAACCTCCATAGAATTTGATTGTCCTATGCTTAGGGAGATTATGAGTATTGGTTCGAGTTTGATGTCTAAGAGCACTTCCACACATGTTTCTGATACACAATCCTATCTTGGATTTGATTTTGATGTGGATTCATATTCTGATTTTGATCATGTTCACTCTGATTATGAAATGGCTATTGAGTATGCTGATGGATTTGATGCTTTATTCTATGATTTTGATGATGTCTATTCTGATACTGATGCTCTTTGTGCACATATTTGTGTTCCTTCAATGTCTCCATCCATACTACACCCTCCTTCATTAGAACTAAAGCCATTGCCACCAAATCTGAAAGACTCATACTTGTTGAGTGGTGATAAATTACCTGTTATCATTGCTAACAATCTCCCTTTTGAACATGAAGAAAAGCTTTTGAATATTTTGAGGGAGAACATCAGGGCGATTGGGTGGACCTTGGCTGACATATCAGGTATTAGCCCCTCCATTTGCATGCATAGGATTCTCTTGGAGTATGGGACTAAACCGGTGAGACAACCACAAAGGAGACTCAATCCCACCCTCCTGGAAGTTGTTAAAAAGGAAGTTGAGAAATTGCTCGAGGCAGGTATAATCTTTCCCATTTCAGATTCACAGTGGGTAAGTCCAATTCAGGTTGTGCCTAAGAAAACTGGTTTTACTGTTGTTAAAAATGAGAAAGATGATTTAGTTCCAATGAGGGTGCAAAACAGTTGGCATGTGTGTATTGATTATAGGAAACTAAATCTGACCACTCACAAGGACCATTTCCCCCTCCCATTTATTGATCAAATGCTCGAGAGACTAGCTGGGAAAACACACTATTGTTTCTTGGATGGATTTTCTGGATATTTTCAGGTTCCTATAGCTCCAGAGGATCAGGAGAAGACTACATTCACCTATCCCTTTGGCACATTTGCCTACCGGAGGATGCCATTTGGACTTTGCAACGCCCCAGGTACCTTCCAGAGATGTATGGTGAGTATTTTTTCTGATTTTATTGAGACCTGCATGGAGGTATTTATGGATGATTTTACAGTGTATGGGTCTTCATTTGATGAATGTATAATTAGTTTGGGAAAGGTGTTGAATCGTTGTATTGAGAAGAATATGGTCCTGAACTTTGAAAAGTGTCATTTCATGGTAGAGCATGGCATTGTCTTAGGGCATGTAGTGTCAAAATACGGGATAGAGGTTGATAGATCTAAGATAGACATTATTTCATCCTTACCATATCCTTCATGTGTGCGTGATGTTAGATCTTTCCTAGGGCATGCAGGATTTTATCGGCGCTTCATCAAAGATTTTAGTAAGATTGCTCTTCCTATGTCAAGATTACTTCAAAAGGATTCTGATTTTGTGTTTGATGTTTCTTGCAGGAATTCATTCGATGAGCTAAAACAACGTCTGACCACTCCACCTATCATACAACCCCCAAGGTGGGAGATTCCTTTTTAGCTTATGTGTGACGCCTCCAACTTCGCGGTCGGAGCTGTCTTATCTCAGAGGGTGGAGGGGCGTTCACATGTGATCGCCTATGCATCAAGGACACTAGATTCAGCCCAATCAAACTACACTACCACAGAAAAGGAGTTTCTTGCTGTCATATTTGCTTTATCTAAATTCCGTTCATATTTATTGGGCTCTAAAGTAGTTGTTTTTTTTGACCATGCAGCTTTGAGGTACCTCCTAAAGAAGCCAGATGCAAAGCCACGACTTATCCGTTGGATGCTCCTTCTTCAAGAGTTTGACCTTGAGATAAAGAACAAGAAGGGGTCAGAGAATTTGGTGGAAGACCACATGAGTAGGATTACTCACACACTAGAGGATGACACCTTGGATCAGGTACCACTTCGGGACACTTTCCCTGATGAGCATCTCTATACCATCTCAGGTACGCATCCTTGGTATGCTGATTTAGTTAACTACCTTGTTGATTCTGAAATCCCTGCAAATTTAAAGAAACATCAAGTCCAAAAATTAAAAAGTGAGTCCAGGTTTTATGTGTGGGATGATCCTTACCTCTGGCGCATGTGTAGTGACCAAGTCATTAGGAGGTGTGTTCCCGATATGAGTTTGAGTCTGTTTTTCATTTCTGTCATACACTTGCATGTGGTGGACACTTTGGACCCCAACGGACAGCTAGGAAAGTTTTGGACTCTGGATTATATTGTCCTAGTTTATTCCATGATTCCCATGTGTTTTGTAAGTCATGCTCTCGTTGCCAACACACTGGGATTATTTCTAGGATACATGAGATGCCCCAACAACCCATACTATTCTGTGAGATTTTTGATGTGTGGGGCATTGATTTTATGGTTCCTTTTCCAAGTTCATATGGTTTCTTGTATATTTTGGTTGCTGTTGATTATGTGAGTAAATGGGTGGAGGCCAAGGCCACCAGGACTGACGATTCTCATGTTGTTGTGGAATTTGTCAAAGCACAGATTTTTTGCAGGTTTGGAGTACCAAAGGCCATCATCAGTGACCAAGGGACACACTTTTGCAATAGGAAATTTGCTTCCCTCCTTCGGAAGTATGGGGTGACACAAAAAACATCAACACCATACCACCCCCAAACAAATGGCCAGGCTGAGGTTTCAAATCGTGAGTTGAAACAAATCTTGGAGAAAACTGTGCAGCCAAATAGGAAGGATTGGAGCAAGCGCTTGGATGATGCATTGTGGGCTTATAGGACAGCATACAAGACCCCCATTGGTATGTCCCCATTTCGGATTGTTTTTGGGAAAGCGTGTCCTCTCCCCGTGGAAGTCGAGCATCGGGCATATTGGGCTATAAAGAAATGTAACATGGATTTGGCCCAAGCTGGAATTCAAAGGAAGTTGCAAATTCAAGAGCTTGAGGAGATTCGACTGTCATCATATGAGAACTCAAGGCTCTACAAGGAAAGATCAAAAGCAGCTCATGACAAAATGATCCAACAAAGGAAGTTTCATGTTGGAGAGAAAGTCCTTCTCTATAGTTCACGACTGAAGTTGATGCCTGGTAAGTTGCGTTCCAGATGGTTAGGTCCTTATATTGTGTCTAATGTTTTTCCTTATGGTGCAGTGGAGATCACACAAGAGGACACTGGAAGGAGCTTTACAGTCAATGGGAAACGTTTGGAGAGATACATTGAGGGACATCCTACTGATGTAGTGGATTTTATCACACTGCATGACCCCATCATCACTTGATCACATCAGGCTGTTCCTAACCCTTTCACTTTTATATTATTTGTCCTATTTAAAAATTCTACATTTCATGTGCATATATCATCTCATAGGTTTACATTGAGGACAATGCAATATTTTAAGTGTGGGGGAGGGAACCTTTTAGTTTAGTAATTTCAATTGCTTTCCTGTTCAAAAAAAAAAAAACAAAAAAAAAATTGTGTGTTTTTAAAAATTTGTGTGTTTATTTTACAATTTTCTTTGTGTTTTTGAAACTTTTGGGCTAAAATGATTCTCATAACCATTTTTAAATCCATATCAACAAGTGAAACAATTTACCCCTTGAAACTAAGCTTAAATGAATGCTGAAATGACTTTGTTTCAAGTTCAAACATTTAGTAATTTCATGAAAAGTACGCTGAATTTTGAATCCCATGCCAATCTCACTGTCTTTATATTTGAAATCACTTTCCTGTGAGGCTTCTAAACCATTATTTTCATATTCTTTACATTCACCTCACTTCTTGAGAGAACCAAATCATACATGATTTAACCAGAATTTGATCTATTCCTGTCAAAACTTGAGGGTTTGAGGTACTTATGTTTAAATGATTGAGGCATTTGTTTGGTATTAAAGCCCCTATTTCAAAGAATCCTTTTTTTATAATGGCATACCTTGAATATTTAATCCTTGTAGCCCTTAGAAGCCATGCACATCCTGTTAGGTTAAGCCACATTACAAGCCAATTTTCCCTATCCAACCAACTCTTGAAGTGAAATTGCATAATCTAGTTGAGATTAAGTGTGGGGGAAGCTATCTTGTGTTGTGCCACCACATTATGTGATACTTTGGGTGGAAAATTAAATTCTAAAGAGACGTGTTTGCTGCTAAAGAAAGTCATTATATTGAAAGATGTGCCTTTTCTGGAGCTTTCATGACAAGTGAAGCTGTGCCTTTTCTGGAGCTTCTAATTGAGGTGGAAAGCTGTTCCCATCTGGAGCTTTCAAGAAAATCATGTTTGAGAAGATTGACATTTTTTTATGCTAAAATGATGAATGGTGTAAACCTTTCATGACTTCTCATGATGATGGAGCTGAATTGATACTATGGGGATTGAAGAGAAGACCATATTTAAGTGAAAATTAGATTAATGCAATTTTGCTTCAAAAGAGTCAAGCCCTCCTCATTCAGCCTCAGAGTTTTTCACATCTTAATCCTACCAACTGAAAGCCACAGAACAACCCTGAAAAGTCCTCATGATAAACATATGTCCTTGACTCACATCGGGTAGCGATGTAGGAATCTATCAAGCCTATGGTGACCCTTGTATGAGTTTGGATGAGAAAGACATTGCAAAAAATTGATATTTGAGTGATGAGAGAAAATTCAAGCGAGGTAAGTGTTTTGTGCATGGGCGGATAAATGAAGTGGAAATATATTGAATGATATAAATGGAGAACTTGAAATAAGGTTTTTTATGAGGCATGATATCTTTTGATTCTTGGTGTGAAATTGATTGATCTTAAGGATATGTGTTTTAAAATTGGTTTTGATTTGATATTGATGTTTACTTGAAATGAGATTTTGCCCAGGTGTGCAAAAGGGTAAGTGTGGGGGAGTTGATAAAACACTATTTTATTGAATATTTTATTGATAATAAATGAAATAATTTCCTCACATTGTGTTAAATATGTTTATTTATAAAATATTTGGGATTTGATCATTCATTTGAAAATTTGGTGAAAATTCCAGTTTTACCCTTAATAGTGCACTGTAGTATTTCGAAGATAAATATTTTTATATTTATTATTTGAATTTGAAATTTTGTAACAGTGTTCATAACTTCATTTTATACAACTTGTATTCAGGACACTAGAGCTAAAGAGTGCATTTGGATGGAGTAAATGAGCCATTAATCCAATGGTGGGCTGGACTCGGCAGAATGGACATGGGTTCTGTATTTGGGCCATATCTTCTACATACGGGCTTGGATTGAGCCCAAATTTTGAGGAAAGCTCGGGGACATGATTTTTCACAAACCAGCCTTCTGGAAGGCCGGTCAATTCACGCGTTTTGGAGGTCAAATGGGCGGTTCAAGTTGGAATAAAATATTTGGCCGAGTTTTCCATTTCACACTTAAAAAGTTATGTATCCCTAGCCCTCACAAACTCTATTTAAAGGGGGTTTTAACTCTTTGAGAGGGCTGGTAGAGGCTTTGGAAAGGTGTGGCCGAAAGGGTGTCTCTTGGGAGCCCCTCAAAACTCTTGGAAGAAGTAAGCCTTTGTGCAAACCTCTCTTCCAAAAAGGCTCTCCTCTCTCACCTCTTCTTTGTATTTCTTTTCTTTCATGTTTGTTTCTTGAGTTTTTCTTCAAATAATCTTCTGTGTTCATTCCTCTTATTCTTCTCTTAATCTTCTTAATTGGGTTGTAATCAAGAGTGGAGACAAGATCGGGTTCTACCCTTTCAATCCATTTCTTATGCAAAACGTCTCCACGATGACTACACCACCCATGGAAGAGTAGTTCTTTTTAGTAATCGATCGACCTCTATCCTTCTTCATTCATTTATTTTGAATCAATGAGCTACTGTAATTAAAATATTATGATCTATTAATTGAGTTTTTAATTTAAATGAAACTAAGCAAGCAATTGAATAGTTAACACAAAACACGCGAGGTCGGGAATTGTGTGAACTGTGATAGCGCAACCTTAACCGGTAATTCAAAACCACATGGGATAAATTTGTAGAGTTCAAATATAATCCCTAAACTCAATTAATCCTCATTTCCAGAGTGGTTATGTGCCTTAATTTACCACTGAACATAATCTAATTTTAGAACATCAATCAAAGCAGGGTGTTGTGATTGCATGTTCCGAAGTTAGCCTAAGGTTAAAATTCACTTCAATCTTCGTGGTAAAGTTAATTCTCGTAGGGTTCGGGATTTAACAAATTAAGGGATCATAATTAAGTGAATATTAATTTAAATGATAATGATTAATAAATGATTGAAGAGGTAGAGTTAGATCGATTACGCCTTTTAAAATAGATTTCTAAAAAAACATCTTCTTGTTGTGTCATTCTGATCGAAACTTCATTTCAAAATTAAAAACAAAAAAAATACAATCTTCTTCCAGCAAAATTATTCTAGGTTCATAAAATATAAAAAAAACCACCCCATCCTTTCAAGTAGTTATTTTATTCTCTTTTATTTTATTTTTAGAATACCTCTAATAAGTAGTTAAATTCACTTCCTCCTTTGAGAGACGACCTTGGTTAGCCACTCTGCTGCACCTAAGTACCCCAAATTACACTAATCATTTGAGGGCGCCCACGACAGCGCTCTTTCACAGGTCTATCTGTTCAACAAACTGAAACTCAAGATGATATTGATTTAACTCCTGAGTTGGCACCATCTGAATTTTATGAATTTTTGAGGTCTGTTGAGGATGAATTATATCCTGGTTGCAAGATAAGAAAATTAGAAGCGGTTTTATGGCTATTAAATCAGATAATGCAATGTCAAACAACTGTTTTAATCAGATATTTTCTTTGGTTAAAACAATTTTACCTGAAGGAAATGTGTCGCCTGCAAATTACTATGAGAGCAAGAGGCTGGTTCGTAATATAGACCTTAGTTATTGGAAGATTCATGCATGCCCAAATGATTGCATCTTATATTCTGGTGAAAATGATTCGTTGGATAACTGTCCCACATATAGACAATCGAGGTATAAAGAAGCTCAACTAGGGAAGTCTGGATCGATTCCAGTAAAACAGTTGAGGTATTTCCCCCTTACACCCAGGTTGCAGCGTTTATTTATGTCTCAGAACACAACATTAATGACGTTATGACACAAAACCAAGATTTCAACTGATAAAAGCTTGAATCATCAATATGATGGTGATCCATGGAAACATTTTGACTGTCTGAATCTGTCTTTTGCTTTAGAAGCCTGAAACATGTGATTGGGTTTTTCTACTGACAGTTTCTGTCCGTTTGGTTCTTATGGTAGTCAGTATTCATGTTGGCCTGTCCTTATAACTCCATATAATTTACCTCCATGGATGTTGATGAAGGAGCCCTATATCTTTTTGACCTTATTAATCCCAGGACATCCAAAAAAGAATATTGATGCTTATTTGAAACCATTAATTGATGAGTTAAATGAATTGTGGAGTGATGGTGTTAGTACATACGATGTTGCTGTGAAACAAAATTTAATATTAAAAGCTGCATTGATGTGAACGATTAGTGACTTTCTAGCATATGGCATGTTATCTGGATGGAGTACACATGGTCCGAAATCATGTCCTTACTGTATGAAAGACAACAAATCCTTTATGCTCGTTAATGGAAAAAACGTTGCTATTTTGACTGTCACCGTAGATTTCTTCCAACCGATCATCCTTTTCAGAGTAACAAATCTCATTTCAGAAAAGGTACAATTGAAATGGATGAACCTCCAAAAATGATCTCAGGTACAGAGTTAAAATTAGTTATATTTTCATTACCTCCCATCACATTTGAGCCAATAGTAAACCAATAGAAAATTCATGGATTTGGGAAAGAACATAATTAGATAAAACGAAGCATTTTTTGGGATCTTCCATATTGGTCTGATTTTTTGGTCCACCACATGTTGGATGTCATGTATATTGAGAATAACTGTTTTGATAATTTATTTCATATAGTTTTGGATACACCAGGTAAGATCAAAGATACTGTAAAGGCACGATTAGATCTTGCCCAAATTTGAAGGCGACCAGAACTTGAACTATTTGAAAATGTCAGATCACAGAGGTTAATGAATCCAAAAGCAGCTTGTACACTTTCCAAAGAGAGTTGTTTATTATTTTATTAGTGGATTATAGATTTGAGACTTCCAGATAGTTATGCTTCCAATTTGGGCAGATGTGTTAAGAATGGTTATATTACGGGATTAAAAAGTCATGATTCTCATGTTATAATGGAAAGACTTATGCTGATTGGATTCAGAGTTTTGTTGAATTCTATGATTTGGGATTCGATAATAGACGTATCATATTTTTTTGAGACATTTGTGTAGCGACAACATACTACGATGTACTAAGAAAACTGGAAGAAGACGTTTCTGTAATTATATGTAAACTGGAAAAAATCTTTCTGTTGGCTTTCTTTGACTCAATGGAACATCTGATATTACATTTGCCACATGAAGCTAAATGTGGAGGTCCAGTATAATTTCGATGGATGTACCCATTCGAGAGATGCATGCAGAAATTGAAAAAAAAAGTACATAACAAAGCATCAGTTGAAGGCTCAATTGTTGAAGCTTATTTGCAAGAGAAAATTGCTTTTTTTTTCTGCTCTAATTATTTTGAATCTCAATATCCCTCAAAACACAATCACATGGGACAAAACGAGGGGAATTTTAATGTTGAAATGGATAATCAATTATCATTTTTTAATCAGACAAATCTTGGTTTCAGTGGAGTTCATAAACGATGGCTTTCAGATGATGAACATCACAGAGCTCATACATATGTTCTGCTCAACTATGAAGAAATGACATCATTTGTACTGTGAGTGATTTTATCACTTATTCTATAATTTATGTTATATTATGTAAACTTATTTTATTTGTAGGTTATATGATAATCATATTAAGAAACAACTTCCACAAATTATAGTAGCTACTGTTGAAGAATACAGACAATTTTTTTTCTCAATGGTTTCAAAAACTGGTAACATAAATTATTGATGGTTTAATATCAATTATGTTTATTATTTATTATATTGATAATTGTTTTACAAATTTTTAGGTGTCTCGATATGCTGATAAAATTGATAAGCAACTGTGTATATTGAGTAACCCACCATCCAAAATGGTTAAATCTTATGATGTACATGTGGTGAATGGTTTTCAATTTCAAACACGTGCATATGGGGAATAAAAAAAAACAATTAACAATGGATTTTTCTTGAGAGGATCGCATCACAGAGAAACTGAAGTTGACTTTTATGAAATTTTGGATGAAATTATTGAGTTGTGTTATCTAGGACAGAATTACATAATGATGTTTAAATGTCGGTGGTTGGATACTGAGAGAGGATTGCGTGTTCATCCAACTCATGGAATTATCAATATTAAATATAAAAGTCTTCTTGTAGTAAATAAACCATTTTTACTGGCTCAATAGACACATCAAATTTATTATGCAAAGTACTGTTCTACTTCAAGAGACTTGAGTGATTGGTGGAGCATAATAAAAATGAAATCTCGGGAAAATAAGTTTACTCAAACTGAATGTGGTTCCACTAAAGTGGAAAGAATTGAAAATTTTCAAGAGACTTCTCAAAATCCATCTTTTTCACAAAGAGATGTGAATATCAATGATGACACTCCACAATTAAGGATTAATGATGATGAAGATGTTAATGATGTTACAAATGAATTTGAAATGACAAGAGATGATAAAACTGAAACTCATATGGATATTGATGATACTGAGGAGGAAGATGAAGACATTGACATTGACAGCTAGGGAGATGAGGATGAATATGTACATTGACATAATTAAATGCTGGTTATAATCATAACTAATATATATCTATATATAATAGTTATTTTCAACTATCTGCTAACAATAATCATTTTGTGTTTCAGATAGAACCTAATCTATATCGTGAGTTGCAGGAGGCTGAGCTACCGTTGGATGAGGGGGATTTTGGATCATCTAACCCTTATCCTACTGGTAGTTCAGGGGGTACATGGAGGGGGCGCAGTCTTGCATGACTGATGATTCCTGACCCTATCCCCGAGCGACTTCCACGTCTTGGCTTCGATCCACGCACATGGAGGTATGATAACCTGTATATTTTGGTTAGATTTCATTAATTTATTTATATATATACTAATTTTTTGACTATTTATTCCTTTTTCACAGTTTTGTGCATGTACCTATTGGACAAGGGAGCGCTATCTTACACAATTATTTTTCTCAGCCATAGATCACATGAGAATAGGTTCCTGTTGATGTGTGGCGCGACATGTTCAATCATTGATTGGTACATAAATAAATAATATTTATTTTGAAATTTATTTTATTAATAACTTGATATAATAAATTATTTGTAGGGTTTATGGTATCCCATCAATGATAGCATATATGACACTATCCAACAGCATGGCAGGTGTCTATGCATGACCGTTTCCGTCAGTTTTTGAAAAATTTTAGAAGAACAACCATTAAGAAAGCAGGAGTGATAGAATTTGATGATTCTTGTAGAGCCCACCAACTAGAGTACATTTCATCTCACGTTTGGGATGAATTATGTTTACACTGGTTGGGTGGTGGATTTTAGAGGAGATATTCAGTGGGACGATAGAACTGGGGGAGACAGGTGGTGACACATCGAGTTGGTATTCGTACATTCAGTACACATAGAGAGCATCCGGTAAGTATATTTTTTAAATATTTTATATAACTTTAAATATAAACAGTTTATTTTATATTTCTGTAGGCAATCAAGCATCCCGATATTATGGAGTTCGACGTTTATCATAGGATGTACAATGATCCAACCACTGGAGAGATTAGAGGTGATCGCCAGCGTCAGATTGTTGTTAGTATTATTTTTTTAGTTTGAGAATTAACTGGATATAATATTTTCACAATTTTAATTTCAAATTGGAATTGAAGGAGTCATATGAGGCTGCGACCTCTCAGACACAGGCTGAGAGTCAGGACGAGACGACTGAGCAGACCAGTGCCCACCATTTCGATGAGGCGACATGGATGCAGATGACTCAGTATGAATTTGAGAAGGGTTGAGTAGTTGGTATCAGATCTCATTTGACTCCTGGTACTTATTATAGTACTGCTGTGATGTTGGCATCCAACTCAAAAGAAGCTCGTGGAGAGGTATCGTCTTCTGCCTCACAGTATCTGGAGCATTTGCGAACTCAGGCTGAGCTTATAGAGAGTTTGTAGAAGCACCATGAAGAGATGTGTTGGCAGCAACAACAATAATAACATCACGAGGAGGAGATGCGTCAATGGGAGCAACAACATCAGTAGCAGCATCATGAGTAGATGGAGTACACACGCCGTCTGAATCATAGTTTAGGGATAAAGTTTCCTCCACCATTTCCTACAGCTCCTTCACCTCCTCCAGAAGATGATCCCCCAATGATTTTTTTTATGGTAAAAACATTTGAATTCAAGATTTGTAGTAATATGAACTATTTACAGTTTCTGTGTTTTATATTGGTGCAAATATTGCATAATTTATTTATTTATATTTTTAATATTTTAATATTTATTATTAGTATTATATTTTTTAATATTTGTTTATTTTATTACTAATAATAATATTTTATGATTTTTTTGTCAATATTGAGAATTTTAATAATTTTTTATTTTTTTATTATTTTAATAATAATAATATCAATTTTTTATTTATCATAATTTTATTAAATATATTTTTTTAGTATTATATTTTTTAATGTTTGTTTATTTTATTAATAATAATATTTTTTATTTTTTTTATTATTTTAATAATAATAATATATTTTTTTCATTAATCATAATTTTATTAAATATTTTTTTATTATGTTTAATATTTGTGACAGAACCTTTTGCGACGGGTTCCCATCGCAAATAATTTAAATATAATTTTTTATTATTAGTATTTGTGACGGGACCGTTGTCCCATCGCAAAATGTTTTTATATATATAATTCAGAGGCTTATTTGTGACGGGGAAGTTCCCCGTCACAAATAGTATTTGCGACGGTCTCGTCGCAAAAGGTTTATTTATATATAATGTATATAATCGGAGGCTTATTTACGACGCTGTTTTCTACAACGGGCTATTTGTGATGGGACCCCAACGCTAAAGCCTATTTGCAACGGGATCCCGTCGCAAATACCTCTAATTCCAGTAGTGCTTACACTCAACCTTAATTATCCTAAAAAATATTTAATATGATGTTAATGACTTAGTTTTTCTAAAAGTACAATGAAATTATAAAATTTAACTGTTTTGTGGACTATTACATGTATTGAAAATAAAATAAAGATATAAAAAATAAATTGCAATATAATAGTGTGTAGGGATAAAATTTGGAAAATAATGCATAAAATATAAGAAAATAATAATAATAAGCAGCAAACAAATAAATGATAATTTGAAATTTTAAAGATATTTTTAATAATTAATGAAAAATGTATTAACTTTTATTTTGGGATGACTATCCATAAATCCCTTTTTAAGATTTTTTTTCCATTTCACTCATGAAAGTTATGTACAAATATCATTCAAAAAAAGTTAAAGTTATTGGGAGATCATATGCAATGAATCAAAAGAACAATATGAAAAAAATAAAATTGGAAGATTAAAATATTAGACACCCATATCATAATTTATTCCCTAACACGCCCTTCATCTTGTTGATCCAAAATATATTTGACTCTAAAACAAACACACACAAAAAAACTATGAATTTATCAATATAAATTTGTTTACTCTCAAAAAATGACATGACTTTATACTGTTGAATTTAAATACTTCATGCGATAAGAGGGTTTTGTCATGAATCTCTATTAATAAATTCTCATTTTCCAAAAAATGAAGCACAACATGCACCCTAAGATCAATCTCTCGAGGAGGTTATTAACACAACACTGTTCTTCTATTATCAATATTTATATTTAACTAGGAGTTCATTAACACAACACTATTTTTCTATTGTCAATATTTATATTTAACTAAAATATACTACTGAGTGATATACTAATACAGTGAGAGGTTTTAAAATGCGTATGATGTAAATATATATAAATGAAAAACACAAAGAAAACAAGACACAAAGAAGCTAGCAAAGAAGAAAAAATGTGTTATTCTAAGGAGTTCAAAGTGATGATATCATTGTTCTTTAAAAATATTAGTTCTCAATGTTCTATCCAATGTTGATATCAACCATATCTCTCAACACTCTCTTATTATAAATGTTACTACCCTACGTCAATCCTCTGCATGCAGGATAATCTCTCTCACATCTTCACCACAATGCTACACTGATCCTCTACATGCAACATTATGATGATGAAATATAGGAATAAATATGAACGATAATAAGAACACAATAATAGAGAAAATGGAGTGACCTCACACTGTAATACCTTGCGTATGTATGGGCTTTTGGAAATTCAGAGTAATTTTTAATTTTTCATTTGGTGAGAGGGTTGAATTTTGAAATCAGATCCAGAACCTAATTGTAAGAGTTAGAGCATCTTTTATGCATGTTTTTATGGGGTTTGAGGGTTGTAAGGGGGGAGGGGGTTTAGAGGAGTGCTAGAGGTAGCCCCGGGTGGCTGGGCTGTAGGTGGTTGCACCATGCACTCACCGGCTAGTCGGTGGCCCAACATCAGCTAGTTGGTGGGTCTCTGAGAAGGGAAATGACATTTCCCCCCCATATATTTTTAAAATGGGGAAACCCCTTTTCTTTCCTTTTGTACACACAGTTGGAGGGCCTCCTCCCCCGCCCCTTCCTTATTCCCCTTTGTTTAGGGTGGTGGTATGGAGGCATTTTTGCGTCAGACACATGGTACATGCTTTCTCATATTTTCCCGCTCTCGCTCCTCTCACACTGTGCGAATTTGACATTGTTTCAGTTTAGGTTGGAAATGAAGATTTAACCAGATAATGGTGAAATCACCCAATTTCGATGGGGATTTCATACATCCTAGGACGAGGACGTCCCGTAATGATGTGTGTCAATCTCCATTAGTCGTTTTGCCAAAATTATGTCGTGCCACAAATTTATTTATGATTTTTCTTAAATTTAAAAATTGAAATAATGGTTGTAGTGACTTTTTTGGTCGGGGCTTTGCCTAAGGATGGTGTTGTGAGTCCTCAACGGACCTCTTGTGGGTTGTTTCCTTTGGTTCCGGTATGACGCGATGATGTGGTGAGGTTTTTATGGTTATTCCATATTATATGGAATTGTTTAAAATTGATTAATTAATTATAATTTGATTATAATTAATTATTATTTTTTATTTTTATGCCATGAGATGGGAACCTGGTTGGTGGGGAGAGATTGGGTGGGCTTGGGAGAACCTCAGTGGGCCTTGGAAGAGATGTTGACCCTCAGAACTAAATAGAAAATCTCCACTGATGAGGTAGGTGGTTTCAGTACCAACCCTATGACTTTATGCTTTCGGTTTATGTGGCATGTGTTGTGCTGGCTCACCACTTTAGGTGATTCCCTTTTTGGTTAAATGACTTGTTTAATTTAAATTAGACTATATATTAAATTGAAACAGTTAATTAATCAAAAATATTAAACTGAATGAGTAAGTGTTTATTCCACATTGGTCCTAAGGCCCCGACATGATGCATTGACCGCTAATGGCTGATACCTTGACCTGAGACATTTGGACCCCCACGAGGGGTGTCCTTTTAAGGAATTTAATGAGCATGACCTAGTGTCCCTTGAGTAGGTTCTTATGGCCACCTCCCTATGGGGTGTTCCACGAATTGAGATGGGAGAGCCCTGTAGGACGTGTGTGGACCCTTGAGATGTGCTTAATCTAAGTGGATAGACTATAGGCCATAGATGATGGGTTGGGTGAGAAGACCAACTGAGAGAGACCATGACGATCGAGATGGGTCGTGAACTATCTCTTTGACTATTTCCTATATGGTAAATCCTGTATGGCCGATGAGGTTATGTGGTTCTGATGAGGAGGCCATGGGACACGATGTCTTAAAATCATCAGGTGCTAACCCAAGACCCTAACTGACACCAAGAACCCACATGAGGGTGACTCTAATGAAAAATGACTAAGGGTACCTGAGTGGGTGCCCCGTAGATAGATTGACCCTGAGTGGGTGCATATAGCCAAGGGTAGTGATGGTTGCGGGTGTCACCCTAGAACATGAACCAATATGTAATCTTGAAAAGGATGAGATGATGATTATAGGTGTGGGTGCTTGACCAACCCTTGTGATATATTTATTTTTGATTTATATTCATGTTTGATGGCATGTGATTGCCCATGACGCCTGCGAATCGACCATTGATCCTAACATAGACACGATTGTTCAGGATGCCCGAGAATCAGTTGATGAGATGGATGAGACCTTGGGATGCCTGGTATAGTAGGGTTCTAGTCTCAAAACATATTGGAGGTGGATTCCTAGGCTGGATAGCATCCGGATACATGGTCAATGCAAGAGTGGATTCTTAGTGGCGTTATCTAGGATCCAACATAAGAGTATGGTGATTGCGCGCATATAGGAATGCCTGGGATGCTAAGGAATCCTTTGATATAGTGTTACCATTTTGAATGCCTGGGTTTCAAGATTTGAATTTTGATACTAGCAGACCATTGTGAATTCTCGTGATACTAGTATTCAAATGGCTGTATGAGGTGTCAAGTGGGTGTATATCCCTAAGAACAGAAGTTGGACATATCGAGGGTGACTGTTGGATCTTCTTGATCGATTCTTAGGATACCCCCTAGGATTGGGTGGATGTACTATAGATGGTTCATGTAGTGACTTTGAATTTTCTGTTTGACACTTTGGAATATTTTAAATAATATTTCTGGAGTTAGGCGCGAAGTTCCAAGGCCTGTAGAGCATCAATGATGATATATTGAAAACATTAAATTTATTATATCACATGTACATGGTTTTTCAAAAATAATGGTTTATCTCCCAAATGACACCTCAAATGGGAAAACTGAGACCACTATTAAATCTAGAGCATGGGTTTTATAATAGGCGTGAAATAAGTCTTGTAGGCGTCACATGCTTTGATAGAGTGCAGTTGTGGAAAAGTTAAATGAATTAAATTAAATTATTAATTTAATCGTCAAACCCTAATGAGAATCCTTTATGAAATCCTCTTTGGAGAATTTCCTAGGGTTAGTTACATAACCCTAGAGGATCGAGAGGAGGGAGAGAGAGCCCCGATGGTGAACATGTTGGTGGGTGATCACGAGATAGTGGATCGATGATCAGAACACCATGATATTTGTTTTCATCGATGAAGTTTTTGAATCTTACCAATGACAACAACACATAATCATTCTTCATTAGTGATTGATCCAAACTCAAGGTATGATGTCTATTTCTGCAGTTTAATTCTCCATTCTTGGTTTTTGAGACTAACACGAAATAATTCATTCAAAATTTATTCATGATAGTTCTTTATTGGGTTTTCCAACATTTGTTTTCTCTTCCTATAATTAGTAATTTGAGATTTATCCACCTTTGAATTTGTTTATTTAATAATCCAACCTATTCTTTGAATTTCGATGATGATGGAAAAAATGAACATGAAGTTTGTTTGATTATCACTTTTGTGTTCCATGCCTTTCTCCCTCTATTCTTTGATGTTCATCATCAGTATTTGGATTGTATAATGTTTTGATGATACATGGGGAACCGATCATTATGAAATCATTATTTGGTGCAACATATGATTGTTGTAGGTATAGTTTTGGGATTTGAAGACATGATAGAGGCGTGGTAGTGGCAATGGTAATCCGATGGAGGTTTAGGCAATGGTGTTTTCGTGTGTCGGATTGAGTGTGTATCTCTGGTGGTACAATGAAGGTGATCTGATTGTGGTACGAGCGATGGTGGATTTGTGAGTTGGATCATGTGGGTGCTTTGAGGTGGAGACGTCGGGTGTTTTCCAAACAAAGAAATGATAAGAATCCAACTACCAACCATGATATGGGCTTGCTCAACCTAGATATGAGTATTATGGTTGAGAATTATGGTGGCTGAAGGTGACGATGGTGCAGGTGAAGACGCATGAATAGGTTGGAGTTTCTGTGAAATTCTACAATACACGATGTATACTTTGGAAGAACACATGCCACGTGGACCCATCTCTTTGGAAAATAGAGTTTATGCAATGAGTTAAATATCACATGCCATATAAAGAACCCACATGCCATGTGACCCTTAGTTGAACAACTCAATGTGTATAGAGAGTACACACTGAGGATGCCATGTGACCCCACACATCCTGTGTGTCGGGGCACACCTCGTGTACATTGGTAAGTGCATGAGTATAGTCAGATGACACATACTGAGTAGCGAACCAACATCTATACATCATGTTTCTTAATAACATACTGTATATCTGGAGAAAAAACATGTTGTGTGGGATAGAAAGACACAAAAAATTCTAGACTTCATGAGACACACTATGTAACCTAGAGGGACGCACTGTGTACTTCTTATAGGGCAGGTTTTATCCCATTTCCCCCCATAAAACTTCATTCTATCTTGGGTGTGTACCCTCTTTCTATTTTAGTATGGGCGAGTTCCCTTGTTTCGGGGTGAGTTTCCCCAGTTCACTCCCATGAGGTTTTAGTGTGGCATCTAGTCCTAAGCATTAGACATAAGACCCCCTTAGAGGATTAGAGTAGGTATCCTTTTGTGAGGCTCGGGGTTGGATCCTCATTCTGATCATTCTCCCTAAGTAGATCCAAATATCATGTAACCAATATACCAAGGTGTTTGATCCCCTACCTAGTGGGTTAATCCAGTTAGAGTTAGGTGTCCCCCATTGGCCCTAGTTGTGATCTCACATCCATGTATTGTCATCTATTGTATTCTATTAAGGTGTAGTATGATCGTGTGAGTATCTTAGATGACCCATCTTAGTTCTTACATGATTCATCATAACAATAATCAATGAGAATGTCCTCTCTGATGAGTTCCACCAGTAAAGAAAGACCCGATGAGTGATTTCTCTTGAATTAATGTTACCTTAGATCCTCAAGTATAATCCTATGCTTGTATTTAGTATGTGAGCACACCTTGAGACTTGGAGTCTTCCTTTAATCATATTTGTGTTATCTTGTTTATTCACTCTCTTTGTGATTTAGAGTTGACTCCCTCTTTAGTGCATTATGTTTAGTGATTTCAAGGTGTCCTTCTAGGTATGTGTACACTCACCCCTTCATGGGATATGCCCTTACATGTCGTGTATTATTCATAGATAAAAATTTTGATAGGGCCCTAGGAGTACTAGGAGTAGGTGGAGTTTAGTCATGCTAGACAAACCACTGATGGTTTTAGTAGTTTCATTTTGACAGTATCCCCCCTTTATATTAGCTGGTTAAAATCATTTACAGTTTTGGTGGGCTTTTATTTGGACCTTTTTCTTTTTTTTACCCTTTTTCATACTCTAATGTGGGATTAGTTTTTATGAATGAATTTATATGATCATTTTTTTTATCTTTTCTGAATTATACCGGTGCATGGAGATATGTTTGTGTACATGTACTTTAATCTAAGGCCTCCCATGTGTGTGATATGCCTACTCAGTGCTAGTTTCCATCCCCTAGCCTATTAGAGGTGGGCTTGGGGTGTCATTCTTGGCTTACCATTGACCAGGAAGGCCCTAGTGAATTAGTCTACTATATAGTGGTATGAAAGGTAGGTTGTCTTAGGATATGAGTTTAGAGATAGTCTAGCTGTGAGGATTGGTTTGGGAACTAGGGAAACAATGTTAAAGTGTCTCAAGTTAAACTCTCAGGATAGGGAACCTGATAAAGGTATAATGACCAATGTATCCATTCACTAGGACTCTGATAACATGATTTTTGACTCAGCACATGTAGAAAATGATTATAGGGAAAATAATGGAATATGCATAATATAAGAATGGGTTGTGGTTTCCATGTACTTCTTGAGTTAACTCCCTAGATATGTTCTTTTAACCACAGTGCATCTCAGCTATTGTTGGATGCCTCTAATACAAAAACCAACTAGGATTTCATATCAAGATCATGATTATGATTCACTTAGAGATGATGCTTTAGTCTAGGGATCATGAAAGTGGTGATTCCTCTAGGTGGATAATGAGCGGTTCCCCCACCCATTGAGCACCATGCTAACCCACCTCTGATGGTTCAGGTGGATTCTCCCTATTAGGTTGAGCAACATTTAGTTCTAGTGGCACTAGTAGATTACGCACCTGTGATGAGTTCATTTCACGAGTTTCAGAGATAGAGACTGCCCAGGTTTCATGGTGATCCAGACCCCCTCCTCAGGAAGTAGAGTACTAGATAAAGTTTGTGTTATGAACGTTCTGCCTAGTTATGACCCCTCTTGATGGTGGTCCTATCATAGAACCTTCTTCAAGGTTACATTGGGTGTTGGTGGACATGATGGTGATGTTTGATGTGGCTTCAGACATAAAAAAAGAGGTATACTTCTGTAACTGAGACATATCTTCTTGTGATGTGCTTTAAAGCTTTTTTAGTGATTTAATGTCATCCAAAATAGATAGTATCAAGGTGTGGCAGATGAGTTCCTTGATTTGTATGTTTGAGACCATTTTGGATGTGCTAAGGTCTCAGAGAGAAATCTATTGTGGAGAAAAGGTAGGCAATAGGAAGGATAATTATAGGCTGTGGATCTAGATAACCTGGAGGCTTCGGGTGTGATGCTGAGTCCCTATGCTTAGATACTATTGCTGAGGATATTTTTATGATCACACTTCACTTCTAGTAGTGTGACTTGGCTCTTGGCAAGGAGCTTCACATGGGATCTCTATACAATGATGCTGAGTCCCTATGATGTTCTACTCGGTATAGACTAATTTCCCACTATCCATGTCCAATTTGACTTTTACCAGTGAGGGTTGTACTGTATCTAAGTTGATAGGACACAATTAACCTTTTTTAGTGAGAAGGAATCCTAAGCAGAGCGGGATGAGCTCGTATATAGGATCATACAACCAATTTCTCATTAGTTGTCTAGTATGACCCTTGTATTAGTGGGTATTATGAGCTTTTAGTTCTTATAGTGGTGGAGGATTGTGAGGATTCCTTCCTTGAGAATGTGATAGACATACATACCCATTAAAATAATGACTTGTGTATAAGACCTATACCTAGGTATGAAACTGATATCTACGACAAAATTTTATATGACCTCTATAGAGCTATGAGAGATGAATGTGCAGTTGAAAGATCTTTAGAGGAAGGGCTTTGTTAGACCTTGTGTGTTCCCCAGGGAAACCCCATTTTTTTCACCAAGATATTGGATGAGAGATTGAGTTTATGCATGGATTGATGTCACTTAAACCTGGTCACTATTAGGAAGGAGTATCCATCTATGAGAATTTATGACTTCTTCAACTTGTGTTAGGGGTGAAGTGGTGCTCAGAGTTTGACCTCAGGATGAGTTATCACTGACTCTAGGTTGGATATAATGAATGTGGATTTCCAA
Source organism: Viscum album (assembly GCA_963277665.1). NCBI lineage: Eukaryota > Viridiplantae > Streptophyta > Magnoliopsida > Santalales > Viscaceae > Viscum > Viscum album. The sequence continues at coordinate 736,895,998 of OY728125.1, read as the reverse complement.
AGCCACTATGGTTACTTTTAGTTCTTGATGAAACCATTAAACATGTTGAAATATCCAACATTGTTTATGGAACTCATGAATCTGACATTTCATCCCTTCTTATTCTAGTTCATAATAGTCTTTTTAGTTGACATCCCCATGTACTCAGAGTCATAGGTGGAGCATGAAAGACAATTGAGGATGGTCCTAGGCACACTCCATGAGTAAAAACTTTATGGGAAGCTCTCAAAGTGTTATTTATGTATTTTAGAAGTCCACTTACTAGGATATTTCACCTTAAAAGAGGGACTAGTGGTAGACCTAGCAACATTTGAGGTAGTGTTAGGTTAGGAGACACCCAAGAGCATGACTGAGGTGTGGAGGTTCCTTGGGTTAGTAGGCTTTAATTAGATATTTTTTCATGCCTCCTCCAAGATCATGGAACCTATGAAAGCTTTAACCTAAAAGGGAAAAAACATTGGTGTGGATAGGGAAGTGTCAACAAGGTTTACAGGAGTTGCTATAGTGGTGGATGAGAACCACCATCTTGAGACTGTTAGATGAGGGTGCTTAGTACATGATGTTTTGTGTTGAATCTATAGATGGTCTTGGATGTTTTCTAATGAATATGTAGGTAGTGATTACTTATGGGTCCTAATAACTAAGACCCCATGTGAAAAAATACGTAACCCATGACTTAGAGTTAGAAACAACAATTTCTCTCTAAAGTCTTAACAACACTATGGCAAGAGATATCTTTCATGACAAAATATACACTAGACATAATCTTTATGGAATTTTGAAGGTGGGGATCATTCCATCCATTTTCTTAGGATATAAAATGCTGTCAACCACACTAAAATAGGAGCTGTTGATGGAGTTTCATGCATCCCTCTTAGTGATACATTCGAGAGTAGTGAGGATGTATCAGGATCCTTTGGTGTCAGTTTTAGTGTCCAAGGATGTAGTGGAGTGTTACTGAGTTTATCACTTAATGAATTATTTACCAAAAGGTTAAGGAAAAGGTGCCAGGATGGAAGTGGGAGTGGGAAAATGTCTCTATGGATTTCATGATGGGACTTCCATGATCAATAAGTAGTTACAACACTATCTGGTTGATTATAGACTGACTCACCATGCAGGCTCAATTCCTATCCATTTAAGAGAAGAGTTTAATGGAGATATTGGGATGCATGTGTGTGCAATAGATACTACAACTTCATGGAGTTTCCTCAATGATCGTTTGAGGCCGTGATTCTCACTTTATTTCATGATTGTAGAGAGGATTAAGGATTCTTTGAGACTCAATTATGGTTGATCATGAAATTCCACCCCCTGTGTAATATCCTAACCTTTTATGGAGATGAATAATTCTTGTTTTTCAAGTAATATTTTCCTTGTTTTGAGTATATCTTTTTTGGGTTTTACTTTTTGGAGATTTCAGGTGAAATTGGAGATTCTTGGAGGGGTTTTGGCCAGTGCACAGTTAGCGCACAATTTTCCCAAACTGTGCGCCCTACCCTAGAAAACCGTGAAAATCCAAACAAATAGGGATTGCACAGTTGAAAAACGGTGTGCCCCGACCTAGGAAACTGTGCATGCATAATTAATTCCCTCAAAAAATTGTTTTAGAATTCCCAAACCCCCTGGCCTTCACCCTCATTCAACCTAAATCAACCCTAAGGGTTTTATTTTGATTTTAGAGGATCCCGTATGGATTCTAAGGAATTTTGAACATTGTTTTGATGAATCAAAGATCTGTTTGATAGATCTTCACCTATCCCAATAAGAGATCTCATCCCAATTGGTTTCCTCCCTCTCTAATGTATTTCTTTTATCCTTTGAAGGTATTTTTTCCATTATTAGTGATGGATTTAGATCTAGGTTTTTATAGATCTTAATCCATTTAATCTTGGATCTAGGTTTTGTATCTGGATCTCATTATTTGTTGTGCAATTGAATGTTTCGCTTCAATTTGGGGATTTCTGTTGGTGAGTGTCTGTCAATGATCTTGAGTTAGGTGGTCTAAATTTCAAATCCCACAGTTTTGATTATAATTTCATATAATTAATTGTGAAATAACAATCACTATGTTGGGAAATCACATCTTTAATTGGATTATTTAATTGGTTAATTAATTAATGTAATGATATAATTATGAAATTGGTGGGATATTGGGCATTATGAAATTGGTCAATTAAATGAGATTGTGTAATTGATTAATTATTGAGATATAGAATTTATTAATAATGGTAATAAAGGGATGTTTGGATTAACCTTGACAAGTTAATGGGTTATGTGATTAAATGTTGATAAATGGTTTAATGGTAAATTTTTCATATTATTCCATGTGATTAATGTAACGACCCAAAGTTTCATTAATGGAAATCCCTCTTGATCTAATTAAATGTCTCTTTATGTTTATATAAAATGTTAACTTCCTTGGTTTTATGTTAAGAATTTTGACCGTTGCTAATATAGCCGTTGAACATTTATCACACGATTAGTATAAATATAGGACTTTAACAAATCCAATTTACTCAGACAAAGGAAGCGATGACCTCATCCAGTAGAATTTCCCCATACGAAGCCCATTTGTCAGAGATCGGAAAAGAGGTGGCATCCTTGGGCTTCGCTCTTGACCAAGCCCAATCTGAGATTCACCATGTCAAGCTCGAACGGGACCGTCTACGGGAGAAGTGGAAGTTGATAGAAATTACCACTCGAGCGATGTTATCCGAGCCACCCCAAGAGTCTGTCACCATCGCACACCTTACCCTTAGGTATTATGCGGATGTTTTAAGGGGTTATGTAACAAATAAGTAGTACTATGTTCATGTACATTATTTTTGTATATAATAATGAATATAATTTCTAGTCATTTTTGATACACTGTAAATAGTTTTTAAAGTACAAATGGTGTTTTTAGTTATTATTTAATTAAGAAATCTATTTTATTAAATTAAGGGATTTTTGAATTAAATAATATTTTAATAAAATATTATTATTATTATTATTATATTAATTTTATTATATATAAATGATCATGTAATAGTATGAATGCAAATATAATTTTTATTAAGGTTTGAAAGCCATTTTTTTCAAAACCCGTGAATTTTTGATAAATGTCGGTTTTTATTTTAAAAGTGAAAATTAACATATTTAGAAAATTATTTAGATAAAATAAATGTTATTTCTGGAATCAGGATGTCGAAATTATCCAACGGTGAATTTTTCATAATTTTCTGAGACAGTCAAAATTTTGGGTAAAAATTAAATACCATTTAAATATATAATGTGTTTTATGAAATCATAATGACCCAATAGTGATGTAATAAAATACTATAAGCTTTATTTTCGGCTAATATATGTTTTAACATTAAAATAATGTTATTTTGGGGTTTTTTGACTTACTTTTCAAAGCATTAATGGACCCCTCAAGACTTATTCAACACATTGCCTTTTTAAATTAATTTCCATGGGAGTGTGACTCACCTCCACATAAGCAACCCTAATATTTTAAGAAGTTAGGACTTTTTTCCTTATAAAATATTTCTTTCCTCTCCCCTTTTCCAAAAACCATGGGCAAAAACCATGGGATGGTTTGTGGTTTGGATTAATTTAATGTAAGGGGACCCAAACCTAAATAATAAAGAATTCCATCACCTTTCCTATATAAACCCACCCAAGCTCCCACTTAATCCTCACTCAAAGCCTTTGGAGTTCGTCCAACCTCTTCCCAAATCTCTCTATAATCCTCCCAAGGTTCCTCAAGCTTCCAAGAAGACTCTCACAAGCCTCTCTCTAGCCTTTGGAAGCACACTTCCAAGTAAGGGTTTTTTCTTCCTTTCTCATTTTTGTCAATTTTCTTTAAGTTGTATTGCCCTTTTAATTTCAATTATGAATGTTGGGGTATGGTTTCAAACCTCCCCCATACTTCCCTCTTATTTTTTTAATGATGTTATACCCCTTTCTCTCTCATTAAGTGCCTCCCATGTACACCCGTTACTATGCCGAAATTCCGAAAGGAACTTCTCTCTCTTCTTTTACATTCAAGCAATAATTTTGTATCATGAATCTAAATTCCATTAAAATTGTTGGGACATGTATCTATATGACCTCATTACTGTACATTACATTTAAATATTATGAGGAACCCCTTTATCTCTCATCAACATTTTTTTATGAATTTTTATGTCATGCCGTTACGATGCCGAAATCGCACCGATTTTCTAAGCCAATGCCATTGTGTAGTGAATACCATGCCCATTTATCCATAAAGGTTATTCACCTTTATGCACATTTTCTTATTGATTATAAAGTTTCATGTATGAATTCCACATTTCTTTATCGTTGAATAAATGATTATGTTTTATGAATCCATGTTTTATGATTCATGTGGCACACTTATGCATGAAATGAAATGTTTAAGAAGGGTGCGCCCTTATAGTGCTCCAATGCATTGGGTAAAGTATAGTATCATGATACGTCATGTGCAATGAGTTTTGAATCATGCTAATTCAAATGCAATTAGGGTTTACTCGTGCTTCATGTGCAATGAGGATTTACTCATGCTCTATGTGCAATGAGTCTTGGCTCATGCTAATTCCATGTTAAGTGTTGTTGCCACATTTCCATGTTATGATTATCATGCTTTATCATGCCTTTATGTTCATGTTTCTTTTATGCTCTATTGATATGCCTATTGTCCAACATGTATTGTACTCCTCATTTTATTCCATGTGTACTCCCTTACTGGGCTTTATAGCTCACCCTTTTCTTATGCATGTCCTCAGGTTATCCCATGCAATGCTAAGTACGAGGGAATATAGTGGTCATGTAAAAGAAGTTTTCAATAAAGATGTTGTATTTCATGTTTTAAGTTTTTATGTAATGATCCTAAGCCCCAAATACACTAAACCTCTCGATCTTCTTTGTTGTATCAAGTGAAGTTTTATGTAATAAATCATGTTTAAGTTTGTAATAAAAGCAGGGTTGTCATAGTTGGTATCAGAGGGAGGTTTAGTTATTTTTGGGATTAGGAAACCCTAGTAAAGCCTTAGATACAAGACTAAGTATAATAAAAACATACCTAAGTTTTGGTAAGTTCTGATTAAGTGGTTTATCAAACAAATACATCCCTGTATGGATACAAGCAGGTAGAGGCGGCTCTGGCACAGATGTATCCTAGGGGTAAAACCCGAAAACACCGCTTTGAGATAGACTCGAATGGGAACTGGTTCACGACAATGGGCCTTGCTGCACTCTTGGTTACGAAACTCCTGGGGGATATGTTTTGATAAATTCACAAGCTTATTATGAACCCTTATTAAGGGAAAAAAACACCCCTAAGAATATATGTTAGAAAGTAGATCATGAAAAGCCTAGATTGAAGCCTATAGACTCATGAGTAAGGAAATAAAAGTTTATTTATAAGTCATCAACTTTTGTATTTGGATTACCCTTTATGTGTTATCCCTAAATTTCCTTTTATTCCAGCCAATAGTTGGTAATAGGAGGACTCGGGCTAACAACCGTTGTGAAGATCAATGCGATGACTGTACTAATGAGATGCCCAATCCAATGGGAGCGGGAATCGCGAACTTTGTCACACTTCTCTCTCATCTAACTCAAGTTTTGAATAGAAACACGGGTCAAGAGGAATGTCCAAACCCCCCTAAGAAGGAACAAGTCGCTATCGAGAGCTTCATGAGGCAAAGGCCTCCTACTTTTAGTGGATCATCCGATCCCACGATCACTGAATAATGGATCAACTCCATTGAAAAGATCTTCTCCATCCTTCAATGTTCTGAAAACGAGAATGTTCTCCTGGCTACTTATCGTATGGAGAGTGATGCTGATCAATGGTGGACGTTGATCAAAAATATGAAGCTTGAGGAGGATATCGAGGCGTTGGAATGGAATGATTTCCGGAAGATGGTTTTCGATAAATATTTTCCGTGAACCCTCCGGCTTAAGATGGAAAGGGACTTCCTTTAACTCAAGCAAAAAGATGAAGAATCTATTGAAGCGTATGAGGAAAACTTCACAAGGCTTGCACGATATGCTTCCGTCTTTTTCATTACCCCCGAATGCAGAGTTGACCGCTTCTTTGGTGGGCTGAATCCTAGCTTGCGGAAAGAATTAGCGATCCGTGACTTCGACAGCTATGAGGAAATTGTCCGATGTGCCCTCAATGTCGAAATGGAGATCGGAGAATCATAGGGGTATCATGGGGACAAGAAGAATAAGGTGGACTTCAATGCTGGCGGTCCGATGGATAAATCCAACGGTGCTAAGAAGATACAGCACCCCACTTGCCAAAAGTGCAGAAAGAAGCACCCTAGAAATTGCCTTAAGGGGACGAGAAAATGCTTCAGGTGTGGAAGAGAATGTCACCTAGTTGTTAACTGTCGGCAAGAAAGACCCACGACTATGACAGAGGAGAGGAATGCTCCGTTCGAACCTCAACACGTTGTTCAATGCTACAAATGCAAAGAACCGGGTCATTTTGCAAATCAGTGCCCTAATCCAAGGGTTTTCGGAGAGAACCAACAACCTCCAAGGCAGCAAGGAAGAGCTTTTGCCATCACTTCTGCTGAAGTGAACCCCGACAATGAAGTGGTGACAGGTACGCTAGTTATTCATTCAAGAATAGCGAACGTACTTTTTGATTCAGGTTCTATACATTCTTTTATATCTCGAAAGTTTAGTAGAACAATCCCAACACCACCACAAATCATGGAAGTGAAGATGTTGGTGAGTACGGCAAATGGGGAAATCATTGCATCTCATGAATATAAGTCCTCCCCTGTTATAGTTTGTGGATTGAATTTCCCAGCGAACCTCATCATACTCCCTCTGGTGGAATTTGATACAATTCTTGGCATGGATTGACTTTCCTTATATAGATCCACCATAAATTGTCGGGAGAGGGAAATTACACTCCATATGGAGAATCGACCCCCGATTCTTTACAAGTGTTAGGAGGAAGATGAATCTCCTTTAGCTCCATCATCTCAAGCATGGATATTATTACCTTATGATCATGCGTATTTGGCTCAGATGATTGAGTCCAAGGAAGAAACCATCCTTGAATAAATTCCTATTGTGAGGGAATTCGCGGAAGTGTTTCCCGAGGAACTGCCTGGTCTTCCTCCTAGAAGAGATGTTGAGTTATCAATTGAACTTATACCTGGGGAACTACCAATATCCAAGACTCCATATAGAATGGCTGTTGTTTAGATTGAAGAGATGAAGAAACAACTACAGGAGAATCTGGATAAAGGGTTTATACGCCCAAGTGCTTCACCATGGGGTGCACCAGTCCTATTCGTCGATAAGAAGGATGGGTCAATGCGGCTTTGCATCAATTATCGTGAACTTAACAAAATCATGATAAAGAAAAAGTATCCTCTCCCAAGAATTGATGACTTGTTCGATCAGCTGTGTGAAGCACAATACTTCTCCAAGGTGGATTTGCGGTCGGTATATTATCAAGTAAGGGTGAAGAAGTAAGATGTCCCCAAGACTGCTTTTCATACAAGGTACGAGCACTATAAATTCATAGTATTTCCTTTCGGACTCACCAATGCTCCAGAAATATTCATGGACTTGATGAATAGAGTCTTTAGATTTACCTTGACAAATTTTTGGTAGTCTTTATAGATGACATTCTAATATACTCCAAAACCAAGGAGGATCATGAGGAGCATTTAAAAACTGTACTAGAGACTTTGTGCAAGGAGAAGATCTATGCAAAGTACAACAAGTGTGAGTTCTATTTGAAGGAGGTCTCATTCTTGGGCCATATCATCACAAGCAATGGGATATCTATGGAGCCCTCTAAAATAGATGCAATTGAGGGATGGCTGAGGCCAACATCGGTAATAGATATCTGTAGCTTCTTGGGGTTAGCTGGATATTATCGACGTTTTGTGAGAAATTTCTCATGATTGTACAACCCTCTTACCAAGCTAACTCAAAAGGGAGTAAAGTTTACTTGGAGTGATGAATGCGAAGAAATCTTCAAGGAGTTGAAAAGGAGGCTTATCACTGCGCCCGTGCTCACTTTACCCACAAGTGGGGAAATTTTTGTGGTATTCATTGATGCTTCAAAGAAGGGCTTAGGCTGTGTGCTGATGCATAATGATAAAGTGATATCCTATGCCTCAAGGCAGTTGAAAATCCATGAGCGAAACTATCCAACGCATGATCTGGAGTTGGCGGCAGTGATCTTTGCCTTGAAAATCTGGCGGCATTATCTCTATGGAGAGAAATGTGAGATATATACTGACCAAAAGAGTCTTAAATATATATTCACACAGAAAGAGCTCAATATGCATTAGAGAAGATGGATAGAGCTCATCAAGGATTATGACTGTTCAATCCATTACCACCCTGGGAAAGCGAACAAGGTGGAAGATGCCCTAAGTAGAAAGTATCCTGTGATTCTATCAATGATGAGAATTGAGAAGGATCCAATCTTATTAGACTTGACGAAGATGGACATGGGAATCATAGAGAAGGGAACATCATTAATCCTTTCAAAAATGATTGCTCAACCGTCTCTTTTGGAAAGTTTAAAGGATGCTCAAAAGGATGATGTGGGAATTCAAGAAAAAGTGGAAGCTATCAAAAAGGGGAAATCCTCGGAGTTTAATGTTAATGAAGAAGGAATTGTGCGGTTTAGGAAAAGACTATTTGTTCCATCAAGTCTGGAGCTGAAGAAGGAACTTTTGGATGATGCACATAGTTCGAATTTCTCTATTCACCCAGGGAGTACAAAGATGTATCGAAATCTCCGAGAAATTTTTTGGTGGGATAATATGAAGAAGGAGATCGCTGAATATAAATCAAAGTGCCTGGTGTGTCAGCAAGTGAAGGCAAAGAGGTAGAAGTCTAAGGGGATGATGCAACCAGTTCCCATACCCGAATGGAAATGGGAGAACATCACCATGGACTTTGTCACCACTCGAGCGATGTTATCCGAGCCACCCCAAGAGTCCGTCACCATCGCACACCTTACCCTTAGGTCTTATGCGGATATTTTAAGGGGTTATGTAACAAATAATTAGTACTATGTTCATGTACACTGTTTTTTTATATAATAATGAATATAATTTCTAGTCATTTTTGATACACTGTAAATAATTTTTAAAGTACAAATGGTGTTTTTAGTTATTATTTAATTAAGAAATCTATTTTATTAAATTAAGGGATTTTTGAATTAAATAATATTTTAATAAAATATTATTATTATTATTAGATTAATTTTATTATATATAAATGATCATGTAATAGTATGAATGCAAATATAATTTTTATTAAGGTTTGAAAGCCATTTTTGTCAAAACCCGTGAATTTTTGATAAATGTCGGTTTTTATTTTAAAAGTGAAAATTAACATATTTAGAAAATTATTTATATAAAATAAATATTATTTCTAGAATCAGGATGTAGAAATTATCCAACGGTGAATTTTTCATAATTTTCTAAGATAGTCAAATTTTTGGGTAAAAATTAATTACCATTTAAATATATAATGTGTTTTATGACATCATAATGACCCAATAGTGATGTAATAAAATACTATAAGCTTTATTTTTGGCCAATATATGTTTCAACATTAAAATAATGTTATTTTGGGTTTGTTTGACTTACTTTTAAAATCATTAATGGACCCCTCAAGACTTATTCAACACCTTGCCTTTTTAAATTAATTTCCATGGGAGTGTGACTCACCTCCACATAAGCAACCCTAATATTTTAAGAAGTTAGGACTTTGGCCTTATAAAATATTGTTTTACTCTCTCATTTTCCCAAAAACATGGGAAAAAACCATGGGATGGTTTGTGGTTTGGATTAATTTAATGTAAGGGGACCCAAACCTAAATAATAAAGAATTCCCTCACCTTTCCTATATAAACCCACCAAAGCTCCCACTTTCTCCTCACTCAAAGCCTTTGTAGTTCGTCCAACCTCTTCCCAACTCTCTCTAGAATCCTCCCAAGGTTCCCCAAGCTCCCAATAATCCTCTCACAAGCCTCTCTCTAGCCTTTGGAAGCACACTTCCAAGTAAGGGTTTTTTCTTCCTTTCTCATTTTTGTCAATTTTCTTTAAGTTGTATTGCCCTTTTAATTTCAATTATGAATGTTGGGGTATGGTTTCAAACCACCACCATACTTCCATATTATTGTTTTAATGATGGTATACCCCTTTCTCTCTCATTAAGTGCCTCCCATGTACACCCGTTACTATGCCGAAATTCCGAAAGGAACTTCTCTCTCTTCTTTTACATTCAAGCAATAATTTTGTATCATGAATATTAATTCCATTACAATTGTTGGGACATGTATATATATGACCTCCTTACTATACATTACATTTAAATATTATTAGGAACCCCTTTATCTCTCATCAACATTTTTTTATGAATTTTTATGTCACGCCGTTACGATGCCGAAATCGCACCGATTTTCTAAGCCAATGCCATTGTGTAGTGAATACCATGCCCATTTATCCATCAAGGGTATTCACCTTTATGCACATTTTCTTATTTATTATAAAGTTTCATGTATTAATTCCACATTCCTTTATCGTGGAATAAATTATTATGTTTTATGAATCCATGTTTTATGATTCATGTGGCACACTTATGCATGAAATAAAATGTTTAAGAAGGGTGCACCCTTATAGTGCTCTAATGCATTGGGTAAAGTATAGTATCATGATACGTCATGTGAAATGAGTGTTGAATCATTATAATTCAATTGAAATGAGGGTTTACTCGTGCTTCATGTGCAATGAGGATTTACTCATGCTCTATGTGCAATGAGCCTTGGCTCATGCTAATTCCATGTTAAGTGTTGTTGCCACATTTCCATGTTATGATTATTATGATTTATCATTCCTTTATGTTCATGTTTCTTTTATGCTCTATTGATATTACTATTGTCCAAAATGTATTTTACTCCTCATGTTATTCCATGTGTAATCCCTTACTGGGCTTTATAGCTCACCCTTTTCTTATGCATGTCCTCAGGTTATCCCATGCAATGCTAAGTACGAGGGAATGTAGTGGTCATGTAAAGGAAGTTTTCAATAAAGATGTTGTATTTCATGTTTTAAGTTTTTATGTAATGATCCTAAGCCCCAAAGACACTAAAACTCTCAATATTCTTTGTTGTATCAAGTGAAGTTTTATGTAATAAATCATGTTTAAGTTTGTAATAAAAGCAGGGTTGTCATAATTAAAGTTTTGAACCATGATTGTTTTAATAATTGAAATGGTATTAGCATGATGTGATGTGTTTATAAAAGGTTTAATGATTATTAAACTTGTTAAATTTTATGTGTGTGATATATGTGATTTATTGAGAAATGGGGTGTGGGACAAGGAATGATGATCCAAATACCCACAAGGTGCTAGCCATGACGTTCTAGGCCCAATTGCATGCATGTGAATATTATTACATGAGACAAGGACTAATGATCAAAATAAACACGAGGTGTAGGATATGGACTGACTCTCCAAATACCCATAGGGTTCTAGACATGATGTTCTACACCCATGATATTGGAAGTGTAATATGGTTTCAGGTGGCTATGATATGAATTGAAATGAAATGATAAATGAATACCCATGAGTTATGTGAATTGTGATTCTATATGTGATATGGTTTAGAATCCAATACAAGATGAAGAAGGTATTGATGGTTTGGGTGTTATCATGAACCTAAGGTAATTTATGTGGTTAATTAAAGAATAATGAAATGTGAAAATTGTTTACTTTACTATAATTTATTTTTTATACAATTTCATACACTGTTATTGACTGAATATTGTTTTAGATTCAATTTATGGTGGATTACTATGTTGTAATCACACCCTAATCATGATGCTTGATCCATACCCAAATAAACTCCACGTTTTCAGGATAGGATAAAGGCAATAACCCTATGTTATATGGCTAAGTTGGGTTGAAGCATGGATGAGGGAACCAAACGTGATGTCAGGACCCCACTTGGGGAGTTGTTAGGGTGTCTTTATTTTTGGGTTTTATTTATATACTTAACACATATATGGCATGGAATATCTATTGTTTTGGTTTGGATATTGTGTACTTGTTTTGTTCATCATTTGATACTGGTATTATTCTGGTTATGGTTATTATCATTTGGTTATTGTTTATTTATTTCCACTATTGTATTACTCTGATAAAGAGAGTATAGTCTCCCCATGTTTTATATTTGGCCCTCACTACTATTTATAAGCCTCTATAATGTGGGGATCCACACTTGAGGTTATTTCACCGACCGGCTCAGGGCACTGGTGTGTGGCACCCAGGTTGGGACATCACAAAGTGGTATCATAACCAATTTTATTTTATTTTCTTTTACCTTACTATTTGGGAAAGGTTGACAGGAGACTAGGAAGATTTAAGACTTGGTCATGAGATTTTTCATGGGAGTATCTAACCCATGTATGGGGGAAAACCCAAGTACCTTGTGTGGTATTTCTATTATTGATGTTGTTTTTATAGTTGGATGTTATTTCACCTTGGGTGATGCACTTGTTGTGTTATGTTATTATTGTTTCTAAAATTTTCTGAGATTTGACTCATGGACCGGTATGGAATGAGAGTTTATCATACATGCATCATTTTAGGCACTCAAGAATTATTATGACATGCATCATTTTAAACATGCACACAAAATAGGTTGTGGGTAAGTTATGTAAATGAAAATGATTTTCTTTACTAGTGTAATTTAAATGAAAATGGTGCCTAATATGAAATTTACAAATGAGAAATGATTATAAATGTGGTAAATTAAGTGGATAAATGGGTGTCTAAATAGGACTCTAATTTGTGAAAGTGTTTACCCTATGTTATCCATGACCTAGATGAGGGATGGTTTAGGGTAGTGATGTTCCTCGGTTTTGACCGCGTGGCGAGGTATGTGGGATAACTTGTTATGAATTATGTGAATCCCACTTACATAAATGTGTTAATATTTTGTTATGTGTCTTAAGATGTGTGTTTGGAATTGTAGATTTATGCCTCTATGTAGATTCTTATTGATAGTATGGTAGGAGGACATGGCTGAAAATGTGCCTCCAGTAGTGGAACCTGAGGTTCCGATAGTTTTGGGTGAGGAAGCTGGAGAGCAGTTTCATGAGAACTTTACTCAATTTATGTATTTTATGGAAAGAGACTTAGGGTGGGTTTTGAAGATTATGTTAGACCCAAAATGAGAGTTTCAGTTGCATCACCCTCTGATGTTTACCGGAGAGGGAGGACCCGAGGCAACTGAGTTTTGAATTAAGTCTATCCAGACGATTCTTGACCACTTGGAGACTCCTGCTGAGAATAAATTAAAATAGACTGCTTAAATTTTATGTGGTAAAGAAAATAATTAGTGGGACATCTAGGATCAGGATGGATAGCTAGATAATATGGAGTGGAAGTAATTTCTGGAGAAGTTCTTGGAGCACTTTTACCCTGAGATGTTCAAGTAGGAGAGAGCAGCTGAGTTTATGAGGTTGACTCAGGGAGTATGTCCATTATGGACTATGATGGTCGCTTTACAAATCTATAATTCTTTGATCCAATGTTGGTAGGAGATGAGGCTATGATAGAGAAAAAATTTCAAGAGGGGATTAAATGTGAAATTAAGTCCCATATTAACATCTTCAGGCTGAAAAAGTTTTCAAAAGTGGTAAATTAGGCTCTCATTTCTGAGGGGAACCTAAAGGAGGATTCTAGTGGGGATAGGTGGTTTCTGCTGGATGACTAGGAGGTACATATTCCAAGGGTAGGAATAATTTCTATGATAATTAAATCTAGAGTGATAACAAACAGAGTGGCCGGGGGGAAGGGTTAGTTACTTAAGACCTTACTCGAGTGCTTTGCCACTAGTGCAATAGTTTGGGTCACTTTCATAGACATTATTATTGAACATCGGTAGAGTGCTGATATTAATAAAGTATGGTACATCTAAAATGGTTTTTATAGGAACCCACAATAAATGGGTAATGATGGAGTATCTAGGAAAAACCAAAGTATGGGAAGAGGGTCTTCTACACTATATCCGCCTGGAAGATAGAGTTCTACTAGATATGATAGTAGAGGTAGTGAATGTGGTACTTTTGGGAAAGAGCACCAATATCAGTAGAGTGGAAAATCTCAGGGGAATTAGACCACATAATAGGGAATATGGGTAGGATAATTTCATGTAGTTCAACCTACACTTGTGGATAGAAGGGTTGTACCATCAATAATTAGAGGTACTATTATTATAGATTCTACACTTTCTAGTTCCTTATTTTTTACTATATCCTCTCATTATTTTATATATTCACAACTTGTGAATATTTTGAGTCTAGTGGAGGAGTTTTTGAGTAGGGTTATAATGATTAATACACCTTTTGGGGTATGGTTGAGATAAATTTGTTTGTGCAAGGGGAATTCTCTCAAGGTTGTGGAGTATAGTTTTCATTGGGATATCTACATCCTTGATATGTCAAGATTTGACTTGATTTTGGGTATGTAATGGTTAGTAGAATATCAATCCCACATATATTTTTACTACAGGAGAGTGAATTTTACATCTTATGAGGGTGACCATTATGTTCACTATGGAGAGTGGGATATCAAGGCGGGCCATACAGGGCCAATTCATCAGTAATTGGGGGATCTCAATGCCTAGGTTTCAATTATGATGCTGGATTATGGGGGTGTAAAACATTGGGTCTTTCCACTCATAGTGGACAAGTTCCAGGACGTGTTTCCTAAGGACTTATCATGAATTCCACCTGAGATAGATGTGAAATTTATAATTGAGATCATGATTAGGGCTGGGCCAGTTTCTATTCCACCATATATAATGGAACCAACAATGCTTCAAGAGCTCAAGACTCAACTAGAGGAATTAATGGATAAGGGGTTTATCCATCCAAGTACATCACCTTAGGGTTCCCTAGTCTTATTTTCCAAGAAGGATGACATAATTTTGTGCTTATGTGTTGATTACCGGAAGTTGAACCGAATGATAGTGAAGAACCATTATCCTCTTTTTCATATTGAAGATTTGTTTGACTAGTTTAGGGGAGCTTGCATCATCTCAAAGATTGAACTAAGATTAGGGTATCATCAATTGAGAGTTTGACCTTATGATATAGCATAACCAACTTTCAGAAGCAGGTATGAACTTTACGAGTTCGTAGTGATGTCATTTGGGCTGATGAATGCACCTACTATGTTTATGGACTTGATGAATAGAATATTCCACCCATACATGGATCAATTTTTGGTAGTGTTTTTGGATAACATCTTGGTGTACTTCAAGACTCATAAGGATCAAGACCAACATCTTGGAATCATCTTGAGTACACTAGAGCATCAGATATATGCCAAGATATCTAAGTGTAAATTCTAGACTAATTAGGTACATTTATTGGGTCACATCATCTCAGAGGAAGGTGTGTTAATTGACCCATAGAAAGTTCAAGCAGTGGTTTCTTGGGAATATCCCAAGAATTTATTTGATATTCGCAGTTTTCTAGGATTGGTGGGAAATTATCAGAGGTTCATCCAAAACTTTTCTCGCTTAACAACACCTCTCTTGGGTTTGACCAAGAATGAAGTTAAGTTTGAATGGTCTGGATCATGCGATAATTACTTCCAGGAGTTGAAAAAGTGTTTGACTACCACACCGATATTGATCCTACCCAAGCTAGGGGAGGAGTATACAGTGTTTTGTGATGCATCTGAGATTAGAATTAGAGTAGTATTGATATAGGGATATTGAGTTGTGGCATATGGGTCATGAAAATTGAGGCCATGTGAATGGAATTACCCTATACACTATCTTGAGTTAGCTACAATAGTTTATGCGTATTGGGATCATCATCTATTGGGAAAAAAGTTTACTATGTATACCAATCAAAAGAGCTTAAAGTATATATTTTCGTAGTGATATTTTAATCTTCAGAAGTCGAGGTCAGTTGATTATATGCAGTTATTTTATTTTGAGCTTGCATATATGACCAAAAGGGGAAACAATGTTGTTAATTATTTTATTGGGAAAACTCAGACTTATGAAGTTCAGGAGTCTAGTTCTGAGTGAAAATGATGACTTTGTTGGCTGATATGCATGTTGTGGTCTGAGATGACTAGGAGAAGATGAACCTTGTATCAGTTTTAGTGAAGTCCACACTTTTGAGCCAGATTGGGGAGAGATAATATGAGGATATGAAGTGTTTTTCCTTGAAAGAAATCCTTAAAGGTGGGGAGTCACCTTTTTATTGGACTATTGATGGTAATGAAAGCATCTATTTTAGGAATTGTATGGTTGTTCCTATGAGCATGCGAGAGGAGTTAATGTATGAATTTCATGCCTCAAAGTGGGTGGTGCATCTGGGTTTAACCAACATGTTCCATGACCTAGATCAAGACTATTGGTGTCCATACATGAAAAATGAGATATAAGGGTTCATGACATGATGCTACATCTTTCAACAAGTGAAGACTGAGCATAAACGACCTGGTGATTTACTACATTTATTTCCCATTTCAAAATGGAAGTGGTAAAACATTACCACAGACTTCATGGAAGGTATCCCGAGGATGCCTCATAAGAATGACACTATTTGGGTGATTTTGGACCATTTGACAAAGGTATCACATTTCTTTCCTATATGATAGAATTTCTTTGTGGATCACTTGGGAGAATTGTATGTTCAAGAGATAGTCCATCTACATGAAGTGCCACCAATTATAGTTTCTTACCATGACTAATGTTAACTTCATGCTTCTAGAAAGGTTTTCAGAAGGCACTTGGTACATAGGTATTTCTATGTATGATTTTCCACCCACATAAATATGGTAAGTCAGAACATACTATATAGGTTTTGGAGGATATGATATGGGAATGTGTTCTCGATTTTGGTGGGTCTTAGGAGAAGAACCTAGTACTAGTGGAGTTCACCTATAACAATAGTTATCAGGTGACTACATAGATGGAACCATACAAGGATTTTTATGGTAATCCATTTAGATCACCTCTATATTAGATAGAGGATGGTGAGTTAGATTTGTTGGGACCTAGTCTCATACAGGAAACATTAGAACAGGTTCAACTAATTCAGAAACGTATGGCTATAACTCATAGTAGGAAGAAGTAGTATGATGATAGATGTCAGTGACCCCTAGAGTTTACAGAGGTTGATCATATATTCCTTCGGGTGTTTCCTAGATTGGTTCACCATAGGATCAATAGGCAGGGCAAGCTAGCACCCGGGTTTGTTGGACCTTTTTAGATTGTGGAGAGAATTGGGCTGGTGGCATAATGATTAGCTCTTCCACAAAGGTAAAGTGTTATTCATGATGTTTTTCATGTGTCACAACTTCAATAGTATCACCCCGACCCTTCTCATGTGATCTGTGTGGATGATGTTGAGCTTGAGACCGATGCGTCCTTTGAGAATCATTCAATATATGTTGTGGATCACAATGAGAAAGTGTTTTGGGGAAATACCATGCTGATAGTTAGAGTATTATGGAAACATGGTTGTATTCAGGAGGGAACTTTTGAGAGAGAAGAAGATATGAGGGCTCAATGGCTTGATCTTTTTACCTCAGAATCTTAGAGATACTTGGGAGTATAGCTTGTGGATGAGCTGTTATAAGGTGGGGATATTGTAAGATCATGACATTTTATAGAGAAAAATGATGCTCATTTTTAGCTACTCTTTTGACTTGTTTTGAGTATATCTTATTTGGGTTTTACTTTGGGGAGATTTCAGGTGAAATTGGATATTTTTGGAGAGGTTTTGGGTAGTGCACAGTTGGTGCATGATTTTCTCAAACCGTGCACCCTGCCCCAAAAAATCATGCATCCTAAAATAGAGGGGGATTGCACAGTTAGCACATAGTTTGAAAAAATATGCACCCTCTTAGTAGTAACCATGTGACCCCCCAAGAGAGGTGTACAATTAGGGAACATAGTTTGGAAAACTGTGCGCCCCTACCTAGGAAACTGTGCATGTAGAATTAATTCACCTGGATTTTTTTTTAAATCCCCAAACCCCCATCCATTACCCTCATTCAACCCAATTCGACCTTAAAGGTTTTATTTTGATTTTGGAGGCTCTCAAATGGATTCCAAGGCCTTACAAACACCATTATTGATTAATTAAATATTTGTTTGACAGATCTAAACCTCTCCCGATAAGAGATCTCATCCTGATTGGTTTCCTCCCCCCCTCTCATATTTCTCTCATCCTTTAAAGGGATTTTTACTCCGTTGGTGAGGGATTTTGATCTAGGTTTTGATAGATCTTAATTCATTTAATCTCAGATCTAGGTTTTGGATCTAAATATCATTCTTCATTGTGCAATTACTAGTTTTGCTTAAATTTGGAAATTTTTGTTGGTGAGCGTCCATTAATGATCTTGAGGTATGTAGTCTAAATTGAAATCACCATTGTCTTGATTATAATTGTGTGTATGTAATTATGAAATAGAAATCACCATATTGGGTAATCAAATCTTTAATTAGATTAATTAATTGGTTAATTAATCAATGTAATGATTTTATTATGAAATTGATGGGATATTTGGGATAATGGAATTGGTAAATTAAATGGGATTGTGTAATTGGTTAATTTTTGAGATTTGAAATTGATTGATAATGGGAATAAAGGGAAGTTTGGATTAAAATTTATGGGTTAATGGGTTATGTGATTAAATTTTGATAAATGGTTTAATTATGAATTGTTCATATTATTCCATGTGATTAAAGTGTTGAACCATGTTTTTTTGATAATTTAGATGGTATTACCATGATGCGATGTGTTGATAAGAGGGTTAATGATGATTAACCTTGTTAAATGTGATGTGTGTGATATATGTGATTTATTGAGAAATGTGATGTGTGTGATATATGTTGTGATGCTCTAAATGCCCACTGTAAGGGTCCAAATCCACGTGGATCAACCCTTTGCATGTTCCTGAGGCTTGCGAAGCTTGGAGGAGGCTCATAGGAAGTTTGGAGGACTTCAAATGCTGAGAACCAAAAGCAGGGAATTTTCACAACATGAAAGTGGGTTTCATTCCATGCAAAATAATTTCATGTTTTTAAAGTGGGATTCACATTGTGAAATATTTTAGGGTTTGAAAAATAAAATAAAATTGAAAGGCGATGTTTTTTTCAGTAGAAACTGATCTTGAGGCATTACATGACATGAAAGGGGATTACACGTCATGTTATCCCCCGATGCTGTAATGTTTTAAGTGTTTTCTAGTCACTTGGGTTGTCAAATCCTATGGTTTCATCTTCCCTTTCTCTCGTCCCAGGTGACCCGACAGTCCCCTCTTCAGTGTTTTAGAGATCCTTTTGATGGGAATCAATCTTGGGCTTCCATCTTCGATTTGTGGTGACCTAGGTTGATCCAAGTTGTGTTTTTCCTTCATTTCCTAGCAGTTTCTCCCAGATTGATCTCGTTTTCCTCCCATTATCATCGTCGTACTATGGTGTCTACTTATCCTTGTTTATAATGGGGTTTCTCTCGGTTGTTGGTGTAATGGTGTTGTAGCATCCTTGGATATATGTAGTTCTTGCGGGAGGGGTGATCAGAGGTCTGTTGCGTGGTCTGTTCTCATGCGAAGAATGTCAATGAACTTTTGAGGTAGGGTATTCATTTCTTATCTATTTAATTATATGTAGTCATAGATTTATCATTATTTATCCCCTTGGATCATAATGAAATTATCCCAATAATGATTTGAACTAGATTAAAGAATTGGTATCAATTTCATATCAATGTTGTTTCTTTGTACCGCGATAATAATTTGCCTCTTGATTTGCTAGATAGTGTGTATCTATGCCTTGCTTGGTTTAACATATTGTTATTGATGAAAATTGGTAAATAATGTAAATCTATAATTAATTGATAATTAATTAGCTAAAGGAATTAAAGAGGAATGTTTAATGAATCTAGTTATTGTTGTTGTTATAAATTGATGTTAATCAAATTTATGCAAGTATGCATGTTTAATTGAATTGGTTAATGAACCTGAATCATGTTGATACTTGTTGATAAAAAATTAAAAGAATGTTAAATTAATTGTTAAATTAATTTGTGATAGCTATGATAACTTTTTTATTAGTTTTACCATAGTTGGAACCTATGATAATGAATTGGTTAATTCAAGATGGAATAAGAACCAGTTGTGTAATAAAAGATAATGCCTTTATAGGGCCTGAGTTTCCCGCTTTCTTGTAAAGGAAAAGTTCCTTGTGTTTTGGAGTTGTGAGATCTCATTGTGTGTGAATACTGAATGCCTTGATTTGGGGATGAGAGATCATTGCTATGTTTTTTTCGACTGCTTGTGATGTGATGTTAGCCTGAGATGGATAATCCTGGAGGGATGTTGTGGTATATGGGGTGGGGAGTCCCGAATGTGAGGTGAGATTGGGATGGTTGAGCCTAGAGGGCTGTTGTGGTAATGAGGAGTGGGGAGGTCCAGTTTTTGTGGCATCATTTGATGTCTGGAGTGGTGAGATGCATTGAGATATGCATGTGGTGTTGGGGAGGACACTAGATATGACATAATGGGTTGAATATGGGCTTACCCATTGATATGAAAGCTGGATGCTTATTTTAATCAATTACTTGGATGATTACCATGTTGTTGTTTACCTGCTTTCCTTTCCCCACTACTTGAGGAAAATGTTTTTTGTTACTCTCCTCCCAATAGAGGAAAAGACATGTGGGTTATTCTACATGCTTTCCATGTTTAGATTCTCGTGGTTGGATGAGTCTATGCTCCCACTATAGGTGGAAAATACTCGATGGGTAGTTAACCTACTCACTATGTTGAGCCTCTTGTATTTGGTAGCTTATAATGTTTTCCTATAATACGTAGTAATATAGAAAATAATGTTGTTAAATAAATGTGTTGGTCGGAGTGGATACTCAAGAGGGGGGGGGGTGAATTGAGTTTCAATTAAAATTTCTGTTAAAAAGATTTCTATTAAAATCCCCCAATTAAAAGCTAAGTTAAACTGAAGTGAATTTGCAAAACTTTAAAGGTTCAATTAGGTTCTAAAAAGACTTATTATCTCTAAGTTAATTTAATCATAAGATCAAATTAGCTTTTGAAACTAACCTACCGATTTACAACAGTTGAAAACACTTTCTAGATTAACTATCAAAGTAACTTTAAAACAATTTTATATTTCAAAGTAATTAGCAGCGGAATATTCAATATAGTTTAAAACCAAAATAAGTAAGCACAAAATTTTTTAAAAACAAGAGGTTCAGCCTCAAGCTGAGACTTAGTCCTCTAAAAATAATTTATATAAATTTTGATCCACACCCTGGATCAGGGTAAACAACAGTACAAAGACTATCCAGGTACTACGACCTCTACTACAGTTCTTTGTGGGAAAACAAAACAACAGTATGCTGACTGTCCAGGTCCTACTTGAACTCTACCACTATCCACAGTGGGATACAAGCGAGTTAGAAGGTTTGTGTGAGGATTTAGAAATCCTCTAGTTTAGCACAGGAGATAGTGTGTGTATAAAATATACAGAGTATGCACACTGCTCAAGATGTAAATAAAATAATCACTGAGAGAGTAGATATGAGTTTTAGAATGCTCTAGTGATGTGAAGTGCAGCTCTGGACTTGTTTGATTGATCATGAATGCTTCTGAGTCCTTCTCTGGTTTTTTTGTCTGGAAAACAGAGGGTCGTTTTCTTCAAGTTCAGTTTGATCAGCTTGAGTGTATGAAGAGCTCGTTGTAGTTCTCCTTGGATAAGGTGCAGCTTGTGTTATCTTCTAGAATTAATGGCTTCATGTATGTCCAGTGTTCTTCCAGTATGGATGTAGCCTTTCTTGTGTGTATGCACCACTTTTCAGCACTCTTCATCCCTTATTCCTCACTCCTTTTTCAAGGCCTTTGTCCTTCCTTTTATAGCTTTTTAGCTATGGTAATGGGAATGATTACCTTTTTAGAGGTACAAGGTACGGTTCCCAGTGGACTTATACACACCGGTCGACTTGTTCTATCGGTAGCTCTGCTTCTATCGGTAGCTGTCTGTATCGGTTGATGTTGTATTGGTGGACTTCATACCAGTAGCTCATCTGTATCGGTAGACTAGATCTGTCAGTGACATGTGCTTATCGGTGGACTTATACATACTGACAGCTCTGTATATTGGTGACCTTTTCTTATCAGTGACTTAACACTTATCCGTTCTATGAAAAACATATCCAGATTGAGTTAGAATTATGTCAAAGTATGATTAAACATAGATAAGCATTGATTGACATATTCCAACGATTATTTTGATATTTAGCATATATATATATAGAATTATAAGAACACATCAAGATTATCAAAACATATTAAAGCATGACTGGGATTATCAAAACAGGTTAGGTCAACAATCTTCCTCTTTTTGATAATCACAACTCATGGTATTATAAACCAATAATATCAATAATGTATCAGAGAGTTATAAACCAAAAGTATCAAAAATAAAATAGAAAGGTATCAATGGAAAATACAAAATAATGTATCATAGAATTATAGAATGAAGTTTATATATTCATATGTTTCCATTTTATATACTCCATTTTATATAATCCCTATATGTTTCCCTTTTATATACTTATTCTCCCCCTTTGTGATTAGAAAAAAGGATGGCTGAAAAGAATGGATCAGAGGAATAGAGAAAAGAAAACAAGACCATAGATATATGTCATGGGGAAAAGAGTACAAGTGAAATGAAAAAGTAATACAAAGGAAATACAAATGATTCCTATCAAAGGTCCTAGCCAGCAATCAATCCTCCTCCTAAATGTCCACGTGGGATTTCCCTGTCAGATCCGAGGTAGACTCAGACTGTGTGGATGCAGGTGGAGGCTTAAGAACACCAGAAATGATCAGAGGAGGCTGAGCTACTGAAAATATTCCTGGCCTATACTGTGTAGCTTTCTGAATGATCATAGGAGTAAGGATGCGGATGGATTGGGCTGGAGTCATCTGAGTAGGAGAAGTAGTAGAGGCAGATGCAGGTAAAGTTAGAGGTACAATCACTGTCCAAGCATCAACATTCAAGAAAGGTAACAAGAGATTTCTGAAATCCATAATGATTCCTCATCCCCTCTTCATAGCAGACAAAAAGTCATCTTTGTTTTCCAAAAACTTATCCAAGGCTGGAGTTAGCTCCCTGAGTTTGATTACTTGTTCCCTGAAGTCTTGATTTACATGTGGTAGCTTCATGTTTTTTAACATAAGCTTGAAATGATTATTGAGTTGATGCTTGGTTTAAACCCTTTGTAAATAATAATCCACTTTGTCCTTGACTTCCTTTTGATAAGCATTAGCCTCCTTCATAAAACTCTGAACAGTTTTTCCAATATCCCTAGTGGTAGAGACCACTTGAATTAGGGTAGATGAGTCCTCAGAGCCACTGGTTGAAGCTGAACCAAGCTCCTCCTTCATCAAAGCTCTAATATGATCCAAATCTATTGAAGGTTTGGAAGCAAGAGAATTAATAGAAAAATCCACAGTTTCCTTGAAACTCTTAGTTAGGCCACTGATAAGATCCTTTACAAGAGAATCCTAAGTACTGACATGATTCTCTACTGACTTCTTAAAGTCCTCAAAAACTGAAACCATCTAGCTCAGTACACTTTTTACATAGGCCAAATCCTTATCTGCTTGAGATTTAGAACTCATATAGGATTCCAGAGAGACAACTGATTTATTTAGAAATTCAACATCCTCTCCCAAGCTAGACATCTGATTCTGACAAGCTATGATTCCATCCACCATCTCAGCCACAGAGGTTGACACACAACACCCAGGAGAGAGTTCAAAAGATTTTTCCAAGATGCTTATCTCCTCAACAAAACAATTCTTTATCTCAATAACAGAATCATTTAAAAACTATTTCATTTCAGCCTTCAAAGATTCCAAATCATACCTGGTGATTATATTAGTAGGCACAACAATAGGAGCCCTTTCAGATACTATACTGGCTACAGAGTCATTCATAACAGTCTGAATAGATGACACTAGTGAAGCTGCCATTCTCTTTACTTATTCCACAAAACTGGCTTTAATAACAGACTTTAACTTATCTAGATCATGTTTTCTTACCACATCTTCAGGTAATAACTCATACAGAATGTCATAATTGACTTTTGGTCTTTGAAGGGATGCCTCATTATCTGAATCAGGGTAATCTAATCCAAAAACCACAAAACCTGGGTCTTCTTCCCAGTCTTCAATATCATTTGCCACTAAAACAGTGCCAAGACTAGTTTGATGCTCCCCCTCAATTGGTGAATTCTCCTGTACATCGATAACACCCTCAGCTGCTTGGTCTTCCTCATCAGAATCCTTCACAACCATCTCCAATTCTGCAACAATAGGAGGCTCCTATGGAATAGGTACAAGTCTATCAACTTCATTAAATTCCTCAGTAGGCATTAAGGAGTGTCCAATCAGTGGAATAAGTCTCAAGATGATAGAAACAGATTCTTCACTTGCATGAACTTTTTCTTTATTCTATCGAGCAACCTCTTCTTGATTTGATCTCTGCTGAACTTCCTTTTCTTGTGACACAACTTCAAGAGTTGGGCTAGGAGGCAAGTCTGGATCTCCTCCAACTACTGCAGAGGAGTCCTCCTCTTCTGAATAATCACTATATTGTGGCTCCTCCTCATCAGGTCCTAAACCTGTATCCCTCACATCCTTAGGCCTAGAAGGATGATCCACATGATTAAACTTATTATATAACTTCTTATCATCAGTAACCCACTCTCTTTTTCATGGATTCTAATTAATCTTCATGTACTTACATACTGTACTTGTGATATAGAAGTTGTTCTTTACCACCACTGTCTCATCCTGAGACTCATCTACGCCCTTTACTTTAATCATAATCAAAATCAAATTAGAAAAGAATAAGGCATTGGTTTTTGACTTTGGCCTGGTTATATCCTCAATTTGAACCATTAGAAGGCTGCACAAATTTATCTTAACACCATGTCTCATCAGATGCATCAAGTAAATATCCTGGTATTTAAGATTTTCAAAATCCCCTCTCCTTGTAATTAAAACATACTGAATGAACTTAAACAGCAGCTGGTTCTCTCCATTCATTTCTGCAGCCACTACTTTTCTAGGAGTGCCATCTCATGTTAGCTCTTCTAAAGCAGTTTCATACTTAAAGATATTACTGGTAGGAGGTACTGATTTCTAGAAATATCCAAAAACACCTTTTTGTGGAACCTTCAGGCATTCAGCCCACTCAATAGAAGAAAAATATATCTCCTTTCCATTCATAATAGATACCATCCTATTCCCGAATTCTGATTTCTCAAACCGAACATACTCATAGAAATCTTTTACCAGCTTCGGATAGTAGGGGTCATTGTTGTTCGAGAAGTATTCTATCCTTTTCTGATCTTCCAGAACTTCTATAACTAATGATTAACTTGACATTAGCCATTCCGCGCATATCTCCCTTTCAACTAATATCTCCCTTTGAACAAGATGCAGATTTGCGGGTTTCTTCACTTCACTTCCACTGCTAGACTTGCCTTTGAGTCTATTAGCACTCGGTTCATCTTCCTTTCCACTGATTGAATGTCTCTTTACTCTTTCCATTGAATTTCGAGGCTTAGGGTTGTAAGGTTTGAGAGAGGTTTGATGGTAAGGGGCTCGAGGTGGATCGAGAGAGGTTAAGACTTGTGTTTTATCATTTAGGAATTGTAAAATAGATAATTAAAATATAATAATTAAAGTAAAAACGATACAGATTCTGGCGGATAAAGATTAAAAACATTGAAAACAGCGCAACCCATCGGTAATACGTACCAGTGAGAATTCCTAACAGTGAGGTTTATCTATCAGTGAGGTCCACTAACGGTGAGGTCCATACCGGTGAGGTATAACAGTGAGGTCCATACTGGTGAGGTTTCTAACGGTGAGGTTTCTAACGGTGAGGTTTCTAATGGTGAGGTTTCTAACGGTGAGGTTTCTAATGGTGAGGTTTCTAACGATGAGGTTTCTAACGGTGATCTATCATTCCTAACTCATGTCTAATGTAACTTAGCCTATCCAAACTTAAAGGTTTGGTGAAAATGTCGGCTAATTGATGTTCATTACCTATAAATTCAAGATTAATATCACCTTTTTGGTAATTATCTCTTAAAAAGTGGTGCCTTACATCAATGTGTTTGGTCCTAGAGTGAGATACAAGGTTCTTTGAAATGTTAATTGCACTAGTGTTATCGCAGTTAATAGATAAATGTCTAAATTGATATCCATAGTCCAAAAGAGTGTGTTTCATCCATAGAATTTGTGCACAACAACTACCAGCAGCTATATACTCTGCTTCAGCAGTAGACAATGCCACAAAATTCTGCTTCTTACTACACCAAGATACTAAGGATTTTTCCAATAAATGACATGTTCCAGATGTGCTCTTCCTATATAACTTGCAACCGGAAAAGTCAGCATCTAAATAACTCATTAAGTCAAAGGATTGTCCTTTTGGATAAAACAAACCTAAATTGGTAGTATGTTTAAGATATTTGAAAATTCTTTTGATAGCAAGCAAATGGGATTCTTTTGGATTAGCTTGAAATCTTTCACACATGCACACACTAAACATAATATCTGGTCGACTAGCAGTAAGGTAAAGTAAGCTTCCAATCATACCTCTGTAGTTGGTTTGATCCACTGGTTTTCTAGTTTCATCACCATCCAACTTACAAACAGTACTCATAGGTGTATCACTTTCCTTAATACTATCCAGACCAAAACGTTTTAAAATATCCTTTGTATATTTACTTTGATTTAAAATAATACCATTTTCATTTTGAAAAACTTGAAATCCAATAAAATATTTGAGTTCTCCCATTAAACTCATTTCAAATTCATTTTGCATACTCTTTGAAAAATCAATACACAAAGTATTTTTAGAAGATCCAAAAATAATATCATCAACATATACTTGTACAATCAAAACATATTTATAAATTATTTTAATAAAAAGAGTTGGGTCAGCAATCCCTTTAGTAAAACCTTTTGAAATAAGAAAATTACTAAGTCTATCATACCAAGCTCGTGGAGCTTGTTTTAAACCATATAAATCTTTAGATAGCTTAAAAACTCAATTTGGAAAATGAGGATTAGTAAATCGAGGTGGTTGTTCAACAAAAACATCTTCAATTATAAAACCATTTAGAAAATCACTTTTAACATCCATTTGATATAACTTGAAATTCAGATGAGCAACATAGGCAAGTAGGATCCTTATAGCTTCTAATCTAGCTACAGGGGAAAAGGTTTCCTCATAGTATATTCCTTCCTCTTGACTATACCCTTGTGAAACTAACCTAGCTTTGTTTCTAACTATATTTCCTGACTCATCAACTTTATTTCTAAAAACCCATTTAGTGCCTATGGTCAAAGTGTCCTTAGGTTTGTCAACTAATTCCCAGACTTTGTTTCTTTCAAATTGATTTAATTCTTATTACATAGCCATTACCCAAAATTCACCATTGATTTCATCATTGACATTTTTAGGTTCTAACTGTGAAAGAAAGGTTTGATGTTCAACCTGATTTTTTAGAGAAGCTCTAGTCCATGTCCCTCTATCAAGATTACCAACAACAACATCTAAAGAACGATTCTTCAGAGTTATAGTTGATCTAGTAAAGGTGGGACTAGAAATTTCAAGTTCATATTTAGGTTCTGGTTCAACAGAAGAAGGTTCTAGAAAGTTTCCAGAACTGGATGTCTTTACAACAGGTTCATTGATTTTATAATTAAGGTCCAGGATAAACAAGACTTCTTCAAGATTTTCAATGGGAGATTTGGGTTCATGTGGATCAGTTTCATCAAACTTTATGTGAACAGATTCTTACACATATTTGGTTCTTTTGTTAAAGACTATATAGGTTTTTCTAGTTAATGAATAACCAAGAAAAATTCCTTCATCACTCTTGGATGCAAACTTTTCAAGGTTATATTTTGTACTAAGAATAAATACTTTGAAACCGAAAACTCTGAAGTAATTAACCTTAGGTTTCCTATTATTCCACAATTCATAAGGGTTCTTCTTAAGAACAGGTCTGATCAAGACTCTATTAATAATATAACAAGATGTGTTCACATCTTCAGCCCAAAAGTAAATTGGCAGGTCATACTCATTAAGAATAGTTCTTACAATCTCTTGAAGGGTTCTGTTTCTTCTTTCTACTACACCATTCTGCTGAGGTGTTCTAGGGGAAAAAAAGTTATGATTATAGCCATTTTGTGAGAAATAAGATTCAAACTCATGATTTTCAAACTCATGACCATGATCACTTCTTAGGGTCTTAATCTTAAGTCCACTAAGGTTTTCTATACACTTGGTATACTTAATAAAGTAAGAACAAGCTTCACTTTTGTGAGCTAAGAAGTATACCCAAGTATATATAGAAAAGTCATCTACTAAGACATAGACACAGTGCTTCCCATTTAGACTAGAAACTCTAGAAGGTCTAAACAAATCCATGTGAACCAACTCAAGAGGTTGAGAAGTTGAAAATTCTTTCTTTGATTTAAAAGAAACTTTATGTTTCTTTCCCTTTTGACAAGGATTAAAAACTTTGTCAGTTGGGAATTAAAGTTTAGTTAGGTCTCTAACTAAGTTTTCTAATTGAATAAATGTTGCAATGTCATAATCTTCTGTTCCATATCCAAGACTCTTTATGAAAAGCATTTAAGCAAGTAATGTTCTGTTTAGATAAAGAATTCAAATCAACAGCATGAACATTTTCATTTCTCAAAGTAGAAAATACTAGAAAATTTTTATCATTAAAAACATTACAAGATTCATTTTCAAATTTAACATTGAAACCATCATCACAAAACTGAGAAATACTTAAATTATTATATTTACGTCCATCAACAAATAAGACTTTGGAAATTAAAACTGAATCAGTGTTACCAATCTGGCCTAGGCCGATGATTTTTCCTTTAGAGTTATCACCAAAGGTGACATGGCCTCCATAAACTTTGATTAAACTCTTGAATCACGAGTAATCTCCATTCATATGCCTTGAACATCCACTGTCCAAGTACCATACCTTCTTATGGGAACTTTTCAAGCAATTTTCCTACAAAAAAGGTTTAAATAGAAAATGATTTTGGTACCCAAATTTTCTTGGGTCCAGATAGGTTAGAAATCAAATATTTAGGTGCCCAGATTTGTCTTATGGGTCTCAAATAATTTACAGAATAGATAGATTTTGAAAGATAAACTTTATTTGATCTATAACCAATTGAATAACTAGATGAAGCATATGAATTTTTAGAACTAAAGCTAGAAACATTCTATCCAGATTTAAGAATAAATCTATTTTTAGTAATCTGTCTCTTTCCAGGATGATAACCTATACTAGTGGTATATTTTGGTGCCACTTGTTTTACTAACATTTTTGTAAGTGTATCTTTTCCATTTGTGAATTTTTCTAAGTCCTTCCTTAATTTCTCATTGGACAATTTCAGTTCAGTATTTTCCTTAAGTAATTGATCATTATTTTCTTTCTCTATATTAAGGGCAGATTTAACAGAGCTAGTTAAAGCATGCTGTTTCTTCAAGGTCTTATACTTGTCCTTAAGCTTATTACAGGATTCTTCTAGCATATTACAGTATTCAAGTAACTATTCACTAGACATATTTTTAGATTCAGAATCATAATCAACTCCAAAATAATATGAATTTAAAGCAGGAGTATCCAATGTTACCTCAAATGTGTTTGTCATAAAACACATGTTAGCCTTGTGAGAGTCTTCATCCTTAGTAGAATCAGAATCACTTGAAGTGTATTCTGAAGCACTCCAAGTTTCTTTCATTGCTTTCTTGTACGTATTTTCCTTGTAGTCATGTTTCTTTTTTAACTTTAACTTTGAACAGTCAGCTTTAATGTGTCCTTTCCTTTTGCACTCATAGCAGACAATGTCATCACTTTTATCAGGCTTTTTCTAGTCCTTATTCCAATGACCTTTATTGTCATACTTTCCTTTATAATTCGATTTTCTGAAAAATTTATTCTTCCTATATAACTTCTTGAATCTCATAGCTATTTGAGCCATCTCAGCATCACTGTCCGAATCTAAACTTTCACTTGTTGAGCTTTCAGTAGGTATGTGAACTTTCTTCTTATCCTTTCTCTTTGAGGCATTAGACTTAAATGCTACCGACTTCCTTTTTGGTTCATCATCTTCTTCCTTGTTTACCTTCAGTTCTTCTTCATACATCATAAGCTTACCAATTAATTCCTTAACAAGTAGTGAACTTATATCACACGATTCTCTTATTGAAACAGATGTGACTCTCCATCTTTCTAGCAGACATCGTAGTATTCTCATAATCTTCTCCTTTGCAGGAATAACTTTTCCAAGTGATCTCATAGTGTTGAAAATCTTATTGAACCTGAGATACATGTCAGAAATAGGTTCATCAGGCTTTATTTTAAAATTATCATACTTAATAGTATAGGTGTTTAGTCTCATTTCTTTAACATTGGTTGTTCCTTCATGAGAAACACCCAAGGTATCCCAAATTTCATAGGCAGTTTTGCAAGCAGATATGCGATTAAATTCTTAATCACCTAAAGAACAGTATAGAGCATTCATTGCTTTATAGTTATTATTATAAGTAGTTTTAGTAGGTTTATCCCAAGTGGTTCTTTCAGTTTCTGGAATCTTATATTGAGTTTTTATAGCAGTCCAAATATCAAATCCCATACTTTCCAAATGAATCTTCATTTTCAGTTTCCACTAGGCATAATTTGTACCATTAAAGAATGGTGGACTGTTGGTAGCAGCACCTTCAAGTCTATTATCCATAATTATATTTTAGCAAATATATTTAAAGAGAAGAAATTTAGAACTAACAAAAATTTAAGATCTTTAAGATGCAACTAAAATCACAGTTGAAAAATAGAGTATTCAAAAATCCTTTATAAATAACTTAATCCTCTGATACCAAATGTTGGTCGGAGTGGATACTCAAGAGGGGGGGTGAATTGAGTTCTAATTAAAATTTCCGTTAAAAATATTTCTATTAAAATCCCCCAATTAAAATCTAAGTTAAACTGTAGTGAATTTTCAAAACTATAAAGGTTCAATTAGGTTCTCAAAATATTGATTAGATCTCAGTTAATTTAATCAGAAGATCAAATTATCTTTTGAAACTAACATATTGATTTACAATAGTTGCAAACACTTTCTAGATTAACTATAAAAGTAACTTTAAAACAATTTTTTATTTCAAAGTAATTAGCAGCGGAATATTAAATATAGTTTAAAACCAAAATAAGTAAGAACAACAGTTTTTAAAAACAAGAGGTTCAGTCTCAAGCCAAGACTTAGTACTCTCAAAATAATTTATATAAATTTTGATCCACCCCCTAGATCGGGGTAAACAATAGTACAGAGACTGTCTAGGTACCACAAACTCTACCATAGTTCTTCATAAAAAAAAACAACAGTATGCTGACTGTCTAGGTTCTAATTGACCTCTACCACTATCCACAGTGGGATACAAGAGAGTTAGAAGGTTTGTGTGAGGATTTATAAATCCTCCAGTTTAGAACAGGAGACAGTGTGTGTATAAAATATACAGAGTATGAAAACTTCTCAAGGTGTAAATAAAAGAATCACTGAGAGAGTAGATATGAGTTTTAGAATGCTCTAGTGATGTGAAGTGCAACTCTGGACTCCTTTGATTGATCAGGAATTCTTCTGAGTCCTCTGGTTTTTTTGTCCGGAAAATAGAGGGTCGTTTTCTTCAAGTTCAGTTTGATCAGCTTGAGTGTATGAAGAGCTCGTTGTAGTTCTCCTTGGATAAGGTGAAGCTTGTGTTATCTTCTAGAATGAATGGATTCGTGTATGTCCAGTGTTCTTCTAGTATGGATGTAGCCTTTCTTGTGTGTATGCACCTTTTTTCTCAGCACTCTTCAACCCTTATTTCACACTCCTTTTGCACAGCCTTTTTCCTTCCTTTTATAGATTTTTAGCTTTGGTAATGGGAATTATTACCTTTTTATAGGTATGAGGTACGGTTCCCAGTGGACTTATACACACCGGTTGACTTGTTCTATCGATAGCTCTGCTTCTATCGGTAGCTGTCTGTATCGGTGGATGTTGTATTGGTGGACTTCATACCAGTAGCTCATCTGTATCGGTGGACTAGATCTGTCAATGACATGTGCTTAACAGCGAACTTATACATACCGGTAGCTCTTTATATCGGTGACCTTTGCTTATCAGTGAGTTAACACTTATCTATTCTATGCAAAACATATCCAGATTGAGTTAGAATTATGTCAAAGTATGATTAAACATAGATAAGCATTTATTGACATATGCCAACAATTATTTTGATATTTAACATTATATATATATATATATAATTATAATCACACATCAAGATTATCAAAACATATTAAAGCATGATTGGGATTATCAAAACAGGTGAGGTCAACAAAATAAATAAATTTTTAACCCATGGGGTTGGATCTTGCTGGGATGCAATGGTGAGGTTGAAATTTGAGAAGCTATGGACTTGGTTTTCTTATGTCCATAGGGAACATATATTTATTGAGATGCTAATGAAATGTAATGTGGAAAATGTTAATGGTTAATTAATGGTTAAGAATTAATTAAAATAAAGTGAAAATGATGGAAAGGGATAAAGTAATTTAATGTAGCTCTTTAAATGGTTGTGTTATTATAGGATATCTATTCTTAGTAGTGGAAACTAGGAGTTTGAGAGACATTAGCTGCAGTTGAGTCTGAGACTAGGTTATGCCCATATTGTGGTTGTGAGCGATATTATATCATGTACTTTTTGTGTTTCTATACGCTACTCCACCCTATCAGTTAGGGAAACTGAAACCCTAGGGATTCTGAGCCTGGGGGGGGGGGGGTGTTTTCTCCAACATCCCAATGGGAGGATGGATGGATGACTACCCCTTGGGACCCACTCTCTTCTATTGGTAGTTACTTGTGATGGTATGCACGATAGTTAGTTTTCCCCATATATGTGTGTAGATGGCTGTAATGACTTGTGGTTATTTTACACACATATATTCTGGATATAGTTTACTAAGGGATATTATATGTATAATAGTATAGGTCGTGATGTCTTGAGGATCCTTATTCAGTGTATGGGTTGTGATGGCTTGAGGTACAATACCCGATGTATGATACACATTGTGTGGGCTGTGGTGGATCCCATAAAATACCTAGTTACTTTGGTTATGTGGATGTGGTGGTGTGATGAACAAGGTGTATGTTGACGCATGAGGTGTGTGTTGTGGTGCTTCAACCAGGTGTCTGCAAGATAGACTTTTTGGAGAGATACTCAGGACGTGCGACGTTGGGGAAAAGCGGAAAACCAGTGGGGAAGTGGTAGTGGGATACCTTTGATATTATTTATCATATTATATGATCTTGTATGTGATACTTGGTGAGAATATCCATGGTGAGGCTGGAAACTTAGTATACCTGTTTAAGTGACAAGTTAGATTCACTTATTGTTCACTGTGCTTTAGCATGATTTCTTTACCTTTTGCATGAGAGGTTCTGGGGGGGGGATCCTACTAATTATACTATTATACTAACCCTACATATATATAAAATGTTTTTCAGGTTAGTTGGAATAGGTTGAAGATCAGGCTGTTCATTACTAGCTTGAGGTTTAGTAGGAGCTGTTTGGGATTCGTGGTCGCTGTCGTCTCTACTTTATTTTGGTACTTGTAGTTTCCTTTCAGTTTTAGTAGTTATTGCATGACATTACATATGTGTACTTGGGGTTTTTTCTTTTATATTTTAGTTTTATCAGGAGTTTTTTGGTGTCTATCTTATCTCTCTTTTCCGCATGTGTTTCTCTTAGAGGGTAATGCCTCCCATTTGCTTGTTTATTATACCCTCGGTACTAGCCGCCTACTCGGGGCCTACTAAAGGTGGGAATCATGGGTCAATATATCTCTTATCCCATTTATGACCCAGGAGGGGTACAATTTTTGGGGAGGGGGTCATGATAGAGTGGTATCATAGGTCTGGTTGAGAGATAAGATGATGTTTGGAGCTAGGCATAAGTGAGGTTGCATGGGTTGGTAGAGAAATGGTGCCAACTAAGTTTAGAAAGAAAAGTAAACATGGGAGACTAACTGAGACATGGGTATTTATGTCCACCTAATATATGATTAATTAACTTTTAAGATTACAACAACTACTAAATGAAGTGATACTGGTTTCAGGGTAGAGAATTAGGAAAGGATCATGCATCATTCTTCTTTGTACCTGTGTTTGAATGGTTAGACCTTGAGACATGTTATCCTAAAACGAATAAAATAAAACAATTAATTAATGTTAAAGTCTTCTATATTCTAGGTTAGGAGCTCTAATTGTTTGTTCTCTTATAGGCATAGCTCTAGGTCGATGTCCTTGCAAGTTTTTATAGAATATGTTCAGTAGGTTGCACCAACAGATCATCGCAGATTGGCGGTTGAGGATGACGAAACTTGGAGGAAGAAACCCCGAGAGTTTCATCACCAAAGTCTATAGAGGCACGAGGGATAAATTTTAGATGTAGTCATGAAATACTGGTTGGAGGAGGTTGAGATAGAATTTAGTTTGATCCATGCTCGGAAGGAGCATCGGGTATCATTGGTTGTGACAATGCTGCATGGAGTAGTTAGGTAGTGGTTGTTCTTGTTCCTCAGGGACCGCAAGGAGTTGACAGTCTCATGGGAGGAGTTTTGAGGCTAGTTTAGAGCCAAGTTTCTTTCTTCTACCATGAATGTGGCAAGTATCCAAAAGATTCTTACCCTTCGACAGGGGAGCTCCAGTATGTGAGATCTTGGAATCTATTTTTAGGAACCTTCTGTGATATGATTCAAACCTATTGTTGGATGAGAAGAATAGGGAGAAACATTTTGAGGAGACTTTTCATCCATAGATCCAACACCATGTCACCCCATTTATGATGAAGATGTATATCTAGGTGCTAGTAAGAGCATAGGTCATTGAGAGGATGTTATCCAAAACCGAATTGTCATGATAAGGGATTCATTAGGATTCCTCATGAATTAGCGCTATAGTCCGGGGTTCCCAGTTGTCAAGATAGTTTAGATTTAGATCATTCGAGGGTAGGTCCCAAACCTCAATGTCTTGTTTCTATGAGGGTAGTGGCTCTCATACCTATGAGAAGGGGTCAGATTCATGTTTTTATTATGAATACTAAGGTTATCAGTGATGAGAGTGACCACCCTTTTTGAGCAGTCAACGTGTGCTGGTTGTTCAACTTCAGGTTCCTCCATTGAGGCAGTTCTAGCCGAGTCAGCTGCAGTAGGTTGCTGCAGTTTGGGATCATCATAGAGTAGTTGGGGAAGGTATAAAACAACCCCAGGATACTCCTTTTCCTCATAAATTATAGCGTTTCCATGGGGGTGGCCTTTAGTAGGGTTATAGAGGCTGTGAAGCAGGTTGTGGTTAGCTTCATGCTCTAACGTTGCTAGCGCCAGGCGAGCCAGACATCATTAGAGGTACACTTTTCTTATTTTATAGTTGGGTGAATTCTTTGTTTGATCCATGACACACTCCTTCATATCACCTTCCCTTTTCCATGCTTTGGGACTTGAGGTAGAGAGGCTTCCAGTGCCCTTAGCATTGACTATGCCATTTGGAGGTCGAGATGACTTGTTTGAATTATGTAGAAAATATGAGCTAGTGCCAGGGAAGAACCTATCTTGGGGATATTTCCTATGTTTATGGATATAATCATATAAAATCATCCTCAACATGGATTATTTTTATTTAGTGCATACTATTGTGGATTGATTTAGGAGATAGGTTGTGTTCTTTGACGCTAATGGAGATCCAGTCATGTTTGTTGGTGAGTGAGACCCTCATATGGGTCATATGTGTGTTTCGTCCTTATCATCATTTATGGATGAGATGATGTTTATTTCATTAGATGTTCAATGGTTGGTGTTTCCCAGGGTTGTAGATGAGTACCCTGATGTATTTCTAGAGGAGGTTGTAGTGTTACCCCTTGATGAGAGATCGAGTTCGGGATAACACCACAACAAGGTGTGTATCATATCTCAATGTATCTATATAGGATAGAGCCTTTTGAGTTGAGAGAGATGAATATACATATCAATGATCTATTTTAGTTCAATTTTTTTCAGATGAGTGTGTCACCGTGGGGTGCACTAGTTTTATTCATAAAGAAGGATGGTGGCAGTTTGTGGTTGTGTATCAATTAGTGTTTCTTGAACCAAGTGATAGTGAAGAAACAATATACTCTTCCACATATTGATGATTTATTTGATCAACTGAAGGGTGAAGGTTGGTTCTCAAAGATCAATTTTTAGTCAGGATATCATCAGATGCATGTAAAGGATGAGGATATCCCAAATACTACTTTCTGTTGCCGTCATGGGCATTATGAGTTTTTTTGTGATGGCATTTGGTGCGATGAATGCTCCAGCTATGTTCATGAAGTTAATGAAAACTATGTTTTGTGAGTTCCTAGATAACTTCTTGGTGGTTTTCATTTATGGCATCCTTGTTTACTCTACATCCAAGGAGGAAAATGTAGAGCATCTGTGCACTATTTTTGGGAGTTATTCTTCATGATAAGTTGTTTATAAAGTTTTCAAAGTGTGAGTTTTGGGATTGAGAAGCCCGTTTCTTGGGGCATGTTGTATCCCAATAGGGAGTATCTATGGATTCGTCAAATATAGAAGCAGTTGTGTCCTAGGAAGCCCGCAAGACAGTGGCAGAGGTGTGAAGTTTCCTTGGTCTTGCAGGCTATTACAGGAGGTTCGTAACTGATTTCTCTTAGGTTGAAACTTCTCTAAAAACATTGACTATAAAGGATAAGGTGTTCTTTTAGACTAATCAGTGTTAAATTTTTTTTGAGTATTTGAAGGATAAGTTGGTTAGTTCTCCAGTTCTTTGTCTTCCATCATAAGGAGTTTAGTTTGAAGTTTTCTATGATTCTTCACATCTTGAGTTGGGTTATGTTCTGATGCCATAGATATTGGTAGTTTCTTATGGGTCTTAGCAGTTACATCCCCATGAGTGTAACTATTCCACCCATGATCTCAAGTTGGTGGTGGTGGTGTTTTACCTGAAGTTGTGGATACATTACCTTATCGGTGAGAGTTTTATGGTCTTCAACGATCATAAGAGTCCGAGGTATGTTTTCTCCCAACATGAAATGAAATTATTCCAGCATCAGTGGATGGAATTCTTACAGGATTATGACTTTGAGATTTTTTATACTCCTAGAAAGGTGAATTTTGTAGCTGATTCACTAAGTAGGAAGTTGTTTAGTGATGCAGTGATGGAATTAGGTGATTTCTAGAGAGTGATGGAGTAACTTTTATCATTTCACCTAGATATTAGAGAATTCAAGGGCATAGTTTGTCTTTTTTATATGATGGTGAAGTCATATCTGGTGAAACAGGTGTAAGAGTCTCAGTTGGGGGATCTTGAGGTGGAGGTTTGGAGAGTCTGGGTTGTTTTTAGATAGGCCCTTGATGGTTGGTATGAGGATGAACAACACCGAATGTTGTTTGAGGGAAGGATTTTTATTCCTTTGGTGATATGTGAGATGGTTCTAAGAGAGTTCCATAATTCACCTTTGGTGGTACATCCTGACGTGACAAAGATGTACCAAGCTTTGAGAGGTCAGTTTTGGTGGCTAGGGTTGAAGTGTGTAGTTATAGAGTTCATATCTCGATGTTTTGTCTGTCAGAATGTGAAGGCCGAGCACAGTGTTCCCAGTGGTTTTCTCTAGCTGATTGATGTTACTCATTAGAAGTGGGAGTAAATCTATATAAACTTTTTTATTGGTTTACCTTGAGCTTTGAGAGTCCATGACTCTATATGGGTGGTAGTGGATCATTTGAAGAAATCATCCCACTTCATAGGGATCAGGGAGTCGATATCTATGGAGGTTTTTTTGAGGAAGTATATGGATGAGGTGGTGAGACTCCACGGGGTCCTGAGGGTGATCATTTATGATTGAGATACTCGTTTTACCTCTAGAGTGTAGAGAGGTATCCAACATACTTTTGGTTCTCATCTAAGCCTTAACACTACTTTTTATCTACAGATGGATGGTTAGACAGAGAAGGCCATCCAGACTCTTGAAGTCATGTTGTGCTCTTGTGTCATGAATTTTGTAGGTTCATGGATGAGGCACCTTCCCTTGGTAGATTTCAATTACAATAAAAGTTTTCACTTCACCATTGGCATGATTCTGTTTTAATCCTTGTATGACTAACCTTTCCATTATCCATTATGCTAGATTGGGGTCAGAGAGTCAGCAATTCTTAATCCAGAACTGGTATAGAATACAACAAAGATGGTTCATGTGATTTGTGATAGGATTAAGTTAGTAAATGATCATCATAAATCCTATTCCAATCATAGGAGGATACCTATGGAGTTTAACATTGGGGATCATGTGTTTCTGAAGGTGATTCCCTTTCACGGGCAGTGAAGGTTTGGTCGTGGGTGTAAGATTTCTACTCGGTTTGTTGGGCCTTTTGAGGTGTTGGATCATGTTGGAGATATAGATTATCAGATAGAACTTCCCCCGTAGATAATCCGGATATACGATTATTTTCACATGTCATAGCTCCATCATTATTTTCATGATGAATCTCACATCATCGATTGGGGAGATATCGATGTTGATAATGATGCGACCTTCGAGGAGTGGCCTGTAGAAATCTAGGACTGCCAGGAGAAGGTGTTGTGTGGGAATACTATCCCATTGGTTCATGTCTTATGAAGACATGGTGGCATGAATGAGAGTACCTAGGAATGTGAGTTGTAGATACATGCTCAATACCCCGAGCTATTTGATGTTTATCTCTTCTCTTGTAACGTTGTTCATTTTTTGGTTGTAGACCTTTTCTGGTTGTGAGATGGATTTCTCTTATTTATTATTTTGGTTCACTCTATTTTTAGAGATATCTCCATTATAATAGTGTTTTAGATATGGTTGTGATTGTTGTGTGGTTTTTCACTTGTTCCTCTAGTGAGGTGGTTGAACTCCTGTGGTGAAAAGTGCCTTGAGAGGTATCTCGTGGGGTGGTAGTTTAGATGACCCCTTTACTGTTTCCTCTCTAGGTTGGTTTTGGATTCTCAAGGATGATAATTTTTTGATAGGTATCTAATTTAAGGGCCCAAATATATGTGGATCAACCCTTTGCATGTTCCTGAGGCTTATGGAGCTCATAGGAGGCCTGGAGAAGGTTTGGAGGAGTTCAGGTGCTGAGAACTGGGAGTATGGAACTTTCACGACGTGAAAGTGGGTTTCACTATGTGTAGAATAATTTCACAATGTGAAAGTGGGATTCATGTTGTGTAATATTTTTAGGTTTTAAAAATAAAATAAAATAGAAAGGAGATTTTTTTTTGGCAGAAACCAACCTCAATGATTTACGCGACATGAAAGGGGATTACACATCATGTAATCCCCCGATGCTGTAATGTTTTAAGTGTTTTATAGCTATTCAAGTTGTCAAATCCTATAACTATAGCTTCCCTCTCTCTCATACTAGGAAAACTAATAGTCCCCTCTGTGGAATTTTGGAGATCCCTTTGACGGGAATCAATCTTGGGCTTCCATCTTTAATCTGTGGTGACCAAGGTTGATTCAAGTTGTGTTTTCCCTTTGTTTTCTAGTGGTTTCTCCCAGATTGATCTTGTTTTCATACTGTTATTCTCATCATGATATATAGTTTTATTACCCATGTTTCTAATGGGGTTTCTCTTGGTTGTTGTTGGTGCAGTGGTGCCACGACATCCTCAGATGGATGCAGTTCTTGTGGGAGGGGTGATTGAAGATTCGTTGCATGGTTAGTTCTCATGAGAAGAACTTCAATGACCTTTTGAGTTAGTGGATTAATTTATTCTCTATTTAATTACATTCAATCATAGAGTTATAATGATTTATCCCCTTATATCATAATGAAATTATCCTAATAATTATTTGGACCAGATTAAAGAATTGGTATTGATCGCATAATGATGTTGTTTCTTTGTACTGTGATAACGATTTTCCTCTTGATTTTCTAGATAGTGTGTATATATGATTTTATTTGTTTAACATGTTGTTATTGATAGAAATTTGTAAAGAATTTAAAGACAAAATTAATTGATAATTAATTGGATAAAGGAATTAAAGAGGCATGTTTAATGAATCTAGTTTTTTTTGTTGTAATTTGATGTTAATGAAATTGATGAAAGTATGCATGTTTAATTGAACTGGTTAATGAACCTGAAGCATGTTTATTCTTGTTGATAAAATAATTAAATTTAATATTAAATTAATTGTTTAATTAATTTTTGATAGTTGTGATAGCTTATTTCTTAGGTTTCCCATAGTTGGAACCTGTGACAATGAATCGGTTAATTCGATATGGAATAAGAACCAATTGTGTGATAAAATATAATGCCTTTGTAGGGCCTGATTTTCCCACTTGCTTGAAAAGTCCAAGTGCCTTGTGTTTTGGATCCACGAGAGCTCATTGTGTGTGAAGTCCTAATGACTTTCTTTGGGGTTGAGATCCTATTTTTATTTTATTTCCTACTGATTGTGATGTGATGTTATCCTGGGATGGCTGAGCCTAGAGGGATATTGTGGTATATAGGGAGGGGAGGCCCAGATGTGATGTGATCCTGGGATGGATGAGCCTAGAGGGTTATTGTGGTATGAAGGGTAGGGAGGCCTAGTTTTTGTGGCAGCAGTCAATGCTTGGAGTGGGGAGATGCATCGGGATATGCATGTGGTGTCAGGGAGGACACTGAAGATGAACGAATGGGTTGAAGCTGGGATTACCTATTTATATGAAAGATGAATGCTTGTTTGAATTAGTTTCTTGTACGATGACCATGTTGTTGTTTATCTTCTTTCCTTTCCCCACTTCTTGAGGTAGATGGTTTTTGTTACTCTCCTCCCAAGAGAGGCTAAGAATCATGGGGTATGCCAAGTGCTTTCTATGTTTATCTTCTCGTGGTTGGATGAGTCTATGCTCCTTATATAGTTGGTGAAGACTCGATGGGTAGTTAAACTACTCATAATGTTGATACCCTTGTGTTTGGTAGCTTAAAATGTTTCCCTATAATACCTAGTAATATGGAAAGTAATGTTGTTAAATAAATGAATAAATGTTTAACCCATGCGGTTGAAACTTGCTGGGATGCAATGTTGGGATTGAGATTCTGAGAAGCAGTGGACTCAGTTTTATTATGCCCAGAGGGCATGGATCTTTTTTGAGATGCTAATGAAATGTAATATTGTAAATTTTAATGTTTAATAATTAATTAATGTAAAGTGAAACTGATGGAAAGGGATAAAATAATTTAATGTGTCTCTTTAAATGGTTGTGTGCTTATAAGATATCTAGTCTTAGTAGTGGAAGAAGAGAGTCCAAGAGACATTATCTACAGTTGAGTATGAGAATAGGTTATGACCATAGTGTGGTTGTGAGCTATATTATATCATGTACTTTTTGTGTTTCTATATTCTACTCCACCCTATTGGTTAGGGAAACTAACACCCTAGGGATTCTGATCCCTGGGGGGTGTTTTCCCCAACATCCTGTTCGGAGGATGGATGGATGACCACCCTCTTCAACCCCAATATCTTCTCTTGGTAGTTACTTGTTCTAGTATGCACAGTGGTTAGTTTTCCCCAAATATGTGTAGAGAGATGTAATGGATTATGGTTATTTCACAC
Organism: Viscum album; assembly: GCA_963277665.1. NCBI lineage: Eukaryota > Viridiplantae > Streptophyta > Magnoliopsida > Santalales > Viscaceae > Viscum > Viscum album. Next base: position 736,854,153 of record OY728125.1, on the reverse strand, counting down.
AAATATATTTTGGATATAGTTTCTTAAGAGTTATTATTGGTATAAATTGTATAGGTTGTGATGTCTTGAGAATCCTTACTCAGTGTATGGGTTATTATGGATTGAGGTAGAATAACTGATGTATAATACAGGTTGTGTGGACTGTGGTGTCTCCTAGAAACTACTTGGTTACTTTGGTTACATATACGTAGTGGTGTGATGAATGAGGTGCATGTTGACGCATGAGGTGTGTGTTGTGGTACTTCGCCCAGGTGTTTGTGGGATAACTTTTTTGGAGAGAGATGCTTAGGACGTGCAGCATTGGGGCAAAGTGAAAAACAAGTGGGGAAGCGGTAGCAGGGTAACTTTGATATTATTTATTATATTATATTCTCTTGTATGTCATACTTGGTGAATGTAGCCATTGTGAGGATGTGAACTTAATATACCTATTTAGGTGATGAGTTAGTTTCACTTGTTGTTCATCGTGATTTATCTTGATTTCTTTACTTTTTTCATGAAAGTCTATGGGGATGATCCTACTGAGTATACTGTTATACTCACCCTACGTATATATAAACTATTTTTCAGGTCAGTTGGAGCAGGTTAGAGATCAGGATGGTTACTACTAGCTTGGGTTTTAACAGGAGATTTTTGGGATTCATGGTCACTACCATATCTAATTTATTTTGGTACTTGCAGTTTCCTTTCATTTATAGCAGTTCTTGCATGAAATTACATATGTGTACTTGGGGGTTTTTTATTTTATATTGTAGTATGAGTAGGATTTAGCTGGTGTTTATCTTATATCTCTCTTCTATATGTGCTTCTCTTATAAGGTAATGCCTCCCATCTGCATGTTTATTATACCCTCGGTGCTAGTCTCCAACCTAGGGCCTACTGGAGGAAGGAATCGGGGGGGGGGGGGGTCACTATATCTCTTCTCTCATTTTTATCCCAAGAGGAGTACACTTTGTTGGGAGGGGGTCATGACACCCACCGGATGCTAGACATGACATTGTAGTCCCAATTGCATGCATGTGAATATTATTGTAAGGGACATGGACTGATGCTCCAAATACCCATGAGGTGTGGGATAGGGATTTATGCTCCAAATACCCACGGGGTGATAGAAATTATGTACTATTCCCATGATATTGGCATTGGAATATTTTTCTAACTGGTCGTGATATGAATTAAAATGAAATGATAATTGAAGACCCATGGGTTATGTGAATTGTGATTCTCTTTGTGACATGGTTCAAACTCCGACACAAGCTGAAGAATGTATTTATGGTTTGGGTGTCATCATTAACCCGTGGTAATTTATGTGTTTAATTAAATTATAATGAAATGTGAAAACTGTTTACTTTTTTGAACTTTATTCTTTATACAACTTCATAAATTGTTATTACTGGATATTGTTTTAGATGCTGTTGGTGGTGGCCAACTACTTGGACTTTCAGATCGGTACTTGAATAGACTTCATGTTTACAGGACATGATAAGGGAAAGAGGCCTATGTTATATGGATGAGTTAAGATGTATCATGGATGAGGAAACTAGATGTGATGTCGGGACCCACTTGGGGAGTTTGCAGAGTGTCTTTATTTTTGAGTTTTATTTAGACACTGGAAACATATATGGAATTCCATATCTACTATTTTGGTTTGGATATTGTAATCCTATTTTGGTCATCATGTGATACTAGTATTATTCTAGTTATGGTTATTATCACTTGGTTATTTTTTATTTATTTCTGTTGTTGTATTACTCTAATAAAGAGGGTATAGTATCCCCATGTTATATATTAGACCCTCGCTGCTAGTCGGTAGCCTCTAGTATACATGGGAGGCACACCTGAGATCATTTCACCGACCGGCTCGAGGCACCAGTGTGTGGAACCTGAGTTGGGACGTCACACTCTGGCAGACGAATATATAGTGCGAACCATTAGGGTTCTAGAGGATAGTCTTTTGGGTAGAATGTTGGTTTCTAGACATATTTGAGAGGTTTATCTACCCTTAGTGGAGTTGCATGCAATAACAGTTATCGTTCCACTATCATTATGTCACCTTTTGAGGCCTTGTATGGGAGACCCTACAGGTCATCACTATGATAGTTGGAGCTAGGGGAGATAGTGATCATGGGACCAGATTTGGTGCGGGCTATAATATGGAAGGTGTAGGTCATCCAGGAGCAGATAAGGATTGCCCAGAGTCATCAGAAGTCATATGAACATTGAAAAAGAATACCTTTGGAGTTCGAATAGGGATACCAAGTGTTCCTAAATTTCTCAAATCAGTGATAATTTCAAATATTTGGTTGATTCAATAAACTATATCTAAGATTCATAGGTCCCTTTTCAATTATTGCAAAGGGTTAGTGAGGGGAAGTACCGCTTGGCCCTATCACCGTAGTTAAACTAGGTGCATAGTGTTTTACATGTGTCATGGTTGAGGAGATATGTTCACAAACCATCGTATGTTATCGATCATGGTGAGATAAAAATTGAGGATGGATCTTCACCTCAGAGTACCTAATGACTATAAATGATCAGTGGGATAATATCTTTCAAGGGTGAGTTATTCCCTTGGTGTGAGTTTGTTAGAAGCATGAGAACCTCCAAAAGAGCATACAGGAGTAGGAGAACCAGATGCAAGATAATTTCCTCACATGTATGAGTAGTTTTTTTCAATATATGATGAAAATAATTGAAGGTGAAGAGAAATTATTGACTCTGAAATTTCTATTTAACACCTTTTAATATTTTAAATAATATTTCAAAATTTATACGTGGAGTTGGTGTGGAGTTTCGGGGTCTATAGAGCCTCTATGTTGATATATTAAAAATATTAAATTTATTATATCACACACACATAGTTTTTTAGAAATAATGGTTTATCTCCCAAATGGAATCTTGTATGGGAAATCTGAGACTACCATTAAATCTAGATCATGGGTTTTACCCTAGGCACAATATAAGTCTTTTTGGCATCAAATGCTTCGGTAGAGTGTAGTTGTGGGACGATTAAATTAATTTAATTAATTTCTTAATTTAATTTTCATTTAATTTCCAAAACCTAACAAAAATCCTTTATAAAATTATATTTGGAAAATTAGCTTGGGTTAAACGTTTATCCCCAGTGGATCAAGATGATGAAGATAGATCCCCAGTGGTGAAAACATTAGAAAGTGATCATGAGATCGTGGATTGACGATCAGAACACCACTGGATTTGTCATCATCAATGGAGTTATTGAATATTGATAATGAAAATGATTTAGAATCATTATTTGTTAGTGATTGATCCAAACTCGATTTAGGATGTTTATTTTTTTGGTTTAATTCCCAATTCTTGGTTTTTGAGACAATCACAAATCAATTCATTTAAAATGAATTTGTGATAATTGTTTTTTGGTTTTTCTAATGTTTGTTTTCTCTTCCTAGAATTATTAATTTTATATTTATTCATCTTTAAATTTTTTAATTTTATAATCTACTCATTTCTTTAAATTCCTATGATGATGTCCAAAATAAACATGACCTTCGTTTGATTATCAATTTTGTGTTTCGTACCTTTCTCCCTCCATTATTCTATATTTGTCACAAATGTTTCAATTTTCTGATGTTTCTATGATACTCAGGGAACTGATCATTTTGCAATCATTCTTTGGTGCAATTAGTTATTGTTTTAGGTCTAGTTTTGGGATTTGGATATGTGATAGAGGCATGATAGAAATGACAGTAATCCGATGGAGGTTTATGTGATGGTGGTTTCATGTGTTGGATCGACCAAGTATCTTTGATGGGACAATAGCAGTGATCCGATTAAGGTATGTGTGATGGTGGATTTGTGATCTAGACCATGAAGGTTCTTCTGGGTGGTGATTTTAGGTTTTTTTGATCAATTTTTTTTCTAAATTCGACCACTGACGGTGATAAGGGATTAGTCATCCCATATTTGGGCATTATAGATTAGAATCAAATGGAAAAAAGGCTATGATGGTGTAGATGAATATGTGTGAACCAGATGGAGTTTCTATGAAGTTATGTGATATATGGTGTGTAATTAGGAAGAACACATTCCATATATACCCCTCTATGCAGTGACTAGGGTTTACATGGTGAGTTGAATATCACACATCATGTAGGGAACCCACACACCATTTGACCCTTATCCAGCCATCTCGACATGTACAGAGAGTACAAACCCATGATTCTATATGACCTCAAATTCTGTGTGTGTCGGGGCACACCCCATGTACTTTGGTAAGTGTATGAGTGTGGGAAGATGATTCACACAAAGTTCTATCCTAACCTATACATTCCGTTTATCATAACAACATGTCGTGTATATGGAGAAAAACATATAGTGTGATATGATAGGATACATGCACTTCTAAAATTCATGAGATACATTGTGTACCCTAAAGAGACATACTGTGTTCTCCTTCCAGGGAAAATTTTAGCCCTTGTTTCCCATGTACAACTTTATTATAGCTTGGGTGTGTTCCCTTTTTCCGTTTTAGTATGGGTGAGTTCCCTTATTCTGGGGCGAGTTTCTTCAATCCACTCCCATGAGGGTTTAGTGTGGCATCTAGTACCGAGAATTGGATGAAAGATCCCATTGATGGATTAGACTAGGTATCTCTCCATAAGGCATGGGGTTGGATCCTCATTCCCACCATTCTCTTTGGGTAGGTTTAGGTATTCCGTAACCTATGTAATATGGTGTTTGATCCCCTGCCTATAGGGTTAATCTAGTTTTGGTCAGGTTCCCCCAGTGGCCTTAGGTGTGATCCCCTATCAGTATAGAAACATTTTTTATCTTATGGTAAGGTGTAGTCTAATAAAATTAGTACCTTACATGATTATTCTTAGTTCCTACATTATTATTCATATAAATACCCAACTAGCATGTTCTCTTAGAAGAGTGATGCCATTAAAGAAAGACCTGATGAATGAGTTATCTCAGATGAATGTTACCTTGGATCCTTGAGTAGAATAGTAGGCTTGAAGTTAGGATGATAACCCACCTTTATACTTTTATTCCTTCTTTGATAATATCTAGTTTATCTTTTTTATCCCTTGGATTTGTGATTTAGAGATGACTCCCTATTCAGTTCATTGTGTTTGGTGATTTTGGAGTGCCCTACTGGGTATGTTTATACTCACCCTTGCATGGAATCTGCCCATACTGGTCATGTCTTATTTTGACAATATGGATCTTGGTAGAGACCTAGGAAGGCCAGGAGCATATGGATCTTAGTCATTCTAGATATACCACTGATGGTTTTAGGAGTTTCATTTTGACAATAGACCCCCTTTATATTAGATGATTGGACTCTTTTATATTTTTTGTTGTCTTGTATTTGTCCCTCTTGTTTTTTTCTATACCTTTTATCATACTCTGATATGGGATATAGTTGTTATGAATGATTTTATAGTATTAGTTTTTTATATTTTCAATATTATATTGGTGTATGAAGATGTGTCAGTGTGCATAGTTACTTTAGGATAATTCCTCCCATGTGTGTGATATTCCTACTCGACATTAGTTGTTAACCCCTGGTCTATTGGATGCAGGGTTAAGGTGTCATTATTGGCTTAAATCCATCCAATAGGCCCTTGGTGGTTTAGGTTATGATAGTTCCACTATATACCGACATGATATTAGATTTCCAAGATATTGATCATGGGATTCAGGGAGGGTATTCCATTTTATTTCCTAGGATAATTAGGAATCAGTCATTCCTAGACGTATAGGATTTCTTAGGGCCTACCCTACAATGAATTTGGAGAATTTTTATATGCTACCATGGTGTTCAACATGAGGGATTGAAGATGAGGGATACTTGATGACACCCTAGGATCCACTAATCATCAGTATAGGTGTGAGTATAAGATTCATAATGAGAGGATAGAGGTTTCCCTATGGTGATGCTTATTCTTAGAGACACCATAACATTTAACAAGGTAGGTAGGGTTGACTGAGGTCACATAACTAAGGATTGATGATGGGTATTGGTTATAGATTGGGTTATATTTTTACTCCCATGGGGTGATGGTGATACTATGGAGGCACTGTCATCATGAAATGCTCAGAGACACTCCGACATTAGGGAAAAGTAGGTATTGAGGCGGTTTATTTATTTGTTTGTTTTTGTTATGTGGTTTATTTATTTATTTCAGTAGAGTATTCCACACATACATATCACAACATATACTGATTAGTATGGTACTGCGTTGGTGGTTCCCTACTAAGTTTTATACTCACACCCAACTTGGGATTCCATTGCACATGGGTACCCAAGCAGCACTCACATGGTTATTGTAGGAACAAGTTAGATTGGATCCTAGAGGGTATATAAAGCTAGATAAACTCAGATGGGATATGGATATTGGGATGAGGTATAACTCAGAGTGGAGTAGAGCTTCTAGTAATTTCATTTTGTTCTTATATTCCCTTGTATATGTTGATCAGCCAGTGGGAGATGTGTCTATATTTAATTTTTTGTGCATGAATTTTTATGTTGTATGTCACATTCCATTTTTTATAGCATGTATTATCTTTATTGCTTCCATTATACTGTTATTTTTATTATACATGGTACTTGGTTATTTATTCTTCTATTTTTTACTCTGATACAAGGAGTATAACCTCCCCCCTATACCTCATTTAACCCACACTACTAGTCATTGGCTTCTGGTATTTAGGGAGGAATGCCTAAGGTCATGTGAAAACCTATCTATTTTATAGATTGTGCCGCGATAGGGTGTTACAAAGTGATATCAAAAGTTATTTTATTTTTATCTTACTGTTTCAGGATTTGTTAGATCAGAGACATAGGGATGTGTCAGGTCTTGTGATGGAAACTAGACTTCTGTGTCATGAACACATTTTTCAGTGGGATTCCAGGTTACCATGGACATGTGAGTGATGATTTTGTTTTGCGCTATTATTGTTGATATGATTTTCACCTCATGTGACACAAATGCAGTTTGGGATTTATGACTTATGAGTTACTAGATCCTATATCTTTGACTCTTGGATCACTGTGGTAAGAGGTGTCTCACACATCATGATTAGGAACATAATATCCACATAACATGTAGGGGAATGCTAGTGTGATTTGTATCACTGATGGCTGAGGATCAACTATTTAAAGCATGAGCAACTGATTATACTATGTTTTACCATATAAGTACTTAGTGGCATTCTACTTAGTCAGTATGACTTGTAAATGTATTTCATTTTGATGGAAGGTTATATGGATCTACTTTTATATGATTTCTAATAATGATGACATATTCCCTTAGTGTATGGGACATGAAATGACCCTAGTGGGCTAGTGAGGCACATGGTGCCTTAGTAAGAAACCCATAGTGGGTTGTTATTGTCTGGGTTCAATTATTTAATGTCCCAGCAACAACCAATTTGGTATTTTACCATATAGCTTAGAACGAAGCTTAACTTTCCAAACCAGGTGATGATGATTTTCTAGATACGAATCTCTATTGGAAAATGAAGGTTAAATGTACCCTATAGTTTAATTTCTTAAAGTGCCAATAACAAACTATATGGTATTTTATAGTATATATTAGAATGAAATTATATCTAAATGAACTTCATGACTATAGTTACTTGACATAGATTCTCCCAAACTATGTTGTGGGGGATAATCCTGATATTGTTATTCTCAAGGGGTAGTCTTCTGTATGGATTCCTAGTGAGAATCAATGCCTTGGTATGATGTTGGGTTGGAATGAAATGAAACTACATAGATGAGACCCTTGAGTGGGGGTTTGTTATGTGTGATATTGTATGGGTATAGATGGGAGTGTAGATGAAAAACATAAACTATGACCTTTGTGAGACTTGAATGGTTGGGATAGGTGGGAGGACCCAGAGATATCTTAGGATATGAATCATTGTTTAGTGAGTTGGAAAGTTGTTTTGATTCAAGGGAAACTATTTATATTGAGTTTTATTGGGGTTATTATAGCCTCAAAGGTGGGGATCATGGGTAGGTGCTTTTATTTGAGATAAATGCATGATGGGTGAAATAAAGTTTATAGAAAAGAATTGTAAAGCCTTAGTCTTCTTGAGTAAGGTACCTCAAGTGCTATCATTTTGGCATCAAAGCTAGTTTTAGAGGTCATGATCATTTGAATGCCTAGACTTAAGACTCTTTGGTGTGATTTCGAGTGTGGTGTGAATGTGGTAAAATGATTGATATTTTGGAATAATTTCAGATGGTGGATAATTATATAGTTATCTTGATGAGCATACAGGATGAGAAGTTTCAAAATGACATTTGTGGGAATGATGGACTGGGGATTAGATTTGGATTTTGAAATGTCCCTCCATGGTTGATGTAACATAAGAAATATATTGGGTGTAGTGACATGATCAATCTAAAAGTGGTTAGGGGCTTGTGTTTCCTAGGATAGAATAAGCATGGCATAGGATGAGTGACACACATGAGATGGATCTTACTAAATACCATGTGAGTGAGTCTCAGAATCTGGGAATGAGTGATAGTTGATGTTTTGCTGATGCTTGGGTATGAGTGGGTTTGTACATGTCCATTCATCATGTTTATGGATGCAAATAACATGGGTTGTAGTGTTTGGGTTTTGTTCAAGTGAATAAATGACAAGGACACTCCTATGGTGAGGAGTGAGATGTCGGCTGTGAGTGTGTGACCCTTATGCGAGAAAGGTCATGGGTGTATGGGATCATTCGTTGGATGATTTCTTTGGCATTTTGATACCGATGTGAATTTTTTTATTACTGTTTAGATTCCTTAGTGAACTTAATATTCTAAATTAGATGCATTGGTGGATAAATACTGATCATTGGTGATGGGATCATGGTAAAAGTTAAAGGGATCTAAGGGTCCTTAGATTAGAGACATGTCGGTGATTGTGGAAGGGAATGAAAATGGTTTTGGATGGTTGAGGATTCAACTAGTAAATATCACCAGGAGTCAAGCATGGAATTCAGTAAGAATGTTTGGGTTATCATGGGATGAATCTAGGCTTGAAGACATCATTATAGGGTGTGTTGGTAATTCACCAATGGTGAAAGCTGAGTGTTTCCAAGAAGGGTCGGCAAGAGGAGGTATAGCCATTGATTCTATGGGTATTTGGGTTCAACAAACATGAAACCACATTAGGTACATCATTTTGGATATGATGAGTGTGTTTTTAGAATTGGTTGGGGATTCTTTAGAAAAACCAGTGAGTTCATGTTGTACATGGGTGTTGGTGGTATGTCTTCTCTGACTTGGAATTTGTTAACGGGGATGGATATTAGTGTTTTAATGGAGTTTTCATGGTAATTCAGGTGTAGTGAGTTGGTAATAGCACTAAGCATGGTGTTGGAACATGTATATGGAGTTTCAATAGACAATTCTGATGGATGAGGCACTAGATAATCATAATTAGCAGTTATGGGATAAATCTTATAGTGGGCATCACCACAGACTAAGGATAAATTAGATAGTGAAACTTTTGTGTCTCGAGATGGACGATATTGGGTAGGTACCATACCTATGTTTTGGTGATGAATTCAAGTGGTGTATTGTTTTTTAGGGGTTTGAACACCTTGAATCGAGGATTGTTCCTTGGATGTTCTTTGAGTATTTGGGAAAATAATGTGACTAGTTGATGATGAATTGAAGAGTCAGATAAGTTAAGATGTATGGATGTATTACCTACAATACTTCTCAAGGATGAGAAGTATTATTGTAGGAAGTTTTCAATGTCTCATGTTCATATGATCATTTTGGGAATCATATGCATTTTGAATTTTTTATTTGGTGAGTGGGTCTATTTTTTAATTGGGATTTAGAACATAATTCTGAGAGTTGGATCATCTTTAAGGTGTGTTTTTGGATAGGGTTTAAGGATTTTAAGGGGTATATAGGACTTATAAGAGTTTTGGAGGTAGCCCCGGGTGGTTGGGATGCATGTTGTATGTATAATGTAGCCATCATCTAGTCTAATGAGCTCACTGGATAGATTATGTCCCTATGAGGTGGTAAAATAACACCCCCCTCAGGTTTTAAAAGGGGGATGACCCTTTTCTTTCCTTCATCTTTCACGCATGGCTAAAGGCCCTCCTCCCCTTCTCCTTCCTTCTCCCCTTTGGTTTAGAATGGTGATATTGAGAATTTTTTATGGTGGATTCAAGGTAAGAACTTCCTTATATCCTCTTATTCCCTCTTCTATTTAGTTTTACTAATATGTAATTGTTTCAATTTAGGTTGTAAATGGATATTTCATCATAGAATGGTTAATTTTCCCAATTTCTATGGGGATTTTGTATAACCTAGGAATATGATATACCATAATGACATCTTTTTTATCGGGGCTTTGCCTAAGGATGGTTTCATGAGTCCTCAGCGGACCTCCTGTGGGTAGTTGGATTTGGTTATGGTACGATGCAATGGTGTGGTGAGGTTTCGAAAATTATGCCACATTATATGAAATTGTTTAAAATTTGTTAATTAATTATAATTTGATTATAATTAATTATTTTTGATTCATATGGAATGGGTTAGGTACCCCGATTGGTAGTTTGATCTTGGGAAGGCTTGGATGGATCTCAAAGGGCATTGGTAGAGCCGTTATCCCTTTGAACTAAATAGAAAATCTTTACATAAGAGGGAAGTGGTTCTATTTCATGAACCACCTTAGGTCAACCTCAAAACAGTCACCTGAGCTGGCCCACAACAAGTCCAGAGAAGCATTCCTAATCCTCCCAAGCTGGAAACTAGTGCTGAGCATCAAAGATCATACAAGTGAGAATGATTTATCCCATAATAAACAAATAAAAATGAAGAATAATAGAGTATTCAATATAAAACCACTGAACATACATAAAAACAAAATAGATCCAAATACAACTACAGTGGAACAAAACGGGAAAAACTGTGAACCCAAACTATGTGAACCCTACTGGAAGAAGAGGATACCTATAGAGGTTCACTACATGATTTGGGAAACCATATACCAACCATGAAAATAACCTATTTCAAAATTTCAGAGGCACCCGTATGCCTACTACATTGTTTCTCCCAACCATGCACAACCCATACGCTATGTCCCAAACACCACCTAAAATCCACATGGTTACTCCTGGGCCTCGCACGACATGTTTCAAACCATGAAAGTCAAACTGTTCAAGAAGAGACTAAACTGAAAACACCATATTCCTTCACCAGCTTCACGGTTTATTCCTATATTGTGTACATGACAAAAACTAGAATGAAAACTAAAAAACTCAAAAATTATCACTGGGAACTCAACCATAACCTCAAAAAAAGAATAAATCCCAATAAAATGTGAAAAATAATGAAAATAAAAGAAAATTGGGATCGGGGTGTGACAATTATCCCCACCATAAAAACTTTATGCCCCCATAAAGTCACCAAACCAAATAAAAACAAAACCAAAACAAAACCGAAAACAGAACTGAAATAATCTCCATGTGATCCCTTGGTCACCACTATCCATAAGAACCAACTCGCTCCATAGGAAAACTTAAACAAAACCTGAACCTAAAAAATAGCTTGGGTATACCTACGCCGAGTGGAATAAGTAGGATGTGATCATAAAACACTTTAGTAGGAAAACACCATAGAATCCATACATGTCCTTTCTTGAAAAAGTCCATAAATGCTGGCCTAAAATAAATTTAATTAAATTAGGGGTTTTATCTTTAAAACAGACAAGGTTGCTTTTTAGAAAAATATCACTTTAAAAACAAAACATGATTTTCTATATTAAACTAATTTCCATTTTAAACTTATTTTGAAAACCAAATTTTAAATAAAAAAAACAATGAAAAAAAAACATAAAGGAAAAGGAAAGTATAATCTAGCATGAGTAGTAGGGTATAAAAAATAAGTCCAAAATCAAGAGGAAATAGTAAAAGTAGGAAAATACTAAATAAAAAAGTAATAAAAATGCTATAAAATAAATCAAGAATACAAATATGAAATCATGGGAATTTCCTAAACATATTTAGAATCAATCCCTAGAAGTAATCAGTTCAGACTCACCTGCCAACATATGGTACAACTCCATAGTCAATAACCAACTTGACTGATCTGAACTAGCCTAACCAGTGTAAAATAACACTCTATCCTCTATCTAGGGGTACCAATCCATCTAATCATGATCAACAATCAACCATCACTCAACCCTCTAGATGATGCCCATGAAACCCATGATAATAGTACAGGGGAGAATGAGGAGGTAATCACGTGTCTAACAATAACTATAACCCACATATTCCACTATTCATGCCTTTCCAAAACCTTAACACCAACTATGAAAAGGCCCTATCATCGGAGGGACAACCATAGGGAAACCCATCACACAAAACCACTAGAAGCACTAACCGGGCCTACACATCACATGCGTTTTAAAACCGGCTTCCTAAACAATGCAACATACCAACCAAGCCTTAACATTTACAAATCCATTTCCATTTCAAAAATAATTTTTCCCAAAACTAAGATGAAAACTCCATTTATGATTAAAAGGTGACAAATTCTCCAAAATTTAAGAAACATATTAAAAAACCACCCTTGGGATCATTTGGGAACCAAGGAACCACATAGTAAATATTAGTGTTTTTGAAGAACCATTTGGAAAAAGGAGTTCTAAGGGAGATAATAAAGAATATAGAAAAGTGTTTTGAAATACGGGGTTTAAGGTGGACATCATTATGGGAATCCATTATCATTTGTGTGCCTATCCATATGTGCACCCCATGCACATATGGATATGCCCATATCCAATGGCACACTTGTTGAAATTCATAATATTACAAAAGGTTCTAATTAAAGAAAACAAAATTAACACTAAAACCTATCAAAAGAATCCACACGTAAGAATTAAACCATAAAAGAACCAAAATCCACTCACAAACTCAATCCACATGTAAACCAAACTAACCAAATCCAACCAATGCCAAAAACAATCCGTAAATACCCATTTTTTTTAAATGTCCAATTGGATTTCAACAAACACCTTACTTGTATATATATATAGGCATAGTTAAATAAACACTTTGAAAACACATTTTCACCAAATCACCAACATGAAAACACTAAAATTTACCAAATAAACACATCAAAAACATGAGTAACATGTTTATAAATTTAATTGAAAAACTCAAGCATCAAATGAAATTTTTGGAAAGGAAATGGATGGATACACCAACCTAAATAATGTGTGAATGAAACAAAACCCTAAAAAAAGGAATAATGAAGCCCAAAGAATAAAATGAACACCCTAACATCAAAGAAAACACAAGACTAACATCAAAACTAACCCCTAGGGCTCAACCAAGAGAGAAACCAACCAAGTAAAACCAAGAAACTAAGAGATATGGATAACAAGAAGAGAAAATTGACTAGAAATTCAAAGGAAACATACCTATGGACCATGAGGAATCACCAATGTAGTAAGAAAAACCGATGGAAAATAAATTGGGATCCCCCTTTGCATTTCTAGGTCAAGAAATATGGTAGGGAGTCTAATTTAGGTTAAAAAATAAGGAGGGAAATATGGTAATTTTTACTTTTTAAATAATTTGGTCATGTTGCATGGTTTGGTCATGCAGTTTTCCAAACCGTACACCAATCGTGCAAACCCTATTGAAAGAATAGGATGCCCACATAGGCTAGCCACATGGTTTGGGAAACTATGTGCCAACTATGCAAATCACATATGTCAAAATTGTAGAGGCTCCTTCATGCTTTCCGCATGACTTCTCCTAACCATGATCAAGTTATCCACATTGTCCCAAACACCACCCAAAAGTTTCATGATTACTCCTTGTCCTCACATGATTTGGTTCAAGCTATACTTATATCGTGCAAGTCAAACCATGAAAGAAGAAACTAAACTAAAAAAACCCTTTACCTTCACCAACCACAAAATTTCTTCCAAAACCATGAACACTAACCATGCACAGGCTAAAAACCAGACCAAAAAACTACAAAACTCAAAAATTCTCACTAGGAATTCAACTTGAACCTAAAAAAAAGAATAAATTCCAATAAAAAGTTAGAAATAAATAAAATAAAATAAAAATAGGGTCGGTTTGAGGAATTTTAGTACCAACCCTATGGCTTTATGCTTCTTATTTATGTGGCATGAGTTTTGTGTGCTTGTCACTTTAGGAAATTCCCTTTTTGGTTAAATTAATTATTCAATTTAAATTGGATTAAATGTTAAATTGGTTAATTAAATAAACACATTGAACTAAATGAGTAAGTTTCTAGGCCACATTGGTCCTAGAGCGTCAACATGATGCCTTAACCATCAATGTCCAAGGCCTTGACCTGAGACATTTGGACCCCCCACAAGGGGCATCCATTTGAATAATTTAATGAGCATGACCTATTAAACCATGAGTAGGCTAGGAATTGAGATGGAAAGACTTGATAGGATACATGTGGACCCTTGATACATTCTTAGGCTAGGTGGATAGACTATAGTCCATGGATGATTGGTTGAGTGAGCAGACCATCCAAGAGAGACCTTGATGAATGAGATAGGCTGTGGTCCACCTCTTTGACTATTTCCTATATAGAAAACCCCATGTGGATGGTGAGTTCATGTGATCCTGATAATGAATCAATGGGACACAATTTCTTAAAATAATCAAGTGTTTACATGATAATCTAGTTGATAATGAGGATCCACTCGAGAGTGACTCTCATGTATAGTGATTTTGGGGACCTGAGTGGGTTCCCTTCAGACAAACTAACCCTAAGTGGGTGCATGTAGAAAAGGGTGGTGATGGTTGCTAGTGTCACCCTAGAACCTGAACCAATTTATAAGCTAAATGGGGATGAGATGATGATGAAATGCATGGACATTAAACCATACCTTGTGATATATTTATTTTTGATTTATATCCATGTTTGATGGAATGTGATTACTTAAGATTAATGGGAATCAACTGTTGTTTCAACACAAATGTGATGGCCTGGGATGCTAGGGAATCACTTGATGATATAGATGAGACCATGAGATTCCTAGTATAGTAGGGATCCATTATCATAGCATATTGGGGGAGGATTCCTAGCCTATCTTGTATACAGAGACATGTTGGATGTAGAAGAGGATTCCTAGAGGTGTTACATAAGATCCAACATCATATATTGGTGGTTGTGGACATAAAAGAATGCTCGATATAAAAGGGATTACTTCAATACAGTGATACCATCATGAATGATCAGGTGTTGAGATTTGAATGGTGATAATAATAGACTATTGTGAATTCTCACGATGTTGGGATTCAAATGGCATCATGAGGTGCTAGGTGGACATATATCCCTAATCACGAATGTTGGAAAACCCAAGGGTGACCATCAGATCCCCTCAATCGATTCCTAGGGTACCCCTAAGATCGAGTGGAAAACCTAGAGGTAGTTTAGCTGAGGATTCACAAGATATTGGATTCCTAGGATATTAAATATAGGATACATGGAGGGTATTACCTTTGATTTCATGGGTTTCCTAAGAATCATTCATGCTTGTATGTATAGGATTTCCTAGAGCCTCCCCTTAGGAATCAATCAATGGATTAACATTAAGAATGCCAAGGTACTATCGTGGGGTACAACCCAAGGACTTGAGGATGAGGGATGCCTAGTGATACCCCAAGATCTACTACTCATCAGTGGAGGTGTGATCATGGGATCCCCTATGAGAGGATAGAGGTTCCCCCAAGGTGATTCTTATGCTTAGAGACACTCTGATGATGGCCATGGTATGCATGGTTTATTGGGGATATAGACTAGAGGATTGACTATGGGTATTGGGTATGACCTAAGTTATATGTGTATGACCATGGGATGATGGGGATACTATGGAGTCTTAGTTATCATGACATTCTCAGGGACACTCCAACATCGGTCCGAAGTAGGCATTGAGGTGGTTTATTTATTTATCTATTTGTGTTTTGTAGTTATTCATTTATTTCATATAATCACATCACATTAACATATCAAAACATATATCAATTAGTATGGGACCATGTTGGTGGTTCCCTACTGAGTTTTTTACTCATACCGTGCTTCGTCCACCATTTCACATGGGGACTTGAGTAGCTCTCACATGGTTATTATAGGAATAGGTTGGGCTGGGGACTAGAGGTTATATTGAGCTAGATTAACTAAGATGGGATATGAAGATTGGGATGAGGTATAAATTAGAGTGGAGTAGATCCTACTATACTTTCATTTTTTTCTTAAATTTATTTGTATATTTCAATCAGTCCAATGGGTGATTTCTTTGCATTTACTTTTCCATGCATGATCATTTGAGTTGTATACTTCATTCCATTTGTTATAGCATGAATTTTATTTATTGATTATGATTTACTATTATTTTTTATTATGCATGGTACATGGTTATCTCCAATGTTGTTTCTTACTCTAATATATGGGGTATAAACTCCCATAATTTCACCTCCTTAGACCCCCACTTCTATTCAGTAGTCTATGGAATTCCCGGAGGTTCATTTGAGGTCATGTGGAAAACTGGTTTATCTACTATTCATGGAGTGAGTCGGGTTGGGGTGTTACATGAATCACAATAAATTTAAATACTACTAAAATTATTAGAATAAAATAATGAGAATATTTGAATCACAATAACTCAATCATAACACCACTCCCTCTCTCAAACAAGTAATGAGGTTAGATCTCTATTTTTATAGAGTTGACAAGGGCATGATGTGAGAACAAAAAAATAAAATTGAAGAGAAGAAATAAGGAATAACTAATATATATTAAACATGTGAAACACTATCACAATATCATAAATCATACTTAGCTACTCAAAATGGATAAAAAAATGGATAAATCCTTTGAAAAGAAATAGAGATACAAATTTATAAGCATGAGGGGGGCTCATTTTGGATAAAAAGTATTTCCTCCAAAAGATGGTTCATGTTCGGCCTACTAAATAGATGAATCTCAGGACATGGTAAAGTATAAAGTTTTTACTACATGTCTTACACTTTCAATCTAAAAATTTAATCTTTTTTGGATGCATGGATATGATGTTATAACTAAATTTATAATGAAAACTTTTCTACCCTAAAGATTCTTCATATCCCCCTTACCTGATTTACCATACCTTTATGACCATGAATGAATTAGAATATCCATTAGACTTAATTGAATAAAATATTATTAAGAATTTTCACTATATCCATGTAAAATTTCAAATTATTTGGACCTTCCACATGTGAGATGTGGGACCATCTTCAAAATTTTCCAAAATTGGGAGCATATTCCAAGGCCTAAATTGTGAGTTTCTTTTGGGCCTTTTATTATTGGATTTATTTGAAGATAAAATTTAATGAAATGTATCCCATAATGTTATGAATCATACAAAAAATGAATTTATAATTTTATATTAGTATAGAAAATTTTATGATTGAAATACCAAACTGATGTTTTCTCATGGAAATAACAAAAATAAGAAATTTTCATAATTAATCTCAAATTATTCCAAAAACCAAAAAATATGAAAATTACACTTAAAAAAACAAAATTTTGGTATTTAAAACATTGAATTAAATAATAATATGTATGAAAATATGAGATTTATCAACCCCCACACTTGACCATTTCACTCATAATAAATCATCAAATATCCAAATCAAAATCCACACAAGATTCAAAAGTGAAAAAATTTCCAAGATAATTTCCAGAGTATAATTCCATCATGTATTATATATTGAAAACAATCCCATTTAATTTTAATGTCTAACATATAAATTCATTCATATTAAAAAATCCATACATGTCCCACTCATAACTTATATCACATGGAATTTTATATCACTCTTCACTCAAAAGAAATTAAATTAAGAGTTATGACCATACTTGGAAATTTCATGTGTCATGTAATGTCCCAGAATTTCCGTATAATTTTTTTTATATGGAATTATTTGGAGACCGTGAAATCTGACGGCGCAAGATTCTGAGGCCCAGAGTGCCTAGAATGAACCGCCGAAGTTTTGTTAAGCTTTAATTAATGCACGTAAGCAGTTTTCTTAAAAAAATGGAATAACTCTTAAACAGTAGCCCGAATCCGAAATTTGAGGGCACCATTGCGCTCAGGATGACAGGTTTACCCTAGGCACGATTTAAGTTTAGTCGGCGCGGGCCTCCTGTGAGAAAACCTGAAAATGACATAACCATAAATAAAATAATTAAGTGACAATTATTTTATTGTAAAATCCATAACTTATAAACAGTAACTCGTATTGGAAATCCAAGAGTACCGTTGGGTTCGTTGGGGTGTGTTTCACTTAGGAAAATCCTAACCTCGACCTTCGCGGGTTGAGGGTGACTGTTAATAATTTTCTGAACTTTTTTTTGGGTAGGTTTAGTAAACGCACGAGCGGTGTTTTCTAACTTTTGAACTGGTGCTCGGATTAAAAATACGAGGGTACCGTTGAACTCGTAACGCCAATATTCACTTAAGGAGGCCTTCACATCGACCGTAGTTGGTCAAGGGTGGAAGATAGTTTTCCGGAATTTCATGGGAGAGTTAAAAAAAATAAAAAATAAAACAAACAACTTTTATTTTATTTTAATGAAACCTCCAATTTGAATTTTAGTGGCGGGGAAAACCCGACCATTGAAACCTCTTCTTTTAATATGAGTTAACCCTTGGAGTTACCCCAAATTAATGTGCCAACATTAATTAACTTAACTTAATTAAGTGACTCCTCACCTTTATTGAGGTTGGGGGAATCGTTGGCAGAGGAGAGCTTGGAAGAAACTTTGGAGAAATATCCTCCAACGAAGAACATCTCCAACGACGTGGATGACGCTCGAGCCCGGATTAGAAGCGTTTTGCGGGAGAGATGAATGCCGACATCACCATCATCATATTCCTCCTCATGACACCTCCAAAGGACGATCGAGGTAGGGGTGTGTTTATGTTTTTCTTCATAGTTTTAAGTTGATTTAATTCTCTTGAACTGCCTTCTACCAACTTAACATAGAGGGTGCAGACTGAAAAAACATGGCCCGATCCCTCCGCATCTTTAATGTTGATGTGTTCTTTGCGGGCCGCGATGAAGATGGTGTCATAACCGCACCGCCAAAGGAAACCATGACCCATCGGCCATAGAGGATAAAGGTGGTGACCGACACCCCGTCGGCCGCATGGAATTGGGGTGGCGCGCGTTCGCGCCACCAGTAGCGAAGGAGGCCATGGCCTGTCGGCCGTGGTGGTAGGAGGATGATGGCCGACACGTCGGCTGACCATGTGAAGGTGGGGTGGCGCACCTCTGCGCCACCGGTAGAGCAGAAGACCGCGGCCCGTCGGCCGTGGAGGCGCACCAAGGCGACCATCAACCGGCCGCGGGAAGAGCGGCGCGCGTCTGCACCACAAGAAGGAGGGCCGACCTTTCTAGTCGACCGCGTCAGCCAAACAGGACCGCTCTGGTGGGTCCCGCACACCAGCCAAACAGTCCACAGACCATTTAGAAAACTGGGGGGGGGGGGCGCCTCCCCTAGGGTGTCTACTAGGGCGGACCCTGCCACAACAGACCACCCAGTCGAGCGGGCCGCACCACAGCGGGCCGCGCCCAGCGCGGGATAGGTCACACCCAGCGGGCCGAGCCACCCCTTCGCAGATCGGGCCGGACCGCGGCTCAGCTGGCCGGGCCTGCCAAAGCCTGGACTATCCGGGTCGGATCCGGGTTGACCCGAACCGAGACGGGTCGGCCCAGGCCGGGTCGGTCCAGGTCAGTCCGACCGGGCCGGACTGGACCCCGTTTCTCCTTTTTGGCCATATCTTGAGAACCGGACATCCGTTTGACAAACCATATACGGCGCCGGAATCCTTGGATCGAGATGGTACCTTTGGTATACTCCACTTAAGTTTTGGATAAAGTTGGAGTACGTCCGGGTTGGATTGAACCTGAATCCAACCGGGTCCTTAGAACGGAAATTCTAATAACTTACAAACCGGACGTCCGATTAGCGCGCCATTAGTTATGCTGGGTTCCTTTTGACGTGATAGACCTTTGGGATACTTATTAGTGGGACTCCGTGATAACTGAAGTATGAACTGATGGCTTGAGGAGCAGAACCTCCCAGAATCAAGCATGCTTGGTGCGGGAACCCAGTGGCAGGCTGTAACATAAAGGAAGAACATTGATCCTGTGCGGGTCAACGTTGATCAATCCTATGTGGGTTAGCTCATAATGATCATGTGTGGGTCAGATCCTGTGCGGGTTAGATCTCAGTAATCCTGTGTGGGTCAGCGCATACTGATCCTGTGTGGGTCAGATCCTATGTGGGTTAGTGCTTAGTGAGCCTGTGTGGGTTAGCGCATACAGATCCTGTGTGGGTCAGATCCTATGTAGGTCAGTGGGGGTTAGTTACCTATCGATCCTATGTGGGTCCGTAGGGGTTAGTTACCTATCGATCCTGTGTGGGTAAAAAGAAACACCACTTAACAGAATTAGATGATCCAGCCTTATGACTAATCATCTGTACTTCTATAAATAAGTTATACCTAGTGTGATCTGAGTCTTTTACCTGTGTGGTACTTCTATCCTTGTGGTGTTACCTGTGTGGTACTACTACCTTCGTGGTGTTATCTTCGTGGTGTTACCTATGTGGTACTTCTACCTTCATGGTGTTACCATCGTGGTGTTATCTTTGTGGTGTTACCTATGTGGTAATTATACCTTCATGGTGTTACCTTCATGGTGTTAGATTTGTGGTGTTACCTGTGTGCTACTTCTACCTTCATGGTGTTATCTTCGTGGTGTTACCTGTGTGGCACTTCTACCTTCGTGGTGTTACCTTCGTGGTGTTAGCTTCATGGTGTTACCTGTGTGCTACTTCTACCTTCATGGTGTTATCTTTGTGGTGTTACCTATGTGGTACTTCTACCTTCGTGGTGTTACCTTCATGGTGTTATCTTTGTGGTGTTACCTGTGTGGTACTTCTACTTTTGTGGTGTTACCTTCATGGTGTTATCTTCGTGGTGTTACCTGTGTGGTACTTCTACCTTCATGGTGTTACCTGTGTGGTACTTCTAACTTCATGGTGTTACCTCTGTGGTACTTCTACCTTTGTGGTGTTACCTGTGTGGTACTTATACCTTCGCAGTGTTACCTTGTGGAATTCTTCCCTCTTGTGTGAGATGAGTATATCTTGATAACTTAGGTATATGTATGGGAATATACCTAAGTAGATTTGATGTCTATTGCTTCGTACTTTGTGGTTTTTCCTTTTTGGAACTCTAGGAGACCTACGAGGGTCTCGAGGTCCCTACTGAGTATCATTATACTCACTCCTACACGAGATTTGCCCGTACCTTGTTGTGTCTTGTGCAGATGACATATGGTATTGATCGAGGCTGAGGTAGCCAAGACTGTATGGTTCTTGGAGATGGACCATTTGGTGTGACGTGATGCAGAGACTACCGATCGTGAGCTGTACCTACCCTTCAGGTGGGATCCGGGGTGGACCGTTTTGTGTGTCGCGATGCAGGGACTACTAATCATGAGTTGTACCTACACTTTAGGTAGGATCTATGGTGAACGATCCAAGAGCTTCTTTTCACCTTTTCAGCTATTTTTTACTTTTGAGTTGTACTCATACTTTCAGTTGGGCTTTTATTCCAACCCCTTTACTTTCAACACTCTTTTTACTATAATAGTTTACTTATTGGTCGTTTCTTGTTGCATTCTACTCTGTGTGTTTATACAGGTTTAAAGGAAATGCCTTCCCATTTTAGGGATATTCCTTTCCAGTGCTAGTCTCCATCCCCTGGCCTATGGAATGTGGGCTTGGGGTAGTCACAACATGGGCCCCG
Organism: Viscum album; assembly: GCA_963277665.1. Taxonomy (NCBI): domain Eukaryota; kingdom Viridiplantae; phylum Streptophyta; class Magnoliopsida; order Santalales; family Viscaceae; genus Viscum; species Viscum album. Next base: position 736,832,275 of record OY728125.1, on the reverse strand, counting down.
AGGGATGGGTCGTAACAAAGTGGTATCAGAGGAGTTCGGTTCTAACGAAGAACTAGGAATCTGATCTTTTATGTGAAGCAATAGTGTTAAGTGTTATGAGTGTGGTTTTTAGTTCAGGGAGTTCAGTGTTGGTGCGGCGGCCGACGTATCCATACACCAGGACCATGAATTCTAATTTCCGACTTAGCGCATGAAAACACTGATTGTGTGTGTTTTTGAAAAGTTTTTATTTTGATTTATTTGGAGTCATCTCACTAGGTATAACTTAATGACTGTGGCGTACCTGTTCCTTATCAGGATGCCACCACATAGACAACCATCCAAGACTCCCGAGGGAGTACACGATGACGACCCACCGAGCGAAAAGGCTCCGATGTAGGGCCCTATTACTATGTTGGCACTTTCAGATGATGTACCAGCACCACCACCACCCGTTGGATATCAATTACCACCAGCTGCACTAGCGGACGATGCACACCGACTGAGCACATTGAACAAGTTCCAGCGGTAGATACCTCTAAGGTTTCAAGGTGAGACAGATTCCTAGACAGCTGAGGACTGGATGAAGGCTGTGGCTAGAGTTTTCTGCCTAGTTGATACACTAGTAGGGAAGATGGTGAACTTAGTTGTTAGTCTTTTCCAGTGAGTAACCATGAGGATGGTCCGCATAGTGATGATGTTTTGTTACATGGACCATTTCCCGAGATGGTACCTTCGAGTAGTGTTCCAGCTATATCACTACCCATTGGTCAGTATATACGGCCGGTAGTACCGGTAGAGGACACTTGTAGGCTTAGTGCCTTACACATGTTTCAGCAGCAGATACCCCTCAGGTTTCGAGGCATGCCCGAATCACAGGTGGCTAATGAATGGCTTGAAGAGGTTGCTGAGAGTTCCCTATAGATTCTATAGCTTTGGCAGGATGACATGTCGGTAGCTGAGTATTCATCAAGGTGTACTGAACATTCCTGGTACTCAATGAATATGATATGATCAGTGTTCAGGGATCGGACCTCCGAGCGAGGTGTGTGTAGGGACATCCGAGCCAACACTATTCTTCTATGCATTCCTACTTATGTTAGGGTTCTAGAGAGAACCTTTGTGGTTGAATGTTCTTTGGATGAGTGGATACAACCAGTGAATGTTAGCAGTGGGAAAGCAGAAAACTGGTGCCAGTCTCAGATACTTGGGTGTGTAAAATGTTTCAGAAAGAGGATGTGATAGGGATAGATGAATTTTTAGGGAAGTAGACGTGGAAGCAGATCTAGGAGAGTAGCATGAGGTGGTGTACATTTCAACATGTTACAACCACCCCCCATTGTGGACCCTACAGGATCAGGGAGCTGGAGGACAGGGGAAGGGAGTAGCTGCATGCGGTCAAGGAGTGTGACCCAAGGTAAATAAGAATGATTCTAAGTACGATTTATGTCTACTACTAGGTGTCGTATCAATAGAAATAGGTACCAATCATTCCTTCCTTCCACGAATCTTGACCAAGAACTAGAGTTTCCGGTTAAACTGTTGACTTGACCCTCATATCTGAAGATACCTCTAGGAGGAGACTCGATAATCAAACTTACGCCGACGGTGTGATCTGACCCTTAAGGTGAGAGTTTCGATTGGAACCTCTTGGTGGAAGTGTCTAGGACTTACGATGTTAGTTTGGGTATGGACTGGACATCCCCAATTCATACTCAGATTGAATGTATTAGGAAAAAAGGTTATGGTTTCTCTACAACGTTGGAATGGAGTTTTCCTTGGTCGGTAAAAAGGAAACCCAGGTAGCACAGGTTCAACTCATGCATAGTAGGGTGAAACTGGACACTCTTGAGTCGGCCAACCTTACCCTCGTGGAAGTAGAATTTTTGAGTTTTCAATTCCTAATGGAAGTGAAAGAGTGTGGGGACATCTTTACAAAGGATGTTTCCAGGATTACCTCTCTGAAGGGAGAGGGAAATCTGCTTTGGATGGGTACTACCTAAGATTTGTACCTAACTTCTCCATGGTAGAGGAACCCTTATTAGCTTTGAAGAAGAAGGGGGAGCCTTTCCTATGGATGGAGAAGTGTCAGCAGAGCTTTTAGGAGCTGAGACAATGACAATGGCCATAATTCATCCAGGACTATGACCTTGAGATAGTCTTTAATCTTGGGAAGGGGAATGTGATAACAGACGCACTCAGTAGGAGGTTTGGTCAGTAGTTGCTGAGTGAGGCGTCAGAGTAGCTAGTCGCGCTGCAGATATCCTTCGTGGATAGAGATGAAGCATCTTACCTCCAGTATGTGACTATCATTTCCCCAATTCTTCAGTGAATTTGGGAGGCACAACTTGAGACATTGAATGCGAGGCCCGACGTGTTCAGATATCCTCAAAATGATCTCCTGAAGGATTTTTTAAAGGTGGGGATCATGTCATACTTTTTAGAGGATGCACCATGGTTCCAATGACGCTTCGGGAGGAGTTGTTAAGGGAGATCCATACACCCCCTTTAACGGTACATCCTCGAGTGGTGATGATGTATCAGGACCTCCGACATCAGTACTGATGGCCAGGGATGAAGGAAGTAGTGGAAGAGTTTGTATCACAATGCCTGACTTGTTAGAAAGTGAAAACTGCTCAGATCCAGAAAAAGTATTATGATGACAGGAGGAGGGAGATCAGGTCTTCCTACAGGTCTCACCTAGATGAGGTTTGCGGAGATTTGTCCGGGGTGACAAGTTATATCCGAGGTTCATTGAACCATTCTAGATTCTTAGTAGAGTGGGCGAGGTGGGCGTACCTTCTATCTCTTTTCCCATAGATTCACTGGGTGCATAATGTTTTCCATGTGTCATTGCTGAGGAGATGCGTGCATGATCCATCGAACATTATCAACCATGGAGAGATGGACTTAGATGATGGGGCGACATTTACAGAGGATCCAGTAGAGATCGAGGATTGATAGGAGCGGGTCCTTCGTGGGCGGTCGATACCTCTAGTGCGCATTTGCTGAAAGCACATGAACCTCTAGGAGAGCACATGGGAGTGGAAGGCTCAGTTTCATGTTCAGTATCCCCCATTTGTTTCCTTAGTCTATGTTGTGGCTTTCGGTCACGTAAATCCCTAAGGTGGGGAGAATGTAATGACCTAAAATTTCTGTATAATTTTTTTATATGGAATTATTTTGAGACCGCAAAATCTGACGGTGAGCGATTTCGAGGCCCGGAGTGCCCGGAATAAACCTCCAAAGTTTTGTTAAGCTTTAATTAACACGAGTAAGCAGTTTTCCTGAAAAAGTAGAATAACTCTTAAACAGTTTCCCGGATTAGAAATACAAGGGAACCATTGCACTCAGGATGATGGATTTACCCTAGGTGCGACTTAAGTTTAGTCAGCATAGGCCTCCTATGAGAAAACCTAAAAATGGCATAACTGTAAATAAAATAATTAAGTGACAATTATTTTATTGTAAAATCCATAACTTCTAAACGGTAACTCGGATTGGAAATCCGAGAGTACTGTTGGGTTCATTGGGGTGTGTCTCAATTAGGCATAGCCTAACCTTAGCCGGAACGGGTCGAGAGTGACTATTAATAATTTTTTGAATTTTTTTCGGGTACATTTAGTAAATGCACGAGTGAAATTTTCTAACTTTTGAACTGGTGCTCGGATTAAAAATCCAAGGACACCATTGAACTCATAATGCCGATATTCTCTTAAAGAGACATTCACCTCGACCATAGTAGGTCAAGGGTGGAAGATAGTTTTTCAGAATTTTGTGGGAGAGTTAAAATAAATAAATAAATAAAATAAACAACTTTTATTTTATTTTAATGAAACCTCCCATTTTAATTTTAGTGGTGGGGACCACCCAACCATTGAAACCTCTTCTTTTAATATAAATTAACCCTTGGAATTTCCCCAAATTAATGTGCCAACATTAATTAACCTAACTTAATTAAGTGGCTCCTCACCTTTCTTGAGGTTGGTGGAATCATTGGAAAATGAGAGCTTGGGAGAACCTTTGGAGAAATATCCTCCAACAAAGAACATATCCAACGACATGGATGATGCTCAAGCCCAGATTGGAAGCGTCTTGCGGGAGAAACAAACGCCGATGTCACCATCATCATCTTCCTCCTCACAACACCTCCAATAGATGATCGGGGTAGGGGTGTGTTTATGTTTTTCTTCATGGTTTTAAGTCGATTTAATTCTCTTGAACCGCCTTCTACCAACTTAACACGGAGGGTGCAGGCTAAAAAAACATGGCTCGATCCCTCCGCATCTTTAATGCTGATGTGTTCTTCATGGGCCGTGATGACAGCGGCAACACAACCGCCCCGCCGAAGGAAACTACGACCCATCGGACGTGGATGTGAAAGGTGGCGACCGACACCCCGTCGGTCGCGTGGAACTGGGGAGGCGTGAGTCCATGCCACTGGTAGCGAAGGAGGCCGCAGACTGTCGGCCACAGCGGTGGGAGGACGGCGGCTGACCACGTGAAGGTGGGGCGGTGCACGTTCGTGCCACCGATAGAGGAGAAGGTCACGGCCCATCGGCTAAAGTGGCACACCAAGGATGCTGGAAACCGGCTGGCTATAGGAAGAGCAGCGCGCATCCACGCCACTGAAAAGAGGGACGACCTTTCCGGCCGACCGCGTCAGCCGAACGGGATCGCTCGGTCGGGTCCCGTGCACTAGTCAAACCATCCAAAGACCGTTCAGAAAACTGGGGGGGGGGGGGCGCCTCCCCCCGAGTGTCTGCTAGGGTGGAACCCACCACAGTGGACCACCTAGCCGAGTGGGCCGCACCGCAGCAGGCCGCGCCCAGCAGGCAGCTCGAGCGGGGCGCGGCCAACATGGGCCGGGTCACGCCCAGCGGGCTGGGCTACCCCTTCACAGGTCAGTCCAGGCCTGATACGGCCCAAGCCATCCGGTTTGACCCGAACTGATTCAGTTCGACCCAAGCCAGGTCAGGCCAGGTCGGTCTGACCAGGTCGGACCGGACCCGGGCCCAACCTGACCCAGTTTTGCTTTTTTGGCCATATCTTAAGAACCGAGCGTCCATTTGATGAACTGTCTATGGTTCCAGAATCCTTGGACTGAGATGGTACTTTTGTTATACTACACTTGAGTTTTGGATAAAGTTGAGGTACGTCCGGGTTGGATCGAACCCGAATCTAATCGGGCCCTCAGAACGGAAACACTAATAACTTACAAACCGGGCATCCGATTGGCGCGAAATCAGTTGCGTTGGGTTCCTTTTGATGTAAAGGACATTTTTGATACTTATTCATGAGACTCCGTGGTAGATGAAGTATCGACCGATGGCTTGAGGAGCATAACCTCCTGGAATCAAGCATGCTTAGTGCGGGAACCTAGTGGTAGGCTGTAACGTGAAGGGACAACATTGATCCTGTGTGGGTTAGTGCTCAACTATCCTATGTCGGTCAGCGCATACTGATCCTGTGTGGGTCAGATCCTGTGTAGGTCAGTGCTCAGCGATCCTGTGTGGGTCAGCGCTCAGTGATCCTGTGTGGGTCAGCACATACTGATCCTATATGGGTTAGATCCTATGTGGGTCAACACTCAGCGATCCTATATGGGTCAGCACATACCGATCCTGTGTGTGTCAGATCCCATGTGGGTCAGCACTCAGCGATCCTGTGTGGGTCAGCACATACCGATCTTGTATGGGTCAGATCCTGTGTGGGTCAGCGGGGGTTACTTACCTATCGATCCTGTGTGGGTCTATGAGGGTTAGTTAGCTATCGATCCTATGTGGGTCAGAAGTAGTGCTACTTAATATAATAAGATGATATAGCCTTATGACTAATCATCTATACTTATGTACTTAAGTTATACCTGGTGTGCGCTGAGTCTTTTACCTATGTGGTACTTCTATCCTTGTGGTGTTACCTGTGTGGTACTACTACCTTCGTAGTGTTATCTTCATGGTGTTTCCTGTGGGGTACTTCTACCTTCGTGGTGTTACCTATGTGGTAATTCTAGCTTCGTGGTGTTACCTGTGTGGTACTTCTACCTTCATGGTGTTACCTGTGTGGTACTTCTACCTTCGTGGTGTTACCTTCATGGTGTTACCTGTGTGGTACTTCTACCTTCGTGGTGTTATTTTCATGGTGTTACCTGTGTGGTGCTTCTACATTTGTGGTATTACCTTTGTGGTGTTATCTTCATGGTGTTATCTTCATGGTGTTACCTTTCTGGTACTTCTACCTTCGTGGTTTTACCTGTGTGGTACTTCTACCTTCTTGTTGTTACCTGTGTGGTACTTCTACCTTCACGGTGTTACCTTGTGGAATTCTTCCCTCTTGCGTGAGATGAGTATATATTGATAACTTAGGTATATGTATGGGAATATACCTAAGTATAGTTGATGTATATTGCTTCGTGCTCTGTGGTTTTTCCTTTCTGGAACTCTAGGAGACCTACGAGGGTCTCAGGGTCCCTACTGGGTATTGTTATACTCACCCCTGCACGAGCTTCACCCACAACTTGTTGTGTCTTATGCAAATGACGTATGACATTGATCAAGGCTGAGGGATCCAAGACTAGACGGTTCTCGGAGGTGGACCATTTGGTGTGACGCGACACAAAGACTACTGATCGTGAGCTGTACCTACCCTTCAGGTGGGATCCAGGGTGGACCGTTTGGGGTGACGCGACACAGGGACTATTGATCGTGATTTGTACCTACCCTTCTGGTAGGACCTGTCGTGGACGATCTAGGAGCTGATTTTCACCTTTTTAGCTATTTTGTACTTTTGAGTTATACTCGTACTTTAAATTGGGCTTGTATTCTGACCCATTTACTTTCAAAACTCTTTTTACTATAGCAGTTTACTTAGTGGCTGTTTCTTGTTGCATTCTACTCTGTGTGTTTGTACAGGTTTAAATACAATGCCTTCCTATTTTAGGGATACGCCTTTTCAGTTCTAGTCGCCAGCCCTTGGCCTATGGAAGGCGGGCTTGGGGTAGTCATGGTACGGGCCCCGAGGGATGGGTCATGACATATCACCATAGGCTTGTGAAAATACTAATATCTGAAAACTATGATACATAAAAATGATTTCAATCATTAGGAATTTTCATGGTGATTTAGTAGCTAAGGTTGGTGCATATTTGTTTTTAAATTTATGTTTGAAAAGAGGTGGTTAAACTCTTAAATAAAATCACATGAATATTTAATGGAAACACCTGAAAGTAATAACTACATTCCCCTTGAAAATTTACACCACACACCCTTTTTTAATGGAATGATACCTGAATTAAGCAATTAATGTAATAAATGATTTCATCCCAATTCTTCCCCTTTTTTTTATTTGTTTTTATTTTTTTTCATGTAGGTGAGATGATAATCAAATATAATGAATGAATGAAAATTAATTCCCAAATTTTTTGAGAAGGATATGATTCATAAAAGTAAACACAATGAATAATTCAATATCATTTACATTTTATTATTTTTCTATTTTTTCTTTTTTCAATTTTTTTCTATTTTTCTAGTGAACAAGATGATATGAATGAAGTATAATGAACAATGAGTCATGAAAAATTTCTATAATGTTTATGTACACCTCACACACCCCATAATGAGTTAAATTCCAAATAGCACACATTAAATTCCCTCCCCTACACTAAAACTTTAAATATCCAGGAAAAAATATTAAGAGTGTAAGTAGGAAAGGAAAAATCAATTTGTAATGTGGCTTAAAATCATTAGGAAATTCATGGATTTTAAGGGTTAAATAAGGGTAAATTTAAAGGTAGGTATCAAGTTAAAATATTTATATCCAAATAAATTCCTCAATCATATAAAAACATTTTATGAACTTGAAATCTTTGAAAGAGAAAAATAAAAAGTTTTTATTCACAAAAAAATATAAGTTTCTCTCAAGAAAGTGTGAGTATTGAGAAGAATATGGTAAAAAGGTTCAGAATACCTCATAGGGTAGGAAAAATATTTTTAGTTAGTGTTCTATGGGAATGTATTTAAAAAATTGGTTTAAATCATAACATTTTTTGAAAATAAAATTCCAATAATTTTTTTACATAATAATCATTTAAAATCCATTTTTTTCAAAAATCAAGTAATCCACTCAAAAATCAATTCAACAGTGAACATTTATAGAAAATATTTATGGAAACTCAAAGTTCATAAAAAATCAAAGACAAAAATAAAAAAACATAAAAACTTCTAAGAAGGTTGACACTCCCCTTACACTTAAATTTAATTGCCCATAATTTTAGCTCAACAGATTAAAATGATAAGGGAAGATAAACAAAAGGCAAGGAAAGATAGAACTTGAGTTTATCCTTTAGTGGTATCCTTGAGTTAAGATCCTTTCTATTATAACTTGAGACATTGAAGAAGACAATAACAAAATATAAAAACTTTATATAAAGTAAAATGAAAATAAATAGAAATATAAAGGGAAAGAAGAGAGATATAACTTGGTTTAAACCCCAAGTGGGTACTGGTTTTTGACTACCTATGGCTGATAGTTCCAATTTTCACTCAAATTTTTATGGTGGATTCATATTTCATGATTTTAACCAAAAAATTGTTTTCCTTACAATATTCATCCCTTCACATTGGTTTTTGAAAGAACCTATGGATAGAGTACAACAAACCCATCGCCTTATCATTGTTTTACAACATGAATAGTGGGAGAGGGATAAGGAATGGGAACTCTTCATATACTTCCACTATTTCTATTTACTCTTCAATATCTAGGGTCTAATAATATAAAGTTGTATTAAAAATTTCAACAAATGGGAAGTCATTGAAAAGATAAAATTGAATAATATTAAAACAATAAGAATCAATATAAAAATCTTCTCTTTCATACTGGTCAACTTGAAACATGATTTCTTCCAACATGACCATTGGTAACTCAGTATTAATAGGTGTATATTCTTCTTCATATTCCAAGTAAATATATGTGTTATATGAATATGAAAATTCAATTTAGTGGTAGGTAATGCTCAATTAATTTTCAATAAAATCAGAAATATATGAGTTCAAATAGATATTATCTCCCTGAGTAATCTCATATTTAATTTCTTCTTCTTTTCTCAATGCCTATCAGAGTTAGGTTATCATAGTTGGAGGTAGATAGTTAATCTACTCAATATTATCTTCAAACTCTACCACCTATATACTATTATCTTCCAAATCTAGAGAGAGGTAGGGAAGTACTTATTTTTCATTTTCAAATATGTGATAATCACATACCTTTCCATCTTCTACAAAATCAGTCCAATATTCATCCAATTCATTTTTATATACCACATTCACATTAGTTGGAATGTATTCTTCTTTAAACTCCTCTAGAAATGGTATATATAGGTTCAATACTAGTTCCTTCATAATTTCATCCTTATAAGGTTCTTTAATTGAAAATATTGTAACAAAAAGTTTTAATTCTTCCTTTTCATGAGCCTCTTTACGTGATTCCAATTTCACCAAGGAAGAGGAAATAATTTCCATTTGATTCCTCAACTATTCAATCATTTTTTTGAAATTGAATAATCTATTATTATTCCTTATTGGATTCATAAAAATAGTTAACAGGACATGAATTTAAAAAATCACCATGAAATTTCATCGTTGACCTATGAAAAAAAGACATGCAATGAAGTTATATTTTTTTTGGTTTTTTGAAATTTATGATTTTTTGTTTTTTTTAAAATAGTGAGTGCAAGATAATATAATACATAGAAATATCACCAAATTGATAAGATGTATTTGTCACAAATCCCTATCAATAAATTATTATTTTCATAAGAATGCATCATGGCATGCACCCTAGGGTCGATCTCTCAAGGAGGCCACTCACACAACACTATTATTCTATTGTCACTATTTATATTTAAATAAAATATAATAATAAGTTATATATTAATATAGTGGGGGGGGGTTTAAAAATAATTATGATATAAATATATATATAAATAACAAACATAAAGAAAAAAAGACATGAAGAAGTTAGAAAAGAAGAAATAATCTATTATTCTTGGGAGTTCACAATAATGTTATCTTTGTTATTTAAAAATATTAATTAAAAATATTATATCCAATTTTGATATCAACCCTATCACCCAACTCCCCACTATTAGAAATGTTACCACCCCACACTGACCCTTTTCATTCAGGATAATCTCCCTCACATCATCACTATAATGCTGTACTGATCCTCTGCATGCAACATTAGATAATGAAGGAGAGGAATAATTTTGAATGGGAAGAAGAACATAATAGTAGATATATTGGGGTGAAATCACACCATACTAGATTTATTTAATAATGAAATTATCAAAATAAAATAAAGAAAAATGTTGAATCATATGAAATCAATCATAACATAGTTACCTCTCTTGAAAAATTAACAAGGTTAGTTATCCATTTTCATGGAGTTGAGAAGGTCATAATGGGAGAACATAAAAGATAAAATGTAAGAGAATATAGGAGGATGGAATAATATATACTAAACATGTAAAAAACTATTAAAATAGTAAAACCATACTTAACTACTCAAAATGGATAAAAAATGGATTAATTATTTGAAAGGAAATGAAGACACAAATTTATAAGAATAAGAGGGGATGATATTGGATCTAAAAACTGACCTATGAAAGTTAGCATGTGTTTGATCTACTAAATGGATGAATATAAGAAAGTGGTAAATAATAAATTTTTTTCTACATGTATTATATGTGAAATCTAAAACTATTAACTTATTTAGACACATTTAGATGGAGTTATAATTTAATTTCTAATAAAAACAATTTAACTTGGATATTTTTTATATTACCATTATCTGATTTCTAATATGTGTATTTTATACATTTATTTTAGAGTTTTTTAATACATATATTTTTGTAATATAATTGATACTATTTATAATATTTGGAAAATTTATTGTTTTTTGTGATTTATAGTAGGATACAACCAATATTTGTAAAAGAAAAAAAAGGTGATTTAGGATCTAAAAGACACTTCATGCCATGATGCGAAGCAGAGTGGTGTGAAACCAAAATATTGAAGCTAGAATCCAAAATAACATGGAGCTAGAGAAGAATAAAGAAATTAGAGAAATAAATTTCCATGATATGAAATATATTCAAGTTATGAGTTTCATTTATGGGGTCAAGATAAAGATATACCGAATTTCATGGAACCCTGTCACACTGTGTAAATTAAAGCCATTCATGATGTGTAACCCATTCACATAGTGAGTTTTTCAAGATAGAAAAGGTTTTTAGAGAATACTAATGCCAAATATTACATGATGTGAATAAATATCACACTGTGAACCTTACAAAAAATGTGAATATTTTCACACCAGATATATAGGCAGATAGTTATTTCTGCAGACTTCTATTTATTCAGACCTACGTCCATGCATCTGGAGATATCCCAATGACTTTGGAGATATAAAAATGATGAATTATAGAGATGAGTATGCAAACATAGAGCCCTTATTCCACTAACATTATTCACTTCCATTATTCTCTGCGTATCCATCCTACTCATCCTTATCATGTTTAGCATGAGCGTGTAGTTCTTTCTATGTCAGGTGATGTGATTGTAAGGGGAGTGTTTCTTAGGGATTATTTCTATTTTCTATTCATGTTTTGTATTGTTGAAACACTATTTTTAATTCCAATTATATTTATTTTTTTGTAATTTCATGACCATTATAATGTGACTTTAAGAGTGTTATTTTATTGCACCAATTAATCTCCATGGTTAATGTATGATCATCACACAATCTAGGGTGGTTATGTTTAAATAAAGTTTTGGATTGCCTAATACTATTACTAAACTAAGCAGTTAACTATACTAACAATCTGGTTATTAGAATAGTGTAGGGAACCCAGAACAAGGATCCTTAAAGACCCAATTCCGACGCCAAATTATAAATGTAACCAAAATTAATTGAATCCTTAGAACGCGAACTTGAAAATCAATGAACCTAGAATGCTCTATCAATTGATTTCAAACATAGTCATTTCTAAAAAAATTCTCTATCATTAAATAGTAAATTGTGTTTTCAATTCCTAGAACTAATTTCTAGAACACATACCATCCTTGTAGGTTCAAAAGTAAAAGCTTACAAGTACCACACTTAGGTTGTCTAAGTTTAATAAATTATTAAATTTGTGAATCTCCATAGGAATTTAATGTTGCCTCACAGGCTATCATTTTCCTATGAATTTATGACCATATAAGAAGTAGAATATTGAGTATCCACAATTTAATAAAATTTTATTTGAAATATTATCTATATCCATGTGAAATATTTGATTATTTGGACCTTCCATACATGATATGTATTCCCATCTTCAACACTCACCCAAACTGGGAAAGAATTCCAAGGCATGAATTCTGAGCTTATTTTGGGCCTTTTATTGTTATATTCAGCTGAAGATCCAATTGAATGAAATATATCCCATAATGTTATAAAGCCAATAAAAAAATAATTTTAAATTTTGGATCAGTATAGAAAATATTATATCTGAAATGCCAAACTGATTTTTTTTCTTGGAAATAGAAATAATAATACATTTTCACAATTAATATCATATTATTTCAAAAACCAAAAAATATGACAATTACTCTTAAAATAAAAAATGTTGGGATTTAAAAATTTAATTATAGAATAAAATTTATGAAAATACGATCTTCATCATCATTCTAAAATAATTATGCTAATTATATATTGTATCTATGATGATATGTGCATTATTATCAACTTGATTATATTCTAATTGGATGATGATAGAGATATCCCAAGAATATTCATTATTTTATGAAAAAAGGTAAAAAATGCAAGATATTTTAAAAATGTTACAAGTTTTATTTTTTTTCATTACTTGTAATGGATAACTTGGAGATGTAATAATACTAAAAATGTCACAAAATATCCCTAGTATAACCTCTCTTGGGCCAATAGCGAAGCTGAGTGTGACCCCCAAAACCTTCCTTCAATAAGATATGGGTTGGAGATTAGCATCAAGAGTATAAAACACACATAATGGGAGGAATTATTCTTAAAACCCCCAAGAATAGTAAATTAATTTACCAATAAAATCAATATAATATACAAAAAATCAATCCCATAGTACATGTAATGTCATACATAAAACACGGTCACAAAATAAATACACAAAATAAGAAACTCCCATGGAAATGACTTTACAAACACCATAAAATTCCACATCATGGGCTAGTAATTTCTAGTCCGATCACCAACCTCATCCTATAAATATATATAAAAATATATATAAGATATAAGTGAGCATACAAGTATACTCAGTAGGATCCTCCTCGGACTGTCACATGAAAATGTGAAAGAATCATGTTAAAGATTCAGTGGATAAATAACAAAACAAAACTATCACCTATACCAGGTTATCTACCAACATACCTCTCTAAGGATCACTCACCAAGTTAACATACCAGAATAATAATATAATAATCAATAGAAAAAATATATAATGGAACCCTACAACCACATCCTTATTAAACTAGTCACCCTCATTCCCTAATGACATACATATTGGAACCTCCATCCCTTGTATATTTACTTAACCACATACCACATAACTACATCATAACCATGATCTATATAGGAAATTCTACATATCATACACCACAACCACATACCACATACCATATCCACAAACCACATTAATGTTTGGTTTCTTAGGATATAATAAGTATTCAAGTAGTGAAAGACTTAAAGAAACCATAAAACAATATCTTAATGCTATGAAAATAAATCCCTGCATATAGTAAAATGTTGAACATGTGTATACCTTATATCAATGTTGGCTATATATATTATCTTAAAACATGAGTTTGATGATGATATCTGAGAAGTAACCAAAAGAATCATTCATGTTGAGTATATACACAAGCTGAAGAATCACCCAATGATTGAGTGACATACTCCTTGTTTTAGTAGCATGATAATACCTCTAAAAAAAGGAATAAGAAGAAAATAGATTTGGTAGAATCAAAAATAACCACTGATAATTTCATGATCCCTTTTCATAACTTTTGTATGGATTATATAGGCCTGATGAATGCTCCCAAGTATTCATATAATTAATCAAATGTTATGAAATGTTTGAGTAATTTAATCAATTACAAACCATTTTAACCCTCAGTTGATGTGTTTTATATTTAAACACTCCTGAAATTCTTCAAAATGTTTCATCATATGTGTTTTGGGTTTCATTTTGAGGATATCCACATGCAATGACTAATTAGAACTGAATATACAATAATTTATATTATATTTATGAAATCATAGTTGATGGTTGAAAAAATAGAAGAAATTAGAGATAAAAAGAATTCAAGATATGCTAGAAGAAAAGAAAGAAAGTGGTACTAAAATAACACAAGGATTTAACATGTTTTGGACCATGTTGGTCTTATGTGAACAATAATAACACCACTCACACTCATACTTTATTAATGCTTAAGTCATGATGAAGAACTTGTACAAGTGAGTAGATACAAAAATATATAACAGAGATAACAAGGTTAAAATACATAAGAATGAGATATCATAATAAAAAAGAAGCACTTAAAATGAAATAACCTAAAGACATGATGGGAGGAAGCAAGGAATAATTACAAACTTGTCGGATTTACCACCAAATGATATTCTTATTAAAAGAATACTTCATCGAGGCTTAATACAGGAATAGAAAATATCAGGTGTGTTAGCCAATAACAAGATGAGATCTATGATTCATGAGGTGAGAGAAACATACCTCTATTATAAACCTACTCTGGGGAAACATCTTTATAAGGATGAAAGATTAACAAGGTAACGATCCAATAATGGAACTATGCGATTAGATGATCTCTCTCTATCTCTCTCATTTTCCTCTATAATTTCTCACCGAGTGAGTTATTGAATACCTCTAGGGAATGATACATAATGTGTAATGATGACAATGTGAATCTTGAGGGGCACATGAAATTGACCAAGAGAATCAATACATGGGTGAACATCCCAGATATAATAGAGTTTCAATTAGTTTCATTCGATGGACAATTGTATTGGACACATTCTCACCTCTGATTGTCTAGGTGATAGTGTCATAGACCGAGCACTAAAGAAACAAAATACAAGACAAGGAAAAAATGTGATCATCCTAAAAAATGGCTTAGATAAATCCAAATTTAAGGGATAGTGGATCAAAGGAAGTGACCCAATACCAAGACTATAAGTCCAATCTAGAATAAACCCCCCCATGGAGACCCAAGTAAGTTATCCCATTAAAAAATATTTAAAGATAAAATAAAAAAGTAATAATTTTTCATGATAGTAAAAATATAATCTAATGAAAATAATATAATTTTTTTAATTATTAATCAATAGGGAATGAAATTAAAAAAATCCACAATTTAAAAATAAAACTAAAAGGATTGATTTTATTTTACCCAATGAAATTGAACTAGGACTATATTTAATATATCTAAACAATGATAAAATTTAAACAATTTCATATCCTTAGTCAAACTATCGAATGAGTTGTCATCAGTGTGTATCATATTAACACACATTGTCCCAACTTCAATAACCTCTCTGAAAAATTGAAGCCTAGTGTATATGTATTTAGACTTACCATGAAAAACTAAGTTTTTAAATAAATACAATACATATTGACTATTAAAAAATGTAGTAATACTAGAAGTAAATAATGATAACTCATAAAATAAACCTTTAATCCAAATTTCCTCAATAGAATCAGTCACTTCTATATATTTAGATTTAATGGTTGAGAGAGACACTAATGACTACATATTACATTTCTAAGAGATAGGTCAAAAAAAAGTAAAAATATAACTAGTGAGATAATTTTAGGTATCAATATTACCAACATGGTTGGTGAAAACATATCCAATAACCTATTTTTCTGAATTAACATTTCTATCATAGCATAGAGATAATGAATTAGTGGATGAAATATACCTCAGTAACTACTTAAGTGAATACTAATGGGGTGTTCCTGGATTACTCATAAATTTTCTATGAGTAGAAAGAAATATATGGTATGGAATAAATTATACTACCAATAACACTATAATATGGTTTTCTACTCATGTATTCAGTATCAATAGTAGTTCTAGGGGATTGATACATTGACAATTTTAAATACTAAGAAAAGGGAAAAATAAAATATTTTAATGAGTTAAACAAGTATCTCTTTAGGACTTAAACTATATAAGAGTACTGATACAAGTAAAGTAACTTTTTCTTACCATTATCAATAATATTTATGCCTAAAATTTATTTGGCACAACTAGGATATTTCATTTCAAAAAATATTTTTAATTGAGACTTAACATGAGTGATAAATTTAATATATTTATAGATTAATAACACGCTATCAATAAAAAAGGAAGGTAAATAATATTATGATTAATATTATTATAGTAAACACATGAATCAAATTCACTCCTTTTAAAACCATTTTACAGTATAGAAGAATCAAATTTCTTATACCACTGGCATGAAAATTTCTTTAATACATAAAGGTATTTATTAATAAGGTAGCCTTGATTTGATTTAATTTCATTAAAAAAACCATCGATATGCTTCATGTATAGTTTTCATCAAGATCAAAAATGTAAAAAGGTAGTTTTAACATCAATTTGTTCAATATGAAATCCATGGTAAGCAGTAAAAGTAAATAATAACTGAATAGATGAATGTTTAATTACTAGAGAAAATATTTATAAATAGTCAACCCCTTTATGTTGAAGGAGGATTTTTCCTACAAAAATAGTTTTTTATTTAACCTTATTATCTTAATGTTATCTTTATTTTTTTAATGATCCATTCAAACTCTTTACATTAGTACTAGAAAGTTTATTCAAAATGGACCATGTATGGTATTTTTTTAAGAATTTATCTCATCACTCATAGAAAAAATCCAAAATTTGGAATTATTACTGCTAATAACTTAATTATAAGTCTGTGAAACATTAGTAATCAAGTCCTAAGGAATATGAAATGTAAAAGAAACAATGTTAGCATGATCATAATGGGATGGAGGTTAAATAAACTTCCCAAATTGTTGCTAGTGAGTTGGTATTCATTAATGGAACTAGAAGGTTCACTACCTAACTTGGTGTTAGACTCAGTATCAAATTAAGGTTTGGCTTGAGGATATGGTTGAGTGGTATCAACAAAATACTCATTTTCAATTTGCATATAAAGTTCGACATCCTTAAGTTGGGGTTCTTGACTAACATCTTTAATGGTTTGCTCTAGTTTAGGAGAAACTAATTCATAAAATACAATATACCAACTTATATTAAACTTATAAAACCAGGTTTATTAACCCAAAGTTTATACTCTTTCACCCCCTCAAGATAATCCATGAAAATTCATTTAATAACTACAACTTTGAGCTTATATACTTTCATATGTACATAAGCATTACACCCAAACTCAATAACCCAGTTGGTAAGTATTAAATATTATTGTCAATTCTCATAAAATTCATCTTCTTACAAGTTTGGTTCTGGATATAGGACTTAGATGTTTTAAGCACCCTAAAGACATCCTATTTATTTTTAATAATTTAGACCAAAAAATTTCTTGAAAAACCATCAATATATGTCATAAATTATTAGCCTCCACCATGGGAGGAAATCTCAAAAGGACCCCATAAATGAGAGAACACATTTTATAATGGATGAATTACTCTAAAATTATATCTATTAAACCCCAATCACTTAGATTTACCAAATTCATAGTCTTCAAAAAGGGAAAGTTATTTAGTGTAACTTGATTAAGAAATGTAATACCCAAGTCCTTACTCCAACAGGTAAACGCTACATCTCGAAAACTATTGCACAATGTGTAGTCTAATGACCCTTTATTCATGATTATATTTAAAGTTAAATTTGTAAATTCAAGAATTTGTATTTTATAAAAAGTATGTCATATTAGGATTAATTATATCAAAATCAACTTTGGATGTTTTTTTAGGATTTTTTTGAAATAGTTTACTTTTATGTGAAATGTAAAAAATAAAGTTGTTACAAAATCTATAAATTTATATAAGTAAGAATTAGAACTTTATAATAAATTTTAATTGATAATTTTTTTTAAAATTAAAACTATATACTTTAAAAATACAATATTGAATTCATAAAACATATGATTAACATTTTAAGGACATAAATAATAATTTTCAATAAAAATTGTTTTTGGTATTTTATTTTAATTAAATATTATTTTAGTAAAATTTGGTTTTATATTTATTTGGATTACACATAAATTTTTATTTTTTTATAATAAAATAATTTATGTCCTGAAAACCAAAATCATTGAAAATTTTATCCTACATATAAATCTTAAGCTTAAAAACACACTTTTCCTAAAAATAGGGTTTTACACAATATTTGCACTAATATTAAAATTATCTTTTTATCACTATTATAAATTGAATCTAATAAAATAATTTTCATATTCTTAATCAAAAATTTTAAAATGTTAAATAATGTAAATTTCATTTTTTGTTATAAAATTAAGTTAATAGGGAAAATATTAGTTTCCATGGTAAAATAGTTATTTTTCAAAAAATATTAATTTTCTAAATTTTGTGTATTTTTAAATGGGTATATTTTAAAATTAATACTTTAATATGAATTTGAGACATATATAAAAATAAATTAATAGTCCTTTAATTGATAATTAATGTTAAATAATATTAAGAACACCTAAAAATTAAAACTTCATCTTTTTACAAAAAACGAGGTTTCTACACAATATATGATTCAATTTAAAAGTTAGTTTTCTAATATTTAGAAATTAAATTAGGTTAAATGGATCCAAAATTCGTATTTATCATGTTGACATTTTTTAATAAGGTCATCTTATATTTTTAATGATAAAATAATAAACATGATAAATATTTAATCAAGATTAATAAGTGTTAAAATGGGTAATCTAATGTGGATGGAAGTTTACTAAATAAAA
This sequence comes from Viscum album, assembly GCA_963277665.1. Classification (NCBI taxonomy): domain Eukaryota; kingdom Viridiplantae; phylum Streptophyta; class Magnoliopsida; order Santalales; family Viscaceae; genus Viscum; species Viscum album. The sequence goes on along the minus strand of OY728125.1, from coordinate 736,813,252 downwards.
TTGACACTTAGAACTTATAGAATAACTTTTTTAGGTTATAAAATAATACCTACACATCTCACCCACACTTCCTCACCTAACTCACCCAAATCACCAAACCCAATTAAATACTATGTGATACCATTCTTACCCCATACTTAACTTTAGTTTCCACGGATAAACCCCTCTTTTTTACCTATAAAAGGAGATCACTACCACTCATTATCGCATCCCTCTCCACCCTGAAGGAATTTATTATGAATTTCCCTTCCATATAACTCTATAAAAACCTCCTAAGGAGTTCTTAAGGTTTTAAGGAGTCCTCCCAAGATTTAAGAAGGTAATTAGCGAGGTAAGGGTTTCCAATAATTATATTTCCTTTTTAATTGAAATTATTTTGTTATAATACAATTTAAATATATTTCCTTGATTTTAATTTCATGTAATTATATACCATTTTATATGTTATTAATGAGATACTACTTATCCCTTCTCATTATAGCCTTTTTTTCTATGTTTTTATTTTGATGACATATGGATTCTCATTCCACCCCTTACATTTTAAATCAAAAACCTTTATTATAATGTAATCATTATTGTATTATATAGAATTATCACCCATATAATATATTTAAAATGAGATATAATCTCATTAAATCCATTTCCAAATCTATTATAATGAACCAAGATCCTAAATTTAGGAAAGTAAAGATTGTGTGGTTCTCCTTGAAATTACATCCCTATCTAGATATTGGCTAGTGGATGTGGATATGAAACAAATGCACCTATGGGTAATCACCTTGAAAAGGGATAGTTTAGTATTAACTCAATTTTCACTCTGGTGCATGATGAGTGGGCCTGATACTAAAAATCTGTCTAGACACTTCCGAGGGCTATACTTTGGTTAATTCACATGCTCTTTACAATCCATAATAAATAATTTTCCTACCATTTCTTTGGTCTCATACTTGTGAAAAATATTTAACTCAATTACTATCTTCAATTGATAACCAAAACCTTGAAATTACCCTTCTATAATGCCTTATATTTGTTTCTTTGATAAGGGTACTTCTTGTTATATTGAAAATAACCCATAGTTTCTATGTTGATTATATATTTTTTAACCACCCACCTTCTTTATTTGGATGGATTATATCCATGTTATTGCACTTATTTACTGATAAATTAATGATGTTCCATATTTTTGTATCTCAATATGATTTTTATTGATTACTTAGGTAAGTTTATTATGCATTTTATTGATATTCATATCTCATATACGGTGAATGAATTATACTTAAAGAAGTGATAAGTGGGGATTAATATTATATATCCTCTCTATTCATTGGTTAGTCTCATGAGATAAAAGGTTTGGATATTTGGTGTATGCCTACAAAATAAAATCATGTTGCCTTGGCTGCATCCTTGAAGAAATGAATGATGTCCTAGTTATGACATTGACAACAAGAATAATGTCCTGGATAAGGTCTTGATGATAAAGATCAAGATGTATGACATTATTAATTCCATAACTATGAATTTAGTTATTGTTATCCATGTGATTATTTTCATTGCTAATGCTTAAGATATTGAATATATAATGTATTTATTTATTATTCACTCTGCCATCATTTGCATTCTTTTTTTATGATAGATTCTGTAGTACTTGTACCCTTACTGAGTGTTTGATATCACCCTTATTATGTTTTTGTATCCTTCAGGTACCAAGAAGTGATATATGATTAAATTTAAGGATGAAAAAAAGTGAATAATAACGTTTTAATAAGTTTTATACTATATTTTTATTTTACAATGTAATATGGGAATCACGTATGTACCGGGTCTCCCAAGACCTCTAAAATGTTTGGTCCTTTGTGATGTGATTCTTATATTTTATACTAATGTAATAAATTTACCACTGACTCCAAGATACTGGAGCTAAGTAATTATAATAATCACATATTTACTCAACTCCTCAAGACCCTTGACACATACATGGCCCAAACTTTTATGCCAAATCATGGTGTTATCACTATCAGTGACATAATTTTTATCCAATTTCTTAGAGAAATTTTTCCCATTCATCACATAAATACCATTAAAAAATTATCCTTTGATAACTACACATGAACTCTTGGTCATTTTAATCCAACTCAAATACAATCTTAAGGAAAATCCCTTAAAATCCAAAAGTAATAATGAAATAAAATTTCTATGAATATCAAGGTCCCATCTCACATCATTCAAGGTAACTACTAAATAGTCATGCAACTCAAACTCGACATAACCTATACCTATTACCAGAAATATCTTATTATTTCCTAACATAACCTCACATTCCTTACTCTTGGTTAATTCAAAAAAGGATTTCTTATTAGAAAACATATGAAAGTAAGAAACAAAATCAAATACCCATTAATTAATCATTATGTTATTAGAAACATTTAATTCTTCAACACTACAATATTTAGTATCAAAAAAAAAGTAGTGATCACTATAATCTTTAGCATTTTATTTAGATTTAAGTTTAGGGTAGTCATTTTTAACATGTCTAGGTTTACAATAATAAAAACACATAAAACATTTTAAATTTGGACTTTGAACGAATATTACTAGATTGACTATTATTCTTATTATAATCTCACTTATTATATTTCCTTCTCCCTCTAAATTCATAACTACATTTCACATTCATGCCCTCTACGTCCAACTTAACACTATTTTTATTGTGGAATTCATGAGATAATAAGGTAGGTTTAACTTCCATTAAGTTAAATTTTTTATTCCCATAAATTATAATCTCTCTAAATTTATTGTATATACTATAATAGAAATTAACAGAATTATATTCTGGCCCCCATTATTAATTGTAACATTAATATTTGACAAGTCAATAATAATCTAGTTAAATTATTTAATGTGTGCCTAAACCGAGGTTCTTGTATGAATTATAAAGGTATAAAATTGTTTTTTATTATAAAGATGTTCAGTAAGAGAAGTTTTCATAATTTAGGTCAAATACCACCAAAAAAGGTCTCATATGTGACTTCCCTTAAGACTTTATCACCCAGATATAAAAAAATATGATTATAATTTTTTTGTAACACATTTATGGTGACATATACAAAGGTTGTGATAGTTTTTACATTGGTATAATGACTGATGAAATTTTTATTAGGTCTAATTAGAGTGTTAAGAAGTTCTTTTTTTGAACAATAACACATACATCTTGATTATCTAAAGGTTAAAATTATTATCACCATATAACTTATCGATTTGAAACTTAGAAAGTGCCATCATTGTATTAAGGAGGCTATGATATGAATTATTATCATTTTAGTTGTGAGGAAATCCATATTCAATAACCATCAAGCATGAAATATTAAATGATTTATATTATGATCATGAAATCATAGATTATGGTCAAAAAAGTAGAATACATACGTGATGATGAAAATTCAATACGTGTAAGAAGAAAATAATAAAATTAATAAAGAAAGAATGCATGGATTTAATGTTATTCAACCCAAATTAGTCCAAAATGTATAAAAATAACACCACTTACACATATAATTTATTAATTCTTAAGTAAATATGAATAACCAATACAAGAGAGTATAAAAAAAATATTCAATATATATTATAAAGATGATAAAAACAAGAATAAGATAATAGAATAAAAAATCATTGGAAATGAAAAGAAAAAAATATAATAAGTATGGAAATAAGAAATACTTATAAAACACTCTACCTTACCACCAAATAGAATCCTAATTTGATGAAGATTTTATTAAGTCTTAGTCTATGAATGGAGGGTTTCAGGCATGTTGACCAAGAATCGGGTGAGAGATTCAATTCATGATGTGTGAATAACATGTATCTATTGGGAAACTATTTTGGGATTAAATCTATACAAGAATAGTGAAAAAAAAGATAATGAGTTGGAAATGGAACTCTAAGCTTTGAAAATATCGAGCTATATCTCTATCTCATTTACCTTTGGAATTCCTAACAAGGCGAGTGATCAAATACCCCTAGGGAATAAAGCACCAAGACTAATTATGGCAGCATAAAGCTTAAGGGGAATGAGTAACATATTGTGAGAATCATGGAATAAGTAGACAATCCATATCAAATGGATCCATTATGAGGTTTATCTAAGGGTCAACTACAATGAAAATTTTATCACCTCTAATTGGTTGGGTTATAGTTTCACATATTGAGAACCAAAGAAATGAAAATGTAAGCTAGGGTAACTTCATGACCATACCAAAATAATGGTTCAAATAAAGTTAAATATAAGGGATAATTCATTAGATTAAGTGTAATAGTTCAAGGCCCATAGGTACAATTCCTTACAAAAATCCCCCACATAAAGACACAAATAAGGTATCCCACCAAAACATATTTAAAGAGAAAATAAAAAAAAGAAATATTTTTTCATAGAATGAAAAATATAATTGTATGAAAACAAAATATATATTTTAAATATAAATAAATAATGAATGAAACTTATAATATAAAACATATATGATTAATAATAGATTATATGGAAGATTACTCAAACATTAACACATAATTTTCAACTACTATAACAATTACAAACAGTTACATGAATCATATAATATGATCCATCATTTCATAACAATTATGACATGGTATTATAATATATACATATCATATAATATTATAGTCTAGGTAGTGGAATAAAATCATTATAATACTCCTTATGATATCCCCATACCATGAAATATGATATGCCTTTGTTTCAAGTATGTCATACACTAAGACATACCTCATATTATACACAATGATATAATCAAAAATAGATCTAATGTATATAAGCTTTAGGGTATATCTACATCAAGCTTTGAATTTCATTAAATCCTAATAGAATTTGTTTCATTTTACCATATATTATATCATATACAATAATCTATAAAACCATTTCCAAAAATCTTTTTGGATATCTTCCAAAAAACTTTTGGAAATCTATAATCAATTTCACCTTGTATCGTATCATATGAAATATTATTAATATATATCTAAAAATAATTTTAGATAAAATATAAAACACTTTTAGTGCATCTATTTAAGTTTTATAAACCTAAATACTCATTTATAAAACCACTAAGTGTAAACCCACATGCCTTTTAAACTTTGAAAACAAATATTAATTACCAAATTTAAAAATGTAAATAAATAATGGACTCTAGAAAAGAATCAGTTCTAAACAATCTATAAAGGGATCCAACATGATCTCCATCAAAAACATGTATCTAGATACATGTGTACACCCACTGTATCATATAAAATCAAACATAATAATATGATTCCTTTTTCAATGAAATCAAGTAACCATTGAACATAGAGTATGCCAATCCATTATAACTACTCTTATCTTCTCAATTTTTCAAGTATAGACTGAATAGATTGATGAAAACATCACATGTCATTAATCCTGATGGATAAAAATATTTCATGATCCTTATCTAATATCAAATCAAATTTCAGTTATCTAGGTATTTCTATATACTCCTTCTATCTATCTCAATCTAGGTCCCATATGTCATACTATCAATACAAGAAGAAAAATTCCATCTTGATAAAACTCAATCGATAATATTATTATCAACATACTTAAAAATGACTTGATTAGATCATATTAAAGAATAAAATAAGAAACTTATCAAAGAATAAATGTTCTCTTACTAGGTATCTTGTCTAAACTTAGGTAATGGGAAAAAACAGATATAGAACATGCACCCCTAGTATACCAAATACATAGTGTATGTGACATGTCTTGGAGTTTTCTTAATTCTATGAGGTAGAAAAATATTATAACTTATAATTTCCCTATAATTAATATCCCTAAAATAATAGTAAAGTGAAACTATGGGGTTGATCCCATGAGGAACATGAAATCCTAATTATGATCTTTAATCTAATTATTAGGTCTTTATAACCTTATCACTAAATTATGAAATTTAACTAAACTAAATTAACTAAATTAACTAATTATAAATTAAACTTAATATAAAAAACTATTTCAGAAAGTATGGAGTGAAAAGAATCATTTTCCAAGGAAGGTTTTCCTTAATTTGAAACCATTCAACCACCCTTGTGAAATAAATCAGATTAATAGTTGCAATACCTCTTGAATTAACTAGTTTAACCTCTCAATATAAACTATAACCACCTAATCCCTATAATACATATATCAATGTAATCTATAACTATAATATTCAAATTAGGTTCAATATCTAAAGAAAGAAATAGAGTTAAGTCACCTATCTCTTCCCCACTCCCCTCTACCACATTGGGTCTTGTCCCCTAATCTCCATTTCTCTTGATAGGTGATGAAGGGATATGATATTAATTAAAATCCATATGATACTAATTAAATAATAAAAACTCATGAGTGATGAAGAATTCAAATACATGAGGCATACATCCCTTTCAACCAATTTCACCCTGTTATAATAAATTATAAACTCATGGTCATTGGTCATCATCCATGGATGAGATAGAAATCATAGAAGAAAGAATAAAATAATAAACTATTTTTTTTTAAAACAATTAAAACTTTCTTGAATTTATTTTAAACAACCAAAATAAAAATCCATGGTTACACAATAAAAAATAGAAAAGAAAACAAAAACCTAAATATGCAGAAAATTTGGTGGATTAAGTGAGTCTGATATCTAGCCTCCAAGTATAAAATCCTTCAAATTTTTGTATGTTTATTATTTTTATTCTTATATCTAACTTTAGGGAAAAAATCTACCAAAAAAATATTTAATTCTGACCAAGTCTCATTGAAAAATAACCTTTGAAACTCCTAAAATATATAAGTGTTATATTTTAAAACTACTGACTGGGATATTTTGTAGTATAACACTAGTCTAATTAGAATATCCTTTTAATAATGTGAAAAATGGGTACAATCATGGAAAAATGGAACCCCTATGGTGAAACCTCCTTGTTCAATAAATGATCTAAAAAATCCTCCTTTTAAACTCTATGGAATCACCCAACAACATCTCCTCTTTCTCATAGATTTTAACTTCACATGGATTCCATATATCTTTTAAAAATAGGTATAATAAATGTATAAAGTACCTTCAACACAAGATCCTATGTCCAAAATTCCCTCTTTATTACCATATTCAGCTTATCTACATCATAGGTGAACCATACTACACAACCTCATATATTCATGCAAATCATCTTTCTCCATCTTACTCCTACATTCCAACTGAATACCCTTAACCATAACACTCCTTGAACTGAAATTATTGATCCCTTAGAAAATTAAGATCCTCCACAATGAAATTAATCTCCTTTATCACAATATATCCTCTATGAAAACATACCGCCACACAAGGGTTCTCTTGTGGTGTAACTAGATTGTATACCTCACAAACACATGAACTCCTATGACACATTACACCAGGACACTACATAACCCAATCCTTATTCACTTCCTATATGGAATAGTTTTGGAACACTAAGCCATAGATCCTTTTTTATTTTCTTCTTTTATGTGTGCATAGATCATCTTGAACTTCATAGTGTCCACTCTTCCATGCATGGAGTTTCAAGATTCTTATCGGCTTCGTAGTGCTCGAATGAAAGCTTCTAGTGTCTTTCATAGAAGTTATAACCTTTTCATCACATTATCAAGGGTGTGATTAGGATAGATAGGTACTTTTATAGAGGATATTGGTGGTCTGGTGTGGTTTCAAATGGTGTAGGTGTGGCACGACCGGTGGTTAGGAATTTCCAAGTAGAGGGAGGTGGGTGGGGCTGGGAAATGACGATGTATTTGTAAAAATGAATAGTGTATTATTAGAATGAATCCCACATAGAACCTGTAGAGTATCTACCTATAATTAATAATGAAACCCATAAAATTTAATGATCATTTGTAATCCCCTGGTCTACCGCTCGGTACACTCCTTCCTAGCATCACCCCACACTGGGTAACCCATTCTGGTTCTTGTGCTCTTGCCTATACCTAGAGAGCCTGCCTACGTGATCCATGTATTATATGGAATTATCTATGTGAAATTAATCCATTATTAATTGATTGAATTCCAATTTTTACACCATTTTTTTTTTCAAAATAAAAAATCCAACTCCCCTATGGAAAAATACTTTCCTCATTAGACTCTACTAATTATCACGTTTTCAACCCATTTCCCTTATTTTTTTTCCAAATTCCACAATATACTTCTAAATTAAACTATAATTACATTCTTATCATAAAATAAATAAAAATAATAACATTATAAAAAAATGTAATTAGAAAAATAGAATAAATAGGGAAAAATACATAAAAATTAGGGTCATAAAACACCCTCACAGTTAAATATTTACTCATTGTTGAACAAAACCTCAACATTCAATTCACAAAGAATCCAAAATTCAGTAAGGTAAAATTTTAAAATTATAATTATCATAAAATAAAGTTATAATTAAATATTTTTAAGAGCATAAAACTCAACCATAAATAAGTTCCAAATCATACTTTATTAATAATTTCAAATTTAAGTCATTTTTCCTCTTCTACTCACATCATTCAACCGCTTACCAATATTCATACCAATTATACCACACCAAAATAAATTTTAATCATCAATTAAGACCATATAAAATAGAGTTATAATAAATCTCAACTATGTAAACTTTATCTATAAACTTTAAAGTTATCTTAATCCCTACTTATAAATTATACTACAAAAATCACATGTAATTCTTAATTAAGGTTATAATGCCTCTAATGATTAAGGTGGCTGAATAATGATGTGAAAATTTAAAATTAGAAGCTGAAAATTGAGGCTAATATTCTTAAATTAAAATTAATGATTTTCAAGTAAAGATCAATAAAATGGATTCCTCCTTCAAAAGTTATCTCACCCCATTACTTGAACTCAAAGTAAGACTCACAACACCATGAATATAATGAATTACCCTCTTTTGTTTTTTTTCATTTACTTTTTTTCCTTTTTTTTTTGAAATTTATGTTTGGGAAAAGTCTCAAATCCATTACCCAACACCACATGATCTCATCACTACAATAATTATAGTAGTTATAATCATTGGTCAAGTAATGGTTATTTTTGACCCTCCCAAGACATAAACCATTTTTCTCTCTAAATTTTTCAATTATTTTATTCATTAATTTTTTATCAATATTTTTTATATTTTTTTAAATAGGGACAAAAATGTAATAAATTTAATGATATAATTATGAAAACTTTCCCAACATCCCATAAAAACACCCTAAAAATCATATCCTCAATGGAAAACATCTCTTACACCATGAATAACCTCTCCCCCACACTTAAAACTCTTAAATATATTGCAAATCACTAAGATCAAGGTAGTAAATGATAACATAATCTTTTAATGTGGATCTTCCCTAACAAGGTAATTCATGGATTCTATGGGTTTTAGAAAGGATCAAATGTAAGGCATATCTCAAGAGAAAATGGTTTTAAATATAAATAATTGATTCCCTCAATCATTTTAATGTAGTTCAAAATTATCAAGTTTTGATACTAAAATCAAAAAAGTTATAGTAGTGGAACACATCCTGAGTTCTCTCAAGATAAGGGAATGAGAAATAAAATGTCAAAAAATGGATCAAAAGCCTCTCGAAAATGGGAAATTAAGTATGTCAGACAATAAAGTCTTGGAATAACATTAAAAATGGGTCTAATAAATGTAAATTTATATGAATAAAAGTAAAGAATAAAAACCACATATCTAATCATTTATAAACACTCAAAAAATTAGAATAATAATGTGAATTTCACAAATTTCTACTTATATATTTGGTCATGATAAATAAAAATATTCCAACATGTAGAAAAAATATCACCCAAGTGAGGAGGTCAACAAAAAGGAAAAAAATCCAAATAGTGGGTATCAAAGGATCCCCCCACAGTTAAAATTAATAATTCCCCAAATTTCAACCAAGGTGATGGGGGTGTATATAGATTTTGAAATTATTTTATCGTAATAATGGCTCAAAATAAATAATATAAATAGAAATTATTCCCTATTTAAATAAGCTTATTTTTCTTGATATTTGTATTATTTTATTGGTATTGAATCCCTTTTAATTTGTTACTTTACCCTTTTTCATTTAAGGAATATTTATTTCCTTCTTCATCACTTTTATGGATTTGTATCTTTTGACCTAAAAAAATTAAGTAGTAAAAGAGAAGTGTCTATTCATTAAAGTTTTAAAACATAATAGAGTCAACACCAACTACCAATAGAAATATAAAACTAAAAAGTCAAATTAAATTTTAAACTAAGTCATATATGGAATTGGAAACCATTTTTCCACCAAAAACTAATTTTTTTCAAGTCATTAAGAAACACCATTACCTAAAGTGTCACATAATTGGAGTGTTAAACAATGTTACTACACTCGATTATAGAACTAATTTTAAATTATTCCTGTATAGTATAAATGACCTATTTATATTATATTCCATCCTTTTGATATCTTCTTATAGTGGATTCCATATTTTGGAAAAATTTAAGGAATGGATCATTAATTTAAAATAAGACCATACCTTGTAAATTTTTTCATTCACCATTAATTATTTATTTTCAAAATTTGTGATCAACCAATAAGTTCCATCAACTTATATTTCATTTTCAACCATTGGAGGTGTTCTTTCCTAAAAAAATTCATTACTCTCCATATACTCTTATTCTTTAACTTCATCTTTCTTATCCTCTTTAGATCTATGTATTTAAGAATCATTCTAATTATTTCTCTATATTATTAGTGAATCTATCTTAAAAATTCTAGTAGAATTGTCCTCTATTTTAGGTGTTGGAGGTTCTTTAAAAATTTCGAAAAGCTTCAGGTCATTCTCATTTACCTCTTATTCTTGTTTCACCTTTTTTTTGTGGGGATAAATTTAGTAATAAACATTTCTTCTCTGAATTTGACCATTTCAAAAAAGATATTTATCAAATTTCATTCTTATTATTATGGTAATCATATGTGGGAATTCCATTATTATTCAATTTCTATAATTATAATGAGTTTTAAGCATAATTTCTCATTGTAATCCTCCTTATTTACTCCAACCATGTGTACTTCCTCCATCTTCACTATTTCTATATTCCCTACAATAAAAGGAACAAATGAGTTAGTCAAAAGGGAATCCAAAACTGTACCAATTTTTGAAATTATTTCCACTATATTCTCTTGATTCTTGAACAATTACTCACATTTAATGAGTTATTACTCATGTCCCTTATTTTATTTATCAGTATTTTTAGTGAATTGTAAGACCACATCCATAAAATATTTATGGGAATTATACTCTTGATGCATTTTAAAGTTAGGTGTTCCTTGATTATACCGGTCATCCCATGACACACCTTGATGGTTTTGATAATTGGTAGTTCCTTTTCATAGGGTAAAGCATACATCACTTTAATTTAAGTCTCACAATTCATCATACCCAAAAGAGACCGAATTATGCCATCCTTTTCCATGCTATATACACCATTTAGAATTTTGTATCATCCATGTCACAGAATCCTCTTGATAAACTATAAAATCAATGGTGTAGTGGATCAATGATATATCTGGTAATCTATCTATAAACACCAAAAACAAACCCAATGTGTAAAATATAAAATAAAAATGAAACAAAAACAAAAAATGAAACCTAGACTAAAATTAGAAAATATAAAATAGGTAAGAAAAGTCTTGACTTCAGCAACCAATTTGTTAAAACTTACTAGTTTCCTATGTTCCCTAGAAATTGTGATAAAAATTTATGCATATTAGAGAATAATTAATTCCTAAAGGTGTAAAATGTTTAGAATTTATAATTTACCTACAATCACTAAACCTAAAATCTTAGTAAATTGAAATTTTGGGGTCGATCCTATGAGGAACAAGGAAGCCTAATTATTATATTAAAACTAATTATTTGGTCTTAATAATATTATCACTAAATTATAAAATTAAACTAAACTAAATTAAATAAATAAACTAAGAATAAACAAAACTTAAGATAAAATAAAACTATTCCAAGAATGAGGAAGAGAAGGGAATTGGTTTCCAGGAAAGGTTTTACTTAATTTGAAACCATTAAACCCCAATTATGAAATAAATTAGATTAATAGTCATAATTATTCTTAAATTAACTAGTTATACCTATCATAATAAACTATAACTACCTAATCTCATTTATCCCTATATTACCCTCACTAAGTTTTTTAGGGATATGATATTAATTAAATAAGAAAAACTAATGAGATATAAATAATATAAAAACATGAGGTGCACATCCCTTTCATCTCATTCCACCCTATTATATAACACTAGCCACTTATGGTCAAGGGTTTGTTAACCATGGATAAACTAGAAATCATAGAATAAGAAAAAAATTATTAAAATAAAATAAAATTATCATGAATCAATGAAAATTTACGTGAATTTCTTGGAAATATCTAAAATAGGTATCTATGGTTACACAATGAAATATAGAAAGGAAAATGAAAACCTAACTACACAAAAACTTTAGTGGATGAAGTGGCTACATCTCTTTAGCCTCTATGCAGTCAATCCTTTAAATAATCACATGTTTTTTTTTATTTTTTATCATTCTATATATATTTAAGGGAAAATTAATCAAAAAAAATCTCTAATTTCATGATAATTCTCTCTATAAAATAATATTTCAAACTTCTTAAAGATAAGAGTATCATATTTTAAAATTTTTGGTTGGGATCTTCTACGGCATAACACCTGTCTCTATGACATATCCTTATAATAATGTGAAGAAATGGGTATTTCTATGGAAAAAGAAACCCTTATGGTGTAACCACCTTAGTCTATAAATGATCCGAAAAACCTTCCTTTTAAACTCCCTAGAATTATACAGCAACATCTCCTCCTTCTCATAGATATTGATCTCACTTAGACTCCATTTCTATTCTATGAACATGGACGCGACATAAAAAAAGTACCCTAAGAGAAAGATCCTATATAAAAAAACTCCCATAAATATTATATTACTCTCCTCCAAATCATAGGACAACCCTATGATATACCCTTCCGTATTCATGAAAATTATCATTCTACATCTTCCTTATACAGTGACATTAAATACCCCTCAGCACAACACTCCTCTAACTAAAATTCTGGAGCCCCTATAAATGTAATCACCTCTAAAATTAAATTAATCTGCTTCATTGAAATTTATCATCCATGAAAACATACTACTACAAAAGGGTTCATTTACAGGTCAATCATATTATCCTCCTCACATGTGCACACACTCATATGACATAATGCTCTAAGCCATGACATAACCCACTCCTTTTTCACTTCCTTCATGACACAATTCTATAACCCCAGGCTATAGATACTCCTCAATTTTCTTTTTACATGCATGTAAGGAACCTATCAGATTTCATAGTGTTATCTCTTCCATGAATGGATTTTCTAGATTATTCATGTCTTCTCAGGGCTTACATGTGAGATTTTAATTAATTTCATGGTAATTCTAGCCTTCATAGGATATTTTTGAGGGAATTATTGATATATAAAGGTACTTTCATAGAGGATAATAGTGGTTTGGTTTTGTGTTATATAGAATAGAAAATGAACAATAAATTGTTAAAAATTTATGAGCAGATGGAGGTGGGTACAATAATGGAACAATGACGTATTTTTAAAAATAAATAGTTCCCGCTTGGAATGTATCCAACAAAAAACCTATAAAGGACCTACCTATATTCAATAATATATCTCAGGAATTTTTTTTCTCATTTAATTTCCATAGGCTTCATCCTAGGAAAATTCTACCTAGCATTGCCCCATGCTGGGAGATCCATTCTAGTTCTTGTGCTCTTGCTCATGTATAGTGCATCTACCTGTGTGTTCCCTATGTTGACTGGTGTTCTCCATGTGTATTTCCACTTCAAAAAAAAAAAAATGATTGAAGGACACTTTTTTATAAATTAATAAAAAAATATTTTCAAATTCAGAAATAAAACCCCCATGGAAAAATATATCCTTCATTAGACTTTGCTAATTTTCACATTTTCAACTCATTATTCCTTATTTTCTCTAAATTATACAAAAGAAATCTAGATTCCACTATAATTTCATTCCTATCATAAAATAAATAAAAATGATAATATTTGAAAAAAATGGATTTTAAAAAATTATAATAAATAAGGAAAATATATATATAAAAATTGGGGTAATCAGTATGACATTCCATGAGGCCTAATTCATGGGCCATTTGTCACAAAATACACATTTTGTATCTTATGAGTATATTTTGAATCCCAATACGAAGTCACACTAATGATAACCTCAATATTGAATCACAACCCACAATAGTCTATGATGAATATTAGTTAGGAATAACTCAAAGTCATACTTTGAGATGTTAATTACCATTTCACTTTATATATATATTCATCCAATATGAAAGAATGATAGATTATAGAATACCTTTATATAACGTGATACATTTCATATTTTTAAAACTCTATACTTAACAAAAACATACATAAGAAATATTATTATATCCCATATAAAAGTTTTCCAGAATTCCTTATGTTTACTATATTTTAGGTTTTGATTAAATTCATTACAACTTGATATGATCATTTGATAAACCCTCACACTAAAATATTTAGTGGGTAATATATATTATTGAAATCCAATTTGAATAATAGTGATATTAGGAATCATACTCTTGATGTTAAACTCTTTTAACAATTATTCAAACATCTTTACTTTACAATATCTAATGTTATGATGTTCTTAAATTTTATTGTCTATTTATAAATATTTTTAGGTACATCATCCTATCTTTTGAAACTCATTCAAAAAAAATTCTTTGATATCATCATGGTAAATTTTTTTCTCTTTACATTATTTTTATTTACCAATATACCTTAAACTCTTTTAGGATATAACGTGACATTAACTTTGAATATATACCTTTATAATCTTTTATTTATGACATATGAACTTCTCTAAGTCTAAATAAATTCCAATTAGTCTATTAAAAACTATATTTTCTTTAAAATATTATGCTAAGAAACATAAAGTCTTTGTGTTTAAGAAATAACACTTATTTACTTTAGTGGGGATATTTTAACAAATAAAATATTACTAACCACATCTAATAAGGTATTCTTTGTGTTTGGATAATTATTCTAAAAATAATACTTTATTATTTAAAATAGGTATATAAGCTTCAAGAGAGGGTGAATTTAAGTTAAAAACTCTACTTATTTTTTCCCACTCTAAGAAGTTAAATTTTTAAAAGTTATAATGTTAGAAAAAATCAGATTAATAAAATTTTAAAACATACAGTGAGAAATAAAACACTCAGAAGTTAAACAAAAAAACATAGGTACTACAATAATACAATAAAATATTAAAAAAATATAGGTAATAACAAAACACATGGTATTGTATAACAATAAAAATACTCCCCTAAAGGATATAATTACCACTAGTTCCAATTTATACGAACTTTTTCTTTTATCCCAAAGCAATAAGAGGTTTGGTAATTGGAACCAAGGTGTACAAGCTCTACACCAATAACTTCATTGATCTTCATGATAAAAAATAACAAGTTCCAAACCTATAATTTCTCCAACACACTTTAAATAGTAGAAAAATCTATCCCTAATATCCTCTTCAATTAGCATGATTGGTTTCAAGTCCAACACCTTGTACTTTGTCAAATACAAAGTTCATAAGTGGTATATTCCATATGGAAGAAACAATCTCATTATATAAATGGAATCTCTTAGGAAACATACTAAAAAACACTATAATCATAAATCCTATCACATGGAATATCTTAGTAAACATACTAAAAAAACTACAATCATAATCACTAAAATCAATGACATGATCCAAAACTCAATTACAAGTTCTCTCAGTGTAGTGTAACCATCCAATTATCCATGAATAAACAATATCATTATATATGCATTGGTGTAACAACCTCTAATGGTAGTGTCTAAAAACTTTAGTTTCATTTACAGAAACATCAGAATATGAAAACCTTATATTGTTGCTTTAATTCAGTGAAACTTCTCAAATATATAGACATTAAGTGAATCATATTCAATTCACCAGAACTTATAATCGAAAGTTAAGTTTCCATTAAAAATAGATATAAAACATCCACTAAGTAAATGTAAATGAGGAGTGTGTTGTGATTCATGAAAACAATGGACCTAGTAGATTTCATTTTAGGAAAATAAATCAACAATCTCCCCCTTTTTTATAATCACAAAACACAACATGATAAACAAAAAATACATGAAATAAAATGTGTAAAGTTGAGAATTACCTTTAAATTCTATAGAACTAAACCCCCTTTGAGATATGAAATAGAAACTATAAAAAATTTCTCCTATAGAAACTTTATTTTAACTTTTACCCAAATTCTTTGACATTCTTCTCCACTAAAGAAAAAACTTTTATTTCACTATAAGATGAACACACATACTTTCTATCCTGCAACATAAAGACACATGATTTATCATCTATAACATAAGTACACATACATATCCCCCTTTGAGATTATAAAAAATTACTAATAAGAAAAAAAAACTAAGAATACTTGATATTTAAGAATAATAAGCAAAACTCTCTATAATTTCCATACAAATATTTTCAAAAAATTTCTTCAAATTTCTATTAAGTTCTAATTTTAAATATCTCACTAGGAATATAATTTATCCCCCTTACCAAATCAATTAAAAGAAAAAAATATCCTCTAAGGTAATAGTACTTCTCTAAGGTAATATCACTTCCGCTCCTTTGGAAAACCTTCAAAAATCATTTTTCACTGAATTAACAAAAATCACAAACCTTCTACCCCTTTTTGGTTTATAAAGTAGATCATAGAAAAAGATAATATTTCAAGTGAACATTAAGAATATAACTAAAAAAGTAAAATGTACTCTCATAGAAGTTAAATTTTAATTCTTATGGATATCATTATTCTGATGAAGATGTTTCTAGAAGTTTTATTAAAGACAACTACTTAATTTTTATTGAGACTCTCAAAAAATATAATCTTTATACAAGAGTGTTAGGAAAATACAAACTTCCCATTTTCAATAAGTTAATAAAAATAATAAAAATAAAATAAAAAAGGAAAAAACATTATGCACATATGGCTTAGTATATAATAAAATCTTACATAAGAAATTAAATTTTGATAAAACTATTCATACACAAGAGTAAAAAAAAAATGTAAAAGTAACTATAGGAAATATAAAAGTATAAAAATAGAGGGTTTCTATACATAAGATTAATAATCTCATGAAATAAAATGTAGCTTTCAAAATATAATTAATATTAATTTAAATGATCAAGGTAATTTTTGTAAGGTGTGTTTCTAAAAAATAATCAACTTATATCTTATAATTTTCATTCAATTCCCTTTTAGAAAATATAAAGAACCTATATAAAAAGTTATCATAGTTATAAAAAAATAATTTCCTCCTCATTTCTCAAGGAGTTTTTAAATTTCAATAGATAGTAAACTAAGAAGAGGAAAGTGATCACTTAACACTAATCATACCCAATTTCTATTTAATATATTTAAACCTATTTTAATTTAAATATTGGGTGAGAATTTCAATTAGTTAATCTTTAATTCTGATGAACTTGAGAATAATATCTCCTTTAAGTGTATAATTATAGTGGAAATGGTGTCTTATGTATATATGTATAGATCATGCATGATGTAGTGGGTTCTTAGAAAAATAAATAATATTTGTGATATCATATAGAATTGAAATTTGAGTAAATATCATCTTAAAAATTTGTTATTGTGTGATATATCCACAACAATTGAGTGAAAAAACTTCCAACTGCCACATATTCAGCTTCAATAGTAGAAAGTGAAACTGAATTATGCTTCTTGTTGGACCATGAGACTAAATATTCACCATGAAAATAAAAAGGTATGTTATAGAAAGAAATATCATCTAGGTCAATTGTGTAAACATTATTATCCCTATTGACATATAAAATGTGAAATCCTTTCAAACTCATGATGGTACATTTTTCATTCCCAAAGTTTATATTGTATCACTCATCAAATAACAATATTAAGATAATAAGGTTGCTCTTAATTACTAAAATAAAAAAATATTCCAAATTAAAATCTTATCAATAAATAAAACATCACCAATTCCATCTATTTTTACTTTCACATTTTTTCTAAAAGTAACATTCCCACCTTCTACTTTCTATAAGTATTGAAAGTTAGACTTGTGTCCTATCATGTTCTAAGAATAACCACTATCCATGAACTAATTTTTCTAGATATTGGTAATCAACTCTTTCTCATAAAGTAAACAAAACTAAAATTTTTCTACCCAAACTTTTTTGGGTATATTGATGTCATAAAAAAGAACATTAGAAACCCATATCTTTCTAACCCTTTGATGTTTAATAGACACTAGTTATCTATTAATTCAATTACCATGAGTTCTAAATGATTTAATATTATTCAAGGAACAAACAACTTCTCCGATGACTTTATATATGAAATTTAGTACTGGAAGTTTCACTTTTCAAAACAAAATAGTTAGACTAGAAATGTGACTTTATGGATGAAAAACCAATTCCAGAAGAAGTATGATTAGTTTTATACTCTATTAAGAGATTATTTAAGTTCTCCATACCAAAATTAAAATTATATAAAATATTATTTAGACTAATAACTTTAGAATTCAGTTTTATGATTAAGTTTCAATCAATACAAGTTAAAATAGAATTATATTTATCATCTAAATTAGAAATAAGTTTTGAAATTCTATCATTATCCTTAAGAATTTTTTATTTATCCATATCATAGTATTTCATTAAAATTTTATTTTTATTCTTTAGGAAGGTCACATATCTATCCATTTATTTAAATTCTGGTCAATAATCCTCATCATCCAATGAAAAATGTTAGCCTAAATCTGAAGATAAATTATCAAGAGATTTAGTCATTACCTTTCCCAGGAAGCACATTTTAATGTGAGGTTCCTTTAAAAAAATATATTAAATTTTCAACTATTTTTTATCTTCTGATGAAATATATAAAGTAAAATATACTTACCCAGCACTCTAGGTGTCCATATACTTCAACACCTTCCTCCCTTCCCTTTTTGAAATTCTTCTAGAATATCTTTCCTTATTCTTTAACTTTTCATTTCTATAATTATAATGGTATTTCCAAAAAACCTTATGTTTATAAATTTTGTTCATTCACTTTAAAATATGTGAAATATCTTCTTCACTAACCTAAAAACCAATACTATTCAAATAAATTTTAGACTTCCTCTTTATAGTAGCATAATTTGAAGTATTCACACCAAAAGTTAAATATTTAGAAGTTTAAACAAATAAAACCCTATTATTCCTCTTATCATTATCAATATCACTCTTCATTCCATTATTATAATTCATGAGAGTACCAATGATATTTTCTAGGTTACTTTTTCAACTTTTTTAGTGTCATCAATAGTTGTTCTCTTTGATTCTCAATATTTTTAATAGAATATCAATAATATTTTAAACAAATTAATCACATGAAAATTATTTATCTCTAAGTGAATGAAACCCATTTATAATGGTCATAAATCACTAGTGCATCTATGAAAATGATTCTCCTATAATAAAATCAAATTCTTGATAATTATCTATAAGCATTACTCCCTTGGAATCAAGAACTTTATATGTTCTAAAATGTGTAATCACAAGTTTCCTCTAAATTCAATTCACCATTTAACATGAAGAAATTAGAATATATATGTTCCATGTCATTGAACATAGAATTTTTTTTAGACATTATAGTTGGCTTGATATTCATATTTCTTATTATGAGTAATTTGAAGGATTTCCTTCTTCATAATTCTATAATTTCTGATCATATTTTGATAGTGATCAACTCTAGTGTTTATAATAAAAGTATTCATCCAGTCACTATAGTATTCATATTTAACATCATCAATCATAGGAGGATGACATAGATTTAAATTCTTAATAGTTTTTATTGTATCCCTACAATATCAACCAAGAAAAAATATTTCCCCTTTCGCATGTTAGTGTAAGGAAACTCAATATCACGTATATAGGAAATAAAAATAAAATTAGTATAGAGGCTACCTATGAAACCAAAAATTGTCCCAGATAAAATAAGTATAGTAACTTCAAGATGGGGTTGAATTAAATTTGAAAACTTTAATTATAATTTTTCACCCACTCTAAGAATTTAACTATCTATAAATTATAAAACCTGAATATATCATAGAAATACAAATTAAAATATGCAATATAAAATAAAACACCCCGAAGTTAAACAACTAAACTGAGGTATAATAATAATACAATATGAAATTAAAATAATATAGTTAATAAAAAAACATAGATTATTAGATAATAACAAATATAAACTTCTAAAGGATATTATCACCACACTTTTCAATTTATAGTAATTATTTACTTTTATCCTAAAATTGAAGGAGGTCCAGTTAGTAAAACCAAGGCGTACAATCTTTGCACCTTGAACTTCACCAATATCCTTTATCATTAATAAAAAGTTTCAAACTTGGAGCTTCTTTAACACACTGAAACCAATAAGAAACTCTATCCTTGAGCACATATGTTGAGTGGATCCTTATAATTATCATATTGATTTAGATTTGATAATTACTTCAACCCATCATTCTATGTTTTCTAATAATTTTTTATGTGTTTCAAATTTAGTATGTCACTTTATTTATTTAATATATAAATAAAAAGTGATAAAAATCATATAGATTTTTTTCTATTGGAAAGATAATAAGATTATATTAATTTCATATGTTATTATTGAAATCCAATTCAGTTGTTTCGATGGTGAAAAAATTCACAGAAGTAGTTACAAGTTGTTTAAGTGACATTGCAATTTTTATCTTAAAGACACCTCTGAATTTTGATTATATCTAAATATACATATAAAGGATTTGATTGACCATTGTAAATTTTTATATATAATGGATTTATCTGAAATTTATTATTTTATAAGGAGGTTTTAATAGTTTGTTTTGGTACTCAAAAAATAAAAAAAGTTGCTGCAACAGTTTCACAACTCTACAGTGAACAGATTTTAAAAGATAATTTATTTGATTTACTACAAGTTATAAAGATATTATAATTTCTCTAAACCTGGTAGGATGGAAATTCAAGAAGTTTATGTTGATTTAATCAGTTTACATCAAATCCTAAAAAGGTAGTTTTGATGGTGAATAAATTGTCTGAAATTATGTGATGATTTTTTAGAATTGATGTTTTTCAAGAATATTATTGATTCTATTTTTTAAAGATATCGAGAGATATATAATTCATATTGATTTGATTATTTATCCATTATAAATCTATTAATATTTACTAAAAACAATTATTCTAGTCTTAAGGATGAATCTGCTGTAAAAGGGCTCTAAAATATTTGTAGTATTTAAAGGCAAACCATCCAGTTTTCTGAAGGTTTAATGAAACCTACTTTCGGAACAATGAAACCCTACTTTTAGAATAGTGAAACCCTAATTTTGATACAAAAGTATGGTTAATCAACCCTACATTTTTGAACAACCATATGTTGTCAACCTTACTTTTTATAAAAAAGTATGGTTCATGAACTATACATTGGTAATGAATCCTACATTTATGAACCATAATTTCAGTGAACCCTATGTTCATGAACCCTAATTTCATGAACCCTATGTTATTGAACCATATATTCTAGGGAGAATGTACCCTAATTTCCTACTGATACCTTGTGTTATTTTTATGAAAAATCAAACTCATTCTGTTGTGCATATCTCTACAAGCTGAAATATTTCATCCAAAGATATCAAATTCACTGCATACTTCTACATCTAAAATACATAATCATGAAATACTATACGCTGAGTTTTTATAGTGTTAAATGGAACTTTTGATGATACTTAAACTACTATATATTTTAGTAGTTATCTTCATGTGGATATATCACCTGATGAAACGGTGATCTGTTATGTGCTACAAAAAATGAAGGTTTAGATCCACTATTTTAAACTGGAAACTGAAGTTGTGTTTCTACCATGTTTACATGATAAAAAATTAAATTCTAAAAGTTGATTTAATACATCATACATTGGCTCATATCATATATCTACCATTATAAAACATCCTAAAAAATCGGAACATGCTATGGAGAAATCTTCTATACCGATGCCACATGAACATGAACAAAGAGGAAATGGTGCTACACTATTCTTGGGATATTTATGAAGGCTATTAACTATATTTATTTTGAATATATGAATGAAGATGAGAGAAGTTAATGTTGGATATTTATTCCATATATATATATATCTATATTTGGTAGGAAATAATATATGAATTAGAGTGAATATGTGAAAAATTTAATAAAAATAAAGATCATATAGGCTTCTAAAGATCATCATTTTAAAGAAGAGAGAAATATTATTTGTACATCCTTATTCTCTCATGACATAATGAAGAAGGAAGGCTTCACGACATTATCTAATCTATTTAATACTATTTAAAGAATAAGAATCCTATATGATGTTAAATATTATTTTGTTGCTACTGCTATGCATTATTGAAGATCATTTACATATGTCAGTTGATGCTGCAACTGTGAAATAAACTTGTTTCAAAACAAAATTCATCTCATCTATTATCTTTGGAGTATTGACTACTCAGACTCAGTCATGGTGGAGTGTCAGCTTCTCGGACAAAGCTTTAGATATTTTGGTTCCTTGTAAAAGAACCCGAAGGCTCTTTAAAAGCCTTGTAAGGTATCAACTGCCTGTACTTAGTTATAGAGGTCTTCGGATAGGAGGATCTACTCACAAAAATAACCAAGATCATGGAGTATAACATTGGTGGAGTAAAATAGGGAATTTCTATGACCCTAAACACTATATATTTCCATGTTCATTTCTTTTATTTATTTCTACTACTTACACATCTTTAAGAGATAAAGAAAGTATTGATCTATTTCAAGAGGGATGTTTTAGTTTTGTCAATTTTTTTAAAGAGACACAATTCACCTACCTATTTTGTATTCATCACATCCATTCCAACCCAACAAGTGGTATTATAGGTTGGAATCTTTTAGAGATAATTATCATTTTGGAAATATGTTTATATTCGATACCAACAAGCGATATCAGAGGAATTTCTCTATAACAATATTTCTCATTTTGGAAATCCTTTAAAATTATATTATTTCTATCTGATACCTAACTATTAATATAAAAGTTTGGGATATTTTGGAATATTGAATATTTCCTTTGGCTCTAACAAGACCGAGTTAAATATTCGAACGAATACAAATCTCAAGGGATGATCTTAGAGAAGGCATGTTGATGATCTGTGCTCTTTATTTTAATAATGATAATTATGGATGCTGAAAATATCACACGACTATCTATTTGAAGAATCTTGGTTTCAAAGTTTATATGAAGACTTTAAAATCATATTAAATACCTAGAGAATAAAAAAAGTGGGATGATTATAAGGAATCTTAATATGATGTTAATTCAAGAGTTATGAATGCTATCATATGTAGACTTAGTCCTGATGAATTTAGTTGCATTTATCAATGTTTTACTTCCTATGAGATGTGATATAAAATTGAAATTTCTTATGAAGGAACTGATAAATTGATAGAAGTTTTCAATGATGTTGCTGCCTTGGGAACTCCAATTTTAGAAAAAAATTAGGCATTAAAGGAGTTGATTGAGGTGAGAGGATCTGAGATTCAAGTAGAAAATGATAATCATATTTCAATTAAAGAGAAAAATATTGTACTCAAAGTTTCAATGAATGAATTTTCTGATTAAAGTCATGTGGATTTAAGAAATGAATCTACTACAAAATCTGAAGCTAAATAAGAAAATAAAAAGGTAAATATAAGTCTTATGGCTCACACTGATGAGGTACGACCATATTACACTGAAAATTATGATTCAGAAATTTTTTATCCTAGTGAAGGTGATGAATATTGTTTTATGCTTCAATAAAAATTTTAATCCTTAAATAAAGAGTATAGAAAACTTATAAAATACTACGATGATATTTTAATTGATAATTAATGTTTTAAAAATATATTGTAGATTTAAGATCAAATTATTCAAAAATTTCTTATGATCTTCATAAAACTAAAATTAAAGAATTATTGGATGAAGTTGATAATTTAGAGCAAGATTCTAGTATTCTTATTAAGGGAGAGAATTATTTGAATCAAATTATTAGTAAAAATATAATTCATAAAAGAAAACTCAGTATTTGTAGTAATGGAGAAAAACCAAAATTATACAATAATTATTTTGTTCTTGGTTTAAAGATAAAAATAATTTCTAATGTTAAATTTTTTATTATGGTATTTATTGAAACCATGACTGTTCTATGCAAGAATTGGAGTATGGTTTGTGTTTTTTGTCAATCCTCATTGAAAGTTTAGAATGTTTCCCAGTAAAGTGATCATACAGTTTAAGCAGACAACAGTATTAAAGGTGGCAATGTTTCCCGTGTTTGCCAAATTTTTGGCCCTAAAAATCAGAAAATGAAGTCATGGGTTGTTGGAAAAAGGAGGCATGCGCAAAGAGGAAGTGGTGAGAGAAATAAGTGAGTTGTGTGTGAAATAGGTGGGTTGTGCGCAAAAAAGAGCGTGGTGCATGAAATAGTGGATCAGTGTTTTTTGTGCAAGAAGTGTTTTAGAATTAGAACGCCGAAAAATGGAAAAGGCATGGGATGCGCGAAAACAATGGAGATGTGCGCGAAAAATGGTTCCTGTGTGAAATGTATTGCGCACCGAATGAGAGTTTTTCATTCCACGATGGGTTTTGCGCACAGGGGTCAGCAATGCCTATAAATAAGAGGTGACCCCCCTCATTCTGAATGGATGAAGACTTAGAGAAGATCCAGGTGCTAATGCATGTAGAAGGTTTGCGTAAAAGGAGTTGCGCGAAAAATTATGAGTTGCGTGAAAAAGTCCGAGTTGCGTGAAAAAAAAGAAGTCACGCATAATACTTGAGGTTGCGTGTAAAAGTTGATGTTTCGCTAAAAAGGAGGAGATGTGCGTAAAAGTTGAGGCTGTGCGTAAAAATTATAGTTGCATGAAAAGGGTGCTGTTGCGTGAAATATTTTTCCGTGAAAAAAGAAAATATTGCACCCAAAAATGAGGTCTTGCGTGCAAAGGGTAGGTGTTACACGCAATTGTCAGCGAAACTTGTTTGAACGTTCTGATTATCCAGTTCAGTGGTTCAGTGTGTTCAAGTTCATTAATTCTGGACTTCGATGAAAGTAGAGTCTCGTGATAAGTAGAAACAAAGACTTAAATGTGAATCTATTGAAGAGACCTTCACGTCTATAAACTGAGGGTGACTTCACCAAGGGAAGTGGGCTAGGGGGAGTCAACGGGAGTGACCCGAGGGACGCAGTGAGCTATCCCTGAACTTTTTTAAAGGCATTGAGCCTGACATAGAGTGACTATGACCAAATCTTTTAATCCATATACTAGTGAAGACTAGTGGATTTTGGTACGACCGACACACTGTCGGCGTATGCTCCTTAGACGTAGCCCTTTGTGGTGAACCAAGTAAAAGTGCTGTTTCAACTTCCTACTTTCATTTTTTTGATAGATCAAACTAGTTTCTACCAACGTGGGAACATGATCCACAATTTTAAAAAGAAAAATTTGACACCCTGATTCACCCCTCCCCTCTCAGGGTGTTTCGAGGTTCTTTAAGTGGTATCAAAGGGAGGTTAACTGGTGTTTGATCTGTCATTTACCGTTATGGACAATTTATCCAATGTTAGGGTAGTACCTCTCTTTGATGGAAGTAATTTCTAGATCTAAAAGAATAGAATGAGATATCATCTAAAATATCTTGGAATGGAAGTTATTTTTTCTATTTTGCAAGGAATACAAGTCACTGATCCAACATGCCTTTCTATGATTGACGCAAACAAGAAAATTCTTGATGAAAATGCTAAGGCACAAAATTCCCTCACCGCAGCCCTTTATAATCAGATCTATCTAAAGGTGATGAGTTTCACCTCAAAAAAATCCATTTTGGATAAACTTGAAAATATTTATGAAGTAGATAGGAAAGTGAAGGAGGAAAAACTACAAGTCCTACACAATATATTTGATGATCTGAAGATGCATCTGGACGAGAATGTAGAATCATTCTTCAATCGAATTACTGAAGTGGTTGGAGCAATTCGGGGTCTAGGCGAAGAAATCAAAGACATTGATATTTTAAAGAAAATATTAAGAAGACTTCCACCCCTGTACAATGAAAAGGTGTCATCCCTTGAGTAAATTGATCTTTCCAAACTTTCTCTGAATGATCTACTAAGTATTTTGGTAGCATATGAAATGAGAGTCAAACCAGAAGATGCTACGACTCGAGTGAGAGAGGAAATGGAATTAAAGGACATGGATAAACTGAAAATTTAAAAATATAGTAGTGGTGAAGATGATGATTAAAAAGAAATTATTTCTCACATTTCAAAGAAGTTCTAGAAGGGAAAAGGGAAATTCAAAGGGAAGTTACCTCTTGCTTGCTTTCATTGTGGAAAAGTTGGGCACATTGCCTCTCAGTGCTTAAGAAAGATCAATGATGAAGATAGTGAAGATGAAAGCATTGAGAAGCCTCAGAAAAGGTTTTTCAAAAAGGGAGACTTCAAATATAGAATGAAAGTTCCGAAGAAGAGTTTTATTTGTGAAAAGGAAGAAGATGACAATGAATTCTGTGAAGAATAAGAACCAGAATTTAAAACTGGAAACCATGCTTCCATGATGGTCACTATTGAAAAATTAGAACCATCAAAAGATAATCGTCAAGACAATCAGTTGACAACTAATTCCAATCCCGAGTTTCAACTTAAAGATTCTGTTATCAAGATTAAGATCAAATGTAAGAGTTGCAATAAGTGGAAATAAAGTTTAGAAGAATCATCTGATTATGTTGATCAGCTCGAAGCATAAATTGAAAGACTGGAAGAATTTGTAAAAGTGTAGTCTAAAATTCTTGAAATCACTAATGATGTAGTGTATCTAAAGCTGAAAATGGAAGGAAAAGAAAAGGTTATCAATGGAATCACCACTAGAATATAAGAAAAGACCAAGACTACTGAGAGTCTTGAAGAGGAAGTTGTTACTCTTAGGAGAAAACTTGAGAGTGAATCAATTTCAAAAGAATCAAGGAAGAAAATATAGTTTGGAATGTTATCAGATGATGATCTATTGGAGAGAGAAAAATGTGTCTCTAATGGAGTTGAAAATATTTTAAATGATAAAATACCTGCTTGTATGGGATATAGTGGAATTGTTTGTGAGTTAGAGTCATCAAATGCTGCAAATAAAGGTGACCAAAATAAAGGAAAATGAATGTGGGCGATGTGGAAAAGTCACCTGAAGTGCTAAAATAGAAACCCACAATTCAATCTGAAAGAATAAAAGAATATTATCCTCGAGCCTCCTAGAAAAAGGATCCCTCAAACTATTATCCCACAGAAGAAGGAATGAGAATAAAAAGAAGTGAGAAGACATTTCCTCTCATGAAGTGTCAGTTCTGTGGATATTTGGGACATACCATGTCTTATTGCGAAGAGGAAAGAAGCTATCTGAATGGAGATGACATGGGAGTTCAACAGAGGAGAAAAAATTCACATCCTAATTATTTTAGAAGAAACAATTTCTATGGATATTGTTTTCATTGTTCTAACTTTGGTCATAAGGCAGTTAGTGTCAGGCAGAGAAGGGACATGGACACCTCATACCGAAGTTTGAGACAAGTCAAATTTCTTCAACAAGACAGTGTTTCTCTTACAAACAGGTTTTCTCCTCTCGAAGAAGATTTTGACTATGAAGAAACAATGTACACAGAAGAGATAATTGAAAGGCCATCAATTTTCTACACTCAATACAATGTCTCATGGAAAGAAAAAAGAAAAATTAAGAAATCCAACCTTGCAGAGGTGGCCCTCAAAGATAAATAAAGCAACGATACCTGGATTATGGATAGTGGTTGTTTGTCTCATATGACAGGTAATGCAGGCCTATTAACGGACATCAAAAGAAGGGTTGATGGAACAGTATAGTTTGGTAATGATGGAGCTCTGAAAATCAAAGGTAGTGGAAGTAATAAATTAGCTAATGGTGAGCTAAAGAAAACTGAAGTCCTTTATGTAGATGGCCTACGTCATAATATACTTAGAAAGAGTCAACTCTATGACTCGGGACTTATAATTACTTTTAATCAGAAAGGCTGCACTATCAAGGGAAAGACAGGAAATTCACTTATAAAGGGATGTAGAATAAAAGGCAACTTGAATCAGGTTGATAGTAAAGAAAACATTTGTTACATGACTATTGAAGAAGAAAACAATTTGTGGCATCAGAGATTGGGGCACATCAATCAACAAGACATGGATAAAATATCAAAATTGAGGATTGTCCTGGACATTCCCAACCTAAAGCGTGAACGTGACAAGTCTTGTGATGCTTGAATTCATGGGAAGATGGTCTGCAGTTCATATCGGGCAAAGAAGAAAAGGGCATCACATCTTCTTGATCTCATTCATACAGACGTATTTGGCCCGATAAATGTTGCCGGAGATCATGGAGAAAGGTACTTTGTGATTTTCATAGATGATTACAGTAGAATGACATGTGTAATGGTTATACATAGGAAACGACGAGTACTTTAATGCATGAAAACATATCATCAAACCACTGAGAATGATACTGGATGAACAATCAAAGTGTTGCGATCAGACAATGGAGGGGAATACAGGTCCATTGAATTTGAAAACTACCTAGAGAAGCATGGGATATAACATGAGGTAGATGCTGTGATAACTCCACAAAAAAAAATGGAGTTGTTAAGCACAAAAATCGACAGGTGACCAACATGGCAAGAACTATGCTGATTGAGAGTCGTATTCCACGAAATTACTGGAAAGAGGGAGTTCAAGCTGTAGTGTATATTCAAAATTGAACAAGACTTTATTTGGGTGAGACAAAGACACCTTATGAATTGTGGCATGAAAGGAAGCCATCTTTGAAATACTTTCGTGTTTTTGGAGGTATGTGCTTCATCAGAAACAAAGAAGGAAATCAAGGGAAATATGGAGACAATGCATATGAAGGAATTTTCCTTGGATACTCAATGAACAGAAAATCCTACAAGTGTTTCAACAAGCGATTGGGAAGGATTGTGGAAAGCAGTGATGTTAAGACATTGAAGATAAAACCAAAAATGCTTCAAGGATTTCATATGCTGATATGATAGAAAGTGAGGAAGAAAGTGAACATGGAGTAAATACAAATACAAAAATAGAGGAAGGTGTACAAAACACATAGGAGTCACATCATGATGTTGAATCAGAAGAAGAATATGAAGAGGAAAACTTGGATGGAGAGAATCCGACTAAACCTCACAGGAGAAATCTAAGAGCTGACATTGATCCATCTAAAATAATCAAGGACAGGAGTACACCCACACAAACAAGAAGGATGAGGAATAACACACAATCTTCATTTCTATTAGTTGTGGTGCCATCCTCATTTGAAGAATCTGCAAAGGATGAATCTTGGGTGAAAGCCATGAATGAAGAGTTAGATCAGATTGATAAGAACCAGACACGAGATCTAATCAAGAGACCTGAAGGTCACAATGTTATTGGTAAAAAATGAATATTCAAGAACAAGTTTGATGAGCATGGAAGTATTATTAGAAACAAGGTACGACTGGTATGTAAAGGATATTCCCAGATTGAAGGTGTTGATATTGAAGAAACCTTTGTACCAGTGGCTATACTAGAGTCAATCAGGATTTTCCTTTCCATGGAACTCCAAATAGGATATAAAGTATATAAAATGGATGTCAAGATAGCATTCTTGAATGGTGTACTCGAAGAAGAAGTATACATTGAACAACCAATGGTTTTTCTTCTTGGTACTGATGAAACAATGGTTTGAAAACTAAAGAAAGCACTCTATGACTTGAAACAGAAACCACGAGCATGGTACTCCCAACTGGATTCTTACCTCAAGAAGCTAGAATTCAAAAGAGGAGGATTATATCACAATCTCTATATAAATAATTCTCCAAAATATTAGTTCACAGTTCTAGTTTACGTTGATGACATTATATTTGGTGGCAGCAAGAAGAAATTAGTAGATGAATTCTCCAATAAAATGAAATTATAATTTGAAATGTCTATGATTGGGGAGCTCACATATTTTTTTGGGGCTGAAGGTGATTCAAAAGAATGATTACACATTCACTTCTTAGGAAAATTATGCAAAATAACTTATGAAGAAATTTAATATGCATGACTCGAAACCAATGTTAAATCCAATTGCAGTTGGAACCAAACTTGGAAATCATGAGGATGAGACCTCTGTAGATCCCTAAATTTACAGAAGAATCATTTGGAGCTTATTTTACCTAACAACAACATGGCCATACATTGTATTTGAAATATGATTAGCGGCCCGCTTTCAGATTAATCTGAAGGAACAACACATGGAAATAGTAAAAATAATCATGAGGTATATTAAAGTTACTCACAATTGTGGCATATACTTTGCAGCAGGAAGGGACAATGAATTATCATCATTTTATGATACTGACTGGGCTGGCGATGTAGTGGACAGAAATTCCACCAGTGGTGGAGCATTCTATATTGGGAATAAATGTGTTGTATGGTTGAGCAAGAAACAAGAAAGTACTTCTCTTAGTACCGCTGAAGCTGAGTATATCTCCGCCATAAAGGCATGCACTCAACTACTATGGATAAAGCAATAACTAACAGATATTGGTGATGAGGTGAAGAAACCAAGGGGGATTTACTGTGATAACAAGAGCACAATTGATCTTATGAAGAATCCTGTTCAGCATTCTCATAAAAAACATATTGAAATCAGGTATCACTTTATCAAAGAAAAAGTTGAACAAGGCGTGATTAGAATGAATCATGTGGGGAATGACGAGCAAGTGGTTGATATCCTGACCAAGCCACTATCAGCGGCTGTGTTTGAGAAACTTCAGTTGAACCTCAGTGTTCAGCTACCTCCCAGTGCATAAGGAGGTTACGAAATACCCCTCTCCCCAGTTATGTTAACTGTTTTTAATCTGTTTGTGGATATGATGCATGTTTATGGGGGAGATACTATCCAGGGGTGTATTGAGATGTTCAATGAACAAATACCAATCTTTGGGTTTATTTCTAATGGGGGAGAAGGAATAAATTCAGGATATGTGATGGACATGTAATGATTCTGTGACAAGATGAGAATTCTGTGACATGATCAGAGTTCTGTGATAGGATGAGAAGGAATACATTGGACATGTAATGCTTCTGTGGCACTGTAAGAGAATTTCTTGGGTGTCATTGAGAATTCCAAAACATAGGAACTCAATTCAAGCTTTCCCTCTTGTTTTCTACACCGATCATTGATCACGTATACTTAGATTGTTGGATGAGTTGATTCTTTCATTTTAGGTTTGCATGTGGCTAGTGCTCTATTGAATTTATTTGGTGATTGCCAACAAACTCAAAGGGGGAGATTGTTGGAACCATTGCTGTTCTAGGAAATAATTGGAGTATGGTTTGTGTTTGTTGTCGATCCTCATTGGAAGTTCAGAATATTTCCCAGTGAAGTAATCATACATTTCAAGAAGACAACAATATTAAAGGTGGCACTGTTTCCCAGTGTTTGACAAATTTTTGGGCCTAAAAATCAGAAAATGAAGTCATGGGTTGTTGGAAAAAGGAGCCGTGCGCAAAGAGGAAGTGGTGCACGAAATAAGTGAGTTGTGCGCGAAATAGGTGGGTTGTGCGTGAAATAGAGCATGGTGCATGAAATAATGGATCAAGTTTTTTCATGCAAGAAGTGTTTCAGAACCAGAACACCAAAAAATGGCAAAGGCATGGGCTGCGCAAAAACAATGGAGATGTGCATGGAAAATGGTTCCTGCATGAAATGTATTGCATGCCGAATAAGAGTTTTTCACACCATGATGGGTTTTGCGCACGGGGGTCGATGACTCCTATAAATAAGAGGTGACCCCCCTCATTATGAATGGCTGAAGACTTAGAGAAGATCTGAGTACTGATGCACGTAAAAGGTTCACGTAAAGGGAGTTGTGCGAAAAATTCCGAGTTGCGTGAAAAAGTCTAAGTTTCACGAAAAAGGAGAGGGTGTGTGAAAAAGGAGAAGTTGCGTGTAAAACTTGAGGTTGCGCGTAAAAGATGATGTTTCGAGAAAAAGTCAGAGATGTGGGTAAAAGTTGATGCTGCATGTAAAAATTCTAGTTGCGTGAAAAGGGTGCTTTTGCACGAAATATTTTTCCGCGTGAAAAGAAAATATTGCGCGCAAAAGTGAGGTCTTGCGCGCAAAGGGTAGGTGTTGCACGCAATTGTCAGTGAAACCTGTTTGCACATTCTGATTATCTGGTTCATTGGTTTAGTGCATTCAAATTCATAAATTCCGGACTTCTATGCAAGAAGAGTCTCGTGCTAAGCAGAGGCAAAGAATTCAATGTGAATCTATTGAAGAGACCTTCATGTCTATAAACTGATGGTGACTTCACCAAGGACAGTGGGCCAAGGGGAGTCAACGGGAGTGACCCGAGGGACACAGTAAGCTATCCCTGAACTTTTTTAAAGGCAATGAGCCTAGAACAGAGTGACTATGACCAAATCTTGTAATCCATAAACTAGTGAAGATTAACGGATTTTGGTACGACCGACACACTATCGGCGTATGCTCCTTGAACGTAGCCCTTTGTGGTGAACCAATTAAAAGTGTTGTGTCAACTTCCTACTTTCATTTGTTTGATAGATCAAAAAAGTTTCTGCCAAAGTAGGAACAAGATCTATAATTTTAAAAAGAAAAAGTTGACACCCTAATTCACCCCTCCCCTCTTAGGGTGTTACAGGGTCCTTCAGTATTAACAAACATTATGTTAATGATTGTTCTTTTTTAAATCCTCAAATTTTTGGTGTCAAGCATGATCATTATTCAAAGGCATTATCTATCTTTAATTATAATTTTTTTTTATAAAAATAAACAAGTTTGGTTACCTAAATATTTAGTTGCTAACATTGCTGGATCCAAGAGCATATGGGTACCAAAAGACACTTGTATTTGATATTTTTCAGGCATGTTCCATTAGAATTCATTATTACATCATTAAGTAGCTTCTTGAAAATTATATAATTTTATTACATTTCTATTTATTATCCTTTTAAATTAAAACTTCATTATATCTATAATGGTTAATGATGAAATTATTTTATTTTCATTTTTAATATTCAATTTAAATACATGAACTGTTTTATACAAGGGTAAAAAAATGGTTAAATGTTTAATCTTTTTATTCCTCAACATTTAATTACTCTTATGCTTAAACTATTAATTTCTTTCCCACTCTATTATATTATCAGATGAATTAATTGATTGATTTATTTTATTAACCAACGACCATAAAACAAACTCTTATGATTTTATATAAATGATTATCTTACTTGTGAGCATGTGTTTAATGTTTTACTATTTAAATTAATTTCAGGTGAAAAATTATACTATTAATGTATGTGGTAAATTATTATTTTAAAATTTAATGGTCATTTATAACATGTGAAAATTTTAATTCCTTATTTTAAAATTATTTGAAAATATTTTCATTTACTTAAATTCCTTGATTTTTTTATTTCATTCCCTGAATATATTTTAAAATTGTGCTATGTCTTAAGGGAATTTATTTTAAATAGTTAGCATGCATTTAAATGTTTTATTATTATTTTATGAATTAAATGGTTTAATAAATTTATTGAAAACCCTTTTTATTCATTGAATAATATTATATATGTTTTCATGGATCCTTGATTATATATATATTTTTTATCTTTTTAAAGAAAATATGAATTTAGGGGGAGTTTATATTACTGCATATATTCAGAATATATATTTCATATCATTCCAAATAAATAATCTTTATGATATTTTTAAAAAGGGGAAGAAAATTTTGTTTTTCAAATTTTAAATATTTTTGATATTTCTAGTAAAATTTTAAATTTCTATTATTTATTAAAAGAGGTAAATACATTGTATTATTTAATATACTCAAGAACTCATTTTTTTAAACTTATAAAAATGCAGAGAAAAAGTTAGTAAAGATTATAATTTTGTAATTATCAAAAAGGTTGAGAATATTGAGTGGATCCTTGTCATTCTCATCTTGATTTAGTTTTTATAATTACTTCTACCCCATTATTCTTTGTTTGCTAATAATGTTTTTAAGTGTTTCAGATTTATTATCTCACTGTATTTGTTTTATATATAAAGAAATTGTGATCAAAATCATATAGAGTTTTCTCCATCATAAAGATAAGAATATTATATTCATTTTATATTTTAATGTCAAAATCCAATTAAGTTGTTTTGATGGTGAAAAAATTCACCGAAACAATTACAAGTTGTTCAAGTGACATTGCAGTTTTAAACTTAAATTCACTTATGAATTTTGATTATATCTCAAGATAAATAGAATAAATTTGAGTGATACTTGTACCTTTGTATATATAAGGGATTTATCTAAAATTTATCAGTTTATGAGGAAGTCCAAAAAGGCTATTTTAGTACTCAAAAAAATCAACAAAGTTACTGTAGTAGTTTCAAAACTCTACAATGAACAAATTTGAAAAGCTACAATATTTTATTTACTAAAATTTTTATATATATAGGAATTGATAGAAACACAATGGGATGGATATAAAATAATTTTATCATGATTTCATCAATTTACATCTAATCCAAAAAATGTTATTTTAATGGTGAATAATTTTTTTGAAGTTATGTGATAATTTTTGAGAACTAATCTTTTTCTAGAATGTTATTGATTTTGTTTTTCAAAGATATTGAGATCTATAGAAGTTAGATTGATTCAATTCTTGATCCATTAAAAATATCTTAATATTTCCAAAATATAGATCTTCTAGACTGAAGACTAAATTTACTGTTTAAGGGCTCTAAAAATCATTAAAGTATCTACAGGAAAGATATGTAATTTTCTAAAGGTTTAATGAACCTTACTTTTAGAATAGTGAAACCCAAATTCATAATAGTGAAACCCTAATTTTGATAAAAAAGTATGGTTAATCAACCCTCTATTTGTGAACAACCGTACGTTTTCAACCCTAATTTTGATATAAAAGTATGGTTCATGAACCATACATTGGTAATGAACCCTATGTTCATGAACCCTATTTTCAGTGAACCCTACACTACATTGGTAATGAACCCTACATTCATGAACCCTACTTTCATGAACCTTACGTTCTTTAAACCTATGTTCTTTAACCTTACGTTCTTTAACCCTATATTCTGGGGAGAATGTATCCCACTTTCCTACTACTGACTTGTGTTATTTTTATGAAAAATAAAACTTATTCTACTGTGCACATCTTTACAAGATGAAATGCCGCATCCAAAGAGATCAAACTCACAACATAGTTCTACATCTAAAATATAGAATCATGACCTACTATGAACTGAGTTTTTTGAGTGCTAAATAGAACTTTTTCTGCTACTTAACCTGCTCTATATTTCAATAGTTCTCTTCATGTGGATACATCACTTGATGAAATTGTGATATATTATGTTTTGTAAAAAATGAAGGTTTAGATCCACTATTTCAAGATGGAAACTACATTTGTGTTTCCCCCATGTTTACACGATGAAACTTTTCATGCTTAAAATTGAGTTACTGCATCATGAGGAGGCTCGAAGAATATATCTATCATCATAAAACATTCTGAAAATAAGTACATGTGAAGGAGAAATCTTCCATTATGATGATGAATTAATATGAACTCGATCAAACTGGAGAATATCATTACCTCGCTGCATCTCACTGAGTTTCATCACGATAAACTACCTTTCATTCACAACCATAACTAGAAATGGTTTATACATGAAAAGATTCATAATACCACTAATTTTGTTTAATAAAATAGATATTTAAAAGGTGAAATATACAAAAAGTGGAGCATTAGGTTTAAGCAGCCTACAATGCTCTATTTTATAAGGTTCTTGGTATTTTAAATTGATGCATTTTTATCTAGAATTATTTCAACAGTTTATCAATTTCTATAAATTCTAACAAATCTAAAGGATTATAGAAACATATATTGATTTTTTTAGTGTAGTATTTAGATAGAAAAATGACTAGTTTATTCTAACATAATTTTTCTAGAAAAGTCAGAGGCCATAAAGTTATTCAAATTCAAATATTTGAATTTAAATTTAGATTATACTTCTAGTTTTTAGAAACCAATTTGAATATATTTTAAGAGGTTTTAAGGGATTTAAATAAGAGTTTATATTATTCAAAACTGCTATTATTATAGAGATTTTATCACAATATATATTCAATTTATTTTAAATGATTTTATTAGAGATTTATTCTATAGTAATAAAGAGTCAATGATACTACACTATTCTTAGGATATTTATAAAAACTATTAAATCTATTTATTTTTTATCCAAAGAAAGAGAAGAATAGTTAATGGTGGATATTTATTCCTTATATATATCTCTATTTGGAAGGAAAATAAAATATATGAATAATGGAGGAGACATGAAAACTCTAACGAAAATAAAGTGCTGAAATATTATGCTGCTCATCATTTTTACTGAAGAGAAATATTCTTTGTACATCCTTATTATCACACAATATAAATAATAAAGAAGTATGAACAACATTGTCTAATCTATTTTCTTCTTTTTAAAGAAGAAGAATCCTACACGATGTTGAAAATTATTTTTCTGTTGCTGCTATGCATTATTGAAGATCATCTAAATCTGTCAGTTGATGTTGAAACTGTGAGCTACACCTGTTTCACAACAAACTTAATCTCATCTATTTTCTTTAGAGTATTGGCTGCTCGGACTCATTCATGGTGGAGTTTCAGCTTCTCAGACTAAGCTATAGATATTTTAGTTCCCTATAAAAGAACTAGAAGGCTCTGTAAAAGCCTTATAAGGTGTCAACTGCCTGTACTCAGTTATAGAGGTCTCCTGATAAGAGGACCTACTAGTGAAAATAACCATGGTCATAGAGAAGAGAATTGGTGGAGTGGACTAGGGTATTTCTATTCCCCGAACCACTTTACATCACTTTTTTATTTTCTTTTATTTATTTTTTCTACTCGTACACATTTAAGAGAGAAGGAAATGATCACTCCATTTCAAGAGAGATGTTTTAGTTTTGTGAAGTTTTGTAAAGGACAAAATCCACCCACATTGTGTGCTCATCATAGCCATTCTAACCCAATAGGTGGTATTAGAGGTTGGAATCTATTAGAAATATTTATCATTTTGGAAATATGTTTCTACATAACACCAAAAAGCAGTATCAGATGAACTTCTCAATAGAAATATTTCCCATTTTGGAAATTCTTGAAAATTATTTTTTTATTCTATTCTATACATAACTAGTAATATCAAATGTTGTGATCTTTTTAAATATTGAAGATTTCCTTTTTCTATAACAATCCCAAGTTAAAGATTCAGATGAAGAAAAAAATCTTAATGGATGATCTTAGAGAAGGTATGTCAATGATTAGTGCTCCTTATTTTAATGGTGATAATTATGGATGCTCGAAAGATCATATGACTATTTATTTGAAGAATATTGGTTTCTAAGTTTACATTAAGACCGTCAAACTATATAAAATCCCTAGAGAACCAAAAAATTTGGACAATACTAAGGAAGATGAATATGTTATTAATTCAATAGCTATGAATGCTATCATATGCAGACTTGTTCCTTATGAATTTAGTCATGTTTCTTAATGTTATACTACCTATGATATGTGGTAGAAAATCACAATTGTTTATGAAGGAACCAATAAATTGATAGAAGTTTTCAATGATGTCGCTTCCTTGGGAACTCTAATTTCAAAAACAAATAAGGCATTAAAGTATTTTATTGAGATGTATAAAGCTGAGATGCAAGCGAAAAATGATAATCATATTTCTATCAAAGATGAAAAATACTGAATTAAAAGTTTTTGATAGATGAATTTTTTGATTATATTCATTTTTATTCAAGTAATGAATCTACTACAAACTCTTAAGCTAATAAAGAAAATAAAAAGGTAAATATAAGTCTTATGGCTCACACTGATGTGGTACAATCATCTTACTTTGAAAATCATGATTCAATTTTTCTATCACGATGAAGGTGATAAATATTATTTTATGCTTCAAGAGAATTTTGAATCCTTAAATAAAGAGAATATAAAACATAGAAAATATTATAATGTTATTTTAATTGATAATGAAAGTTTTTCAAAATAGATTGTAGATTTAAGATCAAATTATTCCAA
This sequence comes from Viscum album, assembly GCA_963277665.1. Lineage (NCBI taxonomy): Eukaryota > Viridiplantae > Streptophyta > Magnoliopsida > Santalales > Viscaceae > Viscum > Viscum album. Next base: position 736,774,761 of record OY728125.1, on the reverse strand, counting down.
AATTTTTTTTGATCTACATGAAACTAAAACTAAATAATTGTTGGATGAAGTTGATACTTTAAATAAATATTCTAGTATTTTTATTAATGGAGAGAATTATTTGAATCAAATTCCTGGTAAAAAAATTCAAAAAGGAAAACTCAATATTGGTAGCAATGAAGAAAAAGAAAAATTATATCATAATTATTTTGTTCTTGGCTCAAGCAGCAAAAACATGTACACTATTAAATGTTTTTATTATGGTATTAATAGACATTATGGTAAAGTATATTATTTTTATAAATCCTCATATTTTTTGGTGTCAACCATATTCATTATTTGAATGCATTATCCAACTTTAATTATAAAATGTTTGATTAAAATAAAAAATTTTGGCTACCTAAATCTTTAGTTGTTAACACCACTGGACCCAAGTTAATATGGGTACCAAAAGGCACTTGTATTTTATATTTTGTAGGTATGAACCACTATAATTCATTATTACATCATTAAGTGGATGGTTGAAAATTATAGAAATTTATTATATTCCCATTTCTTATTCTTTTAAATTGAAATTTCATTAGAGTTGGTATGGTTAATCCATGAATTATTTTATTTTCATTTTTAATATTTAATTTAAATTCACTAACTGTTTTACATAGGGATAGACAAATGTTTAAATGTTTTATCTTTTTATTCCTCAATATTTAATTACTCTTATACTTAAAAAATTAAATCTTTTCCCCACTCTATTATATTATCATATGAATTAATTCATTGATTTATTTTATTAACCAATTAATATCATACATACTCATATGATTTTATATAAATGATTATCTTGCATGTAAGAACGTTTTTAATGTATTATTACTTAAATTAATTACATGTGAGAAATTAAGCTATTACTATATTTTGTAAATTATCAGATTAAAATGTACTGGTAATTTATAACATGTGAAAATAGTCATTTTTAAATTGTTATTTTAAAAATATTTGAAAATATTTTCATTTACTTAAAATTACTTGAAAATATTTTATTTCATTCCCGAATATCTTTTACTATTATTCTATGTATTAAGGGGAATTATTTTAAATATTTATCACATGTTTAATTATTATTATTATTATGGAATTAATTAAATGGTTTAATACATTTATTGAAAACCCTTTTTATTCATTGAATAATATTATAGATGTTTTCATGGCTTCTTGAAGATATATTTTTTCTTTTTAAAGGAAGCATGAATTTAGGGAGAGTTTATATTACTACATGTATTCAGAATATATACTGCATATAATTCCAAATAAATAATTTTTTGATATTTTTAAAAAGGGTGAATAACGTTTTTTTTAATTTTAAATATTTTTGATATTTCTACTCCAATTATAAATTCATATTCTTTATAAAAAGAGGTAAATATATTTTATTATTTAATATAGTCATGAACTCATATCTTTGATCCTTACAAAAAGGGGGAGAAAAAGTTGGTAGAGAATTAGAGTTTTGTAATTATAAAAAAAGGGGATAATTTTGAGTGGATCATTGTAATTCTCATCTTGATTCAATTTTAATAATTACTTCAACCCATCATTCTTTGTTTGGTAATAATTTTATTTATGTGATTAAAATTTAGTATGTCACTATATTAATTTTATATATGAATAAATAGAAATAAAAATCATTTGGAATTTGTTCTATTGAAAATATAATAATATTATCTTCATTTCATCTGTTAATGTCGAAATCCAATTCACTTGTTTCAATGGTGAAAAAATTCACCGAAGTAGTTACAAGCTGTTCTAGTGACATTGTAATTTTCATCTTAAAGTCACCTATGAATTTTGATTATATCTCAAGATAAAAAGAATGTATTTGAATGAGACTTATATATTTGGATATATAAGGTTTTTATTTAAACTTTATTAGTTTACAAGGAAGTATGAAAAGGCTGTTTTGGTACTCAAAAAAATCAATGAAGTTGTTGTAGTAGTTTGAAAACTCTAGAGTGAACAGATTTGAAAAGATAAAGTATTCAATTTAATGAAAATTATATAGATTTAGGAATTGATATAAACCTAATGGTATGGAAATAAAATAAGTTTATATTGATTTCATCTGTCTACATATAAGCCTAAAAAGGTCATTTTGATATTGAATAAATTGTCTAAAGTTATGCGATGATTTTTCATAACAGTTATTTTTCCAGAATGGTATTGGTTCTGTTTTTCAAAGATATATGGATATGTAAGATTCAAATTGATTTTATTCTTGATTCTTTGTAAATATATTAATACTTCATAAATATAATTATACTAGGCCAAAGGATTAATCTAATATTGAAGAGCTCTAAAAAATTGTTAAAGTATCTAAAGTCAAGCTGTCCAGTTTTCTGAAGGTTTAATAAACCCTACTTTCAAAATAGTGAAACCCTACTTTCAGAATAGTGAAACCCTATTTGGATAGAAAAGTATGGTTAATAAACCCTACATTTGTGAAAAACCACACACTGTCAATTTTTGATAGAAAAGTAAGGTTTATGAACTATACGTTGGTAATGAACCCTACTTTCAGTGAACCATACGCTACATTGGTAATAATCCCTACATTCATGAACCCTACTTTCATGAACCCTACGTCCTTGAACCCTGTATTCCAAGGAGAATGCACTTTACTTTCCTTCTACCGCCTTGTGTTATTTTTCTGAAAAATCAAACTCAGCCTAATGTGTATCTCTTTACAAGATTAAATGCTGCATCTAAAGAGATGGAACTCACTGCATACTTCTACATCTAAAATACAGAATCCTGACCTAGTATATGCTAAGTTTTTAGAGTGTTAAATAGAACTTTTTCTGATAATTAACCTATTGTATATTTCAATAGTTCTCTTCATGTTGATACATCACCTGATGAAATGGTGATCTTTTATGTGATTCAAAAATGAAGGTTTAGATCCACTATTTAAAGATGTAAACTGAAGTTGTGTTTCCACCATGTTTATACGATGAAACGCTGTATGCTGAAAATTGATTTACTGCATCATGTAGAGGCTCATTGTGTATATTTATCATGATAAAACAATTTGAAAATAATGTCATGTGAAGGATAACTCTTCTACGATGATGCAATATGAACATGAACTTGATCAAGATGGAGAATATCGTTACCTCGCCACATCTCACTGAGTTTCATCATGCTAAAATACCTTGAATTCAAAGCCATAACTTAAGATGATTTATACCTGAAAAAAAAACACACTACCTCTAAAAGTGTGGATGGAACAAATATTTAAAAGGTGAAATATATAGAAAGTGGAGCATGGAGTTTAAGTAGTCTAAGGTACTCTGTTTTACATGATTCTTGGTATTTTAAATTGATGCGTTTTTATCTGAAATTATTTCATAAATTTATCAATTAGATCAATAATAATAAATCCAAAAGTTTATGGAAAAATAAATTTTAGAGTTTTTGGTTTAGTATTTATAGGAAAAAATGACCAGTTTATTCTAATGTCATTATTACAGAAAAGCCGGGGTGCACAAAGTTATTCAAATTCAAATATTTGAATTTACATTCAGAAGTTTTCAGAAACTATTTTTAATATATTTAAAGACATTTTAATGGATTTAAATGAGAGTTTTAAATCATTCAACACTACTATTATTATAGAGATATTATTATAAGATTTATTTAACTTATTTTAAATGATTTTATTAGAGATTTATTCTACAAGAATAAAGAGACAATGATGCTATACTATTCTTGGGTTATTTATAAAGGCTATTGTGTCTATTTATTTTGAATACCAAAAGGAAGGTGAGAGAAGTTACTACTTGATATTTATTACCTATATATATATATATATCTCTTTAGTGGGAAAATAAAATATATAAATAAGATGGAAGATGTAAAAACTCTAATGAAAATAAAGTAATAAAATATTCTGCTGCTCATCGTTTTACAGAATAGATAAATATTATTTGTACATACTTATTCTCTCACAATGTAAAGAAGAAGTTAGTTTTCACAACATTAACTAATCTATTTGCTTCTATTTAAAGAAGAAGAAGCCTGCACGACATAAAAAAGAAGTAAGCCTGCATAACATTGACTAATCTATTTGCTGTTGTTTAAAGAAGAAGAAGCCTACATGATGTTGATTATTATTTTTCTGCTACTGCTGTGAATTATTGAAGATCATATATATTTGTCATTCGATGCTGCAACTGTGATCTAAACCTTTTTCGCAACAAACTTCATCTCATCTATTATATTTAGAGTATCTGTTGTTTGGACTCAGTCATGGTGGAGTGTCAACTTCTTAGACTAAGCTATAGATATTTAAAAGAACTATAAGGCCCTGTAAAAGCCTTGTAAGGTGTCAATGACCTATACTTAGCTATAGAGGTCTCTAGATAAGAGTACATACAAGTGAAAATAAAAAATATCGTGGAGTATATCTTTGGTGGAGTGGACTAGGGGATTTATGTGCCTCAAACCAGCATACATCACTGTGTTATTTTATTTTATTTATTTTTGATTCTTGCACATATTTAAGAGAGAAGGAAATGATCTCTCTATTTCAAGAGGGATGTTTTAGTTTTTTCAATTTTTTTAAAAGGAAACAACCCACCTCCCTCTTTTGTCTTCATCATAGCCATTCCGACCTAATGACCTCTTTTATCATCAAAATAAATATCAAGTCCAACACACTGGATATAAGGCCCCAACCTTAAAAATTACATAATCTTGAGTTAAGTCAAGAATTTACCTTGAATATCTTTTCAGGTTTATATTTTTAGAGAATTAGGTCACAACTATTACATTACATATCAAATATTACAAAGTAGACACTTCTACTCTATCCAATTTTCTTTTTACAATAATAAAACTTTCTTAAATAAAAACAAGAATTATTTTCTTGATATAAATATTCTTTAATTCTTCATTTCTCTTACCCTTCCTTATACCCTGTGAAAAACATTTCAAAAACTTGGGATGAGCATAAAAATCTCAGTAAGGGATATAAAATCAGGAAAGAAAACATTAGTCCATGAATACATTCAAATCAAAGAAGTCATACTTTTCAATCATAAAACATAATCTCTTTAACATACATCATGAAATCATAATATTTATAAATAACACATAGAAATCATAAATCATAAAGGTAACTTATGGAATCCATAAAATACTTACATTTTAGATTTCATAGCCACACAAGGAGTTAATATTGGAATACCCATTATAGTATATCCATAAATCTCTTAGGATAAACATTAACGTTTACCTCCATCACGTTACCCAATGCATTGGAGAGCTATCCTGGGCTCACCCACCCTAGGTTTATCATTGAACCACCTATATTTGGTTTATTATGTAACCACCCGTCAATTTCCAAATACCATTACATAATAATAACACATAAAAGATTGAAATTATCAACATTTCACTCATCAATCACAAGAAATCAATTCAAGATATTCAATCCATTTCGAAAACCATTTAAAACATTTAATAAAGAGATTTTTGAATCAAAGTGTCCCATACCAGTTTAAAGCATTTAAAGAAATTAAAATTTTAAAAAACTAATGTCCATATAAATAAATACTTAAAACCATTTTGAAAACATGGACATTAATGAGAAATATTTAGAATATTAAGTCTTTAAAACATTTAAAATGATTTTTTAGTTAAAGAGTCCCTTACCACTTGAGAAACTCTTTAATATAATTAATTAAGGAATAAAATTAAACAAAACTTATTATATCATGAGAATAAGGATATTCATGATACAATATGTCAAAGGGAAATATATACACTATAAAAGTTAATTGGTTCATGACAATAAATAAGTCCTGATGGAATGTATATTGAGAGGAAATCCCTTAAAAAGATCATATCCTTAGATAAAGGATAGATAAATGACATAGTTATATGTGAAAAATATAAATAAACCCAATATAAATGGATATTAAGTGTAAAAAAATAATAGGTAATTCACACATATTCTTGGAAAAACAAAACCAATGAAATGGATATTTAACTCAAATGAAATGAGATTGAGTTAAGATTTCACTTACAAAGTTTGTATAAATGACGTAAGAATTTATCAATGGGGTGATTATGTGTTGAAAAAGTATATCCACAAAAAGGGAAGTGGAAAATATAACATTAATAAATAAATAGTGATTACACACATAATCTTGGCATGATATAATCAATGAAGTATTCATAAAACCCAATGAGAGGAGATTGATTTTAGAAATTCCCTTACAAAAATTCAGCAGCCTAAAAATGTCACCTAAAAATTCAGAAAATGAGTTGATGAGAGTGAAAAGGGTATCTCATCACTTGGATATAAAATGTATAGCAATAAAGATATATAAGAACATATCCCAAAATAAGAAAATGGAAATTAAAAGACATAACATAAAGGAAGTCTTTGACTAAAAGAGGAGGATGAAAGATTCCCTTACCTTGAGTCTGACATGTCACGTATGTTCCTTGTTCTTCCTGAATAATAAACTAAAGTTAATTTATACTTTCTTAAGTACATTTTTCATTTTTATTATTCCTTTTATATCACTTATTACATCGTTATAAACATTATATAATTATTTAAGTTAATATAAGTCGTTTTGTCGATATTTGGTACTTGAGTCGAAAATGATCTTGTTATAATTAAAAATTATCCATGTGGTCAAAAGTTAATTATCTACAGAATATTATTAATGATTTAAATATCATATATATCTAGTATATATGTATTTATAATAGTATATAACATTTGGAGATAAGAAATGAAATGAATGTTTCATGAAGACAGTAAGCCGTACGTACACATGAATGCTGCTTTTATTTATTTGTCACATTAAAGAAATATAAACTAAATGATACATAGGTATATTATAATTAAAGAATAATATCATATTATATATATGTTACATAAGTTCATTTAATCTATCCTTTATACGTTCCATGTATCTCATGAACAAGTCATACCACTTTGAGGGGGCGGTAGTCCGCACTTCCTCAAATGAAATTATCGTATTTACACATCATGAAAAGAATAACGGTATGTGTATAAATACAAATTATAGTATAATAGAGAAAATATAAATATAATATATATCATATATAAATACATTTCCATCATAATTTCCACCATGATAGGTGGTAGGGGAAAATTGAACAATCATCGTTTCGTGAGGCAATAGTTCGCCGTCCACAGAAATAGTATGTTCATATCCATTAGATGGAGGTGTGTGTAAGTGTAGTTATAATCCTTATCATAACAACATCATAGTATACTTATGATACTGGTGTTTTTATTTAATCAAATATTATGAATAAAATAGGGAGTTAAGAAGTAAAATAATTGAAAGGAACTTTAGAGAAGATGCTACCTCTTAAAACGTGTAACTCACTTGATTTGAGCCAAAATGCTTTCTTGAATTGCCTTCTACCTAAGGTAAGGATTATAGGAGGAATATATGGATATTTTGATCTTATTTGGGTAGATTTTGTACGATCTAAGGGGATTGAGAGTTGTGATTAAATGGCTAGAGGTGATACCCTTTTATAAGAGGGAGGAGGGGCACTTTAGGAAAGTTTGAAAGTATTATTTTATTATAAAATTATTTTCAGTTTAAATTGTTCCAAAGTAATTTATTTCATAGATAAGATACGTTTTGTTCTAAAACCTCTAAACCAATATGTTTTAGACAAGTCTATCTCACAAATTTAACCTTATCTTTTAGCTTTAACCCTTAGTTAACTAATTTAACTCTTACCATGTCTTCTTGTATATTCATACTATATGGTTAATATAGTTACTATAAAATGAAAATTGAACCTAAAGTGGTTAATTAATGACATGTTAAACATTATCTAAGTAATTTGGCCAAATATTAGATTTTTATGACTATTATATTATTTAATAAAATAGTATTTGTTTTAAAAACTCATTTATGTTAATTTTTATACTATTCATATCATGACTTTTTTAAAAACCCATAAAAACTTGATTCTTTCGAAAAAAAATTCATAATTCAAAGATAAAAATTAATAATCATCCATAATTTTTTTATGAAAAGTGTCAAAATAAATTTATTTTAATATTTATAATCTTTAAATCTTTCATTAATAAGATAATCACTACATCATCATTGTGTCATAAATAAATTTATTTATTTGATGTATACAAATTATAAATAAAATACCATGATGTAGGAAATAATTTTATATTTATAATTAATATTTTTATTCGAATATATACCTTATATAAACCCATATAAAAATTGTTTTACTAAAAGATACATGTTTATGTTACAGTTTTCTTTACTTTAAATTAATTCTTATAAAATGTCATTTTCACATCAAAGTGGCTCCATGGGGTCCCAAAATTGAACCAAGGATGCACACGGTTGGAAATATCTCATAAAATAATATTATTACACATGTTAGGGTAATTTAATATTATTATAATATTATTTTTTACCTTTATTTACCGAATTTACCCTTTAACCATGGTAAATAAAATAATTACTAAAGTTACTATTCATAATGTCTAAAAATAAAAGGTACCTATTTACACAATTTGGACCTCCTGATTCTAAATATGGAATCCATTTTTCAAAATTAAAAACATATAAGTTTAAATAATTAATTTAAAATTAATTCCCATTGTCAAAACCCAAAACAGGTTTTTAAGAAGTAATAACTATCAAAGGATTGACATGTGTTTCTGTTCAATTTCAAAGTGAAATTACTTCCAATGACCAAAATTGAATTAAATGATAAAAATATAACCCAATTATACTTTAAAACCAATTAAAATAAAAATCTAACTATATAAATAAATTAGATGAAAAAATAGTTTTGAATTAAAATGCAGTATTTTTTCACTATTCATTAAAAAATGAATTTTATCAGAAATATACCAAAAGTTCATCCAAAGTAAATATTTATGTCCCAATTATATAAAATAATTTTATTTTTTCCAATAAAACATATAAAAGTGACAAAAACTAGATTTAAAAATGGTTCTCTATCAAAAGGTGGTAAAACTGCATTTTTAGAAAAATAATTCTTTTATCCGAAAAATTGAATTTGTTATTATATCATATCTAAAAAAGATATAATATGAATTTAAAACATTAAATTGAATATATATCATATATTTTAATTAAATAAAAATCCAGAAAGAGTGATACGAAAACACAATTATTCTATTTTAAATAGGTTTTCATAAAAACACATCCTTTATATTAAATTGGTTTTTATTTCCATTTATAATAAATTTGGTAACTAATGAATAATTATTTAAACACGTGTAAACCATATTTCAAAATTTATTTGATACTATTAATTCACTCCATTATAACTACTAGATGTTAAGTACCATTTAAAAAAAAAATATTATTGTATTATATTTCCGTATAACTCAAAGTTGTGTGAACCATAAGATTTTGGAGAAACCCATTGTTATGTGTCGAGTAAGCTATCAGAAGAAGAATCCCCTTTAACATAAAATTAATATCTTATTCATAAGTATTAATAGAAATAAAAAAGTATTATTCTATAAATACCTGGGTCGTTACATCCTTCCCCCCTTTTGAAAATTGCATCCTCATAATTTTAAAATTAGGCTCGGAAACTTCATTGAAAGCCCCACATCTGAAAAAGAGTCAATAAAACTAAAAATTTAAAAGAAATAAGGATAAGTACGAAGGTAAACCAAGATAACATATACTAGTATTCCATGAAAACATTGATATGTAAGAGAAAAATAACCATCAAGTTCTGATGGAGAGTGATAGGAAATATGATTAAGAGAAAGTTAAATACCCGAAAACCTTAAACTTGTGATGGGTTAATCAGTATTTGATTCCCCAGTATGAAAAGTGAACGGAAAATTTTTTTGTTTTAAGTTATGTTTCATAATGTTAAGGAATTTATTTATGAGGCTGACTAAGAACATAAGGAAATATACTTATTTTTCAAGTAGAGTTTCATCCTTTAATAAATTTCTACCACAAACTCATCTTTTCTACAAACGATGAGTATTCATGATGAAATAGTCACACCTAAAGTTTTATAATAAACTTATAGAGAATCACATAATCCAAAAAATATTAACTATATATTTCCCTTGTCTTTCTACATTAACCAAAACAAAAATGGTTAGTACAAGATTAAATAATCCCCAAAAAGGATAATCCTTTATAAAAATAAATACTACTCTTAATCTACAAAATTCAACAAACAATACCCAAAGTTCAACAAAGACCATTAAATACAAATTTGACCTTATAATTATTCAAAATAATCCAAACTAAAATTGAAACCCAAAACTCAGAATAATTTGATCACATAGTCTTCCACAATAAATCTTAACATTTATATCCAAATAACTTCGACTACTCTTAAAGTATCATACTGAAAATTAATTAACCTAATCACATATTTTCCAAGATAGGTTAATCATTTCCATAAATAACCCAAATATCCATAAGTTCACAAAAAAACATAGATTCTTCCAAAATAAAATTCAACCATTACTCCTGAAATGAAATCCCATAGTATTTTATTTTTCTTAGGCATATAGTGTTCCCAAATGAGTAAACATCTTCTAAAATAACATTTATAACTTAATCACCAAATCATTTTCCTATACTAATGATATCCATTTCATAAAACATAACTTACAAAATCAACTTATTCTTGATCCATAAAATCATTTAACTAAAAATAATAAGTTATACTAACCAGGGAATTCACGTAGGTTAGTGGTAGGCGATGCACCCCTGTCGCCCTTCAGTTGTGGGTTCTATTCCCATGGCCTTACCAGATGCGATGGGTTGTCACCCATCTTATGGGTTGTCCTTTTTATAAAACTCAAAAACAACCCTAACATGTTTTAACCTCAAATGTTGTCTTATACCTATCATTTTCATCCCAACTCATTAAGACCTCAACATCTTAATGAGGTCTTATATATATTGTCATTTTTTTATTTTACCTCCATATGATAAAATAAAACTATTACCAATAGAAAGAACATCATACCTTGATCATGGTATCCACATGGTTTCATCGTCATCTTGTTCATATAGGTATAAGGTCCATGCATTGCAACAATGATTTAGAGATCCTTCAAAATCATTTTCTTCCTTCATCCAAATACACCTTGTAAAACTTGGGTCATATGGGTGTTCTTAGAAATATAGTTTCGGAAAATAGTCATGTATGACATATAATTTCAAAAAATCTGATAAAACATGATTTTTATAAAACATTCGGACTGAGTTTGAGTTAAAACTTCCAATTAATGGTCCTTTTAAAATACCATAAGTATGTGCTAAGAGAATATATTTTAAAATAAAATATAAATAGGTTGCGCAAGGGTCTCCTTCTTCAACACCTTTTTTAAAATCATAATATTCTTCAAAATCTTGTGATAAGGTAAAATATTTGAAAATTCCTTGATAATATTTAAATTTCTTGAAAATATGATAATATTGAGAAAATAAGATTTTATTAAATACAACCCATGACCCAAGATGGTATCAAGGTATAGTGGAGGTGTTTGATATCTCAAACAACTGCTTTCAAGTGAGTTGTATGATAGAAAAAGTTTCACAATCATCCGAACATGACTTTGAAATAATTATTGCAAGCATGTCATCAGGAAGATATAGTAATGTTGTTTAAGATCCTCCTCCTTCCATTTTTAATTGACTTCCCTTGATCTGAAAAAGTTATAAAACAAGGATTTAACTGAAATAATAGACATAGGGACTAACCACGTGTTTAACAAAAACTCATAATCCCTAAATTTGTCTAAACCTTTCCTCCGATACCTATTATTAGACCCCAACCTTAAACATTACATAATCTTGAGTTAAGTTAAGAATTCACATTGAGGATCTTTTCAGGTTTAGAGTTTTAGAGAATTAGGTCATAACTATTACATTAAATCTCAAATATTACAAAGTAGACACTTATACTCTATCTAATTTTCTTTTTACAATAATATAACTTCTTAAATAAAAACAAGAATTATTTTCTTGATATAAATCTTCTTGAATTATTCCTTTATCTTACCCTTCATTATAACCTATGAAAATCATTTCAAAAACTTGGGATGGGCATAAAAAGATTAGTAAGGGATATAAAATCAGGAAATAAAATATTAGTCCATGAATACATACAAATCAAATAAGTCATACTTTTCAATCATAAAACATAATCTCTTTAACATACCTCATGAAATCATAAGATATACGAATAACACATAGAAATAATAAATCATAAAGGTAAATTTTGGTATCCATAACATACTTACATTGTATATTTCACAGATACATATGGATTTACATTTGGAATAACCATCATAGTATATTCCCTAAATCTCTTAGGATAAACATTAACATTTACCTTCGTCACGTTACCCAATGAATTGGAGAGCTATCTGGGGATCACCCGCCCTAGGTTTATCACGAAACCACCAGTATTTGGTTTATCACATAACCACTCTTCAAATGTACAAATACCATTACATAATCATAACACATAAAAGATTTAAATTATCAACATTTTACTCATCAATCACAAGAAATAAATTCAAGATATTCAATCTATTTACAAAATAATTTAAAACATTTAATAAATAGAGTTTTTAATCAAAGTGTCCCATACCGCTTTGAATATTTTAAAGAAATTAATATTTTGAAACATTAATTTCCAAATAAATAAATCCCTAAACCCATTTTTAAAACATGGAAATTAATGAGAAGGATTTATAAGATTAAATCTTTAAAAAATTTAAAATGGTGTTTTAGTTAAAGAGTCCCTTACCACTTGAGAAACACTTTAATAAAAACCATTAATAGATAACATTAAAAAAAATTATTATATCATGAGAATAAGGAGATTAATGATATAATATATCAAAGGGTAATATATAAACTATAAAAGTGAATTGGTGCATACCAACAAATCAGTCTCGATGGAATTTAAATTGAGACGAAACCCCTTAAAAAGATAATATCCTTAGATAAAGGATAAATAAATGACATAGTTATGTGTGAAAAATATAAATACAACCAATATAAATGGATATTAAGTGTAAAAAAATAATATGTTAATCACACATATTCCTGAAAAAAAAACCAATTACATGGATATTTAACTCAAATGAAATGAGATTTAGTTAATATTTCCCTTACAAAGTTTGTATAAATGATGTAAGAATTTATAAAGGGGTGATTATGTATTGAAAAAGTATATATACACAAAGGGAAGTGAAAATTATAACATTAATAAATATACAGTGATTCTACACATAATCTTGGCATGATATAATCAACAAAGTATGCATAAAACCCAATGAGAGGAGATTTATTTTAAAAATTCCATCACAAAAATTTGGCAGCCTAACAAGGCCATGTAAAAATTCAAAAAATGAGTTGATGAGAGAAAAAAGAGTATATAATAATTTGGACATAAAATTTATATAAATAAGGATATATAAGAACATATCCCAACATAAGAAAATGGAAATTAAAAGACACAACATAAAATAAGTCTTTGACTAAAATAGGATGGTGAAAGGTTCCCTTACCTTGAGTCTGAATCATCACGTATGTTCCTTATTCTTCCTGAATAATAAAATTAGGTTAATTTATAATTGGTTCAGAAACTTTTTCATGTTTATTATTCCTTTTATATCACTTATTACCTCTTTATAAACATTACATAATTGTTTAAGTTAATATCAGTTGTTTTGTCGATATTTGGTGCTTGAGTCGAAAATGATCTTGTTATAATTACAAATTGTCGATGTGGTCAAAATTAAATTATATAAAAAATAGTATTCATGATTTAAATATCATATATATCCAGTATATATGTATTTATAATAGTCCATAACATTTGGAGATAATAAATGAAATGCACAGTTCATAGATACAGTAAGCCGTACGTACACATGAACGCTTCTTTCATTTATTTGTCATATTAAAGAAATGAAAAATAAATGATACATAAGTATATTATAATTCTATTATAGTATCATAAGATATATAAGTTACATAATTTCATTAAATCAATACTTTATACATTCCATGTATGACATGAACAAATCATATCACTTTTAGGGGGTGGTAGTATGCACTTCCTCAAATGAAATTATTGTATTTACACATCATGAAAAGCATATAGGTAAGTTTGTAAATAAAATTACAGAATAATAAAGAAAATATAACTATAATATATATCATATATAAATACAGTTCCATCATAATGGCCACCATGAGAGGTGGTAGGGGAAAATTGAACAATTATCGTTTCGTGAGGTAGTAGTTCACCGTCTACAAAAATAGTATATTCATATCCATTAGATAGAGGTGCGTGTAAGTGTAGTTTGAATAATTCTCATAAAAAAATTCCTAGTATATTGAGTATACTATTTTTGTTATGTAATTAAATAATAATAATAGAATAGTGAGTGAATAAGTAAAATAATGGAAAGGAACTTTAGAGAAGACACTTACTCTCAAAATGTGTACCTCCCTTGATTTGTGCCAAAGGGCTTTCTTGAATTGCCTTATGCCTAAGGTAAGGATTATAGAAGTAAGATATGGATATTGAAAGCTTATTTGGGTATAGTTTGGATGAGATAAGAGGCTTTATAGGTGTGATTAAATAGGTAGAGGTGATTCCATTTTATAAGAGGGAGGATGGGAACTTTAGGAAAGTTTGAAAGTTTTATTTTATTATAAAATAATTTTCAGTTTTAAATGGTCCCAAAGTCATTTATTTAAAATATAAGATAAATTTTGGTCGAAAAAACCTCAAACAATAGGTTTTAGATAAGTCTAGGTAACAAATTTAACCTTATCTTTTAGCTTTAACCCTTAGTTAACTAATTTAACTCTTACCATGTCTTCTTGTATATTCATACTATATGGTTAATATAGTTACTATAAAATTCCTATCAAAACTCAAGTGGTTAATTAATGACATTTTCAACATTATAAAAGTAATTTGGCCGAATATTATATTTTTAGGAGTATTATATAATTTAATAAAATATAATTTGTTTTAAAAACTCATTTATGTTAATTTTTATACTATTCATATCATGACTTTTTTAAAACCCATAACAACTTGATTATTTAAAAAAACTTTATTAATTCAAATATAACAAGTCATAATAATACATAAAATTTGTGTATGGCATAAAAAGTTTCAAAATAAATTTATTTTAATATTTATAATCTCATTTATTTAAATCCTTTATTAATAAGATAATCACTACATCATCATTGTGTCATAAATAAATTTATTTATTTGATATATAATATTTATAAATAAAATAAAATGATGTAGGGAATATTTTTATATTTATAATGAATATTTATAGTCTAATATATCCATTATATAACCCCATATAGAAATTGTTTTACTAAAATATACATGTTTATATTACATTTTTCTTTACTTTAAATTAATTTTTATAAAATGTCATTTTCACATAAAAGTGGCTCAATGGGGTCCCAAAATCAACCCAAGGATTCACATGTTTAGAAATATCTCATAAAATAATATTAGAACACATTTTAGGGTAATTTAATATTATTATAATATTATTTTTTACCCTTATTTACCAGATTTACCCTTTAACCATGGTAAATAAAATAATTACTGAAGTTACTATTCACATTGTCTAAAAATAAAAGGTACTTATTTAAATTTTTTTTACCTAATGGTTCCAAATATGGAATAAATTTTTACAAATTAAAAACATATAAGTTTCAGTAATTAATTTAAAATTAATTCCTATTGTTAAAACCAAAATGCAGGTTTTTAAGAAGTAATAACTATCAAAAGATTGAGATGTGTCTATGTCCAATTTCAAAGTAAAATTACTTCCAATGAAAAAAATTGAATTATAATATAAAAATATAATCCAATTATACTTTAAAAACAATTTAAAGGATAATATAAATATATAAATAAATTACATGAAAAGACAGTTTTGAA
This sequence comes from Viscum album, assembly GCA_963277665.1. Classification (NCBI taxonomy): domain Eukaryota; kingdom Viridiplantae; phylum Streptophyta; class Magnoliopsida; order Santalales; family Viscaceae; genus Viscum; species Viscum album. The sequence continues at coordinate 736,758,726 of OY728125.1, read as the reverse complement.
TTAAAATGCAGTATTTTTTCACTATTCATTAAAAAAATGAACTTTATCATAAAAATACCAAAATTTCATCTAAAGTAAATTTTGATATCCCAATTCTATAATATTAGTTTAGTTTGTCAAATAGAACATATAAAAGTTACAAAAACTAGATTTAAAAAGGGTTCCCCATCAAAAGGCGATAAAACTGCATTTTTAGAAAAATACTTTTTTTATCCGAAAAATTGAATTTGTTATTATATCATATCTATAAAAAATATAAGATTAATTTAAAACATTAAATTGAATATATATCATATATTTTTCATTAAATAAAAATCCATAAAGAGTGATATAAAAACACAATTATTCTCTTTTAAATAGGTTTTTATAAAAACACATCCTTTATCTTCAATTAGTTTTTATTTCTATTTCTAATAAATTTGGTAACCAATGAATCATTATTTAAAAATGTGTAAACCATATTTCAAAATCAAGTTGATACTATTCATTCTCTCCATTCCAATAGTTAGGCATTAACTACCATTTAAAATAATAATAATATTATTGTATTATATTTCAGTATAACTAAAAGTTGTGTACAACGTAAGATTTCAAAGAAACCCGTTGTTACATGTCAAGTAAGCTGTCATAAGAAGCGTCCCATTTAACATAAAATTAATAAATTTTTCATAAGTATTAATAGAAATAAAAAAGTATTATTCTATAAATACCTGGGTCTTTACACTGGACTTCCTAAAACCCAAAGTTCAGAAGCATAATATTCCCTACCTAGAATCTCAGTGATCACATGAATCAAAAGTAATGATTAAAAAATAAAAATTTATATATTTTTTAATAAATCCTATCACTCAAAATCACTCAATAAACTCACTAGAAAACACTACAGTCATAAGCTCTGAATGTAGAGTGATGATGTATGGATTGATTGTAAGTTATCTTAACATATTGTAACCATACTCTTATACTTTAATGAATGATATAATTATGTAGGAATTAGTTTAATAACACCCAATAATAATGTAATCAAACTTTAAGTTTAATTACAAAAACATTATAATTAGATCACCTACTTCTATTGTTTCACTTCAACACAACTTCTCAAAGACCTAGAAATTAATTGTAGCATATTTAGTTAACTAGAAATTATAATTAGAAGTTATTATTTAAAGAAAAATATACTAAAATTACTTCCATGTAAATGAAACTAAACAAGTAGTGCATTGTGATTCATAAAAAAATGATCCGGAAGATGTCATTTTAGGAAAATAACTATATAATAACTTGGATAAACTCTTTATATTGGATAAAACTCCCTTTATCCTTATATTATTTTCAATTATGTTATATATTTTCAATGAATCATAAATCGTGTATAAAAAAATCATCTCATTTTATTCATAACTACTCTTTGTTAACAAATAAATTCTTTTATCACATAAGAAAAACAAGATAAAAATACACAACCTTTTTCAAATCCATCTGAGATTTAAATATTAATTTATATTCTAAATATTCATTATAAAAAACATTTATAATATATTTTAATGAACCCTAAAATATCCATTAATTTTTACATTTATTTTTAACCTCTGTATATTTACAACATTTGTAAAGCATACATTTGGTGTCCTATACCCCTCAAAATTGAATAATTTATTCCATAACACTGATACCTAATATGAGATAAAACCCCTTATGGAATCCCATATAGTTCCATTGAATATAATTATTTCAACTCCTTCCTAAAACATCCTTTTAGTTTCAATAACCATGGATGATAATTTCACCATCTAATATTTATCTTCTAGATCAAAAGTTTAGCCAAATGTACTATCCACACAATACATGAGATTGAACATATCATATCTTACTCATCTATCCCCAATACTTAGAGGAGTTAAGGTAATGGTTTTATCAAACTTATTTATATCATCAAAACTTTTCAAACAATGGTTAAAAAATTAATTTCATATCCAGGAAAATCCTTAAAGGAAACCTTTAGCCTATAAGATCCCATCATTTTAGGTACATACCTCTTTGAGTTTTGGTGGAACCTATTTTAGTTGGGTTCTTATTATTTTAAATATTAGTTAAAAAACCTTTTATTTGTGGGATTGATAGATTTTTCTGGGGGAAAATGAACTAAAGTCTAGGGATGTATGTTTCTTTGAATTAATGGATTCTAGGAATAAATATGAAAAATTATTAAGAGAATTTTCTTTGGGGGTCCTATTTGACCTAGGTATTTTCCTAAGTCTTTTTAAAAAATCTTCCCACTAGACACTTTTATTCCATGAATTGTTTACATGATGTAAATCCTTTGTTGGGTTGATGATGTGAACCGGTACAAAGCATGAATAGTTTACATGCCATCGAATTGGTTTATGTCATAAAAAAGGTCGATCAATGTTTATTTAACTCAAGGTGAAATGTTTTTGGTTTATATTATATGTCATGAAATTCTTGTTCTTAAATGGGTTCACATCATGAATGTTTTTGGATTAGTGATTTTAAACCATGCTTCACATATGATTTATTTTCATTGTATTGTGCAGCTTCCCCTCTCAAATCCTAGGGTGACTTTAGGTAATTGTTTTTGGAAATTCCTTCCCTCCAGTATGTCTCTATCTAGAATTTGATCTTTGGTAAGTTCCTCCTCTTTGGTTTCCCCCTTTTTACAATATCCTCCATTATAGTGGTGTGATATCTTATCATCCATTGAATTGGGTTTTCGATCTAGATGATTGTGTGATCTAGGTTTCATTTTTTGATATCCTTATCCTTTTTTTCTCCATGGGTGTTCCTAATTGTGGGTATTTATTTGATATCTGGATTAAGGTTGGCGGTTTAGAACTTTTCCCAAAAGTATATTTCCAATTATTTAGGCATGTGAAATAATTGCAATCATGTAGTCATGTTGTGTGTGTGACCCAAATAATTTATTAAATCTATGTTTGATGAAAATTAAGTTTTTAGATCTCCCATTGGACCCTGTTGGGTCCATTGGTGTTAAGACTGCTTTTGCAGCCACCCATGTACTGATTCTTACCTTAAAGTTATAATGAATTATAAATTATGAAAATTATGTTTTGTATTAACAACATGAATTGAGAAATCAACATGTTATAGCTTGAAAAATGAATTGAGATAAATAATAACTTGTTAGGTTTGATAGCGGTGATTTATCCTATCATAGGAGAATCTAATAATTGAGAATATATAACTGGTTAATATAGTAAGAGAAATTAACCAACTAGGCATGTGATATGAATGGATATGAAAGGTATACATGGTTTTCTTGTATATATGTTTACTGATATAATTCCTGAGGGATTTCATCACTATCTTGTGAGATGTGGCACCGGTGGTTCATCCTAACATAGAAGAACCCATTGATTGAGCTAATATTCACCCCTTGTAATGTTCATATGGGAAGAAGTAAGTGACTCTAGTATGTTAATTCACATGAAGTCCAGTATGAGATGGTTAATTTCCCCTTGGCATGGTATTGTGACATGGGAAGACATAAGTGAATCAAGCATGGAAATTCTCATGGATTATATTTGTGATTCTTGAGACATGGTACAAGTGATCCATCCTGATGCAAGAGGATTAAATATGTGATAGAGAAATCCGACATAGAGATGAAGCATGTTTGGATGGCCTTGAGTGTCAACCTAGAACTCAAGGGATGGTAGGTTTATTTTATGTGTTGTATCAATTGATCAAATAATACCCTATTATCACTTTATTGCATGAAATTTCTGTTATGATGATTTTATTTAAACATAGTGGTGTTAACCTACTGAGTTTTACTCACACCCTATTTAGGATGCCATTGGGCACCCAAGCAGATTTCATGGATATAGGTTTGGATAAGGGAAACATACCTTACTATTGATTTTTATTACTGGATTGGTTAGATATTGGAGATTGTACCTATGACAATCTTACATTTTTATTACATAATATTTCATTACATTTTATCTTTTAATGTTTAGTGTCTTGTAAATTAGGTACATATTACATGAATACTTAAAAAGATTATTCTATTCCACATGAAAGGATTATTCGAGGTTCATCCTAAGTACATTTAGTGTTTCTCATAACCTGGGTACATACATAAAAGGAAAGGGGTGATCATAAATCCCAATAAGGGAAAAATAAACACTTAGAATGTGAGCAAGAGGCATATAACTAGGGATGGTCATATGAAAATGAGGCATACCATAAAAGAAATAACATGAATCAGAGCATGTAAATGTTGATACAATAATTAATTTAGATGTTCATAAGAATATCACCAAGGTCCATCCACAAGGTTTCATAAAAATTACCAAGGTTTTTCACCAATGTATCATAAAAATTACCATGGTTATTCACCAAGGTATCGTAAAAATTACCAAGTCTATTTACCAAGGTATCGTAAAACATGTCATCTCTAGATATCAAATTCTTTACCCAATGCATTGGAGAAATATCAGGGTGAACCATTAATATGTATTTATTTTCATGTGAGCCATATAGATCATAATAAAAAATTTTATAAATAAACCATAGAGAATAAAATAAATGGATTTCATATCAAAATCATGGCGTTTTAAAGAGTGTTTAAGAACATGATCATTATGTCATTTATAACCCACAGAAAGAGAATGAGGGTTTTATGTATGTAAATTAAAAAATAAAATAAATAATTTTTATGTCATGATGACCCCCTAAAAATTAAAGAGTTTTGGGTATTCATATAAAGAAAATAAAAGAATTTCTTGATAAAAAGCGAGAGATTTTGAGATGAAAATTCTGCAGCATAACGACTATGAAACATGGTTTTAGAAAACATTAAAAAGAGAGGGGAAAAGGGTATCCCATCCATAAATGAATCATAATACCTTATAGGGACATAATAAAATGTAAATTATAACTTGTTATGGAAATTTGAAAGACAAACCATACAAAAGAGAACTTGAAAGGAAAAGAGAAGTAGATAATTCCCTTAAGAAAATTCAACAGCCTAACGACGTCACTTAAAAATTTAGAAATTGATTTGATGAGAGAAAAAAGGTTATATAATAATTTAGAAATAAAATGGACATAAATAAGGATATATAATAACATATACCAACATAAAAAAATGTAAATTAGAAGACATAAAATAAAAGAAGTCTTTGACTAAAAGAGGAGGGTGAAATGTTCACTTACCTTGAAGAGTAACTTCTAAAACTATAAGATCAGGACCTTGAGGACTAGAAGAAAACTTGGGAGGAATATTTTATAGGTATAAATAGCATAAAATAGTTAATTATGAGTTTGGAATTAAGATAAATGAAGGAATGGGTGGGTATTTATAATAAAAGAGAGGGAGTTTTTTTATTAATTTCAAAGGACACCTCATTAGTGGTATTTGAAAAACCATGGGCTTACCCATGGTATTGAACACTTGGGACACATAATATCATATTTTAATCCATAAGAGTCTACCATCATCTTATCTTACTAATTACACCATTATAACATAGTTATGATGTCATTAAACATACAGAAAACTCAAAATTGTATTTTTACTATTCATCAAAAATCCAACCGTTTTAAAAAAATCCCAAAAATTCATCCTAACCATTTTTTTATGTGTATAATTAAAAAATAAAATCCATTTTATAAAAATTAATTTCATTTTAAATTTAATTAAATAAATAAAATACTAATACTTAACTAATAAATTTTAAAACATTTATTTACTTGTACTATGATATAATTATATCACGTTACCATTTAATATGAATAAAATATATTTATACTTCCTTAGTTGAGGTTACTATTACATTGGTAAAATTACCATTCATAAGGGTAAAATTACTATTCCAAAAGGTTCAAGTTACTATTCACCAAAAAAATTAAGTTGATCCTATTAGACTCTAAATATCTCCCTGACCGCAACAATGTATGTCTGTTTTTTGAAAATCATTTCAGAGAATTTTTTTTTAATAATAAAATATTTTTTACTATCTTTCAAAGAAAAACTATTTATAAAATAATATTCATCAATTAGACACTATTCCCCCAATACAACTCATAAAAAAAACTATTCATCGAAAAATTTAAACTTCATATAAAACTACTAAAAATTCACCCATGAATAATTTTGAAATTTAAAATTCAAAAATGATATTTATTTTACCATAATAATTCTGTAAGTATGAGAAATTTAAATTTTAAATATAAAAATACCTATTTATTACAAGTAATAGTGGATAGAAAATGAATAGTGAAATTGCATAGAGAAATTTCTGACACTTAAAAAAAATAAAATTATTTTATCATTTACATTTAAAAAGGGGTGTTTTAATCATACTATTTAATTAAAATAATAATTAGTCAAAATAAATTAATTTTATATAATAATTATATCATTTCTGAAAAGTACAATTTGGGTTTGAAAATACAATTTATCAAAATTTTCTCAATTAAACATATATTTTATTAAGAAAAACAAATCTTAAATGTGTATATCCCATTATTGTTCATAGTTATACTAATCCAAATTTATGCATGATGTATAATGTTATCATTAAATAAAAAATTAATTCTATGTGATTATATTTTAAAACATAATAAAAAGTTATTGGGTGGAGATAGATCCATAAATAAAAGAAGTACATTTTTTCAGGTCATTATATTCTGCCCCCTTAAATAAATTGCATCGTCACAATTTTCTCTTATCAGAAATTTTTTACTCTTAGGAAAATTTAAATTATAAAGTAATTTCATGTATTAAAAACTATTATTCTTAACAACAATTACATTTTCTATAAATCCTTTATAATGATTCATAAAAAGCTTGTGATTAACAAAACATATCCCCCATGAGTGTCACAAACCAGAAGTGCAGCAAGGCCTATTGTCGTGCACCAGTTCACATTCGAGTCTAGATCAAAGTGGTGTTTTCAGGTTTTACCCCTAGATACTTCTATTCTAGAGCCACATCCACTTGTTCATATCCATACAAATATTTATTTGTTCATAAACTACTTACTTAACATTTCACCAAAATACCATGAAATTTTCCTATATCTAAACATTTCTACAGGGTTCTTCCTAAATTTTTCATATCCTAATTTCCACAAATAAATAAACTATAATTTTATACCAACTATGAGAATCATGTATTTTTATTACATAACATATCATTACATTTTACAAACAGATAATCTTATAAAGTTTAGTGTCTTGTAAATTAGGTATATATTACATGAATACTTAAAAAGATTATTCCATTCAACATGAAATGCTTCTTTAAGGTTCATCCTAAGTAAATTTAGTGCATATCATAACCTCGGTACATAAATAAAAGTAAAGTGATGATCATAAAGACCAATAAGGGAAAAATAAACACTTAGAATGTGAACAAGAGGCATATAACCAGGGATGATCTTATGAAAACGAGGCATACCATAAAAGAAATAAAATGAATCATAAAATGTAAATGTGGATAAAAAAATTAATTATGACCTTCATAATCTTATCAAACAGGTACATCCTCAAAGTCTCATAAAAATTACCAATGTTATTCACTAAGTTATCTTAAAAATTACCATGGTTATTCACCAAGGTATCACAAAAATTACCAAGGTTATTTATCAAGGTATCATAAAACATATAATCTATAGAGAATAAATTATTTACCCAATGAATTGGAGTGATATTAGGGAATAAACTTAACATGTATTTATTTTCATGTGATCCACATATATCATAATAAAAAATTTCATAAATAACCCATAGAGAATAAAAGAAATGGGTTTCATATCAAAATCATGGCATTTTAAAAAGTGCTTAAGAACCTGATTATTATGTCATTTATAACCCAAAAAAAGGGAATTAGGGTTTTATGTATGTAAATTATAGAATCCAATAAATCATTTTTATATCATGATGTGTAACACCCCAAGTTTTTATGGACCATTTTTTCAAATAAATTAAAATTTTCACTCATATATTGAAATGCACCAAGTCAAACATTCCTTTCACAGTAAACCGACTTGTTGTATGTTACGTGAAACACTGAGTTGGTGTATGATATACAAAAATATGAGTATAGATTTTTTTCAATTTATAAAATAACCATGTTTGGATTATTTTATACACAACACCAAAGGAAGCTTTCACTACACACAACATTGACTTGACTTGCATTACACGCAAGAATGGCCTTCCTCGATAGCTTGTATTGTATGCAATACCGAGTTTCACTAAACAATGATATATTATTAAAATATTATTATTTAATATGATATAAACTATATTTTATGAATAGTATTAACCATATTTTTAATTTTATATACATGATATAAGAATAAATTCAATTTTTCAGATAAAATAAGTATTTTTCAAAAAATACAGTTTTGTCACCTTTTGATGGTGCACCCATTTTAAATATATATTTGAAAACTTTTATATATTATTTTTGAAAAAAAACCTTCCTATTTTTAATTGGGAAATCAAAATTTAATTTGGTTTAATTGTTGGTATTTTTCTGATAAAATTCACATTTTAATAAATAGTGAAAAATAATGTATCTTAATTCAAAATGGCCTTTTCATCTAATTTATTTATATAGTTAGGTTACATTTTTAATTTGTTTTAAAGTTTAATTGGATTATTTTTTCATAATATAATAAAATATTTACCATTGAAATTAATTTCACATTTAAATTGGACATAAACACATGCCAATCTTTTGATAGTTTTTACTTCTTAAAAACCTGCTTTTCGGTTTTGACAACGGAAACTAATTTTAAATTAATTTATGAAAATCATAGGTTTTAAATTTAGAAAAATTGATTCCATATTTGTAATCATAAGGTACAAATTTTTTAAATATGTACCTTTTATTTTTGGACATTATGAATAGTAACTTCAATAATTATTTTTATTTACCTTGGTTAAAGGGAAAATAACGTAAATAAGGGTAAAAAATAATATTATAATAATATAAAACTACCCTAAAACATGTCATAATACTATTTTATGATTCATGTGAGACTAAAACAATCATTAGGCCTAAATTTTGTCACTTTAGAACTACTTGGGTGTGAAAATGAAAGGTTATAATAATTAATTTAAAGTAAAGGGAAATATAACATAAACATGTATATTTTTTTTATTTTGGTTTATATAAATGATATCTTAGACTATAAATATTAATTATAAAGATAAAAATATTTCATACACCATGGTATTTTATTTATAATTTTTATACATTAAATAAATAAATTTATTTATGAGACAATGCTGATGAAGTGATTACCTTATTAATGAAATATTCAAATAAATGATATTATAAATATTAAAATAAATATAATTTGAACATTTTTATGCCATAAAATATTTTTTTAGATTAAATTTACATGTTAGGGATGAGTTAATTCCTTTTAATCTAAGTAATAAAGTTTTTATGACTTAAAAAAAATCAATTACTAAATAGTGTCAAAATTGACATAAATGAGTTTTTAAAAAAAATACTATTTTATTAATTGATATAATAGTACTAAAAATATAATATTTGTCCAAATGACTTATATAATGCTAAAAATTTCATTAATGTTCCAATTTAAGTTGTCTTTTTATTTTATAGTAACTATAGTAACCATATATTATGAAAATACAAGAAGACATGGTAAGAGTAAATGTTTTTAACTAAGGGTTAAAACTAAAAGATAAGGTTAATTTTGTAACCTAAACATGTATAAAACCTAATTTTTGAGAGTATTTATACCCATAATTATCTTATATTTTAAATAAATGAGTTTTGGACCATTATAAACCTAAAATAAATTTATAATAAATTAATATTTTAAGACTTTCATAAAGTGCCCCTCACCCCTCCTATAAAAGGGAACTTATACTTATCTTTTAATCACTCATATAAATCTCTTTTTCTCAGAAAAAACCAGAAAATTTTCTCTCCAAAATTAACTAACTTAATACTAGTGGCAAAACTTTGGTCATAAATCCATCATAGTAGACCTTTTGTGCAAATCAAAAGGAGATTCTCAAAAAGAGGTAATTATTTTATCACATCTTTCAAAATTATTTTCTTCTTATACTTCATATTATTTTGTTTTTCCCATAATAAAGTAATAAATAAAGTATATTATAAATTCTGATATGTTATTATAACTATTTTAAAACCTTATACCTCCTTTTATCCATCCTACATATAACAATATCACCATGCGTGTGTACGCACGACTTACCATCTCCATGCCGTGGTGTAATTTTTTATTCCAGAATACTTAATTTGGATGGGTATAATGATGAGTATAATGAATTTAAATAATTAATATAATATTATAATTATTATATATAATTAATATATCATCCAATTCCATACCATTTAACCATTAAGTGAATGATATCGTTGCTCGCTTGTACGTACGACCTACCGTCTCTACGACGAGATGAGATTCTTTCTTTATGATAACCATTCAACAATTATTATAAAGTATATATAATAAATAATAATAAAATATATGAAATAATAATTTTACTGGATTTATGTATATATATATGTCATTTACTTTCTTCCGTTCAATTCAATAAGGAAACGAAAACATCATCCATGCGTACGTACGACCTACCATATCCTTGAATGGTGTATTCCATTTAATTTATCTATATATTATATATAATTATATACTGAATATTTATGATATATAAATCATGTTTTACATTATATAAGTAATTAAATCATGATCTAGGTAATAATATCAAGAATAAAAAGTCAAAACATGTACGATAAATAAAACGATTATTACCCAAAACGTTGCTTTAACATGGAATTGATAAATAAACGGGTAATATAAAGTCATAAGTGAATTATATATGATATAATTGATATTATTATGGTTCTATTACAAGTAATTAATATGTTTAAACCAACTATATAGGAGTTTTAGACACATACAGAATAAATCGAACCTAGGGTAAGAGATAATTTTGCAATCTCCTTTTTATCTGAGACTGTTTATACATAAGGATTTACTGGGGGTATATTTATCATCCATGTCCATGTTTTATAAAAATGTTTTAATAAAATATTTACTATTCTTATATGTATTTTTAAAGTCATTTTTATCCATTTTTGAGTTTTACTACATGGTATGGACGTAATATTTCTTTCGTTTTCCATATAAGGTACTTTTTGACTTTTTCGGAAAGAGTACGAGAAGAATGTTTTTTTAACTTATATGGCATGAAACGATTTTTACATCTTCATAATTCATTATTTACATGAATATTACTTTAAATTATTTCAATTTTATTTTCAAATAATTTTTTTTATTTTAAAATTTCACAATATTTTGAGAAAAGAAAACATTTTTGAAGAAGAAATGATATTTTCCTTAAGAATTAAGTTCAAGTGTTTCATCAAAATTATTTTCCACCTAAGATGAAAATCTTTAAATAATTTTATGTTTATATAAATATTATTACTATTATTTTATTGTGTTAATTATGGAACAATATTTTATATAGATTATTTTATGATGGAATGATGTTTAAGAAACCCATTTTATTTCTTGAGTTATGCTATGATGAATGAATTATGTTTTTGTGTAACATGTAAGAATGATTTCATTATGAGATGAATGGGACCTATATATTTCTCCAATGCATTGGGTATATATTTATATCTCATTAGATAGGCATGAATAGAATGACAATTAAATCTGGTTAAGTAATACTGGGCTGGAACGATAAGTAAATCAAGTTTAGTAATACATGGATGAAACGAAAAGTAAACCCAATTCAGTAATGGACTTTTTCCACTATGATATTCTTGAAAGCAATGAATTGGATACTATGGAAATCATATTAGGTGCTTATTTTTTTTCCACAATTCCATGTTTTATTATAATTATATTTTATCATGGTTAATGTTCCTTTATGATATATGCCTTGCGTACTGCCAAGCTTTATTTAATGACTCAATATTTTGGTATTTAAACTTTATGTTCATGTTTTTACATTATTATATTTATGGTTTGGTTTATGTTCTCAATGTTTACCCTTAATGAGAATTTGAGCTCACCCTTTTTATGTTTTTTACCTAGGATATAAAGAATGGTTTTAGGTAGGAAAATAAAAGGGGAAGATCTTTATGGGAGATATTAAAGATCTTTAACCAATTTAGAAGATTATGTTCCATATTTCCAAAGACACTAAACTAATATGGTATTTGGGAATATATTTATGTAATTTATTAATTATTACAAAAAATAAATGTAATGTCCATGTATCTCAACCTTGGGTCGTTAGAGTTGGTATTAGAGCAAAGGTTTAGTTAACCTTTGGAAACTAGGATACGAAAACTTTAGTGATACCCCTATAGATATTTCTAAGGTATGTCTAGGGATGTCCCTAAGGGTAAGTATAACTATAGGTTACAGTCCTAGAATTATGGTAATGATCATTAATAACCTAGGATTAAACCAAGTATTTTAGAGATTGAAATTACCCCCCCTTGATTATGTTGTCTTCCTAGTATGATTTTCCCTTATTTTTGGGTTTTATAAAATGGCTAAAAACAGGAGGATTCATGTTAATAGAGAATACAATGGATAGTGGAATGATATTATTCATGATAAACCAAATGAAATGGGTGTTTGAAATTGAAACATTGTTATTATTCATAATCCACAATATCATAATATGATCAATAATCTCAACTTTGGTGAGTTTTCTGACCTAGCTAGTAAGAGAAAGATGAAGTTTCATGGTGATCATAGAGGAAAAAAAGTTCAATTTTTCTCATGTAAATAATGTGAGAAGAGGCATCAAGGATAATGTTTAAAAGGAACTGGAAGATGATTTGGGTGTGGAAAAGAAGGACACAAATCCATTAATTCCCAAGGAAAAGGTTCAGTTAACATAATGGACAAGGATAATGGTATTGCTAAGACATCAATGACGGTTAAATTTTTTAAATGTGGAATGTATGGGCATTGTGAAAATTGATGACCTAATGGAAAATCTCATAAAGAGAATCAACATGGTCATATGGGTAGTATTTATATTGACGACGATGAAGAGACTGCAAATGATATATGAGATGAAAGAAGTGTTAAGGAATAAAACGATGAAGCTCAGTCAATGGTTTAAGAAGATAGTGGAATGATTACATTATTATCAAGAATAATGTTGTATAAGTAATTTTATGGTATTAAGGAATAAGTAAACATCTAAGGATTGTTACACTATTGTTTTTCCTTAATTATTTGGAAGTATATATTGAATGATACCGGTAGCCACTAAAAGTTATTCATATATTTTTGGAAAATGCATGATATGTGAATAATGAAGGGATAAAGAGATAATGAGATGTTTGATAGTGTTAATGAACACATGAATGATATAAGGACAAAGTTATATTATGGTTTTATTATATAGATTTTTTGGTATTTTTGGTGTTTGGAAAGATTTAATTTTGATAGAATGCATATTTTCACTAAGGTTCTATGGTAATTCATGTTATTATAATGTTTTAAGAGAATATACGATTAAAGTATTCACATTTTTGGAATGTGAAAACAAATAACTACATTATGAAATATGGGAGATAAATGTTAAGTTTATTTGTTTCACCTCTTTCTAAAGTTTTATATTTTTAGTTTTTGAAAGGATTTTAATGATAACCATTTATGGATAGTATAAGTTATATTCTGGTTTAAGTTTGTTGGATTAATGTATTATCTCACTATAGGTGGAATTATGCATATATGATATCATTTTCTAACCTTTTTATTGAGAAATATTGAATGACCTATCATTCCATTGCATGATCTTCTAACACTTCAAGAATGTCAAATTCAACTTCATTTCTTTAAATAAGAGATGAAGTGGAAATTGTTTAAGGTACGAACAACGGTGATATTGTACCAAAATAAAGTAAGTATTTATTCTCATGAAAAATTATTCAACTTTAGGGAAAGTATCTTGAAAACCAAAAATGTCATCTTAGTAGCTTCTTATCTGATGAATCAGATGGTCCCTTAAATTAACACATATTTATGGATATCTGGTTGTTTGATTTCTCTAAACCTTGTTCTTTATCACTATCCATCAGAAATTTATGGTTAGATTTTTCTTCCATATCCACGTTTTCACTTTACACCTACATTCAACTACGTGGAAACCGAGTGATGAGTTAATTTGGGTAACCATTATGTTTATAACTTTCTTTTTTAAAATGAAGTTTTAGTATTCCTTTTTTACAATGTGGGTTTCCATGAAAGAAACTTTCAAGCAGTAAAACTTTTATAACCCTAATGAATTTCGTGGGTGAAATTAATTTTAATGGGGGTATAATGTAACACCCATAGTTTTTATGGACCATTTTTTTTGAATAAATTAAATTTTTTATTTATATCTTGCAATACACTAAGTCAAACATTCCTTTCACAGTAAACTGACTTGTCGTATGTTACACGCAACACCAAGTTGGCATATGATATACACAACACTAAGTGTATATTTTGTTCAATGTATAAAATAATTATTTTTTTATTATGTTATACCCAAAACTAAAGGAATCTTGCACTGCACACAACACTGACTTGACTTTCATTACTTGCACGAGCGACCTTCCTCGATATCTTGCATTGTACACAATACCAAGTTTCTCTAAACAAAGATATATTGTTAAAATATTATTATTTAATGGGATATAAACTAGAATTTATGAATATTATTAACCACATTTTTAATTTTATAGACATGATTTAAGAAAAATTCGATTTTTTGGATAAAAGAAATATTTTTCAAAAAATGCAGTTTTGCCGCCTTTTGATGGAGTACCCATTTTAAATATATTTTTTAAAAATTTTATATATTATATTTGACAAAATAAACTTATTATTTGGAACTGACAAAATAAAAATTTAATTTGGTTTAATTTTTTATATTTTTCTGATAAAATTCATATTTTAATGAATAGTGAAAAATACTTCATTTTAATTCAAAACTACATTTTCATCTAATTTATTTATATAGTTAGATTATATTTTTAATTAGTTTTAAAGTGAAATTAGATTATGTTTTTATAATATAATAAAATTTTGGTCATTGTAAGTAATTTCACATTTAAATTGGACATAAACACATGTCAATCTTTTGATAGTTTTTACTTATTAAAAACCCACTTTCTGGTTTTAAAAACAGGAATTAATTTTAAATTAATTTATTCCTATTATATGTTTTGAATTTATAAAAAGGGATTACATATTTGGAATCATATGGTACAAAGTTTTTAAATAGGTACCTTTTATTTTTGGACATTATGAATAGTAACTTCAGTAATTATTTTTATTTACCATGGTTAAAGGGTAAATCTGGTAAATATGCATTAAACATAATATTATAATAATATAAAACTACCCTAACATATGTCATAATCCTATTGGATGAGTCATTGGAAACAAAAAAAATCCTTAGTTAGAAATATTTTCATTTGAAAACCACTTGGGTATGAAAATGACATGTTATAATAATTAATTTAAAGGGAAATATAACATAAACATGTGTATTTTTACTAAAACAATTTTATTTTGGTTTATATAAATGATATATTAGACTATAAATAGTAATTATAAATATAAAAATATTTCCTACACCATGTTATTTTATTTATAATTTTTAGACATTAAATAAATAAATTTATTTATGACACAATGATGATGCAGTGATTACCTCATTAATGAAATATTCAAATAAATGATATTATAAATATTAAAATAAATGTAATTTGAAACTTTTGATGCCATAAAATAATTTTTTGGATGAAATTGACATGAGAGGGAGGAGTTAATGCCTTTGGTTCAAAGGAATCAAGCTGTTATGACTTTAAAAAAAATCAATTACTAAATAGTATCAAAAATGACATGAATGAGTTTAAAAAAAATACTATTTTATTAAATTATACAATAGTCATAAAAATATAATATTCATCCAAATGACTTAGATAATATTAAAAATTTCATTAATTATCCACTTTAGGTTCTCTAGGAATTTTATAGTAACTATAGTAACCATATGTTATGAAAATACAAGAAGACATGGTAAGAGATAATGTTTTTAACTAAGGGTTAAAGCTAAAAGATAAGGTTAATTTTGTGATCTAAACTTGTATAAAACCAATGTTTTGAGAGTATTTTGACCTATAATCATCTTATATTCTAAATAAATGAGTTTGGGTCCATTAGAAACCTAAAATCAATTTACAATAAATTAATATTTAAAGACTTTTCTAAAGTGCCCCTCACCTCTCCTATAAAAGGGAACTTCTCCTTCTCTTTTAATCACAACTTTAAAGCCATTTTTCTCGACCAAAAACTACCCATTTCCTCAAAAAATTTCTCTAAATGCATTTTAGAGGCCAAACTTTGGTTATAAAGCTATCCTAGGGAGACCTTTTATGCAAATCAAAATGAAATACTCGAAAAAGAGGTAATTATTTTATCACCTCTGTCAATTTTTCTTCTTCTTATACTTCCTCTTCTTATGTTGTTCCCATACTAAAGTAATAAATCCAATATATTATACATTATAATATGTTATTATAATTATGATATATCCTTATACCTTCTTTTATCTATCCTATGAATAACAATATCACCATGCGTGCGTACGTACGACTTACCGTCTCCACACCGTGGTGTAATTTGTTATTCAAAATACTTAATTTGGATGGGTATAATGATGATTATAATGAATTTTAATAATGAATATAACATGATAATTATTCTTTATAATTAATATAACATCCAATTCCATACCATTTAACCATTAAGTGAATGATATCGCCGCTCGTGCGTATGTACGACCTACCATCTCCACAACCTGATGAGATTCATTCTCCACGTTAACCATTCAAGAATGATCATAAATTATATATAATAAATAAGAATTAAATATATTACATAATAATTCTAATGGATATATATATATATGTCATTTACTTTCTTCCATTCAATTTAACAAGGAAATGGAAACAGTGTTCATACGTACGTACAACCTACTGTCTCCATGAATGGTTTACTTCATTTCATGTATCTATCTATCATATATATTTATATACTGAATATTTATGATATATAAATCATGTTTTACATTATGTAATTAATTAAATCATGATATACATAATAATATCAATAATGATAAGTAAAAACATGTATGATAAATAAAACGATTATTACCCAAAACATTGCTTTAACATGGAATTGATAAATAAATGGGTAATATAAAGTCATAAGTGAATTATATATGATATAATAGATATTATTATGGTTATTTTATAAGTTAATAATATGTTTAAACCCAATATAAATGAGTTTTAGATACATACATAAGAAATCATATGTAAGGTAAGGGATAATTTTGCAATCCCTTTTTTATCTGAGATTGTTTATACATAAGTATTTACTGGGGGTATATTTATCATCCATGTCCATGTTTTATAATTTTTTTTTCATAAAATGTTTATTATTATTATAATTATTTTTAAAGTAATTTTTACCAATTTTTTAATTTTACTACATTGTAAGGAAGGAATATTTCTTTCATTTTCCATACAAGGTACTTTTTGACTTTTCCAGCAAGAGTATGAGAAGAATGTTTTTTAACTTATATGGAATGAACATATTTTTATGTCTTAATAACACCTTATTTCAATGAATCTTACTTTACACGATTTTAAGTTTATTTTCAACTAAATTCGTTTCTTTTAAAATTGCACAGCATTTTGAAAGATGAAAACATTTTTGAAGAAGAAAGGATATTGTCCTTAAGAATTAAGTTCAAGCGTTTTATCAAAATTATTTTTCATATAAGATGTCACTTTTTAAATAGGATTATGTTTCTATACCTATTATTACTATTATTAGATTGTGTTAATTATGGAATGATATTTTATATGGATTATGTTATGATAGAATGATGTTTAAGAAACCCATTTTATTTCTCAGGTTATGCTTTGATGAATGATTTATGTTTTTGTGGAACATTTAATAACAATTTCATTATGAGATGAGTGAGACCTATATCTCCCTACAATGAATTGGGTAAATATTTATATCTCATGAGATAGAAATTACTATAACAACAAGTAAATATGGTTCAGTAATACAGGGATAAAATGATAAGTAAATCCAATTCAGTAATACATGGCTGGAACGACAAGTAAACCTGATTCAGTAATGGAATTTGTCCACTGTGATGGTCTTGAAAATAATGCCTTGGATACTATAGAAATTATATTACGTGTTTATTTGTTTTCTACAATTACATGTTTTATGACAATTCCATTTTATCATGGTTAATGTTCCTTTATGATCTATGACTTACGTACTGCCAAGATTTATTTCATGACTCAAGATTTTGATATTTAAACTTTATGTTCAGGTTTTCTTCTTCTTATGTTTATGGTTTATTTTATGTTCTCAATGTTTACCATTACTGAGCATTTAAGCTCACCCTTTTTATGTTTTATTTTCCCCAGGATATAAATAAATGTTTTAGGTAGGAAAACCAAAGGGGAATATATTTATGGGATATGTTGAATTTCTTTCACCAAGTTAGAATATTATGTTTCAAGTTTACAAAGACACTAAACTAATACGGTTTTTGTGTGTATATTTGTGTAATGTATTAATTATTCTACAAAATAAATTTAATTTCCATGTAAATCAATATTGGTTCATAAGATGATTAATACCCATCAAATGAAAGAGGTTTGGGTATTAATATAAATAAAATAAAATAATTTATTGATAAAAAGAGAGATATTTTGAGATGAAAATTCTATAGCATAATGGATATGAAACATGGTTTTAGAAAACATTAAAAAGAGGGGGGATAAAAGTATCCCATCCCTGAATGACTCCTAATAAAGTATATGGACAAAATAAAATGGAAATTAGAACATGTTATGGAAATTTGAGAGACATACCATATAAAATAGATCTTTAAAGGAAAAAATAAGTGGGGAATTCCCTTATGAAACTTCGGCATCCTAACTACGTCACTTAAAAATTTAGAAATTGATTTTATGAGAGATAAAATGGTCTATCATCATTTGAAAATAAAATAGAAAGCAATAATAATATATAAGAAAATATCCCAACATAAAAAAATTGGAAATTAAAAGACATAACATAAAAGAAGTCTTTGACCAAAAGAGGAGGGTGTAAGACTCCCTTACTGTGAAGAGTAAATTATAATAATCTAAGATCGAGACCTTGAGGGATTGATGACACATTTATAGGACTCTTTGGGAGTTAGAACTAGAATAAATTCGTAAATTATGAATTTGGAATGAAGATAAATGAAGGAATGTGTGGGAATTTACAGTAAAAGAGAGGGAGTTTTTTTATTAATTTCAAAGGACACCTCATTAGTGGTACTTTCAAAACCATGGGCTTGCCCATGGTATTTGACCATGGTATTGGACACTTGGGACACCTCATATCATATTTTAATCCATAATAGTATACCATAAACTTATCTTACTCACTAAATCATTATCACACAGTAATGATGTCATTAAACATACCGAAAACTCAAAACTGTATTTTTATTATTCATCGAAAATTCAAATGTTTCATAAAAATCCCAAAAATTCACCCTAAACATTTTTCGATGTGTATAATTCAAAAATAAACTCCATTTTATAAAAAATAATTTCATTTTAAATTTAATTAAATAAATAAAATACTAATACTTAATTAATAATTTTTAAAACATTTATTTACTTATACTATGATACCATTATATCACATTACCATCTAAGATGACTTAAATATATTTATACTTCCTTGGGTGAGGTTACAATTCCATTTGTAAAATTACCATTCATAATGTTAAAATTACTATTCCAAAAGGTTCAAGTTACTATTCACCTAAAAAATTAAGTTGGTCCTATTAGACTCTAAATATCTCCCTAATCACAATCGTGTAAGTCCATTTTTCAAAAATAATTTCATAGGAAAAGTTATTTAATAATAAAATATTTTTCACTATTCATAAAAACACTATTCATAAAATACTATTCCTCAAGAAAACACTATTCACCCAATACTATTCATAAAAAATACTATTCATTGAAAAATTAAAACTTCTTAGAAAACCACTAAAAATTCACCCAAGATTAATTTTGAAATTTTAAATTAAAAAATGAGGTTTATTTTACCATAAGAATTTTTTATGTTTGAGAAATTTAAATTTTAAATATAAAAATACTTATTTATTACAAGTAATATAGGATAGAAAATGAATAGTGAAATTGCATAGTGAAATTTTCAACACTTAAATGAAATAAAATTATTTTATCATTTACATTTAAAAAAGGTGTGTTTTAATCATACTATTTAATTAAAATAATAATTATTCAAAATACCTTAATTTTATATAATAATTATATCATTTTTGAAAAGTTCATTTTGGGTTTGAAAAGACAATTGATCAAATTTGTCTCAATTAAGAAAACAAATCTTAAATGTGTATATCCCATTATTGTTTATAGTTGTACTAATCCAAATTTATGCATTTTTTATAATGTTATCACTAAATAAAAATTAATTCTATGTGATTCTATTGTAAAACATAATAAAAATTTATTGGGGGGAAAGAGATCCATAAATAAAAGAAGTACATTTTTTCGGGTCATTACAATATCAATATGGGATTCAGGATTAGGTTATTTTGAGTTTATTTGTTTCATATTGGTATTTTATATGTATGAATTACATCATTTCATTTAGTTACATTTTAGCATGAAATTTCATGGTTCATTATTATTTTCTTTGTTAAGTTCATCCTTTATCTTTCTATTGTATGTTGTACTATTTATACTATTTCCATTACTCTAATATTTTTTTCTACTATATTGAAACTCTGTACTAGGGGGTATAGTATTTCCACTATTTTATCTACATCCCCGCTGCTAGTCATCAACATCTGGTGTAAAAGGATGTACACTTGAGGTTCAGTAACTAATATGGTTTGTTCACATGAGAGAGTACCAAGTTGGGGGATGTTACAAATAGGTATTATAGCACTCAAGTTTTCTTTTCTGTTGTTTTATTATTTAGGAAAGATTGAAAGGATACTAGAAACGTGTTGAGACTTGGTATTGAGTTTGTGTATGGAATTGGCTAACCCATGTATGGGGGAAAAGACAAGTACCCAGAGATGGGATTTTTATTCATACTGTCCACTTGTTAGAGTTGATGTTATTTCACCTTGGGTGATTCACATGTTGTGTGATTTTATTGTTTTTAGTGATTTATACCCATGGTCTAGTATGTCATTATATGAGCATGTATGCATCATGATAAACACAAAGGGTATGTATATTAACATGCATTGTTCATGACATGGACATATTTATTACATGTGATATATTTTCTTATGTGAACTATGAAATGATAGTTTAGTTATAATTTGTTAAATGAAATGAAATAACTGATGTGTTATTCCAATTCAATTTTTAATCTAAGTATAAGGGAACCTTATGTTGGTGGTTATCTATTTTTATCACATGTTGAGGTTGACCTTGCTGTTTATCCAGTGTTCTAAAGAGTATGTTTGTCTTGTATAGAAAATACATCCTAGTAATATTTGAGTAGAGTGTCAGGAGAGTGGAAATCAACATGCTCCTAATACATTTGATCCAAAGCTTCTAGAAACTCCTAAGAATTAGATGGATGATCCACACCATGATAGCTTCCTAAGGGCCATGCAATCCATAGAGAGAGAGACTGTTCAAATTATACCTTCGATGTATGAGCTAAATAGATAGTTTCAGCTGCAATATCCACCTAAATTAATTGGGGAGGGAGGTCCCCATGTAACTGAGTTCACGATCGAGTCCATCTAGATAATCTTTAATCACCTTGAGACACTCGTTGGTAGGAGGGTGAAGCTTTTTTCTTATATGTTATGGATACCAACCAAGCATTGGTTGGACATTGTGGAGTAAGCTGATTAGGAGGGGGATTTAACCCAGAAGAACTTTGAGGTGAAGTTCTTAAACCAATTTTATCCAAAGATGTTGAGGGATGATAAGGCTTGAGAGTTCATGCATCATACATAGGAATTATTATCAATGATGTAATACATTGAACTTTCACTGACATGCATCAATTTTATTTATCTTTAGCAGTTGATGAGGTAGTCAGGGTGAGACATTTTCAAGAAGGGGTTTTCTAAAAGATACGATCATAGGTGAATGTATTTCATCTGAGTGACTTTGAGGAAATGATAAACCAGGATCTCATCATGGAGGGGAAAATTATAGAGACCCTAATTAGTGGATAAATAGTTTTACCAGGGTTATCTAAGAGATATTATTATAGAAGAAAATCACCATTATGATAGTTAATGCTAGGATAGTAACGAGAACAGTAGTTAGGGGAGTGGAAAATGTCTCAGAATCATGTACCATTGGAGTAATTTTAGTTTTTTAAGAGAGGATAAAAGCACCATTAATTTCTTTACCCCATTATAGAGTTTCATGCTTGAAACAAGATGATACATATTCAGAGGTTCTGTAGGATCTCATAGTAGCAGAGCAGTAGAAGGGGACCAATACTGGTACCCATGTTTGGAAAGGACACAAATACCCCTCAACAAATTGGTGGATAGAGTTCAACCAGACATTCAGGACAAGGTAGAGGATGTGGTACTCCAATGTAAGAGAGATAGTACCACTCATAGGGACCAGTACATGGGAGTTAGACTACAGCCTAAGGAAGAGGGGAAAGTAAGCTACATGCTTTGCTATCAACTCCAGCTAGCTTGGATATTGGACCTTCTACTATTATAGGTACGGTTCTTGTATCATATACCTTAGCTTATGTTTTTTTTGATATAAGAGAATATAATTCCTTTATATATTCCTTTTTTACAAATGGTTTGGTCTTGGTTGTGGAAATATTGGATGGTGTCTTGACCATTGATATAGATTTGGGAGTTCGGTCAGAGAATATCAAGTGCTGCAAGGCATGTTCTCAAGAAAATTGTCATTACTGTTTCATTTGGGAACTTTTTGTGCTACAAATGAGAGGATTAAATTTGATTCTTATTATGAATTGGTTAGTTCTATACCAAGATCATATCAACTGTTATTGGAGGAGATATACCTTTCTATCTCTAGAAGTAGGTAGCTATTTTCACCAAGGTAAGTGAGATCTTCAGGTAGGTAATTCAAGATCAATTTAGTGAAAATTGTACGGTCTCATGGACCATATAGAAGGTATTTCTCTAGATGATGGTGGAATTTATCAGGAAAATTTTCATCTAGTGTTATACCATTTTCAAGTTATTTTTTCTAATGAGTTCTATGACTTACCACCCAATAGGGAGATTGAGTTCACAATCAAGTTAGTGTTGGGAGCAGTGCCCATTTCTATCCCACCTTATAGGATTGTATCAGTAGAGCTTCATGAGTTTAAAGTTCATTTGGAATATCTAGAATAAAATGTATTCATATGACCTAGTACATTACCATGGGGGTTCCCTCATTCTTTTCTCAAAGAAGGCTAATGGGACTTTTACCTTGTGTATGTACTATCACAGATTGGACTAGATGATGATTAATAATTGTTATCCCCTTCCATGGATCAATGATATTTTAGAATAGTTGAGAGGTTCCAAAATATTTTCTAAGATTGATTTGGGACTAGGGTACCATCATTTGAGAGTGATACCATCAAACATACCTCTAAATTATTTTAGAAGTAGGTATGTCTTATATGAGTTCATGGCGATGCTATTTGGTCTAAAAAATGCACCAACGGTATTCATGGCCTTAATGATTTAGATCTCAGATCCTTTTATGTATTAGTTTGTGGTAGTTTTTTTATTCCATATTTATGTACTCCTAGTAAACATAAAATAATGACCAACATCTTGAAAAAATCTTGAGTACATTGAGAGAAGATCATCTTTACGCCAAGCTATCTAAATTTAGTTTATGAATTGATAAAGTGAATTTCTTGGGTTATGTAATTTCAGATTCAATAGTGTCATTGAACCCAGAGAAGGTTGTAGCCATGGTATCTTAGTAGAGACCCAAAAATGTCTTTGATATTCAGATATTTTTTGGGTTTAAGAGGTTATTATTGGTGTTTCATCCAGGAATTCTCCCGTCTGGAAGCACTAATGTTCGAGATGAACAAGAAAGGGGTGAAGGTTGTTTGGTTAGAAGCTTATGAGAGAGTTTTTTAGGATCTAAAGATAAGGCTGACCTCAACACCTATCCTCACCTTACCTGTATTGGGTAAGGCATATACCGTGTACTGCGATGTATCCAGAGTTGGACTTGGAGCAGTTCTAATGTAGATGGATCAAGTGGTTTCTCATAGATGTAGATAACTGAGATTGTATGAGAGGAATTATCCGACTCACAATATAAAGTTATCTTCATTGGTAAAAACCCTGATATTTTGTAGACACTATATATTGGGTGAGAGGTTTTTGGTGTACATAGACCACAAGATCCTCAAGTATATCTTTTATCAGTGATACCTAAACCATTTCCAGAGGAATCAGGACAAGTATCTATAATATTTCAACTTTAATATGAATTATACACTGGGAAAGGGTGGTTTTGTTACTAATACATTGAGTTCATAAGGAGGCAATGCGGTAGTCTTGCGATGAGTGGTGGTTGATGGTACTCTTTATTGACACACATCTATATATTTAGGAGTCCCTGGGATGAGTAGATCTAACTTGGACATCTATTATACCTATGATTTGAGTTAGATAAATACTGATTAGTTATCTAATATAGAGGAATTATATCTTAGGGACAACATATATGGAGAGATTCATCACAAGGATGGTCTCTTGGCAGCAACAATGTTCTTCTTATCTATGGCCGAGTATGGGTTCCTATGGGATTGTGTGAGGAGTTGATGAGAGAGTTTCATGCTTCTATATGGTCAGTGCATCTTAGGATGACAAATATGTATTGATATATCCATATATAGTACTAGTGTCTAGGGATGAAAAATGAGGTACCAATCTTCATAGCGATATGTATCACTTTTTAGTAGGTGAAAGATGAGCACCAGAGGCTAGCTGGGTTGTTACATCCTCTATATATTCTTGAATGGAAGTAGGATGATGTTACTATGGATTTAATGATAGGGTTACCAAGGATAACTTGCAATAATGGTGTATTATGGGTGATCATTAATATATTAATGAAGGTATCCCACTTTTTTTCCATCAGGGAGACCTTCACCATTGATGATATATATGTTCTTTATGTTTATAAAATAGAATGATTACATGGTGTTCCAAGGAGTATAGTTTTTGATAGAGATACTTATTTCATGAACTGATTTTGGAAGGGTCTTTGGAAGGATCTGGGACCAAATATTCTTCTGAGTACAACCTATCATCCTCATAAAAGGCCTTGTATGGAAATACATGCCAATCACCTTTTTTTGGATAGTGGTTGTAAAGTCAATACTTGTTCAACCTAGTTTCATGCAGGAGACACATGAGCAGGTTCAATTGATTAAGAACCAGTTGGTGACCACATAGAGTATGCATAAATCTTATGATGACCATCAGAGATGACCTCTAGAGTTTGAGGTGGGTTATAATGCTTTCCCTCAGGTTTCACCTAGGTTGGGGTAATTTCGGATTAAGAAATTGGGAAAGATGTCGACTAGGTTTTTCAGAAAGTTTGAGATAGTGGGGATAGTCGGTATAGTGGAATACTATTTGGCCCTTCCATAGCACTACATTTCCATGAATGATGTGTTTCATGTATTGTAGCTTTAGAGATATCACCCCATACCTTCTCATGTAATAGATGCTAATGGCGTTGATCTTGTTTTATATGCATCTTTCAAGGAGAATCTGATACAGATTATGGATCGTAGTGAGACGTATCTTAGAGGAAAAACCATACATTTAGTATGACTGAAGTGGAATCATGGGAATGTTCAAGAGGATATATAGGAGAGGGAGACTGATGTGTGAGTACAGTGGCTAGAATTGTTTACTGATAACCCACATTGATGCATGGAGAAGCTTGGGGATGAGCTACTATATGGTGGGGAGGTTGTAAGATCCTATATTTTCCAAGTATGTCCCTCTTTTAGTTTTGTGGAACATTTTTTAGTTGGGTTCTTCTTATTTTAAATCATGGTGGACTAACCTTTTATTTTTTGTATAGAGATATTTTTCTAGGGGAAAATGACCTAATGTTTATTTTTTTTAATAAATAGAGTCCTAGTATAAATGTGAAAAATGCTTGGGTTGACTCAGGTATTTTCTTTAGTGTTTATACAGAATATTAATACTAAACACTATCACTTAATGAACTTTTTACATGATGTGAATCCTTTTCTAGGAATATTCCATGAAATAGTATAAAGAGTGAAAAGTTTACACATCATGAAACTAGTTTATTTCATGAAAATGGTCAATGCATGTAAATTTAACCTAATGCAATGCTTTTTTAAGTGCATCTTTAAGTAGAAAAATTCATTTCATGAAAGGGGTTCACATCGTAAATATTTTGGGATTAGTGGTTCTAATCCATGTTGCACATATTATTTATTTTAATTTCATTATACAACCTCCTCTCTCAAACCCTAGGTAAACTCCAAGAAATTTTGGGTGATTCTATCCCTCCCGGGCGCCTCGATCTAGCATTTTATTGCCAATGAGTTCCTTCTCTTTGGTTTACTCCTTTATTCCATTATCCTATGTTATAGCAATGTGATCTCTTATCATCTATTGAATCTAGTCTTTGATCTGTATTCTTGTGTGATCTAGGTTTTCTTTATTGATACCATTTTACTTTATTTATCAGTGGGTTTTCCCCATTGTGGGTGTTTGTTTGAACTCTAGATTAAGGTGGGTGGTCTAGAACTTTTCCCTAAAATCTGTTTCTAATTATCTAGGTATATTAAATAATTTAGAACATTCTAGAATGTATAATCATGACCCAAATAATCTATTAAAACTATGTTTTATGAAAATCAAGTGCTTAGAACACCCATTGAACCCCACTGGGTCCATTGGCATTCAAGCCATGCTTGCGGCCACCCACAAGTGGAGCCTTCCCTTGAAGTTATAACAAATCAGGGATTATGAAAATTGGGTTTTTTCATAATAATCTAAATTTAGAAATCAATATGTTGCGGCTTGGAAAATGAATTTAGATAAACGGTAACTTTTCATGGTTTTATTATAGTGATTCGTCCTATCATAGTAGAATCCACCAATTGAGAATGTGTTACTGGTTAATAGAATGAGATAAATTAACCAACTAGGAATGAGATATGAATTATGATGAATGGTATACATGTTTTTCTTGTATATATGTTTACTGACAGGATACCTGAGGTCTTGGACCACTATCTCATGAGACATGGAATCGGTGGTTCATCATAGCATAGGATAACCCACTGATTGAGATGATATTCACCCCTTATGATGTGTACATGGGAATACGTAAGTTAATCTATTACGAAAACTTTCATGGAGTCCAGTATGATATATTTATTTTCCTCCTAGCTTAGTATTTCACCCTAGGGAGATGTAAGGACTCCATCATAGGAATTATCATAGATCCCGGTTGTGCTTCTCGAGAAATGGTATAAGTAATCCATTATATTGCAGGAGGATCACCCATGTGAAATAGACATCTAGTATGGAGTTGAAGTAGGCTTGACTGGTCCTAAGTGTGAACCTATAACTCGAGGGTTGGGAAGTTTATTTTACATGTTTTATTAATTGATCAAATAATACCCTATTATTGCTTTATTGCATGAAATATCTATCAGAATGGTTTTGTTTAAAAATTGTGGTGTCAGCTTACTGATTTTTACTCATAACCTATTTGGGATATTTTTGTGTACCCATGTATATTTCATGTATGTAGGTCTGGACAAGGAAAAAGGACATTGTTATTGATTTTTCTTGCTGGATGGGTTGGAGCTTGGAGACGGGACCGATGTGGGATTCTGGACGAGGGCCTTTTGAGTTTATTTGTTTCATCTTGGTATTTTATCTGTATGACTTCCAACACATCATTTAGTTAAATTTCATCCTCATATTACATAGTTCATTATTATTTGGTTTTTTTGGTTTTTCATTTATCTTCCTATTGTACGTTGTATTATTTCTTCTATTTTTTTTACTATGATATTTGCTTCTTTCTATTGTATTGCTACTCTGTAATAGGGGGTATAGTCTCCCCACTATATTATCTACACCACTATTACTAGTTGGAAACCTATAGTGTATAGAGAGGCGTGATTGAGGTCTAGTAACTGGCCTGGTTTGACCACGTGAGAGAGTACTAGGCCGGGGGACATTACAAAACTCTCTAAGTTATAAACATACACAATCATATCAAGAACATGAGAAGAGAATTAATTCCTTAGTTCATTTTTTCATCTAATAAATTACTTTTTAAACCTAAAATGAATCCTTTCATACATCTTATAAGTATCTAAATTCATTTTTTGAATAACTTCAAAAGTCAGTTAATAAGGAAAGATTTGTTCTAACTCATAAAATTTTCCTACCTTTTTAAGAATGATTCTTAAGTTTCTATACCAGTTTAAGAAGTTACTTCCATTAAGTTTTCCCTTATCTAATATTGATCTCAAAGTCATGTTTGATGACGATGAATCCATTTTATCTACAAAATTATAATTTTATCATATGAGTGTCATGATTATATTCATTTAAAATGTACTTTTATTAAATTTTATCTCACTAAAATAATAAAACCTATTAAAATTCTATCATATCCATTAGTGGTCCATGATTCATATTTCACTAAGTAACAAGTGAAATTTAGTCTTCTTATCACCAATTAGTTATTTAGGGCATATATTATTACAATCATATCAGATATGGATCTTGGATTGTTAGGAAAAAACTCCTTTACCAATCCATCATATGAATTATCTCAACTTTATTCCTATGAAATCCTCTCTCATTGGTTTTCCTAGCTAAGTGTGACCCAAATATTACAATGGTATTTGGTTACTAAACTCTTAGAGTTAGACATTTTTACCATGCCATAAACAATATAGTCCATGGGAAGCTAAATTTATCATGAACCTACCCAGTTAGATGATATGATAGAGTTGGTTCCCTAGAACTAACCAAAATTTTACTATTGATTAGAAAAATATTAATATACTTATTCTTATCACACAATAATTATTCTTTTGAATAATAGTAATGTGATAATCTACTTAGAATATTTGTTGAATCAAAGGGTTATAACAGTCCCCATCCATAATGAGAACCAGTAAATTCTATAAAAATATTCTTAAATAAATATGTCTTATGGTATATATACATATATCCATCCAAAAAAATTTATGTTTTATTATTAGGCTTCAAGGGCTTATAAGCATTGATACTTCTTCTCATAAAGTTTTCCCTTGGTGATATCCAAGAAGGGAGGTCATGTGGACCAGCACACCAATAAGAATTCCATATGTTTTATGTGTTATTAGATATTCCTATCTATATAAATGTTTATTTGTTTATAAAAATAATGTAACACCTAATAATTTTATGAGAAATATTCTGTTTTTATGTTATATAAATCATCAAAGGAATCTTTCACCACACACAATACTATCTTGGCTTGCTTTACATGAAACTGCGGCCTTCCTCAATTGCTTGCATCGTACGCAATACCGAGTTTCACTAAACAACGATATGCTATTAAAATATTATTAAAACTAGACGTTATGAATAGTGATAACAACTTTTTGAAATTTTGTAAATTTTATTTTTCAAAATGGACTTCATTTTTGGATTCGGAATATCAAAATTATCTTAGGGTGAAATTTTGGTACTTTTCGGATAACTTTCATATTCTGATGAATAATGAAAATTACTAAATTTTAATTAAAAAAAACTTTTTTAATCGAAATAATTAATAGTGATAAATTAATAATTTGAGTGGTTTTAAAGTATATTTAGAATATATTTTTACAGTTTAATACAATGTTGTTCATTGGATGTAATTCCACATTTAAACCAGACATAAACAAGTGTCAATCTTTTGATAGTTATTATCTTTTAAAAACACGCTATTTGTTTTGACGACGGGAATTAATTTTTAAATTAGTTAATGTAACTGATATGTTTTGAATTTGGTAAAATAAACATCATTTTTGAATTCATAATAACAAATATATCTTAGGCCTAATTTTGGTATTTTTCTGGAAACTTTCATTTTTTGATGAATAGTGAAACCACTAAGTGGTAGTTAAAAAAAACTGAATTTTTCATAAAATTTAATTTTACCGCTTCTGTGAGTAGAATTTCAAAAATCCGAGAGACACAATTAATATCAAGGACTAAAATGTGGTTCAATGAGATGAAAATAATTTTTGGTGAATAATAACTTTTTACTTTTTTTTACCACGGTTAAAAGTAAATAGGATAGTTAAGGGTAAAAATGATATTATTATTACCCTAACACATGTCCTAATTCTATTGGATAAGTGTAATTCGACCAAAAACAACCTTATGAATAAAATATGACCATTTAGGCCCACTTGGATTAGATTAGGACATTTATTATCAATTTATTTAAAGAAGGGTTAAAATAGTTAAAATCAAAGTTTAATAACTAAAACATTTTTAATATAGAGTTATACCTAAGATAAATTCAACTATAAATATTCAATAGAAAGATAAAAATATTTCCTACATAATTATATTTTAGTTGTAATTTTTAGACTTTAAATAAGTTAATTTATTTATGACACAAAGATGATGCAATAATTATCTTATTAATGAAATATTGACATAATTGATGTTATAAATACCAAAATAAATGTAATTTGAGACTTTTTATGAATTACAATAATTTTCTAGGTTAATATGACATGTTAGTATTTATTTAATTAGCTTTTTTGAATTAATCATTCTGTTATGATTTTCAAAAAAATCAATTACTAAATAGTGTCAAAATTGACATAAAATAGTTTTTAAAAAAAATATTATATTATTAATTGTTATTTTATTTATAAAAATCTAAGGTTCGGCCAAATGACTTAGATAAGGTTATATATATTAATAATAAACAACTTGGGGTTCGTTTGTCTTGTTATTATAAGTTTATTAACCTTATAGTGTAAGAACACAAAAAGGCACGGTAAAAGTAAAATTATCTAACTTAATGTTAAATCTAAATGATAAGGTTAAAATAGGAACCTAAACTTGTCTAAATTCTATTGGATGAGAGGATTTCGACCCATACCAACCTTATTTTCAAAATAAATCAATTTTAAGCTATTTAAAACCGAATTTGGCTTTATAATAAAATAATATTTTTAGTTTTTCCAAAGGAGCCCCTCTCCTCCCTTATAAAAGGGCACCTCCTCCCCCTCTTCCTCACACCACTTTGAGCCTTCAAGCTCGGCCAAACCCTTCCAATTTATTCTCTCCACTTCCCTAGAGACATCCTAGAGGTCCTGTTCTTCTTCAAAGACCAATTTTAGTGTCCTAAAAGGAGGTCTCAAAGAAGCGCTTCAAAGAAGAGGTAATGTATGTTACCGATTCTTTCATCTTTATTTATTCTTCCACTTATTCTTATTTAGTTGTTTCATTATTAAGTAATAACATTACTATAACTCATATACTTATATGTTATTATAATTATGAAACAACCCTATTTCACCATCTATCCATCCTACAGAAAATGAAATCACCACGCGTGCGTAAGTACGGAATACCGTCTCCACGCCGTGGTGTAATCTATTTTCCACCACCACCTTACTTGGATGGGTATAATGGTGTAAATAATAACTATATATGATTATTGTAAAGTTATATTGATTCTGAAATTGTATATATACACTCCATTACAATTTCACGATAATGGGAACAATATCATTGCTCGTGCGTACGTATGGAATACCGTCTCCACGATGTGATGCGACTCGTTTTACATGATATTCATTACATAATGATTATATAAATTAATTGAATGAATGAATATATTACACTAATACCAATCTGGAAATGAGGTATCTATAACCTAAAAAGAAGAATAAGAATTTATTCGACAAAACACGCATAAGAACAAAAAGTAATAAACACCCGAATAACAAGTAGTAATGAAATATTACTAATAAGAAGCTAAGAATATGACCATATATGATATCATAAAAATAAGTATGATTCTGGAATAATTCAATAGCATTATTTAAATCATTATATAGGAGTTTTGGACACTTATGAATCAAATCAGACCTAAGGTAAGGGAAATATCACAATCTCATTTTTATCCGAGATTGTTTATACTTTGGTATTTACTGGGGTGTATTTTATCATCAACATCCATGTTTACTCAATATGTAATATTATTTCCATCCACCTAAAATTTTTTAAATCCATTTTTACCCTTTGGTGAGTTTATAATAAAAGATATGAAAGGAATCTTTTGTCATTTTTCGTACGAGGTACTTTTTTACTTTTCCGACAAAAGTACGAGAAGAATGTTTTTTTAACTTATACGGCATGAATGGATTTTTAAAACATTATTTCCAAGAAGATTACTTTACAAGTTTTCAAGATTATTTTTAATCAACTTCTTTTAGTTTAAAATTTTATGACATGTTAAGAAAGGAAAATGTTTTTGAAGTAGAAAGGATATTTTCCTCAAGAATGGAGTTCAAGTGTTTTATCAAAATTATTTTCCATATAAGATAATATAGGGTTCTGTTTCTATCCCTATTATTACATTGATTTGATTATGTTGTGATGGAATTATTTTTATGAATTACTTTATCTTATATGAATTGTTTTATGAGGTCATGTTGTTTAAGAATCCCATTTTTATTACATGGGTTATGCAATGATGTATGATTTATGATTTTGTGGCACACATATTAATGGTATAATTATGAGATGGGTGGGACCTATATATCCCTCCATTTCATTAGGTAAAGATTTTATATCTCATGAGACTGACATGGATGGAATGGCAGGTTAAACCGGTTCAGTGAAACAGGACTGAAACGACGAATGAACTCGGTTCAGAAATGGACTTTGTCCACTAAGATAGTCTTGGAAATGAGTCTTGAATAATAAGAAATGATTATCGATGATTATGTGTGTATGACACAAAGTTTCATGTTTTAAGTTATGATTATTGAGATTACATTTCACTACTATGATTTATCCCATGTTATGAAATTATGATCTCTTTTGCAGGTTAAGATTTTCAAAAGATATGTTCTTATGAATATGATGTGATTGATATTTCTTTTTTTTACCCTTACTGAGAATTTGAGCTCACCCTTTTGTATGTTTTTTCCCCAGGTCAGGAAGAAGGTTATTAAGTAAGATATGCCAAAAGGGACTATAGATATGATGAAATAAATGGGAGAGAATGTAGCCTCTTTATGAAACAGTTGTTTATGTTTCTTAGTTTCTAAAGACACTATACCTATACGGTCCTTTCATGGTTTTGTTATATGTTGTAATAAGTATGATTCAATTTTGATGTAATAACAGTGTATGTAAAGTATGGGTCATTATAGTTGGTATCAGAGGAAAGGTATAGTCAACCTTTGGAAGCTAGGATTTGAAAGACTTAGTAAGAACCCTAAGGATAAGTCTAAGCATAGAACATAATCTTAGTGTTTTAGAAATGTCCATGAATAACCTAGGATAAGACCTTAAGTGTGAAATTTTATTCTTGATTATGTGGTTTTACTATTATAATTAGTGTTGCTCACACTATTCTTCTTGGTTTTAGTCAATGGATGGAACCTGAAGGAACCGTGTTAATGCGGAATGCGACGGACAATGCAATGATTGTCCCCCTGAGCAACCAAACGTTATGGGAGATGGAATGAAAAATCTTGTAGCCATGCTCACACAACTTTTTCAAGCTATGAATCGTGTAGGACTTCCAAACGAGCAAAGTATGGAGCAACATTATGTTGAATCCTTCATGAGTCAGCGTCCACCTTTATTCAGCGGGTCTACTGATCCATTAGTTTCTGAACAATGGATTTGTACTACTGAAAATATATTTTCAGTTCTTCAATGTTCTGAACATGATAAAGTCATCTTAGCAGTGTATCGTTTGGAAGGTGATGCTGATCAATGGTGGAATATTATCAAGAATATGAGGTAAAGAGATGAAATTGAGTCCATGGAATGGAATGAGTTCAAGAACTTATTTTTCAATAAGTACTTCCCTCGTATTCTCCGAACAAAGATGGAGAAAGAGTTTCTTGAACTGAAGCAAAAGGATGATGAATCTGTTGGTACCTATGAAGCAAATTTTACAAGACTTGCAAGGTATGCTTCTGGTATTATTATCCAACCTGAGAGTAAGATCGATCGATTCTTTAGTGGTTTAAAACCAAGTCTTCTAAGGGCCTTATCCATAAGGGACTTCAATAGCTACGAGGAAATCGTTCGATGTGCTCTCAAAGTTGATATGGAGATTGGAGTAACCCATCAGTCATATGGGTTTGATAATAAGAGGAAAATGGAATTCAAAGGAAAATCTAAAGAGCACACTGAAAAGAAGATGAGCTTTCCCTTATGCTCAAAGTGTGGAAAGAAACATGGAGGGAGTTGTCTTAAAGGGACAAGTAAATGTTTCAAATGTGGAAAGGAAGGTCATCGGGCATTCGAATACCGCAATGATGGGAAGAAGATGTCTAATGATGCAAAAAAAGGAAGGGACACAAAGAATGAACCTACTAAACTTCAATGTTTCAAGTGCAAGGAGATGGGTCATTATGCCAATAAATGCCCTAATCCAAGGGTTGTTGTTGATGATCGACATCAACAAAATATTAAGGCTAAAGACAAAGGAAAGTCACATGAAATTTCTATCAGCGATGTGGAGTATGATAACGATATGGTGAAAGGTACACTTACCATCCACTCTAAAGTAGCAAATGTTTTATTTGATTCTGGATCCACCCACTCTTTTAGTTCTAAAGATTTTTCTAAGGGTATCACCATATTACCTCAAAAATTAGATGTTGAGTTAGCTGTGACAACACCTAATGGCACAATAGTTGCATCAAAAGTTTATAATTCTTCCCCGATTGAAGTTTGTGGGAAAGTGCTTCCTACAAATATTGTGATCCTTCCTATAGTGGAATTTGATGTGATTCTTGGAATGGATTGGATTTCTTTATATGGAGCTCATATCAATTGCCAAAGAAGGGAAGTCACATTTCATATTCCAGATCAATCTATGATCGTCTATCGATGCCAGGATGAACATAACCTTCCAGTGGAAATTTCTTTCATCTTATGGGTCTTGATTCCACTGAATGAAGGTTATTTATCTCAAATGGTTGGTGAGAAACTCACAATTAAGAATATTCCCATTGTACGGGAGTTTGATGATGTATTTTAGGAGGAATTGCCGGGTCTTCTACCAAATCGTGAAGTTGAGTTTTCAATAGAACTCGTACCAGGTGCTTTACCTATTTCAAAGACACCTTATAGAATGGCCCCAATTGAGTTGCAGGAATTGAAGAAGCAACTCCAATAGAATCTTGATAAGGGATTCATATGCCCTAGTGCATCACCTTGGGGAGCACCTGTTCTATTTGTTAAGAAGAAAAATGGATCAATGAGACTCTGCATTGATTATCAAGAACTTAACAAGATCACTCTCAAGAACAAATATCCTCTCCCACACATTGATGAATTATTTGACCAACTACGCGGAGCTCAATACTTTTCCAAGATTGATCTTTATTCAGGGTATCATCAATTAAGGGTCAAAAGGGAGGATATACCAAAGACGGCTTTCCGTACAAGGTATGGACACTATGAATTTATAGTGATTCCATTTGGTCTTACTAATGCCCCTGTTATCTTCATGGATCTGATGAATAGAGTCTTTAGAGACTATCTTGATCAGTTAGTGGTAGTCTTTATAGACGATATTCTTGTATATTCAAAGGGAAAAGAAGAACATGAAGATCACTTGAGAATTATATTGAAGACCTTGAGAAAGGAGAAGCTTTATGCCAAATTTACCAAGTGTGAATTTTGGCTTCAAAGAGTTTCATTTTTGGGTCACATAATCTCAAAAGAGGGGATATCTATGGATCCAGCAAAAACAGAGGTTATCGAAAGATGGTCGAGACCAACAACAGTAATTGAGATCCGAAGTTTTCTTGGTTTGGCTGGATATTATCGACGTTTTGGGAAAGATTTTTCACGATTATCTAATCCACTCACCAAGTTGACTCGGAAATGAGTTAAGTTTGTCTGGACGGAGGAATGTGAAGAGAATTTCAAGGAGTTGAAAAGAAGGTTATCCAGTTCACCTGTGCTCACACTGCCTTGTAGTGGAGAAAGGTTTGTGATCTAAAGTGATGCATCCAAGAAGGGATTGGGGTGTGTTCTTATGTAAAATGATATGGTGATAGCTTATGCCTCACGATAGTTGAAAATCCATGATCAAAATTACCCAACTCATGATTTGGAGTTAGCTGCGGTAATATTTTCATTTAATATTTGGAGGCATTATCTTTATGGAGAAAGGTGTGATATTTATACTGATCATAAAAGATTAAAGTATATTTTCACACAAAAGGAGCTGAATATGCGCCAAAGAAGATGGTTGGAGCTGATTAAGGATTACGACTGCTCAATTCATTACCACCCTGGGAAAGAAAACAAGGTGGAAGATGCATTAAGTCGACAAGACCATGCCAGTTTATCCATGATGAGGATAAAAAAAGATCCAATATTTATGGATTTACAAAGGATGGATCTTGGAATTATAATGGAAGGGGGAAAATCGTATCTTTCTCAAATGAATGTTCAACCATCTATACATGTGAAGATTAAAGAGGCGCAGAAAGAAGATGTAGAGTTACAAAAGAAGGTGAGAAATATCCCTGAATTCAACCTTGATTGTGATGGGATAATAAAGTTCAGGAATCGGGTTTGTGTTCCTCCCATCCCCGAATTAAAGAAGGAGCTGCTGGATGAGGCTCATAGTTCTTCATTCTCTATTCATCCTGGAAGCACGAAGATGTATAGGGACCTGAAAGAGTACTTCTGGTGGGATGTCATGAAAAGAGATGCTGCTGAATATGTCTCTCGATGCTTGGTTTGTCAGCAAGATAAAGCTGAGAGACAGAAGTCTAAGGGGATGTTACAACCATTACCCATACCCAAATGGAAATGGGAAAACATCACCATGGACTTTGTCACAGGACTTCCTAAAACATCCAAAGGCAATAATTCTATCTGGGTCATAGTTGATCTTCTTACAAAGTCTGCACACTTCATTGCTATTAGAGAGGATTTCTCTCTGGATCAGCTTTCCAGGATATATATAAAGGAAGTGGTAAGATTGCATGAAGTACCACTTTCTATTATATCTGATCGGGATCTGAGATTTACCACAAAGTTCTGGTGAAGTCTTCATCATACTCTGGATACAGAGTTGAGTTTCAGCACTGCTTATCATCCTCAAACAGATGGTCAGTCTGAGAGAACAATTCAAACTCTAGAAGATATGTTGAGAGGTTGCTCTATGGATTTAAAAGGTGTTTGGGATCAACACCTACCTTTGGTGGAATTTTCTTATAATAATAGCTTTCACTCCAGTATTCAGATGGCTCTTTATGAAGCTCTCTATGGAAAGAAATGTAGGACTCCAACTTGTTGGGATGAAGTTGGGGAAAGAAAGCTATTAGGACCTGATCTTGTTGATGAGATGGAAGAAAAGGTCCGATCTATTCAAAAACACATAAGAGCAGCTCAGAGTCGACAGAAAAGTTATGCCGACAACCGAAGAAAATACCTAGAGTTTGAAGTGGGTGATAAAGTGTTCTTACGAATATCTCCCTGGAAGAGGGTCATGAGATTTGGAAAGAAGGGGAAGTTGAGCCCTAGATATATCAGTCCTTTCGAAATACTGGATCGTGTTGGAAAGGTAGCTTACCGATTGGTGCTTCCACCGAATCTCTCTCAAGTTCACGAAGTGTTCCATGTATCTCTCCTGAGAAAGTACATACCTGATCCTTCACATGTACTCAGCTCAGAAGTTGTACCGCTGGAGCAAGATCTTTCTTATGAAGAACAGCCGATAGAGATTCTGGATCATAGCGAAAAAGTCCTACAAAACAAGACCACTCGATTGGTGAAAGTTTTATGGAGGAACTACTAATTAGAAGAAGCTACATAGGAGCTTGAGGATATGATGAGGGAGATGTATCCTCATCTTTTTGTTACAAAGTGACGAATTTCGAGGGCGAAATTCATTTTAAGGGGGGTAGAATGTAACACCCGAAACTTTTATGAGAAATATTTTGTTTTTATGTTATATAAATCATCAAAGGAATCTTTCACCACACACAACACTATCTTGGCTTGATTTACATGCAACCGCAGCCTTCCTCAATAGCTTGCATCGTACGCAATACCGAGTTTCACTAAACAACGATATGCTATTAAAATATTATTAAAACTAGCCGTTATGAATAGTGATAACCACTTTATGAAATTTTGTAAATTTTATTTTTCAAAATGGACTTCATTTTTGGATTCGTAATATCTAAATTAGTTTAGGGTGAAATTTTGGTACTTTTCGGATAACTTTCATATTCTGATGAATAGGGAAAATTACAAAATTTTAATTAAAAACAACTTTTTTAATCGAAATAATTAATAGTGATAAATTATTAATTTGAGTGGTTTTAAATTATATTTATAATATATCTTTACAATTTAATAAAATTTTGTTCATTATATGTAATTTCACATTTAAACCAGACATAAAAAAGTGTCAATCTTTTGATAGTTATTATCTTTTAAAAACACGCTATTTGTTTTGACGACAGAAATTAATTTTTAAATTAGTTAATGTAACTAATATGTTTTAAATTTGGTAAAATAAACATCATTTTTAATTCATAATATCAAATATAGCTTAGGCCTAATTTTTGGTATTTTTCTGGAAACTTTCATTTTTTGATGAATAGTGAAACCACTAAGTGGTAGTTAAAAAAAACTGAATTTTTCATAAAACATAATTTTACCACTTCTGTGAGTAGAATTTTGAAAATCCAAGAGACACGGTTAATATCAATGACTAAAATGTGGTTCAATGAGATAAAAATAATTTTTGGTGAATAGTAACTTTTTACTTTTTTTACCACGGTTAAAAGTAAATAGGATAGTTAAGGGTAAAAATGATATTATTATTACCCTAACACATGTACAAATTCTATTGGATAAGTTTAATTCGACCAAAAACAACCTTAGGAATAAAATATGACCATTTAGGCCCACTTGTATTAGATTAGGACATTTATTATCAATTTATTTAAAGAAGGGTTAAAATAGTTAAAATCAAAGTTTAATAACTAAAGAATTTTTAATATAGGGTTATACATAAGATAAATTTGACTATAAATATTAATTAGAAAGATAAAAATATTTCCTACATAATGATATTTTATTTGTAATTTTTAGACTTTAAATAAGTTAATTTATTTATGACACAAAGATGATGCAATAATTATCTTATTAATGAAATGTTGACATAATTGATGTTATAAATACCCAAATAAATGTAATTTGAGACTTTTTATGAATTAAACTAATTTTATAGGTTAATATGACATGTTATTATTGATTTAATTAGCTTTTTTCTAATTAATAATTCTGTTATGATTTTCACAAAAATCAATTACTAAATAGTGTCAAAATTGACATAAAATAGTTTTTAAAACAAATATTATATTATTAATTGTTATTTTATTTATAAAAATATAATGTTAGGCCAAATGACTTATATAAAGTTATATATATTAATAATAAACAACTTGGGGTTCATTTGGCTTGTTATAGTAAGTTTATTAACCTTATAGTGTAAGAACACAAAAAAACACGGTAAAAGTAAAATTATCTAGCTTAATGTTAAATCTAAATGATAATGTTAAAATAGGAACCTAAACTTGTCTAAATTCTATTGGATGAGAGTATTTCGACCCATCCCCACCGTATCTTCGAAATAAATCAATTTGGAGATATTTAAAACCGAATTTGGCTTTATAATAAAATAATATTTTTAGTTTCTCCAAAGGAGCCCCTCTCCTCCCTTATAAAAGGGCACCTCCTCCCCCTCTTCCTCACACCACTTTGAGCCTTCAAGCTCAGAAAAACCCTGAAAATTTCTTCTCTCCACTTCCCTATAGACATCGTAGAGGTCTTGGTCTTCTTCAAAGACCAATTTTAGTGTCCTAAAAGGAGGTCTCAAAGAAGCACTTCAAAGAAGAGGTAATATCCGTTACCAATTCTTTCATCTTTATTTATTATTCCACTTCTTGTTCTTTAGTTGTTTCATTATGAAGTAATAACATCAGTATAAATCATATACTGATATGTTATTATAAGTATGAAACAACCCTATTTCACAATCTATCCATCCTACGGAAAATGAAATCACCACACGTGCGTACGT
The DNA here is from genome assembly GCA_963277665.1 of Viscum album. Classification (NCBI taxonomy): domain Eukaryota; kingdom Viridiplantae; phylum Streptophyta; class Magnoliopsida; order Santalales; family Viscaceae; genus Viscum; species Viscum album. The sequence continues at coordinate 736,718,180 of OY728125.1, read as the reverse complement.
ACGGAATATCGTCTCCACGCCGTGGTGTAATCTATTTTCCACCACCACCTTACTTGGATGGGTATAATGATGTAAATAATAACTATATATTATTATTGTAAAGTTATATTGATTCTGAAATTGTATATATACACTCCATTACAATTTCACGATCATGGGAACGATATCATCGCTCGTGCGTACGTACGGAATACCGTCTCCACGATGTGATGCGACTCGTTCTACATGATATTCATTACATAATGATTATATAAATGAATTAAATTAATGAATATATTACACTAATACCAATCTGGAAATGAGGTATCTATAACCTAAAAAGAAGAATAAGAATTTATTCGACAAAACACGCATAAGAACAAAAATTAATAAACACCCGAATAACAAGTAGTAATGAAATATTACTAATAAGAAGCTAAGAATATGACCATATATGATATCATAAAAATAAGTATGATTCTAGAATAAGTCAATAGTATTATTTAAATCATTATACAGGAGGTTCAGACACTTACGAAGCAAATAAGACCTAAGGTAAGGGAAATATCACAGTCTCATTTTTATCCGAGATTGTTTATACTTTGGTATTTACTGGGGTGTATTTTATCATCCACATCCATGTTTCCTCAATATGTAATATTATTTCCATCCACCTACAATTTTTTAAATCCAGTTTTACCCTTTGGTGAGTTTATAGTAAAAGATATGAAATGAATCTTTTGTCGTTTTTCGTACGAGGTACTTTTTGACTTTTCCGACAAAAGTACAAGAAGAATGTTTTTTTAACTTATACGGAATGAATGGATTTTTAAAACATTATTTCCAAGAAGATTACTTTACAAGTTTTCAAGTTTATTTTTAATCAACTTCTTTTAGTTTAAAATTGTATGACATGTCAATAAATGAAAATGTTTTTGAAGTAGAAAGGATATTTTCCTCAAGAATGGAGTTCAAGTGTTTTATCAAAATTATTTTCCATCTAAGATAATATAGGGTTCTGTTTCTATCCCTATTATTACATTGATTTGATTATATTGTTATGGAATTATTTTTATTAATTCCTTTATCTTATATGAATTGTTTTATGATGTCATGTTGTTTAAGAATCCCATTTTTATTATATGGGTTATGCAATGATGTATGATTTATGATTTTGTGGAACACATATGAATGGTATCATTATGAGATGGGTGATACCTATATCTCCCTCCAATGAATTGGGTAAAGATTTTATATCTCATGAGATAGACATGGCTGGAACGGTAGGTTAAACCGGTTCAGTGAAACAGGACTAAAATGAGGAATGAACTCGGTTCAAAAATGGACTTTGTCCACTAAGATAGTCTTGGAAGTGAGTCTTGACTAATAAGAAATGATTATCTATGATTATGTGTGTATGAAACAAAGTTTCATGTTTTAAGTTATGATTATTGGGATTACATTTCACTACTATGATTTATCCCATGTTATGAAATTATGATCTCTTTTGCAGGTTAAGATTTCCAAAAGATATGTACTTATGAATATGATGTGATTGATATTTCTTTTGTTTATCCTTACTGAGCATTTGAGATCACCCTTTTTTATGTTTTTTCCCCAGGTCAGTAAGAAGGTTATTAAGTAATATATTCCAAAAGGGACTATAGATATGATGAAATAAATGGGAGATAGTGTAGACGCTTTATGAACCAGTTGTTTATGTTTCCCAGTTTCTAAAGACACTATACCTATACGGTCCTTTCATGGTTTTTGTTATATGTTGTAATAAGTGTGCTTCAATTTTGAAGTAATAACAATGTATGTAAAGTATGGGTCGTTATAAATAAGGTCATTATTAACGTGTGCTATAAATTTTGTACATTGATGTGTGGACAAAAACCATGATTGTAAGACCCAAGATTCAAGTAAGGTAACATAACCATTATTTATTCAATGTATAATAAAATGAATAAAATATTTTGATTCTAATATATTTAATAATTACTAAATTTAATTTTAATCAATGAATATTAATTACACACATATTTATCAGAATAAAAATTTTATTTTCTATAAGAAGTGTTTTCAAATTTTAGGCACCCAATGAATGAATTTGAAATTCACTAGTGTTTTACTTAATAATTAAATTTCAAATAGATAGAGAATTATTTTCATAAAGGTATTTAAAATTGGAATCAAAATTTTGGAACTAGTTCATTGAGAATTTTGGGATTTTTTTAAAGAATTTTATTTTTTAGTGAATAGTAAAAATTACATTTTTTATGAATATTATTACTTTTATGAAATAATTATGATGTAATCACGGATTAAAAATTTAGAAATCCTTTTTTTCAACAAGAAATATTTTTGAAGAGTAAAATAATGAATTTATAAAAATCAAGTTTAATTTATAAACTATTATTTGACATTTTGGAACCTAAATTACATTTTATCCTAATAAAATATATTTTTGGTTCTTTGAATTTAATGGAGTGGTTGAGAGGATAAATTACGTTTTATCTTGATTTAAATATTAGAAAAAACTATTTTTTTAATAACAATCCAATTAATCTCATAGTAATAAATTCCACCTAAATGTAGTTGCCTTAAATAACATAATAATCAATATTTTAACCCAAAATACCCCCTCCTAAAGTATAGATACCCACCCATTCATCCATTAATATATAATTAAAATCCATTAATCATGAATTAAAACTCATTTATCATCTCAATATTCTTTCCAAGGAGTTTATATGGTTCTAATGTGTTCCTATCAAGCTTTAAGAATCCACTTTACAAGGAAAGGGTTCCTAACCTCTTCCCTACTTTTATTTTTGAAATCCTTCAATTTTCTTCTCATTTTAATGATAAATGTTATTATTATTGATTTTTATAAATTGATTATTATATTTTTCATGAGATATCATAATTATATCTCATTATACAACCTTAATAAATAGTTATAATTCTCAAACACTTTCGTATCCATAAAACATCCTAATTTTTGGTAAAATAAAAAACATATTGTTTCCTAGCACTAAAATACATATTTTATAAAACAAATACGGATGAATGATTTAGATTAGATGTACCTAGGGGTAATAAATAATAAAAAGTTTTGTTGGGTATTAAATTTACCTTCACTCGGTGCCCAACTAAAGCGTATAACTGCACACTTGGTTTGAAATTCCCGAGGGCTATGCTTTGGATGATTCACAGGCTCATTATGAACCATAATGAAGCATTATTTCTTGTTTATACCTCCTATATGAATGATCAGTGTATATTATTTAATATAAATATATTTTAATTTATTTTAAGCTTCTATAAATAATTTTATAAAATTATAAATTAAAAACAATCAAAATCATGAAACCAAAACAAAACATGATAATTTAAAAGAAAACATGTCTTTAAGACATTATCTATTTGAATAAAATATTAATAAATAAGATCAAATAATAATAACCAATCAAGAAGAAAAAATGGAATATAATTCACTTATAGGTTCATGTTTTAATAAACTTAAGTTTATTATATAGGATGCACAAACCTCACAAAATAAAATGGGACCTAAAGTAAGGGTTCATTGTCTCAATTTCAATTACTTACGACATGTTTATTATTAAGTACCAATTTAGTTTTATATGGTTTAATACTAACCTATTTATTTTTTTATATTTTTAATCATTTGTTATTCTTGGTCATTTCACTTTCATTTAAGATCTATTTATTCCTTGTCCTTCGATTCATTACCTAAGTTGTAAGGGTTATTGATAACTTGATTTACTTTCATTAAGTTATAAATGTTATTATTATACTTTATCCTTATATGTTTTGTTTTATCCATACTATTACTATATTATATTATATTAAATATTTATTTTCTAGATTTTAAAAGTCTTTTTGTCATTCTACCTCCCTTTGGTTCATAATTCAACCAAATAGTTTTTTTGTATGTGGACCAGACCTTATCTCTTATTTATAGTCGAGAATATTTTTCCTTCATATACATAATATTTATATTGTTTAAATAATTTTATTTTATCTAATTTAATGAACTTAAGGTATTCTTTTACCGTTAAATTCATTTAACAATTTATAAAAGGAATATTTGTAACATTTTCCATGGAGTTCATTTTTGAGTTTTTTTTTCAAAAGTGTGGAAAAATGTTATTTTTAAAGTTTTCTGTGTGAATTAATTTTATTGATTTAATAATTTTTTTTCTTAGTGAAGATTAGTATTTATGTTTTCATGGGTTTAAAAAGTAATTTCTATTCCCATTTTTTTTGTAAATTTTTAATTTTAAAAATAGTCTAATGTTTTAGAAGTATAAATAAAGGGATTTCATTCCACTTACGTATATTTTTTTATCCCACTCCACATTTATTATTTTTAAATTCATTTATTTTCAAGGTTTCATTATTTATAATTATTAAAAATTGAGGATTTTAATGTCCTATTTTTACCCCTTGAAATTTATATTTTAAAGTGACATAGAAGTTTGTTTTTATGACATTATTACAAAAGCTTTATGATTTGTTTTATAATTTCACTTCCATTTTATTCTTAAACGTAAAAATATATATCTATTTTAGAGTTATGTTTCATGTATTAACCTCTAAATTCTCTTAAAAATTTATAGTTCATACCTCATATTGTTCACAAGGGTTATGTTCTTTATCACTCTTCATATCCCTCTTTAATTCATCGTTCTCATTCATTTTCATGGAATTATTATATATCACTTCCACACTTTCTATATTGTGTTTTCATCTATTAAATTAACTATATAACCATTACTCTATACAGTTTTAGTTTGAATAGTGCCTACCAAGAAAGTTAGTCCATTTACTGATTAAGGAAATATTGACAATATGTTTATTGTTATTTGAATATGGATGTTTATTTATTACTAAGGCATGATAATTATTTTTTATATTGTTTATTTATTCCTTCATATGATGAGTGCATTGGACTTAATTAGTGACAGTTGGGGACCAAAATTATATTTCCTCTTGATGTATTAATAGGTCTAATGAGACAAACTAGCTTGGGTATTTAGTTTAAATCTCACTTATTTCTATAAGATATCTTGGAACGAGGCCTGGATGGTATATTTATGATGTCTAAAATTATACAGTCCATAACTATGAAATCAGTTATTATTTTCTATATAATTATTTACATTTTTATCTTACCCATGGATATATCACATGCTCATTCTATCAGTTATATGGTATTATTATTATTATTCATTCTTCCCACATTATTTGTGCCATGTTTATTACATGATAACTTCTGTAGTATACTACCACTTACAGAGAATTTGAGCTCAACCATATTATGTTTCCATTACCCAGGGAAATAAAAAATAGTATTAGGTATTATTTTTCTAGAATGGAGTCATGTGTGAAGAATTTTTTCAGGAGATGTTTAATACTTATTATAAAATAAAAAATTCATGTTATAATGATAAAAATTCCCATTGGATGGGAAATATATGAGTCTTATTAGTAAAATTTCTTTTCTAAATATCTAAAAATCTAAACCTAAAAGATCTTGGGTATGTAATAGAATTAATATTTTTTATTAATATTGTATTTATGGAAGTTTATGTTTGGGTTTCTTCAGTTGGTTTTAAAGGTAGTATGTAAATAGTTTTTTATTAGCATCAAATCTGAAAGTTTAGATATGAGGAGTCACATTTTGTATAAAAGTAAAGTTTTGATACCTTTAGAGGTTATGATATTTTTATATGAGGTTATTTTAATATTTATGGATACCATCAAGGGTTAATAAGTTTAAGGTTAACTCTAATTTTAAAAGAATATATTCCCCTTTTGAGGTCTAATGTGATTTTATTTTAAGAGGATTAATGATATTTTATAGATTTGTATTTAGTTTTTAGGAATAATTACTCTCATTTGTTTATTTATTGATGTACACCAAAAATTTTGAGGATGAATTTATTAGGGGGGATATATAACCTGATATTAAACTAAGGTAAGGTAACCATTATTTATTTAATGTGTAATAAAATGAATAAAATATTTTGATAGTAATATAGTTACTAATTATTAAAAATTTATATTAATAAATTATTAGTAATTACACATATATGTCTCAAAATAAAAATTAAATTTACTAGAAGAAGATTTTTTGAATATTAGGTGCCAAAAGTATAATTTTAAAATATACAAGAATTTTTATTAAATAAGTAAATTTAATATATATATAGAATTATTTTCATAAAAATGGATATAAATATGGAATTAGAATGTTGGATTAGTATAGGGTGAATTTTTAGGATTTTTCAAAAGAAGTTTATTTTTTAGTGAATAGTAAAAATTACTGTTTTTATGAATTACACAACTTTTATGAAATCAATATGACATAATAATGACTTGAAAACTTATAAAACTATTTTTTTACAAAAAATTCATTTAATGAGAAAAATAAATAATTTAAAAAATATTAATTTGAATTTATAAACTATTATTTTACATTTTATAACTTAAATTACATTTAGTCTAATAAAAATATTTTTGGTTCTTTTCATTTAATGGAGTGGTTGAGAGGTTAAATTCAGTTTTTCTAGATTTAAATGTTAAATAACCATTATTTTTTAATAAATATCCAACTAATTTTATTAGAATCGATTCGACTCAAAAGTAGTTGTCTTAAATAAAAAAATAATCAATATTTTATTCCCAAAATACCCCCTCCTCATGTATAAATACCCACCAATTATCCCATTACTCTACACTATAAATCCACTGAGAATGAATTTTCATTCTCCTCTTAAGAGTTACTATAAGGAGTTTCTAAGGTTCTAAGGAATTCATTATAATATTTAAGAAGCTACTTTGAAAGTTAAGTGTTCCAAACCTCTTCCCTACTTTTTTTATAATCCCTCTGTTTCATTTTATTTCTAATGAGAAATATTATTATTATATATTTAAATTCCATATTATATTATCAATAAAAAATCATAATTTTTTATCATTATACTACCTTAATAAACTATTATAATGATCAAATACTCATGTTTCCATAAAACACCTAAATTTTGGTAAATTAATTAGTGTATGGTTTCTTGAAAATAAAATCTCTATATAGATACAAAAAAAGTGGATGTAGGCTATGATTTAGATGAACCTAGGAGTAATAACCCTAGAAAAGGTTTACTGGGTATTAACTTGAAATTAAATCTATGAAAAACTAATAATACTAACTGCACACCTAGTTTGACACTCTCGAGATATATGTTTTGGATGATTCATGAGCTCTTTATGAACTATAATAAAGGATTATTTAAAATTGATACCACCTACATGGTTATTAATTGTATATTATGTAATATAAATTTATTTTAATTTATTATAATATTCTATAAATAATTTTAAAAAATTAAAAATTTCAGATAATTAAAATCATGAAATTAAAACAATAAAGGATAATCTAAAAGAAAACTTGTCTTTAGGACATTCTCTTTTCGAAAGAAATTGTAATAAATAAATTACAATGATTATAAGTAATCAATAATGAAAAAATTACTATAATTAAATTCTGGGTTTATGCTTTTAAAAACACAAATTTATTATACAGGAGGTTCAAACATGAAGAAATAAATCAGAACCTAAGTTAAGGGTTCTTTGTCTCAATTTCAATTCCCTAAGACATGTTTCTTATTAAGCACTAATTTACTTTTATATAGTGTAAATAATACCCTATTTAATTATTATAACTTAAATCATTTGTTATTATTGGGAGTTTCACTTTCATTTAATCTCTTTATATTCCTTGTCCTTCAATTCATTACCTAATTTATAAGGCTCTTTTTAACTTAATTTACATTCATTAAGTTATAAACTTTATTATTGAACTTCATCCTTTTATGTTTGGTTTTATCCACCATATGATTGTATTACATTTTATTACCTATTTATTTTCTATGATTTACAAGTATTATTATCATTTCTCCTCTATTTGGTTCACAATTCAACTAAACAGTTTCTTGTGTGTTGACTCGACCTTATCTCTTCTTTACAGTTAGGAATATTTTCCCTCCATGCCCATTTTATTTATATTTTCTTAAGAATATTTATTTCTACATCAATTATTTTTATGGTTATTTTTTATCACTAGTGAATTTATTTATAATTTTTTAAAAGGAATCATTTTAACATTTTTCATATAGGTTATTTTTGACTTTCTTTACAAAGCGTGAAAATAATATCATTTTCAATGTTTTACACCTGAATGACTTTTCATGATTTTATTACTATTTTTCTTAATGACTATTACTCTTCAAGTTTTTACGATTGTATAAATTAATTTATATTCCCATTATTTTGGGAATTTTTCATTTTAAAAATAAAGTTTAAATTTTTAAAAGAATAAATAATAGAATTTAATTTCAATTATGTATATTTTTATCTTCCACTTAAAATTTCATATTTTTAAATTAATTTATTTTTAGTGTTTCAATATTTTAAATTCTTTTAAAAATAATTTATAATGTTCTCTTTTTTACCCCTTTAAATGGATTTTTTATGTGACTTAGAAAATTATTTTTATAACCATATTACAAAATATTTATGATTTTTTTTATAATTTTGATTCTATTTTGTTCTAAAAATCTAAAATTTCTATATCTTTAGGTTTTTATATTTCATACATTATCCTATAAACGATCTTATGAATTTATAGTTCATGCCTCACCTTGTTCGTAAGGGTTATGTTCTCTGTCACTCTTTATTTATCTCTTGAAATTACTTTTTCCTTACTTTCAATGTAATTATTCTATATCACTTCAATTATTTATATATTGTGCGTTTAGCATTGAATTAACTATATACCCATTACTCTATACAGTGTAAGTTTTAATGGTTCTTACCAAGAAAGTTATTCCATTTATTGACTATGTAAATATTGATAATCCATATACTTTTTATTTCAATTAGGATATTTATTGATCACTAAGGCATGTTGGTTATTAATTAGATAATTTATCCATTCCTTAATATTACTAATGCATTGGAATTATTGAGTGATGTGTGGGGATCATGATTATATAGCCCCTTGATGCATTTTTAAGTCTCATGAGACAAACCGGCCTAGGTATTCAATGTAAACCCTACCTATTTGTGTATGATGTCCTAGAATAATGCCTTGAAGATATGTTTATGATGTTCATGTGATTATTTAAATTGTTATGTTATCTATGGATGTATCAAATTCTCATGTTATTAACTATCTAACATTTCTTTTGATTATTATTTATTCTATAACATTATTCCTACCTTGTTTATTCCATGATTCCTTATTTTGTATGAAACCCCTACTAATAATTTGAGCTAATACTTATTATGTTCCCATTCCATAGGTAAATAAAGAAGATTATTAAGAGTGATGTGTCTAAAAAAAACTAAAAAACTACCCTATTTCCACACATATATTTCCATAATTTATAAAAATTGTGTTGAAAGGTTATCTAAATCCATGGTTTATTAAAACCATGGTAAAAAATATCCCCAAAATTTCCCTTAATTCACACCATATTCAACCCCTCACGCGATCAACTTACTCAACCTCCACAAATCCGATCCCCAGTGCTTCCTCTCTATACAAAATCTACCAACTCAGTGGATCCATAAATTATCTTTAATTATTATTCCACTCATGATTAGCTAACCCCACTCTACCCCATTTAGATCCACCCCTAACTTACCCTCTTGTAATGATCAACCAAACCAGTGGCTCTACAAATTGACATTCCCAGCACACTCAAAATCTTCCCTAATGATACCTCCTTTTTCCACAAAGGCTCTTCACAATTAAAATAAATTGATTTATTCACCTTTCCTTTATGTTAGTCACACTTATTTTATTTCAATACCCAATTTTCACTATATCCATAAATAAATATACTATTCAATCATTTTTTGTGGGATATAAAATATTAGTTGTCATATTTTATTAAAAAATTATTTTTATTTGAATATTTTGTGTGTGTCATTTGTTGAAAATTTTGATATTATGTTACTCTTAATCTTTATGCTTACCTATTCAACAAATCACCATGTTTATAGGTTGGTTTTTTGTTCTAGTGTGCGTTTTTTTAAGGCATTGGATGGTTGAGGTGCATTGAAAAATAGGGGTTAATCCACCATAGGTAGTGGAGGAACAATAATACTACACCCTCTAATTGGTCAAAAATTCAAAAATGGATGAGGTGTATATAACATGTTTAATAGGATTGAATATATTATGAGGAATCCTTCTAGAATTTAGTATGTTTAATCAATATATCAGTTTCAATGTAAAACTAATATAATTATTTTTATATGGAAAATGAGTTAAATAAAAACATTCCATAATAGTGAACAATTTTTTTCAAATGAGTGTTTTCCATAATTGAAATTTTAAATTTGAGAAACTTATTCATAGATAAGTATTAATTTTAACTTTGTGTTTTAATTAATCTTTGTGCCTCATATTAGTCTTTATTTTTTTTATGTTATATATAAATTTCTTATGAACAATACCATATATAATCTTTATCTGCATTAATTTAGTGAACTTTAGTTATTTTCCATGCAATTGTTAAATATTTGTTTATCTAGATATTAATGAACTAAATATTGTTGTCTACTAAATGACCAATACCTAGTATGACATTCCACTAGACTATTTTATGGTAGATTAACTCCCATTTTTCTATTTGGGCATTGTTAATCCACATGATAGATAGTTTTTTTTATTATAATGTGTTTTATTTGTGAAGGTTTTATTGACTTTTTTTTTTAAAATAATGTTATTTGAAGATTTTATTTCCACAATGGAATTAAAAAGGAAAATATAAGTGTGTTTAGTTTGAATTTATTTTGTTACTTTTTTATGATAAATGAATTTAGTTCAATAGGGGAATTTTAAAATTTTATTATTAATGATTTTGATTTTATAAAGGAAAATATAATGTTGATGGTATTAGTAAAATCTATGAGATTGATTACATTTATACGAGATGTTTTAAAAGGGTTCTTAGAGAAAAAGAGTATAGTTATTTAATGAAACTATTTGAAATTATTTAGGTTTTTATAAGTATTATTATAATATTTTAATAAATTAAAAGTCTTTTAAATTACTAAATAAGGAAATAAACAATAATTTTATCTATTCTATAATAAAAGTGTCATAATTCTAAATTCATTAATAATTAGGATAATAAATTAATGATTCCATAGAGTACTTTTCTCATGAATAAATTATTTTCAATGTTGTTATTGAAAATATATTTTTTAAAAAATTTGTTTATTCATTTTAGAATGGATAAAGGTTGGATATACAATGTTTTTAGGATCACCATTGAGTTTCAGAAGGAGTTGGATTTTTTTTTGATTTTTCATTCAATAATGGTTCAGTTGGAAGACTAATTTGATTCCCATGTTTTAATTAAATTGGAAGATTGTGGTTAACACGTGGGGAAATGATTTACCATATCACTAAAAAAGGTTTTAAAAAACAATATTTTATTGGTATCATAATAGAGAAAAAGTGTAAGTGGAAAATGACATTGATTTTACTGAATAGATCGGAATGGAAAATTTGATTTCTGATAAGTTTCTATTTGTTTCTTAATCCATAACTTCATATAGACCTATATAAGAGGAAATGAATATGGGATTTTTTTTTCATATGATGATCATAATGAAAATAATGAGCATGTTATAAAGATGATTGAAGATGTGAATACCCTAGTATACCATTCATGTGAAAACATTACCAAACGTGATCTTTTAATTCAATTGTATCCTAGGAAAACAATGTATAGATTTAGCAATACCAATTTTGAATACATACTTACCTTTTTATGGAGTTACTACTTGATGATTCATATATTCCATAAAATCATCCCATGGAATCAAATTTGGTTAAAAAATTAGGATTTCCAAGTACTAAGATCTATGAGTTCCCTAAAGATTATTGTTTGTTATAGAAGAGAAATGTTGAGTTAAATAATGAAAATAATGTGGTGCATCGACATGGAAGACTAATAAAGATATAAATTAATCATGTGTACCCAATAGAGTGATGTAAAAATTTATATTCATTACTAGAATTCAGAAAATTTTTATGTTAGAATAAATGGAAAAGAATATGAGATTGCATGATGATTAAATAAATAAGGATACTGATGATATAGTTCATCCTTAATATGGGTTAACATGGAATTTTTTTATAGGTTATATATTTATTTTTAAGCTCACCCATGAAATGATATATTGGTATTATCATGTGATGGTTGCAACCCATTTCACCAGATGCATACTATACCGACACGTGTATGGAAAATCTTGTTACTATCATGTGTATATTGATTTTTGGACCCAATGATCCTAGAAATGATATTGAAAAATACTTGAAACCATTAATAGGCGAGTTTAAGGAGATTTAGACCATAAAGGTGAATATATGATGCATTTATAAAGGATTACATTATGTGTCATGCAACATTATTGTGGACAATAAATGATTTCCATGTTGATGGTTTTTTTCTTGGAAAGGTTCAGTCAAATTCCATAAATTTAAATATTGTTCTTTAAAATTACAATAACAATTGGATATAGAAAATTATATTCTTTTATTTATTTTATTGGTCATAAAATTTTCCACATCACTACCTGGACATAATTAATATCGAGAAAAATGTGTGTGAAATGTTACTCATAGTGCTTTAAAATATAAATGGAAATATAAACGATGATTTTTGATAACATCATGTTTGAATGGATCGGGGTATAAAAAAAGTCTTCATCTAGGGTTAATTATTAAGAATCAGTGATAAGTCTATATTTATTTTTTTATATGAAAATATATGGAATAAACAATTTCTTTAGGTCTTGGAAATTTTAATGGTTCTATATGGGTTTTCAAGTAACATTTCAAATGGGTGAATACATGATATATGAAACTAAAATCCCTTAAAATGCATGAATAATATTTCCCATTTCATGAATTGATTCAAATTCTTATTCTCCATTTACTATCAGAAAATTTCAAGGACACTGTTATTAGATTATGTCACTTTTATTGAGTCTTTTTTTTCTAAAATATCAAAAAAATTATTGTTAAAAAACTGTAGAAAGATGCAGTGATCATTATTTTGGACTTGATGAAAATTTTCCCTTCATATTTTTTCACATGTATATTACATTTTACTCTTCATATTTCACTATAATTTCTTTTTAGTGGCCACTTTTCAAGGTGTAGGATGTATCTAATAGAAATAATTATGTTTACATTGAAATATTATGTGATAAATAATAATAATTATGAAGGGTATACTATGAAAGGTTATTTAGAACATGAATATTTGGATTTATGTTCAATTTACTTGACTAATTTCACTATGAGATTTAATTATCCAATGAGAATTTAAGATGAGAAATATGATCCCACTGAGCCTAAATTTCTATCACTATCCCAAATAGAAGGGGGGATATCTAGATCATACAGGCTATGTACTTTGAATAGGTATGAGTGTGAAATGGATCGTCATACAATATTATTGTATTATGGCATGGATGATGATTACATAAAGTAAGTAAAATTACAAATATTTTTTTATTTTGTATTTTTTTCATACATTCCGACATCATAAAATTTTTATAATACAGAGAACATAGTGAGATTATAAGAATAATACATCATTCTTTATCTATTAAGAGGATGGAGTAATTATATAGTAAATAATTTCCTTCTTGGTTGAAGTCAAAGGTAATGAATTTTTTTATATGAATAAATCATAGGTACATTATTAATATTTGATGTTGATATATTTCTGGTTCAAATTTTACTAACAAATGATATATCAACTGAAAATAGGGAATTTTTGTTTGGTTCAAACAAAATGGAATGTGATTACAAATAAATGGATGTTAATGGATTCACAATCATTATAAATATTTGTGCAACAAATATGGTAACACAAAATGATAATTTCATGATAAAAACAATAATGTATTGTTATGCTAGTGCATCAGACAGAAAACCTTGATTATAAAATATGTCATATTATGGGGTTGCTGATAGAATATTTTTATTAGATTACTACCCACATGGTTATTTCACTATGATAAAATTAAAGTGGTTTGATTAAATGAAATAAAAATAATTATATATATAGATAGTTATGGATTTAGAGTGATTTATATGAAACATCAGCTTTTCATAGATGAGCCTTACATTATTTCATCACATGATCGATTTTTTTATGTAAATTACCCTTTAAAATAAAAATTTGGTGTTATTATTATTGTTATTTGAAGACATATTTTTGATTAAGGAATGGATGATAGTGATAATTATGATTAATGAGTAGTAATTCACTCAAATTTTTTATTCGATGACATAGATGATTCAATTGTTAGAATGGGGTTTGTACCAAAAATTTTAACAGAACATGTTTTAAACTTAGAAGTATTTAGTTTATATTATTTTTAACTGGTGCATGTTTTTTTTAAACTTTTATACATGGGATATAATTAATTTTATTTAAATATATTATACTAATTATATAGTTTAATATTGTTTGTATTGTTTATACATGGTTGTTAAATATTTTAACTCTCGAACCATCTATTAAGATATTATTAATATAGCTTCAGATTCTTGAAATTTCTTTTATAAGTGTAAATTATTTTCTTTTTTTACTTGAATATAGTTAATACTATTGAAATATATGTAATAATTTATAAGAAAGATTAACTCAAAGGGAGAGGAAATTATCTTTATTGAAAAAAATATTTTTTTGAATTGTTTTGTATTTACACATGATTTCCATATCCTTAGAGTGTGTACTAAATGTGAAATTATAGGTAATAAATGGAAATATAATATCATTTTATTTTTATGTTTAACTAAGAATAGAATTCATACAAGAAATTGATTGTTTTCATTGAATTTACATATTTTTAAAGTGAGTAATACAAACATTCAAAAAATGTACACTTGATTAAACTAAATAATTTTAATTGAATCAATATCTGATTGTGAAGGATTCAATGCCATCGATAAACAATTATTTAGCTCAGTTTTGGATTTAAAGTAGAAACTTATGTTATTGTGTAATGTTTTAATTTTTTGAGTAAACAACTTAATGAAAATAAAATTAATAGAAGATGTAACTTTTTGGAAAATAATATGAATTTTCTTAGAATTTTTATATTTATTTAATATTTTTTAATATTTTAAAAATTATCACGTAACTTCTATCATTTTTAGGTTATTATTTCTTATTATGAGGTTCATAGAAAAAATGGGAAAAATCACCAATTTTTTAAAGTAGGGATTTCAAATATGATTTGTTCCAGTGAGTAACTTCTTTATTTATTGACTATGTATGCAATTTAAACAATAATAGTTAATATTAATAGTAATAATTGAGGAGGAAAATTTTATTTACTATGGATAGGTATGATAGTCTAGAGATAAGACCTCCCCTACATTTCATTCCCCTATATATAGTACTCCTACATACATCACCTCATAAACCATGGATCTATAGTCACCGATACATTTTCCTCCCATCATTCCTCCTATTTATATGACTTACCCATACATGAGTGGTCATCCTTTTTATCATTTACCTTCTACTACCATGCAGGGTTGTCCCACTCCTTCTATTCCTTAATCATTTCCCCCTATATACCTTCATCTCTATATGGTACTTCTTCACTAATTATGCCTCATGTATGCCCATACCCTCCTACCCAACTTCAGTATCCATAGTTTAATTTAGAGGATATTCCTTGAGTAGATTCCCCCTAATATAGTGTACAAGATACAACAACATTAAACAGTTGTTCTAATAAATATTTAAAAAGTAATGAAGTAAATAATTTCGTATTAAATTTTATATATATATGTTTTTTAAATATTCATTTATTTTTTAGGAATATCTTATAGTAAAATAAATTCCTGTAAAAAATTTATGCTATGTGTAATTGACAGACGAAAAATTATGGCTTAGTATAATGAGGACATGAAAATAATTGGAAAAAATATTAAATAATTACATAGTTTCCTGGGGATAATCAACAAAACAACAATATTATTCTAGTTCAAGTAATATAGTGGAGAAAATTTATATAATAAATAAAATACAAGGCTTGGGATAAAATATGGGTAATATATTTTTTGGAATTAATATTGAATTATTTATAAAGTATTATCGATAATTTTGTTTTAATATTAATCTATGATATAAATTTTTTGATGGAATACAAGAAAAGACACATAGGTTAATAGAACTGGGTGAGATATGGTGAGCCTAAAAGTATGGCTTTATGTTGGATAGAAAAATAAAATAGGTACCAATCATTAAAATATACCAATATTCAATGAATGTACCCTTACACAATACAATATCCTAATTACATGCTGGATCAGTTCTGTTTTAAGGTAATTCACTGAATTTTACCTTTAATTTAGTTTTTTTATATTATGATTCATTGACTATTTATAAAATTTAATTTTTTTTATTGAAAGTATAGTTTTTGTATAACCAATCATAGGTGTATGAACATTTTTATCTAATAAAAAATTTATTGGTTTTTTCTTAACTAGAATAGATATAAATCAATGAAAAATACTTGTATATTATTTTCCTAGATGAAAAAATACATATATTTTGTGTTACTGAATCGTTAAATGTAGTAATATATATAAAATAATCATAAATAACTCTTAGTTTCACATGCAATGTTTCTCCCGAGACATTAAAATGTTTCCAACACTCAAACTTATAAAAATGATGTTATATTTCTCCCTAATGTAAAATTTTTAATTATTAAATTTTCATTGTGTCTCCTCACTTAAGAAAAATATCTATCCTCATATATGAAATTTTATCTTCCCTTTTCCTGGAATCCTCTTAAAGCATCCCATAATCCCACCAGACTCTATCAAGTAGAATATTCCTCCCCATAGAATCTATAATCTGGACTAGTTTCTCTAGGTAAGAAGAATATGGGTTTGACTCAAATATATCCCAACTAAGAAAATTATTAGGATATAATAGATAATTTTTTAACATATAAACATGAAAGACTATATGAATCTAGACATAATATTATTTCTATGACCAATAATATTCCACTTTCCTAATTAACTCACTAATTTCAAAGGATACCTAAAACAAGGCATTAACATCCCTTAACTTCCAATCCACTTATATCCTAGCCTAAAATATACTTTCAAGATTATTTCATACATAGCATTAAAACACAATGGCCATCACCTCTAATATGAAAAACACTTCAATCGAAACTATGTTGATTTCATATACTTATGGATAAACTTGACTAACTTTGTCAAATCCTCCATAGAGCTAGGGATATTTAGGGTCCTCTCACCTTGTTTTGGAAAATAAAAAGATAACTGATATGTTCAACCATAAAATCCCTCAAAAATTTTCATCTAGAATTGTGTTTTGAAAAGTTTTGAGTTTATTTTAAAAGGTTGGAATTAATTGATGTAGTGACTTAGAAAATATGTTGAAAAGTTTTTATAGATGTATGATATTTTTTAAAGTTAATTGAAGTGTTTTTAATCGAATTTAAATGGATTAGGATGTTTAGAATGAAATTTTGAAAGTTGGAGATGAATTGTGGAGGTTTTGGAGTTTCAAATTTCTAGAAAATTAAAAACAAATCAAGTTGTGTATGAGTATATGGCGCAAAAATGTTACTAAGAATGGATAAGATGCTTCTACATAGGTCTTATGACACAAAATTGAGATATGTATGAATAAATAGGTGTTGTTTCAAAATAAAATTTATGTAACAAATGAAACATAAAATTAAATGGAAGGATTTTATTACTATTTTAGTGTAACCCGAATACTATGTAAGCATAACCAAAATGTTGCGAATGCTATGTGGGAGAAATATCCTGATACATTAGAGATACTCTAAGTTTTCGAGGATCATATAAGAGTAACTTAAAGTTTATGAAATATTAATATGAAGGTTTTATATGATATGTAAGATACCTCCGATGGTCATGTAAGATTAAAATAATCTTCTTGGTGAATTATGAGACATAATTCATATAATGTTATGCTATTCTTAAAATATTTAAATATAACATTTATTTTCATGTGAAGCTGTGATTCAAGATGTGTGTTTAAGATGTGGAAAAGAATATTTCACCATGATGAGACTATTCAAACTACAATATTATTCTGTGAATATAAGAATGAACATACGAAATAGAGTTTTAGTTTTTGTAGATATTTGAATGAAAATAGGGTCCCAAATATAAGGGATAAATTCATGGATAGTTAGTGATAATATTCATTATGATAATTCTAGAGTTTTAAATGGAATTCTTGACTCCATTTATGAAGAAAAAAACTTTATTATTTCAAGGATATCGTTTTGAATAGTATTAAGAGTTAGAGATTACATTGTTGTGATTAATTATAATTTCCATATTTGAAGTATGGAATTATTATTACGGTGAGAATTAAAAATTTTTGGAATAATAATAAAAAAATGTGAGAGGAAATTATGAGAAAAGGAAATAAAATTTTGTAACTTTATAGTGATAAGATATTTATTGAGTAATTTTTTCAACAATTATGAGAAAACTAGAGAAGAGGGGAACCCACAAAATTATTGTACGAAGAAGATGAAGAATAAAATCACTTCCACTCCAGCCACTAGTGACATGAGCTTAGTTGGTAATTATTATTCAAGAATATTTTATTTTATTTCTGTCTAGAAATTTGATGATTTTTTCAAATTAGATAGGTTAATTGGTAGCATAATATATGGAAATTATGCACACACCATGATACATGTGTGATGATTTCCCAAAGATAAAAAATTATAATAAAAATCATATGCTTTGGATTAAAAATAAATATTAATTCATTTGAAACAAATAAAGAATAATTGAAATTGAATGATTAAAAAAATGTTAAACTGTATATGAAATAACCCCTATATTAACATTAAAGTATAGTAGATACTACTCAATATAATTTAACAAATTACAAAAATAAACAATACATACTTATACAATGTGAAAATAAAAGATACATACTCATACATATAACATCTCCTTTATGGAAAAAAATATCATATATCTTTTATTGGAAAAAACCAAATAGAATAGACCATAATGTATGAAACTCAAAATAACACCTCTATTATTGAAATAAAACCAAACAAAATATCTAATGAAGAAAACCAACAGAAATAGAACTATATTTAATTTAATCGAAACATCTCAAATGTACTGAGATAAAGTTCACTTATTTTCTTTTATTTTTAAAATAAATTTCTTATATCTGTTAAATTAATATTTAATGATGGTATAAAAAATATTTTTCTTGTTCATTTTTCTGTTTTTTAGTGATGAATTATTTGGTCGATTAGAATATAATATGTTAATTTCATAGTAGAGTAGAATTAAATAGTTGGTTTGTTAATTGAATTTAAATTTGGTGATTATGAGTGTGTTTGGTTTTATTACATTTTAAAAACCTAGTTATATGAGTTATGTATGAAACTTGTTGAATTATAAAGTTGAAATGGTGATGTTTTATACCTTTTAACTTATTATAATTCTAGTATATTTTTTTTCTACTAATATGAATCATCTGAAAGGAAAAAAAGATATGAGTTACATTAAATATATTCATACTTTGGGGTGAACTTCAATGATAGATCATGAACTATCCTGGGTAATATGTAATTTAACATTGAATATATATTTATTTTTTCATTGATTTATTCTAAAATTTCACGACGAAATAGACATTGAATATTTATGGACATGTTCCTTGATCTATATTGTTTTGTATGAGTAGAAAAAATAAAGATAGAATCACTCTGAATCTGGAAACACAAGATAAAATTATAATACTATTTTTAAATTTTTAGTTTATTTATATTTTCAAAGTCATATCTATGTTTTATATTATTAATTTTGATTATCTACTAAAATAGTAATAGCTTTTTATAGGATTCTCTAGAAGTTACAGTGGAGAAGGAACTATATATATTTGGATCAAACAATTATTTACATCAGGTCCTAATCAATGATCATAGTGGAAGAGTTTATTGTAAACCTAGAAAGAAAATCATGTCATTTAGATATTGGTCTTTGAGTATTTAATCTTCAATAAACACTTTAGGTATGGTTTCCCATTAATAGTTAAATTCAGCCATTAAGGTAGAAAATAAATAATTTTGAAAAGAGTTACCATAGAAGAAAAAAAAGAAAAAAGAAAAAAGGCCAATTATTAAAAGTGATATCAGATATATGCTCATCACTTCTACCAGAGGTTAAAGCGGTAGTGTATGGATGTTTATTGAGTATGTGCTCAATTTACAAGGATAGCATTGAATGTGTAGATGTTGTTGATTATTCTAGTGGAGAGGATGATGAGGATGATAGAGAGGATATTGGTAGTGATGAAAATGGTGCTGGCGGTGATGACAGTGGTGCTGGTGGCACACATACCAATGTAGATGATAATGCTATTGATATTAGAATCAATGATGATGGTATTGATGAGGATTTAGATGACACTGCCGAGTGACATTATTGAAAGTTTTTTTATTGAAATATCTATCCTTTTATTTAATTTCACTGAATATAAAATAAAATTTTTATATGTGTGATGTTGTATTAGTTTTTTGTTTGGTGTTTATTTTATGTTTGGATTTTGGTGAAAATTATTGAATGGTACACTGCATTCTGGTGAAGTTTACTTTGGATATGAGTTTTGAAATTACCACAGTTTAGACTATGGTTGTAGATGCTAATTTCCATGGTTATAACCATGGATACACATATATAATTCCTCTATTTAAATAATGGATATAAATTTTCTATAACCATTTTTATAACTGTACATATACAACTATAATTCCATAGTTCAAACAGTGGATATAAATACCTTACTACCATAGTTTAAACCATAACTATTGGTAATACCATACTGCAATAACTGTGATAACTAGTGATAATAAAACTGTAGTTATAACATATAACCACACTTTTTCCCTACTTACACAATTTCCGACAGTGGACATAGGTTCCTTTTATAGTTGTGAAGGGTATAATTTGTGAATAATTTTTATGGGATATATTGAGACTTTTTGTAAAATAAGAAATTCTTTGTATGGTGGGAAAAATTCCCATTGGATGGGAAATATATGAGTTTTATTAGTTAAAGGTTCTTCCTAACTCTCTAAAAATATAAACCTAAAATTTCTTGGGTATGTAATTCAACTCACATATTTTAAAATATGTTATTTGAATTTCCTTTATTGTTTAATTATTCATAAGTTAATAAATATAATATTTATTTATTCATGAGTTTGTTGAATAGAGTAAAATAATTATTTATTCAAGTTACATGAATATTATAAATAAATATTTATTCCCACATTTAGTGAATATAGTATTTTATAAGAGGATATGGATAAAGTTTAATGATCCATTATAAATAATATATTTTATTTAATATCATTTAAATAAATATTAATCAATTTATTTAAGAAATTATATTAAAATAAACATTTGTCACGAGATATAATAATAATATTATTATTATATTTCACATAGGTAATAACTTCAAAAAAAAGGATAAGGGTCATTGTTTTATTATTATTATTTAAAACTAAATATATATTCCTATATATATCATTTTTTACGAGAGATCTGTTGAAACAATGGAGACATTCTCTAGAATTCTCTCAATCCTTAGAGAGATATTCTCCCTTACTCCCTCTCTTAATAAACTAGAGACAAAATAAGGGTCATTATGTGATTATTATTATTTAAACTTAAATATATATTCCTAAATATATCATTTTCATGTGAGATGTGTTAACATAATAGATACATTCTCTAGAATTCTCTCAATACCTAGAGAGATATTGCCCCTTCCTCACTCTCTTAAGAACCTAAAGACAAAATAAGTGAACCTTATTTCAATTGATATAGAACGATACAAAGCACTTGCTTTTTCATTTATATAACCTAGAGTTTCAATAATATTTCTCAAATATTCATGTAACATGTGTGGGTATATCTAGAGGATTCATCACTTGGATTACCCATCACAATGAAAATAAAACATGCACAATGAATAAAATTTGATCAAGAAAAGAATACCATGGATGAGGTAACTATTTATTTATAAATTAAATGTATATGATCCTATCTATGTAATTTTTGGGTGGATTCATCTAGTTATTTATATTTATTTATTGATTGTGATGAAAAAAATTGGGAACCTAGCCAAGGCTTCTACTGTGTCCTAGAAACTTTAAGTTGCATATGATTATTCATATTCTAATTCATAATTATTTATTATATATTTAATAAACTTCATGTATTATTTTTATATTATTATTATTCATTTTTTCATTATGAGTCTAATGGTTTAGACACATTTTTAATCCAACATCATATAGCCAAGAACATGCTAAAGAAGCATGAAGAACACTTGATAAACCCATTAGAAGATTCAAAGTCTATTGGTTGGTTAAGATGGTTAAAAAGTGTGTAAATAGATAGTACATTATATGTAACTCCACACATGGTACACACCATATTTTCCAAGGTGCATCACATTGTTAAATATGCGGAGTCATTACATGCTATGTATTAACTGCCAATGAGGTACATGTATTGATAGGGACTACATGACATGTAACAGGTTAGTACAAACCGTGTAACCCCATACAGTTTGAGTTGGTTCCCTAGAACCAAATACTTTGAACATTCGATTAATGGAATATTAAAAGTCCCGGATATTAATTAATAACTTATCACATAATGATTATTATTTTTTGTGACATATATATACTTTTTTCATCAAAATGTCATGACAATTCCCCTCTATGATGAGAACCTTGAAGATATATGATTGTATTCTTAAATCCATGTTCTATGGATAGATTATATCATTTTATGGGAAAGGATATTATGGGTAGGGGCTTATAAGACATTGAGACTTCTTCTCATGAAGTTCGTCCTTAGTAATCTCTAAGAGAAGGAGGTTATGAGAACATGATCTGCCAATATGAATTTCAAATGTTTTATAGATTATTGGATATTCATATCCATGGATGTGTGTAATGTTTTTTATAATTGAGATTATTATTAATGCATATCATGAACCATGTATTTTTGTTTATTGATGAAAACCATGAGGATATATACTTACAGTGGGGTATGATACATTGGGTGTGTCATGAGTGATATGCCATTAATGAATAAGCCAAGAATGGATTCATCCCTTACATATAATGAAATTATATATATCTAGACTTTTTATTGAAATGGAAATATATGATAAATCCATGTTCATGGTTTGATATCAATGTGTTCATTTCTTAAAATTCAAAGAAAGAGAATCTTAGAATATAGGTTTATGACACATGTAATGAAACCTACTTGAATAAGATATAGAGATAAAGAGAATATATTACATAGTGTGCATTCAAAGAAGGTTATATTTAATATGAAATTAAATTTTTTATAGGTGCCTTGGCATATTACTATATGTTAACCTTGGATTTTAGGTTGTTCTTCCTAATGCCACTAAGAAAGGGGCCTAGAGGGTCACACACTAAGTAAATTCAGAACCCCAGTTAAATTATATATAAATATAAGATGTTTAATAAATATTATTTCCATATTTAATTTAATAATTATTCATGTTTGGTTGATTGAATATATTCAGTGATCAGTTATTCAAGAGAATATTATGTGAGTTGAATATTAAATAAATATTTATTTGTCAGGTAATTATTTGAATATAAAAATATTTATTTATCTCTCTTTTATTTGAAAGGTAACAAATATTTATTTATTTGGTTATGTGAATATTTAATAAATATTTATTCACTATTTTAGAGATTATAATATTTATTTATTTATTAGAAAATAATCCAGTGACATATATTATTTAAATGAATAGACATTTTTCAGAGTCTGATAAATATCAAGGAGGACTGGAGAATCGAGGTTAATGGTTCGGTGAGAAATGAAATATTAAATATTATTTGAAGGAATATTAATTTATTTATTCAAATAAATTATATTTATTTATTTATTAGTTGAACTCATATCATGTAAATAATAGTAATAATATATTTATTTAGAAATGGGGTTCTCTAGGGATTAAGAGATTGATAAAGGTCCTTGGGAAATTATTTATTCTCTAACCAATGGTCTACATATACCCAATTATGTTATTCTATAAAATAGCCAAGCCTAACTATAATTGTGCAGAAAAAATTATAGAGATAATCCTCTAAATCCCTATTTATATCTTCCTTTTGAACGCTTTAAATAATAGGGAGATTCTAATCCTCCACTAGGGTTATTCTTCTCACCTCAAAGGATTTTTTTTAAATCAAGTACAATCGATACAAGCCTTAGAATCAACTGAAATAATACCTAGATAATTATATGATGATGATTAGAGGTTCTTTGAACATGCATAGATCACTACTAAAGGGAATATACCATTTATTTCTCTAATGAAAAAAATATGAAAAGTTGTATCAACTAAATAATCAATGAAGAAGGAATTACAATGAGTGGTAATTATTTATCTAGACTTAAATTAATAAAAAATTATATGTGATGATCCCATATCATGAATTATAGGGTTTAAATATATAAAATTATGAGGATAACTATGAAGAAGTTTATGTCTTTCAATTGTTGGTCATGGGCTTAACAACTTTAACTAAATCTGAGAACCTTCAAATGGTACCAAAGTGGTCACATAATAATTTATAATTATTTGTTGCTCATTGGTTGATATACACATTTTTTGTTAATATTTATTTTTTTGTAAATTTTTTATTTTAAGATAATAGTAAATATTATACATTCATTCACCTTAATATGATTCATAATGAGTGAAGAATATATGAATAATGACCAGAGGTTCCATCAGATTTTGATAAGGGTTTTGGCTAGATGACATATGCAACACCCCGAGATTTTGTGAAATATTGTTTTCAAATAAATTTAATCTTTTATATATTTTTCATTACATGTAGAACTGAGTTTATATTTCATTACACACAACAATGAGTCTGTCTTTTGTTACACATAACACCGAGTTTAGCTTATGTTTCACACAACACCGAGTTTAAACGAAACATGACATATTATTAAAATATTATTATTTAATATGATAGTTATTACCTAGTAGTTGGAATGGTGGGTACGAATAGGATTAAATAAATTATGAAGATATATTGTTTAAACATGTATATAAAATGAATTATTTAGTGACCAATTAATTAAAAATGAAAATAAAAACCATTTGAAAATAAAGGATATCCTTTTCTAAAAAACTATTTTTATGAAAGAAAACATGTTTTACCTCAATAAATTAATTTTTTTGGGTAAATTATTTTAATTAAATTCATATATTATATATTAAATAAAGTATTTAACATTAATTATATGTTTTTTTCTTTATAATAGATAATAATAAATCCAATTTTATAGTTAAAAACTATATTTTTCTAAAAAGAAGTTTGGTTACCCTTTTGCGCACTTATTTTGAAACTAATTTTTGAAAATTTTAAAAAATTTATTTTAAAAAATAAAATTCAATTTTTAAATCATAATACCAAAATTATCTTTGTATGAATTTTTGATAATTTTTTGAAAAGATTAATTTTCTGATGAATAGTTGAAAATACTGGATTTTAATTGAAAACTGCATTTTCGTTTAAAATATTTATAAAATTAAATTATATTTTAAATTTATTTTAAAGTAAATTTATTTAAATTATATATATTCATCCAATTTAGTTCATTTTAATCAATTTTATATTGAAATTGGATATAAAAATCTTGTAAACTTTTTGAACATTTTCTCTTTGAAAACCCATTTTCTCATCACGTTTGTGGGATTGATTTCAAATTATTTTTTTCTAATTATATGAATTGAGTTTATAAAAATGAATTAAATATTTGGAAGAATAATTATTTATAGTATTTGATAAGTTAAACTTAATTTTTGACCAAAATGAATAGTTGAAATAGTAAAAATTAATTACCACAGTTAAGGTAAAAATGAGTTTACTGGGGGTTAAACCAAAAGGATAAGTGTTAAAAATGATTAAACACATATATAAATTATATTTTATGGTCATATTTATATACTATACTTCGAAATATAGAATCTAAGTTCATTTGGAAGATTTTTCATGTGAATGAATTTATCATTTTGGATTCTTTTGGAAAATTTCCAAGTAGTTTCCAAGTGGGTTCCTTTACCCTACTTATAAAAGGCCACCAATACCCTTCTCTTATTCAAACACATAAATCCATATATTTCGAAAAAATCCTACCAAAATCAATTAAAAAATTACCTCCTCTCATCACATAACCATTATTTTTGGAATAAATCCAACCTTGGAAGGCTTTTGGTGTAAACTAAGGAGGTTACCCAAAGAAGAGGTAACATTCTTCATTGAGCGTTTTTATTTTATTTATTCCTAAACATCATTAAATTATTATTAAAACATGAATATATAATTAAAAATAAGTATATTACATATAATATTTTGTTTTTATGTTAATTTCATGAATTACATCCATCTATACTTCCATAAAATGGGTTATAAAATCATCGTTCATGTGTATGACAGACTACCACCTCACAAACCGATGTCATTGATTTTTATATTAACACCTTTTGACGGTTGGATATGATGATGGATATAAATTATATAAATTATATTTATAAAATAATTACACCTATGGAGTAATTATATCATATATACTCTTTTACCATTTTGTAGGGGATACGATAACGTCGATCGTGTGTACGGCAGACTACCGCCTTACTAAGTGATGTAATTCATTTTCACTAACACTTTACATGGAAGATAATAAAGATAAATTAAATAAATATATATGATATAAATGAAATAATTATGATATTAATTAAATATTTATCCTTATAAAAAGATAATATATAATTTTCTTTCATACATTTTCACTCACTGAGAGATGATAATGTCGTTCATGTATGTGTGGACTACCGCCTTCATGAAACGATATGAATATTTTTGAATCACCAAAACAAATGGATGATATGTAGTAGGATATTTAAATAAATTTTATGGTATTTATGATATTTTTATCATTCTAAAATGATATTATATTACTTAACTCTTTTCCATGATGACCATTGAAAAATGTAAACGTTACTCATAGGTACGTATGACCCACCATCTCCATGATCGTAACATACTTCATTTCTCTAAACCATATTTTAGGATTGGTATTAAAAGTATAATTAATGTATAAATATGATAATTATTGAATGGTTATTATTATTGAGATTACATAACCATGATAAAAGCAATAGTACCTAAAATAGCAATTCAAAACATACATGGAAAATAAAGTAGTTATTTCAAAAAATGCGACTTTAACAATAATTTTTTTATAAAAGGGTAATAAATCGACATAAGTAAATAATATATGGTATTATATATAAAATTATATTTATTTAATATATTTATAATAAACTTATATTCATTATACAGGAGGTTTGAATATGTACGAAGGAAGTTAAGACTTAAGGTAAGGTATTTCTAGTCTCTCTTTCATTTCTTGGTGATATATAAAAATTCAACACTTGTTCTATTTGTGTGATGTATATAATGACCCTTGGATATGTTATATAATGAATAATATTATTTTAATGATATTTAAAGTTTCATTTTATGTTATTCTTTATTGTGTGTTATAATTCAAATGATTACCAAAGCAACAATGGATTTTTTTCTCAATTTTCCTTCTTTGAGACATATGCTATGTTATGAACCTATATTATTTTATGAGGTATATATATAGACTAGTTTTCATGTAATATAATGAATTTATTTACCCTCATGATATTTTAAGTTTCATTTAATGATATTAATTCACGGGTCTTATGTTTAAAAGTTACCAAAGTGGTAAAGATTTTATGTTACAATCTCATCATTTATTGGGATTTTTTATGGTTATGTTTCTAAAGATAAATTATTATGATCAATATATCAAGAATCTAATGACCTTTATTATCCTATATTTATTTCATGATAATATATATTTTACCTTCATTTTCCTCTCTCTGTACCCAAGAGATCAAAATAATATTTTTATGAAAATTTTCTTTATTTCTATTTTCAGTAGAAAACCCTTTTTCTTCATAAACCATGTTTTCTAAAAATGTTTATAATTTTTTAAAATTATTTATTAAATATATTTTTACCCTTTTTTAATTTTAATTTTTTTAAAAGGAATATTTATGTTATTTTCAAAAAAAATTCCTATTTAGACTTTACCAAAAATGTGAAAGGAATATTTGTGTATGATATGAATGGAATTACCACACATCATGGACATTATTTTATTTGAATATGCCTTTATAAAATCTCAAGTTTATTTTTAAAGAAAATTATTTTCAAAATGTTTTATGTTATAATTTTTTTTAAAAGTATAAAGGATATTTTCTTCAAGAAATATTTTAAATGTTTTTTAAATATTACTTTATAAGTTTTCAATGTTATATTAAAAGAAAAGGATCTTGAAAATGTTTTATATTTTAAAAATTAATTTTCAAAGAAAGTTTTTTTCCTTAATAAATCTTCCAATTTATCTTTCAAAATCCTTCCCCATATAAGATGATATCATTTGTGGTAAATTTTTATTTTTTGGGCATATGAACCAAGGATACCATTCATATTCTTTATCTAAATAGTTTATCTTGACAAGATGTTTATGAAACCTGATTCTATTCCATGAGTTCTACTATGATAAAATTATTTTTAAACCCATTTATTTTTCCATGGATTATGCAATGATGGAATGATGAAATGGTTATGAAACCTTTCTATTTTCCCTAGTTTATGATATTATGAAATGTTTATGAAGATCATTTCATTTAACAAGTTATGATTTTATTAATGTTTTATGATCTTGTGGAACACATATGTATAATTTCCATTATATGACTAGTGAGACCTATATCTCTCTCCAATTTATTAGGTAGAACATTATATCTCATGAGATATAAAATGGGAAATAAGTTGATGGGATTAATCCACTATGGGAAGTAGGTGTATCCTAATCCACTATAGGAAACATGTGTGTCCTAATCAACTAAGGGAAATAGGTATGTCCTAATCTATAATGAGAAACGTGTGATGAGTCTTGATCTGATATATTTATGATATTGGTATTTAACCTTAAGATATGAAATGTCTTTTAATATTTATGATTATTCCAAACTTTTATGATATGATATTATGGTTCATGATTGATTTATGATGATTTATCACTCTTATGGACCATGTTTTTTTTAAATGATAATGTTTTATTCCATGAATAATGTTTATGATCCATTATATGTTTGTTATTAACTTTACATGTTATGTTTACGATCACATCCCTTATGCATATCTTATGCTTTCATACGATCCTATATTGTTATCTCTTATGTTTACCCTTACTGAGTATATGAGATCACCATTTTTTATGTTTCCTTCCCCAGGTTATGAATAAATATTTATATAGGGAATTATTAAGAGGAGTACAATACAAGAAGATATTTTTGGGATATGTTGAAGATATTTCATAAAATAAGAAGTTTGTGTTCCAAGTTTCCAAAGGTATTAAACTGTTATGGACCTCCGATGCCTATTTGTATAAGGTAATGTATATTCATCTAAAAAGATTTAATACCCATTTATAAGAATCCTAGGCCATTATATTTGGAATCATAGGAAAGGTTTATTCAAACCTTTGGAAAATAATATGAGAAAAAATTAGTGAGATACCTAGGGATATTTCTAAGGATCTGTTTAGGGATGTCTCTAAGGATAAGTTGAAGGATGAGTCAAAGTATATAAAAATTTCTTGGAATTTTGGTAAAGGGTATACCAATTGGTTTCAAATAAATTATATCATAATATAGATAATTCAAGTGGATGTGACTCTGGAACAGAGGTACCTATGGGTAATAAATATGAAAAGTTCACATTGAGATAGACTCGATCATCACCTAATGCACAAAAATAGGACTTACTGCACATCTTGTTTGAACCTTCGAGGGATATGATTTGGGAATTCAAAAAATATTTACACACCATCATTAAATATTTAAATAGATTATGATTATTAATTACCTAGGAAAAACCTAAGGTGTCATATTTTGAAAATAAGGTTTCATTATTTAGAAATCCTATAAGTGATTTTTCATGATTATGTAATTTTCCACTATGATTAGTGTTTATCAAACTATGATTTTATTTTTCATTTAGTGGATGGAACCAGAAGGAATCATGTTAATATTAAATATTATGGAAAATTTAGTGACTATGAGTAACCAAATTGGATGATGATTGGAGAGAAAGATATTGTGATTATGACTAATTAGTTATAATAGAACATGATTAAAAACGTTCACCTCAACTAACTCTAGGACTCCCCAAAGAAGAGAAGGATAGATTTCATTGAGATTTCGGGTAATGGAGACCATGGAGGAATGAATATTCAGTTTTATATATGTTGATAATGTGGAAAAAAACACCCAAGTGAATGTCTTATAGTAATGGAAAGATGTTTAGAGTGTGTAAAAGAAGGACATACGACAAATAATTTCCAAGAAAAAAAATAAAAGTTAGGTTAACATAATGAATGATAATATTGTTCTTCCTAAGATACCATTGATAGTTAAATATTTTAAATGTATAATGTATCAGAATTATTCAAATTGATGTCCTAAGGGGAAATTTCATGAAGAGAATCAGAAATGTTGTACGATTAATGGTTTTGTTGTTGATGATGAAGAGAGTAAAAATGAAATATAAAATGGAGGAGGTATTAAGGAATAAGATGATAAATGACATTTAATTGTTTGAGAAAAAGTGGTATTATTGAAGTATTTATGTATTAGAATTAGATTATTTTAACATATATAAGTTTTTTTCAGTATAACTTTTTTTAAGGATTTGAAATAATATTTTGAATGATGATGATAACCTAGAAAAGTGATTCAAAATAAAGGTTATATTTTATGAAAAAACATGATTAAAGGAAAATAACCCTTAATATGTTACAAATGTTGAGATAATGATGTTGGGATAAATATATGATTGATATAGATAAATTAAATTGGATTGTACTAATTACCTTGAAACTGATTAATGTTTTGTTAACAATGTGTTTTATACTATCATTAATGGTTTTTATAGAATTTTTGGATTTATGGAATATATCCAATAATCTATGTTTTATGTATGTAATGAAGAATAATGTATTTTTTCAATATGGTTTTATGGTAATTAAGGTTATTACCATGTTTCAAGAGAATTAATGATAAAGGTATTCACATGTTTGGTATGTGACAATTAAGATCTACTTCATATTGTTTGGGGGATTAATTATAAGTTCATTTAGAAAATTTAGTGACCTTCTTTCTAAAGTATTAGATTTTAATATTTTGGAATAGTAATAAGGTTAACTATTTATGGAATGGTTTAAGAAAAATTTTGGGAAAATATTTATAGATTATTTTATTAATTCATGATATTAATATTTATTAATATTAGATAACCTATTCTAACCATTTTGTTGTGATGATATCTAAAGATAGAATGAATAACTTATCATTCTATCTATAAATCTTATGATTCGTTAGTGCTTCAGGAATAAAAAATTCACCTTAAATTCATGGAGTATGAGATGAAGGGGAAATTGATCAAGGAAAAAACAAATAGAGATATTATACATATGAAATGGAATAAAATAAATTAATTATATATTCTCATAGAAATTATTCAAAAATTAAGAATAAGATCTGGAAATAATTTTTTTTTCTATTATCACCATTTTTGATGATATTAGTGAAAATTTTCATACCTATTTGGTTTATTGTTTTGTGGTCATTAACCTTATCTATATCACCCAATTTATTGTGATCAATGATCTCTATTAATTTCTATAATTATTTACTCATTTCTTCCATGTACAAATATCCACTTCGCACCTATGTTCTCCATTGTAGAAACCTAGCTATGAGTTACTTTAGGAAACATTTATGTTTCCAAAATTTTCCTTTTATGGGAAGTTTTATTATTCATTGGTCTAATGTAGGTTTATATAAAGTAAATTTAAAATGATAAACCTTTGTTGATCGATATGAATTTTGAGGTCGAAATTCATTTTTTAAGTGGGTAAAATGTAACACATTGAGATTTTGTGAATTATTTTTTTTCAAATAAATTTAATATTTTCCATATTTTTCATTACATGAAACACTGATTTTATCTTGTGTTATACATAGTACTTAATTTTTATTACATTAAACATAACACTGAGTTTATCTTGAGTTACAAGCAACATTGAGTTTAAACGAAACAGGTCATATTATTAAAATATTATTATTTGATATGATAGTTTTTAGCTAGCGATAGGAATGAAGGGTTTGAATATAATTAATTAAATTATGAAAATATATGGTTTAACCACATATATAATATGAATTATTTGGTGAACAATTTATTAAAAATGTAATAAAAAGCATTTGAATATAAAGTAAATATTTTTCAGAAAAATTATTTTTATGAAAAAACACATTTTACCTCAATAAATTAAAAACCAATTTTGGTGAATTATTTTAATGAAATTTATATATTATATATTCAATAAAATATATAAAATTCATTTTATGTGTTTTCTAGACAAGATATAAGAATAAATCCTTTTTTACACTTAAAATTGCATTTTTCTAAAAAGAAGTTTTGTCACCTTTTTGAACACTTATTTTAAAAATAAATTTTGAAATTTTTTGAAAATTTATTTGAAAAAATAAAATTAATTTTCAAATCATAATATCAAAATTATATTAGGGTTATTTTTTGAAAATTTTCTGAAAAGATTAATTTTCTGAAGAATAGTGAAAAATACTTAATTTTAATTGAAAACTGCATTTTCATTTAGATTATTTATAAAGTTAAATTATATTTTAAATTTGTATTAAATAAAAATTAGGTAAATTATATATTTATTAATATAATTTAGTTAATTATAATCAATTATATATTGAAATTGGATATAATTTTTTTTAATCTTGAACATTTTCTCTTTGAAAACTCACTTTCTCGTCGCGTTTGTGGGATTAATTTTAAAATAAAAAATTCCCACTTTTTTGAAATTAATTTAAAAAAAAGGATTAAATATTTATAATAATAATAATAATTTATATTATTTAATAAGTTAAAATTAATTTTTGACCAAAATGAATAGTGAAAAAGTAAAAATTAATTACCGCGGTTAAGGTATAAATAGATTTACTAGGGAGTTAAACTATAAAGATAAGGGTTAAAAATGACTAAAAACATGTATGAATCCTATTTTATGGCCATATTTCTATGACAACCCTGCTTTTTATTACAACTTAAACATGCTTTATTACATAAAACTTCACTTGATACAACAAATAAGATCGAGAGGTTTAGTGTCTTTGGGGCTTAGGATCATTACATAAAAACTTTAAACTTGAAATACAACATCCTTATTGAAAACTTCCTTTACATGACCACTACATTCCTTCGTACTTAGCATTGCATGGGATAACCTGAGGACATGCATAAAAAAAGGGTGAGCTATAAAGCCCAGTAAGGGAGTAAACAATGAATAACATGAGGAGTGAAATACATGTTAGGAAATAGGTATATCAATAGAGAATAATAGAAACATGAACATAAAGGCATGATAAAGCATTATAATCATAACATGGAAATGTGGCAACAACACTTAACATTGAATTAGCATGAGCCAAGGCTCATTGCACATGGAGCATGAGTAAACCCTCATTGCACTTGAAGCACGAGTAAACCCTCGTTGCACTTGAATTAGCATGAGTCAACACTCATTTCACATGACGTATCATGATACTATACTTTACCCAATGCATTGGAGCGCTATCAGGGCGCACCCTTCTTAAACATTTCATTTCATGCATAAGTGTGCCACATGGATCATAAAACATGGATTCATAAAACATAATCATTTATTCCACGATAAAGGAATGTGGAATTCATACATGAAACTTTACAATCAATATTTAAATGTGCATAAAGGTGAATACCCTTGATGGAGAAATGGGCATGGTATTCACTACACAAAGACATTGACTTAGAAAATCGGTGCGATTTCGGCAGCATAACGGCGTGACATAAGAATTCATAAAAAAAAGTTGACGAGAGAGAAAGGGGTTCCTCATCATATTTACATGTAATGGACAGTAAGGAGGTCATATATATACATGTCCCAACAATTGAAATGGAATTTAGATTCATGATACAAAAGTATTGCTTGAATGTAAAAGAAGAGAGATAAGTTCCTTTCGGAATTTCGGCATAGTAACGGGTGTACATGGGAGGCATTTAATGAGAGAGAAATGGTTCTCCCATCATTCAAACAATAAGAGGGCAGTATGGGGGAGGTGCGAAACCATACCCCAAAATTCATAATTGAAATAAAAAGGGAAATACAACTTAAAGAAAATTGACAAAAAATGAGAAAGGAAGAAAAAACCCTTACTTGGAAGTGTGCTTCCAAAGGCTAGAGAGAGGCTTGTGAGAGGCTTCTTGGGAGCTTGGGGCACCTTGAGAGGATTCTAGAGAGAGTAGGGCAGAGGTTTGACGAACTTCAAGGGCTTTGAGTGAGGAGGAAGTGGGAGCTTGGGTGAGTTTATATAGGAAAGGTGAGAGAATTCTTTATTATTTTGGTTTGGGACCCCTTATATTAAAATAATCCAAACCACAAACCATCCCATGGTATTTGCCCATGGTTTCTGGAAAAGGAAAGAGGAAAACAATATTTTACAAGGACAAGGTCCGAACTTATTAAAAAATTAGGGTTGCTTATGTGGAGGTGAGTCACACTCCCATGGAAATTAATTTAAAAAGGCAAAGTGTTGAATAAGTCTTGAGGGCTCCATTAATGCTTTGAAAAGTGTGTCAAACAAACCCAAAACCTCATTATTTTAATGATAAAACACATATTGGCCGAACATAAGGATTGTGGTATTTTATTACATCACCATTGGGTCATTATGATGTCATAAAACACATTATATATTTAAATGGTATTTAATTTTTACCCAAAAATTTGACTGTCTCAGAAAATTATGAAAAATTCACCGTTGGATAATTTCGACATCCTGATTCCAAAAATAATATTTATTTTATCTAAATAATTTTCTAAATATGTGAATTTTCACTTTTAAAATAAAAACCGACATTTATAAAAAAATTCACGGGTTTTGACAGAAATGGCTTTCAAACCTTAATAAAAATTTTAATTGCATTCATAAAATTATAAGATCATTTATATTTAATAAAAATTAATTTAATATTAATAATAATATTTTATTAAAATATTATTTAATTCAAAAATCCTTTAATTTAATAAAATATAATTCTTAATTAAATAATAACTAAAAACACCGTTTGTACTTTAAAAACTAATTACAATGTATCAAAAATGACTAGAAATTATATTCATTAATATATACAAAAATAATGTACATGAAAATGGTGCTACTTATTTGTTACATAACCCCTTAAAATAGCCGCATAAGACCTAAGGGTAAGGTGTGCGATGGTGACAGACTCTTGGGGTTGCTCGGATAACATTGCTCGAGTGGTAATCTCTATCAACTTCCATTTTTCCCGTAGACGATCACGTTCGAGCTTGACTTGATGAAGCTCAGCTTGGGCTTGGTCAAGGGAAAAGCCCAAAGACGCCACCTCCTTTCCGAGCTCCGACAAATGGGCTTCGTAAGGGGCAATTCTACTGGATGAGGCCATCGCTTCCTTTGTCTGAGTAGAAAATTGGTTCGTTAAAGCCTTGTATTTAAACTACCCAGATGATCATTGTTCAACGGCTATAAAAGTAATGGTCACAAATCTTAACGTAAAACTAAAGAAGTTGACATCTTATAAAAACATTTTTTTTATAATGAAACCTTTAACTGGATCAAGATGGATTTTCCATTAATGAAATTTTGGGTCGTTACAACATCCCCCCCTTAAGAAATTTCGCCCTCGAAATTTTCCTTTTCCCACACTAAAACAAATGTGGGTAACTTAGCTTCATCATATCCTCCGACTCCCAAGTTGCTTCTTCAAACTTGTGGTTTCTCCACAACACCTTGACGAGGGGCATTGTCTTATTTCGTAGAACTTTTTCTCTACAATCCAAGATCTTCACTGGTTTCTCCTCATAAGAAAGATCGTCTTCTAATTGTACCACCTCAGAAGAGAGTACATGTGAAGGGTCTGGTATGTACTTCCTTAAGAGGGATACATGGAAGACATCATGCACCTTGGCCATAGTAGGTGGAAGTGCTAGTCGATAGGCCACAGCCCCAACACGATCAAGAATCTCGAAGGGTCCGATGTACCTTGGACTTAACTTCCCTTTCTTTCCAAACCTCATGACCTTCTTCCACGGAGATATGCGTAAAAACACCATGTCTCCGACTTTAAACTCAAGGTCTCGTCGACGATTATCTGCATAACTCTTCTGTCGACTTTGGGCTGCCTTGATATGCTGCTGAATGGTTTTCACCTTCTCCACCATTTCTTCGACCATTTCTGGTCCAAGCAGCTTACGTTCACCGACCTCATCCCAACATGCCGGTGTTCTACACCTTTTCCCATACAGGGCTTCATATGGTGCCATTTGGATGCTCGAGTGGAAACTATTATTATAAGAGAACTCAACTAGAGGAAGATGTTGATCCCATCCTCCTTTAAAGTCCATTGAGCACGCTCTCAACATATCCTCAAGTGTTTGGATAGTCCGCTCGGATTGGCCATCAGTTTGAGGATGATAGGCCGTAATGAAGTTCAGTTCAGTATTCAGAGCATGTTGAAGACTCTTCCAAAACTTAGAGGTAAATCTTGGATCTCGGTCAGACACAATAGATAGTGGTACTCCATGCAACCGTACCACTTCCCTGATATATATCCGTGCCAGTTGATCCAAAGAGAAATCCTCTCGAATAGCAATGAAGTGTGCAGTCTTTGTAAGACGATCCACAATAACCCAGATTGCATTGTTGCTTTTGGATGTCCTTGGAAGTCCAGTGAAGAAGTCCATGGTGATGTTCTCCCATTTCCATTCTGGTATGGGCAATGGTTGCATCATCCCCTTAGACTTCTGCCTCTCTGCCTTCACTTGCTGACACACCAGGCACTTTGATGTATATTCAGCGATCTCCTTCTTCATATTATCCCACCAAAAGTTTTCTCGGAGATCTCGATACATCTTTGTGCTCCCTGGGTGAATAGAGAAATTTGAACTATGTGCATCATCCAAAAGTTCCTTCTTCATCTCCGAACTTGATGGGACACATAGTCTTTTCCCAAACCGCACAATTCCTTCTTCATTAACATTAAACTCTGAGGATTTTCCCTTTTTGATAGCTTCCACTTTTTCTTGGATTCTCGCATCATCCTTTTGAGCATCCTTTAACCTTTCCAAAAGAGATGGTTGAGCAATAATTTGTGAAAGGATTGATGATGTTCCCTTCTTTATGATTCCCACGTCCATCTTCATCAAGTCTAAGAAGATTGGATCCTTCTCAATTCTCATCATTGATAGAATTGCTGGATCCTTTCTACTTAGGGCATCCGCCACCTTGTTCGCCTTCCCAGGGTGGTAATGTATTGAACAGTCATAATCCTTGATGAGCTCTATCCATCTTCTCTGGCGCATATTAAGCTCTTTCTGTGTGAATATATATTTAAGACTTTTGTGGTCAGTATATATCTCACATTTCTCTCCATAGAGATAATGCCGCCAGATTTTCAAGGCAAAGATCACCGCCGCCAACTCCAGATCATGTGTTGGATAGTTTCGCTCATGGATTTTCAACTGCCTTGAGGCATAGGATATCACTTTATCATTCTGCATCAGCACACATCCTAAGCCCTTCTTCGAAGCATCACTGAATACCACAAAAGCTCCCCACTTGTGGGTAAAGTGAGCACGGGTGCAGTGATAAGCCTCCTTTTCAACTCCTTGAAGATTTCTTCGCATTCATCACTCCAAGCAAACTTTACTCCCTTTCGAGTTAGCTTGGTAAGAGGGTTGGACAATCTTGAGAAGTTTCTCACAAATCGTCGATAATATCCAGCTAACCCCAAGAAGCTACGGATATCAGTTACCGATGTTGGCCTCGGCCATCCCTCAATTGCATCTGTTTTGGAGGGGTCCACAGATATCCCATTGCTTGTGATGATATGGCCCAAGAATGAGACCTCCTTCAACCAGAACTCACACTTGCTGTACTTGGCATAGAGCTTCTCCTTGCGCAAAGTCTCCAGTACAGTTCTTAAATGCTCCTCATGGTCCTCCTTGGTTTTGGAGTATATTAGAATATCATCTATAAAGACTACCACAAATTTATCTAGGTAATCTCTAAAGACTCTATTCATCAAGTCCATGAATATTGCTAGAGCATTGGTGAGTCCAAAAGGCATTACTTTGAATTCATAGTGCCCGTACCTTGTACGAAAAGCAGTCTTGGGGATATCTTCCTTCTTCACCCTTACTTGATAATATCCTGACTGCAAGTCGACCTTGGAGAAGTATTGTGCTCCACGCAGCTGATCAAACAAGTCATCGATTCTTGGGAGAGGATACTTGTTCTTTATCGTGATTTTGTTAAGTTCACGATAATCGATGCAAAGCCGCATCGACCCATCCTTCTTCTTGACGAAGAGGACTGGTGCACCCCATGGTGATGCACTTGGGCGTATAAACCCTTTATCCAGATTCTCCTGTAGTTGTTTCTTCAGTTCTTCAAGCTCAACCACAGCCATTCTATATGGAGTCTTGGATATTGGTAGTGCCCCAGGTATAAGTTCAATTGAGAACTCAACATCTCTTCTTGGAGGAAGACCAGGAAGTTCCTCGGGAAATACTTCAGCGAATTCCCTCACAATAGGCATTTCTTCAAGGGTGGTTTCTTCCTTGGACTCAATCATCTGAGCCAGATATGCGTGCTCATAAGGCAGTAATATCCATGCTTGAGATGATGGAGCTAAAGGAGATTCATCTTCCTCCTGACACTTGTAAAGAATCGGGGGTCGATTCTCCATATGGAGTGTGATTTCCCTCTCCCGACAATTTATGTTGGCTCTATATAAGGAAAGCCAATCCATGCCAAGAATTGCATCAAATTCCACCAAAGGGAGTATGATGAGGTTCTCCGGGAAATTCAATCCACAGATTATAACAGGGGAGGACTTATACTCATGGGATGCAATGATTGCCCCATTTGCCGTACTCACCGACATCTTTACTTCCATGATTTGTGGTGGTGCAGGGATTATTCTACTAAACTTTTGAGATATAAAAGAATGCGTAGAACATGAATCAAAAAGTACGTTCGCTATTCTTGAATGAATAACTAGCGTACCTGTCACCACTTCGTTGTCGGGGTTCACTTCGGCAGAAGTGATGGAAAAATCTCTTCCTTGCTGTCTTGGAGGTTGTTGATTGCCTCCGATAACCCTTGGATTAGGGCATTGATTCGCAAAATGACCCGGTTCTTTGCATTTGAAGCATTTAACAACGCGTTGAGGTTCGAACGGAGCATTCCTCCCCTCCGTCGCAGCCGCGGGTCCTTCTTGCTGACAGTTAACAGCTAGGTACCCTTCTCTTCCACACTTAAAGAATTTTCTAGTCCCCCTAAGGCAATTTCCAGGGTGCTTTTTTCCACACTTTTGGCAAGTGGGGTGCTGGAATTTCTTAGCGCCGTTGGATTTATCCATCGGACCACCAGCATTGAAGTCCACCTTCCGCTTCTTGTCCCCATGATACCCCTGTGATTCTCCGATCTCCATTTCAACCTTGAGGGCACATCAGACAATTTCCTCATAGCTGTCGAAGTCACGGATCGCTAATGCTTTCCGCAAGCTAGGCTTCAGCCCACCAAAGAAGCGGTCAACCTTGCATTCGGGGGTAACGGCAAAGCCGGAAGCGTATCGTGCAAGCCTTGTGAAGTTTGCCTCGTACGCTCCCACAGATTCCTCATCTTTCTGCTTGAGGGAAAGGAAGTCCCTTTCCATCTTAAGACGGAGGGTGCGTGGAAAATATTTATCGAAAAACATCTTCCGCAATACCTTCCATTCCAAAGCCTTGATCTCCTCCTCAGGCTTCGTATTTTTGATCAACGTCCACCATTGATCAGCTTCACCCTCCATACGATAAGCCACCAGGAGAACCTTCTCTTTTTCAGAGCATTGGAGGATGGAGAATATCTTTTCAATGGAGTTGATCCATTGTTCAGCAATCGTGGGATCGGATGATCCACTAAAAGTAGGAGGCCTTTGTCTCATGAAGCTTTCAATAGCGACTTGTTCTTTCTTAGGGGGGGTTGAACGTTCCTCTTGACCAGTGTTTCTATTCAAAACTTGAGTTAGATGAGAGAGAAGCGTGACAAAGTTCGCGATTCCCGCTCCCATTGGATTGGGCATCTCATTGGTACAATCATCACACTGATCTTCACAACGGTTGTTAGCCCAAGTTCTCCTATTACCGGCCATTGGCTGGAATAAAAGGAAAGTTAGGGGTAACACATAGAGGGTAATCCAAAGACAAAAGTTGATGACTTATAAATAAACTTTAATCTCTTTAACTAATGAGTCTATAGGATTCAATCCAGGATTTTCATGATCTTCCTTCTAACATATATTCTTAGGGGCATTTTTCCCTTAATAAGGGTTCATACTAAGATTGTGAATTTATCAAAACATATCCCCCGGGAGTGTCGTAACCAAGAGTGCAGCAAGGCCCGTTGTCGTGCACCATTTCCCGTTCGAGTCTAGCTCAAAGCGGTGTTTTCGGGTTTTACCCCTAGGATACATCTGTGCCAGAGCCGCCTCTACCTGATCGTATCCAGACAGGGATGTATTTGTTTGATAAAACACTTACTTAGTATATAACAAAATTTAGGGATATTTTTATTATGCTTAGTCTTGTATCTAAGGCTTTACTAGGGTTTCCTAATCCCAAAAATAACTAAACCTATCCTCTGATACCAACTATGACAACCCTGCTTTTTATTACAACTTAAACATGCTTTATTACATAAAACTTCACTTGATACAACAAAGAAGATCGAGAGGTTTAGTGTCTTTGGGGCTTAGGATCATTACATAAAAACTTTAAACTTGAAATACAACATCCTTATTGAAAACTTCCTTTACATGACCACTACATTCCTTCGTACTTAGCATTGCATGGGATAACCTGAGGACATGCATAAAAAAAGGGTGAGCTATAAAGCCCAGTAAGGGAGTAAACAATGAATAACATGAGGAGTGAAATACATGTTAGGCAATAGGCATATCAATAGAGCATAATAGAAACATGAACATAAAGGCATGATAAAGCATGATAATCATAACATGGAAATGTGGCAACAACACTTAACATTGAATTAGCATGAGCCACGGCTCATTACACATGGAGCATGAGTAAACCCTCATTGCACTTGAAGCACGAGTAAACCCTCGTTGCACTTGAATTATCATGAGTCAACACTCATTGCACATGACGTATCATGATACTATACTTTACCCAATGCATTGGAGCGCTATCAGGGCGCACCCTTCTTAAACATTTCATTTCATGCATAAGTGTGCCACATGGATCATAAAACATGGATTCATAAAACATAATCATTTATTCCACGATAAAGGAATGTGGAATTCATACATGAAACTTTACAATCAATATGTAAATGTGCATAAAGGTGAATACCCTTGATGGAGAAATGGGCATGGTATTCACTACACAAAGACATTGGCTTAGAAAATCAGTGCGATTTCGGCAGCATAACGGCGTGACATAAGAATTCATAAAAAAAGTTGACGAGAGATAAAGGGGTTCCTCATCATATTTACATGTAATGGACAGTAAGGAGGTCATATATATACATGTCCCAAAAATTAAAATGGAATTTAGATTCATGATACAAAAGTATTGCTTGAATGTAAAAGAAGAGAGAGAAGTTCCTTTCGGAATTTCGGCATAGTAACGGGTGTACATGGGAGGCATTTAATGAGAGAGAAAGGGTTCTCCCATCATTCAAACAATAAGAGGGAAGTATGGGGGAGGTGCGAAACCATACCCCAACATTCATAATTGAAATAAAAAGGGCAATACAACTTAAAGAAAATTGACAAAAAATGAGAAAGGAAGAAAAAACCCTTACTTGGAAGTGTGCTTCCAAAGGCTAGAGAGAGGCTTGTGAGAGGCTTCATGGGAGCTTGGGGAACCTTGAGAGGATTCTAGAGAGAGTAGGGCAGAGGTTGGACGAACTTCAAGGGCTTTGAGTGAGGAGGAAGTGGGAGCTTGGGTGGGTTTATATAGGAAAGGTGAGAGAATTCTTTATTATTTAGGTTTGGGACCCCTTATATTAAAATAATCCAAACCAAAAACCATCCCATGGTATTTGCCCATGGTTTCTGGAAAAGGAAAGAGGAAAACAATATTTTACAAGGCCAAGGTCCGAACTTATTAAAAAATTAGGGTTTCTTATGTGGAGGTGAGTCACACTCCCATGGAAATTAATTTAAAAAGGCAAAGTGTTGAATAAGTCTTGAGGGCTCCATTAATGCTTTGAAAAGTGAGTCAAACAAACCCAAAACCTCATTATTTTAATGATAAAACACATATTGGCCGAACATAAGGATTATGGTATTTTATTACATCACCATTGGGTCATTATGATGTCATAAAACACATTATATATTTAAATGGTATTTAATTTTTACCCAAAAATTTGACTGTCTCAGAAAATTATGAAAAATTCACCGTTGGA
Source organism: Viscum album (assembly GCA_963277665.1). Lineage (NCBI taxonomy): Eukaryota > Viridiplantae > Streptophyta > Magnoliopsida > Santalales > Viscaceae > Viscum > Viscum album. The sequence continues at coordinate 736,675,215 of OY728125.1, read as the reverse complement.
TAATTTCGACATCCTGATTCCAAAAATAATATTTATTTTATCTAAATAATTTTCTAAATATGTGAATTTTCACTTTTAAAATAAAAACCGACATTTATAAAAAAATTCACGGGTTTTGACAGAAATGGCTTTCAAACCTTAATAAAAATTTTAATTGCATTCATAAAATTATAAGATCATTTATATTTAATAAAAATTAATTTAATATTAATAATAATATTTTATTAAAATATTATTTAATTCAAAAATCCTTTAATTTAATAAAATATAATTCTTAATTAAATAATAACTAAAAACACCGTTTGTACTTTAAAAACTAATTACAATGTATCAAAAATGACTAGAAATTATATTCATTAATATATACAAAAATAATGTACATGAACATGGTGCTACTTATTTGTTACATAACCCCTTAAAATAGCCGCATAAGACCTAAGGGTAAGGTGTGCGATGGTGACAGACTCTTGGGGTTGCTCGGATAACATTGCTCGAGTGCTAATCTCTATCAACTTCCATTTTTCCCATAGACGATCACGTTCGAGCTTGACTTGATGAAGCTCAGCTTGGGCTTGGTCAAGGGCAAAGCCCAAAGATGCCACCTCCTTTCCGAGCTCCGACAAATGGGCTTCGTAAGGGGCAATTCTACTGGATGAGGCCATCGCTTCCTTTGTCTGAGTAGAAAATTGGTTCGTTAAAGCCTTGTATTTAAACTACCCAGATGATCATTGTTCAACGGCTATAAAAGTAACGGTCACAAATCTTAACGTAAAACTAAAGAAGTTGACATCTTATAAAAACATTTTTTTTATAATGAAACCTTTAATTGGATCAAGAGGGATTTTCCATTAATGAAATTTTGGGTCGTTACAATTTCCATAGTATAATTCCAAATTTAGAATATAGGTTAATTTGGAAGCTTTTTTATTCTTGTAAATGACTATCATTTTGGATTCTTTTTGGAAATTTCCAAGTAGTTTCCAAGTGGGTTCCTTTACACCACTTATAAATGGCCACCAACACCCTTAACTTATTCACACCTATAAAGCCATATATTTTGAAAAAACCCCAAAAAAATAAAGACCCATATTTCCTCCTCTCATCATATGAGACTTATTCTGGGTATAAATCCAACCTAGGAAGGATTTTGCTGAAAACCTAAGGAGGTTACCCGAAGAAGAGGTAACATTCTTCAAGGAACATTTTTATTTTATTTATTCTTACACATCCTTAAATTATTATTAAAACACATAGATATAATGACCTCAGTATCTTACATATAATTTTATTTTGTTATGTTATGTTAATGACTGAAAAACATATCTAATTTCATCAAATGGGTTATAAAATCATCCTTTACGTGTACATCGGAATACCACCTCACAAACCAATATTATTCATTTTTTCATTACCACCTATCCTGGTTGGATATGATAATGGATATAAAGTATATATATGATATTTATTAAATAATTATACATATTGATTCATTATATCACATATAACGTTTTTTACTCTCCATTTCGTAGGGGATATGATAATGTTGCTTGTGTGTACGATGAACTACCACCCCAGGAAGTGATGTGATTCGTTTTCACTAACACTTTACATGGAAGATAATAAGGATAAATTAATTAAATAAATATGATATAAATGAAATAATTATGATATTAATTACATATTTATAATTTTTAAAAGATAATATATAATTTTCTTTCTTACCATTTCATGCACTAAAATATGACAACGATATTCGTGTACATGTGGACTTCCGCTTTCATAAAGAAATATGACTCTCTTTTCATCACCACAACACATGGATGATATATATAAGGATATTTAAAGAAATAATATTTTATTTATAATATTATTATCTTTATTTAAAGATAATATATTACTTAAATTCTTTCCATAATGATCACTGAAAATGAAAAACTTTACTCATGTGTTTATACGACCTACTGTCTCCATGAACGTACCATACTTCATTTCTATAGATCATTTTAATGATTAAAATTAAAATTATTATTGATGTATAAATATGATAATTATTTCATTATTATTATTCTGGAGATTATGGAACCATGATGAAATTAAGAGGACCAAAGATAACAAATCAAAACATATATGAAAAACAAATCAGTTATTAACCGAATTGTGACTTGAATAAGGAATTGTTAATAAACAGGTAATAAAAGGTCATAAGTAAATCATATATGGTATGATATATATAATAATTTTTATATAATATATTTATAATAAACATTTATTTAGTATACATGGGTTTTAAACATGTATGAAGGAAGTCGAGACTTAAGGTAAGGGATTTCTGGTCTCTCTTTTATTTTTTGGAGACATATGAAAATTCACCACTCATTTCATTTGTGTGGGGTATATACTGACCCTTTGATATTTTATATCATGAATAATAATATTTTAATGATATTTAAAGTTCCATTTGATTCAATTCTTTATTGGTGGTTATGATTCAAAATATTACCAAAGCGGTAAGGGATTTTTGTCTCAATTTTCATTCTTTGAGACATATGTTATGTTATAAACCTATATTATTTTAAGAGGTGTATATGTAATATAAATAATTTATTTATAATACTGATATTTTATGTTTTATTTAATTATATTCCTTCATGGGGATTATATTTCAAAGTTACCAAAGTGGTAAAGATTTTATGTTACAATCTCATTGTTTATCAAGGATGTTTATGATTTTGTTTCCGATGATAAAATATTATGATCAATATCTCAAGAAAATAATAAACTTTATTATCCAATAGTTAGTTCATGAGAATATATGTTTTCCATTCATTTTCTTCTCTATATATACCAAATAGTTCAAAATAATATTTTCATGAAAATTATCTTTATTTCTCTTTTCGGTCAAAAAACCATTTTATTCCAAAACCATGTTTTCTAAAAAATGTTTTAATTTTTTAAATTTTTTTAAAAATTATTTATTATAGAAATTTTTATCCATATTTTGATTTTTACAATTTTTTAAAAATTAATCTTCATGCTGTTTTCAAAAATAATGCCTAATTGGATTTTACTAAAAATGTGAAAGGAATCTTTATGTATGAAATGAACAGAATTTTCCAACATGATGACTATTATTTTATTTTAAGATTAATTTATATATTTTCAAGGTTAGTTTCAAGGAAAATTATTTATAATTGTTTTTAAAAAGAGTTTTTCAAATAAAAAATGACATTTTCCTCAAGAAATGTTTAAAATGATGATTAAAGATTACTTTATTAGTTTTTAATGTTATCTTCAAAGAAAAGTATTTTGAAAAAGTTTTATGTATTAGAAAGATATTTCCAAAGAATGTTATTTTCCTTAATTAATTTTCCAAGTGATCTTTAAAAATCCTTCTCTATATAATATGATATACTTTAATGTAACTTATACTTTTCTGGGGATATGAACCAAGGAAACCATTATTATTATTTCTCTAAATTATTTATCATGAAAATATGTTTATGAAACCTTATTCTATTCCATGGGTTATACCATGATAAAATTTTATAAAACACACTTCTTTTTCCTTGTGTTATGATATGATTAAATGATTATGAAACCTATCTATTTTCCACAGGTTATGATATGATGAAATGTTTATGAATCCCATTTCATTTCATGGGTTTTGATATGATGAATGTTTTATGATATTTTATAACACATATGTTTGATTTTCATTATGTGATAGGTGGGACCTATATCTCCCTCCATTACACTGGGTAAAGCTTTATATATCGTGAGATAACATTGAGAAACAAGTAAATGAGATTGATATAATATGGGAAATAGGTGTGTCCATATCCACTATGGGAAACATGAGTGTCCTAATACATTATGAGACACATGTGTGTCCTGATCCACAATGGGAAATAGATAATGAGTCCTGATCCACTATATTGATGGTTTTGGTATTTAACATTGAAATATGAAATGGTTTTCAATATTTATGATTGTGCTACACTTTTATGACACGAAGTTATGGTTTATGATTGATTTATGATGATTTATCACTCTTATAGACCATGTTTTTTGAAATGATAAATTTTTTTCCATGAATCATGTTTATGATCCCTGATAGGTTGGGTATGAAATTTTTAAGTTATGTTCATGATAAAATACACTTATGATTATCTTATGTTTTCATATGATCATATATTTTTATCTATTATGTTTACACTTACTGAGAATCTGAGCTCACCCTTTCTTATGTTTTCTTCTTTAGGTTGTTAATAAAGGTTTAGGTAGGGTATGCCTTAGAGGAGTATTATGTGAGAAGATCTTTATGGGATATTTTTAAAATATTTCATGAAATAAAAATATTGTGTTCCCATTTTCCAATGAAACTAAACTATTATAATCCTCAGTCACATGTTTGTGTAATATAATGGAAATTCATCTAAAAATATGTAATATCCATGTATGAGAAGACTGGGTAATTATAACATAGTTACATAGCATGTAATTGAAAAGTAAATGTCTTGTAATTAGGTTCACCATATCTTGATGAGCTATAAGACTCATGGATCGCCAAACAAAACCTAACAGGTGAAGTAATTAATAAAAAAACATGTTCAGCATCCATATAGGTATGTAGGTTTATAGATCACATGCTCTTTAACCAGCTCACACTCTATGTAGTCCTACTTGGTTTTCTTTGTTATTTCCATAGAAACCATTGGTCAATGTATTTATCACATGATTCATAAATAATCTAGGCTAATAAATTTATAATTGAAGAGATTACACACTTTTATACTCATTAATGTTCTCAAGGTTTATATTTCTAGATCCCCGCGCGTGTGACACAAAGACATGGAATGTGATATACAAGACATGTATCTCAATCACACATGTTGTGTAATCACCCAATAATCAAAAAAATTAAATTTTATAAAGAATTAATTAATTTTATCATTAAAACAAAACTTCAGATCTAGAAGCTGAAAAGATAATATGTAATAGGATTTTAAGAGTATATAAATGATCAATTAATTTTACATAATTAATCCACTATAATGGTTGTTGTATTTACTACTAGAATTTACAGTGGTGCATGAAATGTAGGTTAACACATGTCCAATAGACAAAAATAGTGAATTTATTATGTGGTATTATGAAATATGTAATTTCATGATGCTTAACCACATGACATTCCATGTATTCTAATAGACCATGTTAGCAATTAATACTTGATTAAAGATAGTGAACATGGTTACATATCATGTTTCCTCTAAGTACACTCAATGTACTTATTTAATTTTAAAGAAAATTAATTTATTAAATTTTATTAAATTAAAATGATGAAATTTATAGAAATATTTGGACAAGATAAAATAAATGATTATATAAATTAATAAGATAATAAATTAAATTAATTCAAGGTGATTTTATCTTAATAAAATAATGAATTAAAGTGAATGAAATATAGTGTTCAAATATGTATTCATGACATGTATGGATGGTCATGATCTTAGACCAACTAATACATGTTCTTGATTTCTTTTATTTTAATTATTGTTGCATGGGTTTTGCAATAATTATTTTATTAAATTTTAATGGTGGCCTGCGTGTCATTTCGTCCTCTATTATGTAAGGGTCTTCATTACCACAGTTTATTTTATGTATCACCATAATCAATCCTTCTATCTCACTCATTTTTTGGGAATAAAAACTTATATAATGGATTGTTTTCCTAGCCAAGTGGAAGTAGTTCAAGATCAAAGATGAGGTGAACCAAACTCAGGAATTACATTGGTGTACATGTTGAATGTTATAGCTTAAACATAGTTATGGTTCAAAGTGTTTTTCTCCTAGGGAAAGGTTTAGTTTATCATCATATTAACAAACTATCCATTATAGAATCTCATGTTCATATCACATTTTTTTTTTCAGTTTCGTGGTTAATTATTTGTGGATTATTTATCACTATCACTTTATAAATGAGTTTAAAATCAAGCAAGATGAAATTAAAATAAAATTATACTTTGATTAAATTTTAACAATACATGGTTAATCATTTATGTAAAATACACTCAATATTAACAACTATGAAATAAGATAAAATGGTTAATTTATGCATAAAGATAAAAATATTTTAAATCGAACTATTAAGTCATTAAATCCTCCCACTACTCAGTTTTAAATCAAACCATAGATCAAAGTTTTTGAAAAACCTTTTTTGGGGTGCTTTCAATTATTTTGGAATTTCTATCTTGTTTTTTGGTTCAATATAACCTAGTTGAAATTAAGGGTTGATCGTATCTTTGGGACTTATTTCAATTATTAGGAAAGTGTATTGGGATATGAAACCTAGTTTGAGAGAACATAAAGTTTGGTAACTAGAAAAAATCCATCGGAATATTGGTTAGTGGTAGGTGGCATGGATAAATGTGTAGACAATGACATATCATATCTTTCAAGTGGTAGTAGGACCATTGGATGTCTAGATTATCTGATGGAGTCTTGATGGTCTATAATGTTAGTGAACTCTCAAGAAGGAATTCTCTTGAATGAAGACTCTGGAATTTTACCAATGTTAGTTGTAAAGTTCATTTGTGTTACTAGAAATCAATTGTAACAATCCATATGTAGGATCTCCATAAATGTGGGTAGGTGGTGTGATTATAGAATCAACTAAATCTCCTAAAAAAGGAAGTGATGAACGAAGAAAAAATGGGTAGAATAGTAAATCTTGATAATGAATAGTTTATGTGAAATGTTCATGGTGAAACAAAGTATTATAGTGTGTTAATTAATATTGTAGTGAAATCTTACTGATATATTTGTCAGTTACTTGTAAAATTTATACTTTTGGTAATATAATAAAGTCACGGTGGTTCCTCCTGTGCATGTAGGATACCTTTTCTAGATCACATTAATATCTTGTATTTATTTATTGTTTTATGCACTTATACTAATTAAAATATTTCTTTATATGCATGTTTATTTCCTATAATTTGTGTCTAAGGCTAACTTTGTGCAGTGGATAGGGTTCTATGACTTCCTACCTATAGTATACTTAGTCAAGGGGAAGATAAACATATTGAGGTTTAGTTTTTATACTATGCTAATATTGTACATTAACTTCTAATGGATATATAAGCTATAGTTCTAGTGATTTTATTGATATCATAGTCAAATAGAGTTTCCTAATAATTATATAAAAAGTTGTATCAGAGAGAGTTTCAATGATCATGGTTCAACACTTTAATAGAAACTTAGGTTTGACATCAGATGAAGGGAAGATATAAAACGATAAATTTGATGGAATAAATTTTGTTTTATAAAAGTTTCCGATTTAAGATTATATCATACAAAAGGATTTTAAAGTACCATCGAAAGGTGTTAATCCTAAAATAATAGAGAATGGAGAATGGAAAAAGTAGGAAAAAAGGCTTTGGCATCGGGGATAATGTCTATGGAATAAAATATTGATTTCAAAATCTAGGATTATAATACAATAAATAATTTTATGAAGGCCATGGAAAATATATATGAAAATCCAATGATCCTTAAAAAATTCTTGAGTTTTGAAAGTAGTTTTATTTAAGTTTTTTAGAAGAAATACCAGAAATAGAACATTTGAATGACTATAATATGATCCATGGACAACTCCAATAGGAAAAGGTTACTTTTCCAGATGATGTATGAGCGATGTTATTACTATCTCCACCATTAGAAAGATGGGATAATATGGTTATCATGGTTAGTAATTATAGTATAATAAATTATTTTATGTTTTATGATATCCTAAATTTGGTCTTGAATGAACATATAAAATATATAGAAGTTCAGAAACCATCCATTAGTTCTCTTAATATGGACGGAAGGGGAAAGCCACCCCATCAAGAATTAAAAAAGAAACTAATGGAAGAAAATTATCATGAAATAATATAAAGCACATAATTTGGTTCTAGTGTTACATGATTTAAATTTGAAAGGAAAGGACATATCAATAATGATTACAAAATCACAAGGAGAACATCAGGATAACATAAAAATTTTATAGTTCAAATTCCATTAGCTTAATGGAAGAAACTAAAAAATTATTTTTTGAGTGTGAATAATTTAGTAGAATCTTGGGTGATCGAATACTAATAATAATATCATTAAACTAGGGAAAACATAAGTATGGTAAAATATGTATATAGGAATGTTTCAAAAATTCAATCTGGTAGATGGTGAATCCATGAATGTTTTTAGAAAAGGAGCTATGAATATCCAAATGAATAATGTTCAATTTTGGAAGTAAATGTAAGTTTTCTAGATCCTTAGTCTATGGAAAAATATTATTTTTATTGGATAACATGATGATGAAGGTTTTTTCACTACCTTTTTCAATAGGGTATGGATGATTAATTTAGGATTCATGGTGATTAAAAGAGGAGTAAAGTACAAGACTCTTTATTTGACCAAAAATTATATGTGAGTATAGTTATTGAAAGTATAATTTTTAATGATTAAGAAGTTTGGAACCGTAGGTTCGGTAACCTCAATGAGAAGAATATGAAATGTCTAAATGATAAATGAATATTGAAGATTTATCACATGAAAATTGGAAAGTGTAATAGTTGCGTTATGGTAAAGTAGAGAAGGGTGTCCTTTAACTAATATAGATGAATGATTAGGAACTAGAAGCTATAAATTGTAAACTCATATGTTTGGGGTCCTTCCCCTATTCAATCCTACGGTGTATCCCTTTAATTTTTTTACTTTAATTGATGATGAAATTAGGAAAGTATTAATTTACTTATTGAATCATAATTATGATCTATTTTAAGAATTTATTTAGTGGAAAGCTCTGGTGGAAAGGGAATTCAGCATGAATTTTAAGTAAATCAGAACTGAAAATGGTGGTGAGTACACCAAAAAAACTTTTATACATTCTTCCATAAGGAAATAATAAGGAATGATAAGACTATTCCCATAACTCCACAAATGAATAAAGTAACTAAGAAAATGAACAAAATATTTATGAAGAGATCTCAAAGCATGTGGTTTTACTTAGGAATGCCTAAGTTGGTTTATGATAATGAACTTAACACATTGATATATCTCATCAATATAAGTCTGACATAGATAGTTGGGTAAGAACTTATAATGAAGTTATGGTACACAAAACATATATACAATATTGAATGAAAATTCAATTTTTTTTCTTCCTTGGTTACAGAGAAGAAAATTTTAGATATAGTTTGTGGGATGATGGAAGAAAATAAATGAACAGGAGAAAATATGTTACCTTTAATGAAAATATTACATGGAAGGAAAAAAATTTGGATGAGAAATAATTTGAATAAAAATCATATGTTGAAGTCTAGGTTGATCAGAGTAAGAATACAATATTTTTGAGACATTTGGAGAATTTAGAATAAAGAAATGGAAGAACCATAAGTTTAGGGGTAAGACCATAAGAAAGAATATAATGTTTAAGAGTAGAAAAATATCAGGTGGGAGTACTAGAAGTATGGGATTTAGAGGCCAGAGTACTAGGAATTCGTTTACAGATAGGAAGAGAAGAGCCAAGAAGTATAGTTCAACCAACTCAGTAGAGGAGATCAACTAGAGTTATAAATCTAGTTCAAAGGTTTATAATTGACATAAATTTTATTCTACTAACAAATCGAGGAGAAAATATAAATTTGGATGGATAAATTTCACATAGTGACTCAAAATATTGGGAGTTATACATGGATTAAGATATTTCTTTATTCAAGTTCAACAAAACTTGGGAGATGGATAAAACTCATGAGGAAAAAAAGGAACTTGAGAATAAGTTTTTTTACTAGATTAAGGAAGAGGGTTATGATAAGAAAAGATACAAAGAAAGGATGGTTGAAAATGGTTTTCAACATAAGGAATGTGTTTATTTTTGAGAAATATTATCACCGATAGTTACACATTCAACCATCCACATAATTCTAAGTATGGTTGCATCGAAAAAGTTATCTCTTAAAAAAATAGATGTTAAGATAACTTTCTTTTATGGATAGTTTGAAGAATAAATCTACATGGAATATCCAAAATTTTTTCTAGAAGTTAGGAACCAAAATTTTGTATGTAGATTGAATAAAGTATTATATGGATTGATGCAAGCACTAAGATATTGGAATCAAAATTATAAATATTTTATGATAAAAAATGATTTTTTAGGTGTAATCTTGATAATTTTTGTTTCAAAAAATAGTGTGATGATGGTACTTTAATCATTTTTATTTTTTATGTCGATGACATGTTACTAATTAAACCAAATGATAGAATAATTCATAAATTTAAGAATAATTTATCTAGAAGTTTCAAAAGGATATCAGGAAATAAAAAAATATTTTTGGGGATTAGAATATACATAGATACAATGGATGAAACTTTGGTTCTATCTCAGGAAGATCATATTCAAAAAAATATTGAAAGGTTTAGCATGACTAGATATAAATAGGTTTCAAACCTTATTTACGAACACTTCAAAATATGAAAATCACAAGCAACAAAAAATAGAATAAAAGTTCTGATATATAGAGAAAGTTCCTTATTCTTCATATGTTATAAGTTTAATGTACTCTATGATTTGTACTTTTATATACATTTTTTTATAGTTGGAGTTCTAAATTGATTTATGTTTAAACCTATAAAAGAACATTGGGAAGCTGTTAAGTGCGCCATTCATTATTTTTAATGGTTAGGAAGTTGTGTCTCTTTATTTTGGGGAGGAAGATCCACTGTAAGGATTCTTTTTTCTAACTTTTCTAGAGACACAAACAGTTATAAGATCACACTAGGTTTTGTTTTCACCCATGGAAGAATAAAATTTAGTTGAATTTCATGATTATAAAATATTGTTACTTTATGTGAAATGGAAGTGAAGTATGCAGATTCAATCGAAGCATGGAAGGATATGGTTTAGTCGATGCAATTTCTAAAGGAATTAGAAAGGATTTAAGAAGAAGGAATTTTTTTGTGATTTCAAATGTGTAATTCACTTGGATAAAAATATTGTTTTCTAAGTAAGGATAAAGAATATTGATCGGAAGTACCACTTTTTCAGAAAAATTATAGAGGAAATTTTTTTAGATCTTTGAAAGATCAATAGTATCAAAAATATATTCGACATGTTCACCAAAATATTATTTAAATAAAGTATAAGGGAACATTACACCTTAGTGAAGCTTATGTGAATATAAAAGGGTAGGTAAACAATTCATAATATGGAAGCAAGATGATAGAAAGTTTATTGAAAAGAGTTACCCTAGGTGTTTCCCTGAAAAAAAGCCTACGAGTGGGATATTGTATTGATGTGATTCTTAGTTTTAGAGTACCAGAAAAATCTTCACCAAAATTTTGGTCAAAAATATGTGGAAAGGATTGGTGTGATTATAGTGGTATCTAATATATTTCTATATAAAATGGTACTATTAGAAGTTTATATCATTCAATGGAGTCTAAAAGGTCTAGAATGTTGGTGAAATCTATAAACAATTCTCTTAATTTAACACTCTATAAGTTTATCGATGCAAGCAGTCAAGGTCATAACTATTAAAAGAAATTAGGAATAACATTCTATATGGAGGATCTCTATGAATGTGGGAAGATGGTGTGACCAATACAATTGGGTGAAGCTCCTATAAAAGGAGGCGGGAACTGAAGGAAAAATAGGTGGATCAATAAATCCTAATCATAAATAGCGTACATGAAAAGTTCACAGTGAATATGAGTATTATAGTGTGTTAATAACTCAATAGTGAAATATTACCAATAAATTTTTAGTTTCTTGTAACATTTGTAATTATTATAATATAATAAAATCATAATGGTTCCACCTGTGCATGTAGTATAACTTTTTCAAAACACGTTAATCTCTTGTGTTCATTTACTACTTTATATACTTCTTCTTCTTAAAATTATGATTGTTTCTTTGTATAACTATTTTTTATACTAAGATGCATGCAAGGGAGAATTTATATGGTGAGTAGAGTGATTTGAATTGATACCTGTTCACTTAGTTGAGAAGAAGGTGAACTTATAAAGGTTTGGGTTTTACACTATGTTGATCATGTACATGAACTTTCAGTTGATATATGGTATGTAGTTATACTGGTTTTATTAATAACTTAGTTATTTTTATGTAATAAAGTTTATTTATTAGTGGGTTTTGATAAAATAGTTGGTTTCAATAAAATTAATTATGTCATATATTTTGGTAATCAAGATAAAAATACTAAAAGCTGTTTTTAATTAATGTAGATTATGGAAAGAGAAATCATCATAACACTACAATAATTCAGGATAAAGACTATTTCCTTATTTATACATATTTATAGGGTGGTATAATTTATTGATATAATATAATACTATAGTAAAATTTATACTATGTTCTAGAATTATCTATACCCATTCAACCGCTTCATACAACAAGTGAATGTGAGAAGAATACCTATAGAAGGTACATAGGGATGCTACAACTAGAAATTGTGTTGGGATTTTTTTATTCAAAATAATTGATAATTCAATATAAGTACATGGAATAATATACCATGAAACCTTATCTAATATATATTCATAATGAGAAAGATAATATCTAGATAAATTTTAATATCACTACACTATACTAGTGTAAACTGAAAGTGGGTCATTTTCTATTGATCTAATATTCAATATACTAAAATACATTGATCAGTTATTAAAGTTTAGGCTTACATATGGATAATAAATTCTATAATAATCTCATATTATCATTCCTACCTTCCAGGTTCTCCCCATTCATGCAGATTATGAGATGGAAAATATGAATGAACAATTTAAGAATATTTTTACTAAGATTCACTAGATAAATAAGAGTTTTAGGTAACTCAGTTATAAAACCATTATAAATAATGAAACCAAAAGGAAAGGTTGATAATCCTATTAATTAATCTAGGTTAATGGCTTATTTAAAAAATTATTAAAAGAAAAAATAAATGCAGAGGGAGTGTAGTGAATAAAAGGCTATTTTCTTCCCATGTGAATAGAAATTTAATTTTAAAAGAAAGTGAAACAAATTAAAGAAGAAGAAATAATTTTTATCTATATCAGAAATAAATTCATCATAGTATATAATGTTTTTATTGTACCTATTGGGTATTTAATGCATTTTTATTTTAATAAAAGAACAAAATAAGTAATGTGTGTTCACTCATTGATTGAGAAATTGTGATTCCTATGTTAGTATTGATAAACACATGACTCTATAAGTAAGGAATTTTCTCCTATTGGTTGAGAAAATAGTGATTCCTATGCTAATAGTAAAGAAACAAATGAATTCTAATTAACCATTGGATTGTTTCTAGTAAAACTATAATTTTTTTTATGTGTTACCAATACATTTATCTCAATGTTCTTTTAGACACAATGAGACATTATTACTTTTAAAATGAATGGTGTTATAATATAAAAAAATTTATAGTTTAATAAAACTTGAATCATCATAAAAAAAAATGATGAATATATTTATAAGAATCATAAATAGTAGTGTAAAGATAATTATTTGTAAAATAAAACTATAAGTTATGATTTATATACCTAGTAATATGTTTAGACTCTTTAGAGATAAAACTCTTTAGTATATTACATAATTATGTTTTATAATAAAAAAGTAGATATAATGGAAATCCCTAGAACTTTTGGAGTTGGTATAATCTTGGTGGAATTCCCTATTACAAGGTGAATCCAAAGGTAAATTCATGTACTCGTTTAGATTCCTATAATTTTTTTTGGAATTCTAAGTTATGTAATGAATGAACTTGGTAAAGGATGCATGATCCTCAAGGATGGTATGTAAGATTATATCACAACCAACTTTTTATCAATATTTTATTATAGAGTAAAGGTTTACATAAAATCATACAAACTTATTCACATATTAGAGATAATTAATTTATAAGGTAAGATTGATAACGTCTCTTATATATGTATAATGGTCTTTCATGATTCCATTACAAATATGTTTTAAAAATAATAACGTAAAAACTTACCATTTGTAAAGAATATTGAATAATATATTCATATAATTTATGAAATGAAATAAGTCCATTATGTTACATCCTAAGGTGTTTTTGATGGGATCCATTTGTAAAGATGTTGAAATATTCAAATGTACATCATAAAAATACACAAGGTGCATATCATTTAATGATCTTATTACTATTAAGGATATGAACATCCTAAAGATAAAAAAGTTATTAATCATACTAGAATTATTTATAAAAGGGAAGTATATCTATTTTGATATAGTGGAAACAAGAAAGGAATCAGTTGAATCATGGATCTATATGTAAAGTTGGCATATGAACATTAAACTCTATAGTTTTTGGTGGGAGGAATTGTTCCAGAGGCTCATTCTGTGTATGATGATTAAAACCATAGTGGTATTTTTATATTAACCATGGTGGGTGAAATATTATAAAATAATAATAATAAATCCTATAGAGAGTAGTAAGTTTCAACTAGATATGATTGAAAATGTCATATAAATTTAAAATTAATTCTATATACCAAGTTTCATTCTGTATTTTAGTGGTTGATGTAATGTCATTGGTGGGTATTAAATAGAAACTATACATGGATGGTATAAGAGAGATAACAATAAGGATTAGTTTTTTATAATAAAAAATTATTCTTAAATCCATTTCAATTCTACTTTTCATAGATACTATGATCATTATATTATGTAATCTAATATCAAGGTCACCTTCCTTGAAGGTAACTTTATAGAAAATGTCCATATGATGTGACGAGAAATGATGGAGACATCAAAGAATAATGGTATGAAATTATAGTTTCAAGGATTCATTTATGGGTTTAAAAAAGTATAATTATCATAGTATACTCTTTTTAAATAAAATGTTTTCAGATGTTTACAAGTGGTTAGTGGGAGTGAAATTGTTTTTCAAGAAAAATATATTTGATAACATATGGAAATAGGTAATTAGTATTATTTTAATTAATAGTAAGGTTAATTTATCCAAAAGGTCTTAAGTAGCAACCCAAGTTCTAGGGAACATGATATACTAGATTATATATAGAGGTTTTTAAATCCATGTCATAGTAGACAGCTAGCATGGTATTAAAAAATAAAATAAGGAATAATTTACCCAAATTTTTTATAATTTCACAAGGCATTCTTATGATAAATAACTTAAATATTATTGAGATTAATTTTTAAATCTATATCACATGTCATGATCTATACTTAGGTTTTATATTTCTTATTCATCAATCATAAAATGAATGTATCAAATAAGATAAGGATAAGTGCATAGGCTAGTAGTCAAAACTATTTGACAACGCTTAAGAAAGAAAAACTAGATGAGTTATTGGTAATTATTGAAATGGGAATACTAGTTTTAATGGGATATAAAATTAGTTTTATTTAAATAAATTTTATCAAGAATAAAATTAAGGGTAAGGTAATATTCAAGGGTAAATATTATTATGGATATCAGTTATCATATCTATATTTGACCGAGTATGTTGCGAATTATGATATATCCTAAGAATCAAATTTAAAAATGATTTGTTCCAGATTTTAGAGTTTTAATGAAATAGTAAGAATTCAATCATAATATTATATATTTTAACTATGATATTATAAATTATTTCAAGGATGGTAGAGGATAAAAGGTATATACTTAGTGATATCTTCTCATAAGGGAATTTCTTAAAGATATGAATTTACACTATGCAGAAAAAACATGAGTAGTGTGGTGGGATCAGTAGCTATAAATATATCTTAGAATAAGAATGTTTATAATATGAGGATAAAAATTTGTATATTTAGTAATTGGATCTATTATAAGTGGGAGTTTTTTTGGATTTGTTGACTTATAACCAACTACCTTTAACATTAAATTACTAGAATATTCATAGTCTTGAATATGGACATAGCCAATGTTTTCGATATTTTTTATTTGAATTTCAATGTTTTAAATCAAACCAGTTTTTTAATTTATGGGTTATTGTCACATATTTTGATTAAAGGAATATTTTTTATTGAATTTTGAAAATAAATTGATAATCTATTTACAAGTGTTTTTATTCAACTTCAATATTTTTAGAATTTTTTTTTTTAATTTTGGGTGTTTCGATGTTATTACAGGAGGTATGAAGGTGATATTGTATGATTATATTTGATTTTAATAAATTTTCATTCATGATGGAATCACTGTTATGAATTTAAAAAAATGGATAAGGAAAACATCCTATGAATCTTTACTATAGGATAATTATTGAGTTCCCATAAGCAAATTCATCCACGCGAGAGAGAAACAGTTGTAGTGGAAAAGAAATTTTATCATGTGTAAGACAATTTATGTTATGGAGGAACCCCTATAGGATAATAAATAAATGTTATCTACCTATAAGAGGATTATTGAACTCATATAAGAAAATTTTAAGTGATTTTGAAATTTGGAAAATGAATTTATTTGATCACAAAGGAATTTCTCATCTAGTAAGAGAATTTACCACATGTAAGATAATTTAACTTATAGTGCCTCTATGATAAATAATTTAATTTTCATAATTAGGATAAAGTAATATCATGAGTAGATTTTAGGGAACTCATATGGACTTTAACCTGAGGTTTTGGACGACCAAATCAACCTTTATGAAACCATTCAAAGTATGCCGCATTAATCATAATATAAATATTTTTTTGATCAAGAAAAAAAAGATATTAATTTTAGGGATTTATGATGACTTTAATGAATAAGGAAGACCGTAGGAGAGAAGGAAAGAAAAAATATTTCAAGATAATGAGGATCTTAGAGTTTTTATGGTGTAGAAGAAAATTAAAATCGAGGATCTATAAAAGGGGGATACTGCATGTTGGATTAGTGTGTGAGAGTTTGGAGGAATTTTCTACTAATTCTTTTATAATATTTTTCATCCTTATTTTATTCTCCTTTCATTATATAATCACATTTTATATGTTTTAATAAATTATTCTCTCTCTCTTCATCTTTTTTTATTCCTCTATTTCACTCTAATTTTCTCTTTTCTTTATCTTCTTCATTGTCATATATTTCAGTCATGGTTATGAGTGACTAAACCAAGGAGTCTCCCAGGGAAGTAATCCAGTGTCGAACCCAAGTATTCACACATTCATTCTTAAGATTTATTATTTTATTAGAGTTAGGTCAAGGGTGATCTAAATTTGTTAAGGATTATTGTGCCTCCTCTTAGAATCTATGGTCTAGGTTGTTTTTTACAATATTTCCTCTTAATAGAGGAGGTGGGTGTGTAGTGAAATAGATGAGATCACTATATATTCACAACCAGGTAATAATATGATGTTCTCATACAATGAAGTGTTCTCATTTAGTTATTAAAAAACTTAAAAGAATACGATGAAGTTTCACTTTGGGTAATTCTATTGGGAGTATTACCTTTATAATTAAATCCATTTTTATGCATTTATTTTATTTTTTATGTTTACTTTTAGGTTTTTCTTTCCATATTCAAAATCTAATGATTTTAATTCATTAATAAAATATAAAACACTTAAAATATAATAAGTTATTAGGAATAGTTAGTGAATTTCTATGAAATCTCTTTATGTGAGATGATACTGGTCAAACACTATGCTATATTAAAGAAAAAAATTTATATATTTTGTACCACACTATGAAAAGTGTGTAAAAGTGGAATTGTTTTCCGGAATACAAGTGATATTTCATTCAATATTCCTATTTCATTTTTTAAATAATTTTGTTTTGTTTCATAAAAAAATATGTTAATTTTGTATTTAAATTTTGATTATTCTGTATAGACTAACTTCTCTTAGGTTCCAACATAAGAGGAAGAAGTTTATAATATAATAAAAGTTCAACCATAAGAAATTAGAGGAGATATTCAAGAGGTAAAGAATGAAATTGATTTTTAACTAAATATATCCTTGTATATAAGGAGCATTAATTAAATAAGCATGAACCAAAACCAACGGAGGGATAAGTGGACCTACTAATTTTTAAAATTAAATAACCTTAGGAATATAAGAAGTAGTTTATTGGAGATAAGATATAATACATCACATGACCATTTCTAAAGGAGATTTATGAATAATACTTTCATGTTGATACACTTATTTGATATCAACAATAATTTGGTGACTCTTGGAATGAATTGATCAATTTTAACATGTCATATGATCCCACCCATCTTTAAAGAAACATAGAGACCTAGAGTTTTTATACATATATATTATATCTTATTAGATGAATATTCAATACAATTTAGAAATACAAACTTTAAGACCATAAGGGTTTAGTGAATTTGGAAACTTGGAAACATAAAAAACCAATTCATAAAATGTCTACATAATCTCTCACTTAGTTCTTTATAACTATCACCCTTCTTATACACCTCATAATTTAAAACTTTCTTCATAACCTCAGGAAAGGATACATAAGAAAGGGTGATAATATATGCTTAGTAAGGGTAAATAATAGAGACATTAATGATCACTTAAACATAAAATGAACATAATTTTATGATAATATGATCATAAAATTTGAAAACCATACCCAACATATCATATATCATAATATTGATTCATGGAATAAAGCTTGTAAATTCATAATACATGAAAAATAAAATAATCAAAGAACATAATACATGAGATCATAACATTTTCATAACATATAAATTTGTGACATAAAAATAAGTATAGTAAATCATTTTCTTAATATTAAAGGCTCATTTACATAAATAGCATAATGGATTGGGTTTACTCTCCAAACCATCATAGTAGCCAGAGTTCAATCCCAAGACTATCATAGTGGATTGGGTTCACTCCCCAAACCATCTTAGTAGCCAAGGTTCACTTACAAAACTATCATAGTGTATTTTGTTCACTCACCAAACCATATTGGTAGTCAAGGTTCACTCCCAATACTATCATAGTGGATATAGTCCCTTACTGAACTAGGTTCACTCCCCATTCCAATCCAGTTTATCTAATGAGATATCAATCTTCACCCAATCCATTGAAAGAATATATAATTACAAGACCACTCATCATATAATGAAAATAATACATATGTTTTCCATAAGATAATAAAACATTAAACATATCAAAATCTATGAAAATAAATGGGTTTAATAAAAATTTCATCATAGTATTACCTGAGGAAAATAAATGGGTTACATAAACATTTCATTATATCACATCCCATGGAAAATGAATGAGTTTTATAAAAATATTTTGATAATAAACATAAAAAATATAAATAAAGGATAATGATGGTAACATTGGGACATATATCTAATAAATAATAGGTAACATGTAAATATGTTACCATAAATGAAAAATGACTTTAAAATATTAGTTAAAGCATTTTCTGATGAAAAAACCTTTTATATTTGAAATTACTTATTTAAAATCTAAAAATTTCCCAAATATTGAGAAAAAAATTTTAATTGAAAATAAACTAATTTTTTTTAAAGTAAGATTCAAATATTTTAGTGGTTATAATGGTGGGAAATTCCATTTATTCCGTATAAGTTGAAAAAGTACCCCTTTCATACTTTTGTAAGAAGGTAAATAATTACATCATTTAGAAAATGAAAAAAAGATTCATTTTAAAAAAACCTAAAAAATTAATACATGGGTAAAAATTAATTTAAAAAATAATTAAAGAATAGAAAAACATTCTTGAAAACATTTTTATAAAACATGGACATAGAAGAGAAAGGGTTTTCGACCAAAGAGAGAAATTAATTCGGTTTTCATTGATAAAATTATTTTAGTCTCTTGAGTACTTAAAGAGAGGAAAATTAAGTAAAAAAATGTAATGTAAAGAAATATATAGATATTAAAAAAATTAAATGTATTTATTAGATAAGGATAATATAATTTCCTTGATTTAATTTCAAGCATAAATAATCCCGATTAAAATAGGATTGAAACATAAATCCATTACCACTTTTGTAGAATTTGAATAATAGGAATAATGAAATAAATAAGCTTATATTGATATTTAAATACAAATAAAATTTATAATAATCATAATAAAAGTAATTAATGGGAATTATATACACCATATAAAAGAAACAAGTGGTAAATATGGCACATGTCTCACATAGATAAAAGTGAGAAGAAAATCCCTTACCTCATGTATGAATTCCTTATTACATGTTCTGACCTCCTATATAATAAATATATATTTATTATAAATCTATTCTATAAAAATAATAATATATATCATATCACATATTATTCTCTTTTAACATTTTATCACCTATTTATTAACAATTCTTTATTAAAATCACTATTATAGGTGATATCAACTTCATTTTTCATGTTTGTTTTGGTTTGATAGTTTTGATCATTATACATTAATCATGGTTCCATTAAATCCATAATTTTAGTCATTATATAAATATAATATATATTATTTATAGACATATATATATTCATTTATAAAATTAGAGATAAAAAATGGATTACAACGGTAGGCTGTACGTATGCATGATCATTGTTTCATTTTTTGATGGATGTAATGAAATAAAGGTAAATAATAATTAAAATTTAAAAAATTATTATATAATAATATTATATTTATTTTTTAAATCCATTCTTATTACCATCCAATTAAAATTTAAATGAAAATAAAACCACAATGCTTTGTGGAGGTGGTAGTCCACACGTACGCATGAGCGATGTTATTGTTTTAAAATGGGTTGGAAGGTAATAAGGTAGATATGGTATTATCATTAAAAAATAATTATTATGACATAAATAACATATATAAACATTAAAATCATCATAACAACCATACTTGAAATATGGTGGTAGAAAATGAATTATATCTCTAAGTGGAGATGGTAAGTTGTACGTACGCACGAGCGATACTTTCACTTCCCATTTGATGAGGAATAGGCTTTATAATAGTGATTTCATAGTAATAATAAAATTTTATTATATTTAGGATAATTAATTTAATATTTTATGATAAATACTATATTTTTATAGGATATAAAGAAGAATTAAAAAGAATGTGACCGATTAAGGTGATTGCCTATTCTTCAAAAGAACTCCATTAGAATGCCTCTTAAGGAACCTAGGGTTAGTATTTTGGGAATAAAAAAACCTATATAATTTTTCTAATTAATATGAGAATATATTTTTGTATGGTATGGTCGAGATAAAATTCTCAATGTGGTGTGAAGAATATAAAGGAGGGGTTCCCTTTTATAATTGAGGGGAGTGACACTCTTTGGGATTGGCTAAAATATAATATGGTCATTATCTCACCCAAATACCCCCAAAAGGCCATATATTTGAATATAATATAGTATTAGTTTGAAATAACATCAACCAATAAAATTTTTATAGGTTTAAGTGGGTTTTTAAACCTGATATTTTGGTTTATCCTCTTAGTTAACATATTTTAACATTAATCACAATAATGTGTTTTTCACTCTTAAAGGGTTATAAATTTATATATAATGTGAAAATTGGATTATAAATAAAAAGTGAATATTTTTTTGACAATATATTATCCACCTTTTCCTCTTAAAATGTTTTTATGGTTTTTATATAATTTAATAAAATATTATTTTGATAAAATATCATTAATGTTAATTTTGATACTATTCATTGAATTTGAGTTAAAAGACATAAATATAAAATTTTAATTATAATATAATACTATTAAACATCCCTAATAAGTTTCATGTATCTAAAAAATTCATGTAACACTATAACATACTCAAATTATATTACTTATAATATTTTTTAAATCATTTATTTTATTTTTATATTAATTGAATAAATACTGTATTAGCATCGCATAATAATTCAAGGCAATTATTTAGTCACTAAAAACTATAAATAAATTATAATAATGATAGTAATTTAATTATTTAAAAAATCAATATTTATATAAATTATAAGTAGTTTTTTATCCTATTTGATCATATAAGAGATATTTAAAATTAAGAGAGTGACATTTTGTAACTCTCTTGGCTTTAAATATCATATAGATAATTTTCATAGAAAAGTTTCAATTAAAAAAACAATTTTAGATAATAAGGTGATAAGGGTAAAATTAACATCATCCAATAATAATTAGGATGAAAAATTATGGCCTTATCACTTAGTTTTAACCAAAATTAACCCGATTTACCCTTTACCGAAGTGATAAATTTCACCAAAGTTACTATTTATATTTACAAAAAATAAAAGGGTACTGTTTAATATTTTTAGAATAATAATTAAAAATATGGAATAATTTTTTATGATTAAATTTCTATAATTTGAAGATATTAATTTTAAAAATAAGCGTGCAAAACGTGATGAAAAATGATTTTTAGAAAAATACATTTTTAAGAATAAAACTTAGTTTATTCTTATCTTATGCTTAGAAAAATATTAAATTAATGTTAAAATATTTTATTGAATATATAATATATAAATTTAATTAAAATCAATCACCAATAGTGATTAATTTAATTTATTAAGATAAAAATACATTGCGTACAAACAAACGGGTTATTAGAAAAATGTCTTTTTACATATAAAAAATGTTTTTATAGAAAATTCAAAGATAAAATTCATTTAAATTAATTTAATTGGATTATTTAAAATATAATATAACTAAATTTACTTTTAAATCAATTTAAAACAAAATGGAACTTTTTATATGCTCGAATCAAAAATAAATTGTTTAATAAAAAGTAATATTTTTCATTATTTGCTGGAAATCATTCTTTTCAAAAAAATACAAAAAATTAACTCAAAGATAGTTTTGATATTATAATTTAAAAAATTATTCCATTTTTATAATATAAAATTTATAAATTTTCCATAAATTAATTATAATATTCTATCAAAAAATTAATAAAAACTATTTTTAAAGAAAACATATTTTTGAAGAATAAAATGACTATACTAAAAATTAGGTTATTATTTACTGAGAATTAATCAATACTTTTATATTGATTAAGATCTTTATATATATTTTATAAAGTGGTTATTCCTATTCATACCTTCCAAATAAATTACTAGGTTATAACAATCACATAATAATATTTCATGGTTCCTATATGTTCAATTTTTTATGTCACATATACTTTCAAAGAAATTAAATTTAATTGAAAAAGTATTTCTTAAAATCTTGGGGTGTTCTAGAAACAACACCCTTTTATGTTTCACTATCTTTTGAAGAAAAAACCACCCAATTGGTGGTGTTTTAAGATAATATTAAGGATATTGAATATCAACTTCCATCAACTATAACCCAACTCCAAGAGGAATTAAGAAATTAATAAACACGTGAGTCCAAACCAACTTAGGGATTCAATTATTCATTGAACTCATTTTAATTTTATTTTAATGAAGCTGAATTTAGCATTAAATCCCATAGTTTTAAATTTTTAGATTTATAAAACACATGTTTTTTCCTGGGGAGTGAACAAAAACATGATGACACTTCTGATGTTAATACATGATGATCACAAACCAATTAGACATTTATTATATGGAGTAAATAGACAATTATTAGTGGATTTAAATAAGGAAAATGAATTAAAATCTAATATATTTATTTATAAAAAAAAGAATTTAGTAGAGGGAAATTTCATGCACTATATGAAGAATGGGAAATTCAATTATAAGAATAAAATTTGGGTCATATCAAGGTAGTATAAAGTGAAGATTTTGTATAATATATATGGGAACAAGAAATTTATAGCATTGATAATAATTAAAATATTAATTCTACTAAATTCAATTCTATCCACAAACTTGGAACTTGAAAGTTGGCTTAAATTGAAGTGGGGTAGAGGATATGACTTCCATAGGAGGCATGATATTTTCAATGATGAATTAATCTTTGTTTCTATTATTTTATAGTATCTATGTTTGAACCTAGGTAGGATGATACCCTTTATTATTAAATTTTATTGGTTTAATTAGGAGTATAATGTTTTAGTATGGGTGAATTTGAAGAGCCAGTATTTTAAAAAAAATTTCTTTAAATTTTATTATTTAAAATCCCACAAAATTCTCAATTTAAGGTTAATTGTAACATATTTGTATTAGTGGAATATTTTAGATTTAAATGTGAGAATATAATGATATTTTATTTATAAGTGTTTTATTCATTTTTTATATTTTTAGAATAAAAACAATATTTAATTAGGGGCATTTTGATGTTGTTAAAAGAGGTATAGAGGTGCATTTGAAGCTCAGATTTGACTTCAAGAAGTTTTGATTCATGCTAGAATCACTATGATAAATTTGAAAAGTGACTAAAGAACAATCCTACAGTGCATGAACATAGGATAATTATTGAATACTTATAAGAGAATTCATCTGTATGGGAGAAAAATAATTGGAGTGGAAAAGGTATTTAATTGCATGTAAGATAATTTATCTTACAGAGGAAACTTTTTAGGATAATCAAACAATGAAAGTTTCCCATAAGATGATTATTGAACCCATGTAAGAAGATTTTAAGTGAGTCAGAATTTGGAAAATAAATTTATCTACTCATAAAGTAATTTTTAAAATCATTAAACAATTTACCATATATAGGTTAATTTATATTATAGATCCTCAATATATTATAATTTAATTTAAATAATTTTGATGAAGGAAGATCATGAGATTTTTTTGGGAATAAATATAGACTTCAAGCTAAGGTTTTGGGAAACCACATCAGCCTTCATTCATATATTCAGAGGATGAAATGTGGATCATGATATGAATAATAATTTGATGAAGAAAAAAGAGGAATTTTCATATTTCATAGATATAGTATGACTGTAAAGAAGAAAGATTTTCTAAGAAAAGAAAATAATTTTTTTCAAAAGAAAGAGGATCTCAGAGGTTTTACCATAGTAAAGAAAATTAAAAACGAGGATCTAAAAAGCAAGATACTTTGTGATGGATTGGTGGGTTTGATTTTAGAGGAAAGTTATAAAACTTATTTTAGAATATTTTATTTATTTTATTATCCTACTATTCAATAATTTCATGTTACATGTTTTAAATTTTTTTATCTTTCTTTCTTTAGTTTTATTCCTCTATTTATCTATCTTTTTTTCTTACCATAATCTTCTTCACTGTGATATCTTACACTCATGGTTTTGAGTGACTTACCCAAGGAATCTCATATGAGTGTAATCCAATGTTGAACCCATTTCTTCACACATTCATGCTGAATGTTTCTTATTTTATTATAGTTATACCTATGGTGATATAAAGTGGGTAATAAAACTTTGTGTATCCAGTTGGAATCTAAGGTCTAGTTTATTCTTTTTTTTAATATTCTACCTTGATAATGGAGGTGGATGTGTAGTGAAATCAATGAGTTTAATATATATTCACAAACAGGGTAGAAGAATATGTTCACATACAATGAAGTGTGTTCATTAATTAGATATGAAACTTATAATAATATGATGAAGGTTAACTATGGGTAATTCTATCATTACTATTACCTTTATAATTAACTCCATTATATCTGGATTCATTATAATTTTCATGTTTAATTTTATGTTTTTATTTCCTCATTCAAACCCTTATGATTTCATTATTTTTATAAAATATAATAAAATAAAAATATAACAAGTTATTAGGAATAGAAAGTGAATGGCTTTAAAATCTCCTCAAATGAGATGACCCTAGTCAGTGAATATTCTTTATTAAGAAAATAAATTTTATTTTTTTTACCACCCTATAAAATGTGTGTCAAATATTAAATAATATATTATCACATGGTGATTTTTATTTTATGTGACATCTATTCGATAATTTAATAATGGTACCTGTCACATCAAAAGGTTAATTTTGTTCTCTGTTATGATGAGAAACTTTAATAGATATGATCATTATAGTGACCCAAGATTAACATACATGGATATTACATCATTCTAAATGAATATTCAAAACATTACAAAACTACTTACCTAAGGACCATAAAGTTTAGTGCCTTTGAAAACTTGGAACACAATATTCTAACTTGGTGAATGATCTTAAATATTTCCCACAAAAAACTTACCATTTATTACTCCTACGACAAACCTTTCTTCATATCCTAATGAAAGGAAACATAAGAAAGGGCGAGGTCAGGTCCTCAGTTAGGGTAAATAAGGGAGATATGTAATCATAATCATGATCATAAGGGTATGATAATAAGATCATAAAATTATAAGATCATACCTTTCATATCAAATATCATAATCAAGAGTCATGGAATAAATATTGGTAGTTTATAAGACATTAATCCCAAGGAAATAAAGATAATAATCCATGAAATAAAAACATAGGAATAAGACATGGAATTGGTGTAATACACATAAGTATATAAAATAATTACCTATAAGTTAAAGATCATTTCCAAAACTTATCAGGGAAATTCGTGGTGGATACACCTACTGGGTGGGACACACCACCATCCCCAGTCATAGTCCTTTCCTTATAGTAGAATGAGTTTACTCCCAAAACCATATTAGTAGTGAAGGTTTACCCAAAAGACTATCTTAGTAGTCAAGGTTCACTCCCAAGACCATCTTAATAGTCAAGGTTCACTTATAAGACTATATTATCCAAATCATTCCTTTACTGAACCTAGTGCACTCTCCATTCCATTAATTCAATCTCATGAGATATAAATATTTACTTAATTCATTGGAGGGAGATATAGGTACCACCCAACACAGAATGAAATCATATATACACTTTCCACAAAATCATAAAAAATCATTATATCATAACCTCTGAAATTAAATGGGTGTCATAAATATACCGTCATATCATAACTTGTGTAAAATATATATATTTCATAATCATTTCATCAAAGCATAACCTGTGAAAACAATCATGTTTCATAAGCATATAACCCATTAAAGATAAATGAATTTCATAAGCATATAACCTATGAAAGAGAAATGAGTTTCATAAGCATACAACCCGTGAAATAGAAATTGTTTTATAAATATCATGCCACAAAAACATAAACCATTCAGATAAATAATATGAATGGCACCCTTGGAACATATCCCCATTAATGAATGATCATCAAAAACAGATTTCATCTTAGATGGAAAATAATTTTGAAATATCTATTAAAAAAATTTCTTGAAAAAAATAACTTTTCTTTGAAAGAAAACTTTGAACATCATTTTATTTGAATTTTTTTTAAAACATATAAAGGAATATTTTAAAATAATTTAAAGTACTTCTTGAACATAAAACATTCTTGAAAACTAGTTGAAATCATTGAAATCATTTTCATTGAAAACAACCTTTTGAAACATATAAAGGTGATTTGAAAATAATTTAAAACAATTACTAAACATAAAACATTTTTTTAAAACATATTTATTTGAAAATATATTTTTAAAATTATAAAATAATCTTTTAAATCATTGAAATCACTTTCTTTTAAAATAACATTGAAAGATTATAAAGGAAGTTTGAAAACATTTTGAAAGCCTTTTTTTTAAAATATATTTGAAAACTTTTAAGGGAAGATTGAAAACGTTTTGAAATACTTTTTAAAATATAACATATTTTAAAATGAATTTTCCTTGAAAAATATCTTAAAATATCATTTAAAAAAATTTAAAACATTTTTAGGAAACCTGGTTTTTGAATAAAACAGATTTCTGACCGAAGAGAGAAATAAAGTAGAATTTTCTTAATTTTTTTCTTAATTATATTAAGTACCCAAGAGTGAATAAATGTTTCCATTACTTAAAGATATCATTAATAACTAGAGGATAATAAAATTCATGATAATTCTTGAGACATGTATCATAACAGTTCATCAATTTAAGCATAATCATAAACAACCCCGATAAATGATGAGATTGTAGCAATAAACCCATACCACCTAGGAAACATTGAATCCTAATACCCATGAAATAATAACATTAAATTATGCATAAAATATAATTAAAGTAATTATATTCATGATATAACATGTCTAATGGTAGTATATACACCTTGTAAAAGTATTTAGGTGTATAATAAAACATGTGTCTCAACGAAGGCAAATTGAGGAAAAATTACCTTTCTAATTTGGTAAATTTTGAACCGTAAAACCCCATGAAATATAGATCATAAAATGGATATATAAATACACATAAATTTAATTATTATAATCATAAAATAAAATTATGGGAATTATATACACCACACAAAATAGACGAGTGATGAATAATACATAAGTCTCACAGAAATACAAGTGAGAATAGAAATCTTCTTACTACTTGAACAACCTTTGAATCATGTGATCCGTGAAAGAATAACATCAATTGAAACATTTAATATCATTAAATAAAGTAAATTCATGATATAACATGCAATAGTTTAGTATATACACCACACAACAAGAATAAGTAGTCAATATAGCATTATTTCACAATAATAAAAGTGAGAAGAGAAAACCCTTACCTTATGTCTTGACTCTCATCGTACATGATTAAACCTCATACATAATAAATATAATTTTATTATACATATATAGAAGAACTATATTCATTTATATGATACAATATATGATTTTATTATAAACTTTTTTTAATATTTTATTAACAATTCCATGTTAATGTTACGTTTCAGGAAGTAACCACTTTGTTTTTTGGTTTATGTTTTGACTTGTTATTTTTGGGACTCTTACTTAGGTAATGATTTAATTACTTATAGAATGTAAAACATTATATAAATATAATATATATTTATTATATATTTATTTATAATAATATATAATATATTAAAATAGAAAATGAAATACACCATTCATGGAGATGGTAGGCCATACGTACGCATGAACGTTGTTTCCATTTTCTTATCGTATTCAAAGAAAAAAAAATTAAATAATATATATATATATATTATAATTAAATTATAATTATAATTTCATATATAAAAAATATGGTTATTAAAACCATCCTTAAAAAATTCCTTGTAAATTGTGAATGAATCACATCGCTTTGAGGAGACGGCAGTCCACACACCCACAAACAAAGTTATCATATTCAAAAAAAATAGAAATAATTAAGGTATATATTATACAATAATAACATAAGAATAAATAAATCATAAATATCATATAAAAATAGTGTTTTAATCATTATTATAAAACTTAAAAGGTGTTAATGTAAGAACTAACAACATCGGTTTGCGTGGCGGTAGTCCGCCGTACACATGAATGATGATTTCATATCCCATTTATGTGTGTGTGTGCGAGTTTAGATAAAAAACTTAACATAAAAAAATATAATTATATTTATTATAATGAATTTATTATATAATCATGTAATGATAATAATTTAGCTGGTAGATAAATAAATAAAATGAAAGTGCTTGTTGAAGGATGCTAACTCTTCTTTGGGTAACTCCTTTTGGGATGCAGCAAAGGGATTCCTTGGATGGATTTCTGCCAAATTTTAGGATTATAAGAGGAATTTAGGTAATTTTGGATGATATTTGGATATTAATTGGCCAATAAAAATTCCATTATAGGTGTGAATATAGGGGGAGAGATGGTGACCTTTTTAAAGGGAGGGAGAGGTCACACTTGGAATTTTTGAAAAGAAAGTTAGGTGTACCCACGTTTGTACCTAACAAGAGGCTTCCAAAACACAAAAAACTAAATAATATATGTATTATGGTATAAATATGGCTATAAAATGGGGTTTGAAAAATTTTAGGTCCATTTTTACACCTTGAGTTTTAATTTTAACCACTAAGTAAACTTGTTTTTATCTTAATCACTATAATTAATTTTAATTGCTTTCACTAATTTTTTTGGTCAAAAAATAATATTAAAATATTAGAAATTAGAAATTATTATGATTCCAAATATTAAATAAAACTTTATAAAATATAATAACAAATTTTTTATAAATTTATTTAAAATTAATCCTACAAACAGAATGAGACGATTAGTTTTTAAAGTGAAAAAGTTTCAAAAGTTTGAAACATGTTTATATCAAATTTCAATGTGAAATTTATTGAAATGACCTAAATAATATTAATATATGTATAATTAATCTATATATACAATAATATTAATTTAAAATATAATTTAACTATATCAATAAATTAGACGAAAATGAAGTTTTTAATTAAAATTCAGTGTTTTTTCAATATTGATAAAAAAATTAAAATTCTCAAAAAATACCAAAAAATTACCCAATGTAAATTTTTATATTTTTATTTAAAGAAATTAAGTTTATTTTCCAAATTTTTTCTATAATTTTCAAAAATTATATTAAAAATAGGTGCACCATTAAAAGGTAGTAAAATTACCTTTTAGAAAGAACATATATCTTTATGCATAAAATCGAATTCATTGTTATCTATTATCTAAAAAAAATAAGATGAATTTTAAATATTTTAATGAATATAATATATATAAATTTCATTAAAATAATTTATCAAAAGTGTTTTAATTAATTTATTGAGGTAAATTTTTTTTAATTGCATAAATATAGTTTTCCAACAAAAGGTTTCCTATATTTTCAAAAGGGGTTTATTTTCATTTATAATTAATTGGTCATAATATAATTATTCTTATATACACGTGTAAGCCATATTTTCCTAATTTAATTAATATTTTTCATAACCACCATTCCAACAGATAGGTGAAAGCTATAATAAAATTTTAATAATAATATTAATAGTACATTGTAGTTTGGTAAAACTAGGTCTTTCTTGTCATGAAAGTTATCAAAGAAAAATGGAATTGTACGTAATACAATCCAAAAATAGTGTTTTGTGTACCAAAAACTAATTTATTTGTTTCATGTAGTGAAAAATTGACTTAGTGTTGCATATAAAAAATAACTTGGTGCTTTCATATAACATTAATGATATTCAGTGTTTTGTGAAATGAAAAATATTAAAATGATTAAATTAAATCCAAAAAAATAATTCATAAAAACACAGGGTGTTACAATAATATTATTAAATCCATGTTATATAGTCAAATGATATCATTTTATGGGATATAAATTATACATGTTATCAGGGGCAGGGGAAACATAATATATTAACACTTCTTATCATGATGTTTATCCATGGTAATCTTTAAGATAAGATGGTTATGAGAACATGAAACACCAATAATAATTAAACTTGTTTTATATGCCATTTAATATTCCTATATGTATATGTTTGTAGTGGTCTTTGGACTTGAAATTATTATTAATTTATATCACGAGTTGGTAACTTTGATGTTTTAACAAAAACCATGATGACATATTCTCATAGTGAGGTAGGATATGATGGGTGGGTTAGGAGTGATATGGTTTTATTGAATAAGTCAATAAATGATTTCTCCCTTATATATAATGGAATTATATATCTATGGCCCATTGATTGAAATAGATATATCTAATAAATCCATAGACATGGTGTGATATCGACTTGTTAATTTATTAAAAGTTAAAGAAATAGAATTCAATCATATAGGTTGATGTCACATGCTATGTAACCTCCATGAATGAGATATAGTGAAAAAGGGACTATATTACATATTGTGCACTCATAGGAGGTTGTATTCCATTGTAATATTAAATAATTTCTCTTTTTGTTCCTTGTCATATTGCTTGACTTTAACCTTGGACATTAGGCGGTTCTACTTAATGCCACTTAAAAAAGGTCCAAGAGTGTCAAACACTAAGTATATCCATAACCATAATTAAATTATATATGAATTTAAGATGCTAAATAAATTTTATTCTAGTATATAGTTTAAAAATTATTATTTTTTGGTTTATAGAATTTATTTAGCACCAATTATTTGATATAATATTATGTGATTTAAATATTAAATAAATATTTATTCATCAGGTAATTATTTAGTTATTTTTGTAAATATAGAAATATTTATTTATCTCTGGTTTATTCACAAGGGAAAAAATATTTATTTATTTGGTTATGTTAATATTTTACTAATATTTATTTTCTAGTATAGTGAATATAATATTTATCTGAAAATAATGCAGTGAAATTTATTTATTTAAAAGAAAAGGTATTATTCAGAGTCCGATAAATATTTAGGAGGACCAGTAGACAAATGGCAATGATCCTGTGAGAAATGGAATATTAAATATTTTTTTTCATAAATATAAATTTATTTAATCAATCAAATGATATTTATTTATCCATGAGTTTAGTGCATGTCATGTAAATAATAATAATAATAATAATATTATTTAGACATAGGGTTTACTGGTGATTAAGAGAATAATAAAGGATATTGTTCAATTATTTATTCTCTACCCATAGGTCTACAAATACCTAGTTATGTTATAGTCAAACCTAGACAAGCCTAGACACTACTGTACATAACACATTCTAGAGAGAATCCTATCAATACCTAGAGAGATATTCCTCTTAAACACTCTCAAGAATGGAGATCAATTATCCTACTCCATCATATGGATTCCTTATCACCTTTAAGGATTCTGTTTCTATCAATGACGATCGATGAAAGCATTAGAATCACCCAAAATAGGACCCAAAGAATTATATGGTGATGATATGAGGTTCATGGAGCATATGTTTATCACTACTAGAGAGAATCTACCATTTTTTACTTCAATTAAATGATAGCATGGCAGGTGATCTCAACTAAATCATTGATGAACACAGAATTCCAATAAGAGTTTATTCTTTATCTTAACTTAGATTATTTATAAATTATATATGATAATACAATATCATGGATTTGGGGTTTCAATTCATCTAATTCTAAGGATAATTATGATGAAGTTATCAAATTTACATTGTTGGGAATGGGCCTGACCTATTCTACTACACCACGAAACCTTCACACATAAGGTACACACCATGTAAATCATAATATGTGATGTGGGTTAGTACATGATGTCGTTACACACTATGTATTTAATTCCATCCCATAATACAAAATTATATAGACTACATAGTTTATAGATATCATAAAAATCATGTGACGTACATCACTCTGCACAAGGTACATGTAGAGTGATTTTTGGCATGTCATGTGGGTCAATACATAGCATCATTATACACCGTGTAATTTACTTCCAACACATGTGTAACCATCTGTCACATTCCATACACCACACATTATTTTCCAACTATACATGCCACATAAATTAATTTCATGTTGTGTAGTAATACAATCCATGAAGAGTGTGTAGTTTGACCATGCGGACCAACTTTCCATGCATGTCAGTACACACTGTGTGTACTTACTTACAATGTAGGATGTGATAAATGATGTGAACATCATGCCAAAAATTAAATTATAGAAGAATATATTTAATTTTATGTTTTAATTTCAAACCATAAATCTCCAAAGTACACACTCTGTACTAAATTATTTTAATAGAAAATTATTTATTTAATTTATTTAACCATAATGGATGAGATTCTTAACATTTCTCAATGTCCATAAATTGATCAGGATATAAGATAAATAATTTATTAATTTAAGATAATTTATCTTAAAATTAATAATTAGAAATAAAATCTAGCAATAATAAATGAGACTTTCATTTCAAGAAGTGAATGATCACGAGATTTGATTGACCTTTATTTGTATTAGATCTATTTATTTAATTAAATAATTTATTACATGGTGTAATTTGTTATTATTATTATTAAATTAAATATGATGATCTATGAATCATCCCTCTCTCCATTATTATGTATGGGACCATGTCTACAAATATTATTTAATATAACCATAAACCCTCTCTACCCCTCACTTGCATATGAGTATACATTTGTAAAGGATGAAATTCTAGGCCAGACGAGACATTTTAGGACCCAAGAATAGATGAATCCAAATAAGGAGATATATAAGATAATAGTTGATGTTTTAGTTTAATATAAGTTAAGGCTCAAGGAGTTATTTCTCTTAGAGACAAGGTTGGTTTACCACTGCTTGAAAAAATAACTATTAAATAAATCTCATGATTATTTCACATATTTATTTTATTTTTTCAGTGCATGGTTATTTATTTATTTATATGATGCACTATTTATTTGGATTATTAAATAACATCACATATTATACATAAATAAATAAGAATGCTTAAATAAAATAAATAACTAGTATAATTTTATTTTATCAGATATATTTGATTACTTATATAAGTTTCACAAAAAGTAATTAATGAGTATACAAAGGATAAAGTAATATAACTTATACAAGTAAAATTAATATGCACAAATTATTTTATTAGACATGGATTAATATTCATGTAAGTGTCACCTAAAATCAACAAGGATGTGAAGAATAAAATAAATAATATTTACACACAAGTTAAAAAAATCCCATAGTATAAAATATTAATTCAAAAAAATACCCTCCATCACTTGAGTTAGAATACAACCATAGTTAAAATTACTATTTTGTCCATTATTAGGGTAATTTAGATTATTAGGCAGTTCTAATGAAATTATTTGGGTGAATTAACCGATTTTTCATCAATAGTAGTTAACCTAGTAATACTTGGTGTAATTTGGAGGTAAATGTTGAGGTAATAAGAGTATAGGATTTCAAGAGTGGAGAGTCCACTCAATAGATCAAGGAGTTTCAATTTAATGTAGTTAGTAAGAAAATCCTAACGAAATACATTTGAATAATTTGATAAGGCCTCTATATGGGGTTATGATAAGGAAAATATTGATCCTTTCCATTGTAATATTCAAGTGGCTGGATATTTCAAGTCTAATGGTGAGGGGTTTTTGGATTTGATAAAATAGTGAGAGAGTTAATTAAATCATTAAAATTGTTATAATCAGTAATTAAGATAAAATACTAAACTTATATTATATTTGTCACAGATAAGGGAAGGAAAAACCACATTATCATTTTGATTAATCTTGGAGGAAAATATTCTTTTTTTTCAATGTAAACATATAGGAGTAACATAAGCACTTATGTATTGTACTATGATAATAAAGGAAGATATATATACTGGAGTAACCCATTCATATTGAAGCTTATAAGAAGGTGAGTGAGTAAGATAATAATTTATTCTAGAGATACACGTATAAGGTATTGGTTGTTTAATGTCATATGTTATAATCTATGACTAGTGAACTTTAAAAGCTTCATAAAAATGTGGATTCGTACACCATTTTTTCTCATCTTTGTGATCTTTATCACGATAAATAAAGATAAGAGAGGTATTAAATCTCTAAATCTTTATTTAAGTGAAAGTTAGGAGGAGGAGTCCCCTACATACCTCATTTAGTCAAAAATATTCGATAAAATGAGATTTTAGAATTTTGGGACACAAACTTCACAAATATACAAGGAAAATCCTCATCCCATCCTTACTACCTCCAAGATTATCATGATTTGTTGCTAATTTCAACATGAATGATATTGATAGGTCACTCACATATCTTTTAAATTTTATTTTCTAAGAAGATAAATACATGAAGAGGGATAATTCATTAGTACTTAGGTGAATAAATAGAAAATAAATGAAAAATGGTAAAAATAGGATCCAATCTAAAGAAACCTTTGCAATTCCCTTAAAGGAAGAAAAAGATAAAGAGGGAGGATAAAGGTTAGGATGAAATATTTTTTTCTTATGAATGAAATATACATTAGATAAAGAACTATAAAATAGTAAAGAAACAAGGGGAATATCTAGGTGTGATCATTATTGAGTGTAATATTTCAATTTATACTAATTGGATAGTAGATACAGCTCATGGTTAACAAATTTGTATCCAAATATTTTAAATGATCATAGAGGATTAAAAAAGGATAGGTGAATCTTTGAGATGCTAATAGAGTGATATTATATACACTATCTATAGGAGACTACCATCTCACATTGTTTATTGGAATGGTTTTAGTTTTAAATAACTGTGATTTTGTTCATAGTGTAACTAGCAATATATTTTTTGTGTCAATTATAGACATGGATGGATTTATTTTCAAGTTCATAAATAAAATTTTCCACTTTTATAAATACGATATATATTATTGTAAGGTAAATATTATTAATTATATTTATATACTATAATATGAAATCAAAGTCTTGAAAATTGATAATAATGAACCTATATTCTATAAGTAAGTAGTAAAAACAAAAAATTTGTAAAATACAATGATTATATTAATTATGAAATGGATTCCATGTATAAAAACCAATTTTGGGTTTTGGTAGATCATCCAGTTGATGTAAAAACCAATGGATGTAAATAGGTAATAAATATAAAACTAGACATGTTTGGTAAATTTAGTACCTATAAGACATGAATGGTTGCTAAGGGTTTCAAAAAACACCAGGACATAGACTATGATGAAATATTTTCACCAGTATCTATTCTAAAATCTATTAGAATTTTAGTTTCCATAACAACTTTTCATGATTAGAAAATATGTAAAATGGATTCAATATTGTATTCCATAATGGAAATCTTATAGAATATGTCAGTATGAGACAACAAGAAAGGTTGTTGACACTAAAGGATCCCAATATGGTATAAAAATAAAAAAGATCCATTTATGGGTTAATGTAAGCATCAAGATCATAGAACATCCATTATGATTAATCTATAAGAGAGTTTGATTTTATTAAGAATAAATATGAGTATTTTTTATACAATAGGTTTAGGGGGTGTTATATTTCTTTCCTAGTAATATATGTTGATGATATATTACTGATATGAAATTAGATACCAGTATTATAATCAATTAATATATGGTCGAATAAATTCTTTTCCATTATAGAATTATGTGAAATGATCTATATTCTAGGGATCAAGATCCATTTAGATTGATATTAGATGATTATTTGGATAAGTCTAGGTATATATATATTGAAAATGTATTAAAAAGTTACATGATAGAATAACCCAAGATAGGATTGAATTTAGTGTCATATTATATATATATATATATCTCAGAGAAAATGTTAAAACAAAAATTGAGAGAGAAATTATGAGTATAATACCTTATGTATTAGTAATTAGATCTATATATTCCATGTAATGTACCAGTATTGATGTTTACTATGCCTTGAACATGGTGATAATATATTAAGAATATTTGAGAGAGCCACATTAGTAAACTATAAATAGTATTCTACAGTACCTTAGGTGTATAGAGGATATGTTTTGGGTTTTTGGATAGGATAATGAACTATTTTTGAGGGGATAAAAAGATTCTAGTTTACAAATAGATTAAAATGATCTAAAATTATAGTTGAGATATATGTTTTTCCTTAATAGAGGAGCTATTATCTAGAAGAACTCTAAATAGTTAGTGGTTACTAATTTTACAATAGAATATAAGTAAATTGTGTATTTTGATGTAACTA
Source organism: Viscum album (assembly GCA_963277665.1). NCBI lineage: Eukaryota > Viridiplantae > Streptophyta > Magnoliopsida > Santalales > Viscaceae > Viscum > Viscum album. The sequence continues at coordinate 736,637,844 of OY728125.1, read as the reverse complement.
CGGAAGTAGTGTGGATACAAAAATTATTTTGAGAGGTTGGTGTTATACCAAGAAATATAAATCCCATTTCTCTATATTGTGATAATATTGTAGTAGTGGTTATAACTAAGGATCCAAGTTTACATCAACATATGAAGTGCATAATTAAAAGGTATCACCTCTTAATAGATTTTACTCAGAGGGTTGAAGTTAAAGTGAGAATAATATCCATAGGAAAAAATTCCACAAACCCATCAACTAAATCCATACCTCAGAAAAATCATGGATATAATGTGAGATATGGAATGTTAAGAGTTATAAGTAGATGGATTTACTATAAGTGAGAGTCTATTATAGTTGGTTTCATAAAAAAAACAAATTCATACTTTTGATTACAAGAATATTAATATATTTATTCTTATCATATAGTGATTATTATTCTATATAACATTAATATGATAATGTAATTAGAATATTTATCGCATCATAGTGTTGTTAAATTTCTCCAATATGATTAGAATTTATAAATATTATGATAATATTCTTAAATAAATATATCTTATGGTCTAGATACATATGTCTGATGGAATATAGATTACGTTTTACTATCAGTTTCTTGGGGCTCATAAGTATTGATACTTCTTCTCATAAAATTCTCACATGATGATCTCCAAGAAGTGGGGTCATGAGGACATACCCTCAAATATGAATTTAAAATGATTTATGTCCCATTGAATAATCCTACCTCCATATATATGTATTGGTTCTTAGACTTAAAGTCATTATTAATGTGTGTCATTAATCATTACTTTGATGTATGGATGAAAACCATGATTAAATATTCTCACAGTGAGGAAAAATATGTTAGTTATGTCATAAGTGACAAGAAATTAATTGAATGGTGAAGAAAATATTTTTTATATCCATATTAATAGAATAATATGTGCCTAAACTTTTATTGAAATGGAAATTTCTGGCTAAATCCATGGCCATGTTAGCATATAGATGAGTTCATTTTAGAATGTCAAAGAAAGATAAATCTAGTATATAGGGTGGAGACACAATTATGCATCCTCCTTGATGAGATATCAGATGAAAAATGGATTATATTACACAATATCATTCATAGGAAGGTTGATGTAATTTCTACACAAAATTATTTCTCTATGGGTTCCTGGATGTGTTTATATATTCTAATCTTGGACTTGGTAATTTTAACCAATTGAAAATTAAGAAAGAGGCTTGTATGTTCACATAATATATGTATCCAAACTCTCATTAATTTTTATTGAGTTTATGTTTTAGAATAAATTTATTACTCAATTTATAGAATAGTATTTTTTAAGTAAAATTTTATTGTAGAAAATCAATCACATGATATTAGAGTTTAGAATATGTTATTTTAATTTTATCTCTTATTTATTTATTCAAAAAGAAATGAATATAATATTTATTTATTCATAATTTTGATGAATAAAGTAAAATAAACATTTATTCAAGTTATGTGAATATAAAATATAATTTTTTATTCATAAGTTTTATGAATATAATATTTTATGGGTAGATATAGATCGAGTATAATGATCCCATATAAATGATATAAATTATTTAATACCATTTAAAATATATTATTTAATTTATTTAAGAAATGGTATTAGAATAAACAAATGTCATAGATATGGTAATTCTTCCATGTTAGAACTTAGAGTTTCAAGAATTTTGTTCAAAAACTCATGGAGCATGTATGGAATCAACTATAGAAATCCTCAATTGGATTCTCCATCTCAATAACAATGCAACAAGACCAGTGATAAAAATTTGATCAAGAAAATAACGACATAGAAAAGGTATGTATTTATTTAAATTAATTATAAATTAAATATTCATGATTATATCTATGGGATTATAAGGCGAGTCTATCTAATTCTTCAAATTTATCCATTGATTTCAATGAAAAAAACATTGGGTGTCCACAAAATTCTTATGCTATGCCCCAAAATTATAATGATAAAGGTCTTGGAATGTGTTGTATTTAGAAGGAATCTAACACTTAATATTTTAATGTTTTTTAATATCTAATTATCTTATATCATGTATCCCCTTTAAATTTATACACTCTTATAATGATTTAGTTTTGAATCCCATTCCTTTAACAAAATAAATATGTTTAAACCATAATGATGATTAACTCTTTACAAAACACATAACTTGTGTTAAATGCCAAAATTAAAATAAAAATTATATTTATATATATCTAAATACATCCTATTCATAAGGTACATGAAAATATTTCTTGTAAAATATTAGAACCATATAAAAGAAAAATCCCTATAAGAGTAATCATGATGTGACATATATCCAATACCTACCTTTTTTATAGATCCTAATATCCCATGTTAGTGAGTTTTCCAAACTGAAACCCCACTACCCATGGTTCTTTACTCATCAGAGACTTTAATTCCATCACCATTCTAACACTTGATATATATAAAATATAATCAACTTCTCCATTCAAGCTCATATCCAAATACAAGCCAAAGTCAAGGTATAAGAAATGAAAATAAGTTATCATACTTAGTATTATCTCCTTAAATGAATGTATGAAAATTCGTAGAATTATTTTAGCACATTAAAATAAAGAATATATCATTTTGTAATATAAAAAAATTATATATATAAATAAACCAAGGAATAAACTAAATAAATAATCTTTTCACAAATTTATATATGAGATACACATTTATGAATAATTTATTAATCAAGAAATTATAGACACTTTATAATTTATCCATGCATAGGGTATCATGTCATGTCTCTTAGGTTCATGCCATGAAGTTCCTATTTTACGATTTTTGTTAAATAGGGTTAGAATTCTAATTTATATGCTGCATTTTTCTTCTTTAGTCAAACGGGTGCTCGAGAGAGTCCATTTTTCCAATATCTCCCTTAATTTTCCCCCTTAGAGGAACCATGTTTACCTCTTGATTTCAGGATGATGAGGATTCAATTTACTATGTTGAATCTTGAAAATTACCCCTATCCATTTCTCCTTTTTTTCTTCCTTTTGGTTTCTCTATTTTTAATGGTTCTATATAGGGTTTGGTGTTGATTTCACCAGAACACAATGAAATCAGAACAATATGATAGGGATTTCATTTTTCATGGATGAATGGGATATCATGAGGATGGATAAACTAGGTTTTATATAGTTTCATAAAGGCATGCTGACCCATGAATTTATTAGGGTTTTTGAGAAACTAGAATTATTTGTCCATTAATTCAGGTATATAAGTTTCCAGTTCTGCATGGTTTATGTTTAGGTGCATGTCAGGAGTGGACCGAACCCTGTTTATTGTGGTTTCAACACTTTTATACCACTCGATGATTTTCAAATTGACTATTACTTGGTATAGTTTTATTATTAAATGACTTATTGGTGAATTGTTTGGTCTTTATTGATGATATATTTTCTTATAGACTTAGAGGAGGTTGGCACACACTTGGGATCAATTTATAGATCATCAGTTGTGGTAGGTGCCCTTTACATTACTGAGTATCTTAGTTAATTGAATATTTTAATGTTAATGTGTGATCAGTATGATTATTTTTATAATTTTTTCATGATTTATGTGATATCCCCCATAAATTGGGCTAACATCAAACTTATAGTCAACAAGGACCACATAAATTGATAAATAATTTATTGGTGACGCCTTGGTCAAATGAGTGTCGGTGGACCTATTTATGGATCATTTGGTGGATGTAGTTAAATTATAATGGAAAACATGTTTTCATTTTTAAATATAGTTTTAATTTTTTTATGATAACAGATTCTTAAGGTAAATGGTTTAAAAAGGGATCTTGAGGTGAAAAAGGTGATTTCAAGTGATGGTTTAAAATGGAATTTCAAAAAATAAGGGGTTTTTATAGAATTTTTTATCTACTATTTTGGATAAGGACCTAGAATGAGTACTGAATACATGAGATAACTTTTATAAATGGGTTTTATAAAGTATTTTAATTGGTTTTTAAATAAAATTTGGATGAGTTTGGTTTGAGTTTTTTTTGGTTAGGTTGACCTTATATGGGAAACTTCTTATTTCTGAAAGCATGTTTGATTTTTTTTTATTAATTATGATTTCATATTATTATATTAATATTTTATGATGATACATGATCATTTAGGAATCAATCACCACATTATGGTATTTATGTGAAGTTTCATGGGCTGTCATGCATATAAGTGCATGAGTTTCCCTGATACCAAAAGAATAACATCATCAGGGAAACTCATGCGCATGTATGAATGAAAGCCCATGAAACTTAACATAAATACCATAATGTGGTAATTTATTCCTAAATGATCATGTATCATCATAAAATATAAATATAATAGAGTGAGTTATTAAATATTAGTTATGGTTTAGGTGTTTTAGTGGTTTGGAATATGGATTTTTTGCACAAAATAATTACTGTGATTAACCTTGTGTGGTTGGTAATGTAAAATAAAAAGGGATATATTTGTGGAACATTTATACTTGGGATGTTCTTATAGGATAGTTTTGGGTTGTTTATGTTGCTTTAAAAATGGTTCTTCCCATTTTCTAGGTGATATATTTAATGTGAAGGTTGGTACCATTTACCAAGTTAGAGAATGGTGGGTGGCTATGTGATAACATGGAAACATGGATATTGGGGACTCCATTGATTGAGAAGGGATTTTTTGATATGTTGTTGAATTATCTCCCTTGAGTGAGAAATAATGATCCATGATGTTGATAGGAAGCATACCTTGAGTGAGAAAGGAATGGTATGGTTCTTGATATAGTATAAGACTAGGTATGTGATTAACCCATATTTAGAGGGTACAATATATGATATGATGTGGTGGTTTATATGTTACTTTATGTAAGACCATTCATTGAGTAAAAAGGAATCGTTCAGGTTACAAGAGGTATTGTGGTATGATGTGACCCTTTTCCTTTCTTTATTGGTTGAAGTAGGTGGGGTCAGGTGTTGTAGTGGCCTGGTTTGTACATGATAACCATACATGCTTGATTGTATGTTCATTTGGTGTTATATTTTAGGTGGGTATGTTCCATGAGAACAAATTTTACTCTTTATATGTATTCCATGCATATACACTTGATCAAAACAACATTCTGTGTTTTGAGGTGATGGAGAATCCCAATGGATCATTGAACTCAACCCTACCTATGTAGATGACACGAGTTTCAATGTACATGGGTAAATCTATATGTTTCCTTTTAGTCATAGGTATAAATTGGATCTTTAAATATGGTTCATGTATAGAATATTTTTGAGGATGATGATTCAATATGGATGATTATGTGAGTTATCCCAAAGGCTATTGTTACATATTTTAAATTATTAATCCACACATGTACCATCCAAGGTGCTGTTTTTTATTTATATAAGGATGAATGTTATACATATGTATCTTATAATACTACAAATTTTATTTTATGAATTATATATACTATTTACTCATTTATATTCTAGATTCTGAGGGACCTATTACCACCCTATATATTGTCTACATGTTTTTAGGATGTTCGTCATATGAACATGCCATACTAAATTTTCAGTAGTCTTAAGAATAACCTTGAGGATTTATTTTTAGGGAATAGTCTCCCCACAATTGTTTTAATCCCTCAATTCTAGTTAGAAACCTTTGACATATGAGGAGGAATGCCTAATGACTTACAATATCCTCGCTCAGGAGTCATTTGAGTGACCCGAGTTAGGGCCTTACAAAATTTTATCAGAGAATGTTATTAGTTGGGATAGTGCCTAATAGGAATGGATTTAGGTTTTTGGGAATCATGAGGTAGATTAGTAACATTATTGGCTAGAATGAAACTACTTTAAACCCATGTTTCTAGGGGACATACAATATTGTGGCTATGCACTCTAAGATGAGTGAGGTTTTGGACTTAGAATCTAGTGTGGTATATATGAGACTTAGTAAGAGTCATATGGATCGAAGAAGATCTAGTGATTTGTTCATGCATCATGGTATTCACCTACTCAGGGAGTGTTACATGTAACTATAGGTGATGTTGTTTAACATATTTCCTCATTGGTATATATCATCAGTTAAATAAACCTATAATACATTCAATGTTTTCCTAAATAAATTATGAGGTATTATTAGATTAATATGGATTTTAGGGTATTGTTTGATTGATTGTTGATCACACTTGATTATCCACTATAAGGAAATGGTTTCCCTAAGGTTTAGTTTTTTCAAAAATCACATTTTTAAAGTAAAACTTGTTTGGGGGATGAGGTGTGCATTAAATGGGTTTAAAGGTTTTTTTTTCTTAAAACGACTCATGGAGCTGGTGATTTTGAAATAGTTTTGGAATTTATGTTTTTAAAAAAATATAAGGAAATAGTTTTTGAAACTGGGTTTCAATTATATTTTAAAAACAAGATAAATTTTTAGGGAAAATAAAGGACTAATAAGGATGGAGATTTTTGGTTGTTGGTTTCATGAAAAAACTCTTAGATTTTAATGGGTGATTTGAAAACATGGATGATTTTTGGTTTCTATAAAATGTTTAAATAGGTTTTTTGAATAATAAACCCATACCTATGTTATCTAGGATTCTTAAATTCCCGTTTTTAATCGGGGGTAACCCAGATGTTTTAATGGCATTCTTGGCTTGTATATCATGTTTTTCTATAATGATCTAAGTAAGGTTAGTGGGTGTAGACTTGGGTTGGTTTGATTTTGGAAAAAACGAATTGGTTTTTCTATAGAATGTGTTTGTTTAGTTTTTAGTAGTTGATTGGTAGTGACTCAGGTGGTTGAATTTGGCATTCAATGAGTATACCATAGTCATTTTGAGTGAGTTTTGTGTTTTAGGCTTGTGGTATGGATATTTTGTGTTGGGATCAAGTAGCTGGATATGGGGTTTTATGGGTATGTTATTTGAACCAATTGATTTGGGTTAAAATATGAGATTTCTATGGTGAGTGGCACTATTACCTAGAATTATCCTTTATGAGTGAAGCTTTATAGGGGGAGAACCATAAGACTAGAGATGAATCTATTATTTTTATTTAAGTGTTTTGGAAATTTATGGGTGTTTCCATAAACTATATTAGTTTTTTAGTGTTTAATAGAGCTATGTGAGGCTTGGTGAGAAGGCAGCTCAATTTTTGGTGGATAGTGAATTTTGGTGGTTGGAGTCATAAAATGGAAGGGAATTCAACATTTTAAGTTAAAATAGGGAAATTTAGTAGTGAATTGATCATCAAGGTGGGAAGGGACTTATGGTTGAAATACCATCTCCACTTCTTGAGTATGAGAATCATTATTGTAACATCCCATGTTTTAGAGTGGACAAAAAATGAAATGGAATTTTAACTATTTTTTTATTAGGTGGTCCGTTTTTAAAATCAAGATTCAGAACTAGATTCCAAGAGTTTTAATGCTTCAAAGTGATGTTTTTGGATTTGGGTTAAGGATAGATAAGTTTCCTAGGAATCTCAAGGAGTTTTGGGTGCACCGTACCCAGAAAATAAAATTTTAATGGACTTGTAGAGGGTGCATGGTTTGTCTGAAAATCTTGCGGCCCATAGAATAAAAACCATTAAGCGTTACATAGGGGGAAGAGGCTATGCACATGGGTTGCACATGGTTTTCCAAACCATTTACCTAGCCCTCATGGTAAGTGGAATTTGGAAATACCTGAACACTATTCACCACATGGTTGGTGCATGGTTTCCAAACCATTAGGCTAGTCCATGCGGGGTGCCTCAGGTGCCCAGTAAAGGGTACATGGTTGGTGCATTGTTTTCTAAACCATACGACCTAAACTGTGTGTGATACCCTATTTTAAAAAAATTAATTAAAATAAATTAAATGAAAATAAAATAAAATTAAAACCATAACTCACTCCTTCCCCCCTCTCACTTGTGCGACACAACACCCTCTCCCTCTCCCATGGCGTGTGGCCTCCTCTAGTGGCCTCCTCTGAGATCGATAATTTCCACCATGTCTTCTCCGGATTTCTCTACAAATCATCAAGGTAGGGTCTCTAGCTCCTTCTTCTCCTTCTTTTTGGGCAATTTTTGGTCTCCCCATCACCTGTTGAGGTGCGGATGAACCTAGGGTTAGAGGCTAACCTGATTTTTAGGTTTTCCTTTGATGTTAGGGTATGATAATGATATCTCAGGACTCCCTTGTGTGTATTTTAGAAATCTATGTCTAAGGAGAAGCAGTTTTGTTTGACTTGGATTACCTCTACTGCCCACGGTGAGGTTTAATTTTCCACTTCTTAGTTTTTACTATTTTATTTTTGATCCTTTGGTGATTTAGGGTCCTTAGTAATTGTTTGTAGAGAGTTTGGAAACTCTGTGAAGGATTATAATCATATATATAACTATGTATATATATATATATTCATTGAACATATTCCCTCATGGTAAGGGGAATATGTGCATTGGATTAAGGGAGATAAATATATAGGAATGTATGTGTGTGAAAGTGTGGTGTGAATTCAAGTTTATATTGTCAATGATATGAGCTAAAATGTTTGGATTGGTCCCACTTTGAGGTATGATCCCATTTCTTTTCCACTTAAATTTAATAATTCATTAATTAATTTCATTCTCACCTTTAATTGATGCTTTTCCATTTATAATAGTTTTTATTAAATGATTTTTTTGGTGAACTGGATGAAATTATTAATTGAACAAATGAATTGTTTTATAAACAATGTCATGATTTAATAATAAAACCCATCCAAGGGAGGCATGCTGTGTAACGCCCTAACCCCAGTTACCCAGAGTCGGTGCATTATTTTAATACATTGACATGATACAAAGAAATCATATCCCAAAATACTGACCAGTTTAGAAGACTTGGAAAATAGATTACATACATGAATGTTACATTAATATTTATAACATAAAACACAACATATATAATCCATTGATAATGCCATTGTTACCTTATCATAACCCTTTATCTCAATCATAAAGACTTCTTGGGATCTTGGGAAAATAAAACATAAGAAAGGGGTGATCTCAGACGTTCATTAAGGGTAAATAATTTAGCGGAAGCTATAAACTTTTAAGGAAAGATGTGTAATAAAAACAACAACCTTTTAAACATAAACATGAACATAATATGGAAAAAATAAATAAAAAATTACCATATTAACATGCACATGGATATTCTACTAGTTGAATAATCACATGTAATAACTAATTTCATAATGAGGGAATGCATAATGCCAGAAATTATGAAACATTTTGTCAAGGCCTCGACCAAGACATCTAAAAAATGATTTAGGCCTCAGCCAAAACTATATATAAAATTGGGAAAGGCATCATCCAATTCCATGTCTAATTGTTTCATGAGACCTACCGATGCATCGAAGAGCTATAGCGGGCTCCACCTGTCACTTACTAAGTCCAATGCATTCCTCATATGAAAAGTTTGAAATATAACATAAACATTCATATTAAAACTAGTATATGAAATGTAAATAATTTAACCATGAACCATGAATGGTATAAAAATAGCACATCCATAGTAAAAAATATCAAAAAACCTTCAATACAATATGGAAGATTTTATCTTTAACAAATCAACTTCAAACAAGTTTAAATTCCATCAAAGGATGATGACATAGATGAAAATGATCAGTAAAATGCTTTGAGAGAAATACCCCTTTTTTATGAAATCACTTAAAAGTCTCACAATTTATAAAGGAATTAATTTAAAAGAGGTTTTTGAATAAAATTTTCCCATAACACTTTGAAAGTTTTTAAAAGAATTATCATTTCAAAACATTCATGTCCATATAAATAAATCCTTAAAATCACTTTGAAAGTCTGGACATTAATTAAAAGGGTTTAGAAAGATAAATCTTTAAAAAATTTAAAATTATGATCTAGTTAAATATAACCTCACATAAAAACTTAAAATATTCCTTTTTATTTTTTTATGAAATATGGGTATCGATGATAAGTATGTCCCAGAAAATACTTACACATGAACAATCTCAGATAAAAATGAGATTGAGGAAATAACCCTTACCTTGCACTTTCCTTTGGTCGAGGGTACGCTTAACCTCCTGTATAATGACCATTATATGTTATTAAATTATAATAGAACCATATTCATATTTATTATATCATACATGATTCATTTTTGACTTTATACTACCCATTTATTACTTATTTTCATGTTAAATTAACATTTCAAGTAATAATCACTTTCTTTATCGTACGTGTTTTAACTTTTTTTATTATTGATTATATCATTTAGATCATGATTTAAATACTTCTATAATATAAACTTGATTTATATATCATATATATTTATAATATAAATATTTATAATAGATAGATATATGAAATGGAAAACACCGTTTATGGAGACGATATGCCGTACATACGTATAAACGTTGTTTTTGTTTTCATATCATATTGAACAGAAGTAATTGAATAAGATATATGTAACTACATATATATATATATATCTCCAGTATCATTATTATGTCATATATTACATACTTATTAATAATATATATTTTTATAATCGTCGATGAATGGTGAACGTGGAAATGAATCTCATCGCGTCATGGAGACAATAATCCGTACATACGTACGAGCGACAATATCCTTTCATTAGTGATTAAAAGGTGTGGAATTGGATGGTATATTAATTTTAAAGAGACAATAGAAATTATTTTAATTATTTATATATATATTACTCATAATTATATCCATCCAAATAACATAGTGTTGAATAACAAATTACACCACGACGTGGAGACAGTAAGCCGTACGTACGCATGCATGGTGACCTTATCATTAATAGGATGGATAGAATAATGAACATGTTTGTGAAATATTTATAGTAACATCAATATATGTATATGGTACTGGATTTATTATTTTGGTATGGTAATAACAAATAAAGAGGAAGTGGAAGAAGAAAAGAACTTGAAAGAGGTCATGAAATATTTACCTCTTCTTCAGGTTCTTCCTTTTGATTTGATAAAAAGGTCTCCTTAGGTTGACTTTATGACCAAAGTAATGACTCTATGTTGACATGAGGGAAGTTGGGAGGATATTTGGGTAGGTTTTGGCCGAGAAAAATGGCTTTGGAGGTGTGATTTTTAGAGAAGGGGAAGTTCCCTTTTATAAGAGGGGTGAGGGTCACTTTAGGAAACGATTAAAGTATTAATTTATTATACAATCATATTCGGTTTATAATGACTCAAAATGAATTTATTTCGAGAGTTAGGTTGTTATGGGTCTAAATACTATCAACAAATAGGTTTTAGACAAGTTTAGTTTACCATTTTAACCTTATCTTTTAGATTTAACTCTTAGTTAAATAGTTTAACTTTTACCGTGTCTTCTTGTATTCTTACACTATATGGTTAATAAACTTACTCTAAACTTCCAAGAGAACCTCGAGTGGTTCAGTAATGACATATATAATATTATTTAATCCTTTTGGATGAACTTTATATTTTTATGAATAGAATATAAATTAATAATATAATATTGTATTTTAAAAATTAATTTATGTCAATTTTGACACTATTTGGTATTTTGTTTTTGTGAAAATCATAACAACTTGATTAATTCTAAAAAGATACATTGAATCAGACCTAACATGTCATAATCACCTAGAAAATTCGTGGATGTCATAAAAACTTTGAAATTATATTTATTTTAATATTTATAATACCATTTACTTGATTCTTTCATTAATAAGATAATTACTGCTTCATCATTGTGTCATAAATAAATATAATTATTTAATGTATAAAAATTATTAATAAAATACCATTATGTATGAAATTGTTTTATATTTATAATGAATATTTATAGTTGAATTTATCTTATGTATAACCCTATATTAAAAATGTTTTAGTTATGAAACTTTGAATTTAACACTTTTAACTCTTCTTTAAATAAAATAATAATAAATGTCCTAATATAATCCATGTGGACCTAAAGGATCATATTTTATTCCTAAGGTTGTGTTTGGTCGAAATAAACTTATCCAATAGAATTAGGACACGTGTTAAGGTAATAATAATGTCATTTTTACCCTTAATCACCCTATTTACTTTTAACCGTGGTAAATAAAAGTCAAAAGTTACTATTCAAAAAAAATTATTTTCATCTTATTGAACCATATTTTACTTAATGATATCAACCGTGTCTCTAAAATTTTTAAAATTCAAATCACAGAAGCGGTAAAATTTAGTTTTATGCAAATTTGCAAAAGCTCCTAGGAGGTGGGTAAAAGACGGTAAAAAGTTCAATAAAATTTTTATATATCTAAACTTATTATAAAATGACTCCAATGAATTACATTGAAATTATATAAGTATTATTTATTTATTTTTACATAAAATAAATAATTATTTAAATAAAAAGTCGGTTTTTAACAATAACGCAGTGTTTTTCACTATTCATCAAAAATTGAAAGTTTTCAGAAAAATACCAAAAATTCACCCTAAGATAATTTTGATATTATGAATTCAAAAATTAAGTCTATTTTACAAAATTAAAAATATATAAGTTGAATTTATTAATTTAAAATTAATTCCCATTGTCAAAACCAAAAAGCGTATTTTTATGAAATAATAACTATCAAAAGATTGACACTTTTTTATGTCCAATTTCAAAGTGAAATTACTTACAATGACCAAAATTGGATTAAATGGTAAAAATATAATCTAATTATAATTTCAAACCATTCAAATTTATATTTAAAAACTATAAATTATTTTGATTAAAAAAGTTGTTTTCAGTTAAAATTTAGTAATTTTCACTATTCACCCAAATATGAAAGTAATCAGAAAAACACCAAAAATTTATCAAAACTAAATTTTTATCTCCCGATTCTAAAGAAGAAGTTTATTTTTTCAAATTGAATATATAAAAGTGTCAAATATTGGATTTAAAAAGGTTTCTCCATTAAAAGGCGGTAAAATTGCACTTTTTAAAAAATACTTCTTTTATCTGAAAAAATGAATTTGTTCTTATAATATGTCTAAGAAACACATAATATGGATTCTAAAATTTTATAGAGTATATAAAATTCAAAATTCAGTTAACACTATTCATAATCGCTTTTGAACGACTAGTTTGGTAATTCGTGGTGCGCTTGAACTCGGTGTTGTGTGTAGTGAAAGTTATTGAATTACTTTGAAGAAATAACGTACTATGAAATCTTGGGGTGTTACATTATCCTCTAATTTAATAAATTTATTCCTCACAATTTGAAATTTATCTTCGAAAATAAAAGTTTGAAAATAGAAAATACCTTTGTGGAAAACCCACATCATAAATTGGGTTAATAAAATTTAGTCTTAATAAGAGGGAAAGGGAAATGAAAAGTCACAACCAAATTATGATCTCAATTAGGAGAACATTGGTGGATATTAGAGACACATAATTAGAGGAAAAACATAAATATTTATAGGGAGTTATTGAGGTCATCAATCACAAACAAGTGTAAAATTGAGGGCCTCAAAGCCATCAATCTATGATGATTTAAAATATCGCCGGTTAAACAAAACATAAGGTATTAGGATAAGAAATTTTTGGTTTTAAGATCCCTTCCCTAAAGTTTAAGAATTAATTTATTCATAGAATAATAGGGGAAAATATATATACTTGACAATTAGAGTATCATCCTTTGACTAATTCCTAACACAAACTCATCTTTCACTCCAAAAGATTTCAGAAAAAAAATATTCAATTTATTCTAATCATATAGGGTTCGAAAAATAATGAATTTATAATTCACCTATAATAAATTTTAAAAAGAAACTACATTATACAATATAGGATATCACGTAGGCCAGTGGTAGGTGATGCAACTTTGTCGCCCTTCGGTTGTGGGTTCATGTTTCGCGACCTTTGCAGACGCGACTGGTTGTCGCCCGACCTTCAGGTTGTTCTTTTTATAACAATCTAAAAATAACCTTAACAATAATATCCAATTTCAATCTTAATCCATTCCAACCTTTATACGTATCCAAAATAATTCTATCCAAACTCACAGTCCAAAATTTATAAGGAAGTTAAACACAATGAAGATCATTTTTTCCACGTAATAACATGTGAACACCTTCATCGTGTATTGTTTTAAAACATTTTAACACCCTGAATTACCATAAAACCTTATTGATTGCATTTATGCTCCCTTATTATTTATAGAATACTGGATATATTCTTTATTTCCAAAAATTTTAAATATTCCAACAATGATGAAATAAACAAACTATTAATCAGTTTTAAGGAAGTCTAGAATATCCAATATAATTTATCCAAATCAACCATCTCTTATTCTAAAATCACTACCTCATTATCAGGACCATAATAAGGATTACCTTTCCTTCAACCATGTATTTTCCAAAAAGTGTAGCTTACTATTAAGTCACTTTTCTTAGAACTATATAATCCCAAATCCACAATAAAATAGTACTGTAGTACAATCCTTATTTATCTTTATAATTCATATAACCAGTATATTATTGATACAACACTCAAATGAAATAATTCTATAATAACAACATAAGAACACTAGTCATTCCTCTTCATCTGAGGTAGTATCATAAATTGATTATTATCCAATAACATCATTTGGGGTATACTCTGATGATTTGGATTTTTATTCACATAGTGTCCAAACTCCTTGTAGATGAAGCATCGCACCATTGAAACCTTTTTCTTACCCTTGAAATCACGTACTTAGTGTCATTTTTGTCCAAACTTATAACAAACTCTCATTACCTTCAAGAATTTACCAAGGTTATTCTTTCCAAAATTATCACATATGGGAAAATCCTTCTTTCCCTTCTTCCCTTTATCAATATTTGTCTCAACCATCATTTTCTTCTTTGAATTTCCTTCAAAGCCATAGGACTCAGAGAATTATTTACTTATCTTATTAACACATGATAATATTTCTTCATATGTTGAGAATACGTGGGAGACTATTTCCCTTCAAAATGTTGGATTAATACCATGAAATATATGATCCTTCTTACTCTTTGGATCATACGTATTACTGGAGTTATCATTCCTTCTACTGGGATAAATTTCTAAACAATGGAATACACTAGGTCAGTTTATGAATCCCAATTCATAATTCCAAACTTGTAAAATACCTAATTTCAGTTGAACAGTTTATGGATATAATATATAATCATAAAAATGTTCTATTTGAGGAATTATTTACTCTTAATTCCTTCATAATGGATTATAATGAAAATGTGAATTTTCCGAAGCATATCCCCCGAGAGTGTCGTAACCAAGAGTGCAATAAGGCCCGTTGTCATGCACCAGTTCCCGTTCGAGTCTAGCTCAAAGCAGTGTTTTCGGGTTTTAGCCCTAGGTATATCTGTGCCAGATCTACCTCTACCCGCTTGTATCCAGGCAGGGATGTATTTCTTGGAAAACTCACAAAATCTCTACATTACCAAAATTATAGGAAGTTCTTCTATACTAATCCTCAAAGTTTATCTTAGGGTAGTATTATCTAATCAGAGTTTATCTAAATATAGTTTCCAAGATTTGTACTAAACTTCCTCTCATACCAACTGTAATTCCCTAACCCCAGTTACCTAGAGTAGGTACATTATTTTAATACATTGGAATGATACAAATAAATCATGTCCTGAAAGACCGATCAGTTTAGTAGCCTTGGAAAATAGATTACATACATGAACGTTACATTACTCTTTCTAAGATAAAACACAGCATAAATAATCCATTGATAATGACATTGTTCCCTTATCTTAAACCTGCATCTCAATCATAAAAAACTTCTTGGGATCCTGGGAAAATAAAACATAAGAAAGGGGTGATCTTATATGCTCAGTAAGGGTAAATAATTTATCAGAAGCTATAAAATTTTAAGGAAAGATGTGTAATAAAAACAACAGACTTTTAAACATAAACACGAACATAATATGGCCAAAAAAAATAAAACATTACTATATTAACATGCACAGGGATATTTTACTAGTCGAATAATCACATGTATTAAATAATTTTATAATGAGGGAATGCATAATGCCGGACATTCTGAAACATTTTGTCATGGCCTCGGTCAAGATGTCTAAAAAATTATTTAGGCCTTAACCAAAACCATATATTAAATTGGGAAATGCCTCAGCCAATTACACGTCTAATTGTCTCATGAGACCTACCGATGCATCGAGGAGCTATAGCAGGCTCCACCCGTCACTTACTAAGTCCAATGCATTCTTCATATGAAAATTTTGAAACATAACATAAAAATTCGTATTAAAACAAGTATACGAAATGTAAATAATTTAACCATGAACTCTGAATGGTATAAAAATAGAACATACATAGTCAAAAATATCAAAAAACATTCAATACAATATGTATGATTGTATCTATAATAAATCAACTTCAAACAAGTTTAAAATCCATCAAAGGATTTTGGCATAGATGAAAATGATCAGTAAAATTCTTTGAGAGAAATACCCATTTATTATGAAATCACTTAAAAGTCTCACAATTTATAAAGGAAGTTATTTAAAATAGATTTTTGAATCAATGTTTCCCATAACACTTTGAAACTTTTGAAATGAATTATCATTTCAAAACATTCATGTCTATATAAATAAATCCTTTAAATCATTTTGAAAGCCTGGACATTAATTAAAAGGGTTTAGAAAGATAAATATTTAAAACATTTAAAATGA
This sequence comes from Viscum album, assembly GCA_963277665.1. Classification (NCBI taxonomy): domain Eukaryota; kingdom Viridiplantae; phylum Streptophyta; class Magnoliopsida; order Santalales; family Viscaceae; genus Viscum; species Viscum album. The sequence goes on along the minus strand of OY728125.1, from coordinate 736,621,105 downwards.
TGATATAGTTAAATATAACCTCCCATAAAACCTTAAAATATTCCTTTTAATTTTTTTTATGAAATATGGGTATCGATGATAAGTATGTCCCTGAAAATAATTACACATGAACAATCTTAGATAATAATGAGATTTACGAAATAACCCTTCCATTGCACTTTCCTTTGGTCGAGGGTACGCTTAACCTCCTGTATAATGATCATTGTATGTTATTAAATTATACCAGAAACATATTAATATTTATTATATCATACATGATTCATTTGTGACTTTATACTACCCATTTAACAACTATTTTCATGTTAAATTAACGTTTCGGGTAATAATCACTTTCTTTATCGTACGGGTTTTAACTTGTTATTATTGATTGTATCAGTTAGATCACGATTTAAATACTTCCAGAAAATAAAAATGATTTATATATCATATCTATTTATAATATAAATATTTATAATAGATAGATATATGAAATGGAAAACACCGTTTATGGAGACGGTAGGCCGTACGTACACATAAACACTGTTTCTGTTTTCATATCGTATTGAACAGAAGTAATTGAATAAGATATATGTAAGTACATACATACATATATATATATATAAATATATATATATATATCTCCATTAGAATTGTTATGTCATATATTACATACTTATTAATAATATATATTTTTATAATCATCGATGAATGGTGAACGTGGAAATGAATCTCATCGCGTTGTGGAGACGGTAATCCGTACGTACGCACGAGCGACAATATCATTTTCTTAATGATTAAAAGGTGGGGAATTGGATGGTATATTAATTTTACAGAGAAATTATAATTTTATTTTAATTATTTATATATATATTACTCATCATTATATCCATCCAAATAACATAGTGTTGAATAACAAATTACACCACAACGTGGAGATGGTAAGCCGTACGTACACACTCATGGTGACCTTATCATTCATAGGATGGATAGAATAATGAATATGGTTGTGAAATATTTATAATAACATCATAGTATGTATAAGGTACTGGATTTATTATTTTGGTATGGTAATAATAAAGAAAGAGGAAGTGGAAGAAGAAAAGAACTTGAAAGAGGTGATGAAATATTTACCTCTTCTTTGGGTTCTTCCTTTTGATTTGATCAAAAGGGATACTTAGGTTGTCTTTCTGACCAAAGTAAGGACTCTAGGTTGAATTGAGGTAATTTGGAAGGATATTTGGGCAGGGGTTGGCAGAGCCAAATGGCTTTGGAGGTGTGATTTTGAGAGAAGGGGAAGTTCCCTTTTATAAGAGGGGTGAGAGTCACTTTAGGAAAAGATTAAAGTATTAATTTATTATATAATCATATTAGGTTTATAATGACTCCAAATAAATTTATTTTAATCCTTATGTGGTTATGGGTCAAAATAATCTCAACCAATAGGTTTTAGACAAGTTTAGGTTACCATTTTAACCTTATCTTTTAGATTTAACTCTTAGTTAAATAGTTTAACTTTTACCATGTCTTCTTGTATTCTTACACTATATGGTTAATAAAATTACTCTAAAATTCTAAGATAACCTAAATTTGTTAATTAATGAAATATATAATATTATTTAATCCATTTTTCTGAACCTTATATTTTTAGGAATAAAATATCAATTAATAATATAATATTTAAAAAAAAAAATTAATTTATGTCAATTTTGACACTATTTGGTATTTTGTTTTTGTGAAAATAATAACAGCTTTATTACTTCAAAAAAGATACATTGAATCAAACCTAACATGTCATATTCACCTTGAAAATTCGTGGATGTCATAGAAACTTTGAAATTATATTTATTTTAATATTTATAATACCATTTATGTGATTCTTTCATTAATAAGTTAATTACTGCATCATCATTGTGTCATAAATAAATTTAATAATTTAATGTATAAAAATTATAAATAAAATACCATTATGTAGGAAATATTTTTAGATTTATAATGAATATTTATAGTCTAATTTATCTTATGTATAACCCTATATTAAAAATGTTTTAGTTATGAAACTTTGAATTTAATACTTCTAACTCTTCTTTAAATAAAATAATAATAAATGTCCTAATTTAATCGAAGTTGACCTAAAGGATCATATTTTAATCCTATGTTTATTTTTGGTCGAAATAAATTTATCCAATAGAATTATGACATGTGGTAGGGTAATAATAATATCATTTTTACCTTTAATTACCCTATTTACCTTTAACCGTGGTAAATAAAAGTCAAAAGTTACTATTCACCAAAAATTATTTTCATCTTATTGAACCAAATTTTACTTATTGATATCAACTGTGTCTCTCGTATTTTCTAAATTCAACTCACAGAAGCGATAAAATTATGTTTTATGAAAATTTTCAAAAGCTCATAGGAGGTGGGTAAAAGATCGTAAAAAGTTCAATAAGATTTTTATATATCTAAACTTATTATAAAATGAATCCAATTAATTACATTGAAATTATATTGGTATTATGTATTTATTTTGAGCTAAAATAAATTTAAATAAATAAATAATTATTTAAATAAAAAGTCGGTTTTAAACAATAATGGAGTGTTTTTCACTATTCATCAAAAATTGAAAGCTTTCGAAAAAATACCAAAAATTAACCCTAAGATGGTTTTGATAATATGAATTCAAAAATGAAGTCTATTTTACCAAATTCAAAATATATAAGTTTAATTTATTAATTTAAAATTAATTCCCGTTTTCAAAACCAGAAAGCACATTTTTATGAAATAATAACTATCAAAAGATTGACACTTTTTTATGTCCAGTTTCAAAGTGAAATTACTTCCAATGACCAAAATTGATTTAAATTGTAAAATTATAATCTAATTATACTTAAAAACCATTCAAATTTATAATTTAACCCTATAAATTATTTTGATTAAAAAAATTGTTTTCAGTTAAAATTTAGTAATTTTCACTATTCACCAAATATGAAAGTAATCAGAAAAACACCAAAAATTTATCAAAACTAAATTTTTATATCCCTATTCTAAAGAAGAAGTTTATTTTTTAAATTGAATATATCAAAGTGTCAAATATTGGATTTAAAAATGTTTCTCCATTAAAAGTCGGTAAAATTGCATTTTTTGAAAAATACTTCTTTTATCTAAAAAAATGAATTCATTCTTATATTATGTCTAAGAAACACATAATATTTATTCTAAAATTTTATAGATTATATAATATTCAAAATTCAGTTAACACTATTCATAACCGCTTTTGAACAGCTAGTTTGGTAAGTTGTGGTGTGCTTGAACTCGGTGTTGCGTGTAGTGCAAGTTATTGAATTACTTCGAAGAAATAACATACTATGAAATCTTGGGGTGGTACATTCTGTCTTATAAACTAAAAAGTAGTGATAGTTATTTATATCATTCTAAGTCTTGATTTGATATTTTCATATGCCTCTTTTTGGTGCTTATTTTATGGAAAGTTATCTTTTTCCCCCTTTGAATAATATGAACTGAATTATCATGCCTGGTTAGTTTAAATGACATAGCCTGAGTAGGCGTATGCCTTATTACCATACCACTTTCCATTTGATAGTTTGAGTCTTATTAATTAACTTTCCATGTTTAGTAAAAGTGAATGGTTATGGTAAATGAATTATATAGGATAGATTATGAAATATTGTATCATCCTTTATATATATATTGAACATGGTACCTTCTATTGACCTTGCGATTCATAAATGGTTTTGGCATGTTTTGGTATAAAAAATAGAATTATTTTAAATGGAATATCTAAAGAATGATGGGTTGTTTTCTTAAAGTGAATAAAATTGTTTTAAATAGAAATACCCAAGGTTCATGTGAAATGTAATGTTTTATTTAGAAATTAAACATGGTATTGAAATACATAATACGTATTGACTTATGAATTATATTAAAATTGTGACATTGGTTATAATGGTATGGATAAATGAAAAGAATGAGAGATACTGTCTCATTAATTTCATCATAAATATGATTATATATATCTTCTAAATGGATTAATAAATATATGGATGAGAGATTTTTTCCCACGCTAGTTATAATTGAACCTTTAAAAGAGGATATGATATGATGGTAAGGGAAGTCCGAATGAGCATGGTGACTCACGCTCCCTTACATTAGTGTTGGGCATGGAGACACTCACCACTACTTAGATATGGGTGATTAGATTTTCAGGGCCACATTCCATATAGATTGTTTTTAATGGCTTGCACACTCTCCATCCTAAGTGATGGGGGTGACTACCCGCACTCTATCAAGATGTCGGGCTTACTACCCTGTGAGTAGAGCTTATCAGCTCATAGACTGGTGTTGGATGCCTATGTGTTATGTCCCGGTCCACTCAATATATATATATATATATATATATATATATATATATAGGGATTACTACCCCTTGATTAGAGCTTATCTGCTCGTATACTGGTGTTGGATGACTACGTGTTATGTCACGGCCCACTCCAACAAAAAAATTATATATATATATATATATATAGTGATATGATTAGTTTCTTATTCTAGATATGAGTGGAAAGAGGTGTATCCATCAGGTTCCCCTTAGGAACCTGGATAGGTGGTCTCATATTTATTTAGTAATGTTTATTACTTCTCTATACCCACACACTATTTAATTTATATTTCACTATATGGATTTGGATAGACACCATAGGTACCGACCTATTGAGATTTATATCTCACACCCTACTCGGGCCACCATTGAACTAGGGTACTCGAGTAGACCTTCTTGTTTCTAGGACCTCGGACCTTTCTTATTGCTGTGTGCTTATACCTAGGAGTTAAGAGAAAAGTATTGAGTAGGAGCTTAGGATGCTCATGGAGATCACCTTTAGGCTTTTTAGTTCCCTTCCTTAATTTAGTCCTATATTGTTCTAAATTGTAAACCATGTTGTATGTTTACTATTTTTAGTTATGTTTCATCAACGATACTTGCATACTTTGTATAAAATGTACTTGACCACTTTTTTAACACCGCAAGATTTCATAGTACGTTATTTCTTCAAAGTAATTCAATAACCTACGCTACACGCAACACCGAGTTCAGGCGCAACACGACTTACCAAACTATCCGTTCAAAAGTGGTTATAAATAATATTAACTGAATTTTGAGCTTTATATAATCCTTAGAATTTTAGAATCCATATTATGAGTTCCTTAGACATAATGTAATATTAAATTCATTTTTTTCAAATAAAAGAAGTATTTTTCAAAAAATGAAATTTTACCGCCTTTTAAGGGAGAACCCTTTTTAAATCCAATATTTGAAACTTTTATATATTAAATTTGACAAAATAAACTTATTCTTTAGAATCGGGAGATAAAAAGTTATTTTAAATAAATTTTTGGTATTTTTCTGATAACATTCATATTTGCGTGAATAGTAAACAATACTATATTTTAACTGATTTTTTTTTAATAAAAATAATTTATAGTGTTCAATTATACATTTTAATGGTTTTAAATTATAATTAGATTATATTTTTACCATTTAATACAATTCTGGTCATTGTAATTAATTTCACTTTGAAATTGGACACAAACAAGTGTCAATCTTTTGATAGTTTTTGTTTATTAAAAATACGCTTTTTGGTTTTGACAATGGGAATTAATTTTGAATTAATTAATGCAACTTATATGTTTTGAAATTGGTAAAATAGAATTCATTTTTGAATTCATAATATCAAAATTATCTTAGGGTGAATTTTTGGTATTTTTCTGAAAACTTTCAATTTTGCATGAATAGTGAAAAACACTGCGTTTTCGGTTAAAACCGACTTTTTATTTGAATAATTAGTTATTTTATTTAAATTTATATTATGTAAAAATAGATACATAATACCTATATAAGTTCAATGTAATTCATTGGAGTAATTTTATAATAATTTTAGATATATAAAATTTTATTGAACTTTTTACCGTCTTTTACCCACCTCCTAGGAGCATTTGAAAATTTGCATAAAACTTAATTTTACCGCTTCTGTGAGTTGAATTTCAAAAATCTGAGAAACAAGGTTATCCTCAATAAAAAAATGTGGTTCAATAAGATGAAAATATATTTTTTGTGAGTAGTAACTTTTGACTTTTATTTATCATGGTTAAAAGTAAATAGGGTAATTAAGGGTAAAAATGATATTATAATTACCCTAACACATGTCCTAATTCTTTTGGATAAGTGTAATTAGACCAAAAAAAAACCTTAGGAATAAAATATGATCCTTTATGTCCAATTGGATTAGATTAGGACATTTATTACTATTTAATTTAAAGAAGAGTTAAAAGTGTTAAATTCAATTTTTCATAACTAAAACATTTTTAATATAGGGTTATTCATAAGATAAATTCGAATATAAATATTAATTATAAAGATAAAAATATTTCCTACATAATGGTATTTTATTTATAATTTTTAGACATTAAATAATTTAATTTAGTTTTGACACAATGATGATGCAGTAATTACCTTATTAATGAATGATTAAAATAATTGATATTATAAATATCCAAATAAATATAATTTGAAACTTTTAATGAATTTAAATAATTTTATAGGTTAATATGACATGTTAGGGTTTATTAAATGATTTTTTTAGAAGTAATAATGATTTTATGAATTTAACAAAAACAAAATATCAAATAGTGTCAAAATTGACAAAAAATAATTTTTAAAACAAATATAATATTATTAATTGATATAATATTCATAAAAATATAAGGTTCGTCCAAAGGGATTAAATAATATTATATATGTCATTACTTAACCAATTTAGGTTCTCTTGGATGTTTATAGTAAGTTTATTAACCATATAGTGTAAGAATACAAGAAGACATGGTAAAAGATAAATTATTTAACTTAGAGTTAAATCTAAACTATAAGGTTAAAATGGTAAACTAAACTTGTCTAAAACCTATTGGTTGAAAATATTTAGGCCCATAACCTCTTTATATTTGAAATAAATCAATTTGGAGCCATTATAAACCGAATATGATTGTATAATAAATTAATACTTTAGTCTTTTCCTAAAGTGACCCTCACCTCTCTTATAAAAGGGAACTTCCCCTTATCTCAAATTAACACCATAAAATCCATTTTTCTCGGTCAACCCCTGCTCAAATATCCTCTCAAATGTCCTCCCTTCATCCTAGAGGCCTTCCTTTGGTCATAAATCCAACCTAAGGAACCCTTTTGATCAAATAAAAAGGAAGAACCCGAAGAAGAGGTAAATATTTCATCACCTCTTTCAAGTTCTTTTCTTCTTCCATTTCCTATTTCTTTGATATTTACATTCTAAAATAATAACTCCAATATCTTCTATATATTGTGATGTTATTATAAAAATGGTACAACAATATTCATTATTCTATCCATCCTATAAATGACAAAGTCACCATACGTTCGTACGTACGGATTACCGTCTCCACGTCGTGGTGTAGTTTGTTATTCCAAAAATTAATTATTTAGATGGGTATAATAATGAGTATAAATGATTTAAATAATAAATATAACATTTTAATTATTCTTTATATATTATATACCATCCAATTACATATTATTTATCCATCAATATAATGATATTGTCGCTCAAGCATACGTACGGATTACCGTCTCCACGACTCGATGAGATTCATTTCCACGTTCTCCATTCAATGATGATTATAAAAATATATATATATCATTAATAAGTATGAAATAACAATTCTACTGGATATATATATATATGTACTTACATATATCTTATTCACTTAGTTCCGTTCAATACGATATGAAAACAGAAACAATGTTTATGCGTACGTATGACCTACCGTCTTCATAAACGACGTTTTCCATTTCAAATATATGTCTATTATACATATTAATATTCTAAATATATATGATATATAAATCATGTTTTATATTCTGGAATTATTTAAATCATTATCTAAGTGATACAATCAATAGTAACATGTTAAAACACGTACGATAAAGAAATCGATTATTACCCGAAATGTTAATTTAACATGGAAATTATTATTAAATGGGTAGTATAAAGTCATAAATGGATAATGTATGATATCATAAATATTAATATGGTTCTGGTATATTTTAATAACATACTATGGTCTTTATACAAGAGTTTGAACGTACCCTCGACTAAAGGAAGTACAAGGTAAGGGTTAATTTCAAAATCTCTTTATTATCCGAGGTTGTTTTTACGTGAGTATCTACTGGGGAATATTTATTATCCATGTCCATATTTCATAAAAGTGTTTTCAAAGAGATTATTTTTAAGTGACTATTTTATTAAAACATCATTTTTAATTTTTTAAAGATTTATTCTTCTAAACCTTTCTCATTAATGTCTATGTTTTCAAAATGGTTTTAAGGATTTATTTATACGGACATGAATGTTTTAAAATATTAATTCCTTTCAAAAGTTTCAAAGTGGTATGGGACACTTTGATTCCAAACTATCTTTTAAATTACTTCATTTATAAATTATGTGACTTTTAAATGATTTTGTGAAAAATGGATATTTCTCTCAAAGATTTTTACTGATCATTTTCAACTATGTTAACATATTTTACCGGATATTATTCTTGATCAAGGTTGATTTGTTATGATACAAATATTCCATATTGTATTGAAGGTTTTGTGATATGTTTGAATATGGATGTGTTATTTTTATACCATTCATGGTTTATGGATAAATTATTGACATTTTGTATGCTAGTTTTAATACGAATGTTTATGTTATGCTTAAACCTTTTCATATGAGGAATGCATTAGACTTAGTAAGTGACGGGTGGAGCCCACTATAGCTCCTCGATGCATCGGTAGGTCTTATGAGACAAAATAGAGTCTTGGCACAAGGTCTTGAAAAAATCTTATTTGTAGTCTTGGCATAAGGCCTTGATTGTGTGGTTATGAAGTCTGGAATTATGCATTCCATCATTATGAAAGTGGCTATTGATATTGCATGTGATTATTTGACTAGTATAATATCAATGTGAATAAGTAAATGAAATTATTTGATTTTATCTTTGCTGTATTATGTTGAAGTTCAAGTTTAAAAGGCTTTTTTAAGTTATACATTGCCTTAAATTTTTATGCATATTTATGAAAGTTTCCTCTATATTGTTATCCTTACTGAGAATTTGAGCTCACCCCTTTCTATGTTTTATTTTTCCCAGGACGTGAAGAAGTATTTTATGACTGACCTATAATGATAGTCCGAGGGGATATGAGTGTGGTCTATGGAGACAATGTTGTTGTATTTTTTAATTTTATAATGTAATGTAAAACTTATGAATGTATCTAGTATTTACAAGGCTACTAAACTAATCGGTCTTTCGAGACTTGATCTTTTGTGATCATGCCAATGTTATGTAATAATGCACCGACTCTGGGTAACTGGGGTCGGGGTGTTACAGTTGGTATCAGAGGATGTTTAGTACAAATCTTGGAAGCTAGATTTAGATAAAATCTGATTAGAGCACATTACCCTAAGATAGACTTTCAGGATTAGTATAGAAGAACTTCCTAGAATATTTAGTACTGTAGAGATTTTTTGAGTTTTCCAAGAAATACATCCCTGTCTGGATACGAGCTGGTAAAGTCGGGTCTGGCACAAATGTACCTAGGGGTAAAACCCAAAAACACCGCTTTGAGCTAGACTCGAATGGGAACTAGTGTACGACAATAGGCCTTGCTGCACTCTTGGTTACAACACTACCGGGGGATATGCTTAGGATAATTCACATTTTCATTACAATCCATTATGAAGGATTTAGGAATAAATTCTTCCTCAAAGAAAACATTTTATGATTATAAATTATATGCATAATATTTTCAATTTACATTAGGTATTTTACAATTTTGGAATTATGCATTTCATTTAATAAACTAACCAAGTGTATGAGATTGTTTAGAAATGGCTCCTAGTAGAAGGAATGATAATTCTAGAAATACAGATGATCGAAATATTAAGAAAGATAATATATTTCAAGGTATTAAGCCAAAATTTAGAAAGTAAATAGTCTCCCACATATTATCATCATATGAAGAAATAGTATCATGTGTTAATAAGATAATTAAAGAATTATCTGAGTCCTATGGCTTTGAAGGGAAGCCAGAGAATAAAAGGATGGTAGAAAGAAAGATGGATAAAGAGAATAAGGGAAAGAATGATTTTACCATATGTGATAACTATGGAAATAATCACCCTGGTAAATGCTTTATGGGAATGAGAGTTTGTTATAAGTGTGGAGAAAAAGGACACCAAGTACGTGATTGCAAGGGTAAGAAAAAGATTTCAAATTTACAATGCTTCATCTACAAGAAGTTGGGACACTACATGAATAAATGTCCAAATCATCAGAGTATACCGCAAATGATGTTATTGGATAATAATCAAGTTATGATACTACCACAGATAAAGAGGAATGACTAGTGTTCTTATGTTGTTATTAAATAATTATGTCTTTTTAGTGTTGTATCGATGATACACCATTTATATAAATTATGGAAATAAATAAGGATTGCACTGCAGTACTATTTCATTGAGGATTTGAGATTATATGGCTATATGAAAAGTGACTCAACAACAAGTTAAATTTTTTGGAAAATATATGGTTGGAGGAAAGATAAACCTTAATATGGTCCTGATACTGAGGTAGTAATTTTGGAATAAGATATGGTTGATTTGGATAAATTATATTGGATATTCTTGACTACCTTGGAAGTGATTAATGGTTTTGTTTATTTCATCATTGTAGGTGTAATAAATTTTTTTGGATATAAGGAATATATATAGTATTCTATAAGGAATAAGGGAGAATTAATGTAATCAATAAAGTTTTATTGTAATTCAGGGTGTTACCATGTTTTAAAAGAATACACGATGAAGGTATTCACATGTTATTACGTGGAAAAAAATCTTCATCGTGTTTACCTTCCTTATAAATTTTGGACTGTAAGTTTGGAAAAAAGTATTTTGGATAAGTCTAAATGTTAGAATGGATTAATTTTGAAATTGGATACTATTGTTAAGGTTAAATAATTTATTAGGATTATATTTGGATTATTATAAAAAGGAAAACCCAGAGGTCGGGCGACAACCTATCGCGTCCGGCAAGGCCACGAGACTTGAACCCACAACCGAAGGGAGATAATGGTGCATCACCTACCACTAGCATACGTTATGCCCTGGATTGTATAATGTAGTTTATTTTTTAAAAGGTCTAATAGGTGAATTATAAATTCATTATTTTGGGAACCCTATACGATTAGGATAAATAGAATATTTTTTTGAAATCTTTTGGAGTGAAAGATGAGTTTGTGGTAGGAATTAGTTGAAGTATGAAAATCTACTTGTCAAGTATATATATATATATATATTTACTATTATTCTATGTATAAATTAATTCTTAAACTTTAAGGAAGGGATCTTAAAACCAAAAAATGTGTTATCCTAATATCTTATGTTTTGTTGAACTGATGGTATTTTAAATCATCATAGATTTATGGATTTAAGGACCTCAATTTTACACTTGTTTGTGATTGATGACCTCAATAACTCATTATAAATATTTACATTTTCCCTTCAATTATGTGTCTTTAATTTCCACCAATGTTCTCTTAATCAAGATCATAATTTGGTGGTGACCCTTTCATTTCCCTTTTACTCTTATTAAGACTAAATTTTATTAACCCAATTTACGATGTGGGTTTTCCACAGTGGTATTTTCTATTTTAAACCTTTTATTTTCAAAGAAAAATTTCAAATTGCAAGGACAAAATTTATTTAAGTAGGGGAGAATGTAACACCGCAAGATTTCATAGTATGTTATTGCTTCAAAGTAATTCAATAACTTACGCTACACGGAACACCGAGTTCAAGCGCACCATGACTTACCAAACTAGCCATTCAAAAGCGGTTATGAATATTATTAACTAAATTTTGAACTTTATATAATTATTATAATTTTAGAATCCATATTATGAGTTTCTTAGACATAATTTAAGAACAAATTCATTTTTTTTCAGATAAAAGAAGTATTTTTCAAAAAAATGCAATTTTATCGCCTTTTAATGGTGAACCCTTTTTAAATCCAATATTTGAAACTTTTATATATTAAATTTGAAAAAATAAAATTATTATTTAGAATCAGGAAATAATAATTTAGTTTCAATAAAGTTTTGGTGTTTTTCTGATAACATTAATATTTGCGTAAATAGTGAAAAATACTATATTTTAACTGAAAACAACTTTTTAAATCAAAATAATTTATAGTGTTAAATTTTAAATTTTAATGGTTTCAAAGTATAATTAGATTATATTTTTACCATTTAATCCAATGCTAGTCATTGTAAGTAATTTCACTTTGAAATTTGACATAAACAAGTTCAATCTTTTGATAGTTATTGTTTCTTAAAAATACGCTCTTTGGTTTTGACAACGGGAATTAATTTTAAATTAATTAATGAAACTTTTATATTTTGAAATTGGTAAAATATAATTAATTTTTGAATTTGGAATATCAAAATTATCTTAGGGTGATTTTTTGGTATTTTTCTGAAAACTGTCAATTTTTGATAAATACTGAAAACAACACATTATCGGTTAAAACTGACTTTTTATTTAAATAATTAGTTATTTTATTTAAATTTATATTAGGTAAAAATAGATACATAATACCTATATAAGTTCAATGTAATTAATTTGAGTCATTTTATAATAAGTTTAGATATATAAAATTTTATTAAACTTTTTACAGTCTTTTACCCACCTCTTAGGAGCATTTGAAAATTTGCATAAAACTTAATTTTACCACTTATGTGAGTTGAATTTAAAAACTCCGAGAGACACGATTAACCTCATTAAGTAAAATGTTGTTCAATAATATGAAAATAATTTTTTGGTGAATAGTAACTTTTGACTTTTATTTACCATGGTTAAAAGTAAATAGGGTAATTAAGGGTAAAATGATATTATAATTACTCTAACACACGTCCTAATTATATTGGATAAGTATAATTTTACCAAAAACAATATTAGAAATAAAATATAATCCTTTAGGTCCACTTAGACTAGATTAAGACATTATTACTATTTAATTTAAAGAAGAGTTAAAAGTGTTAAATTCAAGTTTTCATAACTAAAACATTTTTAATATAGGGTTACACATAAGATAAATTAGTATATAAATTTTCATTATAAATCTAAAAATATTTCCTATATAATGGTATTTTATTTATAATTTTTAGACATTAAATAATTTGATTTATTTTTGACACAATGATGATGCGGTAATTACCTTATTAATGAATGATTAAAATAATTGATATTATAAATATCCAAATAAATATAATTTGAAACTTTTAATGAATTACACTAATTTTATAGGTTAATATGACATATTATAGTTGATTAAATTAATTTTTTTTGATGTAATAATGTTGTTATGAATTTAACAAAAACAAAATATCAAATAGTGTCAAAATTCACATAAAAGAATTTTAAAAACAAATATTATATTATTAATTGATGTAATATTCCTAAAAATATAAGATTCGGCCAAAGGGATTAAGTAATATTATATATTTCATTAATTAACCACTTGAGGTTCTCTTGTAAGTTTATAGAAAGTGTATTAACCATATAGTGTAAGAATAAAAAAAGACACGGAAAAATTTAAATTATTTAACTTAGACTTAAATCTAAAATATAAGGTTAAAATGGTAACCTAAACATGTATAAAACCTATTTTTTGAGATTATTTCAACCCATACGCACTTTATATTTGAAATAAATCAATTTTTATCCATTATAAACCGAATATGATTGTATAATAAATTAATACTTTAATCTTTTCCTAAAGTGACCCTCATCTCTCTTATAAAAGAGAACTTCCCCTTCTCTCAAATTCACACCTTCAAACCCATTTTTCTTGGCCAAACCCTACCCAAATATCCTCTCAAATATCCTACCTTAATCCTAGAGGCCTTCCTTTGTTCATAAATCCTACATAAGGATCCCTTTTGATCAAATCAAAAGGAAGAACCCAAAGAAGAGGTAAATATTTCATCACCTCTTTCAAGTTCTTTTCTTCTTCCACTTCCTCTTTCTTTATTGTTTCCATTATAAAATAATAACTCCTATATATTCTATATAATTTTATGTTATTATAAAAATGGTACGACCATATTCATTATTCTATCCATCCTATTAATGACAAAGTCACCATACGTGCATACATACAGATTACCGTCTCCACGTCGTGGTGTTGTTTGTTATTCAAACACTTCATTATTTGGATGGGTATAATAATGAGTATAAATTATGTAAATAATAAATATAAAATGTTAATTATTCTTTATATATGATATAACATCCAATTATATATGATTTTTCCATCAATATAATGATAGAGTCGCTCGTGCGTACGTACATATTACCGTCTCTACGACGCGATGAGATTCATTTCCACATTCACCCTTCAACGATGATTATAAAAATATTTATATCATTAATAAGTATGACATAATAATTATACTAGATATATATATATATATATTTATTTACTTACATATATCTTATTCACTTAGTTCTGTTCAATACGATATGAAAACGAAAATAACGTTTATGCGTACGTACGACCTACCGTCTCCATAAACAGTGTTTTCCAGTTCAAATATATGTCTATTATACATATTTATATTCTAAATATATATGATATATAAATCATGTTTTTTATTCTGGAAGTATTTAAATCATGATCTAAGTGATACAATCAATATTAACAAGTTAAAACACGTACGATCAAGAAAGCGATTATTACCCGAAATGTTAATTTAACATGGAAATTATTATTAAATGGGTAGTATAAAGTCATAAATGAATCATGTATGATATCATAAATATCAATATGGTTCTGGTATAATTTAATAACATACTATGGTCTTTATACAGGAGGTTAAACGTACCCTCGACTAAAGGAAGTACAAGGTAAGGGTTAATTTCACAATCTCTTTATTATCTGAGGTTGTTTTTACGTGAGTATCTACTGGGACATATTTATTATCCATGTCCATATTTCATAAAAGAGTTTTAAAAGGTATTTTTTAAGGTACTATTTTACTAAAACATCATTTTTAATTTTTTAAAGATTTATTCTTCTAAACCTTTCTTATTAATGTCTATGTTTTCAAAATGGGTTTTAGGATTTATTTATATGGACCTGAATGTTTTAAAATGTTAATTCCTTTCAAAAGTTTCATATTGGTATGGGAAACTTTGATTAAAAACTTTATTTTAAATTAATTCCTTTATAAATTATGTTACTTTTAAATTATTTCGTGAAAAATGAATATTTCTCTCAAATATTTTTACTGATCATTTTCAACTATGTCAACATCCTTTACATGATATTATTCTTGATCGAGGTTGATTTATTATGATACAAATATTCCATATTTTATTGAAGTTTTTGTGATATGTTTGACTGTGGATGTGTTATTTTTATACCATTCATGGTTTATAGATAATGTATTGACATTTCATATGCCAGTTTTAATACAAATATTTATGTTATGATTAAACCTTTTCATATGAGGAATGCATTAGAATTAGTAAGTGACGGGTGGATTATAACGACCCATACATTACATACATTGTTAATACTTAAAAATTGAAGCACACTTATTACAACATATGACAAAACCACAAAGGACCGTATAGGTATAGTGTCTTTAGAAACTGGGAAACATAAACAACTGGTTCATAAATCTTCTACAGTGTCTCCCATTTATTTCATCATATCTAGGGTCCCTTTTAGCATATTATACTTAATATCCATCTTCCTGACCTGGGGAAAAGAAAACATACAAAAAAGGGTGAGCTCAAATGCTCAGCAAGGGCAAATAAAAGAAATAAAAATCATATCATATCTTTTTGAAAATCATAACCTGCAAAAGAGACCATAATATCTTAACATGGAATAAATCATAGAAGTGAAAATGAGATCCCCATAATCATAACATAAAACTTGAAACTTTGTGGCATGCACACATAATCATGTAAAATCATTTCTTGTTAGTCATGACTCATTGCCAAGACTATCTTAGCGGACAAAGTCCATTTCTGAACCGAGTTCACTCCTCGTTTCAGTCCTGTATCACTGAACTGAAATAACCTTCCGTTCCAGCCATGTCTATCTCATGAGATATAAATCTTTACCCAATGCATTGGAGGGAGATATAGGTCCCACCCATCTTATAATGAATCCTTTCTTATGTGTACCACATAATCATAAATCATACATCATCGCATAACACATGTAACAAAAATGGGATTCTTGAAACATCATGACATCATAAAACAAATCATATAAGGTAAATGACTTCATAAAAATAATTCCCTCACAACATAATCAAATCAATGTAATAATAGGGATAAAAATATAACCCTTTATTATCTTAGATGGAAAATAATTTTGATAAAACACTTGAACTCCATTCTTGAGGAAAATATCCTTTCTTCTTCAAAAACACTTTTCTTTTCTTAACATGTCATAAAATTATAAACTAAAAGAAGTTGATTAAAAATAAACTTGAAAACTTGTAAAGGAATCTTCTTGGAAATAATGTTTTAAAAATACATTCATGCCGTATAAGTTAAAAAAAACATTCTTCGTACTTTTGTCAGAAAAGTCAAAAAGTACCTCGTACGAAAAAACGACAAAAGATTCCTTTCATATTCTTTACTAAAAACTCACCGAAGGGTAAAATTGGATTTAAACTATTGTAAGTGGATGGAAATAATATTAAATATTGAGGGAACATGGATGTGGATGATAAAATACACCCCCAGTAAATACTTACGAATAAACAATCTCTGATAAAAATGAGATTTTGATATTTCCCTTACCTTAGGTCCGATTTTCTTTGTACATGTCCGAAGCTCCTGTATAATGGTTTAAATAATTTTATTTAATTATTACAGAATCATAAATATTGATATGATATCATATATGGTCATATTCTTAGCTTCTTATTAGTAATATTTCATTGTTACTTGTTACTCGGGTCTTTATTGCCTTTTGTTCTTATGCGTGTTTTGCCGAATAAATTCTTATTCTTATTTTAAGGTTATAGATACCTTATATCCAGAATGGTATTAGTGTAACATATATCATATTTATTAATTCAATTCATTTATATAATTACTATGTAATGATGATCATGTAGAACGAGTCGCATCACATCGTGGAGACGGTATTCCGTACGTACGCACGAGCGATGATATTGTTCCCATGATTGTGGAATTGTATTTAAGTGTATTTATACTATTTCAGTATCAATATCACTTTATAATAATCATATATAGTTACTCATTACACCATTATACCCATCCTTTTAAGGTGATGGTGGAAAATAGATTACACCACGGCGTGGAGACGGTATTCCGTACGTACGCACGCGCGGTGATTTCATTTTTCCGTAGGATGGATATAAGGTGAATTAGGGTTGTTTCATATTTATAATAACATATCAGTATGTAAGTAATACTGATGTTATTACTTTATCATGAAACAACTAAAGAAGAAGAAGTTGAAGAATAAAGAAATTGAAAAGATCGGTAATGGATATTACCTCTTCTTTGAAACGCCTCTTTGAATCCTCCACTTAGAGAACTAAGATTGGTCTTTGAAGAAGACCAGGACCTCTAGGATTATTCTAGGGAAGTGTAGAAGGGATTTTGACAGGGGTTGGACGAGCTTGAGTGCTCAAATTGGTGTGAGGAGGAGGGGGAGGAGGTTCCCTTTTATAAGGGAGGAGAGGGGCACCTTAGGAATATCTCAAAATATTATTTTATATTAAAGTTAAAATCGGTTTATAATGGTTCCAAAGGGTCTTATTTCGAAGGTAAAGTGGGGATGGGTCGAAATACTATCAACCAATAGGATTTAGACAAGTTTAGGTTATTATTTTAACCTTATCAATTAGATTTAACTCTAAGTTAAATAATTTAACTTTCACCGTGTCTTTTTGTTTTCTTACACTATATGGTTAATACACTTACTATAACATGCCAAACGAACCCCAAGTTGTTTATTATTAATATATATATCCTTATCTAAGTCATTTGGCCGAGCCTTAGATTTTTAGGAATAAAATAACAATTAATAATATAATATTTGATTTAAAAACTATTTTGTGTCAATTTTGACACTATTTGATATATGATTTTTGTGAAAGTCATAACAGAATTATATGTTCGAACCAAGTTGATTCAATCAACACTAATATATCATAGTAACCTAGAAAATTAGTGGAATTCATAAAAAGTCTCAAATTACATTTATTTGAGCATTTATAACATCAATTATGTTAACATTTCCTTAAAAGGGTAATTACTGCATCATCGTTGTGTCATAAATAAATTAATTTATTTGAAGTCTAAAAATTATAAATAAAATATCACTATGTAGGAAATCTTTTTATCTTTCTAATGAATATTTAAATTCGAATTTATCTTATGTATAAAACCATATTAAAAATGTTTTAGTTATTAAACTTTGATTTTAACTATTTTAACTATTCATTAAATAAAATAATATTAAATGTTATAATCTAATCCAAGTGGACCTAAATGGTCATATTATATTAATAAAGTTGTTTTTGGTTGAATTACACTTATCCAGTAGAATTAGGACACGTGTTAGGGTAATAGTAATATCATATTTACCCTTAGTTACCCTATTTACTATTAACTGCGGTAAAAAAAGTAAAAAGTTACTATTCACCAAAAAATTATTTTTATCTCATTGAACCACATTTTACTTACTGATATCAACCGTGTCTATCGGATTTTCAAAATTCCATTTACAGAAGCGGTAAAATTAAGTTTTATGCAAAATTCAGTTTTTAACCTACCACTTAGTGGTTTCACTATTCATCAAAAATTGAAAGTTTTCAGAAAAATACCAAAATTTCACCCTAGTCTAATTTCGGTATTCCGAATCCAAAAATGAGGTCCATTTTGAAAGATAAAATTTAAAAAAGTGGTTATTACTATTCATAACGGCTATTTTAAATAATATTTTAATAGCATATCGTCGTTTAGTGAAACTCGGTATTGCGTACAACGCAAGCTATCGAGGAAGGTCGCGATTGTGTGTAAAGTAAGTCAAGATAGTGTGTAGTGAAATATTCCTTTGATGATATATATATGACATAAAAACAAAATACTACTCATAAAAATCTCGGGTGTTACATTCTACCCCCCCTTAAAAAGAATTTCGCCCTCGAAATTCGTCACTTTGTAACAAACAGATGAGGATACTTCTACCTCATCATATCCTCAAGCTCCCATGTAGCTTCTTAAAGTTGGTGGTTCCTCCATAAAACTTTCATCAATCGAGTGGTCTTGTTTCGTAGGACTTTTTCACTACGATCCAGAATCTCTATCGATTGTTCTTCATAAGAAAGATCTTGCTCCAGCGGTACAACTTCTGAGATGAGTACATGTGAAGGATCAGGTATGTACTTTCTCAGGAGAGATACATAGAACACATCTTGAACTTGAGAGAGATTCGGTGGAAGCGCCAATCGGTAAGCTACCTTTCCAACACGATCCAGTATTTCGAAAGGACCGATATATCTAGGGATCAACTTCCCCTTCTTTCCAAATCTCATAACCCTCTTCCAGGGAGATATTCGTAAGAACACTTTATCAACCACTTCAAACTCTAGGTCATTTCTTCAGTTGTCAGCATAACTTTTCTGTCGACTCTGAGCTGCTCTTATGTGTTGTTGAATAGATCTGACCTTTTCTTCCATTTCATCAACGAGATCAGGTCCTAATAGCTTTCTTTCCCCAACTTCATCCCAGCAAGTTGGAGTCCTGTATTTCTTCCCATAGAGAGCTTCATAAGGATCCATCTGAATAATGGAGTGAAAGCTATTATTATAAGAAAATTCCACCAAAGGTAGGTGTTGATCCCAACCTCCTTTTAAATCCATAGAGCAAGCTCTTAACATATCTTCTAGGGTTTGAATTGTTCTCTCAGACTGACCGTCTGTCTGAGGATGATAAGCAGTGCTGAAACTCAACTCTGTATCCAGATTATGCTGAAGACTTCGCCAGAACTTCAAGGTAAATCTCGGATCCCGATCAGATATAATAGAAAGTGGTACTCCATGCAATCTTACCACTTCCTTTACATATATCCTGGCAAGCTGATCCAGAGAAAAATCCTCTCTAATAGCAATGAAGTGTGCAGACTTTGTAAGACGATCAACTATGACCCAGATAGCATTATTGCCTTTGGATGTTTTAGGAAGTCCTGTGACAAAGTCCATAGTAATGTTTTCCCATTTCCATTCGGGTATGGGTAATGGTTGTAACATCCCCTTAGACTTCTGTCTCTCACCTTTAACTTGTTGACAAACCAAGCTTCGAGAGACATATTTAGTAACATCTCTTTTCATGCCATCCCACCAGAAGTACTCTTTCAGGTCCCTATACATCTTCGTGCTTCCAGGATGAATAGAGAATGAAGAACTATGAGCCTCATCCAGCAGCTCCTTCTTTAATTCGGGGATGGGAGGAACACAAACCCGATTCCTGAACTTTATTATCCCATCACAATCAAGGTTGAGCTCAGGAACATTTCTCACCTTCTTTTGTAACTCAACATCTTCTTTCTGTGCCTCTTTAATCTTCACATGTATAGATGGTTGAACATTCATTTGAGAAAGATAAGATTTTTCCCCTTCCATTATAATTCCAAGATCCATCCTTTGTAAATCCATAAATATTGGATCTTTTGTGATCCTCATCATGGATAAATTGGCATGGTCTTGTCGACTTAATGCATCTTCCACCTTGTTTGCTTTCCCAGGGTGGTAATGGATTGAGCAGTCATAATCCTTAATCAGCTCCAACCATCTTCTTTGATGCATATTCAGATCCTTTTGTGTGAAAATATACTTTAAACCTTTATGATCAGTATAAATATCACACCTTTCACCATAAAGGTCTGCCTCCAAATCTTTAATGCAAAGATTACCGCAGCTAACTCCAAATCATGTGTTGGGTAATTTTGATCATGGATTTTCAACTGTCTTGAGGCATAAGCTATCACCATATCATTTTTCATAAGAACACACCCTAATCCCTTCTTGGATGAATCACTGTAGATCACAAACCTTTCTCCACTACAAGGCAGTGTGAGCACAGGTGCACTAGATAACCTTCTTTTCAAATCCTTGAAATTCTCTTCACATTCTTCCATCCAGACAAACTTAACTCCTTTCCGAGTCAACTTGGTGAGTGGGTTAGATAATTGTGAAAAATCTTTCACAAAACGTCGATAATATCCATCCAAACAAAGAAAACTTCGGATCTCAATTACTGTTGTTGGTCTCGACCATCTTTCGATAACCTCTGTTTTTGCTGGATCCACAGATATCCCCTCTTTTGAGATTATGTGACCCAAAAATGCAACTTTTTGAAGCCAAAATTCACACTTGGTAAATTTGACATAAAGCTTCTCCTTTCTCAGGGTCTTCAATATAATTATCAAGTGATCTTCATGATTTTCCTTGCTCTTTGAATAGACAAGAATATCGTCTATAAAGAAGACCAAAAATTGATCAAGATAGTCTCTAAAGACTCTATTCATTAGATCCATGAAGATAGCAGGGGCATTAGTAAGACCAAATGGCATCACTATAAATTCATAGTGTCCATACCTTGTACGGAAAGCCGTCTTTGGTATATCTTCCCTTTTGACCCTTAATTGATGATACCCTGAACGCAGATCAATCTTGGAAAAGTATTGAGCTCCGCGTAGTTGGTCAAATAAGTCATCAATGCGTGGGAGAGGATATTTTTTCTTGATAGTGATCTTGTTAAGTTCTCGATAATCAATGCAGAGTCTCATTGATCCATCTTTCTTCTTAACAAATAGAACAGGTGCTCCCCAAGGTGACGCACTTGGGCGTATGAATCCTTTATCAAGATTCTCTTGGAGTTGCTTCTTCAATTCCTGCAACTCAATTGGGGCCATTCTATAAGGTGTCTTTGAAATTGGCAAAGCACCCGGTATGAGTTCTATTGAAAACTCAACTTCACGATTTGGTGGAAGACCTGGTAATTCCTCTGGAAAGACATCATCAAACTCCCGTACGATGGGCATATTCTTAATCGCGAGTTTCTCACCAACCATTTGAGATAAATAACCTTCATTTAGTGGAATCAATACCCATAAAATGGAAGAAATTTCCACTGGAAGGTCATGTTCATCCTTGCATTGATAGACGATCATAGATTGATCTGGAATATGAACTGTGACTTCCCTTCTTTGGCAATTGATATGAGCTCCGTATAAAGAAAGCCAATCCATGCCAAGAATCACATCGAATTCCACTAAAGGAAGGATCACAAGATTTACAGGAAGCACTTTCCCACAAACGTCAATTGGAGATGAATTATAAACTTTTGATGCGATTGATGTGCCATTAGGTGTTGTCACAGCTAACTCAACATCTAATTGTTGAGGTAATACGGTGATACCCTTAGAAAATTCTTCAGAAACAAAAGAGTGGGTGGATCCAAAATCAAATAAAACATTTGCTACTTTAGAGTGGATGGTTAGTGTACCTTTCACCACTTCGTTATCGTACTCCACATCGCTGATAGAAATTGTATGTGACTTTACTTTGTCTTTAGCCTTAAGAGTTTGTTGACGTCGACCATCATCATCAACCCTTGGATTTGGACATTGATTGGCATAATGCCCCATCTCCTTGCACTTGAAACATTGAAGTGTAGTAGGTTCATTCTGTGTATCCCTTCATTTGTTTGCATCATTAGACATCTTCTTCCCATCATCGCGGCATTCAAATGCCCGATGACCTTCCTTTCCATATTTGAAACATTTACTTGTCCCTTTAAGACAACTCCCTCCATGTTTCTTTCCACACTTTGAGCATAAGGGAAAGCTCATCTTCTTTTCAGTGTGCTCTTTAGATTTTCCTTTGAATTCCATTTTCCTCTTCTTATCAAAACCATATGACTGATGGGTTACTCCAATCTCCATCTCGACTTTGAGAGCATATCGAACGATTTCCTCATAGCTATTGAAGTCCCTTATGGCTAACGCCCTTCGAAGACTTGGTTTTAAGCTACTAAAGAATCGATCGATCTTACTCTCAGGTTGGATAACAATACCAGAAGCGTACCTTGCAAGTCTTGTAAAATTTTCTTCATAGGTACCAACAGATTCATCATCCCTTTGCTTCAGTTCAAGAAACTCTTTCTCCATATTTGTTCGGAGAATAGGAGGGAAGTACTTATTGAAAAATAAGTTCTTGAACTCGTCCCATTCCATGGACTCAATTTCATCCCTTTTCCTCGCATTCTTAATAAGATTCCACCATTGATCAACATCTCCTTCCAAACGATACACTGCTAGGATGACTTTATCATGTTCAGAACATTGAAGAACTGAAAATATCTTTTCAGTAGTACTAATCCATTGTTCAGCAACTAATGGATCAGTAGACCCGCTGAAAGAAGGTGGACGCTGCCTCATGAAGGATTCAACAGAATTATGCTCCTTCCTTTGCTCATTTGGAAGTCCTGCATGATTCCTAGCTTGAGAAAGTTGTGTGAGCATGGATGCAAGATTTTGCATTCCAGCTCCCATATCGTTTGGTTGCTCAGGGGGACAATCATTGCATTGCCCATCGCATTCCGCATTAACACAGTTCCTTCAGGATCCAGCCATTGACTAAAACCAAGAAGAATAGTGTGAGCAACACTAATTATAATAGGAAAACCACATAATTCAAGAATAAAATTTTCACGCTTAAGGTATTATCCTAGGTTATTCATGGCCATTTCTAAAACACTAAGATTGTGTTCTACGCTTAGACTTATCCTTATGGTTCTTACTAAGGCTTTCACATCCTAGTTTCCAAAGGTTGACTATACCTTTCCTCTGATACCAACTATAACGACCCATACTTTACATACATTGTTAATACTTCAAAATTGAAGCACACTTATTACAACATATGACAAAACCACAAAGGAGCATATAGGTATAGTGTCTTTAGAAACTGGGAAACATAAAAAACTGGTTCATAAATATTCTACAGTGTCTCCCATTTATTTCATCATATCTAGGGTCCCTTTTAGCATATTCTACTTAATATCCATCTTCCTGACCTGGGGAAAAGAAACATATAAAAAAGGGTGATCTCAAATTCTCAGCAAGGGAAAATAAAGGAAATAAAAATCATATCATATCTTTTTGAAAATCATAACCTTCAAAAGAGATCATAATATCTTAACATGGAATAAATCATAGAAGTGAAAATGAGATCCCCATAATCATAACATAAAACTTGAAACTTTGTGGAATGCACACATAATCATGGAAAATCATTTCTTGTTAGTCATGAATCATTTCCAAGACTATCTTAGTGGACAAAGTCCATTTCTGAACCGAGTTCACTCCTCATTTTAGTCCTGTATCACTGAACCGAAATAACCTTCCGTTCCAGCCATGTCTATCTCATGAGATATAAATCTTTACCCAATGCATTGGAGGGAGATATAGGTCCCACCCATATTATAATGAATCCTTTCTTATGTGTGCCACATAATCATAAATCATACATCATCGCATAACACATGTAACAAAAATGGGATTCTTGAAACATCATGACATCATAAAACAAATCATATAAGGTAAATGACTTCATAAAAATAATTCCCTCACAACATAATCAAATCAATGTAATAATAGGGATAAAAACAGAACCCTTTATTATCTTAGATGGAAAATAATTTTGATAAAACACTTGAACTCCATTCTTGAGGAAAATATCCTATCTTCTTCAAAAACACTTTTCTTTTCTTAACATGTCATATAATTATAAACTAAAAGAAGTTGATTAAAAATAAACTTGAAAACTTGTAAAGGAAGCTTCTTGGAAATAATGTTTTAAAAATCCATTCATGCCATATAAGTTAAAAAAAACATTCTTCATACTTTTGTCGGAAAAGTCAAAAAGTACCTCGTACGAAAAAACGACAAAAGATTCCTTTCATATTCTTTACTAAAAACTCACCGAAGGGTAAAATTGGATTTAAACTATTGTAAGTGGATGGAAACAATATTACATATTGAGGGAACATGGATGTGGATGATAAAATACACCCCCAGTAAATACTTACGAATAAACAATCTCGGATAAAAATGAGATTGTGATATTTCCCTTACCTTAGGTCCGATTTGCTTTGTACGTGTCTGAATCTCCTGTATAATGGTTTAAATAATGTTATTGACTTATTACAGAATCATACATATTGATATGATATCATATATGGTCATATTCTTAGCTTCTTATTAGTAATATTTCATTGTTACTTGTTACTCGGGTCTTTATTGCCTTTTGTTCTTATGCGTGTTTTGCCGAATAAATTATTATTCTTATTTTAAGGTTATAGATACCTTATATCCAGAATGGTATTAGTGTAAAATATATCATATTTATTCATTCAATTCATTTATATAATTACTATGTAATGATGATCATGTAGAACGAGTCGCATCACATCGTGGAGACGGTATTCCGTACGTACGCACAAGCGATGATATTGTTCCCATGATCGTGGAATTGTATTTAAGTGTATTTATACTATTTCAGTATCAATATCAATTTATAATAATCATATATAGTTACTCATTACACCATTATACCCATCCTTGTAAGGTGATGGTGGAAAATAGATTACACCACGGCGTGGAGACGGTATTCCGTACGTACGCACGCGCGGTGATTTCATTTTTCTGTAGGATGGATAGAAAGTGAATTAGGGTTGTTTCATATTTATAATAACATATCAGTATGTAAGTAATACTTATGTTATTACTTTATCATGAAAAAACTAAAGAAGAAGAAGTTGAAGAAGAAAGAAATTGAAAAGATCGGTAATGGATATTACCTCTTCTTTGAAACGCCTCTTTGAATCCTCCACTTAGAGAACTAAGATTGGTCTTTGAAGAAGACCAGGACCTCTAGTATTATTCTAGTGAAGTGGAGAAGGGATCTTGTCAGGGGTTGGCCGAGATTGAGTGCTCAAATTGGTGTGAGGAGGAGGGGGAGGAGGTGCCCTTTTATATGGGAGGAGAGGGGCACCTTAGGAATATCTCAAAATATTATTTTATATTAAAGTTAAAATCGGTTTATAATGGTTCCAAAGGGTCTTATTTAGAAGGTAAAGTGGGGATGGTTAGAAATCATATCAACCAATAGGATTTAGACAAGTTTAGGTTATTATTTTAACCTTATCAATTAGATTTAACTCTAAGTTAAATAATTTAACTTTTACCGTGTCTTTTTGTTTTCTTACACTATATGGCTAATACACTTACTATAACATGCCAAACGAACCCCAAGTTGTTTATTATTAATATATATATCGTTATATAAGTCATTTGTCCGAAACTTAGATTTTTAGGAATAAAATAACAATTAATAATATAATATTTGATTTAAAAACTATTTTGTGTCAATTTTGACACTATTTGATATATGATTTTTGTGAAAGTCCTAACAGAATTATATGTTCGAACCAAGTTTATTAAATAAACACTAATATATCATAGTAACCTAGAAAATTAGTTTAATTCATAAAAAGTCTCAAATTACATTTATTTGAGCATTTATAACATCAATTATGTTAACATTTCCTTAAAAGGGTAATTACTGCATCATCGTTGTGTCATAAATAAATTCATTTATTTGAAGTCTAAAAATTATAAATAAAATATCACTATGTAGGAAATATTTTTATCTTTCTAATGAATATTTATAATCGAATTTATCTTATTTATAAACCCATATTAAAAATGTTTTAGTTATTAAACTTTGATTTTAACTATTTTAACTATTCATTAAATAAAATAATATTAAATGTCATAATCTAATCAAAGTGGACCTAAATGGTCATATTATATTCATAAGGATGTTTTTGGTTGAATTAAACTTATCCAATAGAATTAAAAAATGTGTTAGGGTAATAGTAATATCATATTTACCCTTAGTTACCCTATTTACTATTAACTGCGGTAAAAAAAGTAAAAAGTTACTATTCAACAAAAAATTATTTTTATCTCATTAAACCAAATTTTACTTACTGATATCAACCGTGTCTATCGGATTTTCGAAATTCCATTCACAGAAGCGGTAAAATTAAGTTTTATGCAAAATTCAGTTTTTAACCTACCACTTAGTGGTTTCACTATTCATCAAAAATTGAAAGTTTTCAGAAAAATACCAAAATTTCACCCTAGGCTAATTTCGGTATTCCGAATCCAAAAATGAGGTCCATTTTGAAAGATAAAATTTCAAAAAGTGGTTATTACTATTCATAACGGCTATTTTAAATAATATTTTAATAGCATATTGTCGTTTAGTGAAACTCGGTATTACGTACAATTCAAGCTATCGAGGAAGGTCGTGATTGCGTGTAAAGTAATTCAAGCTAGTGTGTAGTGAAAGATTCCTTTGATGATATATATATGACATAAAAACAAAATATTACTCATAAAAATCTCGGGTGTTACATGGATCCTGCTATAGCTCCTCGATTCATTGGTAGGTCTCATGAGACAAACTAGTGTCTTGTCAAAAGGCCTTGAAAAAATCTTATTTGTAGTCTTGGAACAAGGCCTTGACTAGGTGGTTATGAAGTCTGGCATTCTGAATTCCATTATTTTGAAAGTGGCTATTGATATTGCATGTGATTATTCGACTAGTATAATATCCATGTGAATAAGTAAATGGAATTATTTGATTTTATCTTTTCTGTATTATGTTGAAGTTCTAGTTTAGAAGGTTTTTGTTTTAGTTATACATTGCCTTAAATGTTTATACTTATTTATGAAAGTTTCCACTATATTGTTATCCTTACTGAGCATCTGAGCTCACCCCTTTATATGTTTTATTTTTCCTAGGATGTGAAGAACTATTTTATGATTGAACTGTAGGGATAGTCCTAGGGGATATGAGTGTGGTCTATGAAGACAATTTTGTTATACTTTTTAATTTTATAATGTAATGTAAAACTTATGAATTTATCTATTATTTCCAAGGCTACTAAACTAATCGGTCTTTCAAGACTTGATCTTTTTTGATCATGCCAATGTTATGTAATAATTCACTGACTCTGGGTAACTAGGGTCAGGGCATTACAAATTTAATTTAGTTATTATAATATTTGTATTATGATGATTTGTTATTAACTATTTATTTACTACTTTCACTATTATATCCTATTTAGTTTCTATTTTTGTGTTGTTCTACTCTGATATGAGAGTATATTCTCCCCACTATCACCTCCTGAGACCCTTACTGCTATCAATTAGTCTCTAGTGTATAGGGATATGCACTTGAGGCCATGTGACCGATCTATTTAGCTACCAATTTGATGGTAATCTTAGTCAGGTTATTACAATGTGGGATTAGATATTTTTTTACTTTATGTTACTATTGTCGATTGGTAGATAGAAGACTTGGAATTTTCAGCACTTGTTTAATAGTCATGCTTGGGACTGATCACCCCACATATGGGAAATGATCAAGTGACCAGGGATATGATTATTATTCATGTTGTTTTCTATTACAATTGATATGATTTCACATAGAGTGACTGGTATAATTTCCTCTACTGATGATTTATGGGATTTTATGAAAATTTATCCTTATCCTTGTTCAAAGAGGATGAATTGTTGCACGCATCATATTAGGAAGCTAGAAGATTAACATATCATGCATGTTCCATGCCATGTAGCTGCATTAGTAGGTTTCCTTATGAGTATGTTTATGTGCCTTAAGTGATATGCCATGCTTAGTTTTGTACTATGTTTAGGAAATTATTAGCATGATTTATTTTAAAACATATTTAGTTGTTATTATTCCATGCCACTTGAGTTATTTGAAATGTTTTTATTATGTACCATGATTCTATGTTATAGAATGCTTCTATGTTTATTGATTATGATGGCATGCTTTTCTTTGTTTATATACGAGATGTTGCATGGGATGGAGAGATAGTGGTTATGAATGAATGGGACTCAATTTTCGATTGTAAGGTATATGGGTGCCTTATGATCTGGAAATGGTATCCCATATATTAAATCCATCTTGATAAATATATAGTCATATATTTTAAGGTTGTGGTTAAAATGTGACGGCTGTTAAATTAAAAAAATAAAGTAAATTGGGTTTAACTAAAGGGATCCAAATTCCGACCTATAAAGTGTATGTATGCTTTATAGGTTAGTAGGTGTCCACTCATATGATTTGAATATTGTTTATAAGCATGTTATATTCTAAAATACTATTGTATTTTGATTAATGGGATCCAATTTTAAATCCATGAAGTGTATGGGTGCTTCATGAATTGGGAAATGGAAACCCATATAAAATGTAAAGGCATGGTTTATTAAAGGAAGGTTTTGAATGAAAGGCTATATGTTTTGATCTAAAATTAAATGGTTAGATTTTAAAATGAAACTAGACCCAAGTAGATTAGTTGGGGAATGTTTTTATGAGATGACTTGTTTGGGTTTTTACAAACTTTTATATTTGAACAACTACTATTGGGATACTTTTTAGAGAACATAGGTTGGCTTGGTGGGACCTTCATAGGAAAAATTTTCTGTTAAAAAAGAATTTATTTTGATAAATTTATAAATTATGATTAAATTTCAAGATTTTTAAAATGTTTTAAAAATAATTGTTTATGAAACTTTTCTATTTTTCCATTGGGGATTTAGTTAAATCAAGTACCTTGTGTTTTGTTTTATAAAATGGAAGTTGATTTTTTGAATAAATCTTTTAATGATTAAATATTAAATGTAAATAAATGTAAAGGTCTTGTAAATTTAACCCTAGG
Organism: Viscum album; assembly: GCA_963277665.1. NCBI lineage: Eukaryota > Viridiplantae > Streptophyta > Magnoliopsida > Santalales > Viscaceae > Viscum > Viscum album. Next base: position 736,591,100 of record OY728125.1, on the reverse strand, counting down.
TGGTGTCTATTTTTTAAAACCCTCATGTAAGGTTAGTTTGATTTTCTCCGTTTATTTTCCTTGGAACAAAAGTGTGAGCGTTTTCTATAGGCCATTTTCTTTTTAGAAATGGCTTAAATGATAATCTTTTGAGTCTAGTGACATTATGATTAGCATGATATTGTTATGGGTTGATGTTTTTCCTTTGTAAGGGGCTAGAACATGGTAGGTAATACCCCTAGAGATTCTCTTTCTTGGTAATTATGTGGGTTTTTTGGATTTTGGTGCCGTTCGGGTACCGTTTCCCCTAGTAGGACTTTCATTTTCTAAATTACACCCTTGTTTGGATGGGTGATCATGTTATACTTGACCATGTTATGTGATTTATAATAGATCAATGCTCATTTCCAGTAGTTTAGACATTCCTTGGTCTTGGTCATCTACTTCGTAGGTCGGTTGAACCTTTCTTTTCCTCAGTAGTGGAAGACTTGGGATGTTGTCATCTAGGGGAAAGCTCATATTGGGTAGTACAACTCTAAGCTAAATTTCTTGTCTGGGTCATATGATACTTGAATTCATAGGGAATAAAACATAGGCATGTTACTCAAGATGTGTCTTCTAGATTTTGGAACCTTGGGGGCAGCATGCATTCACGTACGTGGTGCTCAAAGAGTTCCTAAATGTGGTAACAAACTCGGTGAGTTCAATCAAATTGTTGAACCTTATGTTTTTTAGTATGGTATATAGTAATATATGGAGTATATTCACCTAATAATTAAATAATACAGTTCTTTACAATTTTTGGGATGGCTTCAATGAGACTTGGGTGTTTTGACATGCTGGTCGGTTGGGTTTTGGATCTCTTTCCAAATGACATGGCATAATGAGTGCGACTCAGAGGAGTATCACATGTAAGTTTAATGTGAATATGATCTTGTGTGATTGTAAGAAGATGGTATCTATATCTTTTGAAAAATAGTACACTACTAAGGTTGTGATAATCCCTTCGGTTCTGATAAATGTGCCCTTCCAAGTAGAACAAACACAACTAATTAGAAAAATTTGTGAATGATCAGTTTTGCTCAAAATCCTTTGAGACTTGAAAGTCCTGAATCATGTTAATTATTGCTCAATATCGTGATTTTGATTTAGTTTTCTATGTATCAAACCCTTGGGAAATCACCGTTGGTCTCAGATGGACTTCAGTGGTCAAGCTTAAATGATCATGTAATGCCTCGGGTAGAAAAGGCATTGTGATTGGTTGGGGTGGCACATTGGCCGGTGAAGCCAAGATTCTTATCCAAAGTTGACCAATTATGGTTCAAATATCTTTATTTATAGTAGTTAGTTATGACTGATTGGAAACTGTTTCAATCCTCTTAGTATATTCTACTTAGCGACGAGCATGCCCCCTATCTTGACATCATCTTAGATTTACTAAGAGATCATCGGTCTTACATCGTGCCTATGTTTTAAAGTTTTTGGGCTTGTTTTCATGATATTTTTGGTGTTATAGGTTGAAGTGTGTTTATTTTTGAGTTTTGGTTAGTCCTGAGTGAAACTTGGGTTCCCAAGTAGGAATTCCTTGGACATAGTCTTGTACAAAAATTGTTTCTTCTGATGTGACCTCCAGGCGAATGCTGCTCTGAGTGGAGTCATTGATCTATTGTGAACATTTTGTACTTATGACAACATCTATCTTGTACTTATGGAGTGTGGGATACCTTGGAATAGTCTCTTGGACTCTAGTATTGATGAATACGAGGTGATCCAAGACTTGTTGTTGGTCTTAGAGGTTACATTTAAAAGGGTGTGATGAATCTAATGGTATGGGTTGAGGTCACACCCATGCTCTTTCTGTGAAACAACCGTTTAAATTTTTCAGGTAATGTTTTCAACAAATAATTTCGCCATAATCTAGGTATGGGATTCTGTGGATGTTTCTATATTGGATACAAGATTCCTTGGGAGAAGGAATCATGGTTCTTTTTTTAAAACTCCAACCGTCTAAGATGGACATCCTCTTTAATGGTTGACCGGAGTGTATCGACTAGTTGTCTCTCTTGTTCTATAAAATGTCCATTGGGGGAACTGTTTCTAGCACATTGTCAGGTAGAGATGAGTTAGGTATGTGTCAGACAAGTATTTTCATAAAAATTAGTCTCAACTTGGATAAATGAGTTCTATGGGGGATCAATCATTTGGAAAGTTAAAAATCATGTTTAGAGTGTTGTCAAAACGCCTGGAGCATGCTTTGAAAGGCAATTACAATGGTTGAACTTATGTGGATCAGAATTGTACCTCTTTAATGTTAAATTCTACGGTGGGAAGTACCGTTTTCCATTTTTTAATGAGATAGTGACATGATCATGTCTCTATCTTAATAGGCTAGGGTAAGTTTCTTTTCAATTTTTCTATTGGGAAAAGAGCATTGTCTTGAGTTTTGATGCCTTAAGTTTCATGTGGTTAGATGATGATTAGAGGTGTTTTGGGTGTTTAGAAATGAAACATGAACAATTAGATGAAGCTTCATGACACTTGTAGGTTGGGTTATGTTTTTATTGTTCCCAAAGGATTCTCGAGGATGAGAAGTTCTATGGTGGGAAGGTTGTAACATCCTGTGTTTTGAACCAGACAAAAATGAAAATGAAAATGAAATTTTTTGTTTACTAGATGGTTTTTTTAAAACTAATATTTAGAACTATATTTTGAGAGTTAAAATTCTTAAAAATGATGTTTTTGGATTAGTGTTAAGGCCTGAGAAGTTTTCCAGGAATCTTGAGGAGTTTTGGGAACATCAAACCCATAAAATCAATTTTTAATGGACCTGTAGAGGGAACACAGTTTGTATGAAACTATGAGGCCCATAGTAGAAAACCATGCAGACTTATGTAGGTGGGAAGAGGCTGTGCACATGGGTTTCACATAGTTTTCCAAACTATGCACCTATCCTACATAGTTAGTGGCTTTGGTCAGTACCTAAACACTATTCACCGCACAGTTGGTGCACAGTTTCCCCACCATGCGTCTAGTCTGTGTGGGGTGCTTCTGGTGCCTAGTAAAGGGAACATGATTAGTGCATGGTTTTCTAAACCATGAAACCTAAACCGTGGGGGATAAAATATTTTAAAAAATGAATTAAACTATTTAAATTAAAATAAAATAAAATTAAAACCCTAACTCACCCCTTCATCCCTCTCACTCACGCGACGCAACACCCCCTCTATCTCCCATGGTGCGTGACCTCCTCTCATAAATGCCTCTTGGATCGATGATTTCCACTGGATATTCTCCTAATTACTCTTCAAATATTAGAGATAGTGTCTTTGGTTCCTTTTTCTCATTCTTTCTGACCAATTTTTGGTCTCCCTATCGCCTGGTGAGGTGCGGCCGAATGTTGGGTTAGAGGCTAACCCAATTTTTCAGTTTTATTTAAATGTTAGGGTATGAAAAAGGTATCTTGGGACTCCCTTGTGTGTATTATGGAAACTTCCACTGAAGAAAAAGTTTTTTGGTTCAATTCGACTTACCGCTGTCGTCTGAGGTGAGCTTTTATTTTTCACTGCTTAGTATCACCTATTTTATTTTGGGTCCTTTTGTGATTTATGGACCTTAGTAATCATTTTTGAAGAATTTAGAAACTACATGAAGTCTTGCACTCATTTACATAGGTATGTATATATACAAATCTTCCTTTAACATATTCCCTCATGGTGAGGGGAATATGTTCATTGGGTTAAGGTATATATATATAGGAATGTATGTGTGTGTAGGTGTGGAGTGAATTCGAGTTTCCATCATCAATTTTGTCAAGTGAGAAAGTGTTTGGCTTAGTCCCTCTTTGAGGTAGGTCTCATTACTTTTCCAATAAAATTTAATAATGCATTAATTAATTTTCTTTTCACCTTTAATTAATTATTTTTCATGTATAATAGTTTTTCTTAAATGATTTCCTTTGATGAAATATATGCGATGCTTAATTGAAAAAATAGATTCTTTTATAAAAAATTTCATGATTTAATAATAAAACCCCTCTAATGGAGGCGATCTATCTTCTAAACCAAAAAATAGTGATATATATTTATATCATGCTTAGTATTGGTTTTAGATTTATATATGCCTCTTGTTGGTGATTGTTTTGTGGAAAGTTATCTTTTTCCCCCTTTGAATAATATGAACTAATTTTTTTTGCTCAGTTTGTTCAAATGACATTTCCTGAGTAGGTTCATGCCTTATTACCATGACACTTTACATTTTCCCCTTTGAGTCTTATTAATGAAATTTCCATGTTTAGGAAAAGTGAATGGTTATGGTAAGTGGAGTGTTTAGGATAAGTTATTCAAGATGGTAACATCCTTTATATATATATATATATTGAACATTATACCTTCCATTGAACTTGAGCTTCATAAATGGTTTTGTAATGTTTTGGTATAAACAATGTAATTGTTTTAAATGAAATGACTAAAGCATGTTGAGTTGTTTTCTTAATGTGAATCAAATTGTTATAAATAGAAAGAACCAAGAGATGGTAAGGCCATGCCCCTTGTTATACTTTGTTAAATGCTTCATGTGCAATGTAATGTTTTATTTTGAAATTAAACCTGACATTGAAATGAATAAGAGGAATTTAATAAGAATCTGAGCGATCTATCCTTTATCTTTCGGCACTCACCTCTCATTATTCTCCGTGTAGGGTTTCATCCTAAAATCCTTCTCCATGAGATCAGAAATTCTTATGATCGCCACTTCTTTTCCCTCTTTCCATATCCTATTGGCTTATCCCCACTCTAAAGAGATTCTCTAGTTTTATCCTCCCTTTCAGCATTCTCCTCCCCTGATTTCATAATGATGTTCATCAGTGGAATACCGTTCACCTTTCTCCTCCCCTGTTTCGGCCATATCTTGTGCATCAAACCTCTACTTTGGGTCTATGTGTGGGTGATTCAGGAGGTTTGGGCCAGTGATGGAGGTGGAATTAAGCTTCCTTCCTCTCCACTGACCTTGTTGTTCAACCCATCAGGCTCGAACCCATCATGGTTGGGATCGATGAGGGTTTTTGGGATAGCTTGGGATGGTGTTGGAGGGGGGCTGGTGAAGGTCTCTGTGCTTTTCTTGGTGGAGTTTTTTATTGTCTTTTGGGTTTCTTTTCTTTGGCGTCTTCAGTGTTTCTCTCTAGGAACTTATCATCTGGTTTTAGTTATGTTCATTATGGTGATGAAGCCAATTATATGTTCATGATGGCAAAGACGAAAAAGATACCTGGTCTGTGATGGATGCAGAGATCACGATGATCTGATCTGTTTTGGTTTTCCCCTAGAAGTTTGACTCGAATAGTGTTTTATCCAAAGGTTGGATCTAGTTTTGGTTTTTGGTTTGATTTGAAGGTGTTATGATGATGAAGAGGGTCTTGGTGTTTCTGATGCTTGTTGTTTGATGCTTCGGGTGGACAATGGCCGATGGTTTCACCGGTTATCAGCTCTAGTGTTTTTAGGGTGAAGATGTTGACTGGTGGTAATAATGTATTTTTCATGGTGATGGTGCATGTCAAATAGTCTGGATCAAGGATCGCATGGCCTGAGGCATTTAGGTGGTGAAGTGATTGATGCGGTTGTTTGAAATTTTGAATTTGGCACTTTGGTATTTACAGTTTTTGTTTTTTGTATTTGGTTTTATGTAAAGTGTTGTATGGTTTTGTATTTGGAAATGTTTCGTCACCATTTGACCTTAAAATAGATTTTTTCATAATACAAAAATATAGATTTGGTCGAATAAGAGGCATTTCGTTATGCATTACATTATAATTGTTTTGGTGGTTATAATGTGATGGATAAATTCAAATCATGAGAGGTACCACCTCATAAATTTCATCATAAATATGATTATATTTATCTTTTAAATGGATTAATGAAGATATTTATTGGAGGTTTTTATTTTCCTATGCGCGTTATAAACGTGCCTTTAAAAGAGGATGCAATATGATGGTAAAGGAGGTCCATAAGAGCATGGTACTCATGCTCCCTTACATTAGTGTTGGGAATGAGTAACCTAACCACTAATTTGATATAGATGATGGAAGTTTGAGCACCATGTTCCATCTAGAGTGTTTCTATGGCATCCACACTTTTCAACCTGATAAACGAGGGTGACGACCCCCACTCCATTGGGATGTTGGGATTACTCCCTCGTGAGTAGAGCTTTTCATCTCATAGACTTGTGTTGGATGCCTATGTGTTATGTCCCAGTCCACTCTAGTAATATATATATCAGGATTACTACCCCTTGAGTAGATATTATTATCTCGTAGACTGGTGTTGGATGCCTACGTGTTATTTCCTGGTCCACTCCAGTAATATATATATATATATATGTATATATATATATACTATATATATATGTATATATATATATACTATATATATAGAGAGAGACATGATTAGAATCTTATTCCATCTATGTGCTGAAGTAGGTGTAGCCATCATGTATCCATTAGGAACCTAGATGAGTGGACACGTATTTATTCAGTTCTGTTTATTAATTTTCTGTACCTACACAATGTTTAATTTATATCACATTTTCTAAATTGGGATAGAAACCGTGGGTGAAAACCTATTGATATTTATATCTCACACCCTGCTAAAGTCTCCATTTCACTGGGGTACCCGATTATACCTTCTTCTTTTCAGTACCTTAGACCTTTCTTGTTTCTGTGTGCTTGTACATGAGACTTAAGAGCAAAGGATTGAGCTAGAGCTCATGATTCTTGTGGAGATCACCTTTGTTTTTTTAGTTCTTTTCTTTTCTTGAGTCTTATATTGTTTTGAATTATAAATAATGTTTTATGTTTACTATTTTTAGTTATGTGTCCTCAATGGTACATGCATACTTTTTATAAACTAGCGTAGACCTCTTTAATTCATTTATTATTATATTTTTCTTCTGCTGCTTTGTTATTAGCTATTTATTTACTACTTTCACTATTATCTACTATTTATTTTATGTTTTACCACTATGATAATTTGATATGAGGGTATATTATCCCTACTATCACCTTCTAAGACCATCACAGCTAGTCATAAGACTCTGGCATATGAGGAGACATTCTTGGGGTAATGTGACCCACCAGTCAGACTATCGGGTTGCTGGTAATCTGGGTTGGGACATTACAGTTATGGGGGGGGGGGAGTTTGGAATGTAAATTTTCATTACAATTTAGTGAAATTTAAGTTAAATTTGAGTTTTTGGTTCCAGGGGAAGGGGTATTCTGAGTATTCGGATTTTGATTATAAGTATAAGTGTAGGGACATCTCTATGAAATGTTTTTACATGTGTTTTGGGTGTTCAGGGGTACCCGAGGGTGTTAGGTGGAATTTTGATGAGTTATGCATAAATTTGGGATGAAATATTGTTATATTCATCTTGTTACATCATGAAAAGGGACAATAATGCTGTGATGAGAGTTGAGAAGGGACCATCACATCGTAACACGTGATGTTTTTTCTAAGGGAGAGGTTTCTCCATAGAGGAGGGTTTCATGTCTTGATGGTAACCTTTATGTATTGGGTTGTGTATTATGAAAACCTTTACATATGAATTTCACACCATAAAAGAGGGTTACATGCCATGATAGGGACCCATAAACATGGATTTGTGATTTTTTATAGGAAATGCATCTCATATCATGACCCCTTGGCCACACTGTGAATGCTTGACGAAGGGGAGGTGTTATGATTTGGAGCACGAGGGCTACAACATGGGATTAAATTCATTGGGGAAGCATCACCATGAGATGGGAGGCCACTCCATGAGTTTTTTGGTTCTTCTTGGAGGTAGGGAACCAATCCATGACCAAAAGGTCCATACCATGGTGGTGAACCTAATGGAGAGGCTTATTCCATGAGGCATAGAGTTATACCACAAGAGGAGAATCCATAGGTGTGGTTTCATGATGTGAACCCTTATCCCAAACCCCTACCTAAACTAATAATATAGTTTCATTTTATGATGCATAGGGTCATGCTATGATGTAACCATTTTACAATTTTTTAAGAAATGGTTAAAGCCATAATTTCTAGGTTGGCCCCTCACTTTCTTTAGCTGAATGGGTGCTTAGGATAGGACCTTTGGCCAAACACACCCTTTGTTTCTTCGCACTGGAGACACTATGTTTCCCTCTGGGTTTGAGGTTGATTAGGTGTCTTTTTCTCATAATATATTTCAGTAAAATCCTCCCGTTATTCTTTTCCTACATATTCCTCTTGATTTTTATAATTTTGATGGTTCTGTCCAGGGTTTGATGTCGATTCCATCAGATCATGGTTCAATCAGTATGATATGATGAGGATTCCATTTTAATTTTATAAAGGGTATCCCAATAGGATGAGAACAATAGGTTACATTTTATTTTATTTAGGAATATTTCAACACAAATTTAGCATCATTTTTGGTGAATTTAGGTTTAATTGGTTATTGATTCGGGGTATAATCTAGGGATTTTGTGTAGCTTATATTTGGGGTGAATTCCATAAGCATACCTTACCCCATTTCTCATGGTTTCAACATCGTTTTATCAACTAGTGATTTTATAATTTATTATTATATATTGGGGTTTTATTATAAAATTAGTTATGAATGAAATTAAAGGCATTTATTGATGATATAGGTTCTCGTGGACTTAGAGGAATTAGACATGAGCTTTGTATCGATTTATGGACCACCTATTAAGGTAGATGACATTTACATTATTGAGTATCTTTATTATTTCATGATTTTATGTTTTCTTATTATCATTTTTATTACTATAAAAATGTTTTCATGATTTTTATATCTCATCCATAAATTAGGATGGTCTCTTAATGGACTAATAACCAATAAAGACCACATAACTTGATAAACTATTTATTGGTGTCACCTTGGTTAAATGAGTTTCAATGACCCTATTTATGGATATTTCGGTGGTGTGATTTTTAATATCCTAAAATATTGGGTTTCCTTTTTTAAATGTGGTTTTTGATGAAAACTGATTGCTAAGGGAAATGGTTAAAAATGGGTTTTGAAGATGAAAAAGGTTTCTTCATGTGATATTTTGAAATGGTATTTCAAAAAAAATGAGGTGTTTATAAATAATTATTTCATTATAATTTTTTCCATGGGACTATAATGAGTAAATATGTCATGATATTCCTTTTCTAAATGGGGTTTAAAGAGGACTCGATAAGGTTTTTAAAGAAAATATGGAAGAGTTTTGTTTAATATTTGTTTTGGTCCAGTTGAATTTCTATAAGAAATTAATTGTTTTTCAAATATTATAAGATTTTTTGTACTTTCTGATTATAAATTCTGATTATGTTTTTAGTTTTATATGATGATACATGATCATTTAGTAAGACCTCACCATGTTATGGTATTTATGTGTGTTTGTATAGACTATCATGTATACAGGTATGTGAGTTACCCCAATGATGTTTTTATTTTGGTATCAAAGTGTATAGGTGGGTTTTAATAGATGTATTTGACCCCTTAGAGGGTACAGATGGGTAAAATTACTTAAATTTGATAGAATCACACCTAGTTTCAAGGAGTGGTGTGGTTCTGTCATCATGGTTAAATGAGAGCCAGAGTGAGTTGTTTGAGCTATGTAAAGGTTTTGGTGACCTTGTGGTATGTCATATGGATTGGGTGTATGGATATGATTATCATGAGTAACCTTGAGATGTTAGTAAGAGAAAATAAAAAGGGTTATCATTGTGGTACTTTTATTCTTGGTATGTGTTATTGGGATGGTTTTGGATTGTTTACACTACTTTATAAATGGTTCTTTTTGTTTTCTATGTAATATATTGACACTGATAGTTGTAACCACATATTGAGTGAGATTACTATGAGTTATGAAGTTATGGAATGATATTTTGGATATTGGGGCCTTCCTTGAGTGAGAAGTTTGGTTTGGAATATTGATGAGTGTCCTCCCTTGAGTGAGAAGGAATATGATGAGATGTTGATGGGTGAAGTCCCTTTATTGAGAATGGGTGGTCCAAAGTTTGATCAAAGACCTGAATTTTTTACTTTATGTGTGACCAACATTGAGAAAGAAGTTATGGTTGGGGATTGGATGTGTACTTGATGTGTGAAAAACCTTGAGTGAGAAGGTGTGATTGGAGACTAGATGTGTGCTCGATCTATGAACAACCTTGAGCGAGAAGGTGTGGTTATGGAATGGTTGTGTACTCAATGTATAACCAACATTGAGTGAGAATTCATGGTTATGATATTGATATGGTACTTAGTTTGGGTTTTGGAAAGTGACATCCCAGGAGTGATATGGGAATGTTCTAGTGCTTGATATGGGATGTGACTGGGTATGCGTCTAACCTCGAGTGAGAGGGTGTGATCTAGTAATTGATGTTGTTCTTGATGTTGTACTTGATGTGAGACTATGCCTTGAGAAAAAATGCATCAATATAGTTTTGAGAGGTAATGTGGTATTAGGTTACACTATTCCTTCAGGTATTGGTAAAACCAGGAGGGCCCAGGTATTGTGGTGTCCCAGTTAGAACATGATGACCTGACATGATTGCTTATATGCAAATTTAGTGTTATTTTTTCAGGTGAATGTCTTTCACAAGCACAACTTGATCTCATTATATGTATTACATGAACATAATCTTGATAAAAAACATTTAGTGTATTTAGGTGATGGAAAATCCTATTAGGTCATTGGAGTCACCCCTCTCCACATAGATAACATGGGGTTTTATGTACATGGGTAGACCTTCATTTTTATTTTTAGTAATAGGTATCACTTGGAACTAGAAATGTGGTTAGGTTATAGTAGATTGTAGAGGACAAGTATTTGGTAGAGATAATTATCTAATTTGAGATATAGGACATTGTTATTTACATTTAATTATTATTTTGAACATATAACGACCAGTGTTCCATTGTTATATTTATATAATGATGCATATTATACATGTGTATCTAGTAATGCTGCTCTATTTTATTTGATGCATCATGTAGACTATTTACGTATTTCTATTATGGGATATGAGGGCCCTATTGGATCCCTATTTATTATCTACAAGTTTTTTGATTTGTTAGTTATATAGATAGTTCATACTGAATTTTTGATAGATTCAAACAATACCCTAGGGATTTATTTTTTGAGGGAATAGTCTCCCCATGATTTTTAGGCCCTCACATATAGTCTGAAACCTTTGTAATATATGGAGGTGGAATAAAGTTATTGTACAATTCCCTCTTGGTTACTATTTGGATGATCCATGTCGGGGTGTTGCAAAGCTCACTAATAAATAACCAAAGGGCTCGTTCCTCTTAGGTGTATCCATGGCTTAATGAACCAAATAATGATTGTGCGGGATCCTTATTGTTTCCATGGTATATTAGTACCTATCAAAACCAAGGAATAAGGATAAAATAGCTTCAAGAGAATTGATAAGAACCATAGATAAGTTCGGGATCCATTTTTCTGGCCTTCAACCTACTTATATAGGCTCCATATATGCTCCCAAGACTTCATGGAATTTACTCAAATGTTTTAAAATGTTCAAATAATACCATCAGTTATAAACCATTTCTAACCCTCAAACGATGTTTTTAAAATTTAAACACTCCATTAATTTCCCCAAAATTTTCATCATATGAAATATATATGATTTATGATAACTTACATGGAATATTACCCAAACATTTACACAATTTTTTTATTCTGTATTAATGGTAATATATCATATGAATTATACAATGATTCATTATATTATAACAATTATTATATGATCTTATGATATAATCATATTATACAATAAAATATTCTATGCAGTTGTGAAATATCATTATACCTACCCTTATAATATCCCCATACCAAGACATAAGAAATTCCTCGGTTTTAAGTATGTCATATACCATGACATACCCCATATCAAGACATAAGATATTAATTGGTTTCAAGTATGTCATATACCATGATATAACTCATCATCATTTATCATAACCTCATGTCATTCTAAACTATACTATATATATAAGAGAGAGAGGGGAAGGGGGTGTTTCCATCCATTCATATCACCTTTATCCTGGATATTGGGGGGGAGGTATAACTATGACCCAAAACCTCATACAAGAATTAGTATGATTATCGAAATCAGGTGGTGGTGTATAATAAATAATATAAAATAAAAATGATATATAATAACATCCCATCCCATCCAGAGGTTTACCCTCTTAAAAAAAATCACTACAACCGTAACCCACACCACAAACACCACAAAACATCATCCAATGTCATCACTAATCACAACACATTCCTTCCCCAAAATCACTACACAACAATCAAACAACAACCACCCAACCACCCATTTTATATTTCATTATCAATTTAAAATTTATCAAATAATTGAAACATTACATTCATTAGGCCACATTTATCTCCAACCACTATGATTTTATATAACCAATTTCACTTCAACATTTATATTTTAATTAACCACTTATCATCTATCCATCACATCATTTATAATTTCTTTCCCATAATTATTATCATAAAAAATCATTCTCATTTAACTTTTCTTTTTATTTATTATTGAAAAATTCCATATTCCCAATAAAATACCTCTCATAGACACAACAACCTCTCTATACCACCACAACAATAGACACACAACCATCTCATTTTCCTTCACCACATCAAGAAAACCCAAAAATTACACCACCAATACCAGAAAAATAATGATAGAAACATAAAAACACCACAGAATCCATAAAATATCAAAGAAACAACACAACATAAATAAAACCATCTCTAAATTGTTTTTCATAAATACTCACAACACTTTCTCAACATCTCTTCCGAATCTTTTGAACTTATCCCCAATATAAGATTTGTGATTCATAAACATCACATTTTTATCATAGTGAAATCATCAATGAATGTAATGTAATAAAGGTATTTTTTTTATTGAATGATGTATCATTGTACCATATAATTGTAATTAATTAATCGATAAGGCCTAGTGAATTGTGTCATCACTTTTCCTTACACAATTTTTCCCTTTTAACAAGTCTCCTTCACAATGTTTCTTTCTATATTTATCTTGGGTAGATCTCTCACCTATTATTCTTTAGATATTTTTCTGATTTACCTTTTAATAAGATGTATAATATTTCTATTTCACAATATATTCTCATTTTATATATTAAAATAGTATGAATCACTTTTGTTTCCAATCTAAAATAGATTTACACTAGTCTTTATTCACATTTTGATAATTATTCCTTCCTTTAGATATTTGATAATAAAGTTATTCCACATAAACATAATTATATTAATATAATCACATAATTGGATAATAATCAAGAATTTGTTTGAGATCATCAATAAATAAAACATCCTTAGACTTCAATTTCAAGGATTTAATCATAGTTATACTAAATCCTTTAATTTTTAATGAGTTGTATTTTAAAAAAGTAAACCTCCATAACTACTTTATATATTCTTTAAAATCATTTTGTATCTAATCATATGGGATGAATAAACACTATTAAGTATCAATGGATCACTAGTTTTGTTATATTTTTAAATTGACTATAATAAGAAGTGACATCTCTATCTTTCCTTTTATCTGAATTTCTCAATTTCAACAACTCGAAGAGTTTTTCCTTGATGAGTAGTCATAAATTATTCATAAAAATAATCTTATTGATAACATATTCCCTATATTAATTATAAGAAAAATAAAATTTGTTTTTATTATATATATTTAGTTAATTTTATCACACTTCTTGTCTTTGATCAGTTTTTATCCCATATTTTTATAATTGCTTCCCCTAAATTCTTTCCTTATTTGACTCCAATGAAAAGAAATTTGTAAAAGAACACATATGATCTATACACATAGGTTCTATAACACCAATAATATCCTTTAAATCATAATTTTCCTTGATAATTTGAGTTATGTATTGGAAAATTTTATTGTTATCCATGTTCACCATAAACATCCTTTTTTTCCTTTGTCTTAAGTAAATGTGTCTTCTAAAATTTCCATTAACTACCTCTGATATAGGATTAGATTTTTCATTATTTTTATTATAATAAACAATTATTTATTTGAATTTTACCAAAACATACCTAGTTTTTAATTTAGAATATGAAATATTCATACAAATAGATTTTTTTTTTATATTTACAGGAGAAAATTTTACTATATTATTTGGGATAAAAACCACATAAGATTGATATGATTTAACTTTTAATTTTATATATTTATTTTAATATTATATCATATTATTTATAGTGTTTTCATTAATGTCATACCTTTATTGGAACATTTTTAACTCCTATTTATTTATATTATATTTTTTTATTAAAATATTTTAGATTTTTTGTCTTATTATGAAGTTATCATCATGAGAATGCTGAGTTATTTAATTTAATCTGATTTCTTATTGAATGAATCATATTCACCTCAATTTTTATTCCTACACTATTTCTTTACCAAATATATTTCATTCTTGATTATGATATTTTTTTACAATAAAAGCTTCAAGATTATATTTCTACATGTTCTTAGTATAATTGTCTTCACCTTATTCATAACTGGTTGAGGTTTGTTTATGTTTTCCAACATGATCCATGAATGTCTTATAGTTTTCAGTGTTTATATTATATTCTAACTCTTTTCTTTGTGAAAATATCTCATCTTCTTATTTTCTCATCAAAACTTTTCTCTTGATTCTTGAAAACTTCCTATTCTTATAAAAACAGTTTTGGCTTTATTACACATTTTCTTTAGAACGATATCCACTTATTCATTATCTTTAGTATCACCATTATTATTTTTTGAAAAATAATTACATAATGTCCAATTAAACCACAAATAAACCATTTAAAGGGAATTTTACCTTTTTATTCACCTATTAATTTTATAATTTTATTTTAAATGAGAGACATGATATTCTTATACTTATCATAATATTATTTTTCATCTTCAAAATCATCATATAATTATTCTTTGTTCTCCTTGATTTCAAAACTCTTCATGGATTTTAATTCCATATATTTTTACTCATTAATATTATTTTTGAAAACATGATCCAGTATCATTTAATAAGTAATATGGATTTTGTTAAACTCATCAAGAGAAAAATCATTCAATTCTCTATATTTAAAATGTGCTACTTTTTTCATCAAATATATTAGTAAAGTCTTTCAATAATTTTTTGAAAACATTATAATCTTCTAGTGAATCTAAAAAAATATGATATTCATAACAATTTTATACACGCTTATAAAATATTAATTAATGGTTTAATCATTAGTCATATTCACATTTTAATATCTTTCTCTCTAGATATGAATATTGGATTCATTTACTTTAAAATTTCCTTCCAAAACAATTTCAAGTTTATCCAAAATTTCTTTGGTAGTTTTGAGTTCCATAACCCCAGTGTACATATTATTATATTAGGTCATGAAGATGAATTTAATTTCATTACCATTAACTTACAAATTTATTTTATCAAAATGTTTTATAAGACCATATTTATAAACTATAGTAAAATTAACCATTGTAGAATCTATAACATATAGTCTAGGTGAAAGTATACATGGAATCATATTATTGTTCCATAGATGATATTTATTTCTATAAGAAAATAGGTATTATGATATTATTAATAGTCCTATGTTTCATAGTCAGTTATTCATCTAATATATAATCTTTCAAAGGTATATTAAATTGCTATGATATTATTTAAAGTACTCAACTGATCTATTAAGTAACACTGAGAGGGATAAAGGGGTTAATTAATGTTACCAGTTTTAAAATTTTTCTTAATTCAAATAATGTGACTAGTTAAATCCCAAATTCACTCAACCTTAGATTCATATCCTCACCTATATATAATAGAACAGAAAAATATCCCAAGGCATACATGATTTTTATAAGGCAAACCTTCAAGATGAGTGACCATTTCCTTGCTATTTTTTGGTCAATTCTGAGACACAAATAGATAATTAATATAATAAAGTAATTACAAGAGGGAAGGTATCATCATTGACCCAAATATATTTTAAAACAAAAAAATTTCCCAACTATTCTATACCCCAGATACCTCTAGATTACTATGTTTTCTAAATAGAGTTGAAAAGATCTTGAATAAACTTCAGAATGATTAAACATCCGTAAAAATATATTCTCTAAAAACCATTATAATATTTATGATGAGATAAATATCTCTCAATCTTTCAAAACATTAATGTCAAAAAGTTTCAAAAAACAGCAAGGAATTGTTGACTTCTATCATGATATTTTCTCACACCATCTTCTATATTTTTTGACACATTATTTTATTATTTAAAAAAAAACATTAATCATGAGAATATTTTCTTATATCTGAATCTTGAAACTTCCATAAATAGAACTATAAATACCCCAACTCTAATAGCCTATATTTAGTGTTACTTTATTTCATTGGAACATGATATAAGGTATCACATCCCAAAGGACCCAATAGTTTAGTAGTTTTTTAAAACTAGATACATACTTTAATCTCATACTACAAATGAAAAAATAAAATACAACATATACTTTTCTTTGAGAAAACCATAATTCTCTTTATCATATCCCTATATATTAATCATAATACACTTTCTATAATCCTAGGGAAAGGAAATTTAAGAATGAGGTGAGATATAATGCCCAGTAATAGTATGGATACAAAAGAATATATTATGATTAAATAAGTGATGATCAATATTTCAAATTAAGTAATTGAAATACATGGGATTCAATCATTTAGTTGAGCATAATGTGGAAAGAATAAATGATGATAAAATAATTCCATATAAATAATTACATAATCTTGAACTTAACCATGTATATTCTAAATAAACAAATAATCACATGGATTGTCAATAAATAATCTCATAATGAGGAAATTTACAATTCTAGAAATCCTAACCATACCATAAATTCTTTGTTCTAAGAAATATTACATAAATGGGTAAAGCCTCATCAAAATACCCAAACTAGTTAGCTCATGAGACCCATCGATGAATCGAGGGACTATAATGGTCCCCAATAGTCACTTACCGAGTCTAATCCATTCCTAATATTAAAGGGGTGAAACATAATATACATAAACATTCATATTGAAAAACTATAATAATAAATTTTATTACTTTCCCCAATTAATAAACATAATCATAAACCATTCAGAGTAATATAGAGAATGATATTAAAATAGTACATCTCTGATCAAACTGATCATAAAAAATATGATTAAATAAAAAATATGGTATCATTAAAACATATTACCAATGGTTCCTAAATTAAATAAGGGTTTTTTTTCATTAATGAATATAAATACTGTAAAAATTCCATTAAAAAAATTCTTGAGGAAAATATCATTTTCAATTTGTAAACCACTTTTAAAAACGAAAGATTTCTAGAATATTAAGAAAATAATTTTTGTTAAAATATCCTTGTAAACTTGTAAAGTAATTTGTGTTCATGATAGTGAGTAATTCTGTACATACCCTATAAGCTAAAAAAATTCATGTCACACTGTTGTAAAAAGGTTAAAAAGTTCCTTATTCATAAAATAAAAAGAATATTCATTTACAACCATTTAGTAAAAATTTAAACATGGATAGAAATGTAATTAATAAATAAATTGTAAAAAATTATTGATTTTTTAAGAAAATATAGATATAGAATAGAAATGGGTTTTGACTGATGAGAGAAATGAAGTCGGTTTTCTTTAAAAAAGTTTTTTTGGTATCTTTTTTTTCTTAAAGAGAGGAAAATGAGAGTAAAAAATGTATTATATAGGAAAAATTAGTATAGAAAATAATTCCTAAGTTTTTTTAAATATATATCATAATATCACATCATTGAAAACTTAATCGTGGACAATCCCAATAAATAAAGAGATTATAACATAAACATTTACCACTTTGGTAAATTATAAATCATAAGACCCATGAAAAAAATAATTTTAAATGAAAATTTAAATACCATTAAGATAAAGGTATTCATTATATAACATATATTAGTGGTATTATATACACCAAACAAAAGAAATAAGTGGTGAATATGGAATATTTCTCACAGAAGTAAAAGTGAGACTTAAAACCCTTACCTTAGGTCCGATTACTTTCGTACGTGTATGTACCTCTTGTATAATAAATAAAGATTTATTAAAAATTAATTTTCAAAAATAATAATATATTTAATACCATATATTATTTATTTATAGTCTTCAATGACCTTATTATTAAATATTCTTTGTCAAAATCACCCTTTCAGGTGATAATTGCTCCATTTTCCATGCATGTTTTGGTATGGTAGTTTCAATCCTTTTAATTTGATTATGATTAAATCATTTAAAAAATGGTAATAATTATATAAATATCATATATAATCATTATATTAGTATTTATAATAGTCTATAAAAGTTAATCATTGGAAATTGAGTTACACTGTTCATGGAGATGATAAACCATACATATGCATGCACAATGTTTTTATTTTTTCCAATAGATAGAATGTAAAAAAGGTAAATAGTGTTTAAAATTTAAAAAACCATTATTATATAAAATAATTCATTTATATTCATTAAATATATCCTCATTACTATCTATCTCAAAATAAAATGAAAAACATTTCACATCACTATGTGGAGGCGGGAGTCCACATGTACGCACTAGTGTTGTAATTATTTTTCAAAAGATTGGAAGGTAAGAAGGTATATGTGATATTATAATTAAATAAGTTTAATAATTTTATTAATATCAAATAAATATGTTAAATCCATCATTATTTCCATCTAAGAGAGGCATTTATGGAAAATAAATTACATCGGTTCATGAGGTGGTAGTCCACCGTACACACGATTGACAATTTCATTTTCCATTTTATGGAAAATGAGATAGATATAGTTCATTCAATTAAAATAATAAGATATAATTATATATAGTATAATTATTTTATTATTTTATCTTTGTTTCAGAATATTTTAAGGAGTTATAAGAAGAAGAAAAATCAAAATTCACGGTTAAGAAATTTACATCTTCTTCGGAAACCTCTATAGGTTTATACCTAAATCCTTTGTAGATTTGATTTATTATAAACAAGTAATCTAGGATGTGGTTAGGTATTTAATTAATATATTTTTGTAGGTATTTTATGAACCAAAATTATTTGGGAGCGTTAATAGGAGGGGATATGGGGTGGTCTTTTATAGGTGGGGGAGAAGACACACTTGGAATTTTCGAAAAAAGTGATACTCACATTTCTCACATGAAACAAGGCACAAAAAATGGATAATTATAGAACCATAAATGAGATAAGGTAGATATATTGATATAAAATAGTAATTGGACAAATATTTAAGATATTTTAACCCCTATATTTATATGTTAATCCCTGATAAATCCGTTTTAACCTTAACCACGACAATTAATTTTTACTATTTCTATTATTCATTATGAAAAAAAATAAGTTAAAATTGTTGTATAATAATAATTATTATGATTTAAAATAAAAAATACATTTTACAAATTCAAATCAATGAAGTGGTAGGATTTAATTTAAAATTAATCCCGTAGAGGCGATGAAAAAGTGGTTTTCCAAAGAAAAGTTTTCATAAGTATGGAAAGGTTTAATATAAAAATTCAATATAAAATTGATTCTAATTAACTAAATTTTATTTAGAATAATATAATTGAACTTTTTTTACTTTTAAAATATTTTTTTTTAAAATTGAACTTTTAAATTCATTAAAAAAATATAGTTTAAAAAAAACCCTAGTATTTTTCACAATTCATTGAAAAATTAATCTTTTCAGAAAATTATTAAAAATTGAATCTAAGATAGTTTTGACATGATTATTCCACAAATTAAGTTAATTTTTCAGAATATATTTTCTAATAGTGGTAAAAAGTAATTTTAAGGCATGTGTGAAAAGTGCAACTAAACCGCCTTTCATAAAAATACAGTTTTTTCAAAAATCATTTATTTTTATTTCAAATGATTCTTATTTTATTTATAATCAAAATGTAAACATTTAATTTATTTTATACATGTGAAAACCATATAACTTTTATAATTTATTTATTCCTATTCATACCAATTAATTTAATGGCTAGGTTATACCGGTGTACTATATTACGGTTCATTTAGGCTCAGGGATTCTTATTACATAAGATAATGAAGAGATTGTATTTGTTTAAGAAAGAAATATATTATAAAGTCTTGGGGCCTTACATTATTACCTTATAAAAAAAATCATCCTTGAAATTTCTAAAATGTCACATTGTGAAGTAACGTTGGTAGTTCTTCATCATAATCTCTTCAAGTTCCCACTCCGACTCTTCTATTTTAGGATTTCTCCAAAGCACCTTTAGAAGCAAAGTTATCCAATTCCTAAACACTTGTTACATAGTGTCTAGAATCTATATAGGCTCTTCATAGTAAGATATATCATGTTCCAATTCTATTTCTTCATAGGTGATCAAATGCGTTGGTTCTGGAATGTACTTCCTTAACAAGGAAATATGGAACATAACATGTACTTTAGAGAGAATTGGTGGAATTTCAAAATTTTTGTACAAAACTCCAATTATTTACATGATTTGAAAATGTTTAATGTATCTAGGGAATAGTCTCCCTTTATTACTAAACCTTATAACACCCTTCTTTGGAGTTACTATAAAAAAACATAATCTCCCACTTAAAATCACAATTCATTCATCTAGTTATCATTATAGCCATATTTCCTGATTTTAGGTACTTTGATATGGGATTTAATTATATTTACCTTTTTTATTGTTTCCTCTAAAGGTTTTGGGCCTACAAGCATCCTTTCACCAAATTCATCCCAAATATTTGGATAATGACATCTCTTTCCAAATAACACCTCATAAAACACCATTTGAATACTTGAGTGGAAGTTATTTTTATAGTAGAATTATACTAAAGGTAAATAATGATTACAAATACCTTTAAAGTCAGTAGATAATGACCTAAACATGTCTTATAATGTTTTAAGGGTCCTCTAAACTTTCCATTGGTTTTAGGGTGATCAGCGGTGCTCAAATGAATATCAGTATCAAGAGACTTATATAGAATCATGAAATATTTTGGTATAAATTACAGATCAGGATCAGAAAAAATTAATAGGGGTGAACCATGAAGTATGATGATTTTATTAATATATATCCATGAAATGATCTCAAGAGGTAAATCCTCTCTTATAGCAAGGAAATGTGTAGATTTAGTGGGATCATCAATAATAATCCATATTATATCATTCTTTTTTTTTGGAGTCGTTGGTAATCTAGTGATAAATAATATACTAATATCATCCCCTTTCCACATAGGAAAAGTAAGAGCTTGCATGACTTCTCTAGAATACCATCTTTTAGATTTTACCTATTATAAAACCAAACATCTTGAAACATAATAAAAAATTTCCAACTTTATATTATCCCACCAAAAGTATTACTTAAAATATATATACATCTTAGCACTATAAGGGTATATAGAGAAATTTGATCTATGAGGATAATCCAAAAATTCCATTTTCATCTCAGGTATATATGCAACACATAGTCTCTTTCCAAATTTTAGAACACCATCTTCATGGAAAGAGTCTACCAATTTTCAATTATTCCCCACTCTAATTTTATTTTAAAAACTATCATCATTAGGCTATGAACTTTTTATCTTTTCCAAATTATATAGGTTATAAATCATTTTAAAAAGGAATGATGTTTCCCCTTATTTAATGATTTCAATAGATTTTGAATCCTCAATTTAAAAATGAATCCATGATCTTTCTAGCTTAAAGAATCCGTTACCTTATTTTCCTTGCATGGGTGGTAGTGTATTGTGAAATAATAGTTCTTAAGTATCTCAAGCCATCAAATTTTCCTCATGTTGATAACTTTATAGTAAATGATGTATTTCAAAATCTTAATATCTATATATATCTCACACTTTTCACCATAGAGATAATGAGTCCATATATTGAAAGAAAATATTATTGATGCCAACATAAGATCATGGGTTGGATAGTTTTATTCTTGAATATTTAACTGAATTTATGCATATGAAATAAATTTATCATTATTTATAAGTAAATAACCTAGTACATTATTTAATGCATCACTATATAACCCAAACCATCATTTCCAAATGGTAGAGTCAAAATTGGGTAATTCACCAATATCCTCTTCAATTATTCGAAACATTATTCACATTCATTTATCCATACAAACATATCACCTTTATGAGTAATCTTGGTTAATAAGTTAGTTAATTAGGAATTTTTTTGAACAAATTGCTGATAGTAACCTTCCAAACCAATAAAACTAAATACCTCAATTATGTTCGTTGGTGTATGCGATTCTTGGATGACCTTTGTCTTTAGAGGACCAACTGAAATTCCATTATTAGAGACAATATTTATAAGAAACGAAACATTCTAAATACATAATTCATACATGCTAAATTTATTATATAACTATTTTATTCTAAGAGTCTGAAGAATAAATCTCAAGTGATTCTCATGGTCCTCATAACTCTTAGAATATACCAAGATGTCATCAATAAATACTAAAAAATAGTTATCAAGGTATTACTTGAATAATCTATTCATTTGATCCATGACGACAAATGAAATATTATTCAATAAAAATGGAATTACTATGAACTCATAATTTCCATACCTTATTCAAAATTCTATATTTGTAATATTTTATTTTTGTACAAATAATTGATGATAAAAAACAAAGGCTAATCTTTGAAAAATATCAAGCTTTATGAATCTGATTGAATAATTCATCAGTGAGAGGTAAAGGATACTTTTTATTTATTTTATTAACATTTATTTACCTATAATCATTGAAAAACATCATAGATTCATATTTCTTCATAAAAACAATAACCTATGATCCCTAATGTGAAACACTAGGGAATATAAATCCCATATCACAGAACTCCTCTAGTTGTTTATTAGACTCCACTAATTACATAATGGCCTTTCTATATGGATTCTTTGATATTTCTATTGTATTAGGGATTAAATCAATGTAAAACTAAACTTCAATATCTGGTGGATGTCTAGGTAATTCATTAGGAAATAAGTTAATTTATTCTTGCATAATAGGTACTTCCTCAATTTTAAGATTACCATTCCATCTGTAGATTGTGTCTTCCCTTCTTTCCTAAGAACCTCATTCAGAAGAGTTATTTTTAGTGGATATATACATGAATAAAATGATCAAGCCTCCCAATAAAGATAAGGAATTCAACATAATCTTTACAAATCACAAATTCTTTCCCTTTGAAATAAAATTTTGCACTATATTTTTACATCCATCCCATACTAAGGATTATATAAAAATAAACCATAGGTGAAATTATTAAGTAATAAAATAGGTCATATTTATGTGTTATAATGGGGACTGACTAACAAATCATCTTTGCGAAAAGACTTCCACTACGAGTCTCAACTGATAACTTCATTATTAAGGTCATAGAGAAATATATAATTTTATTGCAAAACTTGGAAGATATAAATGAATATAAATATCCAGAATCAAATAAAGCATTAGTTAAATTTTAGGATATGATTAAAGTACCTTCCACCACATCATTAGGGACTTCAAACTCAGTTATTGTGATCGTATAAGCTTGGCCTTGATCACTCAACCTTTTATAGGGAAAATTAGCTTGATGTATGGGAGAATCATTCACATAGTGTCCCATATCCTTACAATTGAAGCATTCCATATTGGAAGATTATTTTGTTCCCTTAAAATCATGAGTATGGTGGCCTTTATCTCTACACTTATTAAAAAATACCATTCCAAGAAGAGATGTTCAATGGTGTTTCTTTATAAATTCATTATAAGATGTAAATCCCACTATTATCTTCTTAACTTTTAATATACTTCCTTTTTCAATGTGTTCAACAACCCTATTATCATCTTTCATTTCCTCAAAGTTATATAACATGGAAAATTATTTCTTTATCTTGATAGAATATGATATTATGTCATTATATGATAATAATTTTTGGGATACCAGTTACCTTCGAAGTATTGTCCTAAGACCATTAAAGAAATAATCAATCTTTCTATTTGAATTACATATGTAGTTTAAATATTTCCTTGAAAACCTTGTAAACTTAGATTTATACTTATAAAAATTTTCTTAGTACTTTTGTCTTAGACTCAAGAATTATCTCTCCATATATGCACAATGATCATGAGGAAAATACTTTTCCAGGAAGAGTACCTTAAAATATTTCCACTCCATGATCGTTATTTAATCCCCATCCTTAGTGTTTTGAATCAAGGAACACCATTTATTTTGATCACATTAGAGATGATAAAAAACCATAACAACCTTCTCATTTTTAGTACTTCTTAGAGAAAGAAATATCTTCTCTAAGGAACTTATCCACCACTCATCAAAAAATGGATTTTTAGTCCCATTGAATGATAGAGGTTGGTGATTCATGAAGCAATATAACATTATTACACTACATAGTGGATTAGAAGGATGATACATATAGGAAAGGTTATTTCTCATAACCCGAGTTAGAAACCCCAATATGGTTATAATTTGATCAGTTCCAACTACAACTCCAACTCCAACTTCCTTATATTTCCTAGTAGGGAAATCCCTATATAGAGTACATGAATTGATATGGTGCCTATTCTATCTGATAGGTTCCATTTTTAAAAAACATAATACACTAGATTAGATCAGAACTTTATGAAACATAAGGTATAATCCCAAAACTAGTGAAATAATTAACATAAATTGAAAACATTTTTCATATTTAATCTCATAATTATAAAAATGGTTTCTTTGGGAAAATTTTCAAATCCTTCATAATGGTTTGTAAAGAAAAGTTGAATCTGGGTGTTTTAAACCAGGTATGTAGTAAGGCCCATTTTCATACAAAATTTTATGATCAATTCAAAATATAATATGCCCATTTCAGATTTATTACTCCTAGATATAGATGTTCCAGAACCATGAACACTTTTAGTATCAAAATAGAGATGAATTTCTAGGAAAAAATCGCATAATTTCTTTCCTAAAACCACTTTAGGATATTCTTACATTCTTATAATCAAAGTATATAATATTATTTTGTTCCCTACTTTATGTTTTCCTAAATCTAGTTCCCAATGTTTCGACCAAACTTCTCTGAGTCCAACTGTAAAGACCTCAACCCTAGTACCCAAGAGTCAGTGGTTACTTTATTACAATGGCACTTGATACAAGGTATCAAATCTGGAAGGATAAAATAGTTTATTAGTTTTATAAATATATGTATAGACTTGAATATCATATTATAAATTAAAAAATAATATATAACATATAATTTTCTTTTAGAACACCATAATTACCTTTAACGCATCCCTTCATATCAATCATAATATACTTCTTGGAATCTAGGGGAAATGAAACATAATAAAGGGGTGATCTCTAATTCTTAGTAAGGGTATGCATATAAAAAAGTGTATCATGAATAAATAAGTCATAATAAATATGTATAGGTAAATAACTGAAACACATCTCATTCAATGTTTTATTTTATCAAAATATGGAAATAATAAATGATAATCAAATAATTTCATATAAATAATCACATGATATTGAATCTTAATCATGGAAATTTTATATAATAAAATAATCACATGTAATATCAATAAAAAATCTCATAATGAGGTAAATAATAATTCATAAGAACATAACCATACCTTAAATTCCTCATTCTAATAAATCTTACACAAATGGGTAATGTATCGGCCAAATACCCAAGCTAGATTATTTCATGAGACCTACCGATGCATAGAGGGGTTGTAGTGGGCCCCACCCATCTCTTACTAAGTCTACTGAATTCTTAATATGAAAGGGGTGGAACATACTAAACATAAACATTCATATTGAAAAAATATCATATTAAATGTTAATACCTTCCCCAATCAATAAAAAGAATCATAAACCATTCAGAGTAATATGGAGAATGGTATCCAAATAGTACATCCCCAATCAAACTTATCATAAAACATATAGATAAATAATAATAATGGTATAATTATAACATATTACCAATGAGTCATAAGTGAAATAAGTAATATTGTCATTTATTAATATAAATATAGTAAAAATTCCATTAAAAATAACTCTTAAGGAAAATATCATTTTCACTTTGAAAATCACATTCAAAAACTGAAAATTTTCATAATATTAATAAAAAAATATCTTTTAAAAATATCCCTGTAAACTTGTAAATTAATTTTCACAGTAATGAGTGGTCATGATGGCAGGTAATTCCATACATTCCGTATAAGTTAAAAAAACATTCCATTCATACTGTTGTAAAAAGGTTAAAAAGTTACTCATTTAGAAAACACAAAGAATATTCCTTTCAAACTATTTTGTAAAAATTAAAAAGTGGTTAAAAATTTCTTTAGTAAATATTTTTTATAATGTTAAAATATTCATGAAAACATTTTTATAAAACATGGATGTGGAATAAAAAGGGTTTTTGACCAAAGAGGTAAATTAAGTAAGATTTATTTAAAATTGTTATTTTAGCCTCTTTTGTTACTAGAAAGAAGAAAATGAGAGGAAAAAAAATAATTTTATAGGAATAAAAATAGGATAAAAAAATTCATGATTTTATTTAAATATAAATCATAATATTTCATCATTAAAAAATTAATCATAAAAAATTCTGATAAACAGTGAGATTGTAACATAAACTTTTCCACTTTGGTAACTTTTGAATCCTAAGACCCATAAAAGAAATAATTTAAAATGAAACATTAAATACCATGAATATAATGGAATTAATGGTTTAAAATATAAATGTTTAAGTATATTCACCACACAAAATAAATAAGTGGTTGATATGACAAACGTCTCACGGAAGTAAAAGTGCGATGAGAAACCCTTACCTCTGGTCTGATTTCCTTTATATGTGTTAGTGTATACTATATAATAAATATATATTTATTATAAATATATTAAAAAACCTAATATTATATTTAATACAATATATGTTTTACTCATAGTCTTTTATGACCTATTTATTAACATTTCCTTGTTTAAATTAGTATTTTGGGTGATAATTACTTAGTTTTTCATATATGTTTTGGTACGGTAGTTTTGGTAATTTTTAATTTGATCCTTGTTATATCATATAATTTTTTTGAACCATGATATAAATACCATATATAATAATTATATAATCATTTATAATAGAACAATAATTTTAGATATGGGAAAATGTGTTTCACTCTTCTTAAAGATGGTAGGTTATACGTACGTATGAACGCTATTTCTATTTTTCCAAAAAATGGAATGTAAAAAAGTTAAACAATGTTTCACCTTTCCTAAGACATTATTTTATTAATTATTTCATTTATATTCATTAAATATATATTTATTACCATCCATATCAATATAAAATGAAAAATGTTTCACATCGCTGCGTGTAGGCGGTAGTCCACACGTACGCATAAGCGACATTATTTTTTTCCAAAATATTTGAAGCTAAGAAGGTATATGTGATATTATAATAATATAATTATATTAATTTCATAAATATCATATACATATGTTAAATACATCATTAAATCCATCTAATATAGTCAGTGATGGAAAGAGAATTACATAGGTTCGTGAGGCGGTAGTCCTCCGTAGACATGATTGACAGGTTTGTTTCCCATTTGATAGAAGAGGAGATAGATACAGGTTATTACATTAAAATAATAATATATATAGGATATATTTGTTTTATTATTTTAGCATATTTGGGGATGATTTAAAGGATTTATAATAATAATTAAAACAAAAACACATGGTTAAGAACTTTAACTCTTCTCCAGATAACCTCTTTAGGTTTCTAACTAAATAATTACTAGATTTGATTTATGTTAAAAAAAGACTCTAGGATTTGGTGAGGTGTGTAAGTAAGATATTTTTGAAGTTATTTTATAAAAAAAAAATTCTTGGATAGTGTGATGAAATCACCTTTTATAAAAATACTATTTTTTCTTCAGAAAACAGTTCTTTTTCTTTAAAATGATTCTTATTTTATTTCTAATAAATATATAACCATTTAATTTATATTATACATGTGTAAACCATATAATTTTAATAATTTAGTTATTCCTATTCATACCTAATAATTTAATGGCTATGTTATAATGATATAAAATATTATGGTTTATTTATACTCAAGGTTCTATATACCAGAAGCTCTCAAAGGGAATGAATTTATTTTATAATAAATATATCATAAATTCTTAGGATGTTACAAGAGAAATATCATGATTTTTATATTTGAAATAGGTCAAATATTTTTCATGGAAATTTCCTAGTTTTTATATTTTGAAATGGATTCCATGAATTTCTTTTCTAATATTCAAAATTTCCATTCAAATATCCTTACACATATCCATGATATTCTTGTTAAAATATTAGACTATTCTTAGTATATTCCTCATTCAAGATTACAATAAAATCAAAACTTCTTTTCCATGTCTGTAGGAACATATACATAAGATAATTTTGGAGAAAATTTTGATATCATGGCGTAATATTACACTTCAACTTTTAACACCATTAATAACTTGAATCTAGACTCATCACATAGAATATTGATATTTAAACACTAAACATCAACATAAAATCATATGAATTAACCTTATATATCACTTAAAGATACTAATTTAATCATACATGATTTTATAAAATATCTTATGTATCCATTAAATCTTTAGTTAATTCTTTCATATCCTCAAATTTAACCTGTTAAACTTTGTCTGTAATCTTAAGTATCATCAAATTTTATTACATATACTATGAGTTAATCTTATGTATTCTCTGTGAGATAATATGTATCCTTTGAAAATCAAGTTTATACTTATACATGAGTAGGATACTATTATATTTGATAATAATTAGTAAATTTATTCTTCTATGATATCTTAGGTATGCTTTGGGTTATTATTATGTATGAATTGAAACTATCAACACTCATCTATAACCTCAATAATGTATCTACAAACAACTTCATCAACCTCAATTCAACTAAAAAATTTTCTCAAACACTTTATAATTTTCCTTATAAGATTTAAAGAAAAAATACAACAAAATTAAATAATTAAATAGTTTTCCCATACACATCAGATACTCACACTCCCATTTACACTACTCTAATCCATAATTCCTCCATAATACATGAAATAATGGAATAAGGCGATAATGAAGAATAGTATCCTACTAATAATAAATGCCAACTAACCACTTTATGAATGTTCCATCCTCTTCAATATCCAAATATCCACAATTAATTACATGGGTATCATCATGAATATATTATCAAAGATATGATATGTGGTAAATGTCATGAAACTCGTCCATTTATGGAGGATGGGCTTCCTAATACACCACTTCACTGATATGATCCAATACCTCAAAAGTCCCAATAAACTAAGGAGAAATCTTACTACCATGGTTTAACTTCTAATTCCTATGATGAGTATAAAATATTAGAAACACATTATTATCAATATATAACTCCAAATCTATCATCCTTTGATTAGAATATGACTTTAATTGGTCTTGAGAATTCTTCCCCCACTCATGAATCACCACTCCTTCATTGAAATTCTCTGCACTGAATCTTTTATGAGAATCGCTAAATTACTAAACCTGATACAATATAATGTAAATATGAAAGTCCATCCATAGAATGCATTTAAAATATCCATACTAGTGGAAGAATGATGGATGTTATTATAGGAAAACATAAATAAGGGTAAATATTTTTCCATGAACCTAAAAAATAAAGGTTACATGCACAAAACATGTTCTTTAGTTTCTAGATCACCCACTATGTCTAGTTGATTATTTATAAAAGAAAGGTCGTGATATGGAATAAGGGGGATCAAAAAGTATTCTAAATAATCTTTCAAATCCATGATGTAATGTTGAGATCATGAATAGATATTATCATCTTCAGAACTATATAAATTTGTACCAATTTTTATATATAAATCCTCACCAAATAATACACCACACTCTACAACTTGATCACCATGAAATGAGCCAAATTAATCAATTGATCCACAATCACCCAAATGGAGTCACATACCCCCTAATATTGAGGTAAAACGATAATGAAATATATCAAAATACAATACCATTTCAATCGAGGAATATCCAAAGGTTATATTAAATATACTACAACACAATGATTGACCTTAACCTATTGAATCAATAGAAATCAAGAGACACATTCACCACTAATATATTACTCTATGCATTCCAAAACATACTCTTCAAATCAGGATAAATATTGAATATACCTAGATATGATTTTAAGGGTGAACTATTAAAATCATGAAGAACTATCTCTTGAATCACCACTAAAGAAAATTTTTTCTCATGAAACAACATTGTATTTTTATTATTATATAACCATAACTCTAGATAATCTATATAGAATATGAAATCACACCACACATCCACATTAGAATCATCCAACGGAGACTCCTCCACCTTCCACAAAAAATAAAAATGAACTATCATCTAAGATAGGTAAAATCCATAACCAAACACCTCCATATTTAGATAAAAATTAGCAAGATCCTCTATTATCCCCCACACATCACTATAATTCCAAGAATCATCACTGTGTGAATTTATTCATAGAACATCATCTACCACACTTAATTTTCTCATATTTTAATAGTTATCATAGTTATAATCCTTTTATAACTCCATCAAAATCTATTGATTCATATTCAAATCACATTAAGAGATGATATACCCAAGGACTTTATCATATTTAAAGACAAAATTATTTTATAACAAGATAATTCTACTATAACTTCAAAGAAAACACAACCTCTACCAACTTAAGATCATGGATGGAATTGTGACACTCTTGATGATGTAACTACCATGAACCATAAGCGATCACTTATTTCTTATTTATTATAACACAAAACAGAACATGATGAGAAGCATAACATATGAATTTGAAATAGACTTCCAAATATATTAAATAAATAACATGAGCTTTAATCATATTCTCATTTCGGTATTCAAACTTTACGTAACAATGATATATCCATATGAATGCATATTATTTCTTTATCACAGATTTAAAAGGGACCTCAATTTTGGAGAAAAAATACATGAACCTCATATAATACCGTAAAATACCATGGAATTTATGGAACTATATAATATTTTTTTGGAGATAATAAAAAAATCATTATTATTTGAAAGATGGAATATTTCACCTTGCTAAGACAAAACATGCCTAAGAAAATACACCTCAATTTTCCAGAACTCATACTTGTAAAAATTTCTATAGAGTTTATTTCATCAAAGAACTCCCATAATAGTCCTAAAATACTCAATATTATCCTCCCATGAACTCAAATACGTGATTATATCATCGATGAACACAACTATAAATTGACCTAAGAACTTATGTATCAATAAATTAATTTGCATCATGAATATATCTAAGGTGTTTTTTTACAATAAAATGAATAAACAAAAAATTCAAAGTGTCCATAACAACACCTGATAGAAACCTTCAAGGTATATTCCTCCTCCATACACTTTTTATGATATCTAGATTATAGATAAATCTTTGATAATCAACTAGGTCCCTTTAACTGATCAAATAAATCTTTAATAATTGAGAGGGGATAACAATTCTTCACCATCACATGATTCAATTGATGGTAATAATTTTATAACCAAAAAATTTCATCCACTTTCTTCATGAAAAATATTAGATCACCCCAAGGAGACACATTATTATAGATGAGAACATTATGAAATAGATCATTGATTTAGATATGAAACTCTCATAACTCAAAAGGTACCATCTGATAAGGAGTCTTTAAAATTAGAGAGAAATTATGTAGTAACTCTATATTGGAATTGATATCATGTAAAAGGGTTAATTTCAAAAAATATTTATAAAAACATAAAATAAATCATAAATTAATCTTATAAATTCCATTTCCTAAAATTATATAGAATCTAAAATCAACCCAATTAGATGGGAATAAAAACTCTCCACAAATTTACAATATACTAAATGATCCCACTCTATAATGAAAACTACACACTTTCCTTCCACATAAAGGAATAAAATTATACACTATATATACTTAAAAATATCACACATAGAATATAACCAATTCATGTTGAGGATGGTATTGTATGGATATATCTATAATAAAATGAAACCACTAAATGAAAATACAACCCAAAAATACCTCAATAAAGCTAGACTAAACTTCGACTAGTATAGATAACACTAAGGGAACCAGACATGTATCCACCTTTAATCCTAAAGCTCAAACCAAGTTAGATAAAATGATAGTTCAAATATCCTAAATTGACTAAAGAAAAATCCAAAGTTAATGATTAACATACGGTACCTCAAAAAAATTCTTCCCATCGAACACTAGATACTCTATAACATGATTTTGACTACACCATTCTCCCCTGCCTCACTAACCTTATATTCATAAGGAAAATGAACATAATAGGGTTTTATTATGAAACTACATCGCCTTTATTATTCATATATTCCCATTGAATTGATGATGATATGTACTCAAAGGAAACTACTTCTGAAACTGCACATGAAGCTGAAAAATTCCTAATAATGACCTCTTAGAATAGTCATACATTATTGCTATCGATTTCCATGAACTCTATAATAAAATAAAACCATGTAAGAGCTCTAATTAAAGGTCCAAGAATTTACAAATATAAATAATCATGAAGAATAAATCCAAGACTATATCCTTACTAGATAAAACCTTGATTTACCAGATACAAAATATCAATCATGCACAATATTACTGGTTAAGAAGTTATGATGAATTTCCTCATGAGATAAACTTATCCATGAGAAAATATTCTATATCACCTCAATATTATATATAACCTCAAGATATGTCTATAATGCAAATGGGGTGACCTGGTTTTGAATATTTGGATGTCAATATGCCATAAAATGTCGTTACATAGCTTCCTCATCTGAGAGTAGATCCAAATTACAATAAATAAGACTATTGAATCATATTTAAATCCATTTCACACTAAATATAACCTTTAAAATAGGGATAAATTCCTCCCACTTCATTACCTTCAACATAAAATAATGGAACTTAGCAAGGAACCGACCATAAAACTTTTCGCATGACACCTATAACTTGTGATCACTAAGAAACATAGTCCACCACTGACGATAAGCAACCCTAATGAGATTAACAGAAAGTGGAATACAATTATAATTCCTTATAAAAATCAATATAATAAAAATATAATTATTCTATAGAAATAATCCCTCTCCAAATCAGATAAAGACCCCATAAACTTTATTAATCACTAATTCTGAAACTTATACTTCCTCTTCTACCAATAATCGTCCTCCTCTGGTTCAACCTAATTATAGTTGACCAAATAATACTATTAAATCTACCCCATCTAAACACATAAGGATTCCTTCTAATAAATATATCTAAAAAATAAACAATAACTAAGATTTGGTAAATAATTCATTCGATATCAATTAATTAATTTCTTCTTAATGACCCAATGTTTACTAATTCAAACACTGATATAACAAAAAATGATACATTTATCAAACCTATGTATATACACTATAATCAGACACTCAATTATTAAACTCATTTAGTAGGGTATAAGGTTCTTACATCATATTATAGGGGACCTTATACATCTAAACGAGTCTCCCTGACTTATTTTACATCTTATGTTTGTGTAAACTATTTATCTATAAAACCAAGTACAATAATAATCCACTGTTTACTCCAAAACCCACCATAAATCTCAACCAAAGATCTGATACCACTCTTTCATGACCCATCCCCACTAGAAACCCTCATCGGATAGTAACTAAGATGAGTTTGACCCCCCATTGCCCGCCTTTAGTAGTCCACGAGTTAGAAACTAACACCGAGTGTATAAAACACACATAATGGGAGGCATTAACCTAAAAACACTAATAAGTACAAATTAATACCTAATGAACATCATATAATATATAAATAAAACAAATACTATAATTCATGTAATTTTATATATAAAACATGGGATCTAAATAAATACCCAAGATAAGAAACTCCTATAATAATAAATCCATAAACATCTGTTAACTCCACACCACATACCAGTATTGACCAACCCGATCACTAAATACATCCTAAAAATCTATAAAAACATGGTACACAATATAGGGGTTATCATATTGGTATACTTATTTGGATCCTCCCTAAAATCTTTTATTTAAATATGGAAGAAGAATACTAAATCCTTGTTTAAGAAAATGAAACTAACTCAAAATCTATACCAATTCATCTACTACCCAAATATTGGTTATATGAATGTTGATTTAATAATTTCATTTGATTTCTCATTGATTTTTATGGTCAAAAGATCACCAATTTTTTATAATAATTATGTTACTTTAAGTGAATTTGAGGATTAATGTTTTTTAAATATTTATTTTATTTTCTCTATAATTTTGGAAGCAATTTAGATGATTTTTTTGTATTATGTACATTTTATAGATTTTTAGAATCACTATTCATAACCCTATGTATAAGGAGAATGTATGGTTTATCAACCTAAATTATGATAAGAAACACTACTTATTATACCTTATGTTTGGAGTAAACATTAGAATTGGGAATCTAACTTTTTTGAAGAACCCTACATTTGTGGATTTAATGTATGGTTAGTTAACCTACCATTTGGAATCAATAGTATATTGTATACCATACTTTTTTAGATTCCATATACAGAGAAATACCTATGTTAAAGAATCCATTTGTGGAATTTGAATTCTAGATATTTTTTGAGATCTCAAAAATAGTTTTACATGAGTAAATATCTCATATAAATTCTATTCTTAGACCAATTGAAAGGCTCTACAATAATGGGTTAAATCATTCCCATTTCTAAGGGAAGTTATGATTTTAAGTGGGTGTTTTAAATTAAAATTTCAAACATGCTTTATATTTTTAAGATCATAATTTATCTGGACATAATTTGAGATCTTCTTAACTAGAATAAAATCATATTTATTATTTATTGTCAAGGGTTTTTATATTAAAAATGAGAGTTAATAATTGAATATTTATGAAAAACACCCATTTTATCTAAATTTTCAAAATAATTTTTTTTAATTTCATCAAGTATCTACGAGATTAATTATTTTACATTTTTACTACTATTTATATTTGTTGATTAATATTATTCAACTTATTGAATCATTTTCAAGACTATAATTTGGAGAAATACACATTTCAATATTATTCTATGCATATATCCTACTGATAAAAAATAATTTGGAGACTCTATGATTTTATGTTATTTTATAAATAATTCTATAGTTTCTTAAATATGAATTTTATATGAAGTATATCTAATATTACTTTAAAGATCTATTATTTTATCAGTTGTGGAGGTAAATGTGTGTTGAACTTGTTTATCAATAATCACTATATTTTTTTCTATTGGATTGTCTTATTCTCTCTATAATTTGTGTTTTTATGGTTCCTTTTAAAAGAACCAGATGAACTAATAAAATACTTGTTGTAAGGTTTCAACTTCCTACATTCAGTTATAGAGGTCCTTGGTAAAATGAAATATTTAGTGAAAATAACTATGATCATAGAGAGAGATTTGGTGGAGTGGACTAGTAAATATTTGTTCCCTGAAAACTATAAAAATTATTGTGTTATTTTCTTTATTATTATTTTACTAAATATTCTCTAAGAAAAGATAATTTCATCACTTTCCAAATAAAAAATGGGGATTACTTTTAAATTATTAAAGTGTTTTTAAAAAGGACACAATTCACCACCCACTTGCATATTAGTGTTTATTAAGAACAATAATTAATATCAAAGGATTTATATTTTAATAATCATATTAAGCTCTTTAAAGATTTATCCAAAGGTCTCTGTGAATAAAATATACCTATGGATGAACTTAATGAGGGAATGTATATGATATGGGAACCATATTTCAATAGAGAAAACTATAGACGTTGGAAAGTCTATATGACTATATATTTAAAGAACATATGATTAAAAGTTAATATGAAAGTTGTTAATCCTTATGAAATCCTCAAATAAGAACTAGAAAATAAGGATTCTATGAAGGAAACTGAATATGATTTAAATTCTTAAGTTACGAATGTTATCACATGAAAAATTGGTCCTGATGAGTTTAATCATGTTTCTTAATGTGTTAATAACTTTGAAATGTGGAAGAAAATAAATATTCTTATAAAGGGAATTAAAATATCAGGAAACTGAGGTAAAAAACTACTTAATGAAAATTGGATACTTTCAGGATGTATGATAGAGAATGAATTTTACAAATAAATAGAACATTGAATTAAATAGTCAATAGTATTACTTACTTGGGAACTAAAATTCTAAAAACCATACCATATGCTGAAATTATTTAGAGTTTTACCCTATAAGTGGAATGGAATCTCTACTTCTATCATAAAATACACACCTATCAAATGTCTGGCATAAAGGAATTTATTGGTACATTAATGATGTATGAATCCCAAATAAAAACTAAAGCAGATGATTACAGAATGATCAAGAAGGAGAATAATGCCCTCAAAGTTAATGTTTCAAAAGGATAAAAAATGATTAAGGAGGATGGTATATCGTTAAATTATTCTAGTTTTTTCAAACATTGGATATGAACTGGATCACTTAGAGAGAAGATTCAGTAAGTTTTGCAAGATGAATAAATGTTTCAAGAATTAATTCAATGATTCCCAAAAAATAATGGCCATGGATTTGAAGAAGTCTAATGCTATGAATATAATAAAATTGGGTATATCAGACCTGATTTCTCATTGCTAAAATAGGAGAAATGCAGAATGGAAAATAAATAGAAGAAGTAAAAAACGGAAGATGATTACAAGAACAAAGGAAATAAGTCTATGAAGGATACATGGAGTGTTTTTGAAGACTATAAAATCTATTTAATTTCTAATTTTGAAAAGGAGAAATCAAATCTAAAATAAAATATGTTCTTTATAGAAAAAGAAGATGAGGTATAATCATACTACTATTCTTATTATAATTTTAAAATTTATTCAAGTGCCAAATATTATGAATAGTATTCTATTCTTTAGGAAAAATATAAATCCCTATTAAAAAAGAAAACATCCTTAATGAATATCCATAATACTATATTTAGTGAAAAATATTCCCTCCAAAAACATCACCTATATTAGAAGAAAAATTAAGTGAATATTATTTAAGATTCACCGTGTAAGAAATTATAATTATATAAATACGGGATAAATTAAAATACATCTAAAATGATTCTAGCATATTAACTAATGGAGAATAATATTAAACAAGATTCTTGGAAACAATTTTTACAAAAAAGAAAGATATCGAATTTTCAATAATGGTTAAAAACCTAATTTATATAGGAACTATTTTCTTCCGAGCTTGGAGAACCACAACATTTATAGGGTTACTTTTTTTTATATGGAATTAAAGGATATTATGATAACAACTATCATTTGATGAATCCTCATATTAGTGGTGTACACAAATATTTTATTACTAAAAAATTATCTAAAGTTAATTCTTTAATTTTTTTTTAAAAAATTAGACAGATTGTTTTCTAAGGCATTTATTGGATGAAATTTTGGGACCCAAGATAATTTGGGCACCAAAAAAGTATTTTTTTGATATTTTTGTAGGATAAAAGATTATTGGACAGAAGTGTATTATTGTACATGGATAGTGGCTGCTCAAGACACATGTGTAGTGAATTTTCAAAATTTCATGAACTATCCAATGTATATGGAGTCTTGATTATCTCTGGAGATAATTATAAAGGAAATATATTTGGAGTTTGATTAGTGGGAGATCCAAAAAAACATGACCAATAAATTTCTCTATATTCAAGGGTTGGAGTATAATCTGATAAGTATTTCTCAACTTTGAGATGATGTATTTTATATTGATTTTTATAACAATTAATATTCTTTATTTAAAGATAACCCAATTATATTTAGAGAGACTAGAGATGAAAATGTTTATAATTTTGACCTTAATTATTTATGTGAAAAAAAAGTTAATTATTTAACTAATGAAATAAATGAATCCTAGATATGTAATAAGAGACTTGGATATTATAATATATTTTACATATCTAAGTTATATAAGAATTTCTTTTCCAGATATTCCCAGTATTAAGTTTGATCTAAATTAACTTTGTGATGCATACCAAATAGGCAAGAAACACAAGTCGTATTTTAAATACATTAATAAGGTTGCTACTTGTAAACCTTTAGAAATCATCCACATGGATTTGATTGGGCCATATAGAGTAGAAATATTCAATGAAATATTATTTTATTTTGTTTTATTTGATGATTTTTCCAGATTTACCTAATTTTATTTATTAAAATTTAAAAGAGAATATTTGTTTTGTTAGCTTTTGAACAAAATTTCAAAATAAAAAAGATTTAAAAATAATTTCATTAAGAATTGATCATGGAGGATAGTTTGAGGATCATAAATTCAATTATTTTTCTCAAACTTTGGTATTAAACATACATTATATTCTAAAATAAATAATAAATAGAGTTAGTTTATAGAAATAATAAATAGGACTATTCAATAAATGAAAGGAATTATATTGAATGAATATAGCACTACGAAAAAATATGGTAAGTTTTATCCAAAGGATTAAAAATACATATTTCT
This sequence comes from Viscum album, assembly GCA_963277665.1. Lineage (NCBI taxonomy): Eukaryota > Viridiplantae > Streptophyta > Magnoliopsida > Santalales > Viscaceae > Viscum > Viscum album. The sequence goes on along the minus strand of OY728125.1, from coordinate 736,552,234 downwards.
CAGATATTCTCCTTATTCTAAATATTTTAGAGTGTTTCATAAAAAAGTCAAGGATATTTGAAGAATATTTTTATGTTATGTTTAATGAAATAAATCCATTTTATAATAGTAAAATTCAAATCGCTAAATTCACTGATCTTTGAATAACTTGATACTTGAATCTTTTAAATATGTTTTTGAAAAAAAATTTATAATATTATTAGAATCAATATAGTTTAGAAGAATATGAAACTCTATAACATGAAAGTATCTTACCTAGAAAAGATGTAACCTTAAAGGAAAATCATTTTGAGACTGTTATAAGAGACTTAGATAAAGGAGTTACGACTAGAAGAAGAGTAGGGAATCTAGTTAAGTTGTCTTCCTTCCTGTCCCATTTGACCCTAATACCATAGAATAAGACTTTGAGTATTAGAGTTGGATGAAATCAACATTTAAATAATTAAAATATTTTAAGAGAATTAATGTTTGTGAATTAGTTGATAGGTACTCGAACCATCCAGTTATAGGAAACAAATGAATATTTAGAAATAAGAAAGATGATAAAGGAATAATTTCTATGAATAAATATAGGACACTTTATAAAGGTTATAACCAGGATGAATAAATAGATTATTAAGATGTTTTACCCGGTTTCTAGGCTAGAATCCATTAGAATCTTGTTGAACTATTCATAAAATATGAATTTTAAACTATAATAGACGGATTTTAATTCTGAATTTTAAATGGTTATTTAGTAGATAATATTTATGTTGAAAAATATCTTGGTTTTTACATCCATAATATACCAAATTCCATTTTTAAACATACCAAAACACTTTATGTCTGTAAACAAGCACCAAGGTCTTGGTATGAAAGATTGAGATCTTTTTTTTTGATAAATGGTTCTTCAGTGTGGTTAGAAGATCATAATATTTTGAATAAAAAAAATATTCTTTTGATATTCTATTAGCTAAAATATATTTAGATGATGATATTTTTTATTCTACTAGTCAAACTATTTATAATGATTTTTCAAACCTTATGTAAAAGGAATTTGAAATGAATATGATGGAAGAACTAAATTTCTTTATTAGATTTAAAATTTATCAAAAATACATTGGAAATGTTTTGAACCAAATTAAATATAATATTTATTTATTAAAAAAGTTTATACTTGAAAAAAAACAAGTCATATGAAAATGCCACTCATAAAAAGGTAAAAATTGATATGGATAAAGCTAGAAAACTAGTAGGAAATAAGTTATAAAGGAGTATGATTGGTAATCTGGTATATCTAACTGATAATAGACCATAAATTATGTTTTCTATTTACCTTCATTAAATATTTCGATCAAACCTAATGTAATCCCATATTATTATTGTCAAATGGTATTTTAGATATTTAAAATAAACTATTTTCCTATATTTACTTCATCTAAAAACTTATGGTTTTAATTTAATTTCATATTCAGATGCTGATTTTGGAGAGTATAGATTATATAGAAAAATCACCTTAAGTATTTCAACTTTTATGGAATTCACTGTTTTTATGGGCTAGTAAAACTATCATTCAGTTGCATTTTCAATAGCTAAGATATAATATATATCTGCTGGTAGTTATTATGAACAAGTGTTGTGGATGATGGTCACACTTTTGTATATTAGAATTAAATTGAATCATATTCCCAGTATATTTGATAATACTAGTGCTATTAATATTTTTAAAAATCCCATGAGTCACTCTAGAAATAATCATATTGATCTCATACATCATTTTATAAGAGATCATTTCCATAAAGGGGATACATATTTATAATTTTTGAATACATAGTATCAAAAATATTGTCACCCATTCTCTTTTTTCCCATTTTAAATATTTCAAAATTGATTTTTTTCATTATAAGTTGTAGGGGAAAGAAAAATACACCCATAACTCAATGAAAATGATCATAATTTTCCAAAACCTTGAATTTTCATCCATATATTGAATGATATTTTCTTATGTATTAAATACTAACAATGATATAAAGTAATTAAATGGATAAAGATACAAATTTTATGGGGGTATAAATCATTCCCACATCAATATATTCCATATTATCAATAGAAAAGGGAGATAAATTTTATGGACTACATCATACTGTTCATTGATGGGGTTGATCTTAGAATCATATGACCACCTATTCAGGAAAAATATGATTTAGAATATTTGATAGTTTTAGGTTTTGAAACATGAAGATACTCATGGATTTTTTTTAATTTTCTAAAAATATTTCATAAATTTAAGCATAAAAGTGTATCTAATAATATAAAAAAGGTTGGGGGAATTCCCATTTTAACTAAAATATTAAGAGAAAGATTGGTTGAAGAGATTATCTATAGGATCTGTCACAAAATGGAATATACTATTCAAGAAGTTTTTAATGAAATATTTTCCACACACAAGGGTGGTTAAACAAGATAATTTCTTGTAAAATATAATAAAAAAGTATGAAAAATAAACTTTTGATGCTTGATAATGTTTTAAATAGTTGTTGAGGAAGTCCCTAAATCATGGATTGAATCTATGGGTTCAAATTCAAACCTTTTACTATGTATTATGGTCTAATGGGAGATAAATAATTAATGTTTCTATATATGGATATATTATATAGAAAAAACACTAATAGAATCCGGATATTTTTTATAAGATATTAAATATTGCGATCTAATGGAAAATTCATTGAGGTGATGAGCTTCTCACGATGATTGAGTGATGATGAAGGGAATCTTGACCCCTGCCTCATCAATATGGGATGGGATTGATGCTACTTCCTCCATGGAGGTTTCTAATTCCACTTAATGATTCTACCTATTTATATATTTGAATAATTTTACCACCTTGTCTAGAATATAATTTTTCCTAAGGTTCCAAGGTTATAAAATGATCAATTGAATGTTTTGATCTCACCAAAAAAAATTTATAGAAGATTCATTCATGCTTGAACTATATTTGGTGGTCCAGTTTGGTCATCATGGGAAGTTCACTGAGGATTTAAATAAATATTTCAACAATTTTTGGTGTTTAAAGGACTAATCCATGATTGAGTTTCTTTATCCATTCTAAATGCTCATTGAGTTCTTCATCTATGAAGATTTAGCATATGATTTGTCTAGATATTTTTTCCTTTTTAAATATTTCTAGTTTTATCTCCTTGAGTGGTCCTTTGACTTCCACTTAAAGCATGATACACCCTCCATCACATTATCTATATAGACCCTAGGTTTTTACCTAACCATTGATAATCCACCAATTCTTAGTTTGATAGTTAATACACCAGGGTGATAGATTTTCGCAGACCAACACTCAAAGACCCCCCAATCAATATATCATCCCTCAGATCTGTATCAAAATCAGTATATCAAATCCTCTTATGAAGTTATTTGGATTTAAATTGAAGGTGAATATCATTATTACCAGGATATTATTTTTAATCATGGGTTAATTTTTTATTATCCTATAAATTAAAAGGGAATCTCATTTCTATCTACCAATGGATAGAATGTAGATGAATCAAACAGTCATTTGGTGTAACCTTGGGCTCGATGGTATAATAGATTACCCTAACTATGAAATTCTCTCAAAATGAAATTGAGACAGTGAAATATGGTGACATTGGCTACCACATCTCTGTTGGATATTAGTGGAATACTAATACTATATAGGGTAAAATACATCTTCATGAGGTAATTGAGTCCCAAGGGCCTTTTCCTGGTGATTTTTTTTCTCTACTCTTATAGATGAAAGGAATTTAATTGTTTTAGTCTTCATAGTTCCATAAAAGGTCTTAATATGATTTATTAGGAAGATCTATCATGAAATTTAATAATGTTATAGATCCCTAAGGAGGCCATCTTCTATTGGTTTTTCTTGAGCAACACCCTAGTTAGTCATTTGAGAAACTTCCTAGAATGAAGGTTAGGGATTCAGATGTAATAGAAGTTTTGAATTTTTTATATAATCAGAATACTAAAACATATTCTATGAAATATTTGGTGGAGATATATATTTAATGGGTAGGGTATAGTGAAGAAAGTTCCATCTATCACCTAATTATGATGTAGGATGAATAAATTTTTTATAGTTTCACCTATGACCATTGAGGTTGACCTAGATAAAACCGTATATTTCTCATATAGTTTTAATATTTATAATCAATTCAAGATTTTCGGTAATGGTTAAATCCCAATCAATGAAAATAAGGGTTGGAAAATAGACTTTCCTAGGTGGAAGAATAATAAATTTAGGGCCAAACCTATTGGATCTGTCTTTCCATAAGATATTTTAAGATAAGAAGGACTAGGAATCTCTCCTACTGATGATTGTTGAGGTGAGGATTTTACATCATAGGTCACATATATTATTGAAGAGGAGTTTTGGGAAAAATAAATATAATGTTTAGAAATTAAAAAGGGAAAAATTATAGAATACGTAGGATACTATCCTATGATTATTTGAAAGAAAACCATAGGGTGAAATGACTATTCTTATCTAACTAAACCGATGGTGAAATGATCAATAGGGAAATCCAAAGGCTCCAAGATGTTTGGTCTGAAAAATAAATAACCTGATATTGAGGATAATTAGGCTTATACTATTATGAACGAGGACCCTTTGAAATTTTACAGGACTATAGTAGGTTAAGTTAATCTATAAATAGGAGGGTTGATGGAAGGAGAAAGAAGATTCACCTACTATGGAATTTATTCTACAATCCAAGGAGGAGATATTGGAAGAGGTTCTTCGCATTTAGTAACCAAAGGAAGACATTAAAATGATGTTTGAAAAAATACATAATGTTAATATCAATAAAAATATGGTATATATAAAAAATTATGATCATATTTGGGTTCATGGATTAAATTAAGGGAACATTAATATAAAGGGGTTTATTACAACCTGTGATAGGTTGGATTTTATCTTTAATGATATCTTCTATGAATAGATGGAGTGTGAAATGTTTTTTATTGACTAATTTCTTCAAAGGGAAAAGGGTTAAACCATTTTAAATTCCTTTCAGAATGGATCAATGTCCTTAATTATGGTTTAATCTCTAGTATTCTATTTCATGTTTTTTTAGGTTACTATTCAACCCTTAAAAGTTGATTTTTTTTAAATTGTAAAAAATTGGATCATAGGAGGAAAATTCATTAAGTCGTGATGATGAGATTATTTCACTATGTAAATGAGATGGTTTATTTATTATATCAAGTGAAAACCCTAACTTAGAAATTATAACCATACCTTTTAATGAACTACATTGTTGAGTTTTGATGGAATTGATAAAGGGCATGTTTTTTAGTAGAGGTAAATCTAGAGTTTATATTTTTGGATTTGGACAAGGTTGTATACTTTTTAGTGTCTCTATCTGTATTTAAATAAGGTTTTTGATATTATGGGATTCATAAAAAAATATGAGGATATATCTCTAGTTTTATTTAGAAATATTAAACTTAATAAGGTTTATATATAAGAAATGAAACACTTTATATAACACTAATGGGTACCTAATGAAGTAATCAATGGTTTTTTACCCTTGGTTTAACCACTTGGTGAACAATGGAGGATGACTAGGTACTTAGTAGAACCAAAATGAGTTTTTTAAAGTGGTTAACAATCAATATTTTATGTTTAACTATATTTAAACTAAGGTTTCAAGGGAACCTAAGAGGGGTCATTTCAAACTAGCCTCTCACCCTATCTTCTTTATTTTATTTTCCTTTTAACCCACATTGAATATATTATGGTTTGGGTGATTGTTCCTCACCATATTGAGATAAATTCACTTTATCTTCTCTAATTCCACCTTCCACATTTTCTTCCTCTAATTTTGGGATATGTTAGTTAAAAAATCAATGTTGAATTATTTTCACACATGGTGAAATCTACCCTTAATAATGGTTACGATAGCTATAAGATTCCGGGATATGATGAATTCACCTTTATATGTTCCATTTTAATAAAGGAAATTCATTCATTGATTTTTTCTTATATTTTTATTGAATTAGGACTAAATTGATTTCAAATTGAGTTAAGACAATTTGGGTTTTTATCATAGGTGATTGAGAGTTTTTTATGAGAAGTTTTCACTTCCTTTACCAGGGTTTTTATTAATAATATGAATCCTTATTAAGTTTTATTCCAATCCAATAGAAGAATAAATTATGGAAGATTACTTATCCTTGAGTTTTAGTACAACGGTTATGAAAATCTTCAGAGGTGGAAGGTCTTCCAAGTGTTATTATCTTATAATTGGAATGTATTGGTTAATGGTCCCAATGTTGTGAAAATGGAAGTTATGGGTTTATTGATTGGATTCTTTGATGGTACTACACTAAATTCTTCTTCTCATAGTTGATAAATAAAGTGTTTATGTATAAGAGTCATTCAGGAAAATTTAATGGAAAATTTCACTATTTATTGGATGTTAATGGTTATTTTCCAATTTCTAGAGGTGATCAGTTATCACCACGGTTCAATGGTAGGATACCCATAAAAATCAAAAGTTAGTGATACCATATGACTGGATGAGACCCATAATATAGTTTGGGTGGATACACTTGAACATGTGTATTATGACATAGAACAAAGTATTCTAATGTTGATGGTAATTACTAATTTGTAAATATTTTTAGCTTCTAATTATAATGAAAATGGAAGTAGCGTTCTCCCCATGATGAAGGTATCATGTCTAAAATAAATAAATCAATGCGTTCTTTCATGATTTATTAAATTTTATTCTTTTCTAAATTCTTATAAGAGTATTGTTGTGAGTGTATGTGAGGAGGTTGACTTGGTGTGGAGAAATTTTTGTCTTCCAATAAAAAATATTTGGGCGAGTCCTTTCAAAAAGGAATTTCTTTAAGATATGTTTCCACTATATTTCATCTTCTATAGGATGACTTCTGGTGTTTGGGGTTTGATGGATTCCCACAAGTTGTATCAGATCTTCTGGCTGACTTGACAAATTAACCATCACACTAAGATAATATTCCTTTTCTATAGATGTTTTTCAATTTAGTGATAGATTATTAGTATCAAAAGGAATGATTTTAGAAGAAGGTAATGTTCGGGTATGTCACAATCCAAGCCAGGGCATCATCCAAACCAACGCCCGACTCAGTTCATGGCAAGGCATGAAGGGTGTTTCCTATCCCCATGGGCTGGCACAAGTGCCCGAGTATCATAAATAAAGAGTGGGAACAATTTACCAAAATTTATATGTAGTAAAAAACCAATAATAATCAATACACCAAAACTAAAAATTCAAATAAAAAAACCTTAAAAAATTTTCAGGATTGAGTTACAAGGTTTAAGTCAAAACCAAATAAGGATATAAAAAAAGGAACCACAAGTCCCCCACAAAAACCACCACATAGCAAGGGGTAACCACCCTCAAGCCATCTTCACAACACCACACCAAGACAAACCTCTAGATACCTAAACCACCATATCCAAAAGCCTTTACCTTACCTATGTCAAACATTACCAAGTCTAATTACACCCAAAAGTGTAAGTAGGGTGTGAGCCTAAGCCCAATAGGATGCCACCCAATACAAGATTTCATGCTATAATATTATAAGAAAAATATCTTGAATATTTTTATAAAAAGGATATTATAGTAAAAATTATAAGGAAAGAAACATTAAATGAGAAAAAACTTTAAAGAAAACAAAATTTCTTCTAAAATAACTAAAAAAATACACTATATACTGATAGTAACTGAAATATAGACAATGATGAATAGTAAGAGGAAATACCCCTAGGCACTGGATAGAAATGGGACCCTATGTACCTTGTATCACATTGAAATGTGGTATAAAAACCATGACCAACAAGTTTCACATACACGAGCCACTAGATAAGAGAAACATCCAAAATTCTAGTAGTGTGAAATCATCATCCATCTTTATTTAGTGTTGTCATCGTCAATCCCGCTAAGTGAAACCAGGCTGTAGCCACTTCCAAATAACTAGCATACTAGTCATATTCCACCCACTTAGATTCCCAGGTTTCCCTTTTTTTTCTCAATTAAGTTTCACATGTCACATAACACCACTTATACATTTCATCAACCAAACAAGGCATTATACATCGCATTCCACCACATGCACACCCAAATTCTATTTTAAAATCATATACACACTAAAATAATTTCCAAATATGTTTCACAACTCTTAATTAATTTAATAAATGATTTAAAAAATTTATAAAACAATTTCAAGTAACTCTACAAATATTTTACACCAAAAATGCACACAAATTCCTCTTTTAAAATCAATCACACACCAAATCCATATCAAAACTTGATTATAAGCCCTTATATAATTTAATAAAATAATTTCAAAATTTATAAAACACTACCAAGGGACACAAAAAGGTTTTACACATGATACAAACCCAATTCCACATAGAAACACCACTTTAAAATCAAAAAATATTTAATTCTATCAAAAAACACTTTTTCACGACTCACAATAATCAAGGAATATGATAAATTTCTCAAGAAAGAAAAATAAATTCACCAAATAATGTTTATAAAAGGAACCACCTACCTTTGGTGTCAAAATTCCCAAAATCGGTGCAAATATCTAACCGCACCACAATAACGAAAAAGAAAAACATAATCATGAAGATCGAACCCAAAAATCCAAGATTAAACCCTAGGAATAAAACCCATAATTGTTGAAAAAATAGAACCCAAATAAATAGTGAAGAAACCCTAAAAATAAGGACGAAACAAGGGAGAAATCCACTTACTTGAAGGATCTGGAAGTTTCCACACTAAATCCCTTTAAAAAATGGGCATCCAAGGGAGCTTGAGGGAGAAAGGAGGCATACTATGGATGAAAATCCCAAGCGGGGAAGAAGATGGATAGAATAGGGTTAAAATCCAGAATGGAAAAAATGGTAAAATTAAAATTTTTAATGAGCTGGACATCGCGCAGAGTTAGTCTGCACGGTTTAATAAACCATGTGGAAATAATTCACACACTCTATTTAGAGTGAAAGGTTACTTGGAAGGAGGTTCAAAAATGTGTAGTAGCTGTGCAGTAGGATCTACATTCTATCGCATAGTTACCTAGGTTGGGTTCACAGTTTATACTAATCTTGCGCCAACCGTGTTCCTAGGTTTATCCACCCAAAATTTTCCATTTTTCTCCAAAACTCAAAAAGGAACCTAGGGGGGAATATATAGATCAAAAATAAAAAGGAAAATATATAAAAATAAAAATATGTATGTGATAATTCTTCCCACCATGAAAACTTTCACCCTCGTAAAGTCAAATTGAATCTTGATAGGAAAATAAAAATAGATACTCTTCCTCAACCCACGAATTCCATTCCCAAGCCTTATGCACATCACTCCCATGCTATAAAAAGACACAGACCAATAGAATGAACTTCCCATGAAGCATATTATCTTGGGAATAAACTATCCACATTGTCTGTTCAAGCACTTTTAAATTGGGCTCTATCTCCAAATCTTCCCAATTCAACACATGAGATGGATCCAGATTATATTTCTTCAATTTAGAGACATTAAATACATTATGAATTGATGTCAACTAAGAAGTAAAATCTAACTTTTATGATACCTTTCCAATCTTAGTGATTTCAAAAGGTCTGACATACCACACTATTAGCTTTCCCTGATTTTCCAAATGACGATGATCCAACCAAGGTTATACTTTCAATAAAACCCATTCAACCATAGAAAAATCAAGATCTTGATGCCTCTGATCAACATAAGATTTTCGGTCACTCTGATCTATCAATAACGACTTCCTAATCAACTTGACCTTCTCTAATGTCTCTTTCACAAGGCTCAGTAAAAAAAGTGAGGTCTCGCTAGCCTCATCCGAACATAAAAGTGTCCAACATGGCTGACCAAAAAGTGCCTCAAATGGAGCCATTCAAATTGAAGATTGGTAACTATTATTTCAAGAAATTTCAACAAACCCCAAATGGCTATCCCATGATCCTCCAAAATCTAAAACACAAGTATGATGCATGTATTCCAAAATATGATTTTCCTGCTCCATCTGACTATCCGTTTGAGGATGGTATTCCATACTCATATTAATATGTGACCCCAATTCATTTTTAAATCTTTATAGAATTTAGAGGTATAATGGGGGTCTCTATATGAAACAATCACTGACAACACATCATGAATCCTTAGCACCTCTTGAACATACAATGGGCCTAGCTCATCCAATTTCAGTGAATATTTCATCAGAATGAAATGGGATAATTTGGTCAAATGGTCAATTACCACCTAGATGGAGTTCCTTCCCCAAGTTTTATGATGAAAGACAATAATTAAATTGTTTCCGAAGCTTTCAACGGGGTACATGTATCCATCTGTGAGGACGCAAAACTGTTGCCCCGCATTCTCTCTTTCCAAAGGCGGGCGACATCCATTCCTTATTCAGGGACGTTTGCTCCTTGATCGAAACAAGATGATGGGATGTCGGTTCTTCCTTCCGTGGATTCCTCCTCGGAACTCATCCCCTAGTCCGAGTCTCCCTTATAGATTTAATACATTGTTCGCGAATCTCATTCCTAGTGCCATATCTTCATGGATGCTGGTTAATTACACTACTTTCGTCAAGACATTACCTGGGATATTGACATGGTAGCGACCTTTGGTTGGAGTAGATGACAAGATCAGGCATGTCGGGGCATCTCTTGGTGCGTGGACATTGGGGAACATGTATTCTTTCTCATAAGAAGGCATCTCAAGGGTACAAAACCCGAGGTGTACCATGTAGAATGCGGGGAATCACACGCCATAGGAATGTATCTGAGGTTTTCCTAAGCTTCCCATGTTTAACATAGGGTCTACTGTGAGTTTAACGTCTTGTAGAGATGGAATGAGAGTGATCTGGATGTCCCATAGATATGGATCGGATTGGTACATCCCAAGGAGGGAACACCTGAAAGATGGATGGATCAGAACTCTCGATGAGGACAGATCTGAGTTGGTGCGCCCCATGGAGGGGATATGTCACACTGTAATGGCTGATCTGAAAACCACTGAGGGCGGATCAGAGAGAGTGCACCCCATAATGGGGGACATCATGGTTTACCATTGGCTGGGATTGAACCTAATAAAGGTTTCCTACGTACCCTATGTAGACGACAGGGATCAAAACCCACATAGTTTGAAGGGGTGATGAATCGGGGTGTACACAAAGGACAACGACCCGAAGACATGATGGGGATTACGCGTGGATAGAGGCCCAGGTACTGCTAGGAGCAGTGAAGAAATGGATGACATGATCCCACCAAGATGTGGCGGCCCGGGTAAGAATCAGGATGAATGATGGAGAGTTGAATGAAGTGTAGGGGGAATGAAATGGGACCATCTCAAGGGTGATGGTGAAGTTGGCCTTGAGCCTCGAAGAGACTTCCTACGTATCCCCATGGTAGGGAATCAAAGTCCACGTAGTTCGGTTGGACGACAGGACACCTGAGGAGGTGGCCCATGAGAATGGATGCATGGATGGGACCTGGAGGAAGTGGAACCTTGGGTTGGGGCATGACCTTCCCGAGACACATAGGCTCGAGGGAGAGATCAGGATAAGACAAGAGTGATGGTATTGAGCCTCAGAGAGGCTTCCTACGTATCCCCATGGCAGGGAATCAAATACCACGTAGTTCATCTGATGATGGCTTACCGCTGAATGAGGTGACAATAGATTACCACCGAATGAGGTGACAATGGATTACCACTGAATAAGGTGACATTGGATTACCATTGAATGGAGGTCCACAGTTTAACGTCGTGTGGGACGTGGGTGAACCAATGTGAAGGGGGTTGGAATGACTGGGTGGTGGTATTGAACCTCGTGAGGCCTCCTACGTAACATGCCTTGACATGGATCAAAGTTCCCGAAGTTAGAGATGGGTGTGTCGACAAACCGATGTGAAGATGGACCTTGGTCCAATGGGTGATGGGCTTGGACCTCATGAGGCTTCCTACGTACCATGCCTTGACATGGATCAAAGACCACGTAGTTCAGGATGGGCGTGTCAGCGAACCGATGTGAAGATTGACCGGGGGTCCGATGGGTGATGGTCTTGGACCTCGTGAGGCTTCTTACGTACCATGGCTTGACATGGATAAAAGACCACGTAGTTCAGGATGGGGGTGTCAGTGAACCTACGTGTAGATAGACCAGGGTCCAATGGGAGTTGGGCTTGAACCTCATGAGGCTTCCTACGTACCATGCCTTGACATGGATCAAAGACCACGTAGTTTAGGATGAGATGGGAATACAGTTTAACATCATGTGGGAAGGGGGTGAACCGATGTGAAGGGGGTCGGAATGACTGAGTGGAAGGATTGGACCTCGTGGAGGCTTCCAACGTACCATGCCTTGACATGGATCAAAGACCACATAGTTCAGGGTGGGGTGTGTCTGTGAACCAATGTGAAGATGGACTGGGGGTCCGATGGGTGTCGTCAGTGAACCAACGTGAAGGTGGACCTTGGTCCAGGTGGATGATGGGCTTGAACCTCAGGGAGGCTTCCTACATACCATTCCTTGACATGGATCAAAGACCACATAGTTCAGTATGTGGCTTGTTGGAGAATCGATGTGAAGATGGACCAGGGGTCTGATGGGTGTTGTCAGCGAACCGACGTGAAGGTGGACCTTGGTCCATGTGTATTATGGGCTTGAACCTCATGGAGGATTCCTACATAACATTCCTTGACATGGATCAAAGACCACATAGTTCAGGATGGGGCCTGTCGGTGAACCGACATGAAGATGGACCGGGGGTCCGATGGGTGTTGCCAGTGAACCGATGTGAAGGTGGACCTTGGTCCATGTGGATGATAGGCTTGAACCTCATGGAGGCTTCCTACATACCATGCCTTGACATGGATCAAAGACCACATAGTTTAGGATGGGGCCTGTTGGTGAACCGGCGTGAAGATGGACTGAGGGTTCGATGAGTGTCGTCAGCGAACCAATGTGAAGGTGGACCTTGGTCCAGGTGGATGATGGGCTTGAACCTCAGGGAGGCTTCCTACGTACCATGCCTTGACATGGATCAAAGACCACATAGTTTAGGTTTATAGTTTAACGTCATGCGGGATGGGGGCATTGGTGTTAGGGTCGGTGCTTATTCTAAGCCCATGTGAGTCGTGCTCGGTGTGAGAAACAAGAGGCAGCAGAGACCTGACGATCACGTCATGAAGGGTGCGTCCGTGGGAAGTGAAGAGGGAATTACATGTTGGGAGGCCCATGGTGCTGGGACTTACTCCATGATGGAGGCCAGTGGTGGTTGTGGCTTACTCCGGGATGGAAGCCTGTGTGCCACTATGGAACAACAATGGTGAATGGGGCATACGCAAGGAAGCTGCCCGGGTGCCGCTATGGAACGGTATTGGTGAATGGGGCTTATGCAAGGAAGCTTCCCAGGTGCCGTTATGGAACAGAAATGGTGAATGAGGCTTATTCAAGGAAGATTCCCTGGTGCCGCCATGGAGCGACAATCATGGATGGGGCTTACGCAAGGATGCTGCTCGTGATGTCTTCCTCATGTCTGGCCATGAGGGCATCCCAACCCATGGGTGGGTTGAGGCCTTCACCTATGCACTAGCGCCCAAGAAGGATAATGCCAAGGATGTTAGAATCAGTCTGAACAAATGGAGATGAAAAGTGTAAATCACATTCACAACATTCGAAACACGGTGAGGGCGGCGTGACGATGGAGGATGACTGTTGACCATGGCGGAAACACAACATCCATATCGTGTTATCCTGAAGTGAGGAAAAACAAACGAGGGTCGAATGTTGACTGTGTTTGAAACACAGGACCTGACTCAAAGTGTTGTCCAAAGTCTTCCAGGGCATTGTCCCAGGACGATAGGTGAGCCGATGTAGCATGGGACCAGGCCGTTAGGGGGTCCCTTCAGACATGAAAGAGAATGAAGATCCGAATGAAGGACACGCAAAGTGTGGACTGGAGTGATGGAATGTTTGGATGGATTCCAACACTCTTGAAATTATTCCACTGTAATCATGGCATTAGGCATCTTATGCTTGGTGCATAAGGCATCTCTTTTTTGGTGCAAGAGGCATCCTATGATTGGAACATAGGGTATACTACAATTTAGAGTCATGTAGAGAGGACTGTTGGAATCTCATACTTGAAGCATAAGGAATATCTTGTATAGGGAAAGAGGCATCCTATAATTTGTTAGATAGGGAGTACTACAATTTATAGTCATGTAGATAGGACTGTTAGTCATCTTATGCTTGGAGCATAAGGCATCTCTTGTTTAGGACAAGAGGAATCCTATCATTTGTTAGATAGAGAGTAATACAGTTTAGAGTCATGTAGATATGACTATTGGCATCTCATGATTGGAGAATAAGGCATCTATAGTATAAGGCAAGAGGCATCCTATCATTTGTTAGATAAGGAGTACTACAGTTTATAGTCAAGTATATAGGACTGTTAGGCGTCTTATTCTTGGAGCATAAGGAATCTCTTGTTTAGGCCAAGAGGCATCCTATCATTTGTTAGATAGGGATTACTATAGTTTAGAGTCATGTAGATAGGACTATTGGGAATAAGGTGCATGGGAATGGTTGGTGTTGGGACTTATGCAAGGGTGTCCCTTTCTAGTTCGACCCGGCATAGGAGCCAAGTGATAGGGTTTGGAAGAGTTTCCTGAGAAATGGTTCGACTCAGGGTACTCGGGGAATTGATGATGAGGATCTCAACTCATGACATGGGAATGAAACCAAGAGGAATTTTTCTACTCAAGGAGTTTCATGGTGTGCGGAGGAGTCTATCAAATCATGGTATTCCACAGGTGGAAGGTGGGTGCGCATAAGGGAGCAATGGAAATCCCGACGTCCCGGCCCGGAGGGCCGGGACCGCAGCCCAGCACTGTCCCCGAGCGTGAATGCGGGGACGCAGCCCCTACGGTATGGACCGGTGGGTGCGAAGGTAGATTCCTCGTAAAGGGTAGGTCTTCGCGAAGTAGCTTTGCAGAGAAAAGGGGCTCATAGAGCATGGGGTCTCACAGAGCATGGTCTCGCGGAGCATGGGATCACGGAGCATGGTCTCGCAGAGAATGTGCTCGTGGAGCATGGTCTTGCGGAGCATGGGATCAAGGAGCATGGTCTCGCGGAGCATCGGCTTACAAAGCAGCAACGCAAAAGAATCCACCCGCGGAGCTGGGACTCGCGGAGCATCAACGCAAGGGAAGATGCTCGCAGAGTATGGCCTTGCGGATCCGCTTCCTGAAGGAAAGCGGAGCTCTGTGAACCGGGAGATCGGCCGTCCAAGGGGCAGAGTGGCCATCTGGAGAAGGGGGGCGAGATGTGTATTTATAGGGGAGAGGCACTGTGAAGAAAATATTACGCGACACGAAGAGAAACTAGGTTTCTTCGCGGCGGGCTTGCGAACGTCAAGTGCGTTCGCAGAGCATCCCACCTCCTTCGCTTCGCTACGGGCTCGTGAACGTCAAGTGCATTCACGGAGCATCCCGCCTCCTTCACTTTGTGGTGGGTCTTCGCAGAGTACGCAAATGTAAAATGAGTTCATGGATCATCCCGCCTCATTGTTTCATGGTGGCGCTCCACGATCGCGGAGGGGGCTTCGCAAGCGGGCTTCGTGAACCAGGTTTCCATCCCAACTTCAAATGTCCATAAATCCTAATCCGTTACTCCATTTGGGCCCTGTGACCTACCAAATAGAAGCTTGTGAAAAGGAATATGATCTTGGATCATGTATGGAAGCATTTGAAAAATATTAGGGACGCGTTTCTTGGTGCCAACATAAATCCATAGCGAACTCATCCCACTTCCAGGTATGAATGGGTAATGGCTGAAGCAAACCAGAGGGATTCTGATGATCTGCCTTTACCTGCTGACACATATAAAACCTCGATAAAAACTCAGCTATGTACCGCTACATGGATGGCCACTAGAACTATCTAAGAACATCATAATACATTTTAGTATCCCTAGTATGAATGGACCACTAAGATTGGTGGTTATCCTGCATCACCACCTTTCTTAGAGTCAGCGTCATGACAAAACAACCCTTAAAGCACAAGATTCCCTTGAGAGATGAAGGCCAATAGAAAGATGTATCCCCACCATAAATAAACTGCATAGACCACTGGCACAAATCATCACTAGGATTCTCTTGATGAATCAAATCCAAAAGAGAAGGATTCAAATGAACGCTTACTAAGAGTGAACCTACACTGTGCTCCTTTATCTCCAAGTGCATCTGAGAAAAGATTCCCATCAAGGCCCACTCATCACTGAACTTACTCAAAGCCGAAACTAGAACTTTTCTCCTCAAGGAGTCATACACCACATTACCCTTTCCTGGGGTATAGATGATATAAAAATCGAACCCCTGTAAATACTCGATCTAATTGAACCGCCTCATGTTCAAATATTTTTGGGAGAAAATGTAGGATAAGATTTTATAGTTAGAATAGACCACATAATTTTCCCCAAAAATATAATGGTGCCAATTCTTCAGGGCATGTATCACCACTGCTAATTCCAAGTCATGGGTTGGGTAATTGTTTTCATGCGATTGGAGTTGGTGAGAACCATACGATATCACATGATTATCCTATATGAGCACACACTTGAGGACCATACCTAAAGAATCGCAGTAAACCACATAGCACTTCCCAGATTCTGGAAAGATCAACACATTTGTGGTAGTAAACTCATGCTTCAACTTCTAAAATAATTCCTAGCACTCTGGGCTCCATTAAAACTTCACCCCTTTTTGGGTGACTGCGGTCATGGATGAAGTGATCCAAGAGAAATATCGAATAAACCATATGTAATAAGATACCATGTCAACAAAACTACTAATCTCAAATACATTATTTAGCTGCTACCATGACATAACTGCACTGATCTTCTTAGGGTCCACCAAAACCCCTGCTCCGAAATCACATGACCTGGAAAATTGAGCTCCCTGATCCGTAAGGTGCAGTTTGAAAACTTTTCATAAAGGCGATGATCCCAAAGAGTTCCCAAAATGATCCACAAGTGATGCTCATGCTCCTCCTTGGATCCAGAATAAACTGGGATATCATCCAAGTATACCACAATGAAGGAGTCGAGATACTTGTGGAACACCGTATTCATGAGTTCCATAAAAACCACTGGAGCATTGGTCAATCCGAAATGAATGACCAAATACTTGAA
Organism: Viscum album; assembly: GCA_963277665.1. NCBI lineage: Eukaryota > Viridiplantae > Streptophyta > Magnoliopsida > Santalales > Viscaceae > Viscum > Viscum album. Next base: position 736,534,990 of record OY728125.1, on the reverse strand, counting down.
GTGGCCACACATTCATTAGAAATCCATATTCGTGATATCCACCTCTCTCACCCTAACTTGGTGGTAACCCAAACACAATTCTATCTTGGAAAACGACTTTTCCCCATTCAGTTGATAAAAAATTCATCAATTCGACGAAAATATTCATTGTGAATAGAATAGGAGCATTTCAAGGAGAGATGCTCAGGTGAATGAACCCTTTGGATTCCAAATCTTATAGTTGTATATTTAATTCTCTCAACTTAGTATGGGATATTCGATATGAGGGAAGATATATCAGCTATGTTCCTAGTGCCAAATCAATCAAGAAACCCACATCCCGCTCTATGGGTAAGCTGGAAAAATCATTTGGAAATACCTCTGGGAACTCATCCACCACAAGATGTAGTATACCTTCTGGAGCACTACCATCATCCTCCAACGCAAGTGATAATAATTGAAAGACAATATTTCACAACTCTGGGAGTGGAGGTCCTCTATGACCTTAATGAGGATCCCATTTCCCAAGAAAAACATGAGGACTCCCATTAGGTTCCATGAAACTCACTTGTCGCCTATAAAAATTCATATGTACATGGAAGCGCACTGGACAATCCATGATCATGATTACATTCAAAATTTCCATATCCAATACCAGGTGATCCCTCTTCATATTGATCCTCGACATGGAGAGCACACAATACAATCACCTGAATCCATTCTCTTTCTTCATGGATGGTCCCGACTGAATTGAAACTCCCCTAGAAGCCACAAATTCTTCCCCACTATGGTATGGGGACATCACCCTACAAAAGAGCTACAAGTTCCCATAACTTCACATTGATGATAAGGCCTAGGAGGAGATGTACATGCAGGTTGGATGTGGCCCATCCTACCACACTTATGGAACACGACATACCCTACATTATAAGTAATAGATGATGACTACCTGGAAGGATGGACCGAACTACCACCTCCCTTCTTCCCCTGCTCACCCCACTTCCTCTTATTCTCAGATGAACTTCCACTACCCATCATTGAAATTTCCACTAAGAAACTAGACCTTCCCTTTCAGTCAATATCCACCATACAAGATTGATCAACTACCTCAGCATAGGTCTTCAGCTTGAAATGGAATACCTAAGACTAGATCTCCGTCCACAAACCCCTTTCAAACTTCTAAGCCTTCATCTACTCATCAGATACTATTTTAGGTGCATATTAGAAAATCATAGCAAAGTGGTTGGAATACTCCATCACTGACTGGACCCCCTAAACAAGATCCATAAACTCCTAGGATCTAGCATAAGACAAGAACTTAAGATAATTCTGGTCTTGAAGATAGCCTTAAAGTCCTCCCAACTCATTTGATCATACTTCCCATCTTGAAACACTGATTCCCACCACCTTCAGCTGGGACCCTCTAGCAAGAACGAGGTGCATTTTACTATGACTTCCTCACATTTATCAAGAAACTCACACATGAGCTCTATTTTCTCAAGATACTCCTCGACTTCCTGAGGCTCCATGCTACCTCGGAATATAGGAGGCTTTTTCTTGAGAAACTCATAGGATTTCTCCTTCCTAGGAATAGATTCTTTTTCCCAAACTGGAGTAGAAGTAGGACCCGATCCCTATCCCAAATCCTAAATAGTTCAGAACACAAATTCCACCAACCTATGATCAAGCAATGAAGGAGATCTCTCTTCGGGCTTCGTCCCATGGTTTCAATGGGAGCTATCCAGGGATGCATGTTTCTAAAAAAAGCAACAGTCACAAGAGAAAACATAAATACAATAGTTCTGAAAAAATTTCAAAAACAACATGAAATAAAAATAAATAAAACTTATCACAACAAAAAATGACCAATACACTTCACCCCCACCCAATATCCATGTGCAGTCTACAGCCTATACATCCCACCTAGAAGATAAGTCAAAAAAAATTCCCGACATCATGTGGTTACTCAAGGTTTGTATCGAGGTGTGCTGTCCAGGAACCCCACTCACAACCAGAACTTTGAACCTTGAATGTTCTAGCTCCTGTCTAACCAGAATATTCCCAAATGAAATGAACCAAAGAGATAAACCTGACTCTGATACCATTTTTTCACAAACCAATTTAGGTCATCATCCAAACTGGCACCCGACCTAGTCCGTGGAAAGGACTAAAGGGAGTTCCTTATCCTCAAGGGATGGTACAAGTGCTTGAGTATCATAAATATATATTGGGAATTATTTACCCAAATTTATATGCATTATAGAACAAAAAATAATCAATAAACCAAATCTGAAAATTCAAACAAAACAAACATTAAAAAATTTTCTTAATTGAGATAAAGGTTTAAGTCAAAACTAAATAAGGCTACAAAAAAAGGAACCACAAGTCCACCATAAAAACCACCACATGGAAAGGGGGAACCACCCTCAAGCCATCTCCACAAAACCGCACCAAGATGAACCCCTAGAAACTCAAACCACTGTCTCCAAAAGCCTTACCCTTACTAACTTCAAACATTACCAAGTCTACATACACCCAAATGTGTAAGTAGGGTGTGAGCCTAAGCCCAGTAGGATTCCACCAAATACAACATTCCATGCTATAAACATTATAAGACAAATAGATGGAAAGTTTTTATAAAAATAATATGATAGTAACAATTTTAAGGAAAGCAACTTTAAATGTCAAAAAAATTAAATAAAGAAACATTAAAGAAAACACACTTTCTTTTAAAATTACCAACTAAACATATCATAAAATGATGGTAAGTGAAATATATCCAATGTGAATGATTCATGGGAAATACCCCTAGGCACTAGATTGTAATGGGATCCTAGGTACCGCATATATCGGTGAAATGTGGTATAGAAACCACGAAAAACAACTTTCTTATGCACAAGACACAAGAGAGGAGAAACATCCAAAATTCTAGTGGTCTTAAATCATCATCCTTGTTTAGTTAGTGTTTTCATCATCAACCCCACTAAGTGAAACCAGGCTGTAGCCACTTCCGAATCACTAGAACACTAGTGCTAGTCCACACACTTAGATACTCGAGCTTCCCTTTTTGTTCTCAATAAAGTTTCACATGTCACATAACACCACTTGTATATTTCATAAACCAGACAAGGAATTACACATCACATGCCACTACTTTCACACCCAAATTCCATTTTAAAATAATATGCACACCAATTTTTTTTTCAAATATGTTTTTACAACTCTTACTTAGTTTAATAAATCATTTAAACGATTTATAAAACAATTTCAAGAAACAATAAAAATCTTTTACATAAAAAATGCACCCAAAATCCTCTTTTAAAATCAACCGCACACAACCACCATATCAAAACATGATTAGAATACCTTATATAATTTAATAAACTAATTTTACAATTTATAAAACACTACCAAGTGACACAATAAGGTTTTTCATATGATATACACCCAATTCAACGTAGAAAAACCACTTTTAAATAAAAAAGATATTTTTATACTATCAAAAAACATATTTTCACCACTCACAATAATCAAGGAACATGATAAATTACTCAATAAAGAAAAAATAAATTCAAAAAATAATTTTTATACATGGAACCACCTACATTCGGTGTCAAAATGAAAACAAATTGACTTACTTGAAAAATAGAACCCTAAGAAAGAGGAAAGAAACCCTAAAAATAAGGAAGAAACAAGGGATAAATCCACTTACGTGAAAGATCTTGATGTTTCCACACCAAATCCACTTCAAAAATAGGGGTCCAAGGGAGCTTGTAGGATCAAGGAGGCCTCCTACGACTAAAAATCCCAAGTAGGGAAGAATATGGGTGGGATAGATTTTAAATTCAGAAAGAAAAAAATGGTAAAATTAAACTTTTAATGATCTGGAAATCGCGTATAGTTTAATAAACTATGTGAGAACTGTGAACACACTGTGTATAATGTGAATAGTTACTTGGGCCGAGGTGCATGGTCATGCGGTTTCTGTGTGATAGGTTCTTCCTTCTACCGCATGATTACCAAGGTTGAGCGCATGGTTTACACTAACCATGCACCAACTGTGCACTCGAGTTTATTCACCAAAAAATTTCCATTTTTCTTTAAAACTCAAAAGGGAACCTAGGGGGGAATATAGATAAAAAATAAAATAAAAATACCTAAAAATAAAAACACATATGTGACTGGATAGATATGTTTTTTAGGATAGACTTTGGAATTTAGATAATACAGATGGATGTCTATCTCATTCAAAAGGACCTCTAAGTTCCATTAACAAGAGTGAGATGGGATAAGTTAGAGAAAGCATAATGGGAATGGATAGATATAAAGGAATTGAGTTTGATCATGAAGTCATTAGATCAGAATATAAAATTTAACATCTAGGTATTAAAGCCCATGGTTGAGCTAATGAAGGTCTTAATTGACATGTATGAGAAGCCGATGAAACTTAAAAAAGTTTTCTTAATGAGTAAGTTTCTCAATTTGAGATTATTAGAAGGTAAATCTATGATATATACTGTTAATGAATTCAAATTGATCTAATTGAAGATAAAATTAGCAAAAGTAATGTTTTTGGATAGGGTATGTACTCTTATATTACTATCAATCTTACTGGAATCATGGGATATGATGGTAAAATTTATTAGAAATTATATTAGGAAAATAAACTTGGTGTTTGGGGGTGTCAGCAATACATTTCTAAATCAAGAAATTATATAAAGGGAATTGCAAGAACCTTTTAAAAAAAATACTAAATAATAAAGTAAGAGGATTATCAACTCAATGGGGAAGTTATAAGAAATCCTAAGACAAATCCAAAGAAAGGATCTAATCTAAATCGACTAGTCCTGGTCCTACATATTATTAGTTTGTAAAGAGAGGACATCTTAAGAAGGATTGAATGAATTACAGGGATAATTTCAGAATGTTCTCTGTTAGAAGTTGAATTTACATTAATTAATTTTAGAGTCGTATCAACTTCCTAATATGTTTCAAAATTCTGATGGAGTCATGGGTGATTGACTTGGGTGCATAATTTAACTCAAAGGAAAATAAAGGATGAAAGGTGAATTATGTATATGGAAGATTCAACTAAGTGAATTTAGTGGATGATCAGCCTATGAAATTCATGGTGGAATATGATGTTATAACCCGGATGGTGAACTTATGCTTCTTGAAATTGGATAACATGATACACATACAAGGTCTAAAGAAGAATCTAATTTCCATAGGATAGGTTGATGTGAAAAGGGATTCTATGAGCGTTGATAATAGAGTCTGGATGATTACTCAAGGATCAATGATTGTGGTAAGATGAGTAAAGGGTGAGATCCTGTATCTTGAAATACGATTTCATGGAGTGATAATTATCATTGTTTCAAATTACAAGATTCTATAATTGTGTCATTTTTTAATCTATAATCTTATTAATAAGAACATGATATTTTTAAAAACAAAAGGAATGATGAAATTTGATCAAAGTAATATCCTAATTTTTAACATTTAATTTATTAGGAATCATAGAAGGGTGTATTTCAACTTGAATGACTAGAATACCAAATCTTGGAAGTTATATCTTTTGACTTAGTTTTTGGGGGCCAATTCCAATCCAAGATCATGGAGGTTTACTTTACATCATTAATTTCAATAGATATGAAATAAAGAAATTATGGGTTTAATTTCATAAAAAAAGTATGAGGTCTTTAAATTTTATTTAGAGGAAGGATATGGTGTAAAGGGAAATAATTTATAAGTTAAAATGATTAAGATCCAAAAACACTAGTGAGTACAATTATATAGAATTCTATACTTTTATCAGAAGAAGGGGATCATGTTGGAGAAGACTATGCTAAGTATACCGTAGTAGAATGGTGTGTAAGAGTAAATTAATAAAATATTGAAGGAACAAGAAAATATCATGAGGTTACATATAAGAATTAATAATAAAATTTTGATGGAAGTAGTGAACATGATAATGTACTTGGTTAATAGAGGCCCATTCACTCAATTGGTATAGGAGATTCTAGAGAAACTATGGTTTGATATAACTATGGAAGTTAGACACCTCAAAATTTTCAAAGGTATCATCTACATCCATGTAAATTCCAAGGATAAAAAAGTACACAAAGAAAAGTCCAAGATCTGCTTCTTTATGGGATATGGAGATACAGATTTGGGATTTTGACATTAGGATGACAACAATTGACAAGTCATCAGATTTTGAGATGTTCTCTTCAATGAGAAGGTCTTGTAGAAAGACTAAAAATTTATTGAGAAGAAATTTGATAAAAAATAATCAATTGATGAAGTCCAAGTTGATCTAAGTCAGAATTGTATAAGAAAACAAGATCTATAGAGTTTATATGGCAACATTAAAAATATGGAAGATAGACTACTAAAAGATGTTTTTTAATGTTCTAGGACTTCAAGATCTCATGTAAGAGTATCAAAATATGTATTTCAAGAAATTTTAGTTCCAAAAAGATAAGAACCAGAAGGTTATTAACAAAGATCTACCATAGTTAGAAAAATAGTTTAGTGGTTTAGAGAAAATATAAACTTTTTTGCTTCAAATGGATGGAGGGGAGACTGAAATCCTGGAAGAGGCAAACACTCTCATTGAATCCAGAAAGTGGGTTCCATTGATGAAGGATGAAAGAAAATTATTGTATTATAATGGAACATGAGAGATTAATGAGTTACCATAAGAGAAGAAATTATGGGACAATAAGTGTGTTTTCCATTTAAAGGTGGAGACAAAGGGTAGGAATAGATACAAGGAATTTCTAGTGGTTAAGGGATTTTAATAGAAGGAAGGTATTGAATTTTCAAAATTATTTTCAATAGTAGTTATGCATGATACAATCTAGATAGTAATGAGTATGGTTACTAACGATAATCTACACTTAGGGAAGATATATGAAGAATTGAAGTTACATCATATTTATTTATACGAATAGATTTACATAAAGATATAGAGGATTTCATTATTAACTAGAAAAGAGGCATGGTGTGTAAGGCTAAGATGAGTATATATAGATTGAAATAATCTAAATGGTAGTGGAATTGGAAATTCATTTCATTTATGGATGAGGAAAGTTTCACTCAGTGTTGAATGTATCACTATTACTAGTAAAACGAATGGGATGATTTATATTTCATCATTCTTCTTATGTATATAGATTCCATGATTATAGAATGTCCATAAATTAAGAGGATTCAGGAGATGAAACATGAATTTTATGAAATTTTTGAGATAAAATATATTATTTAGGCCAATGAAATATTATAGATGAACATTGAGAGAGATAAGAAGGTTAATACATTTGTTCTATCACAAAGGAACTACATCCGAAATATTTTCAATAAGTTTAGGATGTCTTATGTGAGATAGACTTAAGTTTACTGGATAGAGAATTCAAAATATATTAGGAGAAGTTTCATAAAATTTAATATGAGGTCAAATACTTGGAAAAAAGTAATATTTTCATAAGTGATTAATAGATTTATGTATGATATGATATATTTTCAATCAGACATTTCTTTTTTCATGTGTTTTGTGATCTATTTTATGTCAAATCTAGGGAAGGAACATTATCAGGTTGTGAAGTAGATTATACAGTATCTAAATGGATCATAAGATACAAATATTTTTATTATTATATATAATCTATTAAATGATTATGTTGATGATGGATTTTCTGTGTATTCAAACACCAAGATGAGAACCGTGGGTCTTGTGTTAACATATAGAGGAATGGAAGTCATCTAGATGTCTCAACCACAACAGATTTTTAATTTTTCCAAAATAGAACCTGTGAAAAGATAATAAATATAATTAGGGAAGGAATTGGTTTAATTAATGAATTTTTTGAAGGAAATCATAAGGATTCATGAGGGTGGAGTGTTTCTCTATTATAATCAAAGTGTAATACATTTGGATTAGGATATATTATTTCAATCATGAGAAAAAAATAAAAATGAAATACCATTTTATCCTAAATATGATAGATTACATGTTTCTGTGGTTATGGAGGATTTCCAAAGAGAATATTCTAGTGGACATGTTGACCAAGGTGTTAGTACATGAAAGTATGATATTGAGCCTCAACGGGACTTAGGAAAACAAAATGAGAAATAGACACCACATTTTGTGGTAATTAAAAGCTTGTTATAAGTATTGGATATTTTCCATGGATTCCATGATGTAGTATTCAAGTGGGATATTTTTAGTAATGTTAATCCTTCTTAAGTTCTATTCTAATCAACTAAAAAATGAAACTCTATAAGACATATTGGAATTTAATTTCAGAATAGAAATAATAGAAATGTTCTATAGAGGTAGGTTATTTGTAAGATTCTTTATTTTAATGGTTATGTGTTGATTAGTGGCCTAGATGTTATGAAAAGATAAGTTATGGGTCTCTATGTTGAGTAAACTAATGATTATACACTAAATATTTCTCCTTATGGTTTAATGAAAAAAAATTGGATCATACATGGCATTTAGAAAAACACAAGTGTAACTTAAACTATTTACAAAATGTTATAAGTTAGGTACTAATTTATATAGATGATTGTTTTTCATCAAGGTTCAATGGTAGGATTCCATAAAAAATTGAAACTTGGTTCCACCACATGACTAGATGGGACCCACTATATTTAGTGGGGAGGGAGCACTTGTAAATGTGTATTTTGATGTGGAACAAAGTAACCTGACATTGGTTGTAATTACCAATTGTGATTTTAAATCCTTTTATCTTCTAATTGTAATGAAAATGGAAGAAGCGATCTATAGTGTATATAGTACTCATGGATGAACCATGTTAATCATTGTGTTGACTACCTGAAGGCCTAATTTTTTATTCATTTTTAGATAAACCCCCTTTTATGGGTAAAGGGGGAAAACCTCACAGGACTTCAAAGATGAGAAACATAAACAAAACCTGAAGGTAAAAAGGGCCAGAATCATTCCAAAAAAAACAACAACAAGGGAATAAACCTCCTCACCATCAACATCATTATGGAAAGCCTCCACCATTGACTTAGTGTAGAAATTAGGTTTTCAAGAAATTCTTATCTTCTAGTACACTAAGTTCAAGGGAGTAATTCCAACCAAGGATGTTTTAGAATAATTATTTCCATTGTGCTTAATTATCCTAAAGACAACTTTTAGTGTTTGGGGTTTGGTAGATTCTCAATAGTTTTCATGTTATTGAACCTCTTAGTATACTTATTCAGGTTAGGGAAATTATTTATTTTTATTGGTAATTTTTTAGAAATATTAATTTCTATTTTTACTAAGATATGGACTTGTAGACATAAAATAGTATTATCATGATCATGGATAATTAAAGAAATTTTATGAGGCAGGTACTCCGTAATTTATCACATAATTATTTATGCATTTTATGTGTGATATGGTATGTGACATGTGAAATTGGGTCAGATATATCTGAACAAGGATTGATAGGGTTTTTAAATTTTGAGAAAAATTATATTAAGACTATTGTGACTATAATAGATGTTTATTACATAGTCAAGTGAATTTAGGATCTCTTGATGATCATGTCACTTGTGACCCTCAGAAAAATTGAATGGGACAAACTCCAAATAGATGTTCAAGAATAAGATAAAATGTGAGGGATGTAAGATGGTCACATTTGATAATATTAGATGGGTCAAGAATTTGTCTAATATGTGTATCAATTGAAATACTAAAAATCAGAGTTGGAACATACTCTCCATATTTGGGGAGAAATTCTTTCTTTGTATACTGTTTTTTATTCAAATTTTAGATATAAATCAGTTGATTGCAGACATATAAGAGGAATATTTTCTTACTTATGATAGAAAAAAGTATATTCAAGGAAATCTAATTCAATTCTCTTGAAGAATAGGTTTTATCCTCTTAAAGAATAAGAATTAATTTTTTTATTATACTGAAATTAATGATAAGAGACCAAAAAAGGCTCAAATCATTTGAGATTATGCTATAAGAAAATGAAGAATATTAAGAAGGAAAACATTGATTAAATTGTATTTAAATTAAAAAATAATATCAACACCTGGATTCTGGAAAGTGGGTGTTAATCTCATATAATATTAAGAAATATTTTTAAAGAATGTTAAGGGAAGGGTTAATGAAATTGTATAATTAAGGAATGAAAGATTTTTGAAGATTAAATGAATTATAATGACTTCAATAATTGGTGAGGAATTGAATAATATTGATGTTTTTTATATTAACAGAATTTTTCATAATTAATTGATCATAATTCATCATCGTGACTCAGGTTTGAAAGTCACATTTAGTCTAAAGGGATACAATAATAAAGGCTAGTCTAATAATTCTATATTGAAATGTTTGTGACAAAATGAAAATCTTTATCAGTTATATAGCAGATAAAATACTTGTATTTAAAATATGGAAGAATAAAACTAATTATGGCTCAGAGGTTAGGGCATTTAGATTAATAGAGTTTTAAGAACATTCCAAAATTCATAGTTGTAATAGATATTTATAATTTAAAGTGAGGCCAAGAATTTAATTGTGAATCTTATGTGTGAGGAAAGATAGTTATAAATTTATACTCTTTAAAGAAGAATAGAGAAATGAGTTTTTAAAAATTTTTTCACACTGATGTGTGTAGTCTAATTGGTAAATAATAAAACTATGGTGATAGGTATTTTAGTACATTTATAGATTCTCATAGTAGGATGGGGAATTACTTATTCATATATTCAATAAAAAATTTATTGGATAACCTAAAAGGTATTTGAATAAGAGATAAAAATGAAACCATAAGAACTATAAATTTTTTAGATTTGATAATGTAAATAATTACACATCCTATGAGGAAAAAAATTATCTAGAAAAGCATGGTATTAAATATAAAGTGTCTTCAGTGAGAAACCATCAAATGAATGGGGTTATGGAAAGAATAAATCACATGGTCAATAATGTAGAAAAATAATTGCTGATAGATAGTGGCATCTCATGTGACTACTAGAAAATAGTATGTTTGAGTGGTTTTATATACTCAAAATATAGTATTACTCAGTCCAGGGGTAGGAAAGATTCAATATAAATTTTTTCATGAAAGGAAACCATATGTAAAGAATCTTAGGGTATTTAGAAGAAAGTGTTTCATATTAAATAAATAAGGAAATCAAAAAATATGTTGATACTATTGATGAAGGTATTTTCCAAATATACCCCACAAAGATTAAGGCCTATAAATGGTTCTATAAGATTTTCAACAAGATTGTTGAGATACTTCATGTAAAATTTCTTGATAATGTAGCTAAAAAATCTAGATTTTATGTTTCTAATGAATCAATTGAAAAAAGTGAATAAATAATATAGAGTTGGAATACACTAAAAATGTTAATGTTAAGGATTATTCTGATATTGAATCTATTGAAGAGAAAAGTGAAAAATTTATTCAACTAACCTAGTCAATAAAGAAAAGAGATCAAGTTGATATAATCAATATTATTTGAGAAAAATATACTCTAACTCAGATATGAAGGATATAAAGTGTATAAAATTTTTTTTTGTCATTTGAGAATGAACCCACTTTGTTTAAAGAAGTGGTAGTGGTGGAATCATGGGTAAAATACATGAATGATGAGTTAGTTAAAATTGATAAAAATCAGACTTGGAATATTGTGAAAAGAATTGAAAATAAGTTATTGTTATAATGTTAGTATTGAAGAACAAGATGGATGAAAATGTAAAATTTATTTGGAATAAAATAAGAATAGTTTTCAAGGGACATCCTATAGTTAAAGGAATTGAAGTTGGAGATAATTTCACACAAGTGGAAATGATGGAGTTTATTCGAATCTCCTTATAAGTTTATATCTAGATAAAGTTTATAATTTTTCAAATGGATGTTCATACGACATTTCTAAATACAATATTGAATGAAAAGGTATATGTCAAACAACATGTTGGATTTCTATTATAAATAATGATTAAAAAGTGTGTATGTTTAGAATATCTTAGTAGGGACTAAAGGAATCACCTAGTTCTTGGTATTAAAGAATGAGGCTCAAAATTAGAGCGTTCGATCACAAAATCTATGTGAAAATTTATAAAGAGGAGTAATTCATGGCTTGGTGCATGTAGGATACATTTTATTCAGGAGGGAAAAAAGCATTATATTGATATTGTTCTTTCAAAATTGATATGTTTCAAGTTTCAAATATCAATGATTATTGATGAGACATATATTATAGGAATAAAAGTTCATCAAGTGATGGAAATAAACTAATATCACATTATAAGTATCCAAAATAAGTTTTTAAAAAATTCACAATGGAAGATCAAAAACCCATTTCTTCTCAAATAAATGTTAGAAATAATTTTTTAAATTACAAAAATAGGGAAGTATTTGAATCTAATTTTTTATAAAAGAATCAATAGGAGTTTAATTTATCTTAATACTACACAGATTGATATATTATTTTCTATATGCTTGTATGAACATTTCTAGAGTTTTACAAAGTAGGAATATGTTCAAGTTATGATGAGAATAATGAAGTATGTTCAGGGAATTCTAAATTAAGGTATATTGTTGTAATTAAGAGAAAATATAGATTTTTTGGAAAAATTTAATGTTAATTAAGATGGTGGAATTTTGGATAAAAAATACCTAGGTGTTGTAGATTTTTATGTTGGAATCAATTATCTAGGTTGGCTAATTAAGAAATAGGATTATCTTTCTTTAAGAACATTATAGGTAGATATCTTAGTCACTAATTTTTTTATATAAAATATCTGGATGAATAAATAGTTAGAACATATTTTTGAAGTGGTTTAATAACCAATTGCGATTGAATGTGAAAGAAAGTTCATTTGATACAAAAAATAATATGATTTAACATTATCACAAAAGGTATTTAGAGATTATATATCATTTAATAAAGGAATAAGATGACAATAATGTTGTGAAGATTTAATTTTTTGGTACACAATAAAAAGTGGATAATATTTTTACAATTCCATCAATAATAAATCTATTTGAAAGGAATAAATTGGACCTCAGAGTTCAACCAATATCCAAAAAGTAAATCATTTATTTTTTCACCATTTACTAATTAATCTTAATGCTATATTTTGATATTTTTTTGTGTGTATGCAAGTGGATATATTTTTATTATAATAAATAAGATATGGAGAGATAATATCCATGGGGTATTGTAGTTAAGTAGATCTTATCAGATGATATATGAAAAAAATATAGCATTTAACTATTTACCACGTTTTCTGCATTGATCTTTGGCTCATGTAGTCCATTATATTAGTTACATGTTTTTTGTTATATTTTTAGCTGAGTGGCTAGTTTTGAGTTATTTGGAAAATTTAGAATCAAAAAAGAATAACCCCTTATATTTTATTGTCAAAGGGGGGGGGGACACATTAAGATATAACAAGTATTAAAGGAGGAGAAAATAATATACATCCATGTATAGTTACATGGGGATCCTATAAATCAAATTTTGGGAAGTGTAGGTCATGTATGGTTGATTTTTTTGTTTATGAAATTTTTTACCAAGTTGGTTGACAATAAATCCAAAGGGGGAGATTGTTACAACCAAATTTTGTTTTTGGGGGTTTTTTATTAAGATTATGATCAAGATAGAGGTTTTTCTAATTTTAGATGCCTTTAAGTTCCATGAAGTAAGTGGATGATCGCTGAAAGAGATTTTATTAAAATTTTTAAGTAACATATGTCATTACATGACTATAAGGATAATGTTGTGATTCATTTTCATAAGGATATTTGAAATATATATATGAATAGTACACAAAACATCATAGAAGGTTTATATGTGAAGAAAATATTTGTAAGAATCGTACACACCATGAATATAGAAATCACATTGTGAAGTGGGTTTAACAAAAAAGTAAATATATCTATTAAATTTCCATTCAATAAAACCATTGGAGCACCATAATGAAATTTAGGAATTTTTTTATTGAATATGGAAAGGATATATCCATTTCATGAAAAAATAGTTTTCACCACAAAGAAATATGAGTAGGCATGAGTGTTTTTGGACTTGATTTACTCACACAGTGGAAGCACCATGACATAATATGTAATGTTTTAAAGGTATATTGGTAAATTAAAGAGTTTTTGGAGTTGATATTCTTGGACCATGAATCATATATCATGAAAATCCAAGTGAAATCTTACAATCCACAAAGATATAGGTTTCACTATAACCTATCTAGTAGTTTAGATAAGTTACATAGAAACTGACCAGTTATGCCACAAATCATTACACCATGTTGTGATCATGGGTTTATATAGTAATTTAATTAATATGATTATATAGAAGTAATATTATGGTTTTGTAGTTATTTCAATAGATAGTAACCACTTATTCAAAATTCAATTGATAAGATCATTTGGTATTTAATCTAAAGGCTGAATTGAAATTAAAGGGACTAAATAATAGTTTGCATATAAAATTTGAAATTCAACCATCCTCTATTTTAGAGGAACCTTTATGTAGGAAAGATAGGTATCACATACATAATATGATTATATATCATTGAATTTTAGAGAGAATAAAAGTTCATTGAATATCTGGATTAGAAAATATATGTGTGTGAGACTGGATCACATTGACGTTCATAACTAAAATCAGATTGTTTTTTATATATCACTGAATATTTGGAATTGAATTTTTTAGTATCAGGTAGAAAACACTTACTATTTGGTGTGTTATTTTTTATTGATATGATTTAATACCAACCATCATGTTGATTCTATATTTTTATCCCTCTTGAAAGAAGTGTGTTTAAAAGAGGAAGAGGAAACAGAGCTTGGTGGGGCAAGGATCTCTTCATAAAGTTGCAATCATAAACTAGTGAAGTAGTGGTTAATTGGTATATCCACACATCATTGATATATTCTTCTTATAGTATTTGTTTATATCATAACCAAGAAAATATAGTTTTTTTCATGATCTTGATATATCTTCTTATGTATGTGATTAAAAATCATTTTCAAGGTGTTTTCCCAACATAAAAACAAGATCCAATTAATTCATAAGGGGAGTTATAATTTATTTAGAACCTAATTCACACCCTATTTGGGTGTTTAGGGGGACCATAAGTTAAAAAAACATCTCCATGGGATATCATTCATAATTAATCTTGAAAGGTCCCCAAGATATTTTTCCTCATGCAATAGGTTTTTTGTTATTTGGGATAAGACTTGGTGGAAGGTAAAAGGGACTCCTAGATGTATATATCCTTAGGTAGGGGTTTTTTATTTCTTTGTAACATGAGAATTAGTATAGAAAAGGTTATAGGTTTTTATTTGGGATTTGGAACCTTTGGGATGGGAGTGGGTGATATTGATTTGATGATCTTGGGTTTAAGAGATAAAATGCATTATACTAAGGAATAGGTATCATGAGTTGTCCAGTATAGTGTGATCAAAGTATGAATCAAGGGACTATGGGGATTATATGGTTTATGGTGGATCAAGTGGGGATTTTTGTTGGTTTATCATGCGGTATTAGTTCATGGGAAGGTGTTGGAAAAGGGGATGAGCACTTTGATACAAATGATTGTGGTCATGTGATTTTCATGTGAAATTGAGGGAAAATGTGTCACCTAATAGGGGATTAGCGTATTGAGATGGCCAAGTATATCTAGTGTGTCACAAACCAGCTTGAATACCCTGGTACACTGATACCTGAATGAGTCTTGACATAACTCGATGGGAGTTCCCGAGCCCCAAAGGATGTAGACTAGCACCTGGCGTCAAATCAAACATCAAAGGGAGTAGTTTTTCCACAAGTACACAAAATAGTGGAAGATAAATCAATACATATTTGGTATTATCCACACTTCTCAAGGAGAAATTATCACAAGAAGATAGATAAATAATATAAAAAATGTTACATAATCAAAAGAAAAAACTAACATCAAGGTAAAATATTGAAAAAAAACCATGTAAAAAGTGGATCAAATATACACTAGTCACCTCTACCACTCAAAAGTCACATATATTAAGTAAAAATACCACCTCCAAGTGATACTTTCCCTTTCCATGGACTTGGAAAAATAATTCTATAAATTCCCAAAGGAAAAGGTAGGGTGTGATCTAAACATCCTAGTAAGATATCACCAAGTGTTCTATAATCAATTACATAATAATAAACCATTTATTTTTTCAATTTAGATAAAAAATTCATGGAAAAAATTTACAAATTTTAAACCAAAACATGATTTTAGAACAAAAAATGAAAGATATATTAAAACATGTATTAAATGAAAATTTTATATCAAACATTTATATAAAGTAGCTAGCATTAATAAAATAGTTCTATAATCAAAGTCTTGTGTAATCATGTTAATAAAAACAAAGAAACATTTCCATAATTATTTAGGTATACTACTTTCTGGCTATAAGATCCTCAAACTGATCAATTATCATCATAACTCGAGTATTTATGTTGACTCCCTAATGCTTAATCCATCAAGATAATCAATAAACACTCCATTGGGGGATCCATCATATAAAATCATTTAAAAATTGGTTTATTTAGTGTTTTCATCATCAATACATTTCTAGGGAGTTGGAGTCTGAGTGTGATAATCCTAATTGACTGCTAACTACCTAGGATCACATGTGACTCAATCAAATAATCAATATTTTTTTGGGGAAATCATTCATTTCAAATCAATTAATCATTCACAATTCAAATAATCATTTTCAAGTTCAACATGAATTTTAAATTTCAAAACCAAATAATAGGTTTTCATCAAATTCATGACTTTTCAAATCATCTTTAATTTTAGTCCAATTTTCTTAATAATCTACATGAAATCATCTCATAAAATCATCTTTCAATTCAAGCCATAACTTTTCACAAAATCCAGCCAACAAATTCAATTCCATTGAAATTTGAGGTTTTTCAAAATATCCATTTCTTTTTCAAATCATAAATCAAATCATCCTAAATTAGGGTTTTAAAATAAATTTAAAACTCATTACAAGTAAATCAATAAATTTAGGGTTTTAATTCTAGGGTAAGCCATTATGGAACGACCGAACATTAATAAATTTATCAATTCAACACTCGCAACGAGAAACAACAATAGAGAATAAAGGTGAATGAGATTAAGGAATCAATCATAGGATAAAGAAACATAAAGTAAAAGATTATGTCCATAAATAACATTATGATCTATCTCTTTCTAAGGAGGAGAGAATGATGGACTAGGAAAACCAAAGTAGAATAGATTCACTTACCAGAAGGAGATCAAACACAATCACTGATACTCATATCCACAAATAGAAGAGGTTGGAGGTATCAATTTCACCTCTTGAGAGCCTATAATGACCAATGAATCGTATTAGGGTTTAATGGGGATTACGAGAGGTTAAAAATGAGGTATTATGATTTTAATAAATTATTCATGGGAATTTAAAACTATGCAAACAGTTTCCCAAGGGGCCATATAGTTAGTGGTAACTATGCACCCTCCCTAGGCTTCTAAAAAGGGTGAACAGTTTGGATGAATCGTTAGTTTAACCATGTTCGAACCATGAAATATGCCAAAATCCAAGGCTATACAGTTTGGAGGGGTGGCCACATGGTTTGGACAAACTACGTGCCTCCTTCCAGTGGCACATCACTGGGCGCACTATTTGTTAATCCAAAACCTCCCGCTTTACCTAACCAAGTTCCCATAATGTAGAGCCCCCAAAACCTCCAATTTTTTTCAAAATTTACCTGAAATAACCGAAGATAATCCTCATACATAAGGATATAAAAATAATTAGATATAAGTATCTAAAATAATGTAATGGGATATTATAACCTCCCCACCATAAACACTGTTTATCCTTAGAAATCTACCATGAATATCACATAAAAAAAGAGATGAGGACCTAAATCTGTCATTAGTTCCTTATGGTCCCAAGTCTCATGTGAATCAAAAACATGATTCCATAACACATAAACTAGAGATATCATCTTCCCCAAAAAAACCTTTTCATCAGAATTCAGAATCCTAATTAGATGTTCAGTCATAGATAAATCAAGTCAACATCAAGGTCTTCCTAGATCCGAACATGAGAAGGGCCAGAAATATACTTTATGAGATATAATACATGAAACACATTGTGGATAAACATAAACTATAGTTATAAATAGAAATGGTATGCCACATTACTAACCCTCTCAACAATATCAAAAGTACCCACAAACCATGGAATAATCTTTCCGTCTTTTGTAAGTTTTCGTTGACCCGAATGAAGTGAAACTCTAAAAAAACCCAGTCACCAATCATAAAATCCAATATTTTATATTGAAGATCAACATAGGATTTTTACTATCTCTGATACATCACTATTCTCTGATTAATCAACTAAATATTTTCCTTAGTTTTTTAGACCAAACATGGTCCAACCAAATAAGATTCACTAATATTTTTCCAATAGAGAGGATATCTACAAGTAAAATTATACAAGTCCCCAAAGGGATAAATTTTCATATATGAATGGTAATTTTTGTTATAAGAAAACTCAACTAGTTCCAAGTGGCTATCCCAATCTCCACCAAATTTGATAATAGAAACATGCATCATGTCTTCCAAGATATGTATAGTTTGTTCCACATGGCCATATATCTATGGATGATACACCATACTCAGTATAAAATGTGATACCAAAACATATTTTTGGCATCTCAAAAAATGATAAGTAAAATGAGGATACATATCAGAGACTATAATAGATGAAACTCCATGAAATCTGAAAATCTCTTTTACATAGAGACTTCCCATATACACAACATTGGTCGAATCATGAATAGGTATTAATTGAATATATTTGGACAACCAATCGATCACAACACATATCAAATTCTTCTTTCTAGGGTTAATTGGTACACCAAACATAGAATCATTGAAATCTCATCTAACTTCCAAGTCATCATAGCAGGTGACTGAAGAAAACCTGAAGGTTTTTAGTTCTCAATATTGACTTGTCAAGAGGTATAACAGTGATTGAAAAAGTCAGTGATGTATCACCTCATACCTGGACACCGAGATAAGTATCACGTATCATAGAACATCTAAATGGTTCTTGTATTAACTTCACACTAGGAAATATCAAAGTACCCCATCACAATTTTCTCACTAGAAAATGTACAACATACTTGTTTCAGAAGCATATGACACCCTCATAGAAGAATAACCACTTACCAATGGTATCCCCACCATAAATAGACTCCCTAATTACATGGGATTCATCACAAATATTATATTAATGAATAATTATCTTGATATGATAGGAAGTAAAATTAAAATTCACCAAAACAACCCTGGTCGAATCCTCCCATACTCCCAAATAAAAATGTGTAAAAAGAGCCATAAAATTTCACTCTTCTAGTGATTCTTTTATATCATGGGTAAGATGTTTCTTATTCAAAGAAACAATAATTAAATTTCCCTTTATATGGGTATAGGAAATGTTAAAATGAAAATACTATAGGAAATATACCCAACACCTCTACCAAAATTTTAAATCTTTTTGAGTGAATATATAACTCAATATTTTGTGCTTTGAATAAATGGTAAATGTTTCTTATAAAAGGTAATGCTACCAAATCTTAATAGGATTCATAAAATAAACATGTTCAAGATCATGGGTTGAATTTTTCATATCATGTAGCTTAATATTATTGGAACCATAGGCAACCAAATTATCACCCTGTATAAGAAGACATCCCAAACCCAAACCCAAACCACATGCATGAAAAAATACCACATAGAACTTCCCATCATTTAGAAGGTTCAATATCAGAAAAAAGTCAAAATACACTTCAACTCATTAAATGTACTCTAAAATTTTACATCCCACAAGAACTTAACTCCCTTATGAGTGAGAGTGATCATCATAGAAGAAAAATTTGAGAAATCTTTAACAAACTGAAAGCAACACCCCTCCAATCCCAAAAATCTATGAATCTTAAAAACATTACACATTTTCTCCTATTTCATAAAAAACCTCACCTTATCATAATCTACTAGTATATAATGTTATGAGACCACATATATTATGAATGTAACTTCTCAAATCTATAAATCACACATGGAAAGCTTTGTATAAAGCTGGTGATATCTCAAGATTTCTAAAATAGATCTCGAATGATACACACTGTCTTCCTCATTTTTGGAGTAAAAAAACTATAATCCATAAATACCACCACAAAAAAATCAAGGTACTCATGGAATATCCTATTCAATAGTTATATAAAAACTATATGAGAATTGGTTAAACAAAAAGGAAACACAATATATTATTAATGGCCATACCTACTTCTAAATATGTTCTTGTAGAAGCCATATTCTTTAATTCACAATTGGTGATTACCAGATCAAAGATCAATATTTGAGATCCAATTTTACCCTTTCAACTGGTTAATTAAATTATCAATAAAAAGAAATAGATAATTATTCTTTACTATAATTCGATTGAGTTTTTGGTAATCAACATAAAGGTGAAGTGTTCCATCAACCTTTTTTGAAAAAAGCATAGGTACTGCCCAATGAGGCACACTCAAGCATATAAGTAATTTTACTAAAAAATCATCCAAATATGTTTTCAACTCTTTCAATATGGTTTTTTCCATTTAGTAAGTAGGAATAGACATTGGATGAG
Source organism: Viscum album (assembly GCA_963277665.1). Taxonomy (NCBI): domain Eukaryota; kingdom Viridiplantae; phylum Streptophyta; class Magnoliopsida; order Santalales; family Viscaceae; genus Viscum; species Viscum album. The sequence continues at coordinate 736,514,306 of OY728125.1, read as the reverse complement.
TACTAGTAACTAAATCAATATAAAACACCACCTCCTATATTGATGGTAAGCTAAAAAATCAGATGGAAACATGTCAGAAAACTCATTGATAACTAGAGGGAGATCACCACTCAAAGATTCCCACTCCATGTAAAAAGAATAAAATGATATTACCTTGCTAAAATCAATAAAATAAGGACTTACTCTACTCAACTCTATGTCCCTTTATTTCTAAAAAATAGAACATAACCCATTGATCACAAAAAGGAGACCCATGAAAGATATTAGTCAATTCGAGCCTTATAATAACTCTTAAAATACATCTTGAGAATGTAATAAAGATATTTCATGTTAAGAAACAAAAAAATCTAGGGAAGATCAATCTTGAGTAGAGAGAAAACACAAGAGAGACATCGTACACACTGCTCTCTCTTTATTTCAAGAGGAAATAGTAATATTCATCACATAATACAAAAACTCTTTAGGATGGTATAATAAATCTATAAAATGAGTTGATATAAATGAATGAAATTCACCAGTATCAAATATAGTAGTCAATAAAGAAAAAATTATAGTGATGTTACCAATCACTATCATAGTTCATACATTAACTTCCTCTCCAGACTCTTCTAATATGAGAATAATCTTCATTCTAGGTTCATATGGCTAGAACCCCTATTCCACAAATCATAAAATTTCACCATAGTAAATTTTGGTTATATTGAGCCTATGCCACTACAAATAGTAGAAAATACTTGATAGAACTTCTTCAAGTGACCAAAGCATCCACATGAACCATAAATCTTATGTTCCTTAGTGAAAAATCATTTTGAATGTCCAAAATTTCAACACAAAACTCAAGTCATAGGGCCTCTAATAGGAACTTTAGGAGCTTTGGATGATGCCTCATATCTAAAAACACCTTGAGACTCATCACTATTTCACTTACCTTTAAAGGAACTAATATAACTACCACTAGGATAAAAAGGAACTCCTGTTAACCCTGAATTACAAGCCAGGAAAAGATGAACCATCAACACTCTATCTATAATGTCCATATAAGAAGTGAAATTTAGTAAGAAATCCATGGATTAGATATCAGATCGATGACCCAAATAAAATCTTATAGCTTCTAGTTTCTCATTTTTCACCACCTTAGGAGAAAACTAAAAAATTTCAGAAAATCATTTCTCCTACTGAGTCATGGTCCTTCCCTCTACTAGAGTCTGAGAAAATCTATATATTTTACAAAGAACATCTATTTTGGATAGAAATAATCAGTAAATGAAATCTAAAATTTGTTCAATCTAATCCATAATTTTTTTACTATAATTATCTAATCCCACCATATCTTAATAGTATATTCTTGCTTAAATGTTTCACACTTGACCTTTATAGCTTCTAGTATTCCTAAGAACTCAAAAAGCAGCTTGATTGTTTCCAACCAATCCTCATTCTCTTGAGGACCATTCAAGCCTTGAAAATTTTGTGGTTTATGTTTAATGAAATTTAATCATGATTTCTAGATTCATCTCTTTGATGTTACACTATTGGAGTGAGAAATTTCATGGGTGAAGGTAATTGTACCAAATCTTAGACTATATACATCACTATCTTAACATGATTCTAATCTAATGGATAATCCACTCACTATGGTTCACCATCAGATTCCTCCTATGACCTGTTTAAACATTTTCTTGGAGGCATGATGCTATAAAAATCAACATGAAACACAATAACATCAGCAAGGACACAAATCATCAACTAAATCAAGTGATGTAGAAATATTAATTTCATTAAACTGAATTCAAACATAAGGGATTTTAGGATACTGAAGTCATGTTTTCTGAAAATATTATAATAAAATAAAATTATTCATCAATGACACTTTTACCAAACACCAATGGTGAGTTAAGGCTTGTTACAATGAGAGTTTAGTAGACACTCCCTCATAACTACATCTTAAGTCCCAAAATTCCTACCTCCTATCAACCAGGACATCATAGACTGTATACAGACATCAAGGAAAGAAATTCAAACCTCTATATAATACCTATTTATCATGAACCATCCCAAATACCTCAACACACTAATACCTATATTGGTCCTGGAATAACTTTAAGGGTGTTCTATATCCCAATGGGTTTGTGACTATCACCTCGCATCATATAAAACATAAAAGGGAATGATTTTTCCAAAATTACAAAAAATAGTGGAAGATAAATTAATACATAGTCATTATGCCCAACACTCCTAAAGGATAAAGTAACACAATCAGATAGATAAAGAAATACCCATAATAAAATATCATCAAAATACACAACATTTTCAATGAAAAATATAAAAAAACCCCATGTAATAAGTGGATCACATCTTCACTAGTCACCACAACCATTCTAGAGTCCCACAGATCTAGCACAACTACCACCTCCAAGTGGAAATTTCCCTTTCTCTAGACCTTGCATAAAAAAATCTATAAACATCCAAAAGAAAAGGCATGGTGTGAGATAAAAATACCAATAGGATCTCACCTTGTTTTCCATAATAAATTCCATAAAAATAAAACATTTATTCATTCAGTTTAAATAAAACAAGGTATGGAAATCATTTACACATTTTAAACCAAAACATGATTTTAGAACAAAATATTAAAAATATTTAAAAATATGGATTGAATGAACATTTTATATAAATAATTTATATAAAGAATTTGTGTTGAATGAAATAGTTCTATATTCAAAAGAATATATAATCAAGTTAAGAAAAACAAAGCTACATGGTCATAAGACTTGAGTTAGGTTAGTTTATAGCTATAAGATCCTCACACTTATCAATCATCGTCATAGTTCAAGTATATATGCACAATCCCAAAGTATTAATCCATTGATACAATAAATCAACACCTCATTAGGTGACCCATTATGAGAAATCATTCTGAACATAGTTCAGTTAGTCTTGTCATCACAAATCTAGTACTATGGAGTCAAAGTCCTATCATGCTTGTATTAATCTCCTATTAACATCTTTGGTTCACATGTGGTTCAATAAATCAATAAACTATTCTTGGGAAATTCATTCATTCCATATCAATTCATCATTCACAATTCATTTTCCCAATTTCAAGTTCAACATGCATTTTCAATTTGAAAAGAAAATAATACTTATTCACAAAATTAATTACTTTTTAAACAATCTTTCATTTTAATCAATGCTTCTAAATAATCTAGATCAAATCATTTCATCAAATAAATATTCAATTCAATCCATTATTTTTCTCAAAAATCCACCTGACATTTTTAATTCAATTGAAATGAGAGGTTTTTCATAATTTCCATGCCATTTTCAAATAATGTATAAAATCATCCAAAATATGAGTTTTTAAATCAATTTAAAACTCATTTTAAATAAATCAAGCAATTTAGGGTTTCAATTACACCTAAATCTTTATGGAACCATGTTCCTTTAATCATACGATAAAATCAAAACCCCTAACGGGAAACACCAATGCTGAATAATGGAAAAAGAGATTAATGAATCAAAACTTAAATAATGATCCATAAAATAAAAAATTATATCCATCAATAACATGATGATCTTTCACCCTCTTAGGATAATATAAGGGATGATTCTGACAAACCAAATGAGAGGATATTCACTTACTGGAAGAAGATCAAACACAATCATAGGCCCTTAAATCCATAAATAAATGAGGCTAGAGGATTAAATATCATATATAAATACCAAGAATCATATTAGGTTATAATAGGAATGATTAGGGATTGAATTAGTGGTCTAATTATTTTCAATAAAATTTTCAGGGGAATTAAAAACTATGCGCATGGTTTCTTATGTGGACCGCATGGTTAATAGTAACTGAGCCCCCTAACCTTTCACCCTCCGTGGAATTCTGGAAGGGGTTCACGGTTTGTTCGCAAGATTATTTTAACCATGCACAAACCATGAAAACCACTAGTGTTAAAGGATGCATGGTTTGGAGGGGTGGCTATAGGGTTTGGACAAACCGTGCACCTCTTTCTAATGTCTCATCACAAGGAACAAAGTTTTCTTGTCCAAACATCACAATTTCTGACAATAAATCACCAACCCTGAAAAACCATAAAACCTGCAATATTTTTTTAACATCACTCTAAAAAACCCAAGATAGGACCCATACATAAGTATATAAAAAAAAGGTTAGAAGTACCTGAAATAATTTAAATAGATGTTACAATGTGTGTAAGACATAGTTGATCTATTATGGCATATGAGGATTAGGATCATCATTGTTATGGGTTAGTTATCTATTTTTCATGATGAACTATTATGGTAATATTGGCCAGGGTGCGTTATTTTTAAAATACTGATGGTATATCCTCTAGTAGGGAACTAGGTAGGGATTTACTTTTATCCTAGGGATAAAGTATGAGTTATATCTACAATGTGTTTCTTGTTTGTATATCTTAACCATTTTATACAACTATTTTTGATGAGGCCCATTCATATAGACACAGGGGTTAGAAAATAGAGTTATACGACCCAGGTACTCATTCCTTTTGGTTTTTGGGAGGATTATGGGAAAATATTGAGAATCCATAATTTATCTACAACCCAGGTCTAATTATTCTATGCCTTTCCTAGTTTCATTTTTTTCTTGTAATGATATGAGTATATCTAGGATTGGATATGGTATGTTTCTCCCCTAATGGGTTTCTTATATTTGAGGATGGCTATGTTTCACCTTTCCCAGATGCATTTTCTGTATGAGGTGAGATTAGTATGCCTGAGACTAGTTATGTTTTTCCTTTCCCCTAATATATTTTATATACATGGTCCTGGATATGTTATGCTTTTACCAGATTAATTTCTGATATAAAATGATTCCATTATGATGGGGATGAATATGCTATACCATTACCATAATGGGTTTCTTATAAACATTTTTGGGATATGTTACTCCACTCCCAAATGATTTTTTCGATTCGATATGCTTTTGATAGATCCATTTCTATAATTGTATAAAGCAAGCCGAGTCAAGTTTTATAGTGTCCTGGTAAACACATAATTGAATTGATTTATTTAGTATTGTATGATACAATTAAATTTTTTATATACATGCATACACATATATGATGAAATTTATAATGGATGAATTTGTGGTTTCATATTGATTTTAATGTGCACACCCTACACATGAACCTTATTACATGTATACAACCTTATGTTTGACTTTCAAGTGAAATGGTTTATGAGTGATTTTTCTAGAGTATATGGATTGATGTTGTGGGATAGGTCCAAAAAGGTACTTAAGGGTCATAATATGTCTCAAATTAGGTCGAATCTTTTGTTTATTTTTTGGAACTCGATCAGTTAGTGGGAAAACCTCTAAGTGTGTATTCTTGTTCATCATGTGTCACATTTGATAAAAAAAATTTATATTACCCATATTTTTTGGTTAACTCATAGGTTTAATTCCTTGTGCTTACTCAAATATCTTATATTGACACATTTATATACCTATTATTATATGTTTTGATATTGAGAGTATAGTTTCCCCATATTTATAATAGACTCTCACCACTAGTTAAAAACCTTACTTATATGAGAATGTTCATGTGAGGTTATGTGGAAAACCTAACCTATTAATGGGTAGTTACCAAATCCATGACATTAAAAAATGGGAACAGAGCAATGTTTTATTTTTCTTAATATTTAAGTGAAATGGTAGATAAATATAGAGTATCAGAGTATAAAACCTTACATTTTAGGAAACATTTTATTTCTTTAAACTACATTTTTATCATTTTCAAACATATTTTTCAATTATTTTTTAAAGAATTAAACTTTTATATAAAATAATAAATATAATATTGGAATTAAAAAACAATATTTCATTAATTCATTTTGGAACATTTCAATTAAGGTGCCTAAAATCATGTATTACTTTATATAGAGTATTACATACCATGGATGATTACATCTATTAAAAGTGTATAAATTAAAATGGGAAAATAAATAGAAAATAATATTACATTCACAAGTAGAAAATCCTCTAGATCATATTCACCATTAAGAATCACCATTAGCAGAACTAAACCTAAAATGAGAAAGAAAATAATAAAAGTAGAAATAATTATGAAATATAGTTAATAAGTAATGATAAGTGTGACTTAATAAGGATAGAATAAATGATTTTAGTATGTCTATATATATGAATGAAATCTAGCTATTATAAATATACTCATTAGAAATATGGTTGTTGAGAATATTGTTTTTGGAAATTTGGTTATTGGATATAAATAGATATGATATGTATATTTATTTTTTGTGTTATTAAAATAATTTATTTCATAAACAATAAATAATTAAAAAACATAATATTTAATTAAAATATTTTATTATAATTTTTGTAAATGTTAATATTAGTATTAAATATTTTTATGATAAAATTCAAAGAAATATATTAATTTCAATGTAATGAGATAATTAAATGTTTAGCATATAAATAATTACTTTTAGTGGTATTTTATTAAGATCATTTAATATAAAATATATTTTTCAAAGAACTACTTTTTAACAGCATTGGGTATTATTATATTAATAAAAAAAATACTACTAAAGAATTATTTTAAAAAACTTTATTGATAATATATAAAAGGAAATAAATTATAATTCATCTAATAATTGTTACTAAGAAATTAATAACAATAAATTCATTTTCCCCAAAAAATAAATTCTTTCTAAAAATTGTTTTTATGAGTTATGCTTGCTTATAGTAAAAGTAATTTTTTATAAAATAAAAATATTGAGTCTAATAAAATGATTTTCAAATTTTTAATCAGTATATAATTTTTTTTTCTTAATTTCAATTTTATTTTTAACATAATGTAAACAAGTTACCAATGTAAATATCAGTTACCACAATAAAATAGTTATTTTCAAAAAATTGTTTTTATAAAGATTATGTAATTTTTATCCAAACAAACTAAATTTATATATTTTAAATTATGGATATAATATGATATTTGAACATATAAAAAATATATCATCACACATTTAATTAGTAATTTACATGAAATAACAATGAGAACAATAATATTTTAAAATTCCTTTTATACAATTTTTTCTACATCTTATGTTTAAATTTAAAAGCGGATTTTAAAATATTTTGAAATTGAATTAAACCAAATGGTGTAAACATTATGAATCATCACATACAAGTTTTTTAATAATATTCATATGATATTTTTATGAAAATAATAATTACTATGGTAAATATTTAATCAAGGTTAATAAGGGTAAAATGTGTAATTTAAAGTAGCACAAATTTTTTAAATATACACGACACAAAAAAATTATAAAATAACATATTTAGGATTTAAAGTCATAACCATATGTCTCACCCACAATTACTCACCTAAAACATCTAATTATCATGTTATTTCAACTTTACCCCCCACATAACTTTCAATTCCAAGGAAACATCCCTCATTTTCACTTATAAAATGAGCTCACTTATACACATGTAAAGACATAATTAACCTTACAATTTCTCATTAATTCCTACCCATTTTTTCCAATACTAGAATCATATTATTTTTTATCCCTTGGTTACATCAAAGTGTCCCATTTTCTCTATTTTCAAGAGGCATTTCAAGAAAAAATTAAAACTCTCAATGCGAGTATTACCCACTCCTTAACTTTATCTTCTAATTTTTTCTAATAAAATATAATAAAAAACTATTCTAAAAATTCTAATATAATGAAATAAGTATAATTATTTTACTTAAATTTAAATTTATTAATGAAATAACAATTTTATCCCTTCCTCCCACCAATTCAAAAAATGAAAACATCGCTTGGGTTACGTGAATACTACCAACTATATGAATGACATATTTCATTTTTCATCACCACCATTCATGTATGGTTTCAATAATGGGTTTAATGAATAAATAATATAATTATTAAATTATAAATATTTTATAAATATAAATTAGTAATTCTATTTATAATATTAACAATAAGTTGTCATTTTAAATTTAATGTCCTAAAATGAGGACACTTAGAGAAAAATAATATCTTTTTTGCAATTAATAGCTTTTTATCTTACCATATTCATCAAATACTATAAATTATTATTTATCACTTTTATAAAATTTAAATAATATAATTATTCTTATGTAATTATGGTATTACAATAAAATCACTTTGATACTAGTCTATTGGTTTAACGAGATCTTATTTGGGCCAGTTTAACCACCCATATGAACGATTCTATATATGTTTATCATGTATAGTTATAGAAGATAAATTAATGATATAATATGAAACTAATAATTAAACATTTATTTTTTGTGTTTTTTAATGGTTATGTTAATAATAACCCGAATTTAATATACCACTATTGTTTGTAAAAATATTTACTGAAAATAAATCATCACTAATTTCGTCTTCAAAATATAACTAAATATCTCACATATAGAAACTAGAAATTTATAAATTATTATGTAAAATATATTAACAAACCTTAGATAATCTAGTAATGATTAACTTATTAGTAAAAAAGAGGACCAACATTGACATTATAAATAATTTGATAAGTAATCAAAATCATTAACATCTGATGATGAAAATATACAATAACCAACTAATAAATGTATAAATAATGATTAAAATTAAAATTATAAAAGCTAATAGATATGAATAAGGTTATAAAATAATTTATTATTATTGTTTCATTTATTATATATTATTTTAAAGGTCTTTTATTGAAGTTGAGAGTAATTGTAAAGTTTTTACTCATCTCAACCTTCATTCTTGAGACATATATCATATTCACCACTTATTTTATTAAATTTAAGTTATATAATAACCTATTCATTCTATTAATCATAAAATTAATTAAATTAACAAGATTTAAAAAATCCAATACAATTTATCTTTTTCATAGGGTTTTGAATCCACTATTATTAAATCCATAAGGGTTTTTTATAACACAATTATCACTCATTGTGTTATGATCATCATTATTGATCATTAATATTATAAGTTGGGAGAAATTGAAATTATGATTGAATTATATTTTACTTCATCCCATGTTTATAAGAATTTAAATTTCTTTCTCATGAATTCATTTTCAAATTATTGTTACGATAAAATATTTTTCTTCGATGAAGTTCTTTCTTTATAAAAATGTTATGTTGTTAAGCATAATCCTCATACACATTGGTGGATATTTATTCTCCATGTCAGTATTATTTAATTCCAAATATTTTTTCCTTTCTTATTTTAAAATTTATATTTATATTTTCTCATATGATCTTCTTATTTTTCTTTTCATCTTTTTATAAGATAATTTTATTATCTTTTTTATGATATTTGTTTCAATAAATGAAATTTAAAGTATTAGAAATTATTTTTTCTTCACGATCATATATTTTATCTTAAACTCCACGTTTACTTTTTATGAAGTTTATATATTTTTAAAGGATTCAATATTGGGATATTTTTTAATGTGGTGTTTAATTTTTTTTAATGTTCCTTCCTGAAAATGATTTTGGAAAGTGGATCATAACTTCTTATATTTACAAGAATGTTAAGAAATATTTTCTAAGAACTATTTTCATGGATTCAGTTCCATTTATCTATTTATCTCCAAATAATATGTGTCCTTTATAGGTATGTTGAAAAAAATAAAACCTAATAACTCTATGAAATAGTCATTTTGGGTGATTAAATTTTTGTTTCACCCAATTCAATTATTATTTCTATTTGTAGGTAATAACATTTGAAATGATAAGAAACCCATTTTCCTTAAATAGTTTTTTCAAGACATGATGTATGGATGTGTTTATCCAGAACACATTCATATGGTTTATAATTTTGAGGTGGTTTTAGTCTATTAAATCCCTTAGACATGTTGGGTTTGTTAAATCCCTAAGATGAGTTAGGTATGTTAAATACCCAAGATGGGTTATGTCCATTAATAACTCTCAAATTCACTGATTAAGGTTTTATGTCTCATGAGATAAGGATGATTTATGCAAATTATTATTTTATTCCTATTTCGAGGCATGTGAATTATATTTATTTTCCTAATATGAGGCTAGTAAATTATTATTATTTTCAAAAAATGATGCGTGTACATTATTATTATGTTCATAATGTGATTCATGTATAATATTGTTATATTTAAAACACAATGTATGTAAATTATTGTTATATCCATAATGTGATGTGTGTATATTATTATTTTGTTCACAATGTGATATATGTACATTATTGTTATGTTCATAATGTGATGGAGGCATATATTTTTATATTCAAAATTTGAGGTGTCTACATTATGTTTTTGTTCACAATGCGAGGTTTGTACATTATTGTTATTTTTGACAGTGTGAGGCATGTATATTGTTGTTATATTCACAATGTGAAGAATTTATATTATTATTATATTCATAGCATGATGCATGTGCATTATTTTTATGTTCACAATGTGAGGCATGTACATTATTGTTATGTTCACAATGTGATGTGTGTATTTTTTTTATATTCACAACGTGATGCATGTACATTTTTTTATATTCACAACATGGTATGTGTACATTATTGTTATGTTCACAATGTGAGGCATGTACATTATTGTTATGTTCACAATTTGTTTCATGCAAATTATTATTTTATTAGCAATGTGATATGCATACATTATTTTTTTTAAAACGTGAGGAATATACATTGCTGTTATGTTCACAATGTGATACATGTACATTATTGTTATGTTTTCAATGTGAGGCGTGTACAATATTGTTATATTCATAATGTGAGGTGTAAACATTACTATTATGTTCATAATGTGTGGAATATATATTATTATTATGTTCACAATGTGATTAATGTACATTATTGTTATGTTCACAATGTGAGGCATGTATATTATTTCTATGTTCAAAACATTTGGTGTGTACATTATTTCTATGTTCAAAATGTGATGTGTGTATATTATTTTTATATTAACAATATGATGTTTGAATATTATGGTTGTGTTCAGAATTTTTTATATATACTTAGTTAAAGTTAAATTCTCCCACTACATTATGATTTCCTATGACTATGTATAGGCCTCACTCTTATGCCATAATATATATTTGATTATCTAAGATTACATATCCTTCTATTTTTATTTTTAGAAAAAAATTATTGTATAATGTTATATTTAGTCATATATTTCTCCCATGCTCATGTTTTCTCATATTTCTTATTATATAACCCTCTTATGTCTCATTGAAAAGTTTTACTCTACTAAGCATTTGAGCTCATACCTTCTTATTTTTTCCATTCCCCATGTTATAGGTATGAGTATAATAAATTAAATTTATAGAAGTGGGTCTAGTGTGGTGAGATTATAGGGAAAGTTTCATAATATTACAAGTTTTTTATATATTAAATCTCTAAAGACACTAAACTAATGGATTATTGGATTACAAGATTATTATGAGATTTAATGTCTAAATTATGAATACGATGTGAAATATATGAAAGTTTATATTGGGTCAACCACTAGGTATCAAAGATAGTTTGTAAAGTATGTGTTTTTATCACTAGAAATAGGAGTATGAGTGTAGGGTGACTCAGTTGTTATAAGAGCGGGGTTTAGTTGTTTTTAGGGATTGGTTCAGTTTTTTGGGGATTAGTTCAGTTTTTGGGGATTAGGACAAGAGAAAACTAGAGATAAGTCTAAATATAGAAAAATATCCTAAAATTCTAGTAATGTATAGTGTGTGTAGTTTATTGTTAATTAAACCCCTATCAAGATATAAACAAGTGTATTTTGGATTTATAAAATATGCACATAGGGGAAACAACCCTCAAATGGTTAGTTGGGAACTAACTCGATCTCCATTTGGTGCATAAAAAATGGGCCTCACTGAACACCTAATTTGAAACTCCTAGGGGATATGATTTTTTTTATTCATATTATCTTTATGAACCATTATCAAATATTTAGAAAGAATTTGAGAATATAATATATAACTATTCAGGTTGAATAACCTAATAAGAAAATGACCTTGGAAAACTTAGGTTATACTAAAGGTGTTATTCGTTTATCCAATGATATGATAGTTGAACCGAAAGTGACATTTCATGAAATGAAGGTTTCATAGGAGAAAAAATATTAGGATAGAGTCTTTATATTTATGTAATAATTTAAAATAATTTTATTAGATATTATCATAAAAATTTTGGTTTTTTTGATTGGAAATAGTATTTTGTAAATGAAGTTGTCAAATGTTTGTCTCTAGACACTTATAAGGCTAATAGATAGCTAAGGAGGAATATTTGGGAAACAATATTGAGAATATCAATATGTGCGTATTATAAAGGATAATATGAGTTTTCAAGTCTTATCCATGATAGTGAATTTGATATCTCATTAGAAATTTTATCTTGAGTCATTTCCTTCTCATGGATACCCTTAACTATTTTCATTAGTGAGATAATTAAAGTTGATATGAATCAATTTATTTGGTGGGGGGAGGTTTAATGTAACACCATAGATTTTAGGTGACATTTTTTTCTTATATTATATGTACATCATTACGTAAAATATTTTTATATTATTTTTAAATAATTAATTAAGTATAGAAAATAAGTAATATATGAAAAGAATCAATCAAGAAACATTTCATTAAATTATAGCAGAACATTACAAATAAAGTATATAAAACAATGTACTTCATTCAATGGAGTATTACATACCCCGAATGACTAAATACTTTAAAATTAATGAAATTAAAATGGGATAATAAATATTAAATAATAATATCATCACAACTAGGAAATACCCTGGATCATTTTTAACCTTGATGATCCCCATTAATAGAACTAAAACTATAATGATAAAGGAAATCCTAAAATGAGAAAACATTATGATAAATCCTTAATAATTATCGATAAGTGTTACTTGAGAAGTAAGTTTGTAATGAATGGTTTTAATAAGTTTATATATAAGAAATAAATCTAACCATTATAAATATAGTCATTTGAAATACGGTCATTGAGAATATAGTTATTAGAAATATGGTAGTTGTAAATATACTAATTGGATATACATATACCCAATATGTATAATGATGTTTTGTATTGTCAAAATATTTTATTTCATAGAAAATAAAAAATGAAATAGAAATATAATATTCAATAAAAATATTTTATTATAAAAAAATGTTTTAACACATTAAATATTACTGTTAAAGAATGATATGATAAAATCAAACAAAATATTTTAATTTCAAAGTAATGATGAAATTAAATGGTTAAAAAATAAATAAATAATTTTATTGATATTTGGTTAATATAATTTAATATAAATGATATTTTTCAAATATTTGGTTTTAAAGTGTTTTGTATTTTTATCTAAATAAAAATAATCACTACTAAAAATAATTTTATTGAAATAAGGTCATTTTCATTTTTTACATAATAAAAATATGTTACCAAAGTAAATATTAGTTACCATAGTAAAAGAATTATTTTTCAATGGTTTTTTTATAAATGTTGTGAAATTTTCATCTAAATAAATTATATTGATCTATTTTAAATGATGAATTCAATATTATATTTAAACATATAAACAAATTTTTTAACACTCATTTAATGATTAATTGATAGGGAACATGAATAAAAATAATTAATATTCAAGAGGTCATTTTTACAGATTTTTTTCTATATCTAATTTTTTAATTCAAAAGTTAATTTTATCATATTTAGAAATTAATTATGATTAAATTGAGTTCAAATTTGGAATCACCATTTTCAAATATGTTAAGAATTCTAATAATATATTTGTAGTAAAAAATAATTACCATGGTAAATATTTAATCAATTTTAATAAGGGTAAAAAGGGTAAAATAAAGTGTCTCAAATTATATTAAGTTTACACAACCCCTAGAACTTATAAAAGGTTTTTTCTAGGTTGGAAATACATATCATAAAGACCCATAATTTTATAAATGAAATTTACCTTTTTATAATTATTTCATGCTATATAAAGAAAAACATGACATAAATAAACCAAAAAAATATTATTCTCATAAATAAATAATTATACATTATTTAGAAAATAAAAAATTAATAATTCCAAATATTACAGTGGGATAATAAATTGAAAATAAAAGAATAAAAATAGGACAATTTGGATAACCTTAATACATTATAATGAACACATTCATAGAAAATGTTATATAAATTAAAAAGAATTTTAATAAAACAATATTCATTTTGAAGATGAGTGTATATATATATATATATATTATTGAGATAAAAATAAGTTAATAATGAATGAATGGAATAATAGGTATTTAAATGAAGTAGGGAACCCATATGGCCGTTATAAATCTAAATGTTGGAAGATTAATCTAACCATTAGAATAGTAAACTAAACTATGTAAATTTAAAATAATATTTATGAATCTTATTAAATAAAAATATGTTATATTTATATAATGGTATAAGTAAATAAATGTTTTAAAATTGATAAATTAATTGTTGATATTTTTGTAAAACATAATTGTTTTATTTGAAATTTTATAATGAATACATTGATGTTAAAGATAATTTATTTTCATAAAATGGACTCATAAATTAATATTAGGTTTTATTATAATTATAATATTATTTTATGAGACCATAAGTACTTTTTCAAAGGGTCATAAAATCAATTATAATATTAAAATTAGTATTTTTTTAATAAATGATGACTTTATTAAAAAATTAAATTTATTACATTTCAAAATTATTTTAATAACAAAATTTCCATTTTTAAAATCTACACATCAAAAAATGGTTTGGGTGAATTTTTTGGAATTTCCTAAAATAGTTGAATTTTTTGGGAATAGTTAAAACAGTAATTTACGATATTTAACATTAAAATCCAAGTACATGAATTTTGAGTCATTACTGATGTAAGAACCCATTATATAAAATTTACATGCACCATTTACTGTATATAGTCACAAGAACCAATATGTTTTATATTCATGAGGTAAACTAAAAAACAGATGAATATAATAATAAAAAATATCCCTCCCATCCCCTTATAAATACCCCCCTCACAACCCCTTCTCATCACACTTTTTAAGCCTTGAAGCCTTCCGAATATTTTTCAAACCATCTCTTCCCCACTCTCCCCACGTCCAGGAGATTCTGGTCTCACCCAAAAACCAATTCCAAATTTTTTAAGGGGTCCTTCAAGGAGGTTATATTCAAGAGATAACATTCTAAAACTACATCTTTTAATTAATTTTCTTCTTATTCAGTCTCCTCACCTCATTTATCCATAAAATTATAATATATCTAGTGTCATTTATATAATGTAATTTTATATTTCTAATGTAATATCTTGTATCCTTCCATTTTTTCATATCCTTTTATTCAATGAAATGAAACCATTGTCCAAATTATGGCGGTTAACCATCTCTGTGGATAATGAGTTTTCATTTTCAATTACCACCTTCAAGGTAGGGAATAAAACCATTATTATGGTTTAATCAGGTTTTAATAAGTATATTACAACTTATTTAATGTTATGGAACTAATATATTTAAATAATATTAAATTAAACAAAACTAGTTCTTAATGGTTGGTAAAACCACCAAAATGAGCTAATCAAAAAATGATAACATTTTTACTCAAAGAACCATCCCCATGTTAGAAAAAATTGATAAATGGGACCATTTAAACTTATGTAAGTGCATGAAAACCGTTTAATTTCAATTCTAGAGTTTTATTTCTATTTTATAAGAAAATCTATAATTATACACAAGTAAATCGTCCATGAAACCATTAAACCAACAATCCTATAACAATGAACTTAAAATTTAAACTCATTGAAATGGGAATAAATGAACTTAATAAAATTATAGGAAATTAAATATATGTGTAATATATTATGTATTAAGTAATTACTTAATCTAATTTGATTATCTAGGACATTGAGTGTATATGAAATGCACATTCATACATAAGGTAAGGGATCTCTTCAAACTACCATATTTCCTTTAGGTAACGCTTTAACCCTATTTGCCTCAATTTATATCTTTATTATTCTTATATAATTATACCATTTTCTATATGTATATCAATTCATATTTATTTAATGGGAAATACATGTTTCATAAAGGTTCCCTTCTTAATTCTTCTCGACATGAAAACCCTAATAAAAGGAACTTCTTTGTTTCTTACCCATTTTCAAGTACACTAAATAAATTGTTTTAATCCACCCCTATTTTCTAAAATCACTCATTTTATTATGAAAAACTATTTTATTTCAATTCTGGTTTTATGGAAATAATTATTCCTTAATCCTTTTTTAGCACTATTTAAACATTTCCCTTAATCCACACTAAATTGTCACATTTATATAGTTACCTAAACACTTCTATAATGTTTTCACATATTTTAGATAACCTTATTCATGATATATTATTATTTTTACTTTATTATTGTCTGAGAATTATTTAATTCCTTATTTCATGGATACCATTATGATACACCTTTTGGTTATACATTATGGCATGATTACAAAATCCATTTCTTTCCATGGGTAACCCTTATATTTGATTCATTAGAGGCACACATATGCATAGATATATTATGATGGATACACCCAAATATATACCCAATGCATTCGGTAATGTTTAATCTCATGAGATATTATATATGGGATTAGGGATTAAACCTAATCCATTATCATTTTGGCAGTTAACCTTAAGTCATGTTTATGTCATGATATATGTTTCTACCACATTCCTATATTTACCTGATTATATTATTCCATGTTACATATGTTATGTCTCTATATTTTTATTCAATATCCATTCCCTTTATGTAATCATGTTATGACTTCTGACTCTTATGTTATGCTTCTTTTCCATGTTTATTCCCTTAATAGGTTTTTAGCTCATCCTTTTTTCTATGTATTCCCTAGGTTATCCTATGTAGTTTTAAGATCTAAAAGGAAGTTAATAGATCATTATAGAGACTAATAAATAGATGTTTTATTCTCATTTTGTGATTTTTGATTATGTACCTAGTCTTCCAATGCCACTAGAATTTTTAATCCTTGGTTTCTATTTAATGGATATTTATTCTTAAAATCATGTAAAAATATTTGAAAAAGACCAGGGTTATAATAGTTGGAATTATAGGATGGACTATTTATTTTTAGGGATTAGGACTAGAAAAAATTTTTAAGAACCCCAAGTATAATTCTATCTTAATGGATAATCTAGATTGTAACCTACTGAATCATATTTTAGGATATAATATTCATTTATAAGTTTATCCTTCTATGTTCATAGATGCCTTTTATATTATCATTAGATAATTATTCATACCCCCCGATTTTCTCTATATTTTTTTAGTCAATGGGTAAAAAAAGTATAACCCATGATAACAACCAATGTGATATAAAATGTGATGATTTCCCTAATGATATATCAAATATGATGGAAATAGGATCTCAAAACTTCATGAAATTACTGGATCAACTGGATCAAGTTTTGAATAATAACTTGAACAATGTGGAATGATTCACTTTTCCTAAGAAAGATCAATTTGTAGTGAAATCCTTTATGTGAAAAATTCCTTCTATATTTAGTGGATCTCCTGATCCCCTCATTTAAAAACAATGTATTAACTCTATTGAGAAGATATTATATGCCCTCTAGTGCTCATAAGAAGAGAAGTTGTGATGGAGGTCTACATTTTGTATGGTGAAGATGATCAGTGATGCACACTTATCAAGAACATAATTTATAAAGAGGAAATTGATTCAATGGAATGAGAGGGATTTAAGGAAATATTGTTGATTAAATATTTCCCCTAAATAAACTTCTTAATTTAGAGAGGTAGTTTCTTATATTGATGAAAAAGGAAGATGGTGTATGAGGAAAACTTCACAAGGCTCACATGATACACCTATAGATTTTTCATGAACACTAAATTCAAAGAGTATCATTTATTTTGTGGATTAAAGTTGAGTCTACATAAATCCTTGGTGATTCAAGACTTTGACATCTATTAGGAGATTTTCTATTATTCCATTAAGGTTTATATTAAGATTGGATACTCTTAATGGTATTGTGGGCTTAGAGATAAAAAGATAAAATGGAGTTTAATATGGGAGGATCAATAGATATATCCCCTAAAGGAAGAAAAACTAGCATCCCATGTTTCAAAAGTATGGGAATAAGTATCTTGGGAATTGTCTAAAGGGTACTGGGAGATTCTTGAAACGTGGTAAAGAGGGGAATCGAGATAATCAATAATGAATGTAAATGAATAATCCCACTAATACATTAGAAGAAATAAGGGTTTAGATAAATTGTCAGCCTATTGTAAAATGATTAAACTTCAAGGAAAATAGACATTATGAAAGCAAATACCATAATCCAAGGGTTATTAAATACAACCAGTGACAAAAACCTCTATGGAAATAAGGAATGTAATATTGTATCACTACTACTAAGGTTGATCATGAAAATAATGTGATGAAATGTATGATGCTTATTCATTCAAGAATACAAAACATATTTTTTTTATTCTTGTTCTAAATATTTTCTTTTATATCCTGAATTTATAATAGATCTATTTAAAACCTCCTCAAAATATAGTGGTTGAGTTATCCATGAGAAGAAAAAATGGGGAAATTATTTCATATAAAGTATATAACTCCTCTTTGGTCAACGTTTATAGTTTTAACCTCCCATAAAATCTCATCTTACTTATTTTAGTGGAGTTCGATTCTATTTTGGGAAATGATTTAATGTATTTATATAAATCCAAAATCAATTAATCTAAAAGGGAGATCACACTTCACATCCATAGGCATCCTATGATTCTATAAAAAAGTAAAAAGGGGATGAATATCCTTTTGAATCTTATTCTAATTCATTGATACAATTGACTTAGAGAAAGAATATCTATCTCAAATGATTGAGACAAAAAAGATGATCATTTTTTAAGATATGACCATTGTGGGGGACTACACTACTGTGTTCCATGAATAATTTTATGATCTTCCTCCTGACTGAGTGGTTGAGTTCTCAATTAAACTTATAGCTGGATCTATGACCATGTCAATGAATCCTTACAGGATAACCACCACTTAGTTGAAAGAACTTATGAAGTAGTTATAAGAGAATCTGGAAAAGGGTTTTATACACTTGATTTCTTCACCATGGGATGTTCTAGTCCTCTTTATCAAGAAGAGGGTTGGATCAATTCACTTTTTGATAGATAAACATGAACTTAACAAAATCATGATAAAGAAAAAGTATCGACTTCCACATTAGAGGAATTGTTCGATCAACTATGTGGGGTCAATTATTTCTCAAAGGTGGAACTTTGGTCAGAATATCACCAATTAAAGGTGAAGAAGGAAGGTATTCCCAAGACTTCCTTTCAAATGAGGTATGAACACTATGACTTCATATTTATTACCATTTAAATAACTAATTCTATATTAATTTTCTTGGACTAAATGAATATATTCTTTATAGATTACCTCAAAAAATTTGTGGTAGATTTTATAAATGATATTCTGATGTACTTTAAGAGAAATGAGGAGCACAAAGAACATTTGAATAGAGTTATAAAGACATTGAGAGGGTATAAAATATATGAAAAGTAATTTAAATTTTAGTTCTATATAGAGGAAGTACCATTATAGGGGAATGTTATCACCAATAAAGGGATATCTATAGACACTTCTAAGACAAAGTAAATTGATGAGTGTCCTGGAATAGAATCTATTATGGAGATATGTAGTTTCCTTGGTCTAGAGAAGTATTAATGATGATTTTTGAGGAACTTCTTATGATTTTCAAACCCACCAACAAAGATGACTCATAAGGGAGTGAAGTTTTTTAGATAAGTGCATGTGAATATTGCTTTAAGGAATTGAAAAATATGCTTATCACTTCACCAGTACTTACGCTACCCACAAGTGAGGAATTCTTTGTGGTATAAAATGATGGATTAAATAAGGGATTGGGATATGTACTAATGAAAAATGATAAATTGATAGCCTATTCATTAGGGAATATGAAATTCATGAGAAAAATTATCTCACACATGATCTTGAGTTGGTGGTTATGATATTCACATTTAAAATATAATTACATTATCTTTATGGGGAGACATTTGAGATATATACTGATCAAAAGAGCCTCAAATATATATTCACACAGAAGGATAATAATATATTCCAGCTAATATGGTTATATCTCATCAAGGATTATAACTACTCAATCCACTACCATCTTGGTAATGAAAATAAAGTAGAAGATTCTTTAAGTAGAAAGGATCCTGCAACTTTATCAGTTATGAGAATTGAGAAGGATCCAATCTTCATTGAATTGAAAAGGATGGACTTGGTAATCAAAAAGGAAGGAAAATAATCATTAATTTCTTAAATTATTACCCAATAATCCCTTTTAGGGATTGTAAATGATTCTCAAAGAGATGATGTGGAAATTCAGAAGAAGGTGGAATCTATCAGAAATGGGAAATCCTCAAAGTTCCAAGTTGATGAGGAAGGAGTCAAAATATCTGGGTCATGAATATGTTTACTATAATAGAAATAACATTTTACAAATATTATTACATTATTTTAATAATAATTAACCATTAAATACAAACCAAGGATCATAAAGTCTAGTGTATTTGGATAATTAGGTACATAAAACCAAAAAATTAAAACCAAAATAAAAAAATAATTTATTTAATCTTTATAATTATCTCCTAACACCTTTTGAGACCTTACATATACATAGGATAACCTAGGGAATACATGAACAAACAGATGATTTAAAAATGCCTTTAAGGGAATAAACATAACAATAAAGCATAACACATGAGTTAGAAGGCACAACATAATAACATAAAAAGGCATGGAACATGAATAAGCATATGGAAGAATAACATATAGAAATTGGTATCATGTAATAAAGAAATAATAGTACTGTGGAATAAAAATAAAACACTAAATAAGCATGATTCAAGGATTAGTGCACATGGAGGATCAGAAGTCAAGGATAACCACCGAGACTGTTACACATGGAGCACAAGTAAAGGCCAACCACCAAGAACATTGCACATAAAGTTTCATGCGACTAAACATTAAAAAATGAATTTGAGATATATCTAGGAACTCCCATCATAACTTTTTAATGAATATATATTCCACATGAATAATCATACACTAGAAATAAAAAATAAACATAAGGGTTACCCATGGAAACAATTTTGTATCGCAATCATATCAAAAGTCATATCAAAGGGAATATCATAATGGTGTCCATGAAAAAATGTAATTAAATAATACATGGATATTAATAAGGTTAAATAGGAATATATTATGGTAATTTATGTAAAAAATAAGTGAAAACATGTATAAATAGTGATTAATAATGTTTTTAAAGAAAACATTTTAGTACGGTTTAAGGGAAAATTTTCAAGATTCTTTAAAATGAAAAAATAATAATTATTTGTATAAAACTAAAAATAAACTAAGATATATTTTCATGTTAAAATGAGTTATTTTAGAAAAATAATTGTGTATTAAAACATATTATGGAGTGAACTTGAAAATGGGTAAGAAATCCAGAAGTTCCACTTAATCTGGCTTCTTTATCCAGAAGAATTGAGAAGAGAACCATTTTAAAAAATGTATATCCCAGAAAGAGGGATAAAATAATATGTATAAATGATCTTGTAAAATATTAACTTAATTGAAGTATTATATAAAAGGAAATAAGAGTTAAATTATTTTAATGAGAGAGAACACGTAACCATAAGGAAAAAATGGAGGTTCAGAAAGAATCCCACTGCCTTATATCCGAAACGGTTCTACGCTTGATCTTAAAGTACAGAATAATCATATAAAATCCATTGATTAACTAATTAAAAACCTTTTATATATTTAGTTGATTTATTAAAATTTTATTATGTCATTTATTCCCTATTTTATGAGTTATGAGATTCAATTTCATCATTCGAGAGAGTTGGTTTCCTTGATTTTCATGATCGGTTAACTGGTATACATGTATGAAAAACAATGTAAAATGAGAAAAATTTTATAGTATTGAAGTTATATTTTATTAATTAAAATCAATAATATTAAATGGTTATATAACTCATTTGGTTATTTGGGGTTATGATGAATTATTAGATAAGACATTAGTGATAATTGTTTGGATTATTTTTGTGGTTTTTCAATCATCACAAAATAATTTTGTTTTATTAATTTAATATTTTGTATATATAATGGATATATAACATTAAATAGGTTGTATTACATATATTTTAATCTTTTTTAACCATAAAATATTTTATGACCATAATTTAAGGAGGTAATGTAAATTAAAAACTCATCGTCCTTGAATGGAATAAATTAACACATCACAGATGATATTTTATTTTTTAGAAAAAAAGGAAAGGGGAAAGAAATGATGATGTATTATTACATTAAAATAATAAAACTATAGTATATTTTCAATAATATTGTTAACATTCCACTTGGATAAGGGAAGGTAAAGATATAATAAGAAAAGAAAATAAATTGAAAGAAAATAAAGGAAAAAGAAAGATGACTTTACCTCTTGAATTATTCTCCTTAAGAACCTCCTTAGGAAAATTGATTTTGGTTGAGAAAAAAGCCTCCTCAACATGGATAAGAGACCTGAGAATAAGATTTTTTATAATTTGTATGAGGATAAAATATTCTAAGGTGCGAGGATAATAGGTGGTGTGAGGTGGTATTTATAGTAGAAGAGAGGGGTGTTTTCTCATTATTTTATTCATTATTTTATTATTTTTACCCAAGAAAAGAAATAGTTACGATTACGGGAATAAATAATGTAAATAGAAAATTATAATTCAAGACTATGGTTCTTACATCATATATGACTCAATAAATAGTTTATTTAACTTATAATGTATATATACCACAAATTACCGTATTTTAATATTCATAAAAATTAAACTATTTTAGAAAAATAAAAAAAATTAACCCTAACCATTTTTTGATGTGTTAAATTAAAAATTGAACTAAATTTTATGAAAATAATTTTATAAATATGAGAAATTTAATTTTTAATAAAAATCATCATTTAATTGAAAAAAACCAATTTTAATATTATATCTTATTTTATAACACTTTGAAAAATTAATCATGGTATCATAAAATTATATTATAATCATAAGACAACAAAATATGTTTTTATGAATACATTTTTTTAAAATAAAATTTCTTTTAAATTATTATATTAATTATAAAATTGAAAATAAAAATTTATGTTTTCTAAAAATATCAACACTTCAATAATAATTTCTAAAAAAATTTATTTACTTATACTATGATATAATATATCAACCTTTCATTTATAAGATACTTAAATTTTATTTATACTTTCCTGGGTGAGTTTACTATTCTATTGTATGGATTATTATTCATAAGGGTCATATTAATATTCTAAATAGAAGGTTACTATTCCATTGGAATAAGTTCATTAATTTCAAGAAATACCTCTTATTTTATTCATTATTCATTTATAATGTTTTTATTGTGTACTCTATTTGATTTTATGAGTTTTATACTATATAAAATAATTATAAGAAGGTAATTTTCATTGATAAAATTTTGGGTTGTTACATTCTTCCCCCTTATGAAATGTATCACTAGAAATTTTGTTTTACACCCTAAAAAAGTGAGTTTACTTCCCCTTACTTTATTATTACAGTTCACATGTTTCCTCTCCATACTTATGGTTCCACCATAGTACTTTGACCAGGTGAGTAGTCTTATGGCCTAGAAATTTATCTCTATGGTATAAGATTTTCCACAGACGATCCTTGTAAGAGAGTTCACTTTCCAACTATACCACCTCTAGATTCAATGCATGTGAGGGATCTAGTATATAATTCCTCATGAGGGATACATGGAATACATTGTGTACTTGAGACATTGTAGGTGGAATTTCTAGTCAATAGGCCACAACTCCATCATGATGAAGAATATCAAAAGGGCTGATGTACCGGGGACTCAAATTTACTTTCCTCCCAAATCTTATGATTATTTTACATGGAGATATATGTAAGAATACCTTATCTCCAACATTAAACTAAAGGTCTCATAAAAAATTGTCTGCATAACTCTTCTATCAACTTTGGGATTCTTGGATATGCTGCAGAATTATTTTAACCTTTTATACCATTTCTTTAACCATTTGAAGTCCTATTATCTTATGTTCACCAACTTCATTCCAATATGTTAGTGTTCTGTATATTTTTCCATAAAGGGATTTATATGGATCTATTTAGATTCTAGAGTGAAAACAATTGTTATAATAGAACTCTACCATAGATAGATGTTGGTCCCATCCTTTTTTAAAGTCCGTATAAAATTCTCTCAACATGTCTTCTAGTGTCTAAATTTTATGCTCAAATTGGATATTAGTTTGATGATAAAAGGCCGTATTGAAACTCAGATAATTGTTTAAGGCATGTTGGATACTTTTCCAAAACCTAGATGTGAATCTCAGATCTCAATCAGATACAATCGATAGTGGTACTCCATACAACCTTACCACTTCTCTGATGTATATCTGTGCTAGTTGGTCTAGGTAGAAGTCCTCTAAAATTATGATAAAGTGAGATATCTTTATGAGATGATCCACAAAAACTCATATAGCATTGTTTCCTTTAGATATCATTGGAAGTCTTATGAAAAATTCTATGGTGATGTTTTCCCACTGCCATGTTTGTATGCGTAATGATTGCATCATCCCATTATATTTTTCCTTTAATCCTTCACTTTCTTTACATACTAGTAATTTTGATGTATAATCAGTGATATCCTTTTATATATTTTCCCACCAAAAGTTTTCTCAGAGATCTTGATACATTTTGGTGATCCCTAGGTGAATAGATAATGTCCATATATGTGCATCATTCAAGAGATCTTTCTTTATCTCTAGATTAGACGGTACACATAGTCATGACCCAAATATCACGACTCCATCCTCATCCATTTGAAACATTGAGAATTTACTATTTATGACTGCTTCAACCTTTTTTTTTCTAAATTTCCACATCATTTATTTGAGCATCATTTATTTTCCCTACGAGGGATGGTTGGAAAATAATTTTAGAAATAATTGATAATGTTCCTTCCATAATGATTCCCATGTCCATCCTTTGAAAATATAAGAAGATTATTTCCTTCTCAATTCTCATCATTGATAAAGATGCATGATCCTTTTTACTTAGAGCATTCGCCACCTTATTTTTCTTACCAGGATGGTAGCATATTGAGTAGTCATAATACTTCATGAGATCTAACCAAATCCACTGGTGCATATTAATCTCCTTCAGCGTGAGTATATATTTAAGGCTATTATGATCAGTATACATCTCACACTTCTCCCCATAGTGATAATTCCACTAGATTTATAGGCACCAACTCTAGAACATTCATGGGATAATTTTTATCATGAATTTTCAACTACCTTGAGGTGTATATTATGACTTTATCATTTTTCATCAGTACATATCCTAATCTATTATTTGAAGCATCACTGTACACCAAAAAGAGTTCCCCACTTTTCGGAAGTGTGAGTACTGGTGCAGTGATAAGTCTCTTTTTTGACATCCTTAATAATTTCCTCACATTATTACATCTAGTCATACTTTACTCCCTTACGATTAAACTTGGTTAGTGGGTTTTAAAATCACAAGAATTTCCTCACAAATCTTTGGTTGTACCCAAAAAGACCATAGAAACTACAGATCTCCATTATAGATATTGGATAGGGCCAATCTTAGATTGAATTTGTCTTGAAAGGGTCTATAGATATCCCTTTGCTGGTGATTAAATACCCCAATAATGATACATTCTTCATATAGAACTCACATTTCCTATACCTTCCGAATAGTTTATCCCTTTTCAATTTATTTATCACAATATCCAAATGATTCTATTGTTCCTCCTTTCTCTTAGAGTATATCATAATATCATCAATAAAAACTACCAAAAATTTGTTGAGGTAATATCTAAAGACTCTATTAATTTAATCCATGAAAATGTATTGAATATTAGTGAGTCTCAAGGGAATCACTATGAACTCATAGTATCCATACCTTGTTTAAAAGGCAGTCTTGGTAATATCTTCTATCTTTACCTTTAATTGGTGATATCCAAAGCAAAGGTCCACCTTAGAGACATAATTGGATCTAATAGTTGATTGAAAAATTCATCTTTTCATGGTAGGGGATACTTGTACTTTATCTTGATTTTATTGAGCTCACAATAATCAATACATAGGTGCATTGATCTATCCTTATTCTTGATGAATTAGACTGGCACACCCCACAATGAAGCACTTGGGTGTATAGAAACCTTGTCCAGATTCTCCTGTAATATCTTCTTCAGCTCTTCGAGCTCAATGCTGGCCATTCTATAATATGTATTTGATATAGGCAGAGATCTAGGAATAATTTCAATTGAGAACTCAACCTCTCAATCAAAAGGAAGACCATACAATTATTCATGGAATACATCAGTTAAATCCCACATTATGGGAATTTCTTCGAGCATGATTCTCTCATTTGTCTCAATCATTTGAGTTAGATATACTTGATCATAAGGAAATAATATCTACAACTAATTCGATGATTCAGAAGGAGATTAATCTTTCTTATTACAATTGTAAGGAATTAGAGGATAATTTAGGATGTGAAGAGTGATTTCCCTTTCCCAACAATCAATGTTGGATTTGTATTAATATATCTAATACATGCCCAAAATAGAACCAAATCTACCAAAGGAAATAAGATAGGATTTTCTAGGAGGTTTAGTCTACAAACATTAACCGGGGAGGAGTTATATACTTTGGATGTAATAATTTACACATATGTTTTCACTGATAACTCAACCTCTATGGTTTTAGGTGTTATATTAATAGTTATTCTAAAATTGTAAGATATGAAAGAATAACCACTACAAAACTAGGTTTATCTAGTGTTAAGGCTTTTACAATGCTAGCTAAAAAAGCTGTTAAAAGCCCCCTTTGTCAGGGATTTTTTTAGCACTATTAATGGGGTATTTAACAGAGATAACAAAAAAGAGCTTCTAAAGGGGTCTCTTTATCTGTGATTTTTTACAAGTAGTGATAAATTCCCTCCCTTTCTCAGTTCTTTTAAAAAAGTACTAATAAATGGGTTCTTTTAACAACGCTTGCAAGAAAACGCTGTTGGGGGGAGGGGTCTTTATCAACACTTTTTTCATATTGATGATAAAGGTATAATCCAAATTTCTTTTATTAAGAATAAGATATTAATATATAAATACATTTATATTAATATTAATATAATATATAATTTTTAAAAAATGTTTTCGATGAAGTAAATAGGCATTTACAATTAATATATAAGATATTTTGTAAAAATGGATTATAAAATAATTAAAAAAAATATTTTTAATTAATAATTTTCTTATTATTATCGATTAATAGTAATTTAATATCAATTTGAAGATAAAAAAAAATAAAAATATCAATAAAATATCTAAAATAATTTGAAAATTTTACTCAAACTTCAAACGAACATAACTTTTGATATGGGTGTCCGTTTAAGTTCTACCACATATCAAATAGAAGCTTTCAATGAGATATATGTCCTCAATGACACAAGTAAACCAATTTCACATATTTAAAGGCAAAAAAAAAAAAAATACCATAAGGCCTCTAAAACTGAGTTTTTAGTCATGGTACCCCCGATTTTTTAACATTCGATGGATTTTCAACCTCGTTTAAGGGGGTATTATTTCAGTTTTTTGGTGAAGACTGAATTTATTCCCAAGTCTTACATTCATATTGATATTATAGTTTTAAATTGTATCATGTTTCATAATGTAATTTTATTTATTATTAAATATACACATGTTTTATTGTATTTACTTATAATAAATCACTCATTTAAATACATATATCAAGTTATTTATGTAAAAATGTATATTATAATATATATAAATAAATACATAATCTAAAAATGTATTTTAATAAATATCTCACTATTTTTTACAATATATATAAATATATATATGTGTGTATTAATAAAGAGATATATATTTATATTATATCCTAGTATATATAAATGAATATAATATATAATATATTTAAACAAATATAAGAATATATATATATCACACACAGAAATATATTTGATAAATATATTTTAAAATAATTATATAAATATCTGTATATATATATATATATATAAAGAAATATCATTAAACAGAATACAATACAACATGGTACAATGGTAAATGTGTTCCATCTTCGAAGGATATTTGTACGGTTCGAATCTAGGAAGGCACGTATAAGGCTAGAAATTCAAAAGGCACTAATAAAAGTTTTTGGGGTGAAAAATGCTAATAAGGGGGTGTGTGTGTGGGGGGGGGGGGGGTGGAGCATTGTTAAAGGGGTCATGGAAGCCCTGATAAAGGGGGTTGGTCTCATAGGTGTCTGAAGAAAATATAATTTTACACCATTTAATAGTGCTGCCTTTATCAGTGATAAAAAAGGGCTGTCAAAAGAACCCTTTAATAGTGATAAAAAATATTCAGCCTTTTAACTACGATAATATTGTCAATGATTTTTTAGTGCTGATAAAAGCCTATAATAGTGCTGTTAATGGCCTATTTTGTATTAGTGAATGTGTATAACCTGAATAAAATAGTATGTTATCTATTCATGAATGAATAACCAACTCACCTTTCACTACATCATTTTCAGGCTCCACCTCAATAGTAGTGATAGAATATTCCCTTGCTTCCTTAGAGGTTGTTGTTGTTATTTATTTCCTCCAATAAATTTTAGATTAGGGAAATGGTTCGCATAATTCCCATGTTCGTTGTAGTTGAAACACTGCACCACAAGCTGGGTTTTGATTTGAACCTTCCCTTATTCTTCCACATTAGTGGAATTATTTATACCCCTTTAGTAGTGATTATCCTGATGCCCCATTATTCTACATTTGAATCATTTTTTGGTTCCATTTTGAAAGTTTGTAGGATTATTCATCCCACAATTTTGACATGTGGGATATTGGGTTTTCTTTCAATCATGAGATTTATCTATTGATCCACCCATATTAAACTCCATCTTCCACTTTTCTTTACTGGTCCCATGAGACCACTGAGAGTATCCAATCTCTATTTCAACCATAATGGCATAATAGAAAATCTCATCATAGCTATCAAAGTCTCTAAACACAAATACTTTTCATAGACTCGACTTTAGTTCGCTAAATAAGTAATCCACATTACTTTCAGTGTTCATGAGAAAGGCGTAGGCATATATTTCAAGACTTTTGAAGCTTTACTCATACAATTCAATAGACTTGTCTTAATTTTGATTCAGTCTAATGAACTCCCTTTCTATATTAAGACCGAGGGTTCAGGGAAAATGTTTATTGAAAAATATTTTTTTTGTAATCTTCCTATTCCATGGAATCAATTTTATACTTGGATTTTGTGTTCTTTATCAATGTCCACCAGTGATCAGCTTCCCCATCAAAATGATATACCACCAACACAACTTTATCTTATTCTATGAACTGGATAATATAGAATATCTTCTCAATGGAGTTAATACATTGTTCTGCGATGATGGGATTAGAAGATACAAAAAATATGGCATGATTTTTTCACATGAAGGATTTGACCAAAACATTCTCTTTATTAGGAGAAGGAGAGAGTTCCACATGATTCAATTTATTATTCATAACTTGAGTCAATTGAGAAAGTATTTTCACAATTTTCTGAGAACCCATTCCCATCATATTTGGATTATCATTAAGGGAATAATCACATTTCAAATCACATTGATTATTGGAGAGAGTTCTTCTATTTCCAGCTATTCAATAAGAAAAAATAAAGTACAATTAAGGGGTATGAATACTTATATAAAAATAATATAGAAAGAGAAAATTTAACATATAAGAAAAAACTTTTAAATCAATAGTATATCCTAACATGTGATACTCTATGTTTCAATCTAAATTATCCATGGTGATAGAGTTATTCCTAGGGTTCTTACTAAAGTGATCTAGTCCTAATATCTAAAAATAACCAGACTTTACTCTAATTCCCACTATAAAAGACCTATACTTTTACACATATTATTTCATGACTTTAAGTATAATTAACCATTAAATATAAACCAAGGATCGTAAAGTCAGGTGTCTTTAGAGGATTAGACACATAAAACTGAAAACAGGAAACCAAAATATTTTTTATTTATTTAATATTAATAATAAACATCCAAACACCTTTTATACCTTATATCTACATAGGATAACCTAGGGAATACATGAAAAAAGGTATGATCTAAAAATCACTATAAGAGAATAAATATAAGAATAAAGCATAGAACATGGGTTAGAAGGCACGCCATGATGACATAAAAAGGAATGTAAGATGAATAATCATATAGAAGAATAACATATAGAACATTGTATAATGTAACAATAGAATAATATTAATGTGGAATATAAATAAAACATTACATAATCAGGAGTCGAGGCTCATTGCACATGGAGGAGCACGAGTAAAGGCTGACCACCAAGACCATTGCATATGAAGCACGAGTCAAGGCTAACCAATAAGACCGTCACAAATGACGTATCATGAGACTAAACATTATTCAATGAATTTGATTGATATATAGCTACACCAATAATAAAATTTTAATGAAAATGTGTGCCACATTATGAATCAAATATAAAGAATCAAACATAAACATATAGTTTACCCCTGGAAAGAATTGGGTATGATAATAATGTTGAAAGGAATATAAAAATAGAATATCATAATGGTGTCCATGAAAGAATGGATTTAAATCATACATGTACATTAATAATTAAAAATAAAAATATATTATGATAATTTATTTCAAAATTAAGTGAAAACATGTAAGAAGAGTGTTGAATAAACTTTAGAAATATAACATTTTAGTGCGGTTTAATGATTTTTTTTCAAGATTCTTTGTAACAAAAAAGGAATAATTGTTTTTATAAAACTATAAATGAACTAATATTGATTTTCATATTAAAATTATTGATTTTATAAAAATAATGGCAGATTAAAACATATTATGGATTTCACTTGAAAATAGGTAAGAAATCAAGAAGTTCCTTTAATCGGGCTTGTTTATCGAGAAGAATTGAGAAGTGAACCTCTTTAAAACTTGTATATCCCCAAAAGAAGGATGAAATGATTTAGATAAATTATTTTGGAACATATAAATAAATTTTAGAAAAATTATATAAAAATAATTAATATTTACATTAGGGTAAAGAGAGAGAAACTGTAACCCAAAGGGAAAAATGGAGGCTCTGAAAGAATCAATTAACTCATGCCCAAAACGGTTCTGCACTTGCTCGTAAAGTCCTTGATAATAAAATTAAATCCATTAATTATTTAATTAATAACCTTTGATACATTTATATTCCTTATTATTATTTTATTAATTTTATTTATGGCCTTTTTGATGAGTTATGATATTCAATTTCATCATTTGGAAGTGTTGGTTTCCTTGGTTTTCATGATTGATTTACTTGTATATATGTACAAAAAATAATTTAAAATGAGAATGGTTGAAAAAAATTAAAGTTATATGTTATTAATAAAAATAAAAAATATTAAATGGTTATATAAGTAACTTTTTTTTATTTTGGGTGAGGATGAGTCATTAGATAAGATGTTAGTGATAATCATTTGGATTATTTTGGTGTTTTTTCGAACATCACAAACTATTTTTGTTTTATTAATTAATATTATGTATATATAATGGTTCTAGAACATTAAATATGATGTAATACATATATTATAATATTTTTTAATGACAAAAATGGTTTTATGACCATTATTGAAGGAGTTAATGGAAATTTAAAACTCATCGCCCTTGAATGTGATAAAATAACACATCACGGACAATGTTCTCATTTTTAGAAAAAAAGGGAGGGAAAGAAATTAAGGTGAATTATACCATTTAAATAATAAAATTATTGTATATATGAGATAATGGAGTTACCTTTACAATTAGATAAGGTTAGGGGACAATATAATGATAAAAGAAAATAAATTTAATGAAAATAAAAGGAAAAGAAAGAGGATTTTACCTCTTGAATTCCCCTAATTGAGAACCTCCTTAAGAAAATTGGTTTTGGTATTTTGTTGAGAAAAAGGAACCCGAATGTGGGTAAGAGGCTTGGGAAGAATATTGGGCATAATTCGGACAAGTATTAAAGTTTGGAAAGTGTGAGGAGAATAGGTGGTAATGAGTGGTATTTATAGCGGAGAAGAGGGGTGTTTTCTCATTATTTTATTCCTTAGATTATTATTTTTCCCCAAGAGTAGAATTAATGATGATTCCATTAATAAATATTTTAAATATATAAGTATAATTATAGATTATGTTTCTTACAATAGAAATTAGTCTTGTAATATTGTATTTAACTTATAATGTAGATATTCTGTAAGTTACAATAGTTTACTATTCACCAAAAATTCAACTACTTTAGAAAAATAAAAAAATTAAACCTTACCATTTTTTGACATGTAGAATTAGAAAATTAACTCCATTTTATGAAAATAATTTCATAAATATGGTAAATTAAAATTTTAATTAAAATCATCATTTATATGGAAAATACCAATTATAAAATTATAACTGCTTTTATAACACTTTGAAAAATTAATCAAGGTCTCATAAAAATATCTTATAATCATAAGAATTTTTTTATGAATAAATTTTATGAGAATAAATTTTCTTTTAAATAATTTTATTAATTATAAAATTGAAAATAAACATTTATGTTTTATAAAAATATCAACACTTAAATATTAATTTCTAAAACATTTATTTATTTATACTATGTTGTAGTTATATCATATTTTAATTTATAAGATACTTAAATTTTATTTATAATTTCATGGGTGAGGTTACTATTCTATTGGATGGTTTACTATTCATAAGGTTCATATTACTATTCCAAAGGTCAAGTTACTATTCCATTGGTATAGGTTTCTTAATTTCTAGAAATACGTCTTATTTAAAATGTTCTTCATTTATTAAGTTTTTACTGTGTTATCTATGTGATTTTACGAGGTTTATACTATATAACATAATTATAAAAAGGGAATTTTCATTGATAATATTTTGGGTCATTACGTGTACCATAAAATCCTAAGATAAATGGAGAGATTTTGAAAGATACACATAGATAAACCTTCTCCATCCACCCAGGGAGAAAAAAGATGTATCAAGATCTCTGAGAGCACTATTTGTGGGAAAATATGAAGTAGGAGATCTCTGAATATACATTAATGTTCCTGGTATGTTAGTAAGTGAAGGATGAAAGAAAAAATTCTAAGGGGATAATGCAACCATTACCCATACCTACATAGGAATGGGAAAACATTACCATTGAATTTTTCAATGGACATCCAAATATATTTAGAGGAAATAATGCTATATGGGTTATTGTGGATCATCTTAAAAACACCATAATTTATTGCAATTCAAGATTACTTATCACTAGATCAAATTTCAAAAATATACATGAGATAAGTGGTGAGGATTCATGGAGTACCATTATTGATTGTATATGATTGAGATATGATATTTACCTCCAGGTTTTGGAAAAGTCTCCAATATCCTCTAAACACTGAGATGAACTTTAGTATGACTTATAAACCTCAAACTGATGACCAATATAAGTGTAATATTTATAAATTGGATGATATATTTTAAATAATGATTGATGGACTTTAAAGGAGTATAAGGCCAATATCTTCCTCTGGTCGAATTATCTTATAACAATAGTTTTCACTCAAGAATCCAAATGGCTTTATATGAATCCCTTTGTGGGAAAAGATGAAAAATACCTACATGATGGGATGAAGTTGGTGAAAAAAAGTTGTTGGGACCTGAAATTGTTAAATAAATGGTAGAAACGATGATGACCATTCAATAGCACATCTGGGCTGCCCTAAGGTGATAGAAGATCTATGTAGACAATCATAGACGAGACCTAGAGTTTGAAGTTCGAGATAGGTATTCCTATACATATCTTCATGCAAGATATTCATGAGTTTTTGGAATAATGGAAAGAAAATTCCCATGTATATTGGACACTTTTAGATTCTTGTTCATGTAAGAGTTGTATCTTATCAAATAGCACTTCAGAAAACTATGTATCAAGTACATGATGTATTCCAAGTATCCCTCTTGAGGAAGTACATAAAATATCCCTAACATGTAGTGAATTCATAGGTGGTACAACTATATATTGATCTCTCTTATAAGGAGGAGTCAGTGAAGGTCTTAGATCATAGAGATAAAGTTCTACACATAAAGAATACTCATTAGGTCAATGTTTTAAGGAAGAACCATAAATATGAAAAGGTGACTTGGTAACTAGATGAAGAGATGAAGGAGAAGTACCCTCAACTATTTTCACCTTAGTTTTTAACACTAAATTTCAAGGGTGAAATGTCATAAGTGGGAAGAATGTAACAACCCATAATTTTATCAATGGAATTTTCCTTATTATAATTTTGTCATGTAGTAAAAAGCAAAAACATCACATATAAAAAAACAAAACATTATTCTCATAAATTAATAATGATACTTTAGTTAGTAAATAAATATATAATAATTACAAATATTACTAGAGGATAATAAATAGAAAATTAGAGAATAAGAATAGGATAATTTGGATTTTCTCGATTCAACAGAATGACCATACTCATGAACAAATATTTAGATATAAAACATAATGTTAATAATAAAATATTCATATGGGAGACTAATGTTTATATATAATAGAGAGAAATTATAAGTGAAAGAATAATGAATGTAATAATAGGTTTTTGTAGGAAGTATGTAACCCATATAACCATTATAAATATAACCGTTGGAATAGTAATCTAATAATTAGAATAGTAAACTCACCTATTTAAATGTAAAATATCATTTATGAATATTTTAAAAAGAAAATATGATATATTTATATCATTGTATAAGTAAATAAATGTTTTAAAAAATATAAATTAAGTGTTTATATTTTTTCAAAACATAATTGTTTTATTTTAAATTTTATACTGAATATAATGATGTAAATAAAAATTTACCTTCATGAAATTGATTAATAAATTAACATTATATTGTATTATAATTATAAAATATTTTTATGAGAGAATAAGTAATTTCTCAAAGGTTCATAAAATCGATTATAATATTAAAATCAGTATTTTTATAATAAATGATGTTTTTATTGAAAAATTCAATTTATTATATTTAGAAAATTATTTTCATAAAATGGATTCCATTCATGAAATATATACATCAAAAAATGGTTAGAGTGATTTTTTGGTATTTGTTTAAAATATTTGACTTTTAGTGAATAGTTAAATATGATAATTTATGGTATTTAGCATTATAAGAAAAATATATGAATTCTTGAGTCATGTATGATGTAAAAACCCATTATCTCAAACTCACATAAATTATTTACTGTATATAGTCATGATAATTAATACTATTGATAGTCTTGAGACAAAAATAAAAAATAAATGAATATAATAATCAAAACACCCCTCCCCCCTTATAAAAACCATCCCGCACAACCCCTTATCCTTACACCTTATATGCCTTTAATATTTACAAATATCTACCAAAACCTATCGTACCCACTCTCCCCAAATCTAAGTGCTACCAGTCTCACCCAATGACAAATTCCAAGTTCATTAAGGGGTCCTTCAATGAGGTGATATTTAAGAGGTAACATTCTAAAACCACCTCTTTTAATTTATTTTCTTATTCTACCTTTAAATCACCTCATTAATCCATATAATAATAATAAATCTAGTATAATTTATATAATGTAATTTTATATTTATAATTTGATATCTAATATCCATCCATTTTCTCATATCATCTTATTCAATGAAACGAAACCATTATCCAAATTATGGAAGTTAACCGTCTCTGTGGATAATGAGTTTTCATTTTCCATTACCGCATTCAAGTCCAGTCATAAAAACATTATTATGGTTTAATAATATTTTTATAAGTATATTATAACTTATTTAATGTTATTTAACACATATATAGTCATAATATTAAATAAAATGAAACTAGTATGTGATGGTCGGTTAAAAAGCCTAAATGAACTAATCACATTATAATAAAATTTTTACTCAAATTAACCATCCCCATGTCATAAAAAAATATGGGACCGTTTCAAATTATTTAATTACATTAATACCATTTCCGTTCACTTTTGGTGTTTTATATCTATTTTAAAAGAACATCCATAATTACACACAGGTGAACCGACCACGAAATCATGAAACAAAAACTGTCAGAATGATGAAGATGGACTTTATAACTCATAAAATGGATATAAATGAACTTAATTAAAGTATAATAAATCAAATATATGTTAAATATATTAATAATTAATTATTTGTTTAATTTAATTTTATTATCCAAGATATGAAGTTAACGTTAATAATGCATTCAGACACATGGTAAGGGATCTCTCCAAACTATCATATTTCATTTGGATAATGCTTTACCTCTATTTACCTAAATTTAACTCTATATTATTCTTATATAATTATAAAATATTCTATATATATTATCCACACATATATATATATATATACCTAAATTTAACTTTATTTTATAGTAAATACAAGTTTTATAAAGGTTCCCTTCTCAATTCCTCTCGACATTAAAACCCGATTAAAGGGAACTTCTTTATTTCTTACCCATTTTAAATTACACTCCATAAAATGTTTTATGGTTACAATATTTTTTTATAATCACACATTTTATCATGGAAAAATATTTTATTTTATTTATGGTTTTATGGAAATAATTATTTCTTAATCCCCATTATGCACTCTTTAAATATTTCCCTTAAACTGCATAAAGTGAAACATTTCTAAATACACATAAAAATATTTTTCATGTTTTAACATTAGTTGGATATAACTATTCATGGTATAATCATATTTTTTTACTTTATAATTTTCCAATAATTATTTAAACCCTTCTTTTATGGATACTATTATGATACATCCTTTTTTATGCCTTATGACATGATTACAAAACTCATTTATTTCCATGGGTAACCCTTCTATTTATTCCTTATCTTTGATTATTTATGTGGTAGACATATGCATGAACATGTTATTATGGGTGAAAACTGATATCAATCCAATTAATTGGGTATTGTTTAGTCTTATGTAACATTATGTATGAGGTTAAGGGGTAAACCTAATCCATTATGGGACTTTTTGAACGATGTGATATCATCTGGGAAATTAGCCTTGACTCATGTTTTTGTCATGATATATGTTGTTTACATATTCTTATTTTTACATGATCATATGATTCCATATTATATATGTTATTCCTATATATTTTTATTGACGATCCATTCCTTTTATGTAATTATATTTTGTCTTCTAACTCATGTTCTATGCTTTTTTTCCATGTTTATCCCCTTACCGGTGCTTTTAGCTCATCCCTTTGGTCTATATATTACCCATGTTATCCTATTTAGTTTAAAAATATCAAATGGATTTATTATCTCATTAGTAAGATCAATAAATTATGTTTTATTCTAGTTTCATGTTTTCTAATTACGTACATAGTCATCCAATGAGACAAGGATTTTCGATACTTGTTTTGTATTTAACAGATATTTATGATTTAAATAAAGTAATAATATGTGAAAAATATACAGTATCTATATATTATAACATGTATAACCATAATTTACCCACCCAACACACTTAATTCCCTTTTGATTCTATTTTTACCCCCACTTAACTTTCAATTCGAAGGAAAATTCCTTCTTTTTTACCTATAAAACGAACTTACTTCCACTCACTTAAAGCCACAATTACCTTTATAATTTCCCTCAAAACCCATCCAAACTTTCCACTCATATAATCCTATTACACATTTTTTAGACCATGGTTACAATAAATTATTTAAATTCCTCCATTTACCAGAGGTCTTTCAAGATAAGATTCAAACTCTCAATGTGAGAATTACCCACCCTAAAACATTCTATTCTCTATTTTTATCATCTAACATACTAAAAAACTATTATAAAAATTTTAATATAAATACTAAATTATCATGTTTATACTTATTTTATTATATTAATGGAATAACCATTTTCTTCCTTCCTCTCGTCCATTCAAAAAATGACAATGTAGCTCGTGTTACGTGCATACTATACCTCCATGAATGAAATATCCTTTCATGTATGGTTATAAAAATGTTGTTAATGAATAAATATGATATTTTTAAAATTATTAATATTTTTTAAAGGTAAATTATTCATTATATTAATAATATTAACAATAAGGTATCATTTTAAATTTAACCGCTTAAAACGAGTTTACCACATGGAAAAATCATTTATTATTTGTAAGTAATAGATTCTTATCTTACCTTATTCATTCACCTCTTCCCAATTATTATTTTTCTATTTTATAATATCAAAATAATATCATTATTATTCAAGAATTATGATATTATAATATAATCACTTACGTACTCATCCATTGGTCATAGTATGTTCTTGTTTGGGCCAGTCTAACCACATACATGAATGATGTTATAAATTTTTATCATGGATGGTTATGAAAAAATAAATTAATGGTATAATATGATATTAATATGTGAAAAATTATTTTTATTGGTCTTATAATGGTAATATTGATATTCAACTCATTGTTAATATCCCACCTTTGGTAATTAAATATATTACTAAAACTAGATTATCACCAATTTAATCTTCAGAAAACATAATTAAAACCCTCATGGAATGAAATTATATTTTTATAATAATTATGGAATATATATTATAGTTACTTATATAATCTAGGAGTTATGAACATGGAATCAAAGGATGAGTACCAACATCAACATTATAAAGAAGGTGCGATATAATCAAAATCACTAACATCAAATGATGAAAATAAACAATAACAAACTAATAAATGTATAATGAATGATTATAATTAAGGATTAAAAAAGGTAATATATATGAATAAGTATTTGAAATAATTTATTAATTTGGTTATGTTTATTATAAAATAGTTTAAATCAATTTCATAGAATTCGAGAGTAAAGATAACGATTTTCTCACCTCAACTTTCATTATTTTGAGATATATTCAAATATTATTATATATTTTTTGGTTTATTTATTTACCTATGGATTAATAACATAAATTATTTCCTAAAATTCCATTTATTTATAAATCCAACAAAATATTTATTTTTCATGGTTTTTTGATTGAACTCTTACTAATACCGTATGGGTTTTTTTACACTCAATTTCCATTCATTGAGTTATGATAATTATTATTGAACATTATTCCTATAAGTTGGTATAAATATCAATTTTTATTGAATTATATTTTATTTATAATTATTTATATTTATTATAATAAACTCGTTTTTAAAGTATTGTTACATCAATTCTTCTTCTTTGAAAAATTTCTATCCTCATAAATATTTAGCGTTGTGAAGAATATTCATCATTCTATTTAATGGAAATTTCTACTCCATGCACTTATTATTTCATTCCATAAGTGTTATCTTTCTTATTTTCAAACCCACAATTGTATTATCTAATGTGATTATCTTATTTTTCTTTACCTATTTTTAAAATAAAGGATTATTATCTGTTTCATGATGTGGGTTTCAATTAAGGAATTTTGAACTATTAAAAAGGATATTCATTTCCAAATCATAGATTTTATCTTCCACTCAACATTTCCTATGGATAAACATTATTATTTTTCAAGGATTATTTAATGATATTTTTTTGAAGTCGTATTTTAAAATGGGTTTCATGTACCTTCTATAATTGTTTTTGAAAAAGACTTGTAACTTAATTTCTTTATGATAATGTTAATAATTGTTTTCTAAAAACTATTTTAAAGTATTATATTCCATTAATCTCCTTATCTCCAAGAGATCTATCATATATGGAGAAATGTTTCATGAAATACCTACTCAAATTGGTTACCTATAAAAAAATTCAATATAATTTATGACAACATATATTCATTATTTTTAATATTTATAAACAAATTTTCATATCATGATTGTTATTCTGTATAACATAGTATTCGACAATGTTCTAAGAGTAATTGTAACACTGAAGGGTAACAAAATTTCCCCAATATGATGAGAACCTAGAAGTTCCGAAAAGGTATTCTTAAATAGATATTCTATTGATGGATGATATAATTTTAAAGTATCAAAATGATATATTCCATGATTTATAGAGACTCATAGGACTTTTTGGTATTCTATAACGGTGTACATCCTTTGAAATTTTCAGTTCAAGAGATTAAGAGAACACAACCTGCTAGTAGGAAATCCACATTTATATGTGTAATTATATATTCCAATATGTATATGTGTGTACTGATCCTTATAATTTAAAATTATTATTAATGGATATTATTAGTCATGTACTTTTATATATTGATGAAGACTGTGATGCCACATTTTCATGATAAGGTAAGATATGCTTGGTGTGCCATGAGTAATATTGCATTAATGAATAATGCATGAAATGATTTTTCACATATGTTATTTAATGAAACTTGATATATTAAACCCTTTTATGGAAATAAAAACACCAAAATAAATCCACGTATATGGTGTTATGTGGGTAAATTTATTTCCATAAAGTCAAATAATGATACATCAAGCACATAGGTTGATGACACTGGCTTATAACCTTCTTGATGAGATATATCATGAGAAATGGAATATATTACATATTAATCATCCGTATGAGTCCATTTGTAATTGTGACATTAAACTATTTATCTATGGGTGTCTTGGTGTGTTTCTATACACTAAACTTGGACTT
Source organism: Viscum album (assembly GCA_963277665.1). Taxonomy (NCBI): domain Eukaryota; kingdom Viridiplantae; phylum Streptophyta; class Magnoliopsida; order Santalales; family Viscaceae; genus Viscum; species Viscum album. The sequence goes on along the minus strand of OY728125.1, from coordinate 736,473,279 downwards.
TGGGAAGCTCCACCTAATGACACCGAGAAAGAGGCCTAAAAGTTTACACACTATGTTTACCCAGAATCATTGTTAAATAATAATAATAATTATTATTTAAAATGTTGAATGAATATTATTCTCATAGGTTGTTCAAAAAATATTAATGATTTATTGATCACATATATTTTGTAACTAGTTATTTGAGAGAATATTTTTCGAGCATAATATTTGGTAAATATTTATTTTCTATTTAGTGAATATAATATTTATTTATTTATGGGTGAATAATGTAGTTATTTTATTTATAAATAAGTAGTCATTATTCAAGGACCGACAAATATTATGAAGTAATAGAGGACTGATTTTAATGGTTTAGTGATAAATAATATGCATTAATTATCATTTGAAATTTTTAGACAATTTATTTAATAAATAATATTTAATTAATTCATCAGTTTTGTGCATTTCATGAAATAATAATTTTATTATTATTATAGAGCCAAGGTTCTATAGAGATTAAATAGATAATAAGGGTTCATGTGAAATTATTATTTTTTAACCGTAGAAAATTTTAAAACTAATTATATTATTTCAAACCACAACAGTGAACATATTTATTGTGTACAATGAAAAAGAGTATTCTTATAAGGTCCCAGCCTTAAAAATTACTTATTCTTGTGATAAATTAATAATTTAACTTTATTTCACATTGAGGATATTTTTGGGTTTAAATATTCAAATAATTAGATCATAACTTATACATAACATCTTGAATATTACAATTTGACACTTTTACTCACTAACAATTTTTTCATAAAACTAAAACTCTTTAAAAAAACATTACATCGTTTCGTATTTTAACAACATAAATTTTCCCTGATCCTATTCTTGACTCTATTCTTCCCTATTATCATGTGAAAAACATTCCAAAACTTGGGATGAGCATAAAAAGATCAATAAGGGATATATAAAGAAGGAAAACTATAAGTTTTTCAAAACAAAATGTAAACCATGAAAACTTTATCATAAAGTAATACTTATCAACTTAAAGAGGTAACAGAATACTTCACTGAATATAATATCATTGATTACCATTTTTCTAACCAAAATATTACCATAAATCCCATATAAAGAAACATATAGAATATAAGGCAACTTGGGACATGAACATACTTAAATGGAATAACCATATGGTCAACTTCCACACATATCACTAAATGGAATAGCCATATGACCGACTTCCATAACCAATGAATTGGATGTTATAATTTAACCACCAATCCTTGGTTTATCATGGAACCATCCGTAATTTGGTTTATCACGTAACCACTCTTCATTGGTTTATCACGTAACCACCCATCAAATGTAAAAATAACATTATATAATCACAACACATAAAATATTGCAAATATCAACATTTCAATAATAATATTTCATTTGAAATCACAAGAAATAATTTCAAGATATAGAAATACTCAATCCATTTTAGAAATAATTTTCAATACCGAAACACCAAAACAGAGAATTAGGGATTTATTTTCCTTTTAAAAACATAAGGCTTACAGAGGAATCCAAATAAAGATTTGGAGGGCGGATAAGTCATTTTCGCCGTATATGTTAAAAAATTTCTTTTCTCATTTACTAAAACGCTTCATAGAAAAAAATTCCCTTTGAATAAAATTAAAACTGAAAGGGGTTTATTACCATATAAAATAAATATGTGTATATTATCAAGATATTCCTCAATGAAAGGATATTGAGACGAAGTCCCTTACAAAGAACACATCATTAGATTAAAGATAAATCAATGACATAATTATGTGTCGAAAATATAAATACACCCAATATAAGTGGATATTAAGTGTACAACAATCAGAGTTCATTCAAACATATTCATATCACGATATAATCATGAAGTATAATATTAACACAAATAATATAAATTGGGTTAAGAAGTTCCTTTACGAAAATTCAGCAGCCTAACAACGTCACTTAAAAAGTCATAAAATGAGTTGATATGATAAAAAATGGTCTCTCATCAATTGGACATAAAATGTACAGAAATAAGGATATATATGAATATATTCCAAAATAATAAAATTGAAATTAAAAGACATAATAAAAAATAATTCTTTGACTAAAAGTGGAGGGTGAAATGTTCCCTTACTTTGAGTCTGATTCGTCACATAGGTTCCTTGTTCTTCCTGAATAATAAGCTTCAGTTAATTTATACTTTTAAGAACTATTTTTAAGTTTATTTTTCCTTTTATATCACTTATTAACTTTCTATAAAATCATATAATTATTCAAGTTCATATTAGTTGTTTCGTCGTTATTCGGTACTTGAGTCAGAAATGAACTTATTATAATTACAAGTTGTCCATGTGGTCAAAAGTACATTATCTCCAGAATAGTATTCATGATTTAAATATCATATATATCTAGTGTATATGTATTTATAATATTCCATAATATTTGGAGATAAGAAATGAAATTCACCATTCATAGAGATGGTATGCTGTACGTACACATGAGCACTACTTTCATTTATTTATCATATTAAGGAAATGAAAACTAAATGATACATAGGTATTTTATAATTCCATTATAATATCATATGATATATATGTTACATAATTTCATTAATTCCATCCTTTATACATTCCATGTATGACACGAATGAGTCATATCACTTTGAGGGGGTGGTAGTCCGCACTTCCTCAAATGAAATTATAGTAATTACACATCATAAAAAACATAAAGGTATGTTTTTGAATAAAAAAATAGAAGCATAAAGAACAAATAAATATAATATATATCATATATAAATGTAGTTCCATAATAATTTCCACCATGAGATGTGGTAAGATATAATTGAACAATAATCGTTTCGTGAGGCAGCAGTTCGCTGTCTACAGAAACAGTATGTTCTAAATACATTATATGGAGGTGTGTGTGAGTGTAGGTAGAATAATTGGATAAAAAATCATAGTATATTTAATATAATGATGTTTTTATAAAATAATTTAATAAATAGAGTTTAGGGGGTTAGAGAAGGGAAAATAAATGAAATAATCTTGAGAGGATACATTACCTCAAATCGGGTAACTGCTTTTGATTTAAGCTAAATGGATTTATTGAATTGTATTATGACCAAGGTAAGGATTATATGAGGTAGGGATATTGGGATATTATTTGGGCAGATTTTTTATGAGCCAAGGGTCTTGAAAGGTGTGGTTAAGGGTTAGAGGTGATTCCCTTTTGTTAGAGGGAGAAGGGGAACTTTAAGAAAGTTTTGAAGTATTATTTTATTATAAAATGATTTTCAGTTTAACAAGATCCAAAAGTAATTTATGTCATTTATAAGATGATTTTGGGTTGAAAAACTCTCAAACAGTAGGTTTTAGACAAGTATAGGTCACAAATTTAACCTTATCCTTTAGCATTAACCCTTAGTTAACTAATTTAATTCTTACCATGTCTTCTTGTATATTCTTATTATATGGTTAATATAGTTACTATAAAATGAAAATATAACACAAAGTGGTTCATTAATGACATGTTAAACATTATATAAGTCATTTTTCGGAATCTTATATTTTTAAGACTATTATATCAATTAATAAAATAGTATTTTTTTTAAAAACTCATTTATGTGAGTTTTTATACTATTCATATCATGACTTTTTCAAAATCCATAAAAACTTGATTTTTTTCAAAAAACCTTCATTAATTAAAAGATAAAAATTAATAATCATCTATAAAATTCTTGGATGGCATAAAAACTTTTAAAATAAATTTATTTTAATATTTATAATCTCATTTACTTAAATCGTTCATTAATGAGGTAATCACTACATCATCATTGTGTCATAAATATATTTATTTATTTGATGTCTAAAAATTATAAATAAATACGATGATGTATAAAATATATTTACCTTTTTAATTAATATTTATAGTCCAATATATCACTTATATAACCCCATATAAAAATTGGTTTAGTAAAAACAACATGTTTATGTAATATTTTTCTTTACTTTAAATTAATTCTTATAAAATGTCATTTTCACATCAAAGTGGCTCCATGGGGTCCAAAAATAGAGCCAAGGATGCCCATGTTTTGAAATATATCATCCAATAGGAATAGTACATGTTTTAGGATAGATTAATATTATTATAATATTATTGTTTACCCTTATTTACTAGATTTACCCTTTAACCATGGTAAATAAAATAATTAATGAAGCTACTATTCCCAATGTCAAAAAATAAAAGGTACGTATTTAAAAAATTTGGACCTATTTATTCCAAATATGGAATCCATTTTTCCAAATTCGAAACATAGAAATTGCAGTAATTAAATTAAAATTAATTCCCATCATCAAACCAAAAAACAGATTTTTAAGAAGAAATAACTATCAAAATATTGGCATGTGTTTATGTGAAATTACATCCAGTGACCAACACTGTATTAAATGATAAAAATAAAATACAATTAAAATTTAATAACAGCTAAAATAACAATCTGACTATATAAATAAATTATATTAAAGGTAGTTTAGAATTAAAATGCAGTATTTTTCACTATTCATAAAAGTATGAATTTTATCAGAATAATACCAAAATTTCATACAAATTAAAATTTGATGTCCCTATTCTAAAGAAGAATTTTATTTTTTCAAATAGAACATATAAAAGTTTCAAAAAATATATTTAAAAAGGGTTCGCTGTCAAAAGGAGGTAAATCGACCTTTTAAATAATTTTAGAGTATTTCATGTTTAAAATCAGATTAATTCTTATTTTAAGTCTCAAAAATTTATTGGATAAATGTAAATACATTTAAAAAACATGTATAATAATATTTTAGTTAGTTTTATTCATTCTCACAAATACAACGTCTATGAGTTAACTTAGTTTTAAAATAATAATAATATTATATTATTTTTTGGTATAACTCAACTTTGTGTGCAACATAATATTTTGGAGAAACCCATTGTTGTGTGATGAGTAAGCTATCAAAAATAACATACCATTTAAAGTAAAATTAATATTTAATTCAAAAATATTAATAAATATTAAAATTTCATATTCTTTATTTATATGGGATGTTACATCCTTCCCAAATTTTGGTAATTGTGTCCCTATAATTCTATTCTCTTATTAAATAAGTGAGGGTATTTCTCTTTCATATCATTTTAAAATTCCCACATTGCCTCTTCAACCATATGGGTTTTCCACAAAACCTTTACCTAATGAATCAACTTATTCCACAATAATTTCTCTCTGTAGTTAAGAGATTGTACTTTCTATTCCTCATAAGAAATATTCTCTTCCAACTAAACTACATCTAGACTCAAAACAAGAGATAGATCCGACATATACTTTCTCCACATTGAAACATGAAAAACATTGTGTACCTGAGATAAACATGGAGAAAAAGCAACCTTATAGGCAACTGATCTAACTTTCTCTAAGATTTCATAGGTTCCAATGAACCTCAGACTCAGCTTTACCTTATTACCAAAACACATCACACTTTTACATGGAGAAACTTTGAGAAAGACATGATAAAATACCTCAAAAGAAGGATCCTTTCTCTGATTATATGCATAACTATCCTACCTGCTCTGTTCTCTCCTAATGTGCTTATGAATCAACTAAATTTTTTAGCCATCTCTTCTACCAATTCTAGTCCCATCAACTTCATTTCAACAAATTCATCCCAAAAAGATTTAGTTTGACACAACTTTCCATATAATGCTTCATGGTGCCAACTGTGTAGGAGAATGAAAATCATTATTATAAGAAAGCTCAACCAAAGAAATATTTTGATACCAACTTACATAGTAATCCATTGAACAAGAACGTAGCATATCCTCCAAGGTCTGAAATTGTTCGTTATGACTTCCCATCTGATTGGGGATGAAAAGTTGTACTAAAATTTAATTTAGTTCCCAAAGACTTATAAAGGTCTTTCCAAAAGTTAGAAGTGAACCTGAGATAACGATCAGAAAAAATGGATAGGGGTACTCCATGTAACCTAAATATCTCTTTAATATATAATCGATAAAGTTAATATTGAGATAGGGTATCTCGAATAGGAATAAAATGAGCATATTTAGTCAATCGATAAACAATAACCCAGATTGCATTGTTACCAAGAGATGTTTTTGGTAACCCCACTAAGAAATCCATGGATACATTTAGTCATATCCACTCTGGCACTGGAAAAGGATGAAGTATCCATTTAAGTAACTACCATTCTTCTTTAACCTATTTACAAGTTAAAAACTTTGCAGTAATGTCAGCAATATGTATTTTCATTCCATCCCACCAGTAATACTCATAAAGATCTCTATATATTTTAGTACTTCTAGGATGAACTGAAAATGGATAACTATGATCTTCACATAACAAATATTTCTTAAACCATGAATCACAAGGCATTAATAACCTTCTTAAAAACCTCAAAACACAATATTTATCAATGTTAAATTCAGTTAACTTTCCATTCGGAACTAATTCTACCTTTTTCTACAAATAACTATCTTCTTTATGCACTTTCTTAATTCTGTCTGATAGAAATGATTTCATTGCCACTTGAAACAAAATAGAGGAATTTCCTGCACCAAAAACTTCCATGCCAAAGTTCATAAAATCATTAATCAGAGGGTCATGTTACAAATGTAACACGGTAAATTTAGAATTACTTTTCTAAATCAAAGCATCATCCACCTTATTTGATTTTCCTGGATTATAATGAATCTTGCAATCATAATCCTTGATTAATTATATCAATCTCCTCTGTATCATGTTTAATTCTTTTTGAGTGAATATATAATTCAAAGTTTTGTGATCATTATATATTTCACACTTTACTCCCTATAGATGATGCCTTTGATTTTTTAAATAAAAAACAACAACAAATAATTCTAAATCATGTGTAAGGTAATTTAACTCATGAGGTTACAACTAATGTGAAGAATAAGAAATTACCTGATCATTCTATATTAGGACACAACCAGGTCCTTTCAATGAAGCGTCAATATAGATAACAAATTCACCATTTCTGGAAGGTAGTTCCAAAACTAGAGCATTCACCGATCTTCTTTTCAATTCCTAAAAACATTCATCACATTATTTTGTCTAGATGAACTTAACATATTTTCGAGTTAACTTAGTTAGTGGACTAGATAACCATGAAATGTTTTCAACAAACCTCTAGTAATAACCTGATAAACCAAGAAAACTACAAATCTCGGTTATATATTTGGGTCTCATCCATTCTTCAACAATTTTTTTTAACAGGATCAACTATTATGCCATATTTAGAACCAATTTGACCACAAAATTTAATTTTTTGTAACCAAAACTCACACTTTTTGAATTTCCCATAACGTTTCATTTATTTTATGGTTTACAAGAGAACCCTTAAATGAATTTCAGGATCCTATTTACTTTTAGAATATAGAAAAATAACATCAATATACACAACCACCATTTATCACCATAGTCAACTGAGCCATCACTGCAAAAAACTGTTCAATTTGGATTCCAACCATCTCAGGATGCTTATTTGGAAGGTCATTTCCCTCTGTATTCCTTCCTAGCATAGATGCCCATTTTCCTCTACCAAAAACCATTCTAAAAAAAGAAATATTTTAGGCGAAATAACATGGTAATCTTCAAATTCTATATCATTTAAATCTTACAATAAAGTAAAAATAATATATGGATATTAATTTAATAGTACCCTAACTCCTAAATTTTTCTAAACCAACCTCTGATATCAACTATAAGGCCCCATACTTAAACATTACTATTCTCTAGACAAGTTAATAATTAAACTTTAATTTACATTGAGGATATTTTCTCATTTAGATCTTCAGAGAACTAGATCATAGCTTATACATAACATGTTGAATATTACAATTAGACACTTCTACACACTCTCCATTTATTTCATAAAACAAAAACTCTTTAAAATGAAACATGGAATAGTTTCATGTTTTAATAGAATATATTTTCCTTGATTACATTATTGACTCAATTTTTCCTTATTTTCTTATGAATTTTTTTTCGAAACATGGGATGAGCATAAAAAACTCAATAAGGGATACATAAAAAATGAAAAATGTTAGTTTTTCAAAACAACATGTAAACCATGAATACTTTATCATAAAGTAATATTTTCACCTTAAATAAGTAAGATAACACTTCACTGAATATAAGCTCATTGATTAATCTTTTGCAACCAAAATATTACCATAAATCCCATAGAAAGCAACATATAGCAGATAAGGTAACTTGGGAAATAAACAGACTTAAATGGAATAACCATACATTCAACTTCTACACATATCACTAAATGTAATAGCCATACGACCGAATTCCACACCTAATGCATTGGAGGTTATAATGTAACCACCCATACTTGGTTTATCATAGAACCACCCATCGTTTGGTTTATCATGTAACCACCTATCACTGTTTTATCACGCAACTACCATTCAAATGTCCAAATACCATTATATAATCAAAACACATAAAATATTGCAAATATCAACATTTCACAAATAACATTTCATTTGAAATCACAAGATATCTTTTCAAGATATCGAAATACTCAAACCATTACAAAAACCATTTTAAATACCAAAACAACCAAAAAGGGAATAAGGTATTTCTTTTCCTTTTAAAAACATTAAGTCTTATAGAGGAATCCAAATAATGATTACGGTGAAAGAGATGTCATTGTCGCCGCATATGTTAAAAAAATTCCTTTTGTCATTTACTAAAATGATTAGCATGAAAATATTCCCTTTTAATGAAATTAATAGTCAAAGGGGTTTAATATACACCGTATAAAATAAGGATGTGTATATTACCAAGATATGCCTCAATGAAATGAGATTGAGATGAAGTCCCTTATAAATATCATATCATTATATTAAGGATAAATCAATGACGTAATTATGTATGAAATATATAAATACACCCAATATAAGTGGATATTAAGTGTAAAACAATCATAGGTAATTTAACTATATTCATAGCACGACATAATCAAGAAGTATAAGATTAACCCATGAAATTAAAATTGGGTTAAGAAGTTCCCTTACAAAAATTCACAACAGAACAACGTCACATAAAAATTCAGAAAATGATTTGATGGGAGAGAAAAGGGTCTCTAATCACATGGACATAAAAATTAAATCAATAAGGATATATAAGAACATATCCCAAAATAAGAAAATGGAAATTAAAAGATGAAACATAAAAGAAGTCTTTGACTAAAAGAGGAGGGTGAAAGGTTCCCTTACCTTGAGTCTGATTCGTCACGTAGGTTCCTTATTCTTCTCGAATAATAAACATAAGTTATTTTATACTTTATTAATATAATTTTTCAATTTTATTATTCCTTTTATATCACTTATTACCTTTCTATAACAATTATATAATTATTCAAGTTCATATCAGTTGTTTCATCAAAGTTCGGTACTTGAGTCAGAAATGAACTTTTTATAATTTATAATTGTCCATGTGGTAAATAGTACATTATCTCCAGAATAGTATTCATGATATAAATATCATATATATATATTGTTTATGTATTTATAATATTCCATAACATTTGGAGATAATAAATGAAATTCATCGTTAATGGAGACGATAAGCTGTACGTACGCATGAAGCTGCTTTCATTTATTTTTCATATTAAAGAAATAAAAACTAAATGATAGATAGGTATATTATTATTATAGTATAATATAATATTATATATATATGTTACATAATTTAATTAACTTTATCTTTTACAGGTTCCATGTATGGCTTGAATGAGTCATATCACTTTGAGGGGGTGGTAGTCTGCACTTACTCAAATGAAATTATCATATTTACACATCCTAAAAAGCATAAAGGTATGTTTTTAAATACAAAATAGAATCATAGAGGAAATATAAATATAATATATATCATATATAAATATATTTCCATCATAATTTCCACCATGAGATACGGTAGGAGATAATTGAACAATCATCATTTCGTGAGGTAGTAATTCGCTATCCACAGAAACAGTATGTTCTAAGTCCATTAGATGGAGGTGTGTGTGAGTGTAGGTATAATAATTGGAATAAAAATATCATATTATATCTAATATACTGGTTTTTTTATAAAATAATTTAATAAAGATAGTTTATGGGGTTGGAGAAGGGAAAATAAATGAAAGAAGCTTGATAGAAGACATTACCTCAAATCAGGTAACTCTTTTTTATTTAAACAAAAAGGATTTATTGAATTACCTTATGCCCAGGTTAAGGCTTATAAGAGTAAGGGAGGGATGTTGGGAGATTATTTAGGTATATTTTGGATGAGACAAGGGGCTTCAGTGGTGTCAATAAGGGTTAGAGGTGATTTCTTTTCATATGAGGGAGAGGGCAGTTTAGGAAAGTTTTGAAGTATTATTTTATTATAAAATTATTTTTGATTTAAAAAGGTCCCAAAGTTATTTATTTCAAATATAAGATTTTTTTTTCTTGAACAAATCTCAACCAAAATCTTTTGGAAAAGTATTGGTCACAAATTTAACCTTATCGTTTTTTGCTTTAACCCTTAGTTAACTAATTTAACTCTTACCATGTATTCTTGTATATTCACACTATATGGTTAATATAGTTACTATAAAATGCCAATATAAACTCCAATGGTTCATTAATGACGTTTTAAAACATTATATAATTTATTTGGACGAATATTATACTTTTAGGACTATTATATCATTTAATTAAAAAATATTTGTTTTAAAAACTCATTTATGTAATTTTTTATATTATTCATATCACGACTTTTTAAAAATCCATAAAAACATTATTATTTAGAAATAGATTAATTAATTCAAATATAATAAGTCATAATTATCCATAAAATTTGTGTATGACATAAAAAGTTTTAAAATAAATTTATTTTAATATTTATAATCTAATTTATTTAAATCATTCATTAATAAGAAAATCACTACATCATCATTGTTCCATAAATATATTTATTTATATGATGTCTTAAAATTATAAATAAAATAACATGATATAGGAAATATTTTTAAATTTATAATGGATATTTATAGTCAAATATATCACTTATATAACCCTATATAAAAATTGTTTTAGTAAAACAAACATTTTAATGTTATATTTTTCTTTACTTTAAATTAATTCTTATAAAATGTCATTTTCACATCAATGTGGCTCCAGGGGGTCGCAAAATCATCCCAAGGATGGCCATAGTCATAAAATTATCATCAAATAGGTTCCGAACATATGTTAGGGTAGTTTAATATTATTATAATATTATTTTTACCCTTATTTAAAATATTTACCATTTTACCATGGTAAATAAAATAATCACTGAAGTTACTATTCATAATGTCTAAAAATAAAAGGTACCTATTTACAGAAATGTTTACCTCCTCATTCAAAATATGAAATCCATTTCTCCAAATTCAAATCAAATAAGTTGAAGTAATTATTTTAAAATTAATTCCCGTCATCAATCCAAAAAGCTGGTTTTTAAGAAGTAATAATTATCAAAAGATTGGCATGTGTTTATGTCCAATTAAAATATGAAATTACTTTCAATTATGAGAATTAGATTAAATTATAAAAATAGAGTCAAATTAAACTTTAAAAATAGTTAAAATAATAATCTATCTATATAAATAATTTATATTAAAAGGTAGTTTTAAATTAAAATGCAGTATTTTTCCCTATTCATAAAAAAATGAATTTTATGAGAAAAACGCCAAAATTTCATCCAAAGTAAATTTTTATGTCTTGATTCTAAAGAAGAATTTTATTTTTTCAAATATAAAATAAAAAAGTAAGAAAAACTATATTTAAAAAGGGTTCGCCATCACAGGGTGGTAAATCGACCTTTTAAAGAATATTATAGTATTTCATGTTTAAAATCAGATTCATTCCTATTTTAAGCCTCTAAAATTTATTTGATAAATGTAAAGAAATTTAACAAACATGTATAATCATATTTTAGTTAGTTCTATCCATTCCCACCAATAAAACGACTATGCATTTACAACAATTTATAATAATAATAATATTATATTATTTTTCGGTATAACTCAATATTGTGTGCAACCTTAGATTTTAAATAAACCTGTTGTTGCGTGATGAGTATTCTATCAGACATAGCATCCCTTATAAATTAAAATTAAAAATTAATTCAAAAATATTAAAAAATGTGAAAATATCATATTCTTTATTTACTTGGGATGTTACCATTCTCTCTATGCATAAAGATACACTATTTAAAAATTCTCTCATGAACAGAAATTGATCCTCATCCACCACCCCTATCTATTCTATAGAGATCAATGAGAATACATATTGTAAGCGATTCTTGTAGTGATTAAGGACAAACAAAAAAAGCATTAGGATATTTAGTTCTAGCACGTTGAGACTCCTAAAATGAAAATTTGAGGTTAATGGTACACATGTAGATATCTACTAAGGAGAATATACACTTTATTCTTATGAAATAACAACAGTATGATGTTGAGACATTGTTAGATCCATAAAAAATGAAAGAATTCATTATAAGGTAATTCTATAACTACATAAATTAATTATAAATCATCATTTGATGAGCTTTCATTTCGTTCCAGTGTTCTCATATCAATTAATATTTAATTAAATCCCATTGGTCATGATTTTATCATCAATGTGCATATGATATTAAACATCTATTATGATAAAAAACTAAGTAGGTAATTCTCCACCGATTCTTCCATTGCACCTTAAACATTCTAGTGGTATTAAAAGGATCAAAAAATTATTTATAATTATGTAAATATTTTTGACTGGTTTACACATTTCTGGTTAGTTTTCAATTATAGTTTAAACCTTCTTTAATATAAATATAAATATATTTTCTTATTCATTTTTGATCTCATAAATAAAATGAATAAATTGATTAAGTTTTAATAAATAAAATTTAAAGAACTCATTTAGAGACATCAAATATTCTCTCTAAACATCACAAGAGAACACATTGTGTAAACCATTGGTACACACTGTGTATCTGTGTTCAATACACCTGGTATCACATGCATTATAATTGGGTTGTTTCTAGTAAACTTGATAGGGCTCTAGTGAATGTCCCATCTCTTAATTCATGGGACACTATCTCTAGCATCACGTTTCCTAAACTATGATCTGATCATCATCCTATTCTTGTTTCCCTTCTCTAAAAAAGAACAAAACCTAGTATCCCCTTCAAATTAAACAATGCTTGGTCTAATGATTTGGACTGCTCTCATCTAATCCAAAGTTGTTGGGATTCTATGAATCATCATTCTAATGGCTTTTCCTTTATTACCAAGCTTAAGCACATCAAACATTTTCTCAAGTGTTGGTGTAGTGCCAAATCCAAAAAAAATGACCATGACATTTCCAAACATGAGAATGATCTCAATCAAATTCAAAACAACTCCTCTATCATTGATTTTTACTCTGATCCCCAAAACAAAATAGACATATCTGTTAAGCTCAACTCCCTTTTAGTGCTCAATGACAACATTCACAAACAAGTTTTGAAAACAAGATGGCTCACATATGGGGATATAAACACTGAATTTTACAATTCTCTTCAGAGGATTATAAAATTCAACCACCCTCTATCCTCTCTTAAAGATAATGACAATATCTACTCCTCCGAGGCTTCCATTTCTAATCACTTGGTCACTTATTTTGAAAGCATTTTTAATGGTCCTCATATCAATAAGAATATTTTCCCTTGGATCATCTCGACCTTGGTCAATGAGTATGAAAATCTATTTCTCTTGAGTACCCCCTATATCATGAAATCAAAGCAATAGTATTTAGTCTTAATCTTGACAGTGCTATAGGTCCCGATGGTTCCAATAATGGTTTCTTTTGACACCACTAGGAGGTTTTTTATGCAGATGTTTGCAAACTTGTAAAATATTTTTTTTAATATTGGTATCCTTCCTTTTGGTATCAATGAAAAATTCCTCCCCTTAAGTCCTAATGTGCCCAATGCCTCAGAAATCCACTTATTCAGACCTATTTATATCATCAAATCTCTTTATAAAATCATTACCAAGATCCTCGTCAATAGAAGTTCTTCTCTGTGTAGCAAAATCATTTCCCGGAACCAATTTGGATTCATCAAAGGTAGATCCATTCAATATTGTATCTACCTTGTTTTAGAATGTACTAATTCTCTGAATAAAGTCTCCAGGGGGGCCAATATTACCTTAAAGACCGATGTTAGGAAAGCCTTTGATACCATCGATTGGTCCTTCATTTTCAAAGTTCTCCAAGATTTTGTCTTTAATTATATCTTCATCAATAATATTCACCATCTTTTCAAATCTTCCTCGATCTTTATTATTGTCAATGTCTCCCCCAAGAGAGATTTCAAATGTAGTAAAGGGGTTCGACAAGGTGATCCTCTCTCTCCCATCCTCTTTTCCACTGTATAGGACTACCTTAGTAGACTGCTCACCTCTCTAGTTTAACAAAACAAACTCAAACCTATTCAGGAATCTAGAAATCTAAACGTTCCATCCCATATTATTTATGTAGATGAAATAATCTTATTACTCAATGGGAGTAAAAAAATATTCTTATCCTTAAAAACACATTATCCCACTATGAAGAGGTCTCGGATCAATCCATCATTTGGAGTAAATATTTTATCTTCTTTGGCGAATCCTTCGCCCTCTCTATGAAAAGTCACATCATTGAAAATATAGGCATCAAAGAAGGTTCCCTCCCTTTTACCTATTTGGGAGTACCCATTTTTTGGGGTAGGCCTAAATCTATTTATTTCAATGCTGTTGTTTATTAGGTGATTAATCAACTCTCATCTTAGAAAGGGAAATACATGTCCATGTCTGGAAGGATTTTCCTTGTGAAATAGACCATTGTCTAAAAAATGTTGTATTCCCTCATGATCTACAATTGTCCTCTTGGTCTTCTCAAGAGAATAAATACCAATATAAATTTTTTTCTGGATTGGAAGCATCATTGAACAGAAAATTGTTACCATTCCCTGATCAATCTGCTGCAAACCTCTAAATAAGGGTGGCCTTGGTATAAAAAATCTCAAACTTTTGATTGAATCCCTCCATGCCAAACTCACCTAGAGACTGATCAATAACAAATCTGACTCTATTGACTTCCTTAGAAATAAATTTCTTTAGAATCTCAAAAAAGGGAATTTGAACTATGTCCAATCCTCTCTTTGGTGTTCCATTAGAAACTTGTTTGCATGCATCATGGAAAAATCTAGATGGTTGGTTATATTAGACTCTACCATTCGATTTTGGCTAGAAAACTGGAATGGCACTCCCCTTGATTCTATTCTTTCTCCTAATAGCTCTCCGGATAGCATTAACTTCTCCATAAAAGAAGTGATGCACTCTATATATTCAGAGCTCCCGGACTCTATCATGAAGGTTGTTAATAGTTACCATTTCTTTAATGATGATGATTTTATTTTTTGGTAACCTGATCACAATGGTATTCTTGAATCAAATATTTTTACAACCATTGATTCTTGGACTCCGAATCTAACTTTTCCAGGTTGAAGTCTTTTAAAAAGCCTTGTATTAGACCATCAAGACTCAATCTCATTTGGTGTATTGTGCACAACCATATCCCCACTTAGATTTGTCTCCAAACTTTTGGAATCAATATCTATTATAAATGTCATATTTTTCATCAACATAGAGAGGATCTCAATCATATCTTTTTTTCATGTGCTATGTCCTCTGATCTTTGGAATTTTATTACTGTCATTTTTTATTATAGATGGATTTTTTATGACAATATCCTCCCCCAACTAAAACAATGTGTGGAGCTTGAATCTTCGCAGAAAATCAAAGAACCTATTTCTATCTACTGTTTCAGAGCTCCTACACATTATCTGGTATAATAGAAATGTCTTTATTCATAATAATTACTCGCACAATCTCATTGTAGGTCAGATGAGAATTTTGATTGCCATTAGAGATGATGCCATGATCCAGAAAGCTTTTTGTGACAACTCAGTTGGTGACCTTGTGATCCTATGACTTCTTAGGATTGATGGAATTTTACCTCATCCTAAAATATTTCTTGAGGTGTTCTCACAAGCCCCGCTTCTTGGATGGATCAAGATCAATGTGGATGGAGCCTCTAAAGGTAATCCAGGGCATACAGGTTACAGAGCTATCTTTAAATACTTTTGGGGACATTGCCATGGTTGTTTCTATGGTAGCTACAATATCACGACCTCCCTTGAACCTGAGATGTTGTCTCTTATCCATTCCATTAAATTTGTTAAACAAAAATACTAGAACAATATCTATATTGAAAGTGACTCCACCACCATTGTTCAGGCAATTTGGAATGTGGTGGTTCATCTTTCCCGGCCTCTTACTGCGAGTTGGAAGAACTGCCTTAACTCACTTCCAGAGCTCAGATACATTGCCACCCATGCTTACCGTGAATCAAATATGGTGGCTAATGGTCTTTCTAACAAGGGAATCAACTAGTCCATTACGTGGACCGATGAGTTTCCGGTTGACCTTCTCTCTTTTTATGAAAAGGATTGTAATAAAATTTACTCTTTCAGACTCTTCTAATTTCCTTTCTTACTTCTAATAAAATTTGGTTATTTACTTAATTAAATACACTTAATATTAAAATTAATTTAATAAAGATAAGATAAATAATATATATATAAAATATTAAAATAACTCTTGTCTGCATAGGCTTACACTACATGGGTAAGAATCAAACCATATTTCTAAGTGATTGACTAACCTCTATTGGGGTGATTTCAATTATTAAAGAATTTTTGTCTTATGTTTCAAGTTGAATTAACCTAGTTCTCATTAAGGATTTGTCACGTCCATGATACTTAGCTAAATTAGTAGGAAATTTTTCGAGGAAACCCAAATTTAGGATTTCAGGATTGGGGAGTCCACTCAATAGGTCAAGGAACTGCTAGCTAATGTAGCTGGCAAGTAACGCCTCCCTAAATACCTTTAAATAGTTGGTAAACCCAACTTTTGGGTTATGAAAAGGTGAATATGGATCTTTCCCACTAAAATATCCAAGAAAAATGATATTTGGATACTAATTGTGAGGGATATTGGATTTTTATAAAATAGTGGGAGATCAATAAATTTAATATTAATAATATAATTTTATCAAATAAAGTACTAAAATTATGCTATTCTTAATTATATAAATGATAACTATAACTTCAAAAATATCACCATAATCCATACATGATAAGGGTAACCTTATCACCAAAAATATGTTCCAAAAATGGAAAAGGTTATTGATCATTATACAATTCCATGAAAGGAAATTATACGTGCTATAAAAACCCATTCCTAAAGCTCCTGGACAGTTGGCTACTGAGGAAAAATTGTATCTCTAAAAAACATTTAGATGATGCCACAAATGTCCAATGTTTAATTATATCTTTTATATCCAAATAGATTATAAATAAACATGAGGATATGTATTTCTATAGAATGATATCTTACCTTTATGATCTATATCAAGAGAAGGTGATACAAGAGATATATAAGATCTCGAATTCATTGTTTACATGAAATCTTGTATATATAGTGCCTATTGGGACTCATGTAGTGAAGATGATTGGATATATAGAGAAATTTAATATCTTGTGAATTAAATTCCCTAATAAGATTCACAAATATATCATCATTTTTACACTACCTAAATCCTTTTACAAATTTATTATTAATTATAACATGAGAAATATAATGAAGACACTTTTAGGAATTCTTACACTTATTGACCAATATTACAACGATATGGGTCTCGATAAACCCTTAGTCCGTATAGTGAACAAGAAAATGAAGAATAATTAAAGGGGTCCCAAGACTTAAGCTCATCCAAGGCACTCGAGCACCATCCTTCCAAGTAGAAGAAATTTCAAAGGTAGACAAAAGAAAAACTTGCAATATAGTTTGCAAGTGGAAAGATCGGCCACTGGAAGAAGAACTACACCAAGAATAAAGGGAAGCTAAAATTTTGTTTTTTATATAGTGTAATATTTATATATGAACAAATTGGAAATTAGATATAGATTTTGGTTCTCACATATATATCCAAATACAATAACGAAGTATATTCAAAAATATTTTTAGAGGAGATGCATATCACCCTCGTTTTTCAATCATAAATATTAAATTTTTTAGATGAATATCAAATTAATAATATTTCAAACTAAATCAGAACTATAATGGTTTAGATTCTTTGGAGAATATATATACAATATTATTATTTCAGGATTTATATTCAACATATCCTATAAATAACTTCTTATATAGTACTCTTCCTGGGGATACCGTACTTAAAAATTTGTTTATAACATGGGGAAATCTAACATAAGAAAGGGTGAGATCAGATACCCAATATGGGTAAGCATGAGATATATCGATTGATGATTATATGAATTCATAAGATAATCATAAGGGCATAGTATAATGAACATAACATAGAAAGTTCATACCCATTATGAAAAATATTATAAACTTGAGTTATTGAATAAAAATTTAGTATTTAAAAAGATATGAATCAAGGCTAAATACTAATACCACTTTATTAGGACTAAACACTTATTTCCCATAGTATATCAAGAACAACTAATTTTTTCCCATAATGGATCAAGCACTTTGACTTGTTTCCCATAACAGATCAATCACTTCATCTTGTTTCCTATAAACCTCTCATGATATATAATAATTTACCCAATTCATTAGAGGGAGATATAGGTAACACCCTTCACATAATTAAAACAATACAAATGTGTTCCATGAGATCAAAAAACATCGATCATATCATCATATAATAACCCATACAAAGAAATGGTTTTCATATTTAATCAAATTATAAAATAACCCAAAAAAATGAGTTTTATAAAAATATCATCATCATAAACATAAAACATCCATAAAAATAATAGTGATGGTATAATTGGATCATATACCCAGTAAAACATAAGAATAATTAAAGTATGTTATCATTGATGAATAGAAATACTATAAAATATCATTAAAAACATTCATAAGGAAAATACCCTTTTCATTTGAAAATCAATTTTTAGAAATTAAAAATGTTCAAAATATTTTGGGAAAAACTTTCTTTGAAAATTGTCTTGGAAACTTTTAAAGTAATATTCTAAGTATTGAGTGGTATCTATGGTGTAAAATTTCATTTATTCCATATAAGTTAAAGGAAAAATTTTCTTTCATATTTTTTTTATTAAAAAGTACCTCATTTAAAGAAATACAAGAAGATTACTTGTAAAACATTATGTATAATTTCAACAAAGTGTAAAAATTTCAATAAATAATCATATTATAATCATAAATTAATTCTTTAAAATATTTTTAGAAAATATTTATATGAAATAAAAATGATTTTAGACCGAAGACAAAAATAATGTCAACATTACTTAAAAACACTCCTTTTTTATCTTAAATAATCAAAGTGAATAAAATTAAAGGGGAACATATTTTATAAAAAAATAAACATAATATAAGACAATTAAATGTATTAATAATATAAGGATCATATAATTTACTCAATTTAAATTCAAGTATAAATAATCATCAATAAAATAGGATTGAAACATAAATCCCTATCCTCAAGTATTTACTATCTCGGTCCTTATAATTTGGTCATGGTTACCTAATTTTCAGAATTATAATCATGATATCAAAATAATATATATTAATTATATAAATATTTATAATCATTCAAAAAAATTAGATATAGAAAAATGAATTACACTATTCATGGAGACTATAGGCCGTATGCAAGCATGAAAACTATTTTATTTTTTCAACAGATGGAATGACAGAAAGGTAAATAATAATTATAATTAAAAGGATAATTATTATATAATATAAATCTTATAAATTCATTAAATCAATCTTTATTACCATCCAAGTATAATTTAAATGAAAAACAAATCAAATTGCTTCATGGAGGTGGTAATTCACAAGTACACATGAGCAGCATTATCGTTTTCAACAAATTTAGAAGATAAGAAGGTATATGTGATATTATGATTCCATAAATATAATTATTTCATAAGTATCATAAATAAAATTTAACCCCATCATAATTACCATCCCTTATGTATGGTGATGGAAAATGAATTGTATCGCTACGTGGAGACAGTAAACCGTACATACACACGAGCTATAATTTCACTTCCCTTTTCTGGAAAATAGGATGGATATTGGTGAATTAATTATAATAATAAAATTTAAGTATATTTAAGATTATAAAATTATAATTTTATGATAAATACCCTAGATTTAGAGGATTTAAATAAGAATTAAAAAAGAAATTGATTAGTTAAAGCGATTACCTCTTCTTCAAAAACAATCATTTAGATCTCCCCATAAGGATCGTAGGGTTGGTATTTTGGAATTAAAAAAACCTCTATAATGTATATAGGGATGTTTATGAGGTATATGTTTTGTGTATGGTTGATATATAAGGTTAAAATTTGTGTAAATAAGTGATAGAGGAGGTTCCCATTTAAAATTGAGGTGAGGGTAACTTTGTTAATTTATTAAAATATTAAATTATAATAAAGTCATTATCTATCCCAAATTCCTCAAAAAATGATATGGATTATAATATAAGATAGTATATGATTTTAAAAAAATCATCTAATAAAATTTGGATAGGTTTTGGTGTTATTTTAAACCTTATTATTTTGTTTCACAACTTTGTTAACCAATTTAAACTATAACCATGATAACATCTCTTTCACCCTTAAAGTGTTATAATTTTAAATATAATGTGATAATTGAATCATAAATGAACATAATATGTAATTTTGAACTATATATTTTCCTCCTTGTACTCATTCAAGTTTTTCTTATTTTTAAATAATTTAATAAAATATTATTTTGGTAAAATATTAATAATGTCCATTTTGACAATATTAACATCATTTAAATTAAAATACATAAATAAAAAGTTTTAATTATAATAAAATACTTAAAAACAACCACAATGTTTTATATTAATCTATAATGTTTTTAACACATTAAATCAACAAAATTAGATCACCTTTATTATTTTTAATATCATTTATTTTATATTTACCTAAATTGAATAAATATTGTTTCAGCATTATGTAAGAATTTGAGGTAATTATTTTATACCTAAAAACTATGAATAAAAAACCATAATTAAAATAAGTTTATTATTATCAAAATGGATAATTTTATTCATTAATAACTTAATATTTTCTATACATGGACACATAATAGATATTTAAAACTAAGAGAGTGACATTTTGTAATATTCCTTGATTTAAGTAATATATTAGTGATTTTCATGGAAAACTGTACATTAAATAAATTAAATTCTTGAATAAGGTGATAAGGGTAAAATTATATTCATCCAATAATAATTAGGATGAAAAATATAGCATTATAACTTATTTTAAACCTAGATTAACCCGATTTACCTTTTATCGTGGTCATAAAATTTTCTACGGTTACTATTTATATTTTCCAAAAATAAAGGTGGAATATTTGTTAATTTTTAACCACTTAATTAAAAATATGGAATCAATTTTATCAAATTCAATACCTATAAGTGGTGTAAGTTAATTTTAAAATAAGTTCACAAAATGCGATGAAAACAATTTTTTATAAAAATACAACTTTTAAGTATAAAACTTGTTTTATTCTTATCCCATGCCTAGAAAAATATTAAATGAATTTTAAAAAATTATATTTAATATATAATATATAATTTTTCTTATCATAATTTACCATAGTTACTAATAACAATAAATTCCATGCATTAAGAGTAATTTTTTTAGGAAAACATCACTTTTATTTTAAAATATTTTTTATTTTCAATTATAATCATTTGATAATAAATTAATTCATTTATAAATGTGTAGAATATATATTTTTTTATATTTTAGTTGGTATTATTCATACCCACCAATCCAAAAACTATGTTATAACCATCACATAATAATATTTTAATAGTATTTCGCCGTTCGTTTAATCTTAGTGTGGCATATAATGCAAGGAATCGAGGAGATAAAATTATTTAAAGGGAAATATTTTTAAAAAAGTATTTATATGTTACATTATTACCCACTTAAAATATATTTATCATTCAAATTTTTTCAATCTTATATAAAAAAATGATGATATCTCTATTTTATTACTTCCTAAGGTTCCCAAATAGCTTCTTCAAATTTGTGGTTTCTCCAGAAAATTTTAACCAGATGAGTAGTATTTTTCTATGGAACTTTATCTCTATGATCCAAGATTTATACAATTTTTCCTCATTGTAAATATCATAATCTATTAGTATTACCTATGAGTTCAATACTTTCTAAGTATTAGGTATATACTTCCTTAGGAGATAAATAAATAACATGTCATGAATATGAGAGAGGTTCAATGGAAGCGCTAAGTGATAAACCACCATCTGTACTTGATTAGTAATATAAATGGGTATAATATAACTAGGGATAATATTCCATTGTTATTTAATTTCATAACCTTATTAAATAGATAAACTCATAGAAAAAAATTCTCACCAAATTCAAATTCAAGATCACATCGATTATTGTCATCATAACTCTTCCGTCAACTTTGAGCTAGTATGATGTGGTACTGAATATTTACAGCCTTATCTTCCATTTTATCAATTATATTAATTTTTTTCTCCAACTTCATCCTAATACTTTGGAGTTCTATACATCTCTCTATATAGGGCTTTATAAGTATCCATTTTAATACTTTAATGAATGCCATTATAGTATGAAATCTCAACTTGAGGAAGGTGTTGATCCTAACTACCTTTGAAATACAAAGAAAAAGATATTAGAATATCCTCTAGGGTTTTAATGGTTCTCTTGGACAGACCATATGTATGAGGATGATATAACATACTGAAACTCAACTCTGTATCTATATCCTACTAAAAAATTCACCAAAACATTGAGGTAAAACTTACATATGATCTGATATGATGGAAAGTGTTACACAATGAAAATTTAACACTTATTTACTGCATATTCTGTAAATATTATAAAGAGATAAATATTATCTAATATAAATGAAGTATTCCAAGTTCAAAAGGTGATCGACTATAACCCATATAACATTATAGAATATATATGTTTTGTGGTGTATAATAAAAAAACCCACAGTGATGTTTTCTAATTTTCATTCTAGTATGGGTAATACATTGCTGACATACCAAGCACTAATAACTAAGATATATATTATTTAATATCTCTCTTCATGTTTTCCCACTATAAATAGTCTTTGAGGTGTTTATACATCTTTTTACTTATAGGATGAATAAGGAATGATGAACTACTAGCCTCATCCAATAGTTCCATTTTCAAATTTGATATTTAAGGGACACATAAATGGTTTTAAAAAATTATCATTACCTCAAAATCAGGTTTTAACTTAGGAAAATATGTTACCATATTTTATAGCTCCATAATTTCATTTTGTATCACCTTAATCCTCACATGGATACATGGTTGGACATTTAAAATATTTCTCCTTTTTTATAAAATTTATATATCCATCCTTCAGAAATATAGAAATATTGGATCTTTTATGATCTATATAATTGATATACTAGAATTTTCCTTTCGACTCAAAGAATCTTAGACCATGTTTTCATTCCTAGTGTGGTAATGAATTGATTAGATTTAATATTTAATTAGCTTCAACCATCATCTTTGGAACACATTAATCTCTTAATGAGTGAATATATACTTTAAACTTTTGTGATCATTATATATAACACTCTTTTCTCTGTAATGATAATGACTCCATATCATTAATGAAACAATTACTATAGCTAACTCCAAGTCAAGAGTTAAGGTAATTTTTTATGATGATCTATAAATTGGCATGAGGCATACACTATAACCATATCATTCTGAATGATAATTCATACTATTCCCATGTTCTATAAACCTATATAGATCACAAACATTTCACTACAATAGTGTAGTCTAAGAACATGTGCAAAAACCAACCTTATTTTCAGCTCCTTGAAATTATTATCAAATTCACCCATCTACATGAACTTAACCGCTTTCTAAGATAACTTGGTTAGTGGATTAGGTAATCAAGATAAATCTCTAAAAAAACATCAATAATATCAATCCAATATGATAAAACTATTTATTTCAATTACTGTGGTTATTGTAGGCCATTCCTCAATAACTTCTATCTTTGAAGAATCTACTCACATAACCTCACTTGTTATTATATGAACCCAGAATGGAATTTTTCAAATCCAAAATTTACACATGGTAAATTTTACAAAAGGCTTCTCCTTTCTTAGGGTATTCAACAAAATTATTATGTGATCTTTATGATATTTCTTACTCTTTAAATAAACAATAATAACATCAACAAAGACCACCAAAAACTAATTAGGGTAATATATAAATATTCTATTAATTAAATCCATGAATATTGTGGGGGTATTAGTAAATACAAAATAATCACTATAAATTCATTTTATCCATACCTTGTATGAAAATACTTATTGGAAAAATCCTCTTTCCTAGCCCTCAATTGATGATATATGGAATAGAATTAAATATTTGAAATTTATTGAGATATGTGTAGTTGATAGAAAAATCCACAAATATGTGGGATATGATTCTTTTTATTGATAGTGAACTTGTTATGTTCTCGATAATCAATGAAAATAAACATTGTCCCATATTTCTTATTAAAAAATAAAATAGCTTCACCCCATAGAGATGCACCAATGCATATAAATCCATTACCAATATTCTCTTATAGTTTCTTCTTTAATTAATATAACTCAATTATGTAAACTATATAAGGATCATTTAAAATTGGCATAACACCAGGTATAAGTTATATTTAAAACTTAGCTTTATAATTTAGAGGTAAACCTGGTATTTATTTTGGAAATAAATCAAAAAATTCTCATACAATATGTGAATCATTAATTTTGAGTTTATCCTCAACCATATGAGATAGATAACCTTCATGGATATTAATTAAGACCCACAATATGGGAAAAAAAATTAATTTGAAGTTCACATTCATCCGCGAAATGATAAACGATCATAGGTTAATTTGGAATATGAAATGTTACCCTTTACCAAATAATTGATAGGGGATCTATATAAATAAAGTCATTCCATGCCTTGAATAAAATTAAATTCAACCGAAGGAAGAATAAAAAGATTTATAGGAAGCACATTCCAAAAAAAATCAATCATATAAGAAATATGGACTTAAGATGGAACCATCATACCATTAGGTTTTTTCAATACTAGATCAACATATAATAATTGAGGTTATACTATATCAATTGTATAAAATTCATTATATATAAAAGAGTGGGTAGATCTGAAATCAAATGTGATATTATCTGTTGTTGATTGGATGATAAGTGAAACAATCACTATGTAATTTTTAACCCACTTTAGTAGCCCTGATCACTTAATATTTCCCTTTTTCTTTGGGCTTAAGATTTTTTTGATGAAGGTATAAAAATCCATCAGATTCATGCACTAGTTGAAATAATGAAAATATTCCTTGCATTTAAGGAATTATTGAATGGGGAAGGTATTAGTTAAAATCTTATTTTATCTAATTACATTAACCAGTATATTCACCCCTTTCTACAGTCAAATACTTTATGACCCTTATTCCAAAAATTATAGAACCTCTCAGTTCAATTCACATAATTACCATGATTTTGACCACATTTTCGGTATATAGATGTCTGAAATATAATTCCACCGTATGATTTACTTGATTTTTCATTTTAATTGGTCTTCCTTTTCTTATTAAAACATTAGGAATGGTGGGAATCCATAATTTACATATCTACTTTGTATGATCATAAAATGATTTATTTATAGCTACCAATGTCTCTTATAGATAATGCATTTTGGATAATTGGTGTTAATACATCAAAGATTCAATAAATTTTACTTTCAAGGAAGATAATTAAACCATAGGAATTCCTTTTAAGTCTTATAAAATGTTCCTCATAGTCACCAATGGATTCATCATCCATTAGATTCGGAAAAAGAAAATTTGTCTCCCTATTTGTATGAAAAATATGAGGAATGTATATACTGAATAATATCCCCTTAATTTCATCCCATTCCATAGATTAAATTTCATCCTATTATGTCATATTCTTAATAATATTACACTATTGATCTTATTTACCCTCTAGGGGATAAATAGCGAGGACAAATTTTTCATGTCCCAATCATTAAAGAATAGAAAATATTTTCTCAATGGTGTTAATCTATATCTCAGCCACTAGTGGATCTGAGGATCCAATAAAAGAATGTGGATGTTTCCTAACGAAATATTTAATAGTATAGTGTTACCTTTGATAATTTTAAAACTTATCAAGATTCATATCTTGATAAATTTGTATGATAATAGCAGAAACATTCCTCATTCTAGCTCCCATATCATTTGGTTTCTCAGGTGGGAAATCATTTCATTTCCCATCACATTCATCATTAACATGATTCCTTAGGGTTCTAGTCATTTAATAAAACTAAAAAACATATTAAAAGAAACAATAATAACAGTGGACAACCATATAATCACTAACAAATACTTATAGAATTATAAATCATGACAACTTATTCTATGTCACCTTAGGTTTAACCTATCTCATTCATGATTGTTACAATTTTTTTTGATTTTGTTCTATACATAGGCCTATCCCCAAGGTCATTATAAACATTTTCTATCCCTAATCTCCAAATATTTACTAAACCTTTCTCTAATACCAACTGTAAAGGCCTAAAATTCTCTTACATAATTATTACATCTCTTTAGATGAATTTTCAATTAATAACATTTCAATCTTTGATAGAATTATAAAGTCTTAGATCCTTTGGATACTAGATATAAAATATTATTATTTCATGAAATATATTTAACATATATTATAAAGATATTCCAACATAGTACTCATCAAAGGGACACCCTACTTAAAACCTTCTTCATAACCCATGGAATGGAAACAAAAGAAAGGGTGAGCTCAGATACCCAGTAAGGTAAGCAGAAGAGATATTAATCGATGATAATATGAAAGTATAAGATAATAATTAGGGTATAATATCATGAGAAAAACCTAAAAAGTTCATACCTGATTTTACAAAGATCATAAAAATAAGTTACGACATATAACTATAGAATTTCAAAATGAATCATAGGAATGATAAATCATTATAACTCAATCATAAACCATAATTTCATTCCATAAAAGTGTGTGAAACCATCATAAGTATAGAAACCATTTAATATGTCAAGGTTAAAAACCAATACCATAATATTAGGAATCAATTAATTTCTCCTATACTGGATCAAGCTCATCGACGTGTTTCCCATAATGGATCAAGCACTTAAACTTATTTACCACAACGAAACAAGAACTTAAAATTGTTTCCTATAACTATATCATGAGATATAAAACATTATTCAATGTATTAGGGGTATATATAGGTCACACTAATCACAAAATTAAAACCAAGAATACATGTTCCACAATATCATAAAACATCAATCATTTCATCATATCATAACACATGCAAAGAAACAGTTTCCATATTTCATCAAATCACAGAATAAACCATAAAAATTGGTTTTAAAAGCATATAATAATCCCAAAAATAAACCATTCAGATAAATAAAAGTGATGAAATCATTAGATCATATCTACAATAAAACATAATAAAAACTAAATTTTGTTTTCTTTGATGAATAAAAATACTACTAAACAATCATTAAAAACATTCCTGAGGAAAATTCATTGTTCATCTGAAAATATCATTTTAGAAATTAAAATTTAAAAAATATTATAGAAAAAATTTTATTTGAAAATTTCCATATAATATAAATTAAGGTTAAAATTATTTATCAATAATGATGGTGGAAAATTCTATTCATGCTATATAAGTTAAATGAAAACATTCTTTTTGTATATTTGCTAAAAAAATACCTTGTTCAGAAAAATATTAAGAAGATTCCTTGTAAAATATTTTGTAAAAATTAAAAAGGATAAAAATTTATTTAAAAAATAATTTAATAAACCAAAAGGCATTATTAATAACATTTTTAAGAAATAAAGATATGGAAGAAAAAATATTTTGGACTGAACAGAGAAATATATTAATTTTCCTTAAAAAACTATTTTGACCGCTTAAATAATTCAAGTGAGGAAAATGAAAGGAAAAAATATATTATAAAGAGATAAACAGATTAGAAAAAACGAAATTTATTCATCAGATAAGGTTCATATAATTTCGTCAATGTAAATTCAAGTATAAAAAATACCAATTAAAATAGGAATGAAACATAAAACCCTTACTTAAAGTCTCGAATTTCCTCATTTACATTAAAACATTATAAATAATATATATAGATTTATTATAAATTTATTCCATAACCATATTCATATCTATAATTACATTTATGATTTATTTATGACATATTATCAGACATTTATTAATAATGTTTTATTAAAATCATTATTTTGGGTGATAACTACTTTGTTTTCCAAGCATGTTTCAGTTTGTAAGTCTCGATCCTTATAATTTGATAATGGTTCCATCATTTAAAAAATTTTAATCATGGTATAAGAATCATATATATTTATTATATAAATACTTATATTCATTAATATAAATTATAGATAGAAAAATAAATTACAGTATTCATGAAGACGGTATGCCATACGTACACATGAATGATGTATTCATTTTTATACAGATGGAATTTAAAAAATGTAAATAATAATTATCCTTTAAAGTTAATTATTATATCATATATATAATATAAATTAATGAAATATATTTTTATTACCATCCAATTATAATTTAAATGAATAAAAAATCACATCTCTTCATGGAGGTGGCAGTCTACACGTAAGCATGACCGGCATAATCATTTTCCAACAGTTTGGAAGGTAAGAAGGTAGATGTGATATTATGATTACATAAGTATAATTAGATCATAAATATAATATATAAACTTTAAACCCATTATAGTAATAATCCATGAATTATGATTATGGAAAATGAATTGTATCGCTACGTAGAGACAATAAGCCTTATGTATAAACGAGCAATACTTTCACTTCCCATTTGATGAGAAAGAGGGAGGATAATGGTGAATTAATAACCTTAATAAAATTTAAGTACGTTTATTATAATAAAAATATTATTTTATGATAAATACCATTGATTTATAGTATTTAAATAATAATTCAAAATAAATTGACCGGTTAAGGTGATTACCTCATCTCTGAAAGAACTCTTTTAGATCTCATAATAAGGATAACAGGATTGGTATTTTGGAAGAAAAACCTCTAGAATGTGGATACGGAAGTTTAAAAATTATTTTTTCAAGAATTTTTGACCTATAATCCTCAAATTAGTTTAAATAATTGAGGGAGTAGGTTCCCTTTTATAATTGAGGTGTGGGGAAATTTTGGAATTTCATAAAATGGGAAATTTTAATAAAGTAATTCTCTAACCCGAATGCATTCAAAAGGTTAACTATTAGAATATAAGATAGTATAGGGTTTTAATAACATCATAAAATAAAATTTAGATAGTTTTTTATGTCATTTTTAACCTTATCATATTTATTAACTACTTGGTTAACCAATTTCGACTTTAACCATGGTAATGTCTTTTTCACCATTGAAGTGTTATAATTTTACATATAAGGTGAAAATCGAATCACAAATATCCAAGTTAGGATATTTTACCCCATTTATTATTCTAATTCTCTTATTTAAATATTTTATTATTTTTAAATAAATTCATAAAATATTATTTTTATAAAATATTATTTTTATAATATATTATTAAGGTCTATTTTATCACTATTCATTTAATTTGACATAAAGTACTTAAAGAAAAATTTGAAATTTTAATATAATCCTTAAAAAAATAATATTTTATATTAATATATTAAATTATTTTCATGCATTAAATCATTCAAATTATATCACTTTTATTATTTTTAATATCATTAATTTTACTTTTCCATTAATTGAATAAATACTATTTCAGTTTTGTGTAAGAAATTAAGGTAATTATTTAATACATAAAAATTATAAATAAAATAACATAATGAAATTAATTTTATTATTCTCAAAATAGACATTCTTATTCATTAATAACTTACTTTTTTCTTTATGTAGACATATAATTTATATTTAAAACTGATAGAGTGATATTTTTTTAACTTTCTTTGATTTATGCAATATATTAGTTATTTGCATGTAAAAATGTTCATTAAATAAATATAATTCAATATTAATATTATAATGGTTTAATTAAACTCATCCAATAAGATTTATGATGAATAATTATTTCTTTATTAGTTATTTTTAAACTATATTAACTCGATTTACCCTTTAATGACCTAATAAGTTTTACCACACTTACTATTCACATTGACAAAAAAATAAAAGGGGATTAATTTTAAATTTGAGAATAATTATTCTAAACATGTAATTAATTTTATAAAATTCAATAACTATAAGTATAAGAAATTAATGTTAAAATAATTGCATAAAAAAAAGAAGAAAAATACTTTTACGAAAAAGATAGTTTTTAGACATTGAAATTATTTTATTATTATCCCATGCCTAGAAAAATGTTAAATGAATGTTAATTTTTTATTGAATATATTATATGAAATTTAATTAAAATAATTTACCAATAGGGACTAATAAAAATACATTTCATTCCTTAAAAACAATTTTTTATAAAAAACATTACTTTTATTTTCAAATATTTTTTATTTTAAATTATATACATTAAATAATCAATAAATTAATTTTATAAATTTATAGAACATATATTTTTCATAATTTAGTTGGTAATAATCATACCTAACAATCCAATGGCCATGTTATATCCATCACATAATAATATTTTAATAGTATATCACGACTCATTTAAACTGAGTGTTGTGTGTAACAAACTCCATCGATGAGATAAAATTATTTAAAGGGAATTATTTTTTTATAAATATTAGGGTGTTACAAGGATAATATTCATTTATACAATGACTGATGACTCACTTACTTGGATATTGGAAACTACCACATTTCATCTCCAACAAGAATAAATTTGGTTTTAAAGAGATATTATTTTGTGCCAAGTGTAACAAAGAACATCATATATATTTTTTACCTTGGCATGGATGGTTTTATTTTAAAATTTGGACATAAATAATTCTTATTAAAAAAACATTTTTTATGGATATTAAAAAATAAATAATGGTATTAATGTATTAAATTATTAAAAAAATCATTGGAAAATGATAATGAATTATGTTCACACAACTCATAAAACACCTTGCTATGACATCACCGTCTTGTTCTCTTTAACAATAAGTAGATAAAAAGATATATCAAGATAGTTTTTTAAAATATTTTTATCTAAGGGAACTTGAAATATTTCATTCTTGTTTTTGAGGAAAAATGACCAAACCACCATTCTGTGGACATGGTGTAAGGGCCATATAGATTTTTGGATTGGTACACATTGATGTGTGTGGAGAATTTTTAGTAAAAGTTAGAGGTGGATATTATTACTTAATAAATACTTCTAATGAATTGATTAGATATAATTATATCTACTAGATGAGGTATAAGTTTTAGGTTTTTGATAAATTTAAATAATTCAAGAATTAATTATAGAATAAATTTAGTAAGAAGGTAAATAAATTTCAACCCGATAAAAGTGGTCAATATCTTAACCAATAGTTTTTCAACTTTATATGTGATATTTGGACTCCAACCCAACTCAATCCATCTTGTGAAGTAAAATTTAATGGTGTTATTTAAATTAGGAAACATATTTTTATTTACATTGTAAGGTTGATGATGATTCATTTATATATTCCATTATCCATTTCGGGATATGCATTAAAGGCTTCAATAAACATTCTTTACTTAGTGCCAACTAAGTTGGAAAATAGAATTCTATATGAGTTAATATATATAAATAATTCTATGTTGTAACACACTCATGTATGGGGATGGAAGGTTTTTGTTAAGTCCATATTAGAAAACAAACTAGCACACTAAGACATGAAGTGTATCATTATAGGGTATCCTATGGAAAAAAGGGTATATTATCCATAAAAACTCTTAGAAGATAAAGTGTTTGTCTCTAGAAAAACTACATTTCATGAGAGGTATCATATCTTCAAGGAGGATAATGTGTGAAAGATTTAATTTGATGATGTTGATGCTAAAGATACACATGAGTTGTTAAAGAAAAACATTCCACAGATGCCCAGGGAATAACGTTTTCTTGGAACACAAGTAATATGTAGGATCTATAGAGAGGAAATAAAATTAGAAATATAAGGTTAACTTTTCTTGAAATATGGAGACTCAATATTCATTGAAAATAATTAAAGTTCCTTCTATAAATAGGTAGCTAAGAGTTTGGAAACTATAAGAAGACAAGAAGCCCTGAATCCTGAGATGGATTCCATGTGTAAGAAGCAAGTTTGGGTTCCAGTTGATCCACAAGTTGATGTAAAGATTATTAGGAGTAAATGGGTATTCAATATAAAACATGACATGAAAGGTAAAGTAAATACCAATAAATCCTTAGTGTTGGATGAAGGTTTTATATAATGTCAACGATTTTATTATGATGAATCATTTTCTCTAGTTTATATGATTAAATCCCTTAAAATTATACTTTACATAGTATTTGACCATGATTATAAAGTTTTGAGGATGGATGTCAAAAAATAATTCCTTGATGGGAACCATTAGGAATATGAATATATGACCTAAATTGAAACGTTTATGACTCCAACTAATACCAAATGTTTTACAAGTTTCAAAGATACATTTATGGACTTAATAAAGCATCAAGTTCATGGAATATATATTTAAATAAAGATATAAAAGAATTTTTATTACTTGATAATGAATTATATCCATGTGTTTATAGTAATATTAGTTGGAGGGATGTTATTATCCCAGTAGTATCTATTGATGAAATATAATTTATTGGAAATGAAGCACCTTTGTTACAGTCAATTAATGTCGGGTTAAACAGGTTTTTCTCCATGAAGGAATTAGGTGAATAATTATATATTCTAGAGATAAAGATCATTCATGATAGATCCAAGATACTTCCTGTACTATATTAAGGTAAATACGTTAACCAGATGCTAAATTAATTTAGTATGAAACAATCTAAGAGAGAATTGGTTGCAACATCACATGATATACATATTTCGAATAAAATGTGTCCTTATAAACAATAATAGAAAAAGAGAATGTGTAGGATCCCATATTATTATATGATACTATTAATCATGTATTCCATGTTATGTACAAGTATTGATGTTTACAATTCCTTAATCATGGTAGGAATATTTCAAGATGATCTAAGTGAATAACATTGGTTCTCCATTAAAGAAACCCTTAAGTATTCGAGAAGAAATATGGATATTTTTATCATGTATGGAGGATATGAGTACCTAATTATTATGTTTTATACTGATTATATCTTTACAATTGATCAAAATGATATAAATTCATGGTCCGAATATGTCTTCAGTCTCAATGGTGGAGCTGTGAGCTAAAATATTTCAAAGCATTGAGTTGTCACTGATTCTGCCGTGGAGTATGAGTATATCATGGATTCTAATGTAGCCAAAGAATCCATTTTAATATGAGTAATTTTACATTAACTTGATTCGGTGTCTAGCAGTAAATAACACATCATATTATCTTGTGATAATACAGCAGTAATGGCTCTCACAAAGGAGCCATTGTCATATCAATGGAAAAAGAACATAATTTTAAAGTATCACCTCTTGAGATATTTTTATAAAATAGGTGACATTGTAGTAGAAGTTTTTCCATTGAAGAAAACATGGTATACCCCTGGAATAAATCCTTATCTTATTAGGAGAATGAATATCATGTGAGAGATAGTGAAATGATAGTTTTTAGTAGTTGGATCAAGTGAAAGTTAGACTATGTTGGAGTTTATGGACTAAAACCAACTTATGTTTACTTTATGATAACATATATTTATTGTTCTTAATATTAATAAATATATTATCATATCATGATTGTTCTTTAATTTGACATAATATGTGATAATGTCTCATGAGTAACTGTCACACTAAAAGGGTATATCAATTCTCGGCTATGATCTGAACCCGGAAGTATCCAAAAAGTATTCTTAAATAAATGTTCTATAGAAAGATGATATAATTTAAAGGTACACAAATGATATAGTCTATCAAGGGTGTATACTCATAGTAATTTTTAGCACTTTCTCATGGTTTGCTATGGTAATTTCTAATACAATAGTTAATGAGAACATGACCCATCAGTAGGAAATCCACATTTATACGTGTCATTGGATGTTCCTTTCTAAGAATAGGTATATTGATCATTAAACATTATGAATTTTATTAATTTATATTATTAGTCATGAACTTTAATGAATTTATAAAAACCATGATGAAAAATTTTCACGGTGTGGTAAGATACTTTGGGTGTGTCATGAGTAATATTGCATTAATGAATAATGAGAAAAATGATTTTACCATTATTTTATTTAAAGAAAGTTGATATCTCATTAAATTTGATGGAAATAATATAGCCTAAATAAATCCATGTCCATGGTTTTATATAGGAAATTCTATTTCAAGAATATAAAAGAAAGAGACATAGATAACATTGGTTTATGACAAAAGCACAAAACCTAATTGATTAGATAAATCAAGATAAATGGGTTATATTATACTGTAACCATATGTATGAGATTTTATGTCATTCTAACATTACCTTATTTCACATTGTGTGTCTTGGTGTGTTTCTAGATGCTAACCTTTGAATTTAGCTGGCTCCACCTAATGCCACTCAGAAATAAGCCTAGAGGGTTTCACACTAAGTATATATGAAACCTTAGTGAAATAATTATATTATTTATTATTTAACATGTTGAATAAATATTACTCATATACATGGTTTAACAATTATTTTTGTTTTCTTGATCAAATATATTCTGTCACATGTTATTTGATACAATATTTTTTGAGTAGAATAGATAATAAAAAATCATTTTCTATTTAGTGAATATAATATTTATTTATTTATTTTAGAATTATTTAGTAATATTTATTTAAGAATAAATATTCATCATTAAAGGCTTGATAAATATTCCTTAGGAATTATGGATTGATCTTAATGTTTAGGTGAGAAATAATATATATTAGCTATTATTTGAATAAATTTTAAATAACTTATTGATGAAATAATATCTAATTAATCCACAATTTTTTTCATTTCAAGAAATAATAATAAATTTATTATTATTATATACATGGGGTTATTTGGGGATTAGTGAAATAATAAGGCTTCATGTGAAATTATTATTTAATAACCACATCACTATTTGATCCCAATTATATTATTTCCAACCCTAACACTATCCATTTGTGTCATATATAATGATAAGGAGAATTATATCAATCCCTTGGGAGACCCTCTCCAATGATTCTCTCAATAATATAGAGTGATCCTTATCCACCACCCTTCTTTATTCTAGAGATATCATGGAGAATCCTTTTTGGAAGTGATTCTTGTGGAGATCAAGGATAAACAAAGTAAGAATTATGGTCTTCCATGTCAATACATAGAAATTATTATGGTGACTCTCAGAGATTTGTAATACACATATGGATCACCGATAGAGGTAACATACACATGATTCACATGACACAATGATAGTACGATGTTGGGATATTGTTAGAGCTATCCATAAAGAAAGAATTTATTACAAGGTAATTCTTCAACCGCTTAAATTAATTATAATTCCTTATGTGATAATCTTGTGTTTGATTTCAGTGTTTTCATGTCAATTAATCTTAGATTCAATTCCATTGTTCATAATGTTTATTATCAATGTACATATTATACTAATCATCTATTACAACAAAAAAATCAAGTTGGTCATGCCCCATAATTTCTTTTGGTGCACCTAAAACCTTCAATACCCTCTATATAACCTTATGAAATATTCCCTTTAGGTGATTGAATTTTAGTATCATTAAATCAAATTCTTGTTTTAATTTTTAGTAGTACCATTTTATATTATATGAAACCCATTTTAATTACATGGTTTTTTCATGATATGATGTGTGATTTTTTTCATGCGGTGCACATGCATATGGTTTATCATTTTGAGATTTATTAGGTCCATTAAATTCTTGAGATTGGTTAGGTTATTTAAATCCTTTATAAGGGTTGGGTTAATTAAATCCATGAGATGGTTCAAGTCTTTTAATATCCCTCCAATTTATTAGTTAATGTTTTATTTATCATAATATAATGATAGTGCGTGTACATTAATGTTATGTTCACAATACGAGGCATGTAAATTATTATTATATTCACAACATGATGCCTGTACATTGTTGTTATGTTCACAACATGAGGTGTTTACATTATTTTTATATTCAAAATGTGATGTATGTATATTATTTTTATGTTCATAAGATTATGTGTGTATATTATTATTCTATTAACAATGTGATGTGTGTACATTTTTATTATATTCACAACATGGTGCTTGTAGATTATTGTTATGTTCACAATGGTAGGCATGTATATTATTGTTATGTTCACAATGTGAGTCATTTACATTATTCCTATGTTCACAATGTGATGCATGTATATATTTTTTATATTCACAACATGATGCATGTTAAATATTGTTATGTTCACAACATGTTGCATGTAAATTATTTTTACATTAACAACATGAGTAATATACACTATTTTTATGTACAGAATGTCATACATGTACATTATTATTATGTTTATAACATGGTTAATTTTTATTATTTTTAAGTTCACAACATGATACATGCAAATTATTATTATGTTTACAATGTGAGGTGTGAACATTATTGTTATGTGAACAATGTAAGGCATATACATTATTTTTATGTTCTTAATGCGAGGCATATACATTATTGTTATATTCACAATGTGATGTGTGTACATTATTATTATATTCAAAACATGAGGCATTTACATTATTATTTTGTTCAAAACAGGATGAATGTACATCATTATTATGTTCACAATATGATACATTTACATTATTATTATATTCATAATGTGAAGCATGTACAATAATTTTATGTTGACAATGTATATTTTGTATACTATTGTTATATTGAAATTATGAGGCATATACATTATTGTAATGTCCACAATTTGAAGCGTGTACATTATTTTTATGTTAACAATGTGATAGTTGTATGTTGTTTCTAAGTTCACAACATGTTTCATATATATTATGGTTTTTTTCACAAAATTATACATGGAATTAGTTAAAGTTAAATTTACCCATAATGTTTTTATTTCATATGATTATGTTTGTTCCATAATATTATTCCTTATTATATATTTGATCATTTGAGATTAAATGTCCTTAGATGTTAAATTTTGTCCAACTATTATTATTCCATGTTCTTTTTAATCATATATTTCTCTTATGATCATAATTTCTCATATTTTTTATGATTTAACATCCTTATGACTGATTGATAAGTTTTACCTTATTGAATATTTTAGATCAACCCTTATTATTGTTTTTTCATTCCCCAGGTTATGGAGATGAGTATAACATATTATATGTCTAGAAGAGAGTCTAGTGTGGTAAAATTATTGAGAAATGTTCATAGTATTGAGAAATAATTTTTTATAGCTAATCTCCAAAGACACAAAGCCTTTGGTTTTTTGGGATTGTGTGATTATTGTGAGATACAAGGTTGAAATTATGAAAATTATGTGAAATATGTGAAATTTTATCTTTGGTCATATCACTTGGTATAAAATATAGTTTATAAAGTATATTTTTTTAGAACCAAACCTAGGAGTGTTGGTCTGGGGTATCTCATAGAACATGGGATGTACACCAGCTCTATGCATCATAGAAGCTTGTATAGTAGAAGCCCAAGGTAGTAAGGGTATGGGATTGATGTTCTTACTTTACCATTTTTAAATTACAATTTTATACATTTTTAATATTTTGGGTTAAGATTGTCATATATGGTTTTACTCTTGGCCCTGGGTGGAAAGAGGTGTGTCTTTATGAATCATACTAGTCACATATGTATACTTGGACATATCCATGACTAATTGTGAGTATAAAGATGTTTTAAAATGGTAAATTTCACTTGGAAATAGTTTTTAGTAAATATTGGTTTTGATAAACTATTTAAGAAATGGTTTTTTGTTAATAAGAAACATAAGAAATAACTTATTTAGCATTTTCATATGTAAATTATTATTGGTAAATGAAACAACTGAAACTAGAATTATGATTTTCATCTATTTATTTTAGTTTTTTCAATAAATCCATGGTAATGGTTGATGATAACTCCACAGTGGGTACGTTTGGGTACTATATTCTTAGTAAGGATGGTATAGGGTTTTTAGGACTCAGATGTGTCCTATTTTGGAATGAAATATTTTGGTTGATGATATACCTTTGATAGGTCCATGTTGGTATGTGAAGTTTCCTTGAGATATTTGATCCCATATTCCAGGATTGGGAAATGATTTTCTAGTATGTGGTTTTTTTATTAGAGGTGATTTGGTGGATGTATACCCTCAATTGAGTTGAGTTATTGTGTTATATTACCTTGGGATAGTGATATAATCTACTATAGAGTGAGTAGGGTGTGATATCAAGTTTTGGGAATAGTTATCCCTATTTGATGTTAGTTTTTGGATGGGTGGTAAGTGAGATAGTTGATATTCACATTACTTAAGAGGTTAGTGAGTGAGGTTTTTTTGTAAGGTGAGGTTCATTGGATTTTGTGTCATGAGGTGAGATGAGCATAGGTATATGATTTAGGCATTAGAGGAAGGCTCGAGTGATGTGGGATTGGGAATTTTGTTTTTGGGCATTTTTTGTTTTGTTGGTAATAAAATCACCAGTGGTGCTTTGTAAAGGATGTATTGATCTTTTTTGATTGGGTAATGTATAGTGGTTATTATGTGGGTTTATCCTAGAACCTATAGTTGACACTTAAAATTTGAGAGGCCTATCTTCATTGACTGAATTATGGGAATCCTTATGAGGCATGGTGGTCTTGAGAGGTAGGATGATGTGATTGCATAGTGAGGCATGTTTGAATTATGATGGGGTTTTTGAAGTGAGGGTTCCAAGGAACCCAATGTTTTATTATTAACAATATATGTGGGAGATGTATGGGTCATGGATTATATCTTTCTTATCAGAATATTGGAATCAAAAAAGCAATAATTGGTAGATTATCTCTCAAGGAATGTAAAGAATGGAAAAAATTATTATGATTGGAAGTACCCTAGTGAACTACCTTGAAAGAGGGTAGGTTGTAATCTTTTGTAATTTCTGTAGTGAGTTCAATATAGGAGAGATTGGTGCTTGTTATAATTCTGTTAGGTTCTTCGAAGTAGTTCACATTGAACCCATGTAGGGGATTTGAGTTTATAATGGGAAACAAATTTGGTTGTTAGAATTATGTTGGGTTATTCAAAGTTGATCCCATCATACCTATAATGGATTTTCAGGATCCTAGTGGTGGGTCGATATGCTCAATCCATGTATGTGTGGGTTAGTTAGGTTGTGGGAATGAATTTTGTGTGTGTGGGTTGGAACGTGAAGGAACCTAGGATACCCTGGGTGGGTGGTGACTCAAGGTGTAGGTCAAATCAAACCTTTTCTCCCTTTTCCCTTTTCATTCAGATACTATTCACTTGTTAGAAGGAACATCAGTTTAAATTTTTTCTTCCTCCAACACACCCACACGAAATATCATTAACATTAATAGAATATAAAATGAAAGTTCACATAGATTTTACTTGGTACACCCACACAAGGATATATCCAAGTAGAATACATTCATCATTATGTAGGTGTTCTAAAATCCACTATAACCCACTTTTTGGTGGAAGAAATATTTGGGTAAGGCCTCTCTTCACAATGTTTCACTACCTATAAAATTTTAGGAATAAGCTCGCTAACTCCCAAGCCTCACTACATATATGTTGGTTTATGTAAGGAAACTTCTCACCAAGGTTCACTCCCTCTTCTAATCCTATGTGTACTGATTTAGTAAAGGTATAATTTTATTTAATCGTTTCCCTCTTCCCATTTGAAAAGACATTATAACTTTAATTATTGAATTCTATATCATTAGTTTTTAAGAATAATGATTCTTTACTAAATTCCTAATGTTTCTCTAAAATATAAGTCCAAATATTATCACCTCTTTATTATAATAGTTGATGAAATGTATTTCAAAAAAAATATATGCAATAACACCATTCCTACTGTAATAATTCCAAAATAGTAATTATCTAATTACTAATATTTATATATTTTCATAGAAACTCTTTATCATTGAATATAGTCTTCAACCACATTTCTATTCATAAAAAAAACTTACTTTTAAATTATATATGCATTAAATCCAATGTTTCTAACTTCATTTATTCTCTCTAAGAACACAAAGTTCCTATCCTTTATAATCTTATTTGTATTCCCTCTATTTATTTATTTTATTCTTATCTCACTTCTTCACAATAGATCTTATATAACCTGATAATCATTAAAATTTAAAATTTAAAATTCAAATATTAGTTAACTTATAACTTCCAATCCTTGAAATATGACCTTTGGTTATATTCCTTAAATTAATCACCACT
The DNA here is from genome assembly GCA_963277665.1 of Viscum album. Lineage (NCBI taxonomy): Eukaryota > Viridiplantae > Streptophyta > Magnoliopsida > Santalales > Viscaceae > Viscum > Viscum album. Next base: position 736,432,395 of record OY728125.1, on the reverse strand, counting down.
AGATTTGAATTGGGTCATTTAATGTTGAACCATATCTGTAAAATAGTTGAATGAGGTCCAATAACAAAGTTATATATGTAAATCCAGTATATTTTGAGTCCATGACATGGTCACATATCAGAACACCCATTTTGGGCTTTATAAGTAACTGTGAATGAAATGTTGAACCGAATACCATAACATAATACTTATCGAGAATGAAATTGTCTTCAAAATTCATGACCCCATGTATTCCTTCCTATGTTTTATGTCTCATTTAGAATACTAAAATGAAGCCAACCTTCCTCTATGATGTGGTTCCCTATACTATCCCATTTTGACACCATGTTAAAAATATTAATTTCCATTAAAATACCAAAAAAATATTCCACAATGCTTGTATTAGGATTTCCCATGTTAAAAAGGTAAAATTCTAAGTCAAAACACCCTCTAATTATACTTTTATACCATATCATTCACATTTTACATTTTCCTTCTTCACCATGGTTTCCAAAATATCGAGTGAAACAATTTTTATTCCATTTCTTATATTTGAGATTTTTTATTAAATTAATTATTATAATTCCTATAAAATGGTTTTTGATATGGTGTAGTCCTCCTCATCATTTACCATAGGTAAAATTCTCATAGATAATTCCATCCACTACATCATAGTCCTCCTCATTATTTCCAATTGAAATACCCCTTATTGAAATGGCATACAAAACTCTTATAATATCTGTATTCTAACTACTTACATTCCCACTAATACAAGTATAAATTCACCATGGCATGGTAATTTTCATGGTGATGGTTTTATTCATAAATACACTACCATTCAACTCTAAATACTACTTTTCATAACTATGGGAATATTTTCAATTTTCATATTGAAAGAATCCATTATGAAAATAACATATGATTTTATAGAATAATACCAACTTCAGAAAGATATAACTTCTCACAAATTCATACTTCATAATTTGACTTAAAATTTCCATAAAATCTACTTATATTTTAGACATAATCCATAAAATATATTTAGTACTAATCATAATATCCTTGTGGACATCATTTATCAGTATCAATCCTCATCATCGATCATTCCATGATTTTCAATACCCTAAATATTCTTTACCACTGAAAAGAAATACAATAGTGAAAATATATCATATTTATCCTAAGTAATATTTACTCCTTTATTTGATATCTTTATATTATTTTTCTTCTACATCCATTAGTTATTATCAACAAATCCCATATACAACCTCTTATTGGTAACAATATCACCCTTTGAATTTTGTTGAAAATACTTACTTCTATAAAATATAATAACCATAAGGGATAGATATAATATCTCCCTTTATTTTATGATCCAAGATTCTCCAAAATTCTAGATTTTATGGACATTTTTTTTATTTTTTTCTCACCAATTTCCTCGACTTTTCTTCTCCCTTTTTTCAATAAAATATAAATAGATCTTTCTTCAAAATGATATTAACTCTACCTTTGGAATGTAACCAAGGTATCAGTACTATCTTTACTATCCTTGGTTAATAATATATTTATAGTAGAATTTCATGATAAATTAAGGCCTATTCATACCATTAATAATTCTAAAATAAGAGAGACTACGCTCCCCATTTATAATTACCGTTAAATATCCTATACTACCATTTATAAGTATTTTATCAGAACCTTTGATCTTTTATAATCCGGAATTTATTGATACTGCGATTTCCATCCACTTTTACTAATATATTCATTCTTATTAATAAATACTAGTGACTATATTTACTACTTGGAAATGGTTTATGAACAAATATTTTAAGTCTACTAAGTTGAAACTATATATAGTAAACAAGTTTTCTTGTTAATAACATCAATGTTTTCCATATCACTCACTATATTACATAAAAAACATTTATATTGAGCAATTTTGTTCCTTTGACATTAAATTAACTATGATATCAATAACATTTATAGAAAACAATTAGTTTATAAGCAGTTAAGTACAAGAGTGTGATACATATGACATGTTAAATCAGTTAATACCACTTCAAAATACAAATCTTGTGATACCACTTGATATCCATGATCTTAAATTATTCATAGTACTTCTCCATTAATTATTACCCAACCACTTAGTGGTCTTAATAAAATTATTCCTAGAAAAACTTTTGTATCCTTACAAACAATAATAATATGATACCTCATTATTAGTTCATAAATTGATAGATAAAAAATTACCCCATGATTGTATCTACTATTTCAAAATGATACCCATCATTTAATTTAATGTATTCCTCTAATTTTTTCATTTGATTATCTTTATCAAAATTTTGAATGAACCCAATTATGAATTATTATTCCTTATATACACCACTTATTCTATTTTCATCATCATTTCGAGCTCTCTTAATTTCATTTATTTCAGTAGTAACACTAATACATCATTCCAAATGACTTTAATATTTTTCACTTTCCTTATCTTTTGAATTTATGTTCATTTATGATGTGGAAATATTCTCAACCATTCCATATGTACAAGATTCCTTCATTTTCATAATAATGAATCCTCCACTAATGATATAAGTCTCTTCATATTCATACTTTTTTTTTACATTATGAAGATATTATTTTTTCATTACTTATTCTTTTCTAGCCAAAATTAAATATTCTTCTTTCTTATTGGTTTTCCAAAATCATTTATTTTCCATCCATGAATTATATTATATAAAAAACATCATTTGATGTCTGAAACACATCCCTTTGATAGCACACCTTCTATTTTTCCATACACATGAATATATTATTTGATTTAAAAAATTCTCTTTTCAAATATTCTTCATTTATTCTAGTAAAAGGAGTAATTAACTTTCTCATCATTCCTTATATTTTTATCTTATTACAATACCTTTTTAGTATTATATTTGTATCCAAATTTGTATCATAATATTATATAAATATCTCAATTTTTCCCATCCATTGATTCTAGCCCTAAATTATTATTCCCTTATTACTCATCAAGTGTCTTTTATATCCAAAAAAATTTCAAATTCTTATAAATTTATGGTTTGAATTCATTTTTATTGGTACCCAATTTCTTCCTGATTTTTATTTTTATCTTTATTATAGCTTGTCAAAATTTGATCTTATATTTCTTTTACAATATGAAATCACCTAAATAACTTATTCATAATAACTTACTAAATTAATATGAATACCACAATAGAAATACATTTGGTTATATTTCTCTATTTTAAACCACTTTTTTATTCAATAATTCTTTTCACCTTCTAACTTTCTTTCCTTCATTTGTTTTTTAAACTATTGTTATCTAAATTTTTTAGTTCATTATAGGATTCAATATTCATTTAGATGATGAAATATCAAACCTAAAACCGACTTTTCCTATAATAGTTGGTATTTTTTATTCAATTCACTCATTGTTATTTTTTATATCTTGAAAAATTAATACTAATTTTTCATATCTATTTTAACCAAATATTAAATATTTGTCAAATTCAACACCATACTAACGAAATTTAAGTCAAGATGATCTATTTATTATAATAAATGTTTTAATTTTTCTTTATACTCCCTTTTGAACAGATTTATTGGATTTTCATTACCTTCTTATATAGATACTAAATACCTTTCATGTTTATTAATACTCTTTCCATTTCAATCTAAATGAGCATTCTTGATATCTATTCCTGATTTTATTACTCCTTCCACCAATTTTAATTCTTATTCAAGATTATTTATTGAGTATTTATGTTTCAATAAATTATTCTTATACATTTAATGATCATGTAAATAATATTATTTGAACGTTCTTCACAATGATATTCTTAGAATGCCTTTTTACAGTATCATCAGATTTACTTAATACTTTCTCTAGAGATTAAATATTTTTATAAAGACCTTCTGAAATACCCTTAATTGAAACCTTTTCTTGATCTTATTTATCAATAATATCATCATACCCATGTGACTCATATTTGTTAATATAGTCCCCAAATCTTTTACTTTTAAATAAATCTTTATATAAGGGATCCTTATATTTCGTCCTATTAAACTCAAAAAATTATTAATATAAAGACTCAATTATATTATTTCTTTCTTAAATAGAATAAAACACACTTTAATTTATCTTCTTATGATCATAGCCCTTTTGAATCAAATAAATACATGTTTCTGATTTCTTATGAACCCTTCTTATTATTTAACTACTTATTCTAGATGGGGTGTTTTATCTTAAACTTCTTTAGTATACTCATAGGACTCATTTAATAGTCCTATAATATTTCTATTCTCATTTCATTGAATATCTAGTTCATCAAGAGAATCTTCAATCTGTATATCAAGAATAATAACTCTCTATAAATTATTCACATCTTGATGAATAGGTTCTATGATAAACTGATAATATATATTCATGATCTAACTTCCAAAATGGTTGATACCACAACAAAAACAATTTTATTTGATATGAATTATAGGAAATTGGGATACCTTGAAAGGAGTGGTGAGTTATGGTGTATGTTGAATTAAAATGTTTCATCATATTCCATTTCATTTAGATATTTTCTTTATAATAATAGACACTTATTAAACCGGTTTCTTTCTCAAACACACCCACATGAATCATCTTTCACACATAAAAATATTTAATATAGGAGCACGTATATTTTAATTTGTATACCTACACTATGACATATCCTAGGAGTAATTGCTTAGAATTTTGTTGGTGTACAATAATTAACTGTAATTAATTATTTAGTGGATATATGATTTTGGTAATAGAAATCCTCACCAAGGATCACTACTTGTACATGTTTAGTAATAATTCACTATATCCCAAGGTTTACTTTCTATAGAATAGTTTAGGTAGTTAAACTTCTCACCAAGGGTCACTCCCCCTTATTATCTTATTCACACTTCATTAGTAAAGGTATTGTTTTATAGGATTGTTTATTTATTCTTAATTTAATGATACAAAGTCTATTCTAAGTTCAATACTTCAATTCTATATCATGTATTTAAAAATATCAATTCTTCTATGAATTCCTTATTATACTATGAAATACAAGTCCAAATATGACATGCACCTTATTAGAAGAGTCGAATAAATTTATTTCAACAAAGTATATATATATCGAATACTCATAAATTAATAATTCCATAATAGGAATTGTTATATTCATGATCATTAGATATTTTAATAACAAATCATTATCATCAAATCTAATATTCAATGATATTTCTATTTATAAAAATCACTTCCTTTTTAAATTGGATATTAATTATATCACATGTTATTAACTATCTTCTCTCTAAGAACACAAATTTATTATCCTCTCATATTTTCTAATTTTCTATGTATTCCCACTTTTATCTATTTTATCCTTATCTTAGTTCCACAAAACAGATATAATATGACCTGATAACCATTTGAATTTTAAATTTTAAATTAAAATCTCACTCAACTTATAACTTCCATTACTTAAAATATAACCTTTGGATTATGTTCTATTATATCATCACCATCGTATTCAAATTGGGTCATTTAATCTCAATCAATAACTTTCAATTAGTTGAATGAGTTCCAAAATCCTTGTTCTGTATGTAACTCTAAGATATTAAAACTTCATTTTGTGGGTGATACTTAAATTTCCTATGTTGGGATCTAAAATTGATTTTACATGGAATGTTTCACTAAATAAAATTGAACAATACTTATCTAGACTGAATTTATCTTCAAAAATCATAAATCTATGACCATGAATCTATATTATACTTCCACTCTTGAAATCCTAGAATTCGGACACCTTCATCCATAGTTTGGTGCTCTCTACTTTACCATTTTGATCACCCTGATAATAAATCATTAACATCCATTTAAATACTAAAAATCCTTAAACAATTATTATACTATGACTTCATATATCATATTTTTTAAACTACCAAGTCAAAACAAACTTCTAATTTATAATGGGTGCTATATTATTCACATTTAACTTTTTAATTCTTCCCCACGGTATTCAAAATATTAAGTAAGAAGGTTTGTATAATGTTTCAAAACATTTAGTTATTCTGTGACTTTCAATATCTCAATTCCTATAAAACATTTTTACCATGATGTAGACATATTCATTTTTCATAGTGAAACATCTTATATAAAATTTCTTCCCTTATGGTGTGCTCCACCTAACCATTCTCAACCAAAAGACTCCCATTTTTAAATTTCATACAAAACTCATATATTATCTGTATTTTAGATATTTCAGTTTCTAGTAGATCTTGGATAAATTAACCATGGCATTATTAATTCCATAGTGAATGTTTCTCTCAAAAATCCTCTTCTATTCATCTCTAGATAATTATTTCAATAAATCTGGGAATCTATTCTGTTTTACATATTGAAAAACTACATTATAAAAATAAAAAACGATCATCCAAAATAATCTCAACTTGAAGAATATAAAACATAGCATAACCTTATACTCATTCATTAGACTCCCAATATTCATAAAACAACTCATATTACATGAATACTATATAAAATATCTATATTACATATCATAACTCTTTTGAAAAAATCATTAATAAACATAAATACTCATCACAAATCCTTCATAGATTATCAATACAATAAGAATTATTTAACATTGGATATAAATACAATAATTATATTCTATTATCCTAAACCACATTAATTCTCAATTTATCTATAAATTTCATTTCATGAATTTAATTTAACATCCATCAGGGTATATCAATAGATAAAACTTATGACCTATTGGTTGTAGTATAATGTAAAGTTTATTTCTTTATTTATTCACTAGGTATGTTTTTTAAGTAGATGATAATGATTATGGGTCACTAAGATGATCCATGGTTGATCCCATGAGAGTGTTTTTATATCCTAAGGGTTTCTAGTTTCATGGTGGTTCTTAGTGACTGCCTAGGATCAGAAAGTATTGTTGTGGCTATTTTGGGATATTCAGATATTATAGAACCTAGGAGAAGGGATCCAGTGTTGGAATACTAGGGTTATATCAAGCGGTTCTCAAGTAGAGTGGTCATCATGGGATGATGCAATTTTAGAATATTGGTATTTTCTGAGTATTTATGTAAAAATATATATAGTTTGGAGCACCAAATAGGTTACTCTAGATGTACCTCTTTTATGAGATCAGGCCTAGAATCCATGGGAAACGTGCTTTAAAACCTATTCAGAGATAACAGTGGGATGAGTCATTTTTGGTTCTTGAATTATATTGGATTCTAGGATTTATCATTGATATTCTGTATAGTTAGTGTGTTGAAAAACTGATGAAGAGGAATTTTTTTAATTTGTTGTGTGTATATTGTCTATTGGGTATGTCGGTACTCCAGGGAGAGTATAATGTAATTGTAATGGATAAGGGATCTAATATTGGAATAAACCATGATCCAAATTTATGATCAAGTGTGTATAACTATTTTTTTAATTATGTTTAATAAAAATACTGGGGATTTGATTTAATGGATGTTTATGTGGTGACCATGCCTCGATTGTTTTCATAGGGAAGTCAAGTAGTGTATGCACAAACTCATTATTTATATATAATCGATAATGAAGTGGTGCGTATGGTTTTAATTGAATTATTTGGAAATTTATTGGTGTATGTTGGGTGTTGGATTGAGTGTTTTCAATAATATTTTAGATATTATAGATCAAGTTTATGGTTCATAGGACCATAGCTAATCCAAAAATGTAAACAAGAAATGGAATCATGATTGAATACATGAAATCACAGGATCATAGAAAATTTATAATCCTAAAACAGAAAAAGAATCGTGTTTTCATGGATGAATTGAGATTCATAAAGTCACCATAAATGCTTCTTATAAATAAAAAACAATATAGTGATGATTTTTTAATGAACCATGTCATTTTAGGTTAGTGATATTGGGAAAAATTTTAATTTTACAAAATTGGAAGAATATGTAGTTTTGATGTCTCATATTTAGTTATTTAAAAATTGAATATTAATTTGGGAATTTTTTTTATTTAGACTCATGAATTTTGGATGTTTGTGGAGGTCTTGGGGGCAGTATTATATGTTGAATATGAACTCTTACTACAATTTCTATACAATTCAGCAAAAGGGGAATTTTTTCATGTCGTGAAGGGGGATGCATCATAGTGGAGGTAAACCTAATTGTGGTTTGGTGTTATAGGGGTGATTGTTTTGGTTGTAGGTGGATGTTCAATATATTATGTTGGTATTTAAATGTTGAGAATAAGACAAATATGATTACATTTTGGAGTAAGGGAAGGTCAAATCATTTCCCATGGCACTGATCCATGGGTGTTTGGGGAGGGGGGGTATCACATTGCAACCTAGAGTGGAATGCATCATGAACCACCCAATCAAGGATTATTTGTTATTACCGAGGGAGGTAACCTAATCCATCAACTATTAGGTCATGTAGCTACATGTCCCTAGAAATAGGGTATTGTAGTGGGACATCCCATAGTCATTACAAAATGACCCATAATTCCTTTTATTTAATAAGAACAATGGGTTCATATTTAGACACCTATTTATTTCTCTCTTGGGGGAATTATCTTCCATCTGGATGATACTAGGGGAGGAAATATCTCCCAATCTCTTTTCAACCCATTTTACCTTTTTAACCCATGGTAATTCAAGATCATTTCATTATGTCGGTTCAAGGTAGCATTTCCTCCCTCGTCATGACTTTACCTTTCTCCTCTTCCTCAAATTTTGGGTGGTTCATATTAGGGAATTAAAAATGAAATTCCAATGGAGTATGGTGGAATAAGTTTTAAATGATAGGGATTCATGGTGAAGTTTCTAAAGGATTATGTAAAGGATAAAATTCTATCAGTTATCACTATTTAAATAAAAGAAATTATCCAAATGAGTTTTTTTGGTTTTCTGCAAATTGGTAGTGAATTCATTATCAATTAGGTATCCTATGATGGGGATCATGTTAGTAGGAGTTCCAAAAGCATGACATAGGATGTTAGCATGCCATATCTTGAGGTTTCGACCATTGGTGGATACTTAATGAGATTAATTGAGTTATACAAAATTGGTTAATTATTTTAAATTAAATATAAATATTTATAATTATTTTTTGGTGGGGTTTGGTATGATATATGGTCTTTGGAACTTCATGAGGCTCGGCATGGGATTGGGTTAGTCTTGGTTAAGCATGAATAAAGGATGGTAACAATGAAATTGAGGTAGGGGTCCCTTTAATACTTAACCATATGTATTTATGAATGTTATTATGTGTAAATTCTAGGTATTTAGGGTTGTTATGGTTGGGTAGAGACTAAGGGTTTCCTTTTGGATTTAATGTGTTAAGTAAAGTCGTATGAATATTGAGTGGGTACTTATGATTGGAAACTAGAGAGATACTCAGATACTACATCACCATGGGGAATCATTAATAGTTTGGATTCATGAGCCATTAAGGGATTTTGTCTCATGAAATGGGTTATTCATGCCATATGATGTGTCATAGTGGAAAGTGAAGGTGATTACCAAAATAGAAAGTCCTTGGTAATTGATTTTAGTTAGTGTTTAACTTGGGAATTGGCATAGAAAATGTTATAGGTAAGGCCTTGGTCATCAAAACCTCTGAGTTTGGAGTAAATGGTAGTTATATGAAATTCTTGGGTTATTTCATAGTTTTTGTAAGAGATAATGGGTTACACTAAATAAAAGTTCTCATTGATTATTCTTTTATGGAATAATCTGAGTATGCCATAAGTAATTTTGGTAAGGGTATGGTTTGTGGTGGATCAAGTGGAGTTTTTACCTTGGGTTCTCATGTGGTCTTAGTGTATATAAAGGTGTAAGTAAATGGGGTTGATCACTTTAATACAACCTAGGGTGTTTATGTGAATTCATTATGACCTTTTAAGAAAGTGTATCAATTGATAGGAGATTAACATATTGAGATGGATGGGTATAGATAGTGCATGAGAAATGGTTGATATATTTTGACCTATGGGATTTGATATCATCATGTTAATGGGTTTGATGAAATTTTTTTGATGACTTGGTATGGTGTGACTAGTTTGGGTTGCTTATGATTGACCAGTTAATGTGACATCCTATAGTAGGGTACTAGGTAGGGATCTAGGTCTATCTGATGGTTAGTGTATGATTTAGGGTTTTAATGTACTGATTTTTTTGATATCCTATCCTTGTTGTAAAACTATTGTTTATGAAGTTTAAGGTTAGATACCTAGGGATTTTTATGTAAAGTTACACCTCCCATGTTCTCATTTATTCTAGGTTATAATAGGATCTAGAGATAATCATGATGATCCTTAGTTTCTATAATGTATAGGTTTATCTATATTATAACTTTCCCTACATTTCCAACATGAGATGAAATGAATATGCTTAGGTTTGGCTATGTTATACATACCCCATAATGGGTTTCCTATACATGGGTCTATCTATGTTATGAATTTACCAAATTTTATTCCAATAAAATAAAAAATCAACACAATTGGGGATGTCTATGTTACTCTTTTCCACTAATGGGTTTCCTATACGTGAGACTAGATATGTTACACCTTTCCTATATGTGTTTCTAGTATAAGATGATCCCAATATTCCTGGGTTCGGATATGTTATTCCATTCTCTTGATGAGTTTACTATTCATGGGTTTTGTCTATATTATTTCACACAAAAATGTGTTTTTGTTATGATGTGGTTTTGAAGGATCTATTTCCAAAATTGGTTGATTCAGTTGGGGTTAGGTGTCATGGTTACCTAGTTAACACATGATAACATGACATCATTTCATATATTTATTATGATATAGTTCATTTATTTCTTAAAGTAAATTCATATAAAAACATGATATATTGTATTCAGGATATATTGGTAGTACCCTACTAAAGTTTACTCTCACACCCTACTTGGGTGTGTGTAGAACTTTATGTTTGAAATTCAGTTGACATATTATACGACTGATCTTCTTGGAGTAGATGGATGATTATTGGGAGACATTTTCTAGGAGGTACTTGGGGGTCATAGTATTTATCTATCTGTTTTTTTATCATTTTTTATTTTTCATACTTGATCAGATGGTGGGAAAACATTATAATGTATGTACACTTGTTCAGTGTACATTAAATTTGATACACTATGTTGATATTACCCATTATAAAAGATTAAATAATATATATAATTCCTTTTTCTTACTCTGATTTCTTATATTGATTTAGTTATTTATTGATTATTTTATGTTATGATACCAAAAATATAGTCTTTTTATATTATTATTGGAATCTCTCTATTAGTCAAAAGAATTCAGTATATGGGGAGGTTTACCTGAGGTCATGTGGAGACCTTAGTCCAGGCAAATAGAAGGATACTTAAGAAGAGGTATTACATCAGGATGGATGAATATATGACTTGAAATAAGCATTATGATGAAAAATTTAGTGAATATAAATTTTTAAAATAGTCTAAATACTAAGTAGTTGATTATACATTGGTCATAAATGATCAGGGTTATGTAAATCTAGAAGTGATTTGGTGTATATGATCAGCTTCAATGATTGGAATCATACATTATAAATTAAGTGATTATATGGATTCCACCCTGATAGGAACATCTTCATATGAGAAATAGAGATGATCGACACCATATTTCATAGTCACAATTATATTTTTAGAGATTTGATGTAATGATGAAATTATCAGTGTTATCCAAGCATGATGAATCCCCTAGATTGGGTACAATGAAAAAATTATTGTAACTACTAAGAAATAAAAAATATTGGTAACATAGAAATCTAGTGAATTAGGTGAATAATAGGAGATGTGAATAGAATATTCTTTATGATGGGTTTATAAAGATCGAATTACACTTATTCAACTAGTGGATGATATTAATAAACCCTTAAACCCAAGATCTCCATGCTATGAAATTAAACCATGTGTAATATAAAAATAAGAACATCTATTATTTATATTGAAGATGGATGATCCCCTTATCTTAAAAAACACATTTTATGAAGATAATTCAGAATCATCCAAAGGAATCCTTCCTTCGTGGTGTATCAATGAGACAATTATTACCCAACATTTGGGTGAGATTATACTTTACAATATGAAATTATAGTATCTATCAAGGAATGAAAAATCAAGAAGAAGATGTATTTTGGATAGGGATAATCAAAAATAAATTTGGATTCCATTTTCATATAATTCAACTTATTTATATAGGACTCTAACACACTCCCTAATCCTTTCATGCATTTACTCAAATATTGTAATTTTTTATGTAAATTCTCCTCTTAAAATTATTATTACCCCTTAGATGAATGATAAATAAATCATTTATTATATAAATGAAATGTTATATTCTTCCATATTCTTCATCATATGAAATTTTATTAATAATTATAGACATTATAGAAGATATTTTAATGTTAACACTTAACACTTAACATGATTAACATATGTTGTTACACTTATGTCATAATTATATCCCTTAATAATATATAAATTTATGGAATTGAAGTGATATCTCCATATCACCCTGAAAGGTATTTCCAAACTAATAATATTATATTTATCAGTATTATACACATTTTTACATATAACACACCAATTTATACAATGTGATATAAACCAAAATATATCTCATGTATATAGGTTTCATGTTATATATCCATAAATCTCCCATATACACTGAAGTAAAATATATTTTATTCCATTTAAACTTATATTATATCATATAAAATAAATTATACAACTATATCCAAAACACCTTTTATATATATTCCAAAACACTTTTAGAAAGTTATTATCTACTTCACCTTGCATTACATCATTTTCACTACCTTGTAAATTTCTATCCAAAACAGATTTTGGATGAACTCTAAAACAATTTTAAATCATCTCTTTTAGTTTCATAAAAATCAATCCCCATTTATTAAACCATAAATTAGGACACATTGTACTTTATAGTGTTAAAAGAAAGTATAAATTCTCAAATCAATAAATTTAGGAAAATAGTTTCCTCTATAAAATAATTATTATTATTCAAGATATAATGATATCAGGTGTGATATTCATTAAACATATGAATCTGTATACTTCTCTTCACCAGATATATAATATGTTGGAAATGAAATAAAAGGGTATATTATATGTAATGATATACCCCATTTCATAAGTTATGACATTCTTGAGATGCATATCACAAAATGAGATATGCTAATATCATAAAAAGCATATAATACTTCTATTTTCCTCAATCCTAGAGTACAATAAAGATTTTAATATAGATTATGTGTTCATAAAACACTCCTCCTACATGGTTTTCATCAGTTATAAATAATGTTATGATTCATTTATGTCCATGAACATTCATTTAAGGGCTCAATTAATATATACCAATGTGATAAAATTTATGGGTGCATGAGATTCCACAACATGGCTGAAACTCAAAGAAATATTCATAAACGAGGAGTGGATATAAAAGGGAATGTGATCACTCCTATTTATGTACACTCACTATATAAAATCAAGGTCATATCTATCTTGGAATTGAACTACCATTCATCTTTGAAAGAAGGTTGTACCACCCTTATGAAAGGTTTAGGTTCCTATAATAACGATTGAGGATCCCGGGAAAATGTAATCCTATTATAGGTATGAATATTTTGTTTGTTTCTTTGGTGACCCCAGAAGAATAAAATAAATTATTCTATGAAGATATAAATCACAACATTAAAGGTATTTGATGCCCGTTCTATTCATTGTTTCACTACACAGTTTAAAATATTGTAGATAAATCAAGAAAGTCATGATGTTTTCTTTTACGTTTGATATTTGGATGATATCCTTAAACCTATCAGTGGTATTTGATCCTTGTTCTTTAATGGATAAATGTGTGATTATACTAGGTTTTTGATAAATTTTATATCATATTACATTTATATAGATATTTTAAAATAAAGAAAGATGTATTTCATTTTTTTTGTTTATTTGTAGAACAGAACAACTTTATATCATATGGTGTGATATATTAAAAATACATGGATTTCAACTATGGTTTAGGATACAATAATAGATATCATAAAATTAATTTGATACATTAATTTATGGAAAATAGAGTTTTAAAGAGTATTTATAATATCTAATACATCATAAAATACCATAATATATTTATGATATCACTCATAATAAGCGTTGATACAAATCATAATATTCGACTGAAATTAATATTATAGAATATGATTGATATTAACTATTTCTCTCTTGTATAAACCATAATTTACAAAAGAAAATTCCTATTATGAGTCATAAAATATAATATAGGAAAAATGTTAAACATTTAATATATATATATTAACTTATGGTTTATATAATATTTATAAATTATTAGTTTCAAGAATTATAAAATGATATTTTCATGCCTAAATTAAATATAAAAACTTTATTATTTTATTTCATTTTTTGGAAATTAAATGAAGATGTTATTTATTTTTTAATTTCTTTAGAATATTTATGTTTATAAAATTTTTATTAATTAGGAATATTGAGTATGCTAAATTTATCCTATAAATTTATTTTAGTTGATTTATATACCAATATTTAAACTCTTGGTATGACAAAATTACATTTTTTTCTTATCTACCTTAACCATTGTTTATTAATAAATTCATGAGCTTGAATATAATTATTAAATATATTTTACGCATATTATATTTTATTGTTTTTATAAATTGGATTCTATATTGGGTAAAGTATTTTTAAAGAGAGGGACTTGGGGTCAGACTTACTATTGGTCTGGAAGATTTTTCATGATTCTAAAAGGGAGGGGGTTGACTATTTTTCATTCAAAGATTATAGATATAATTATTTACAATCACATATAATAATTAACATTTAAATGAAAATTTCATGTAACTTATACATGATAAGTATTTGGATAAGTATTATTATGTTTGGCTTTAATTTTTTGGGGAGTAACACCAACTTGTGGTTTTTGTAAAGAGTTTAAAATTAATGTGGCGTGAACACATTAATTTGGTGGATGAAATTGGTTTTCTAAAAATAAATCTTTAGAAGTATTCACACTTAAAGACTAAAACATGATATAATAAATATTTCTTGTGATTTAATTATTAAAGATTTAATATGCATATTATGAATAACAAATATTTGAAAATTTTAAAAGAAAAAACACTAAAATACTAAGTGTGACATTCCTTCTAAAAAAAACTCATGTCAAAACCTTGATCATACAATTAGGTAGACAAATCTATCATTGGGTGCCCATGTATTTTCTTTTGTAAGGCATTGTGAAAATGACTATATCTAAAAGTTAGGAAACAAAATCACACTATTGGATTTGGGTGACACTTTCTTGGGATACTATAAGAGTTGGGATACCAAAAGAATAGTTATGAATTTATATCCTTATGATATATTTAGGTAAAGGGTTTTACAAAAAAATATCTAATATTAATATGTGATATGATTATAATGATAGCCCACCTATTTGAGAGGAACCCTATTGTAGATTAAAAAATTAGTGAAATATAGAACATGACTTAATAAATGGGTATGCTATATGGGGTTATCATTTTTATGGGAGTAATTTTATAAAAAGACACTGATAAAAAGATATAAAACATGATAATAACCGATAGATATGTATTTATTTTAAATTATGTATTATATTGTGATAATCATTTTGATATTACTTATAGGTATGGACTATAAACTGTTCAAAATTTTTATATAATATTGAGAAGTTTACACAAAGAGATGCATAATGAGAATAAGAATGAAAAAGATATAAAGGTCAATTTCTCCAACTCTGTATCATGATAATTGGATACCAAGTGCGCATCAAAAATTTATGATGCTAAATAAAGACTTGAAAATGTAATGGAATTGAGAAAATATGAAGTAGATCTTAATGTAGATATTGGAGCAAGAGTTTTTGAGTTAGAAGTCAGTTCTTATGATCTGAATTTACCAAGTGGATTAGTTCTTTAATTGGAGACCTATTTTTATGTTCCTTTAAATAATATAAAATTTATTTATGTATATTTTTTAAATAATATTGTATTTACATTCAATATTAATAATAAGATTATATATATATATAATAATGAAATGTTTTATATAATTGGGAATAAAATAAATGGTTTATACATTCATGATATTGATAATTTTTTCTTTAATAGGAATAATATGAAAGTTAGGGTATATTTTAATCCCACACAACTTTAGTATTTTCACCTTAGATATATAAATGAGAATATCATATAAATAGTTCATAAAGTTGAATGGTTGTATTCATTAAATTATGAATCATTTAACAGATAAAAATATTGTTTATTTTGAGAAATTACCAAATCAAATTTTATTAGAAAAGGTGAAAGGGATAGTATAATGTTAGATATTATTTGTGAAAAAAAATTAATCAATGAATTGGTGGTTTTGGTACTTCATTAAATTTACTAATGATTTTATTCACTATGGTTATTTGAATCTGATGAGACAAAAGTTTGAAAATTTTGAAAATTTCTAATATTTATAAAGAAAATTACAAAATAAATTGGGAATAAATATTATGATCATAAAATTGGATTAATATGGTGAATAATTTATCTTGTAATTCACTTGTATTATAATAGATTGTGAATTTTTTTATAATTCAATGCTCTTAGAAGACCATAATTTAAGGGTTTGTTTGAGAGGATGAATCATACCATGTTAGAAATGTTTTGATTGATGATGAGTCAGTTAGATATTAATATTAAATTATTGGAGTTTTCTCCATAGTTTTATTCATTAATACTTACCCATGTTCCATATAAAGTAATTATAAAGACACTATATGAGATATAGAATGGAAAATTTCTTGGTTTTTCTTTTATGAGGTTTTTAGTTGTGAAAAATTTGTATGACGATAGGATTCTAATAAGATTTCTCCCAAGTCAGATAGACCCTTATTTTTTGGTTATTTTAAGGAAAATATGGTATATTATTTCAATAATAATATTAAATATAATGTGGTTGTGGCTTTATATACTATTTTACTTGATAAGGATCATATAAATTAAGGAGTTAGTGGGAGGAAAGATAATCTTAGAGAAGTACAAGACCCCAAAATATGATGTGTTCTTGAGATGGAATTTGTTCATGTTCCACAATGTGTTATGGAATATGAATCAACTAAATATAAAAAATTACCTCAAATATTATATAGGAATTTCCAGGATCCTGGTAGATATGAATTTCTCATGGTAAATTTTACATAGAAGATGGAACTATTATCTATTTGGTACCCATTGAGAATTTCTATTTTGAGAAATGGTTAAAATACATAGAATCTAAAATCGACACCATGTGCAAAAAAAGTTTGGAATATGGTATATTCACTTTAAGATCCTAAAACCAAAGGGCGAAAGTAGATTTTCTTTAAAAAAACTGATATGTATGGAATCTTGTTTACCTATAAAGAACTCATGGTGGGAAGGGGTTACAATAAAATTAATATTTTTTACTATGAATAAATATTTTCACTTATTGTGATGATAAAGTCCATTCATATAATTATTACCATAATATAACATTTTTATTATGATATATAAAAATGGATTCCAAAAGGACTTTCCTTAATGGTAGTTTAGTTGTGGATGTGTATATGATATAAACCAAAGGTTTTGAAGTTCTAAATGAGGTTACTAAGCTATGAAAGTCATAATGGAACATTTTTGGAATAAAATGAGCTTCTTATAGTAGGAATATTCGATTTTTGGATGCAATCAAAATGGTTAGCTTTATAGAAAATATAGACAATTCTTGCGTATATGAGTATTTTAGTGGGAGTTTTGTAAGGTTTTTGATATTATATATAGTTGGAATAATTATTATCATAAATGATATCTCAACATTATAGTTTTTCAATACATGGATGGATTAATGTTTCTTGATGAAAGAAATAGGTGAACTAGTCGATATAAAGGGCATAAAGATCTATTGAGACAGATCCGAGAGGTTTCTTAAACTAATTCAGAAGGCATCCATTAGTAAATTTCAAAAAAGTTTTAGCATAGAAAACTAAAAAAAGGTGTATTTGTAACACCTCAACCTGAACTATTAGGTCTGAGATGGAATGATACCTGGCCTCTTGTATTCCTCCCCATACACAATAGGTTGTCGACTAATAGTGAGGGCCAAATAGGAATAATGGGGAGACTATTCCCTCACTACCAGGAAAATATCAGAGTACAATAATGGAAGTAATAAAAAGTAAATAAAAAAAAATAATGAATAAAAAAATAATGATCAGAGTAGATGCATACATACTAAGTATCAACCCATGAAGTAGAAGTATGGCATGTAGACATGTAGATGATAACAAAGAAAAGGGATCCCCATAGGAAGTGGATCACAGTGTGAGGTAAAGTAACTAAACAAAAATAAAAAACAATCATCCTACTTAAATTCCACCCAAAAATTCTTGAAGCCTCATACTTAACTTCTCAACTGTCCACCATAGGGCCTTTTATATTCACTAGATCACTGATTATGAAATCTAAAAAAGTGTACTAAAATGGACTAGTAGGGTGTGAGTATGAGACTTAGTATGAAACCCACAAGGACCCTTAACATAAGAGTTTAAGATATAATGGTTCATTCTATGAAAGTAAATATATTAAAGATAAGAAGTAAGTATATTATAAGAAGAATATATATATATATATATACCAAGTCCTTAGCAGTGAGCTCTAATTTTGTTGGCTCCATGCCAAAAGGAACATCAACCATTCTCATGACACATCCCCTTTAATGGGATATTCCCAAAAAAAATTCGAACGTATCCCCATTTAAGTTATTTCCCAATTACATATCAACTAATGGTCTGGAACATCCCCCTTTATTGATATTCTATAAGGTTCAAAATTTATGTTTAATTGCAAAAGATTGAGGAATAACACATTAAATACATGATAAAAATAATAGACCAAACGTCACATCATATCAAGAAAGAGTCATATTTAAAAAATCCACATGCAATAAATAATAACCACTTGTATCACATGGATACACACTCACACCTCAGGTGGTCAAGCATTAAACACAAGTATCATGAGGCTACACACGCACACCAAATATCATTCCAAGAACCCATAAAAACATGCTCTAATTTCAAGGTATTCCTACCTTAGGTAAAATAATGATCTATGGCTAGGGTAACTATAAAAGTACAAATGAACCATCAAATCATAGAACCATTCCTGATTCTATGTAATGTATAATTATGGTATCATTTTTGAAGAGAATACTCACTAAAAAAATTTATGAAAAGATCAACATACCAAAGAATATCCAATGCTAACAATGATCAATGTCCAAACGGTGTGCAGATGCTTGGTCCTTGAATTTGGGTACTGATTCTATTAATAGTCACCAAACCCCTTATATGTCCATGCCAAAACTGTGTTTTTTAGATCAATATATCAATAATATTTTTTGTTTGATCAAGAAGAAGAAAATTTAATCAATTTAATTGAATATGAAACTTAATGGATTAGAATCAAAAGATCAAACCATTGTCTGGACATCGAATGTAGTAGGTTGAAGGTGATAATATCACTCCAAAATGATAGAAGAGGGATCATACGTTTTTTATAATTAAAGAGTACCCTTGATAATATGAGATAATGAGTGGAGTTCAAGTATTTAACAAAATCCTTTAAACCTGATTTCCTCACTGGGCTTTGGAAGATGCCATTAGCATGCCAGTGGTTCCTGGGAAGAATGGGTTCCACTTAAGTGCCTTACTAACCAATAGGTGAGATCTATAGTAATATTCCATATTTTTCAGATTCTGTTGGATGATAGTTGGATCTCACTGGCTATCTAGTAGAGCTTCTATAGGATTTACAGATAAAATATTGCCACTTACCTGGCCTCTTTTTATTTTAAGCCCTCCAAACTCCCTAACTCACCTCAAATTTCTTTAAAAAATACACATAAATCTATTAACTAGATGAAATTAGGCATAACATAAAATTTAGGTTCCAAAATTACTTCCCTCTTATGAATTATTATCCTCAAGATGCATCCCTAGTGTTTTACATAAATAACATGGGCCATTGGGCTCCAAAATTAGTCTCCCACTCCCATGTATCTTTGTGAATACACCCATGATTCCACAAAAATCGAAAAAAAAGATTATTTTCCCTCACATCACCTTCTCACTTCAGTAACTTATCAAAATGGGCAATTTGACAAGAGATTCATCTATCTCTAAATCAATATCCTTGTAGTCAATAACATTATCATGATTGGGAATTTACCTCTTAATTTGAGATACATAAATGAAATTATGCATACCTTGATAATTTAGAGGTATATCCACCATCCTAATGAATTTTATGATATTAAGTAGTCCAACATAAAGTAATTCCAACTTTCTTTTCATCCTCAAATTCATAATCCCCAAACAAGGGGACACCCATAAAAAACCATTGTCCCCTATAAAAAATATCATGGATCATCACCTTAGGTTTACATAGGATAACTATCTGTTCTGAGCTATACACTACCATTTCAAAATTAATTACACCTAATCTGAGGTGTTTTTCTAATATTCATCCCAATAGATTAATATTGAATTACCTCATGCTAGTATATTATTTAATGAATTGGATTCCCATTTAGATCCTCAAACAGATCCATATGAATATAAGACTATAATTTTTTTTGTAGATAAACTGTACTAGTGATAATTGATCATCTCATGTTCCTTCAAAATCTAGAATGCCCCCCTAAATAATATTATTCGATGTATAGATTATTCTCTCTAAATTCATGTTAGTATAATTATGAAAGGACACACTCAACTTCAATTTAGTCCCCATGTCCTTTTACAACAACATTAAAATTCCCTAATCCTACTCTATCACAATGTATAATTTATTTAATTATTCTACTCAATGCATATGATGAAGATTTAGGTCATGTTGGGAGAAAATATACCACCAAATCTTGTAGTCCATTTATATTAAAAAACTATTTGCAAAAATGTAGTTTTAGCAACATTTTAATTCATGTACCATTACTTCCAAATCTAAGTCATGAGTTGGGTAGTTACACATGTGGGGTCACAATTGATAGGACCCGTAAACAACTACCTTATCACCCTATATTAGAACATCTCCCCAGACAACACTAGACACATAATAATACACTACATAACCAACTCCAGGATTCAGTAGAGTTAATATTAGATCAAATGTTAACCTATTATTCATCTCTAAGAAGGGATCTTTATATTGCTCTATCAATTTAAACTTCACTCACTTCTTCGTTAGTGCGGTCATGGGTGTTGTCTAGTGATAAAAGTCCTGAATGAATGTCCTATAGTATCTAACCAAGAAATAGCCACATTCACCATATCTAGATCAAATGATATTCCTTCTTGAGAAACCAAGTTCTTAAGAAATCATGCATCCCTTATCCAAAATTTACCCCTCAAATACTTGGAGTGCAAACAATGTGATCAAAGAATACCCGATATAATCTCTTGGTGTCTAGAATGTGGTTTTTATGTCTTGGAATATATCAAGATGTCATTAATGAACAAAATAATCAAGGAGTACAAGTATTGGTGAATGATCTTGTTCATGTGATTAATGAACACTACTAGATAATTCATCTATCTAAAGAGAATAATAATATACTCATATAAATTATACCTACTCCTAAATTCTTCCTATGGTATTCCTTCCTTTTTAGCCCAAAGTTGACAGTAGCCGGAACATAGATAAATCATTGTAAACCACTCGTATCTCTTCAATTTTTCAAACAAGTCATCAATTATTGGTAATAGGTACCCATTTTTCATATTTATTTAATTCAACTTTTATTTATCCACTCAATGTCAAATAATACCATTCGTCTTCTTGGTGAAAAAAATCAGAGCACCCAATGGGGAAGTTCTTGGTCTGATGAAGCCTTTAGATTCAATATCATCTAGTTATACCTTTATATTTTCAAATAAAATGGACTCTTTTATTATGGTGGAATCTATATAGGTCTTCTACTAGGAATAGGATCGATCTTGAACTCAAATCCCTTTTGTGGAGGAAAACAAGATAAATCATCTAGAAAGGCGTCTTGATATAGGTCTACCATAGAAGGAGAAGAGGAGGGATGCACTATCTGGTCCACTACAAAAATTATTATACCCACCTTTACTGAGAGAACATCTACTTAATATAGGCCCCACTTTTCCTACCTCAACATTTCATTAACCAGTCAACATGGATTTATCTTCTTTAAATGATGGAAAATTTACTCATCCCTGATAAAAATTGATCTCTGCACAGTAATTGGTAAACCAGTCAATCCTAAGAATCAAATCGAACCCTATCATTCCTGGAATTGTGAATCTACAAACATTCTCAAAGCTAGAAACCACTATCATAAATTCTAGATAGATATGAAGATGATCCACTTTATTTCCCCTAGGTGTATCGATGGATAGAAACTCAGAAAATTATTTCACTAGAAAATCCAACTAAACAACAACTTGAGCATATATGAATGAATATGATGAACCTATATCAAAGAAAACAACTAAGAGAGTTTGAAAAAGCTAAGAATGTTACTCAAACAATTTAGGGTCCCACTCCACCATCAGTTAAAGCCTGATCAACTATATAAGTCATTCTAGAAACCACTCTATGATTACATAGAGTTTCATGATTTCTTGATTCATCAACCATTATAGTCCCCACACCAGATGTTGAGTTCAAAACATGTACTATAGCCTCGACATGTTTTGTGCATATTTAGAGCCTTAGAAAAAACTGATTCATATGATTGGTCTTGCTAAAAAAGTGGGAATTCTTTATTGAAACAAGAGATTTCTTAAGATAATGACATTTACACATACAGTTATATCACCTAAAAGAGTCATTCCCAAAATAAAAAGTCGAGGAAAATATGATCTATACTAACTATCTATAATTTTCCTAACATCAATCCTATGATTTTCTATTTTTATTCCCAGAATGAGAAATTGGTAATACATTGGAGAAAGAACTAGTTGATCAACAATTAGATGAAAGAATACATGTAGATCTATTTTTATAGATTCCTTTCTCTATTGTAAGTGAATTGTTGTGTACTACAACATTGGTTGTTATATCAAAGTTCTTGACCTATCTTTTTATCTCCAAATAAAGACCAATCTTGAACTCTCCATCCTTTTGCACCTTGTTTCATTATAGAAAAGGAGAAAAACGAATCAACTTGGTGAAGCATGTTGAAATAGATAAAAATGACATCATCCCATACTACATACCCATGAACAGTTGATCATGGTCTTTATTTAGTGAATTAGGAAATATATCCTTAAATAATAGGTCCTTGAAGGTTACCCATGTTATCTCTTCAAGTATACTAGCCTGAATCATAACATAACACCATCTTCCAATATCACCTTGAATCATGGAGGTCACATGCTTTACCATATGATCCTTTAGGGTCTTCCCTATGTCAAAAATACTCATGATGATGCATATCCCAATTCCTTCATCCTAGGGGCATTCAGTTCTATGGAAAGATTGGGGATGATGGATATGGATGTCACACACATAATCGACCATCATTATCCAACTACTATGGGCTTATCAACCTTGAGCATGTACTAGAATAAAGATTCCTAGATGGTGAAGTTCTATAGAATGACTTTATAGAACAATAATGAGAGCATGTTCAATTTCATCCTCCTTCACAATAGATTCTAAAACTGGTTATACAAGACATCCATGAAGAAACAATACATGAAATTATAGATCAAACCTTATAGAAATCCAACTTCTTAACAAAAAAATTCCATTAGAAAAACACCGAAACATAGAAGGGATTATAAGGAGGCCCAACTTAAGAGGCCACCCAAATGAACAAGATATAACCCACTAAGAACTACCCATGAACCAAACCAAGACTTTGATACCTCAATATTAGTCATAAATATATATATACACTCAATCATAGGATGCACATCCTCCAATAAAAGAATGTAAAAAATATTTCACCAAATGTAAAAATCATAATTTCAATAGGAATTTAATTATTTGGTATATATATTTAATGTAAGAAACATGCGTATGACATGTGATACTATGTTCCATAACATAATGAATGAATGTGCACCCAATCCCATAAATTAGTATACCAAAATCATGTGAATCACCAAAGGTGAATTTAAATCAAATGTAACATTGAATAGATTGAGAATAAATTAACACTTTATGGAAACTCAAAGTCCCACTATACAAATATATCTAGGAACTGACATAGTTCCCTTTATCGAGTCCCAAACATTAAATCTCCTTTCTAACCTATCCCAAATCAAGGAAATGATAGGAAAATGTAATTGAACCTAGTGCTTTGATACAATTTTGTAAAACAACAATCCAAACCATTCAGTCTAAGCCAGTTTTCCACATGACCTTAACCATGCCTCCCCATGTACATTAGGTTTATGATTAGTGGTGAGGGAAAAAGAGGTATTATGGGGAGACTATTTCCTTGATATTAAGTAAACATTAGAGTACAATATTTTATGTGATAACATGTAAATCAAAAAATAATTAATAAATAAATAATCATTAGAGTAGATATAAACTTACTATGTATTAACCCATGCAGCATCAGTATGTAATGTTAGTGGTATAAACCCAATCTAAGAAAATGGATCACCACGAGAGGCTGATCAAAGTATGAGTTGATGTAACTAAACTGA
The DNA here is from genome assembly GCA_963277665.1 of Viscum album. NCBI lineage: Eukaryota > Viridiplantae > Streptophyta > Magnoliopsida > Santalales > Viscaceae > Viscum > Viscum album. The sequence goes on along the minus strand of OY728125.1, from coordinate 736,407,560 downwards.
AACATCAACATACATCCAACCAGATGTCTATTAGGAAATTCACACATCCTTTTTCTTACCTTCCCTAACATCCACCATAGGAAAATTTACCTTCATTGGATCCATAATCATGAAATCTACAATTGCACCAAAATTCCTAACTTGGGTGTGAGTACAAGATTCAATAGGACATGTCCAAAAACCCTTAATACAAGTGTATAAGATATATTGGTTCATTACATGAAAGTAATCATGGTATAAATAACTATGAAGTATATAACAATAATATATATATATATATATATATATATATATATATATATATTTGTGTGTGTGTGTATGTTTGTGTGTGTGTGTGTGTCAGGTCCTTAAGGACTGACACTACCACCTACAACTCTATGATGAAAGGAACATAAACCAGCTTCCTGAAACTCCACCTCGATGGGCTAGTCTAAAAAACATGTCTGAAACATTCCCCTTGAAGGGATAACCCAAATTTATATCAACAAAATGTTTAAAACATCCCCATAAGGGTATGATACATAAGGTTCGACCTACACATTCAACTACAAAATATGTATGGACAACATATTCAATACAAGATTAAAACGAAAGATCAAACATCACATTATTTCAATAAAGAATCATAATCATTACAATACACATATAAGAAACAATAAGAACATGTATCACATAGCTATATATGAACACCTCATGTGATAAAGAATTAAAAATAGGTCTCAAAGGTGTAAAAATTCTTTCTAATGGTCATTCAAAGAACTCATATAAATATGTGCTAAATTCAAGTGATTCCTACCTTATGTGAAACAACGATTGATGCCTAAGATCACTGTCTGAGTCTAAATTAACCCCTAATCTTATAACCATTCTATTATTGACACAATTTATAAGTATAATAACAATTTTGAATATAATACACACCCAAAGAGGTATTATAATGTCAATATATTTGAGAATATTCACCGCTGAAAAGGATATATGTCCAAATGGTGTGTATATGCCAATTCCCTAAATTCAGGTACAAATTCTGTCAACCATAAAAAAATTACTTGTTATTTCATGCCAAAACTCTTAGATTAGATCAAAATATTAATAATATAATTGATTTTTACCAATATAAAGATAAAGTAATCAATATAAATGAAGATGGAAGTCACTAGACTCGAATCACAGGATAAAAATGTTTTCCATGCATTGAATAGAGGAGTTGTAAAAAGAGGATAGAAATATAAAAATCTTGGATAGGTCACATAGGATTTTGAAGATCTAATAAGGCTTGAGTGAATGAGATATAATTAGAGGATTTATGGCTAAAAAACTACTTAAATCTTGGCATCCCCACTGTGTTCTAAAAGATGCCACTAGCTAGCCATTGGAGCTTCTATAGATTTTAAAGTTACAAAATTCCCACCAGCTTGGATCCTTTTCATTTACAACCTTTTAAACAAACCTAAATCTCCTAAAATAAATTTAAAACATATAAAAATAATCTATGCACAAGATTAAAGTATGTGTACCTTAAAATGTGGGTATGAAAGTCATTATTAGTGTTTCATAGAAAGAATCATAAAAAGAACCAAAATCCCTATAATGATTTAGAAAAGATGGATAAAATTACCGATACATATAACATAGGATCTATCATGTATGATATGATATATAATAGGCATTATATATCCAATTATTTTATAATTACAACTATATTCGAATCCAATCTCGATGGGAGTCACTGGATTGTAGTTAAGCGCATCCCTAACTACTTAAAGGACTAAATATATGTTCTTGATCTTTAGAGGACAGGATGGGATCTGCATGAAGAGTTACACTAATTCTGGATTTTAAAACAATAGATATAAAACGATATATTATTCTTGTTAAGTGTTTTTCTTGAATATTGGAGTAATTAGTTTTAAGATATTTAAACAAGCCACTATGAAAGACTTGACAAAAAAGGTGGAGTACATCACTGTATTAGATGCTACCAAGGATGTTGTTTGGATCATAAAGTTAATTTATTAGCTTGAGGTGGTTTATAAAATCAAGGGATTAATTAAAATTTACATGGAAAATAATTAATCCATTTATCAAGACAAGGAATCTCAGTATCTATAAAGGATATCTCCAAAGGACCAAACACATCCTTTGTAAATACCATATTATATGAGAGATCGTTGAGAGGGGAAATTTTAGGATATGTTGGGTGGATATAAAGAATAATGAAGGATATCCATTGAAGAAACCATTATCACAACAGAATTGTGAGGGTAGTTTTGAGTTTCTTTATTTATGATACAGAAAATATTGATGTAGTAGTGGAATAATTTATCATGATTTTATAAAAAAAATGAAATATCTATTTATCATTCATTCATGTGTGCTGAAATTTATTTTACATGAAAAATGAAATGATAACATCCACTAAAACTATAAATTTGATTTATCTATAATAAATTATTATTATGAATTATTATGAGTTGCGATGGTTTTAAAGATTAACATGAGTAGTGGAATCCTGAGACAATAAGTGGAGGCTTATTATTTTTACTAACCTACAAATGTATCCCATGAAAATTCATGTATTCATCGATATAAATAGTTTTGTATGCTTATCATCAATCCATTTAACTGAGGTTAGTAAGATACCTATCCTGATAACCTTTATAAATTGATACATTTCTTATGAAATCCTTGAGTATTATCTAATAATGGGTTTTTGGTTATGTTTTTAATCATATTTTTTGTTAGAGCTAAACCAAGACTAGATTTTTCCACTCATATTATGAGGAAAGACATCTAACCCTTAATTGAATTAGTTTTAGAAAATTCATGGACATGATTATTTTAAATACATAGTATGTGTTTAGTTTCTTATATGAGGTCATCCTCTAAATGAATGACATGTAGTGAATTCATAAATCATGTTAGTTTTTTGTAGAATCAAGAAAACTTGAGATGGGATATACTATATTGCAATTTTTAAATTTATAGTTGTTACTCTATACCATGTGAAAAAAGATTTTATAAGTATATATATTATGTAAATGATACATCTTATGGTGGATAGGTTCATATGGATATTTTAGAATGTTTTATGGAGATTAGAGAATAACCCTTAGTAACCTGAGTAGCACTAATGTTTTGATAGTGGCCACCTTTTCTTATATCTATAAAATATGGATTTTATATTTATTTTCAAGTATAATAAGATCTATAGGGTAAAAAATTATCATTTTATATGAGGATTATGTTTATTTAAAAATTTATTGTTTCAAATATAAGAGAGATTAATAAACTACATCCAAAAACTGTTTTGGATGGATTCACTTAGAGATGTGATGTTTTTCATAAATTTATCGTATAATTTTACTGTAAGAGGGAGGATATTGGAAATATGAAAAAAATAAAATATTTCACTTAATGATATACCTTATCTATTAAGTAGTGACATGCATATGATTCATGTCACAATATATGATATGCTTATATCATAGGAATCATCTAATAATTATGTTTACCTCAATCATAGATTATGATGAGGCTTATGATATAGATACCATATGAAAGAAACACAATTATTTCATGGTTTTCATCATTTATAAATCATGATACGATTAATTTATGACTATACACATTTATTTAATGGTTTAATGAATAAATACATTACCACCCCTGTTTATCTATGCCCCACAGATGTCATGAAAAATGTATCAAAGTATGAAATTTATAATGAATGGTATCTTACCAATCCTTTGGTGTAATGATTACATATGAAAAATACACCCCCATTATACTAAATGAATACTATATAACACTCTATATGGTATACCTAATGGTCCATATAGTATAAAAAACTCATTTTGTGTCTCATGAACATATTTTGTATCCTAATATGATATCCTACTCATTCTAACATTAACATTTTTTCAAAAAATATTATAATAATTTATGAAAATTGGTTAGGGATTACTCAAAGTTATACTTTGAGAGGTTAATTATCATTTCACTTTATGTGTTAGAATCAACTTACATAAAAAAGTGATAATGTGAAGACTGAATTTGTATAATATTATATAATTGATATTCCTAATATTTATTAATAACAATAAAAAAAATCATAAATAACTAATAGTATCATATCTCATATGGTAAACTACAATAATGACTTATGTTTACCATATTTTAGGTTTTATAAAAATTATTACATATCAATGTATTTCTTACAACATCACTTTGTGACTACATGAGGAAACTCTCCAACCAAACTCATTTAATGTGTAAATATATGAAGTAATCATATATAAATAAAGGTGATATTAGGAATTATATTCATGGTGTTCATCATGTTATGAAATTATACAAACCTCTTTTTTTAAAAACATCCTATGTTATAATATTAATGACTTATGTTGTCTACATATAACTATTTCTAAGTTCACTATCCCCACCTTTTGATCATTTCCATTGAAATTTTTTCCTTTGAGATCACCATGGTAAAAAATGTTACTCTTTATATTATTTTCTTTACCAACATACCCAAAAATATTTTAGAATATAATATGATATTCACTTTGAGTTTTGATAGGTATAATATTTTATACATTAATACTAGAAATTAACTTGAAATATTCTTCACTATAAATATTCTTCAAATGTATTTAAAAAATTATATTATCTCCATGATTTCATGATTAGATACAAAGAATCCATTGTGTTTAGTAAATAATACTTATTTCTTTTTAATGATAATATTTAACAAATAAAATATTAACTACTATATCTCATATGGGTTTCAATTTGTTTAGAGAAAATAATAATTTATTTATAAAAATAATCCAATTATGGATGGTGGAATCTCATTACTTATATTTTTGTAAATGTCATGATATTTTATCCCAAATATTTTTTTATCCCAGTCTCATTTTCAAACCTTAATATAGAATTTTATAAATCAAAAAACATTTTTATTAAAACATTACCTCATTTTATTCTTAAGAACTCCTTCTCAAAAAATAACTTTTCTCACCATATAGGTTAATTGAGATAATAATTCACATAATTAAATCACATTATCTAAGATTAAAATATCTATTTTATTAGAAATATTCTAAATAGGAACATATGATACTATATTTTAATGATAAAAATAAAATCAATCCATTCTTACCATAATTATAAACTCCAATATATTTACAACACTTTTAAAGTATAAATTTGTTATCATATACCATTCCAAATATAATAATTTTTTTTATAACATTAATACCTAACATGTAATATCCATTAAGTTTTACAAATACCTTAAATTATTTTAATAAATTCCAACAAATGTAATCATTGTCTTTCTTCCCTAATACCTCTTTTAGGCCTCAAAACCCATTGTTGAATTTTGGAAGATTTTCTATTTGATGTAACAACTAATTTTTCTTCTTTATATTTGAAATTTTACACTCTTTCACTACCTATAAAATAATTGAGTATGGATCTCCCATGTCTTTCTCAACTATCCTTAATAATTTTGACGAAATTAGGAAAACATTTAATTGAATTCATTCATACTGTTAGAATAATTCCATCGATCATTATATAATGAATTCCATTTTTGATCAATCAAAAAATGAAACACTATTCCCTTAAATTCATTGATGTACCCAATCATGTTGAGAATATGAGTGGAGGATAAAGTTCCTTTGATCATATTGTATTTTAAAAATTCCTTTAAAACCTCAAGTGTATTCATATATTCATCACACAAGCCTCTAGAGCCACTTTTTTTAAATAATTCAATATTTGGTTACTCAAGGAGGTATTAATCTAACATATATAATTTTCCTTCTCACTTAAGAAAAATCCTTAAATTTCAACAACAATCTAAAAAATTTATTTTGTTGATCTTTTCCTTCACAATAATTAATCTCAAAGTCATATTTGATGGTGATGATGCTAGTTATATATAATAAAATATTTTATCAAATGTTCATCAAGTTTAACATGGATTTAGTAAGGAATTTTATTAAATTTGCATCCAGTAAAATGATGAATAATTTAAAATTTATAATATCCATTAGTGGGACATGATCCCTAGCCCAATATGTTATGAATCTAATTTAGGGTCCATTTAACAACTTAGTTTTTTTAAGTGGACCTACTATTCCAATCATATCTCATTTTAATCTTGGATGTTTGAGAGAATAAAGCATTATCCCAATCAATCATATAGGTACAATCAAATCTATTTCTCAAGTATCTTACCTTATAGGGTTTTAAAGCTAAGTGTGCCTCAAATATCACTGTGGTATTTTTTTTACTTAACTCTTAGAAATATCCATTACTACCATATATTTCAAAAAATAATCTATGGGAACCATGATTTATCCTGAAACTATCTAGTTGGACAATCAAGGTATTGACATGTGTTTTCATAATAAGGAATTTTTTTCATAGTGAGTATCTCATGAGGGGGGGGGGGATTTATTACCCAATACAATTTCTATCTGAAATAGACAAATAAAATCCACAAATTTAATTAAAATATCTCAGTTAATCAGAATAACATATTGATATAAGTTCTTATCTTTTTAAATATTTCTAAAACATTTATTAACCCTTAGTTACAGAAATAATGAAAACTACTTTAAATTTTTAAATCAATTTACTTAATAAAATCCTTATAGAAACTCTAATTAAGACTAAATATAAATGTAGTGGTTTTGATTATATTTTGTATCAATTTTTTTTAAAGAATAGAAATAAAAAACATACAGTAGAATAAAATACAATAAGTTCAGTCTTAAGCCGATACATAATCCTCTCCACTTTGGAATCAACTACCACGAAGAAGATTATATAAAATAATATTCTACCCAAAACCTGGATTAGGTATACAAAAAAATAATTATATAGGCCACACAATAAAATCTTCAAAACAAAATGTGGGAATGAAACAAGCATAGGCCACACATTGACCTCTTCCACAACACATGGGTAAACTGGAGTAAAGAGAGTTGAAAAGATATCGAGTATCTTCCAGTTAAATTACATGAGATAGTGCATGTGTTAAATATATATAGTAAGTACACCATGCTCAAAATTTAAATAAAATAAACATAAATAGAAAATAAAAATATATAGAAAGGTTGTTCTTCTCCATATTATATTCTCTACAGCTTGTAACTCCTTGAATGTTGCTTGAAAAAAATATCATGTCATGTTTCTAAAATTTTAGTAGAACAGACTGTCATGAACTATTTTTTTACTTTAGGAAAAGAAATAAATGTTATGTAGGATGAAGTCTTTCTCATTTAGTTGAAGTGAAAGATCCTGCGTGTAAAATTTTCAACAAGTGGCTCTCTTCTGGTTCTTTTAATATATTCTCATCTCACTTCATGTGTATGAATATATCTATCTATATCACTTCTTTTATTTACATGAAGGATTATTCTAATTTTTTTAATGGGATCATGCAAGAAGAATCATCTGGATCCACTGCTCCTTATACTGGTCTTCTGACACAAACATTAATGCATCTCTCAAATAGATTAAGAACAATCATTAAAAATAAGTCTCAACATTAAATTCAATAAAATACCTGTTAGAAATAGTTAATTCAAAATAAATAGAAATAGTGGCAGTGAATCTTTTGAATAGTGAAATAATATTGGTGATAACATAGGCTGGTGGTGAGTCATGCCAATAGTGACACATCTTGGAGGTAGGTCATTCCAACACATTTTCAAATTTCCATTTCGATGGTAAGTGATACCTGATGGTGAGTTGTCCTATGGTGGAAGGTTGTCTCAATAATTATCCAAATTTCCATCCCGAAGGTCATTTATTCCCATACTTTTCCAAATTTCCATGGATCATCTCAAAGTGTAGGTGTTTTCAACACTTAGCTGAATTTACACTCAACCACAATGGATGGTGTTTCGAAAACATTCCTAAAAAACATTCTTCAATGGTGTGTCATCCTATGGTGGTAAGTCCTTCCCATACTTTTCCAAAAAACTCCATTCTAATAGGGACTCATTGTTGATGGTGAGTCTTCATTTGTGGTGACTCATTTCAACGTTGACTCATGTCTGGCTGTGAGCATTTTCCACACTTAGCCAAATTTATCACCAATATTGCTTATATTATAAATTTGTTTCATTGAACATAAAACTCATTAATAACATAAGAAACATGATTTGATGATCATTAAAAAAGGGTTCCAACAATATCCTCCTTTTTTATGATAAAAAATCATGGATTTTTATAATCCATGGAATCATAAGTAAATAAGACACACAAGGCATCAAAGGAAATTAGATAGTAAATAGTATCAAAGAAAATATGGTATATATAAATTAATTAATCATATAGAGAATCACAAGGAATATTATTATAATATCAAAGGAGTAGTATTATAGAAAAAATAAATAAATTCCATAGATATTTCTCCCCCTTTTAGGATTATCAAAAAAGTATAAATAATAATATAAATTAAATAGAACAAAATATAAATAATATAAGTTTCATTAAGAATGTAAATGGAAGTACAAAAAAAATATACAACACAAATTCATAAAAAAATCCCCATAAAATACAAACATTCTAATCATCAATTCTATTTAGGATAGGTAGAAGGAAACAAAGGTGAATTTCCTTTCCCTTACCTTTGTACAAAGTAGAAGGATAAATAGTAGAGCCTAAAGTAACTAAAGGAATGGCTATAGGAACATCAGTGAGAGAAGGAGGATCCCAGATTATGATAGGACTGAGATATTCTACTTCTTCTCTTGGAGTCAAACTAAAAGGTTGGAAATGATATGGAAATGGAGCATTTGGATCTCTCATGACACTAGGCATGAAGAACATTAGAGAAGACATAAGAGGTTTGAGATGAGTAGTAACTATAATGGATTCCTAAGCCACCACAATAGTTCTAGAAACATATTGAAAGGGTTTTATAATGACATTTATACCCCTTACCATAGCATTGAAGAAACCCCTTTCTCCTCCATAAAAATATTTAATAATGGGGTCATAAACGTCTATTGATTCACTTTATCATTATATTCTTGTGTTATTTGAGGCATCATTATATTTATAGTAGGAAAATTGAAGTGAGCATTCAACTCATGATTAGTGTAAATTATATATATAAAATAATTTATATCCTTTATAATGGTCACTCTATTAGCCTTTATATATTTTATATATTCCCTGACCATCATAAGCACATGGTCACTATTATGTCGGATTTTTCTCATGTTTTACAAAGGAAGGGAAGGTACATCACCTGAAGTAGGAACAAAACGAATCTATTTTCTCATAATAGATCAGATCAAATCAACATCAAAAGTAGGTGGTAGAGAATTTGATGAAGACAAATATAATTAAAGTTCTATATCCTCTCTTGTAAAACAACCATGGGATCTACAAAAGAAGACCTCATCTCATCCATTTTAGATCTCATAAATTTCACCTCATTTTCTAACCTTCTCTTCTTTACCTATACTTCTAGAATGTGAAGCATTATTTTGGGATGGATATGATGAATTACAAGACCTAAAAATTGACATGCATCTTTATCAATGATCTTGGTAACCAAGGGAGGTTAATTTAAAAAAACAAAATCTGAGAGAATATTTTATCTAAAAGAATCTATGTCACCTCCTGTGACAAAATCCACTGGAACTGATAGAATGGAAGGTGTATAAAATCTCTCAGAATCAAACCTATACAACTGACCATCAACATCAATTTGATCAACCAATGATCCTTAGGATCCCTTGATTCTTGAATAGAAGGTCTAAAATGATTTGGGGAACTACCAAGAATCTTATTACATTTCTCTAATATAAGACCCATCAAACTTACGGAATACCTAATAAGAGATTTTACACATTGAGTACCAGAAATTGTAGGCAAAACCACATAAGGGAAAACAATCATAAGCAAAATAGATCACATCACATCAATTAATTTCTCAACAATATTTATCTATAATTCCATATACTGAGCAATATATTTTTCATCAAATGACTTATCATCATCCTTTTTTACATCAGCAGTAGGCACACCAAGATCACCAAAAACACGGTGATTGTTCAGACTTTGGGATTTCTCCCCGTCAACTGATGCTTCCTTCTATTCTCTATTTGACCTATAAACATCTTCAACAAGTCTTAGTCTCTCTTAAGATCTAGAAAAATATAAATGTGGATAAGAGATAAGTGCTTGAGGAATCCCAACATCCTCATCTCTAATATAACCAACAGGACCATTAGAACCTCCATCACTATCACCTCCATCTCTATTTCTATTTTCCTCTTCTTATTCCTCTTCTTCTTAATCTTCATAAACATTCTCACCATTTTACTCAGAAGGATTGGAAGTTATTTTTAACTGATCTTTACCATATACTTTGGTTTCTTATTCTAAACATCCATATTTTAAAAGATTATCTTAGATAGGGAGAGTCCTAGGAGTACTAGCTGCATGATAGGTAATAGATATTGAAATTTTAGGTAGATCTGGGTCACTACCCTTATCCATAGAATACCATTTCTCTTCATCACTAGAGGAAACAACCTCTTATTCCCCAAATGAATACAAATAAATTATATGACACTAATCTTGGATATAAAATGTATTTTGGTCAAGAAGGATGATCAACTAGATTGAAATCACCATACAATATTTTACCATCATCAACCCATTGTTCATTACATGGATACCAAATAATCTCTATCTCTTTTAAAATTACCCATGTAATGGAAAAGAATCCACAATTAACTACATATTCTCTACATTCATCAACTAGCCCTTTGGAATATATCATGTATGAAATAAAGTTTTATAGATTAAGGAATTTGATCTTGAAGATGGATTATGAATATACATCATATAAATCATTAGATATCTAAATAGATTGATATTTTCTCTTATTTTCAGAAGACACAGAATATAAAAATCATGACACATCATTTTATAAAAGTCACATTTTCTTTGAAAAAGTATATGCTTGATAAACGTGAAGAGAGATTGGCATTCACCACCATGTTTTGTAGAAAACTCCATTATTAGTATCCCATATCCAGTTAAATCAGCTAAATAATATTCATATAAAAACACTTATATCTAGAATATTTCCTTAATAATCACTTGATGCACCCTCATGAGGTACTCTTAAACAAATATCCCACTATCTTGAAGAGAAGACAAAATTGCATACAATTATTCTAGTTCTTACAAAGTATTCATTCTCCTAAAAACTGAACATGAAAAACTGGTAAAAGAAGTGCACTAACCTAGGATAGAAAAGCCTCTAATTATAAGAATAAAATTCCACCCATCCTTAATATTGGAGAAATATGAGCACTAAAGACTCTATTGAAAGTAACCACTCATCTTGAACTTATTTTTCAAGAACTATCAGACACTTAGAAAACTCAGGGTTCACTGTCTCAACCGTAATAGGATGACTCAACTGACCTTTATGATTCTATGAAGAACATCACTCATTGGGATAATATTCATAAGATATATTCATTCTAACCATAGAGATCATATTAGAAGGTTTGGGAGAAGGAGAAGGAAGGCCAATGATTGGGGGAGAAAAGATTGTGAGAAAAATTGAGATAAAGGTGCGATAGAGAGTGAGAATTGAAATCAGAAAATCATATAAATTAAATCATTTGGAGATTCATGGATTTGTAAAATTGAAATTGAAATAAAATTTTAATTGAATTAAAAAATTAAATAACATGTATAAATAAATTACAAATAGTGTCTTAAAAACTAGAGATAAATTGAAAAAGGAAAGTAAATAGCTACTGTAGGTAATCCTAATGGTGGGTAAAATTCAATGGTGAGTAAAAATCAACGGTGGGTAAAACTAAATGATGGGTAAAACTAAATGGTGGTTAAAAATAAATGGTGAGTAAAACTAAAATGTGGGTAAAACTCAACTATGAGTTCTAGAAAACTAATATTAACCAAAATCAACCATTCAAAATTTATCACTAATGTATTTAATTCTCTAAAAAATCAAGGTATTAGTGAAAATATCCAAAATTTTAAGTCTTATACCAATGTATTCAGGATTTATATCACTGTTTTGAAAATGATCTCTCAGAAATTGATATCTTACATCAATTTTTTTTTCTATAGTGAGAGACAGGGTTCTTATAAATGTTTATATCACTTTTGTTGCCATATTTGTTTAGGGAAATGTCAGAATTGATATCCATAGTCTAGAAATGTGTTTTTCATACACAAAATGTGTGAATAAAATCTACCTTTAGCTATGTATTCAGATTCAGATGTAGAAATTGAAACAAAATTATATTTCTTACTACACCAAGATACTAGTGAATTTCCCAAAAGATGACAAGTTCTAGAGGTGATTTTTCTATCTAACTTATAACCACAAAAATTAGTATCTGAATAACTAACTTGGTCAAATTATTTTCCCCTAGGATAGAACAATCATTAATTGGTTTTATACTTGATGTATTTAAAAATCATTTCTACAACAACTAAGTTTGACCCTTTTGGATTTTTTTGGAAATGAGCACACATATACACACTAAACATAATGTCAGGTTCTCTAGTAGTTAAGTATAGAAAAATCCCAGTCATACCTCTATAACTAGATTGATCCAATGATTTCCCATATTCATTAATATCAAAATCACATGTGGCACTCATAGGAGTTTCACTACTCTATATTCTATCCAAACATTTTTTTACGATATTTAGTATATATAGTTTGGTTTAAAATAATTCCTTCATTATTTTGAAAATTTTGAAACTGAATAAAGAATATCACTTCCCTCAATAAAATAATTTTGAAATCATTTTTCACAATTTTTTCAAATCTAGTACATAAATAATTTTTAGAAGATCCAAAAATAATATCACCTAATTTTTTTGCATAACTAGAACATATTTTGAAATTATTTTTATAAACATGGTTCGATTTTTATACCTTCTCAAATAAGAAAATAGATTATCCTATTATAATATGCTCCAGGAGCTTGTTTCAGACTATATAAATATTTTATTAACTTGAAAACATAATTTAGAAAATGAGGTTTTTGAAATCAATGGATTGTTCAACAAAAACATCCTCAACTAAATACCCATTTAAGAATGAACTTTTAACATCTATTTGATATAGTTTGAAATCTATATGAGATACATAGGTTATATGTATTCTAACGGATCTAAGTATGGATACCGGTGAAAGGGAATCTTCATAGTATATACTGACGTTTTGACTATACCATTGTGAAACTAGTCTAGCGTTATTCCTTTCTATTATTCCAGATTTATAAAGCTTGTTTCTAAAAACCCATTTAGTGCCTATAGTCAAGGTTTTTTTGGGTATATTAACAAGTTACAAAACTCTATTTATTTTAAATTAAATATGTTCTTATTTCATAGCCACTACCTATAATTCATCATTAATTTCATCATTGATGTTCTTAGGTTCATGTTGTGACAAAATATCTTAATGTTCAACATGGTTCTTAGAGAAGATAATGTTTGTGTACCTCTATAAGATTAAAAAACAATAGAATCTAAAATATGATATTTAAGAGTCTTAACAACTCTTAAAAAATAAGGGTTGGCCACCTTAGGGTCCTCTAAAGGTCCAGGTTCTAGAAATTCCTCAGAAATGGATTCCTTTTTGGCATGTTTTATAGTAGAATTAAAAGGTTCAGAATTTAAATTCAACATAGATAAATAATTATCAAGGTTTTATAAGGGTGAATTAGGTTCATGTGAATATTTTACATAAAATTTTATACTAATAGACTCTTCCAAAGTCTTGGTTCTTTCGTTAAAAAATATATAGGATCTACTCAATGTTTAATAGCCAAGGAAAATTACTTCATCACTTTTAGAGGCAAGCATTTCAATATTATCCTTAGTTTTAAGAATAAAGACTTTGAAACCAAAAGATCTAGTTTAATTAACCTTAGGTTTTCAATTATTCCGTAGTTCATAAGGATTTTAATTCAAGGTATGTCTAATCAACACTCTGTTAACTATAAAGCAGGATGTATTAATAGTCTCTACCCAAAAGTAGGAAAGTAAGTCATATTCATTAAGAATTGTCTAAGCTATCGCTTGAATTATTATATTTCTTCTTTCTATAACTCAATTATGTTGAGGGGTCCTAGGCGCATAATTTTTTTGACTATATACATTTTGTGAGACAAAGGACTCAAAGTCTTGATTTTTAAACTCATGACCATGGTCACTTCTTAAGGTCTTAATTCTAAGTCCACTTAGGATTCCTATAGATTTAGAATACTTGTCAAAATAATAAAAATCTTAAATTTTGTGAGATAAAAATAATTCCCAAGTATACCTAGAAAATTTATCTACAAGTACATAAAAACAGTGCTTCTTATTTGAACTATATACTCTCGATGGTCTAAAAAAGTTTATGTGAACCAACTCAAGAGGCTAGGAAGTTGAAAATTTTATCTTTAAATTAAGTGAAATATTATTTTGTTTCCCTTATTGAATGGGGTTAGAGAATTTATCATTTGGGAATTAAAGTTTGGGTAGATCCCTAACTAACCCTTTACTAGTAAGAATTATAAGTGAGTTAATGTTACAGTGGCCTAGTTTCCTATGCCAAAGCCACAATTCTCTATGAAAGGAACTTTAGAAGGAAACTTTTTGAGAAATTAATGAATCAACATTAAAAACATAAAAATTATAATTTCTTAAAGTAGTAAATACTAAATAATATTAATAATTAATATAATTAAGAACATTTTTTTTTCAAACTTTACATGAAAACCATCATCATGTAATTGTGACCTGATAAGAAGATTAGTTTTTAAACCATCAACAAAATATACTTTAGAAATTAAAACGGAGTTAGTGTTACCAATTTGACCAAGGATAGTAATACTTCCTTTAGAATATTCACCAAAGGTGAAATGAACACCATAACCCTTTTAAGGGGATTGAATCTTAATTAGTCTCCTTTTATATGCACGGAACAACTGATGTTGATGTACCGCATATTTCTACAGGTTCTCTTCATGCAGTTTTCCGATAAAACATAGTCTATACCTAGAAAGATTTTAGTGCCCATATTTTGTTGGGTCCAGATATGTTAGTGATTAGGGATTCAGGAACCTATATTTTATTTACTTATTTACTATAAGAATATTTAAAACTCTTTGAAATAAAATCTTTGTTTGGTATTTTTGAAAAACAACAAGCTATAGAATTTCCAAAATTAGACTTAGGAATAAATGTGATCTTAACAATTCTTCTCTATCCAGCTTGGTAACCTAGACCAGCAATATATGTAGGAGAAATTTTTTTCTTATAATTTGACTGTGAGTTTATATTCAATTTTTAAAACTCTCTAAAAATTTATTTAGTTTCTCAATTTAAAATTTCAGTTTAGTATTTCCTTCAATAATTGAGCATTTTTATCTTTCTCTATTGGAATATTAGAGTTAATATTAGTAGATAAATCATGATATTTTTTAGAACTTTTTATTTTTATTTGAGCTCATTAAAATTATCTTAAATCATATTTTCATATTAATTTTTTTTAATTTTTACATATCATCGTCATTTTTGATTTTTAGAGTGATAAGAATTAAGTACAAGATATAAATCAAGTACCTAGAATTTGGTTTTAATGAAGAACATGTTTTCTCTATAAGGATTCTCTTCATGATTAGAATTTGAGTCACTAGAGCGATACTTTGAGGAACTCCATGTGGATTTCATGGATTTATTATACTTCCTATTAGTGCCCTAATACTTCTTCTTATAATTCAACTTAGGATAGTAAACCTTAACATTACCTTTTGTATCACATTCATAATAGGTAATTTTAAATGTGTTGTTATCTATATTATAGTTCCTTTTTTAAGTTTATATGTTTTCTTATATTCCTTTTTAACTTGGATTCCAAAATAATATCTTATTCTTGTATAATTTATTAAACCTTCTCCCCAAATGGTCCATTTATTCATCACTATTAGCTGGAGATTCTTCATCACTGGAGATTTCAAATGATACCTTTCCATTTTCTTTTTATTTTGATTAAATGGTCATAAAATCAATAGATTTTATCTTAGGTTCGTCTTCATCATCATGTTTGACCCTATGATATTCGTTATGAATCATCAAATTCCTAATCAATTCATTTACATGTAGTTTACATATGTCATATGATTTCTTTATGGAAACATATGTCCCAATAAATTTCTCTAGAAGACATCTCAGTAGTCTCATAATTTAATATTTTTTAGACATTGGATTCCCCAAGGAATAAATTATGTTCACTATCTCATTAAACCTGATATGCATATCAGAAATCAACTTATTAGGTTTAATTTTGAATGAATCATAATTAATTTTATAAGTATTAAATATCATTTCTTTAACATTAATTGTTCTTTAATGTGAAATAGATAAAGTATTCCAAATTTCAAAAGAAGTTTTACTAAAATATGTACTATTTAATTATTCAACTCCAAGAGAATAGTAAATAATATTCATAGATTTTCGATTATTGTAATATGAATGTTTAGTAGCATTATCCAAAGTATTCCTTACAGTCTTAGGCAACTCATACATACACTCTATAGAAGACCAAATTTCAAATCCCATGGTTTCAATATGCATTTTCATCTTTATTTTCCAATGATTATAGTTATTTCCATTAAATAAAGGAGATATTTTGGTAGCATGACATTATTTCCTATTATCTGTTTAAAGAACTAAATTCAGAATTGGAAAAAAATTATGATTTTTAACACACAACTAAAATCATAGTTGAAAATATTTTTAGAACATTTGATGCCAAATTTTGGTCGGAGTGAGTATCTCAAGAGGGGGGGGGATTGAGTACCCAATAAAATTTCTATCTACAACATGTCTAAAAAATTCGTTAATTTAATTAAAACATCCTAGTTAATCAAAATAGCAGATCAATATATGTTTTGATCTTTCTAAAGATTTCTCAAATATTGATTATGTCTTAGTTAAAAAATTATGCAAAATAATTTAACTTTTTAAATCAATTTACTTAATAAAAAAAATATATAATCATTAATTAAGACTAAATATTAAAGTAGTGATTTTTTTGTAGGTAAACATTTTTTATTTAAAGCATAGAAATCGAACAAAACACACAACAGAAAAAAATACATGAAGTTAAGCCACAAGATGAGACCTTATACCCTCCACTTGGAAATCACCTTCTACCAATAATATTATATAAAATAAAATTTCATCAACAACCTAGATCTGGCTTACAACAACAACGATGTCCAGACCACACAAGGGCCTCTTCCACAACAAATGTGAGAATGAAACAAAAACAATCCACACAAGGACCTCTTCCACAACACATGGGTAAAGAAAAGTAAAGAGAGTTGAGAAGATATAAATCATCTTCCATTTAAAGTATGTGATATAATGTTTTTATTAAATATATAGAGTAAACACACACTACTCATAATGTAATGAAAATAAATAGAAAGAGAAAATAAAAATATATAGAAAGTTTGTTCTGCTCTATTTGATATGTTATGTAGCTTGTGACTCCTTGAATATAGCTTGAAATTAATCTCGAGTAATATTTCTAAAAATTATATTAGAACAAAGTTTTGTGAAATCATTTGTTCTGATTTTAGGAAAGGAACTAGATGTTGTGTAGGCTTCACTATTTGTTAGTCAGTTGAAGTGAAGGATGATATGTGTAGTCTTATCAGCAAGTGGCTCTCTTATAGGTCTTAAAATATGTTCTCAGATCACCAAAGGACCCTATAACACGCTGAGAGGGGAGGGGTGAGTTAGGGTGTCAACATTTTCTTCTAAAATGACAGTTATTGTTCCCATATTGGTAAGAACTAGTTAAACCTATCTGATGGGAACATGTATAAAATAAACAATCACATGTAAATAGAGAACACATAAATTTTACTTACTTCACCATAAAGGTATAGTCTAAGGATCATACACTAACATTGTTTCAGTCGTACCTAAATCCACTAATATTTAGTAGTTGTGGAATACAAAATTTCATACTTAGTCACTCTTTCCCAGGAACGATTCCTTTAAAAAAATTTAGGGATATCACACTGCATCCCTTAGAACAATTCCATCAACTCCCCCTAGATCAATAAATTAGGTGAAGTCTTACTCAGTTTATCAAATTGAACTCTACTTCAGTAGATTGGAATTTAAGTATTTGTCCCTAACTATAACGAGACTCAACATGCACCATATACCTGAGTTGATGCACTTGTTAAAGCAATTCTTAACATAAATCTGATGTTCAAAACTACTGTACGTAGAGATCCTTATCAAAGATCACGACCTTCATGAAGAAAACTGCCTTCATAGAACAAACTACCTTTGTGAAGCTCACTGGGTCAACACAGAATACCCAACCATCACGAGGAACCCATTACTCAGAAGAAATGGCATCAGTCAAGACTTAACTAGTCTTTTCGCGATGGTAAAGCTCGCATAGAAAGACAGATTTGTAGATATATAAACCTGTGTTATAGGGATATCAACCTCTATAAAATCATATCAATTCCAAATTTATTTGATTATTTGTGTGTAAAATAAAGTGAAGGTAGCCTCATATTTATAACATTAATATTTCTCGATGATCCACTGTATTTAGCATATTTTTCGTGAAACTTTGAGAACATGTTGTCTAATATCCTTCACTCATGAAAATATAGTGAAAATATCGTACTCATGAATATTACCATCAAATCACTATTCACTCATGATGATCCACTCCTCGTAGTCGCATAGATCACCATAAAACCATCTACACTCATGAAGCACTAAAATTGAGAAACCTAGTCTTTATGAAACTCATACCTAAACCATATTTAATAAGAGTTGATTCAAAATAAAACCTTTCACAATGATAGCCACTTCCTCCATATTTGAGCCCTAATTTATTTCAAACACTGGAAAATGACACCACCTTTAATATTGTACTCTAGTTGAACTGTAATATCAATTTCCTTGAAAACTCCATAATAAACCCAGTGAGGATTCATAAAAATCACAAACCAAACTCCATTTACAGAAAAAATACCCTTAGTTCCAACAATCACTTCATGTGTATGTTTATCTCTCTCTATATCACATATATTTTTTTCACATGGGAGTCTACTACTTTTTTTAACAGCACCATATAGGAAGAATTATCTAAATCCTCTACTCCTCATGCTGGATGATAGACACAAACATTAATTAATATCTATAATAGTTTAAGAAAATCATTAAAATAAGTCTCAACATTAAATTAGAAAAAATAAATGTTAGAAATAGTTAAATAAAAATAAATAAAAATAATGGCGGTGACTCATTTTAATGGTTTCACAACACTGATAGTGACTTAGGCTTGTGATGAGTCCTGCCAATAGTGACTCATCTTGGTAGTAGTTCATTCCAATACTTTTTGAAATTTCTATTTTAAAGGTAAGTGATATATGATAGTGATTTATCCTTTGGCAGTAGGTCATCACAATACTTATACAACATTCCAAACAAGCGGTGACTCATTGCCATAGATTTCTAAATTTAAATGGATCATTTCCAATGGTAGGTGTTTTCAACACTTAAGTAAATTTACACTGAACCTCAATGGTAGGTGTTTCCAAAACATTTTCAAAAAATATGGTTCAATGGTGTGTCATCCTCTAGTGGTGGTTCTTTCCCATACTCTTCTAAAAAATCAATTCTGATAGTGACTCATTGCTGATGGTGAGTCATCCTTGGTGGTGAATCATCTTCAATGGTGACTCAGTTCTGGCAGTGAGTGTTTTCAATACTTATCCAAATTTCTCTCCAATCGGCGTTATATTATAAAAAGTGGTCATAAAACATAAAAACCATTAATAGTATAAGAAACATGATTTGGTGATTATTAAACCATGGATTCCAACAAGGAATATATCTATTAATAGTTTCAAGGGGGTTTTAATATTTCAAAATCTCATCTAATTTATTCCATTTACATGTATATATGATTCTAATTATTTAGTTTTAAATCATATTCCTTATACCAATTCAATATGTTTAGACCACATTGCTGTAAAACTCTTTATAAAACATATATCTGGTGTAATTAACTCAAATTTAATGATAATTATATTTACATATATCCAAATGCATCCCATGTATATGGTATATGGAACCATTTCATGTAATGTATTAGAATAATATGAAACCATTGATCCCCATAAGTTCCATGAACGAACCTGGGTCAACCCTGAATAGTTCACCTGAGCTAGCCCGTGACATCCTTGAGGAGCATTCCTAATTGCCTAGAGGTAGTGACAAGAACCAAAGGGGGTGATAGTGGAAAATTTTCTCCCAAGATGAATTGGAAACTATAGTGAAAAATAAACGAGAGTCCCAAATTAAATAAAATATCATTAAAAGAAAAAAAATCTAAAAAAACCAAATTGAACCAGATGACCAAACATATCTTCGTGTCACCCTGTGTATAACTCACCAATCTCAAAATCCCTCATCACCCAATGGATATCGAGACTAAGAATGACCTACACGTAAAGTTAAAAATAATAATTAAAGTATAGGTATGGGGATTAAAAATTTGCAGTAATACACAAGTAAACAATTACCTATGAATTTCCTTCCAATATAAGATTCATTTACTAATATTTTGAAAATTATATAATATAAATATAGGCTTTCCATCACTAAAATTTTTAAAAAAAATCTCAAACTATTTCCCTATATATTTTAAATAGGTTCTTCTAAAAAAAGGAAGGATTATGCATTTTAGATAAAGAGAGGGAAAGTAAGAATAATGATGGAAAATATTATGAAACATTTATTCAATAAATTTTTCATGAAATATTTGAAACCAAAAGCTCTATTTTACCAAAAAGTCACCATAAATAGGTAGAAGGATAATTAAAAACATAACAAGGGAAATGGGAAATCATCACACAAGTAACCCTACCATATAAGGCACCAAGATTATCCACCACAGATAAATAAGTTCTATTGCACATGGGAAAACCTAGTTGCTTAGGGGAAAATCTTGAACATACAATAATACGATCCATACAATCGGTGTGCCTAATGTAATCAACCATCCCAAATTATCTCGTGTACCATAACTAGACTAATCGAGGGGAAATATCCACAAATAAGAGTGTGTCCATACTAAGGGTCCAGTAGCTAGAGTGTGATAATACAATAGTATAGAAATAATTCTTGGATAGTTCACAGGTTATGCTAGGTTCCCATGTTATTTCTAAAATGGGGGTGATCCAATAAATGTAAAACAATAGACTATATATATATATATATATAATAAGTACATGCCTCGACCTGAGTCACACATCCAAACATAACCCTTGAATCGGCCTAAGGGAAACCCCCATTTCCTTCCAACCATAAAGCCATAAGGTAATCCCTATTCCAAGGACCTCCCACTTCCTTTAACAATGAATAAGTAAATGGAGAGATATCCCAAGGATATTTTTTCAAAGGAAACCATTTTCAAAAGTGCTAACTGGACCTCAAAAATTATTTGGGTGACAACTATTTCTAAAAGAACCAAACACACCACTTACAAAAAAATCCATTTAAAATGCATTTGAGAAACTGGAATAACCATCCACAATTCAAAACACATTTATAAGGGCCAATTAAGAATTTTGAAAAAAACATGGCGTGTGTGGCCATATAAAACCATCTTACAAGATTTAATTCAAAGAGTAAGAAACTTAATTTCATTATAAATAATCCCCAATAAATTGAAAATAATAATTATAATTAAAATAAGGTGAAAAAATCAAGTAGTCAATGTTTCTTAAATTTAAATTCCAAATTAAAAGGGAAACATAACTTTAAATCAAGGTGGTTGGACAATGGAAACCTAAATTAGCTTTAAGATGATCCAAAGAGATAACGAATACCAAGAGTGATCCTAAAAAGACAAAACCCAAAAAATAAAACAAAGTAAAGATGAAACATAAACCAAAATAGCAAAGAGAGGAAGCAAAAAAGAGGTTAAATGATGGAGTAATAATATGGAGAAGAAATAATGTGATTACCTTGAGAAATCACCCAGAAATCTTAAAGAAACCCCTTGATTCTATCCTTTTAAGAGAAGGGGAGGTGATAGGAATAAGGGAGGATACCCCTAGTGTTTAATATGAAAAATAAGGAAGATAAGGGGTGGTTTTGGTTTAAAGACAGAGAGGTGAAATGGTAAAAATCCATTTTTAATGAACCTGGTCACTGTGCACAGGTTGCCTGCATAAGTTAATAGACTGTGTGATATCCATGAATCCCTTACTAGAATCAGAAGACACCTACACGTTTTTGTTGTATAGTTTGGAAAAAAATGTACCAAACATGTGGTTTAGTTCAGTTAAAAATGGTAGATCCATGTTCATGATTATTTCATGGTATTAACTAAGCTTTCTCAACCCATTTTCCCTTGTATATAGACACCCAGGACCCACATAGTTACCCCTAAGAGTTTTATGGTTTTTGATCCAACCTTGCACTACCCTTAAAACCCTAACTATTTGAGTAAAAAATGAACTAAAAAGGAAATCAGCATCACGAGGCTACATAGTTTCTCCTTAACCATGCACAAAAATTGTTCAATAGGGGGAAAATAGACAAAAAACATAAATTAGATCCAAAACACAAAATACTCAAGATAAAATCTAATGAAAATATAAGAAACCAAATTAAAAGAGAAAATAAAAACTAGGAGGAGATGATTCTCCCCACCATTATACAATCTTCCCACAGAATTCCAAAATGCTTATAGTTTATTGGGTTTAAATATAAAGGTTAACACTGTCACAAAATTAAACCCCTAAAACTAGTGATCACCTTAACCACCACTAGTATAAAACCTACAACCCTAACCCAAAACGTACTATTGAAATCCAATCACCAATAGAAGGATTATTAAGTTCACTAGAGAAATCCAATCACCTTACCGTTCCTACCAAAACCATTGGGCTTGCTCTGAAATACCAACAATATCCAAGGGAAGGAAAAATCAAGATCATGTGATTTAAGAGTATGAGGATGAAAACATAAAAAAATACCAAGGGGAAAAAATGGAAAAGAACAAGGTGGAAATAGGATTTTACTTTTAACAGATGTGGGAGGCTAGAATGGACTCCCCATCATATTAGAGTTCAAGCCCGAAAATATAACACCCCTGATCAATCCCCAATGACCTAATATAAAAAAACCACCCATAATTTACAAAAATAAACTATATAATAAGAGCACAACAAACAATTGAATGTGCCTTCTCTTTAAGACAAAAAATCCATAATTTTTCCAAAAAATGTTTTTATTAAAAAGAATATTCCAGAGAGATACGAAACATCCTTTTCCAATCGAAAAAAGCAGAGACACCACAAGATACAACCATTATTCATGAAAAAGGGATGGAGGGATATTTTGAAAGGGTGGACCTGGATCCACATTAATTCCTGGAAACACTTTTATAAATTAGTTTCATGTGACCAAAGCATCCACAAGTAAGACAATCCTTTGGTATTTATGGACAAAATAGATTCTTGTGACCCGACTGGCCGCATTGATGACTCAACAGGATCATATACCCAGAAGTAGTTGATAAAATATCAGAAGGCCTCTTAATTATACCAAAAACATAATCAACTTTAGGTCACTTTCCCATATTTTTACTAGAGTTATCTTCACCACTTCTGGAGGTGAAATAAGGACTAGCTACCTCAAGAACCCCCCACCGACATGACCTAAACCCAAAATAATTTCATCACCATGTCAGAAAAAGAGGTTAGATAAAATTCTAACACCCTCGACTAAAGAGCCGGATTGATATCCCTCTCAAAATGTTATTATTTCATAGAATAATCTTCAACGAACTCTAAGATATATGGTACGATATCCAAAAAATGAGGGAAAAATTATATAATAATCCATAACCTTAATAAATTAATAAAATATCTATTTCCCTCACTACCTTCACATCCTCATAGAAGTACTATTAGATAAATGATGCCTTAAAGGATTCCCAGGAGAGGTATTTCTATGTATTGGTCCAAATGGAAAACTTTTCTTGTTACAACTCGGACCATAAATAATTATGTTCGTGAACTTGTGCTTAAGAGGCTCATGAAGCTCAATTTGAGTGAAAATATCCTTGATGGTTTTCATCCATAAATCATCATTTTCCAGTTCAAGCTACCTGAAAATGTGAGGAGGGTTCAAATATTGAAACTTATTTTAACATGATTGATTTTGAGGACCACTAGGATCCATGTCCAAAATGGAAGAAATAAAAAACTAAGACGAAACTTGATCAACTAAAATAAAATCATGTAAGATCCACCCATAAAGTATTCCTTATGATTCCTTAGAGCTTAGTGGGGATTCACTCTAAGCAATAATAATGAAAAAACTCAATAAAAACCAAATCACTATTAATTACTCATCATAATTAAACACCAATCTCAAAAATAATCTAACCCAAAAATTCCACAAAATGTTTCCAAAATGATTACTAATAACCATTTTGAAAACCATTTTCAAACTACAAACTCATAGGCATTTAATCCTATAAAAAATTCCTTTAATTACATCAATTAATATAACCCTTCCATTTAATATACTTTCTCATTTTAATTAATTCTTTGAACAATCCTTTGAAATAACACACACCTAATTTTTAAAATCAACAAAATAAGATCATTATATAAAATCCCTCTTTATCAAGAGTTAATGTAAATAAAAAATAAATTTTCTAATAATTTAATTAAATATTGATTAAAACCAATTTATACTTTTTGAAAATCAAAACATCATCATTTGAGATCTGGTTATCTTATTTTAAAATAAGGGTCCCAAAATGATTTTAAAATTATGAAAGACCCAAATAAATTCTTATATGGTACTAGTGAAAATGGGTAACTAGTCCATTTAGTTGGTGGCCATATTATAGTCACACAAAAACCATAGAGAGTTATTTGATACTACATTCCAAGGATCCACAGAGATTTCTAGGTTCTATGAGATCACTAAAAACCACTAGGTCTACTCTTATTTCATTCCTAAAACACCAAACAACCCATAAACAATCAGAAAAATACAAATAAACTAATCTCCATTAACAAAAATCAAGAAATACGGATAAAAATTGATGTATAAAATCAAAATTAAAAAAATTAAAAACTTCACTTCCCAAGGTAACACATGGTTTGAGAAATAATGTTTTGGACAAACTCCTTCTCATACATACACCCAAAGGTCGGATAATTCTACTCCTTATACCTTGAAATTACAAAAATAAAAAAGGGAAATTTAAAAACTAGCTCCTCTAAGGAACCCATGCCTCTGATACCATTTTTTGATGAACCAAACCCATTCAAGCCCAAAATGATCACCTTATCCATCCCATGAAATCCCCAAGGCATGTTCTCAATCTCCCCTAGTTGGAGAAAAAAACCAAGGGCATCAAAGAGTGATGGTGGGTATGAATTATCCCAAGATGAATATAAAGATTCAACTAAAAATAAATGAACAACCTAATATAAAAAAAAGAAAAAAAAAGAAAAAAAGGCAGAAAATAATAATAAAACCAAACCGAACCTGATGAACAAAAAACAATATATGTGACCCCATGGGTCACTCATCTAACCCAAAAGCCAACATTTCACCATGGAGATTGAGACTAAGAAATACCTCTACTGAAAGATAAAAACAAGAATATAAGTATATTTGTGAGTATTGAAACTGAATAGACATGCCCAAGTAAACTATTCGTTGTGTATTTACATTAATTAAAAGATTCATTTAGTGATAGTTTGAAAATATGATAATATAAACATAGGATTTCCATCCCTTTAGTTTAAAAAATATTAGGGCACATTAAACTCTTTATTTTAAAAAAATTCTTTTAAAAAAGTGGAGGCATTGTAATGTTAGAGAAAGAGAGTGAAAGTAAGATGAATGGTGGAAAATAGTATGAAACATTTTTTCAAAACAATTTTCATGAAACATTTAAAAGTGAAAAGTTCAATTTTACCAAAAACAGACACTATAAATAGGGAGTAGTGGTAGCGGTAACATAACAAGGGAAATTATAATGTATCACTCTAGTAACCATACAAGATGAGGTTCCTAGATCATTCAATGAAGTTAAATAAGTGTTGGTGAACATGGAAATACCTAATAGTTTATGGTAAAATCTAGAACATTCAGTAAACTGATCTTTCCTACTAGCGTTCCTATTGAAATCAACCAGTCATAGTACTCGGTCATACCCTACCTAGCCTAACCAAGGGGTAACATCCCCAATGTATAGAATATCAATATTATGGTTCAACTAGAGATAGAATAATCCTAAACTAGTACAACAAACATTCTTAGATAATATCATAACTATTATGGGTTCCCATATAATGTCTAAAATGGGGGTGAGCCATGAAATTTCAAACAATCGACCATATATATATATATAATTACTACATGTCACCACATGAGTCACACATCCAAAAATCACCCCTTAATCAACCCATGGAATAACCACCATTTTTTCCAACCATTAATCTCAAGGGAAGTCCCATTATAAGGACCTCTCATTTCATTTAACAATGAAAAAGGAAGAAGAGAGATACCAAGGAGGGTTTTCCAAAGGAAACCATTTTCAAAAGTTCCAACTAGTCCTTACATATTATTTAGGTGACAACTATTTCTGAAAGAACTAAACACGACACTTATTAAACCAAAAATCCATCAAGAAACCCGTTTGAGAAATTGGAATCACTATTTAGAAGGCGCTTTTTTATAAGGGCCAGCCAAGCATTTGGACAAATATTTGGTGTGCTAGGCCATGTAAAACCATCCCACAAAAATTAATTCAAAGAGGAAACAAATTGTTTTCATTCCCAATAAATCTTGAAACATTATATATTACTAATTAGAAATAAAATAAGGTATGAACATCAATAAACCAATGATTTATAAAATTAAAGGAAAAATGTAAAGGGAAACCTACCTCAAACTCCAGGTTTTTGGATAATTGAAACCCTAATTAGATTCTATATTATTTAAAGAGACAAGGAATAAAAAGAGAAACCTAAAGAAGACAAAACACCTAAATTTAAATAAAAAAACATGAACCCTGGACCAAAGTAACCAAGATAGGTAGGTAAATAATAGGAAAAAGGATGAAGGAAGAAGAGGGGGAATAAATAAGGATGTTACCTTGATAAGTCACCCTAAAATTTTGAAGAAATGTCTCGATCCCACCCTTTTAAGAGGAGGGGAGGCATGTGGAAGAGTGTAGGATCCTTTTAGGGTCGCACAAGGAAAATTGGGAAGAAGAGGGGTGATTTTAGGTTATAGACCGTGAGGGGAAAAATGGAAAAGGTCATTTTTAATGAACCTAGGTGTTGTGGATAGATTGGATGTATGGTTTGGAAGACCATGAGCTAACCATGAACCCTTTACTGTACTAACACGACACCTACATGGTTTGGGAAACCATGCACCAACCACAGATTTTGTTTCTGTAAAAAACTACAGATCCACGAACACGCTTCTTGGATGGTTTGAACTAACCATGCTCAAGCCACACACCCTCATCTAGGGACACCCAAAACCAACATAGTTACCACTTAGATCTAAACAGTCTAAATATAACCATGTTCTACCCATTAAATCATAATCATGAAAGTACAAAATGAACTAAAAATTAACTCAACATTAGGAAGATGAAAAGCTTTCCCTTAACTATAGTGAGCAATCTGAACTAATGTCCCTCTTCCTATGGTTTTTTACTCGATATATACCTAATTACAACCTTATTCTACAATATAATATGTTTTAACTATAATTAACTTCTCAATTCATGTTGATAACCTAGTAAAATCCAAAATCATGGTAGAATAATACTAAATCAATTACCATACCCATAATATAAATCCTTAAATTATTGTATAGTAATTTATGGATTTAATTTAGAACTTAAAAATAAATAATACATCCATTCATAATATAAGCAGTTTATATTCATGAATAAAGTAGGGAATAACACTAAATAAATGAACATTTTATAATTACTCATGAGATAAACATTTACGAACTGTAAATTAATCAATAAATTATAGACAATTTATAATTTATCCATTAAATAAGGAAATTCAAAAATTAATTAAATATATATAAGTACATTATAATTATTTCTAATATGAACACATTAATTTTATCATTTATATGACATTTTATTAAATGTATGACATTTTAAATATAAAAAATTTATATTTCATATCTATTATGTAAATATTTTACATAATCTAAATATTAAAAAATTAGTATTATTTATTCCATGATCATATAAAATTATCAAAATTCATTTTGATATGGTTTAAATAATATCTCAAATTAGGGTATTAATTTTAAAAATTTAAATTAACAATTATGAGCAATTCACAGTTCCTTTTCCTCATTTTATAATTTTAAACACTTTATAAATTTCCTTATACTTTCTATATAAATAATTTATATAAAAATAATAATTCATGTCATAGAAATCAATCTTATTTCGAAATTATCCATTAATATGAATGACATTAATTTAATAAAATTTTCATTAACATTTATTAATTTATTATAAACAATTTATAATTTAATTTTTTTTAAAACATTATAAATTAAATAAATATCCCAAATAATCTTTTTCTATAATTTATAATCATTTTAAAATTTATATAATTCAATTCATAATAAAAAAAATAGGAAAAATTAAAAATTTAATCATATTGTATTTAACAATACCAAAAATATCATAATCCATCATGTAGTAAAAAACTATACAAAAATTATGATTTGTGTGTAGAAACCTATGATATATAATATATAAATTATCAATTATATTTTACAATACACAATTTGTTTTATTGATCACACAATTTCTTGTTTTATGAAATTTAGATATTATAAACTATTATTATCATCAACTATAATAAATTATATTGCACTTTACTATATATTAAAGTGAAAGGTTTTTCATTGGATCACATTTTATGACATTATTTATAATATGGTGTGATCCTAACATAAATTATGATATTTCACATCATAAGGCCATACATAATTTCAAAACTATATCGTTTTTATTATATCTAGTACAACATCAAAAATGATATATGTTTCCATTTATTTTTAACCTTATTTCAAGAGACAAATTGCACGTAACCACTCTAATACAAAATAATGGTCTCTAAGTACCAAATAACAACGATTTAAGTGATATAAGATAACAAGAAACCATTAAATCCAATATAAACATGTTATGAAACTAAAATCGTGGTTAACATAAAAATAAGAACATGTATAATTTATACAAGAGATGGTCGATCCCCTTATCTTAAATTAAAAATTTTATAAAGATCCCAATAAAAAAACCATTAGAATATTTCAAATATGGTGTATCAACATGAAAAATATATCACCCCACATTGGGGTGAGAATCACCTTCACACCATTATATGTTAGTTTCTCTTGTGGAAAAAGATAAAGGAGAAGAAATATTTTATTCATGGAGAATGAAAATAATGTTTGTATTTCATTTCAATTACTTCTTACTCTCTATATAGTCTTTATAGACACTCTTGATCCTTCCATTCATTTACTTAAATGTTTTGAAATGTTTGAGTAGTTCCTTTGGTTACAATTCTTGAAAACCCTCAGCCGAACAATCAAGCATACATTAATCTTATAAATTCAACATTATATTTTCATATAATTCATCATATAAAACATCATTAATAATTATATTCCACTCAAAAGAGATCTAAATGTTAATAATTAATGTTTAATTTTCTTTTTAATCATATAAAATGATCAAAAAATATTACAGTAGTTGTAGAATAACTATATCATAAAATATGATATTTATTTATAGTAGTGAATCAATATCTTAATATTTACCCATATGATACATACAACCTAAGAATATGACATTACTTGGTTTGATTCATGTCAGACCATATAAAATAAATATTTTATACACTATGATATAAACCAAAATAGATCTCATTTTTATTGTCTTTAAGAAATATCACCATCACCATGGGACCAAAATCTGTATCATGGGGATTTTGTAATGAACCGTGTTATCAGGTATCATGGTAGTTGGAAAAGGTATATATATTTAGTGGAGAAAAATATAGGATATTTTATTTTTTAATCTGGTTTTATATAGAGAGATAGATTATTTTGGTGTCTCATTTTTTTAAAATATTGATCTAGAAATTGTATGATTAGTGGAAGAGACTGAAGGATGTACTTTTTGTGTTTTTTTGATATATAGATTTTTATAAGGTGATTTAAAAATAAACTAGGCACCCAATATAGTTCTCTTAGGTATAATATGGGGAAACTAGTGGTACTGAAAAATTTATTTGGCCACTGGGTAGATGCTGGTCCAGAATTTGTTACCTGGTGTTACACAAACCAGTTTTTTGAAGAAATTACATGGGCATCATTTAACAATTTTACCCCTTATAATTATAACACCAAGGGTGTCCAGATGAGGACATTTTTGGATAAAAATTCTTTTTTTATTCCTCCCATTGTCCCCCATTTAATCACCTTTTAATATATGTTGGTTTGGGAGTATATTAGTTGTTAGATTTGGGTAAACTATCTTCATCTTCACCCATTAGTAATTCTTCATTACATTCTATTTTTTTAGAGATGAAAATTAGATAATTATTTCCAAATTACACTAGATTATGGTGAATAAATTTTTAATTATGGGGATTTTATAATAGGCGTGTAGATAAATATGAGAGAGGATGAAGACACCCTATAGTTAACTCTTTCATTGAAGGAAATCCACACAATCGAACCCACTTTTTATATGAAATATCACACTTTATAATTTTTTATATAAAATTATATAAATTAGAAGTAAAATAAATAAAAATATATGACATAAAGGGGAACAAAATCTTAACACCAAACATCCATTTCTGTGAAAAGCATTTAATTTCCACTAGAAGGTAAGATACATGCAACATAAATGACTATAAAGCATATCCTTCCTCGAATTTATGATGAATTAGTTTAATAAAAACCATTTTTGTTAGTATAAATTGATTTAAAAGACCACTCATATCCTATGGAATCAAATAGGTATTGGGGAAGAGTCACCAACTACTATAATGAAGCACAATTCTTCAAACATCAAATGAAAATTTTCTTTTAGGGATCAAGAGGGAGACCTCGCTATCGACCACTAATAAAGGAAGGACAACAACTTGGTCAAAAAATAATCCAAAATATAAGCCCATAAGGGAGATACTTATAGATTAAATTCACATGAAATATTGAAACAATATTGGGGAGAAATTATAAGTTCAATTGATATCATCGAATAAATGCACAACATCATAGAGGATTTTCATATACTATAGTGTCACATATGTGAGGAGACCAGTGTTGAGACAATGATAATCACAATCTATGGGGATAATTCATCAAAGAGAGTAGCATTATGGGAATGTAAAATTATAATTACAAGAACTATCAAACTTGGAAATATAAATTAGGATAGTTAATAGGGTAACCCATTAATAAAGTATAAATGAAAATAATTATGTGATAACAACATGACTCAAATTTATCATTAAGAGAAGCTAATAAAAAAAGATAAAAAAATCATCAAATTGAATAGTGATGAAAATAATAACCGAACCCTAATAAACTAAGAAAAACTATTGATGAACATAAATTTCTTATGTATCGATACCAAGAAATATGAATTATAACAAAAGTATTGGCATGTGTGTCTGTAACTCACAACATAGTTTATAGTAAGGGGACTAGATTGAGTTAAATGGAACCCCATGTTTTGGATGTTACTATGACTAAGGAGGTGGTTGTATCATAATTTATCCCATAATTTATATTATTACTTGATGATTTTCTTTATTTCATTATTTATAGTTTTCTTTTTTAATATTACTATATGTTATTAGTGTAAATATTATTGGTGTATAAGAGTTTTCCATTTTTTTGAAATCATGAGAATAATATTATAATATAGCCATAAATATGTAATTCTATTAAAAATATCATATTCTATGAGAAAATTATAATGGGTTAGAAATTGATTTCTTTTTTATGTTACATAATATAGGGGATATGTCTTGATAATAATAAATGAAAAAAATAAATAGTTAACATAAAATTAATAGTAGAATACTATCATTATTTTGAGGATCCATTTTAGCATGTGTTGGGCCTTGATAAGGCATCATCTATCCAATATTATCCCAAGGAACCAATTCAATTGGGAGATATGCACCAATGGTAGCTACACCATCCCCTTAAAATATTCCAACCCTCATTTCATCTTAGTAAAAGGCACTATGAAGGTGTTTCCAAATCAATATAATAATCCATTGAAACTAGAGAGTTCAGAGATCACTAATATAGTGCTACATAACCATCAAAATCTATTCCACATAATCAACATATTGTGGAAACCCAATTCTCACTATGTTCCCCCTTTAACTCTATTCTCAATATGAGGATTGAATTTTTGGAATTTAGAATACCACAATAATGTAACCTGAGTGAGATCTAGTGAAACATCAATCCCTAAGGTTTAGTAATAGTCAATTCCAATGATATATTATTATAATACCTCAAATGACCTAAAAAACCCAATGTAGCCTCATGTTTGGTTCTAAGAATACATTCACCCATAAAAATACTTTGAGTTGATCAAAACCTATATTTATTATTATGAACACCCATGATACACCATTCCATTTCTAATGAATCATCATATGAATTGAGAATTTAAGTAGGAGATGAGAATATAAAGGAGAACCATATATATTATCATAAATACATATGGTTTACATGAACAATACATGGGTACAAAATTATATTCTCTCAAAAATTCTATCTAAATTTGGTATGGCCATAAAAATCCATCCATATGTCAATAGATCCATAAGAGATGGTATGTCAAGAGATCATAGATTCAGGAAAAGAAATAAATCAAGTTTTAAGTACACTTTCCACATGAAATTATCTCTCACACATTCTAATTCCATTTGGTAGTGATCTATGATCTTGAGAACAGATTCCTAAGGGGATGCCTTTTTCATAAAGTTAAAGAAACAAGTGAAGAGAGAGATTATTTGAGATATATATCCCAATTTGGAACAAAAAATAGGCACTAGAAGGATTTGATCCATACCATAGTATATCTCCATGAGTTAGCTACGTTAGATGAGCACATTATTAGTTAAGAGAGATGGAAAAAGTCTTAACAAGATCTAGAATCCCTATTCTACCTTATAATTTAATTTTGAATTTGAATTTTTGTGTTTAGAGATTTTCATAATATATATATATATGGGAGTTTTGTTTTAATAATTTTTTATATTTTTAATATATTGTGATTATTTATTATGTTAATTTTTGTAATCTTATAAAACCCATATTGAAAAAAAGTGCATGGGTACCTTGTGAATGTGAGTAAAATTGTGAGAGTGGACACTCACACACTCACTTGTGTGTATTTAAAAAAAAATTAGGTATAATTATATAGGGTGTGGGGTAAATATGAGAGTTAAAACCATACTAAGCACATTAAGTACAACACTGATTTGATTTGTGAGGGTAGTATAATGAGTAAAACCAACACACATATGATTGGAAACCACACGAACATGGTCTTAATGAAGCCTACATTCACCCAAAATGAGATATACAGTGGTAACATAACATGTGGAACTAAAAAAAAATTCCCATTTGTGATAGAATTTATGAAACCATTATAGGATCTAAATTCTCATTACCAAGGCTTGAAGATTCACTTGGAAGAGAACTTCTAGCTAGCCAGTTTGGATTCTCATATCAGTTACATGATTAATAATAAGAAATATTTTATTTTAGTTGATTTTCATGCCCCACTACAATTATTTCTCACTCTAGTCTTGGTAAACATCAAAGGTTGAATCTTGGATAGGATATTTGTCTTTTTTCGTATCCATTTACAAATTACCAATTGAACCATAAATTTATTTTATTTTTATAAAAATCAACAAATTACACATGTGATTATAACTTGTATATGTGGAGAAAAATGACATATTATTTACCAGTATTATTCCATGATAATCTTGTGCACTTTTAGAGGAATGTATAGATTATAATTGAATAATTTTATCAAGAACTTTGGGCTATTTTCATTGATATGTGTTGGTATTAATTGTATTTTTGGGGAAAAATCAAACAAAAAAGTCTAAAATGGAAATCAAGGTAATTTATTTAAAAAAGTAAAAATACCAAAAGCATCATATGAGAATTATTGTTATATGTTTTAACAATATTATTGATAGTTTTAATTTCTTATATCTGGTTCCATCTAACTCTTCCAAAATTATAATTCACTGAACATATTTATTATTTAGAAGATGAATAGATTGGAATGGAGGGACCAATAAGAAGTGATGTTATACATTCTTGAGTATATTGGAGACCAATTCTGGTGCTACAATGGATTGGGGATGAGAAAACCCATGTTTTTTCTAATTAAACTTCTGATTAAAACACTAGATGTTATGAATTTTAACTTATAAGGGGAAAAAAGTAGTAGAATAAACATGTGGCCTCAATGTGCATAGACATAGAAGAAAATAATACCTAAGTTACCTTAATAAATTGATAACTTCTAACTAAACCGGAACCTAATTTCAAAAATGCTGCGATTGAAATAA
The DNA here is from genome assembly GCA_963277665.1 of Viscum album. Taxonomy (NCBI): domain Eukaryota; kingdom Viridiplantae; phylum Streptophyta; class Magnoliopsida; order Santalales; family Viscaceae; genus Viscum; species Viscum album. The sequence continues at coordinate 736,372,740 of OY728125.1, read as the reverse complement.
AATAAATACAAAAGAAAAATAGAATAAATTAACATTTTTCAAATATTATTCTTAATACATGGGGGGAACATTATAATCTATTTGTTAAAGAAATCATAATATGATTATAATATAATAGTAAACAAGAATATTTTCCCCGTAATATTAAATATAATAGACACTAGTTAATGGAATTATTCATTAATATATTCAAAACTCACCAAGGCAAATTCCATTTAAATCTAATCTAAATGGGTAACCCTCAGCTTGGTCAACAAATCCCACCATCCCGACTTCATCTTTTGAATTATAGTTCCCTAATCTAAAACCCTAAAGATTTTAATCTAACATATCATTCTAAATACCCTTATATAATCCCTTAAAAATAATACACCAATGAAAACCCCATTATAATGATTATTAGCTATCCAATATTTACTTTTATGAAAGCCCTTTGCATCTACACACTATATCCATCAAAGAAGACTTGGGTAAATTCCCACCACATATCATTTGATCATCCTAATTTTAGAGTTCTGTATATCATATACCACAAAACTACAATCTTCATAAAGACTTAAAAAGTTAAACTTACAAAGTCACTCATTTTGGAAGATCTATTTCCCTAGTGGGAAAATAGTCTATATAACTAAACCTAAGAATATTCCTCTTAAGAGTAATTTTCCAAGATTAACCACCAAGACCTTTATTAGAATATATAAACTTACTTCAATTCATAAATCAACCTTTACATCTTTATGGTTCCCACACCATTCATATAGTTATCCCATTCCAATCTAGGGAAACACCACCTCAACATATCCTACACTACAACCATAATTAGTCTATAATCTATATTATGAGTTGTATCTATCTAACATAGATACAACACTTTTTATCCAAAAAATTATAGATAATGTGATAAATCAACTAAATATATTTTTCTTAGAATGAAACATTATATTTTTTGATAAATAGATTTCACTATGAGAATCAAAAAATAAAGTTACAACTTCATTCCTTCTTCTGAGATACTCTGATAACCTCTTCATCAAAATAAACTCTTTTTAACATCATTTAATTAAAATTACTCTACTTGAACATTGTAATTTTAAACTAATAGATGATTTTTTGATATTTAATTCACAACTATCCCCCTAAAAATGAACTAATAGATTGTAATACACTTTTGAATATCTAAATATCCTTCAAAATCTAGTATAGAAACCATTTCAATGGTTTATATGTTTCAAATAAAAGTTGGTAAATTTTTGAAAACTTTAAATATTAGATGATCTAATTTAACAATTCCAGATTCTCTCTTCTATGCTTTGACATGAATATTTAAAAAACTACCACTCCTTAGGAAATTTATAGCCAAGTAAAACCCATGGAATGAATCAAGCCTTTAACTAATGAAGTATAGGAAAACTTTTACTTATAATCTACCTAAACCTCATTTTAATGTTTCATTATATTTTTTCAAATTAAAATCTCTAGAAATGGGATTGGTGATTAGAATCACCTTTCTCATTATAAATCAATACACTACTTTCTTGATGTATTCAGAATGACTAAAAAAATGATTTAGATGGTAAATACCTTACAATATAAATCACTCGGATCAATTTATCTTGAATTATATTCTCTATATTATAAATTTTATAGAATTAAACTTTCAACTCATCAATCATTTACTTCATTAGACTGGAAATAAGAATTTCATCAACGTACAGAATTGTAATGATGAATCTCCTATCATCAAACAACTTTGAGTAACAAAAATTATCAGCATTGGTTCAAATGGGCTTTCATTCTACAATAGAGGTAGTACACATATAGTTCCACTCCTTTAGTGCTTGATTCAATTGGTAATGTTTATGATTTCTATTTCATAAAAGATTTGGGTTTTTTTCTCCATTAATCCTTCTAGTTTCTCCATGTACATTTCATTATCTACATTCCTATGAATAAAATAGGTCTTCACATTTCAATGATCCAGATGAATTACTTCTATTTGAACCATTTTGAGAACCATCTGAATAATTTTATATTTAAATATTAGAGAAAAGATATCAATAAATACACATATTTTATTTATTGAAACCCCTACATCACTCCATCACCTGATAAACCCAAATATTCTTAATAACTTTCTTCATAATAAGCCTTTACCTTATCTTGGTTATTTTTGATACATTTAAGGAATCAATATGACCCCCCTTGTATAACATAAAATATTTTGAGTTCTAAGTACTTGTATACTATTCTAGGAACTTTAGTTCTTCATCATCTAGAGAAGAAAATAATTCATATAATTTTTTATCTCTACACTTAGAGCCTAATCCTGGTAGATCTATACAACTACCACTACATATCATCTCTTTCCATAATCATTGCTTCCAAAAAAACCAGCTTTTAGAACTCTTACCTGATATTATATAGTCCATGATATCTCAATAAATTCATACCTTATTAAAAAATCACAACTTCTCTATATTCCAAAAAATATTTTAGAAATTATAGGTTTTATAGTAATTTAGTGATCCCTAAATTATACAGAAAATCTATAATTTCAAGAAATTCATTTATCCAAAACTACAAGAAAAATAGGTTATACATATTCTAATAAAACCTCAATTTTCAATAAGTATCATTATAAAGGTCCCTATAAAAATAGGTTACAAAAACCATTGGTATATAGTGAAAATAAATACCCTATACCAATGATTTTAAAAATTATTGAAATAGAGTTGGATATACAAATGATTTTTTAAAACTATTGGAATAGAGGACACACAAATTCAGGTCATGGCTTCCCATACACCATAATACTTAATTTCTTCATCTTACCCATGTTTCCCCCCTCATTCTCCCTATGATAATCTCCCCCTACTCATCTGGTTATTGGTTAACATCAAATTGATGAGTTTCATATCCATAATATAGTATATTGAGCATCAATTTCATTTTTATCATTACATAAAACAACAACTAAGACCCTGTTAGGTCATGATTGTCCTTAGTTCATTTAATTTAGGTTATATTAAATTATATTTTTATAGTATTTGATGATAAATGTGATCATAATTGATTTATTATTTAAATTTATTTACTTATCATCTCTACAAAATCCAATATAAAATAATTTTTTTTGTAATATATATTAATATATTATGTAATTAATCATTATATTAATTTATTATTTTTTTAATGTATTAGTGGTTTATGAAATCATCTATTTAATCATTTTTTTAATTAATGAATGATGATAATTTTGGTATAATAATTTCTATCTAATATAATGAAAAATGTTTTCATAAGAATGATAGAAATTATAAAGATACATTATGAAACTAAGGTAAATTATAGAACATGATATTTATGGATTTCTTTGAAACCAATTGAACGTAATTATCTTTTGTTAGGAAATATGATAATGATTTTTATAGTTTTAATGATATTTTCTAGTAAATATGATTAATTGAGGAAATTAGTAATGGGGGATAGGTATAATAGAATATTATGGATTATGTAAAAAAATTTATTTTCATGGATACATTTTCATGTTTCTTTATAAACATGATGATGTATGAGAAAGTGATTGTTTTTATTAAAAATAATTATATATTTGAATTTAAGTTTATTGGGTTTGTAAATGGCATTTTTTATTGTAATTATAATAACATGATATGAAAATTTTGGATTAAAGAGGGTAATTGATTGATTTTATTTATGGTTTTACCAATTTTTTACCTAGATAAAGTAAGAAACTTTATTTTTTATTTATTTTTGGATAGAAAAGAAAGTTAAAATGTTTCAGTAGTGTCATTTTATGATTAATAAATTATTTAGGGATTAATGGGGTTTTTAATATTAACATTAACTATATTTATATTAGTTACATTTACTTGGAATGTTTTTTGAGTATAAAATAGGTTTTTGATCCAAAATTCAATATTATAAAGGAAAATTACATTTTTTGGGTATTTGTTTCCTATGATTTTTTAACTAATAATTTCATTGAAAAAACATTTGTTTCTTTACATTTAGTAGTGTTTTTAGGTATTGTTTAGTTCTTGAACCACACTTTAATTTTATAAGATATTATTTTTTTGAAAATATAGAATCTTGTTTTTTCTATTTTTTTAATAATTTAATAATATTTCTCTATTATAAACCACACTTCTTTCCTTTGGTAAATTTTAAGATCTAACCATATTTTTTCTAAATTAAAAATTTATTATGTGGAATGTGTTCAATGTGTAAAAACATTTTTTCCTTTGATATTTTCTATTTTCCTAAATAATTGTTTTCTTAAATCATGTTTGAAAACATTTAATTTTTTTTGACAAGGAAAATACATTTTTTTCTATTATAATGTATTTCTTACTTCTTAATCAAAGACTTATAGTATGATTGGAATGCTACCGATATGTATTTTTTATTTACTATTCATTGTCTTATGCTTTTTTTGGGTTTCTACTTATATTTATTGAATATATCATGTTCCATCTATTATTCTTTTTTTTTTCTAGCTAATAGTATGCTTGGATGAATTTCCCAATAATATTGGTTTTTAGATTATCTTATACAATATATTTAGTAGAAATTTGATATAGAAATTTGTTGTTATATTATTAGAAATGTTTTCCTTGATAAATTTATATGTATCAAATATAAGAACTTTCATGTTTTCTGGAAAAAAATTTATATTTAATAAATGATTTCCATCATAAAAAAATATGTATTTAGATCTGGAATTATTTTTCTGTCCTAATATGTAATCAAAATATTCATGATTGTTATAAATTTTATAATTATAATATAATATTTATTTTTCATTAAGAACATTTCTTTGTAATAGAATGGATAAAAGTTGGATGTATGATACTGATAAAATCTGAAAGAAAATTATAAAAAAGTTGGATTTTTTTTATATTTTCCATTTAACAGTGATTTAGATGGAGGACTTATATGGTTTCCTAATTATAAATATATCAGAAACCCTTGTTCATGTAAGGAAGAAGTTATCTACCACATTATAAAAGTTGGTTTTCAAAAAAAAATCATGTATCATATCATAATGGCAAATCAAAGGAATCATGGACTATTTATAATTGAAATGAAAGGAATGGAATGAAGAATTTGATATTTAATAAATTTAAAATTATTAATAATGAAGAGAAAAAAATTATACTATCTAAATAAAATAATTGTATGAGAACTCATGATAAAACTAATGAAAATGATGATGTTCATTGAGTGAAAAATTGATAGATGATACAAGGAATCCTATATATTGGACATGTGGTAAAATGAAAATGATGAAATTTTTAATGGGACAATATTATGGGGAAACCATGTATGGAAATTATAATATAGAATATATTATATTCTAACATTTTTGGAAGAAATTACTTTAGTATGATTCATATAACCCCTAAAATCATTATATATCATGGAATTTAATTGACTAAATTGTATTTTTAACTAATAAAAATTATGATTTTATTGAATGATTGAAACTTATTTTGAGAGTAAACCATGGGCCAAAATGATTTTAAATAATTTGGTACATCTACATAGAATCTAAATGTATATAAAAAATCATCTCCTATGCCAAATATGTTAATGTGGAACTTTTAACTAATTTCTAGTCTCCACAATATTTTTATCTCTGATAAAATGTCAATAAATATGTGATGGAATGATTTTGAGAGAATTATGGATAATGATTAGTTGATTAATACCACAAATGGATTAGGGTGGGAAATTTTTATTCATGGTATCCTGATTTTTTATTTGAGGTTCATAATGTTAGGATGGGATTATCATGTGATAGTTTTAACCTGTTTGGTCATATGAATATTTTAAATAACATGTGGATAGTTTTTATTCACATTTTAGCCTTCCTCTATGGATGTGTATAAAAAACCATTTTCTTTATTTAGGTATACTCATATATGCACATTATGATCTTGAAAATGATATAGATGTTTACTTGTAACCTTTAATAATATATTTGTAGAAACTTTTAAATGTTGGTGTGCATAAATGTGTTACTTCTTAAAAAGTCATATTTTAGATGGTTTTTGCACATACGTGAAGGATAAATGATTTTTCTACATATTAAATTTTGTATGGATAGATCATAAAGGTTAAACTATTCTGTCTTGTTTTTCTGAATAATACATGATCCACATGGATTAAATATAATCATAGTTTTAGTTTCATTTTACATAGATGATCATTTCAAATGGGTGATCTATACTAGAAAAAACCATCAATGGGATTGATACTTTCAATAAGAAATGTCGAATTCCCTCTCTCTTTACCTTGTTGTGGCGCCTGTACCTTAACAAATTTCCTGGGGATGAGAACCTGTAGCGAGTCAGAATCAACCTATGTTCAAGATGTAGCTTATGCCACCAACAATGAGAAGATCTGAACCATATCTTACATTCCTACAACACATCTACTGCACTCTAGATATACTTCATTGAACTCTTTGAAGTGACTCCTCCGAATGAAAATAAAATATATAATTTTCTTTTGGCTATTGCTATTGTGAAACTCTCAAACTAGATAAATATTCTCTTTTTAGTGGACCGCGCAGAGGTAATCCATACTATCTGGACATGTAGAAATAACAACATACATCATGAATCTATCCCCAATAAAAATTATTCTTTACATTCTATATTTCTTGTGATTCGCATGGACAATGACCTGCATGAAGAATGCTGCAACAACTCGGTTTATGACCTTGCAGTGTTGAGAACAGTCAAAATCATAGGTAACTTTCCAAAACCTTTAGGAACCATAAAATATTTCTTGTTTCCTCCTTTAACAGGTAGGGTCAAATGCAACATAGATGGCTCTTCAAAGGGAAATCCAGGACCTGCTGGCTATGATATTGTCTTCTGAGATCAGAATAGAGACTTTCTTGAGGGGGAGAATGGTTCTTGCAGAAATACTACAACTCTAGAGGATAAGATGTTGGGCCTTATCAAAGTAGTTAAAATTGCATGACAATGAAACTGGAGTGTAGTCTGGTTTGAAATTTACTCAGTTGCAATTTTGAAAGCAGTTTTGATGGGGAAAATACATTTGTCTTGGAAACATAGAAGCAAATGGAACAAATGTCTAAGAATTCTTGTGTCAATGAACTTCATGATCACACACATATATTGTGACGTAAATCAATTTGCAGACTATCTTACTAATAAAGGGGCCTCCGAAGGTAACTACAAACACTACCAAGAAATACCTTGTGAGGTGATGACCATTTTACAATGAGATAAATGTAAGCTTCCTTACTTTTGGCTGCTGTAAATATACTCTTCTCTTAATATTGAGCCTTGTTGCTTGATTTTTTTTTAAAAAGATGTAGTTTATTAATGAAAATATATAATGATTTTATGGTATTAAGTGAGTATAAAAACATTCAAAAATAAGACACCTGTCAAATTTATTAGGAAATGTTAATTTTGGTGGATAAAACCAAAAAAAATGTTAAAAGAATATTAATAATATAAATAAAGTAAAATACACTGAAAAATACCTTAATAAATCATAAAATTAGATTTAAGGATTTCTGTAAAAAAATAATATGGACATTGGGTAAAAATATTCTTAATTTAAATGAAGAGGTAAGATACGTTTTTCTTAAAAGTGTCACTTCTGGTGAATTATAAAAAAATTTGAATTGAAATGGTAGGAAGACATATAAAACTCATGAAAAACAAAGGGATAATAAAATATAATTATTTTCATATATAAATATCATAAAATATTCCAATAAATAATCTTAGTAATAATAATCTCATATTTGAAATTAGATTGGAAGGAAATACTTTCCATTTACTCTGAAATTACACAAAAGAGATTTAAACTCCAATCTATTAAACATAACAATCATAATCCTTAATTTTTTAAACTAATTAATATCTTTTAAAATTACACATTCTTTAATTATAATAATTCCAAAAACATATATTATATAGGTAATATTTGTTTTCATCATCAAATTTTAGTAAGTTTGATTATTTCATTCATCCTTGGTAATGGTGATGTTAAACCTCATTATTTGATACCATGTTCATCATTAAAAAATTAGTAATGGTGGTGGTATAATTTTTTTCAATGATTTATAAAACCCCATGTTCATTGTTTGTGAAGTTTTTGGTATGGTTTATGAGAATGGAATCCATAAAGAGTATTTTTCTGATAATTTACTAATAACCCTGAGTTGCTTTAAATGATTTTTTATTTTTATTTCATAATTATAGAACCACATTAATGAAATATATTATTAATAATTACCATATATTTATAGTATTAATGTCTTGATACTTATTCATTGTGAAAATAGTGATGCTTTTATAACATTGTTCATGTAGGAGGTTGAACTAACCTAACAAGAACATGATATACTAGTGAAGAAATAAGAGTTTATATTTATATAATAGAATATAATATTATTAGAATTAAAATTATGTTAATATAACATCATTATAACTGATTATTAAATTTAAAAATTGTGTATATGAGAAGGTATTTTAAAAGTAAGAGAAGAACTTTGACAATGACTTGATAAATTTACTCCTGGAAATGAGTTCATTTAGAATGAAGGATTTAGGCTTCCTTATTGGAATAAGAAGTTTCAAAATATATTAAATGATTTTAAATATATAAAATAGGTTGGTATTAATGATATTTTTAAAATGAGAAAAGTGGTTTAGAAGGGTTATAGGAGAGAGCCATTTATATGTGAAAATAAGCGATATTTCAGTGGAAAACAATGTTAGGTAAAGAGTAAAGAAGAAATCGCATGAGACTTAGGTGAGTTAGGTGAGAAAATTTTGTTAATAGATATAGTTTTTAATCACAAAAATTCAAAAAAATTATTTAATGCATAAATATATACTTAGTTATAAAAATGTTTGGCCTCTTTATTTTACCTCTTTTTTCCTTGTTTAATTTTTTAACACGGTAAATATTTTTTACCAAAAATTAATAATGAACCCCTTACAAAATTTAGAAATTCTGATTACAAATTTGGGAACTATTTAATCTAATTAATTTTTTAATTATTATAATTTTAAATTTTAAATGAAAACATAATAAATTGAAAAAATATTTTTATAGAATGTTTATTTGTAAATGATTAAGTGTTCTTAACATTGTTTCATATCAATAACTAGTTATATGAGTGTTAATATATTTATATTTTCAATAAATAATTACATTATATTAATCATTTAAAAGTGATCAACTTAATTTATTAATATAAAAATAGATAATACTTAAAAGATATTTCTTTTAAAAATATAATTTTTAATGTTAAATAATTATAATAAAATATTATTAAATTTAATTATTATTACTATAACCATTTTATTTTATCGATAAATTGGTAATAAATAATTTATATGAATTTTATTAATATATCAAATCATTCAATAATAATAATAATAAATTATAATGAATATATATATATAAAATAAATTATTCGAGTTAAATATTAATTTTTTGTTTTATTCCAAAATTTTATTATTCTAAATTTGTTTCTAAGAAATTAAAAAGATTCAATTTACCAATTGGATACATGCATACCCAATAACCATATTTTCAAATGTCCATATATCCAGTGACCATTTTTCCAATGACCTTATATATAACAATCAGATTCCATTTGTATATATAGTCTTATATACATTATTAAAAACAATAATCATATTAACTACCCTCCACAAATATCTATTATACTTATAACTATATACCTTATTTAAAAACATACAATTGGAATGATGATCTTCATAAAGAACCGTAAGGATAAAGATTTTATATTCAATGTATTTTTATTTACTTGTGGATTTTTTCCACTAGTATTTTTCTTAATGATTTTTCATATAACATTCTCATAATGTATTTATCTTGTATCACAATATTTCATTTAAATAAAATGTATCATGTTTCATTTTTTTTCATGTAGAAAAATCTATTCAAGTAAATATTTCTTTAAAAGAATAAAACATAGTAAAATCATGTGGTTCTACATTCTACCCCCATTAAACTAATTTCATCCTTAAAATTTCATTACCCTATTAAAAACAAATGTGGATACTTTTCCTCATTACATATTCAGGTTCTCACATTTCATCCTCATACTTATTATTTATCGATTAAATTTTGAATAGGTGAGTGGTATTATTTCATAGAACTTTATATCTATGATTCAACATTTATACTGAATTTTTATCGTAAAGAAGATATTGTTTCTACTATATAACATACAAGTTCAATACAAGTCAAGGGACAAGTATATACTTCCAAAAAAGTAATTCATGGAACACATTATACACTTGATAGAGGTTCATTAGAAGTACAATATGATAGGATACCATTCCCACAGGATTGAGGATTTCGAAGATGCCAATGGTTCTAGGGCTCAAATTTCACTTCATATTGAATATCATAACCATATTACATTTTTATATTCAAAGGGATAACATATATATAACTCAAATTAGATATTTCATCAACAATTATCAACATAGGTCTTCTATTGACTATTGGAAGTTTCAATATCCAGCTAAATAGTATAAATATTCTCTACAATTTGTTTAGTAAAATATTTTTCTTAAGATTTTACATTCTCCTACATAATCCAAACATGTTGGGGTTATGTATATATTCCCATAAAGAGCCTAATATAGTTCAATCTTAATGATAGAATATAAATTTTTTTATACATGGACTCTAATAAGGGAAGGTGTTGATCCCATCATCCATTTAAATCCATCAAATAGGTTCTCATCATATCTTATAGAGTTTAAATAGTACTTTTAGATTTACTATTTGTTTTTGGATGATAAGTAGGGATATATCTTATCTCTATATTCAATTAATATTGAAAAATTATCTAGAACATTGAGGTAAAGGTAAGATTTTGATATGTTATAATAGAGAGTGATACTCCAAAAAACCTTACAAAAACCTTTATGTCTGTATTGGAAATTTTATTGAGTGAAAAATATTCTCTAATAATAATAAAATGTGTCAACTTCATAAGTTCATAAATTATAACCCAAATGGAATTATGGACTTTAGTGGTATTAAGAATACCTACATAAAAAATCCATGGTGATATTATATCATTTCCATACAATTAGGGGTAATGGTTGCATCATCCCCTTAAACTTCTATCATTATGCCTTAACCTTTTTTCATACCATGCATTAAGATACATATTATTCAAACTATATCCTAATTTTCTCCCACCAAAAAATACTCTTTAGATTTCTAAATATCATTATACTTCCTAGATGGATATATAAAGAGGATATATGTTCATCATCCAATAAATCTTTCTTCAATTTTTGTATTGATGGAACATATAATCATTTTAAAAATATTATTATTCCAACATCTTTAATGTTTAAATCTAGAATATTCCCTACATTGTTATATAGCTCTATATCATCCTTTTGTGTCCCCTTGATATTTACATGGATGGATTTTTGAGTGTAAAATTGGTAAAGATAGGATTTATCCTCTTCCCTCATAGTATGAAGGTGTATCATTTGAAAATCCATGAGTGTTGAGTCTTTTTTCAATCATCATCATTGATAACATAGCATTTTAATTTATATTGAGAACATCAACCACCTTGTTTTTCTTCCCAGTGTAGTAATGTATTGAGTAGTCACAGTCCATGATTGGTTTCAAATATCTCATTTGGAACATGTTTAACAACTTTTATGTGAATATATACTTTAACCAATTGTGATCAATATATATTTCACATTTTACACAATAGTGATTATGAATCTATAAAATAAATGAAAATATTAACACTATTATATCAAAACCATAATCGATAATGTTTTCTTATAAATAATTACTTCATGCATGGAATACGATCCCCCACATTATTTTCGTTTGACAAAAAACCCAATCCCTTTTTTGATTCATGATTGTATATTACAAACCCTTCTATACTGTAGGGTAATGTAAGTATAGGTACAATGACTTAAATTCTTTTAAATACATTCAAAATTTATTTTCATTCATTAGTTTAGTGTAATTTGTATCCCTTACATGTTAACTTAGTTAGTGGATTTCAATGTTTTGAGAAATTTCTCATAAAGAATCGATAGTGTCCAGCCAATCCAACAAAACTATGGATTTTCATTATAGTAATTTTTTATGGTCCATTATTTAATCTCTTTTTTCTTGGATGGGTCTATAGATATATCTTCACTTATAATTATGTGAGCAAAGAATGATACTTTATGCATCCAAAATTCACAAAATCTAAATTTGGTATCCAGTTTCTCTATTCTCACGGTCTTAATTAATATCCTAAAATTATTTTTATTCTCTTACTTTATATCATAATATACGATAATATCATATATAAGGAATAAAAAAATTGATCAATATAATGTATAAATACCATATTCATTTGATTCATTAAGATAATAAGGGAATTTGTGAGTCCAAATATAATCACAATGGATTCATAGTTCCCATATCTTGTATGAAAGGCTGCCGTTAATATATCCTCCCTTTTGACTATTAGTTGATAATATCATGATTAAAGGTAAATATTTGAGAAATACTAGGCCCCTCATAGTTAATAAAAAAGCATCATATGGGTTAGAGTATACTTGTTCATGATCATGATTTTGTTAAGTTCATCATAATGAATGAAAATAATCATTTATCAGAAAGGTTGGGGGAAAGAACCTTTATTAAAAAGAGAAAAAGAAAGAAATAATCCCTTTTAAATTGGGTAATGGAAAAACCATTACAAGACAATAGGCCTAGAGGCACATAGTCTCAAAATTCAGTGATCCAAGAGCCCAAAGGGACAAATCCCAATCAGAGGCATACAACATAGGCTTCAATATGATAAAGAAAACAATGTAAAAAATTCTATTAATGTGAAAAACACCACAAGAAAACAAAAAAACAAACCTGAAGGCTGAGTGGACCAAGTCCAACAACAGAAAGCCTAAAGCCCCAGTAACACCGCAACCCACTCATATCAAGAAGACTCTGGAAGCTGTTGGATGTCTATCATTCCGTTGACCCAGGATCCCACCAGCATCCGATATATACGATTCATCCTAAACAAAATCCTTCAAACATGTCATACAGTTAATTAGGTATAGGTGGGAACAACAGCATTCTTATTCTGTGCCAAATCTACCACCTGCGCGCCATGCTTATTCTGGTACCAAGTATGAGTTATATTGAAAAAGAAACCTAAGTATCTGGGGGAATACCAATAAAAAAATTATAAGATACATCAATATATTCTTTAATAATAGTAATATCATTACTAACAATATTTACCCCCACTATTTGAGCTAAATAACCCTCGTTATTTGGTGTTAAGACCCATAAAATGGAATAAATTTCCCTAGGGATTTCATGGTATTTTTTCACCAATAGATGAATATGGGTTGATTTAGGATATAAAATAAAATATTTCTATATGATAAATTGATATGATATTTATATATATTTTTCCAACCTATTCCAAAATATTAGATCAGATTCAACCAAAGGGGTTAATGAAAAGATTTACAAGAAATACATTCCCACAAACTCTAATCAGAGAAGAGTTTTATAATTGGGATGAAATCATCACACCATTATGATTCCTCATTGATAAATCAATATATAGATTTTTTATATATTAATAAATAGCCTTATATACTTTAGAATATTTTAAATAATTAATAAAACTTGGTTTAAATAAGATATTTTCAATATTGAGCATAAATGACACCACCCTAATTTCATGATTGTTTCTTCAATACATTACTAAAACTAACATGGTTTTCTTGAGTATTTATAAATAGTAATTATATTAAGCATTAATATTATAAATAAAATCAATCATAATATTTCCCTAAATTATGACACCTTAAATTCAACCTATTACATTTTTGATTAACCTTACATTACTTTTGGTTCATCATATTTTTTTATATTCTATCATCTTATTCTTCATAATTGGTTTTAAAATGATTATAAATCAACAAATGAATATCCCCTTGGAGTGTCAAATTTTTTGTGAAGTTAGAATAATATTTTATTCATCAATTGATGCAAAATTTTATACCCAAGAAACTATTTTTATGGTCATTACTACTATGTGAATTTGATCCAAAGATTATATCCACTTGTTTGTATCCAGATAGGTATACCATTAATAGGAAACCACACACTCTTTATATAATAATTTTAGGATGGTTTCTTATATTTATGATTATACATAGGGTTTTCACAAATGTTTTCTATTATTAATCCCTAAAAAGTTTAAAATCAAACTCTAATACTAACTGAATAAATTCAATATTTTCATACAATCCTTTCACATGGTCTTATGTTAATATTAATTACATACTACAATAAATATCTCCCCATAACCTAAATATTTAGTTTATTCATATATTAAATACATAACATAAATATTCTAAAACATTTTCAATATCTCCCATGAATAATTTTATCATAGGAAATCCTTTTTGATGTATCATACACAATACACTTCTATATAACCTGTGAATTGAAATATAAAAAAGATTAAGATTAGATTCTCTGTAAGGGTAAACATGAGAGATATAAATAAAAGATAATTAGTGAAAATAAGATGATCATGTATTTATGATATCATTCTCAAATAATATGATAAAAAACAAGATAATCAAATCTATTAAAACATAGATCATAAAAGATAAGGCATGAAATATAGATTTTATCATAACACAATACATGAGTCATATGAGAGTAGAGAAATGAACCAATAATCATGTGTCATGATATAAAAACATTGGTACATTGAATAACATAAGAATATACACAAAAAATTAGTATAGAAACCACAAAAAATGTCATGGCTAACCACTAAGTCATTCACATCATAATAGGCTAGGATAACCACATTCTAATAACAAACTATACATGGGATAACAACTCACATTTGTTAACATAGTGGACATGGGATAACGTCCCTTATCTCATAAAAATGTAATAGGATATTAAAAATTATCCAATAAAT
The DNA here is from genome assembly GCA_963277665.1 of Viscum album. Lineage (NCBI taxonomy): Eukaryota > Viridiplantae > Streptophyta > Magnoliopsida > Santalales > Viscaceae > Viscum > Viscum album. The sequence continues at coordinate 736,357,676 of OY728125.1, read as the reverse complement.
GGATGTCTATAATAGACTCTCCTATCACATAATAATAAACCATACATATCTGTTCCAAAAGTCTTCAATACATTCATAATTTAATTACAGCTTGATTAACCCATGAAAAAGAAACCAGTTTCTTGAAATCAAATATAAAAAAATATCATAATTCATACAGAGAAAATAAGTTGATAGTATGTTTAGTGAATATTTTTTTAGAACTATAATAAACATTAAAGGATGGTGACATTGATGAAAAACACTTTTATAAGAGCAAATAAATTATATGGAGAAATTAGAGGATAAACCATTACCTTTTTTATAACATTTATTATTAAAAAAATATTTTATAAAAATAGGACTATAAATTTAATTATAAATCCATTAATACTTGTAGAATAAGTTTCTTAATGAAATACAATAATGATATTTAAAAAATTAATTAGGATGAAAAAAATTTAAAATAAGTTTCCTTTCACATTATTTTAAAAAGGTCAAATTTTCAAAAAACTGACCATAATAAAAATATTTAAATATGATTAATTCAGTAAATAAAGTAAATTATATTGAAAAATAACTTAATAGATATTATAATTTGATTTAAGAACATCCATTAGAAAATATATATGTAGAGGAAAAATATTACTGACCAATAATAAAAGGTAAGGCTAGGTTTTTCTTACATGCATCACATTGGGTGAATTATGAATCAAATGGGAAGTGAAATAGTAGAAAGACATGTAAAAATCATAAAAAACTGGAGGATAAGAAATTATATGTGGTTTTAGAGATAAATATCATATAATTTACCCTAATGTAAACTTAGTTATAAAAATCTCGAATTGAAATTGAGATTGAAAAGAAACCCTATCCTTTTACTACGACTTCCATGAAAGTGAATAAAACTACTATATAATAAAAATTACCATCCTATTAACTAATTTCATAACATTATTATTATCTATTACTATTTATTATTTTTTAATTATAATCATCCATTAAATGTATATTATTTTGTTAATGGTCATTTTCATCATTAGATGTTTGTAATTATGGTTATTTTGTGCATGTTTCGTAATAGTGATGTCATACCTCATTTTATGATACAATGTTTATCATTATCATATTATTTAAGGTAGTGGAATATTTGGGTTATAATTTTATATATATCCCCATGTTCATGGAAATTATGTGTGTAGTTTGCAATAATATAATCCATGATGAACGATATTCAAGCAATTTATCGATGACCACTAGTTACTTTACTATGAACGATTATTTTTATAAAATCCTTCTAGAATCATATTCATGACATATATTACTACTTGATATCATATATTACTAGTATTAATTTCTTGATACTTATTAATGGTGAAAATGTGTATGTTAGTATAACATACTTCATGTAGGTGGTTGAACTCACCCAAAAAAGAACGAGTTATGCTAGTGAATGAGTATTATTTTAGATTTATATAATAGAAGTATAATCTTTGAAGAATAATAGTTATTTTAATAAAAAAAATTAAACTAAATTATAAAATTTATAGTTTTTAGATAATAAGGTAACTGAAAAATTAAATGAATAAATTAGATACGTGATAAATTCACTTCTTCTTAACATAGGTCCCTTTAAAATAAAGAATATATACTTCCTTCATCAAACTAGAAGCTTTAAAACATATTATAAGGATTTAGTATATATAAAAGTTTAAGGGATTGAAGATATTTTCTATGGAATATATCATTTTTAAGGGGTATAATAGAGTTTCTTTTATGGGTGAAAACAAGGGACATTTCATTGGAAAATTAAGTTAGGTAAAGGGAAAAGATGGAATTAAAAGGTAATTAGGAGATGTAGGTGAATAAATATTGGTGATAAATTTATAATTGAATCTTAAAAATAAAAAAGGACTTATATAATTCATAAATATTATTTTAATTAAATAAAAATTCCAACATTTTTATTTACCACTTTTTACCCCGTTTTGCCTTTATTTTTTATACCATGGTAATTATTTTTTTACCAAAAATAATTAATGAACTCTATTACCCAACATAAACCTTATAATTCCAAATTTTTACATAATTTAATCTAATCCTATTTATAAATATGGGAAATTTATATTTTAAATGAAAAAATAATAAGATGGAAAAACGTTTTTATAGAAAAATGTCATTTAAAACATTAAGTGTTCATAATATTATTTAATAGAAATTACTAATTATATGAGTGATAATATATTTATTTATTCATTAAAAAATTAAATTATATTTATCATTAAAAGTGATCAATTAAATTTATTAATAAAAAATACAAAATACATAAAAAACTGTTATATGGAAAATATCCTTTTTTAAATTAAGTAAGTTGTTGAATCCAAATAGGTAATGTCAATTACCATTCCTACAAGAATTATTTTGGATTTATTATATGGATAGGTAGAGATATCCAACTCCATATCGTCTAATATCCTTGATCTATCCATCTTCAGAATGTTTTTGGTTTGAAGGTTCAAAGGTTTAGGGTTTGAAGGATTTGCGGGAGGGTTTTGAGAGAGGGTGTGCTCTATTAGCTGATATGAAGCGTGAGAGAGGATAATAAGAGAAAAATAATGAAAATGGTTTTATCTCACCTATTGAGATGATACTCATTACTTTAAAAATGTTTTATTTTATTATATTCTCAAAAAATAAAATTAATGTTACATTTTCCAAAAAATAAATTAAATAAATAATTATTTGCACAGTTTTAAAGTCAATTAAAGAAAAACTAAACTAGCACTTAAAAAAATTAATATAAATTTAATATTTACTTGAAATTAAATAATCCTAAATCCCCCTTAATAAAATCAAAACTTTCATTGGGAATTGGTTTAGTGGAAATATCAGCTAATTGATATTCGATATTAATAAATTCGAAATATATGTCCTTTTTAAAGACATGATCTCTTGGAAAATGATGCCTTATATCAATATTCTTATTCATCAAGTGATTTATAGGATTATTTTAAATATTTATATCACTAGTATTATCAAATAATATAGTTATACTATTAAACCTTAGTCCAATTTCTAGTAGAGTGTTTTTCATCCACAACACTTGTGCACAAAAACTACCTGTGAATACATATTTTTCCTCGGCTGTTGACAGAGCAATTGAGTGTTGTTTCTTACTTGACCGTGATACTAAATATTTTCCTAAAAAGTGATAGGTTCCATATGTTATTTTTTAATAAAATCTACATCCACCAAAACTAACATCTGAATATGAAAATGAATTAAAATAAGAAGTTTTGGGGTAAATAAGAGATTGGAAAAAAGTTCCTTTTATATATCTAAAAATTATTTTAACAACATTAATATGGGATTCATTAGTATTTGGTTGAAATCTTACACAAAGACATACTGAATACAATATGTCCTGATAGAATTAAGATACAATAAACTACCAATCATACCTCTATATAACTTGTTGTCCACTGGTTTTCCAGCTTCATCCAAATCATGTTTTACATTAATACACATAGGAGCTGTACAGGGTTTACAGTTTTCAATTCAAAACTTTTTTTAGTAAATAAATAATGTATTTTATTTTATTTAAAACATTTATAAAATCATTTTGATAAATTTGAAGTCCTAAAAATAAATTCAATTCTCATATTATAATCATTTCAAATTATTTTTTCATTAGATTTGAGAAACCATTAAATTTTTTTTTATTATTTGAACAAAAAATTACCTCATAAACATATATCTGAACTAATAAAATATTAGAAAAAACAATTTTCTTAAAATGTTTTGGGTCTTCCAGACCAACAGTAAAATCATTTTTCAAAATAAAAGAACTTAATATTTCATACCAAGCTCTATGTGCTTGTTTAAGGCTATAAAGAGCTTTAGTAAGTTTAAAAATTGAATCTAGTTTTTACGAATTTGTAGAGACTCAATCTTGGCGTACATGGACAATACATAATTTTTTTATGAAAACTAAAATACATGACACAAATAGATTCCCAAAGACCGTGTTAGTTAAATGTCTTTCGAAACTCAGAACATAATCTTCTAATCAGGGTGAAAGATCTTCAACATCTCCCATAAAGATCTTCCCCTTTTGTTTTATTACCTAAAACCTGTCTTTATATCCTGGGGAAAATAAAACATAAAAAGGGTGAGCTCAAATGCTCAGTAAGGGTAAACATGAAGAACTTAAAAACAATCCATAAACATTTGAACGTAAAAACTTGAACATAAAACATCAAAATACTGAGCAATGACATAAATCTTGGCAGTACATAAGGCATAAATCATATAGGAACATTAATAATGATAAAATGGAAAGGGAATAAAACATGGAATTGTGGAAACCATTAAGCACATGATATGATTTCCATAGTAGCCAAGGCATTGCTTCCAACACCATCATAGTGGACAAAGTCCATTACTGAACCAAGTTCACTCCTCGTTCCAGTGCCGTATCAATGAACTTGATCAACTTGCCGTTCTAGCCATGTCTATCTCATTTGATATAAATTTTTACCAAATTCATTGGAGGGATATATAGGTCCCACCCATCTCATAATGAAACCATTCTTATGTGTGACACAAAATCATAAATCATACATCATAGCATAACACATGTAATAGAATGGGATTCTTAAACATCATGCCATCATAACATAATCCATATAAAAAAATGGATATCATTTCATCATAAGAAAAATCAAACCATGTAAATAATAGAGACATTAAACTTGAAACATAAACATACTAAATAATTTCATCTTAGATGGAAAATAGTTTTGATAAAACACTTGAAATGAATTCTTTAGGAAAATAACCTTTCTTCTTCAAAATCATTTTGTTTTCTCAGAATGCCATGAAATTTTAAAAGAAAATGATTTTTTGAAAATAATAATGAAATATTCAATAATAATACTCATAGAAATAAGGGGTTATGAAACCGTAAAAATCCTTTCATGCCGTATAAGTTTAAAAAAATAGTCTCCTCGTACTTTTTCCAGAAAAGTCAAAAAGTTCCTCGTATGGTAAAAAGAAAGATTCCTTCCATAACTTGTGGTAAAAGTAAAAAAGGGTAAAAATGACTTTAATCATACATGGAAGATTAGAAAACATTTTATGAAATCATTTTGAGAAAACATGGACATAGATGATAAACAACACCCCCAGTAAATATTTAGGAATAAATAATCTCGGATAAGAACGAGATTGGAATAATTATCCCTTACCATATGTCCAATGTCATCCGTATGTGTCTCAAACTCTTATATAGTGGGTTTAAACATATTATTTACTTGTAACAGAACCATAATAATATTTATGATATCATATATGATTCAATTATGACTTTATATTACCCGTTCATTTGTCAATTCCATGTTAAAGTAGAGTTTTGGGTAAAATTGTTTCATTTATGATACATGTTTTGACTTGTAATTATTCATATGATTACTTAGATCATGATTAAATATTTCCAGAATTTAAAACATTATTTATATATAATATATATTCATTATATAAATATATATAATTGATCGATAAATGGAATGAAATACATCGTTCCTGGACACGGTTGGTCGTACGTACGCATGAACGCTGTTTTCATATCCTTATTGAATTGAATGGAGTAAGTAGATGACATAAATATATATATATATATACATAAATCCAGTAGCATTATTATGTCATATATTTCATTATTATTCATTATATATACTTTATAATAATTATAGAATGGTTAACATGGTGAATGAATCTCATCGCGTCGTGGAGACTATAATCCGTACGTACGCACGAGCGATGATATCATTCTCATAATTATGGAATGGAATTGGAGTGGATGATATATTATATAATAATTAGTATAATGTTATAATAATCATATATAGTTACTATTTCCACCATTATACCCATCCAAGTAAAGTGGTGTTGGAAAAACAGATTACACCACGGCGTGGTGACGGTAAACCGTACGTACACACGCGCAGTGATTTCCTTTTTCATTGGATGGATAGAAAGTGAACTAGGGTTGTTTCATATTTATAATAACATGTCAGTATATGAGTGATACTGATGTTATTATTTTATAATGAAACAAATAAAGAAGAGGAAGTAGAATAAGAAATAAATTTGAAAGAATCGGTAAAGGATATTACCTCTTCCTCGACACGCATCTTCTTAACCTCCTATTAGGGAACTAAAGTTGGTCTTTGAAGAAGACCAGGACCTATAGTATGTTTCTAGGGAATTTTATAAGAGAAATAGACCAGTTTTGGCTGATCTAGAAGGCTCAAAATGTTGTGAAGATCAGAGGGACGAGGTGCCCTTTTATAAGGGAGGAGAGGGGCACTTTTGGAAACCTCAAAAATATTAATTTATAATAAATTCAAACCCCACATAAAAACCTATAAAAATCAATCAATTATAATATGTGATGAGATAGGTTTGTAATATTATCAACCAATAAAATTTAGACATGTTGGGAATTTATTTTTAAACTTATCATCTGGATTTATCCTCATTTAATCCATTTAATTTTATTTGTGATAATAATATTATAAATTTTAAATTGTTATAAATAATTACTTATGTCTTCTTAATTTTCCATAATTGGATATATTATGAAATTGTTTACCATATAAATTTAAATTTATCATTTTTAAACATTTTTGTGATTTTTAAACAATTTTATAATATGTTATTTTTATAAAATGACAATAGTGTCAATTTTGATACTATTCATTTATTTGCATTTAAATAAAATCCACACAGAGAATATATTCGAACCAAAATATTTAATAGATTAATTACATGTCATATGTGTCTACAAAATTAGTGGAGCACATTAAATAGTTTATATAATATTTATTTTAATATTTTTAAAACCATTTATTTGACAATTCAATCAATAAAATAATTTCTACATCACTATTATGTCATCATTAATGATAATTATTTAATCTTTAAAAATTCTAAATAAATAATCATGATGTTTATAATTTTATAATATATTTTTATGCTATTTATATTCGATGTTTTATTAATTTTATCACTAAATTAAAATTATTACACTTATAATATATAAGAGAGTGACATGTTGTCACTTTCTTTGGTTTTAATAATAATTATATCATTCTCATGGTCAAAAGTCCATGAAATGAATCTATTCCGACTCATAGTTGATATGGGTCTACTTTTATTCATCCAATAGAATTTTTCCAGGTGTTAGGGTAATTTTATAATATTATTGTTACCCTTAATTGACCGATTTACCTTTTATTGTGGTAAATAAAATTTACCGTAGTTACTATTCATAATGCCCAAAAATAAAAAGTAGAATATTAACATAATTTGGACCTAATGATTCTATATATGGAATCCATTTTTCGAAATTCAAGACACATAAGATGCCGTAATTAATTTAAAATTAATACCATTGTCGAAAAAAGAACAGGTTTGTTATTTAAAATATTGCAAAAGAATGAAATGTTTTTACCTATGAATTCAATGTAAAATTAATGATAATGACATAAATTATATTAAATTGTAAAAATATATTCTATTTATAATTTAAAACCATTCAATATTATAATTTAACCATATAAATCATCTTGATGAAAAAAGTTGTTTTTAATTAAAATTTAGTGTATTTTTACTGTTCATCAAAATTTGAACGTTATCAGAAAAATATCAAAACATTATCCAACATAAATTTTTATATCCAGATTCATAAGAAGAATTTTATTTTGTAAAATTGAACTTATAAAATTGTTAAAAATTAGATTTAAAATGGGTGCACCATCAAAAGTCGGGAGAACTGCATTTTTTGAAAAAAACTTATTTTACCCAAAACATTTATTTTATTCTCATACCATGATCTAGAAAATATGTAAGATGAATGATAATGTTATAAAATTCAAAATTTAGTTAATAATATTCATAATGGCTATTACATAGTAATATTATAATAATATATCGTTTAGTAAAACTCGGTATTGCGTACAATACACGCTATCGAGGAAGGTTGCTCTTCCGTGTAATGCAAGCCAAGTCAGTGTTTTGTGTAGGGAAATATTCCTTTGGTGTTGCATATCAAAATATAGTTCAATTATACTTTGATAAAATCTATACTTGGTGTTGTGTAAAATGAATTTTATTCAAAAGAACTTGAAATTATGTGCAACACAAGACAAGATTAGTGTTACATATACTACTAGCTAATAGGGTGTTGCATATAGTGCAAGATAATCTTGTTGAAGCATACAAAAAAAGAAATAAAAGAAATTAAAAACAATACTTCTCATAAAATCTCGGGGTGTTACATTCTATCCCCCTTAAAATGAATTTCTACCTCAAAATTTGTCGGGGTTATAAATGGTTTTCTACTTGAAATTGTCTTTCATAGAAACCTACATCCTAAAAAGGAATACTAAAATATCATTTTTAAAAGGAAAATTAGAAACATAACAGATACCCAAAGTAACTCAGCATGGGGTTTCCCCATAGGATAACATAGGTGAAAACATGGATGTTGAAGAGAAATATATCCATCATGTTTTGATGGAGAGTGGTAGAGGACGTGGCTATGAAAAAGCTAACAATCATAAAGCCTTAAATTTGTGATGATCTAAGGTACCATTTGATTCATAGAGTATGAGAGTACTAGGACAAAATTTTTGGTTTTCAAGATTATTTCCCTAAAGTTGATGAATTTTTACATAAGGAGAAATACTTACTTGATTTTAGTGTAATATCATCGTTGGTCATTCCATGAACAATTTCTACTTCATATCTTATTTAAAGAAATTAAGTTGAATTTTTCATTCTTGATGTATTAGCAGATCATGTTATAGAATGATAATTCATTCCATCTGGCTCAAAAATAAGGTTAGAAAAAGTTATTAAATATACATAAGTCCATATAGGGTGAGATTAATCATATATGGTTCCAAAAATGAACGTATACTTCATCTATCATACCTATTAATAAAATAAAACTAATTTCTACTAACCAAGGACTTCCTGTAGGCCAATGGTAGGCGATAAAGGCTTGTTGCACTTTAGTTGTGGGTTCGATTCCCACAACCTTATCTGACGTGATGGGTTGTCACCCATCCAACATATTGTCCTTTTTCTAAAACTATACTATTATAACATTCTAGAAAAATGTTTTATCCTTATACAATACCATCAGATGTCCAACTCAATCCATTCCAAACATTAGTCTTATTGAAAATACTTCAGTCCAATCTCATAGTATAATGAAAACTATTTCTAGAAAGGTCATCTACCAATCATTGAATACCATCATTTATCCCCCATATATCTTACGATATATCTTGTTGATCGCATTCCAAACATGTGAATACATTAATCATGTATTCTCTTGAAACATGAATTACCATAGGACCTTGGTGAAAATATGAATGCTGAGAAAATTTAACTCTTTCCGCATACCAAAATCCCAAAAATTATATATACTCAAATAATGATATCACTTTGTCCTTATATCAATCATGAGCCCATTAATACTATAAAAAATATTATTTTCTTCTTATCCCTTCATTATGCACATATCATCTGCTTTCCAAAAAAATTTCAATCACTTTTCATGGTTACTAGTACCATATCATTATTAAAAACCATAATAAACAAATACATAGATCTTCCAATATTCCATGATACTATAAATTAGATTCCACAACATTATTTTGGAATCCCATTACATAAACACTTAATCATTCCACCACATAATTCTCATAATAAACATCACCAATAGTGATCACATTTGACTTCCCTTTGTCCTTTTCCTTAAGAGGTTGTTGATTTCAATCATCATTAACCCTTGGATTAGTGCATTGGTTAGAATAATGCCCCATTTTCTTGCACTTGTATCATTGATGTTTTGGTGGTTCATTTTCTGTAGTATTTTCTCTATTCACATCATTAGCTACCCTTTTCCCATTACTTCAGCACTCAGCTGCTTGAAGAAAATATTTTCCACACTAAAAAAATTTTCTAGTCCCTTTAATACAATCTCCACCATGCTTCTTTCCACACATTGATAATAAAGAAACGTTCGTTTTCTTTTCACCATTGTTTTTAGATTTTTCCTTGAACTCCATCTTTTGTTTCTTATCAAAACCATGTGATGGATATGTAACATCAAATTCCAGTTCTACCTTGATAGCACAATGCAAAATTTCTTCATAGCTACTGAAGTATTTTATAGATAATGCCCTTCGAAGACTTGGTTTTAAGACACTGAATAATCGATCAACTTTACTTTCTAATTGGATGAAAAATCCATATTCATACCTTGTAAGCCTTGTAAAATTCTCCTCGTATATACCAACAGATTCATCATCTCATTACTTAAGCTCAAGGAACTACTTTTCCATCTTTGTTCAAAGAATACGAGGGAAGTACTTATTGAAAAACAAGTTCTTGAACTCATCCCATTCCATGGATTAAATTTCATCTTGGGGCCTTGTATTCTTAATTAGAGTCCACCACGAGTCTGCTTCACCTTCTAACCGGTAAACAGCCAAAATGACTTTTTCATGCTCTGAATAGCGATGTATGGAAAATATCTTTTCAATGGTATTGATCTATTGTTCAGTAACAAGTGGATCAGAAGACCAACTGAAGGAATGTGGACGTTTCCTCATGAAGGACTCAATTGAATATTGTTCCCTTCTCTGCTCATTTGGAAGCCCAGAATGATTCATAGCTTGTGTAAGTATAGGAATAAGAATTTTCACTCCATCTCACATAACATTAGTTTTTTCAGGAGGATAATCATTTCATTTTACATTTCATTGATCAACACGTTTATTTCTGGTTCTATCCATCGTCTAAAACCCAAAAAGAATAGTGTGAGAGGAAAAACTCATGCTAGGAAAACAACATAAGAAAGGGGGAGTAACTTCGAGATCAAAAATCTTAGGTTAAATTCTAAGATATTTACCATAATTCTAGTACTATAACCTATACTTAAACATAACCTTAGGTACATCCCTATACATACCTTAGAAATATCTCTAGGGTCTCACTAAATTTTTCGCATTCTAGTTTCCCAAGGTTAACTAAACCTTTTCTCTAATAACAACTGTAGAGGCTTAATCTTGACATACATGGAAATTACATTAGTTTTTCGGAATACTAAAATACATGAAACCAAGAGACACCCAAAGACCGTGTTAGTTTAGTGTCTTTGGAAACTCGGAACATAATTTTCTAATCATGGTGAAAGATCTTCAACATCTCCCATAAAGATCTTCCCCATTTGTTTTATTACCAAAAACCTTTCTTTATATCTTGGGGAAAAGAAAACATAAGAAGGGTGAACACAAATTCTCATTAAGGGTAAACATAGAGAACTTAAAAACAATCCATAAACTTTTGAACGTAAAAACATGAACATAAAACATCAAAATCTTGATCAATGACATAAATCTTGGGAGTACATAAGGCATAGATCATAAAGGAACATTAATCATGATAAAATTAAATGGGAATAAAACATTGAATTGTGGCAACCATTAAGCACCTGATATGATTTACATAGTAGCCAATGCATTGCTTCTAAGACGATCATAGTGGAAAAAATCCATTTCTGAACCGAGTTCACACCTCGTTCCAGTCCTATATCACTGAACAAGATTAACTTTCCATTCCAGCTATGTCTATATCATGAGATATAAATCTTTTCCCAATGCATTGGAGGGAGATATAGGTCCCACCCACCTCATAATGAAACCATTCTTACGTGTGACAAAAAATCATAAATCATACATTATAGCATAACCCATGTAATAGAATGAGAATCATAAACATCATGTCATCATAACATAATCCATATAAAACAAATGGATATCATTTAATCATAAGAAAAATCAAACCATGTAAATAATAGAGAAATTATACTTGAAACATAAATATACTAAATAATGTCATCTTAGATGGAAAATAGTTTGGATAAAACACTTGAAATGAATTCTTGAGGAAAATATATTTTCTTCTTCAAAATCATTTTATTTTCTCAAAATACCATGAAATTTTAAAAGAAAATGATTTTGTTGAAAATAATCATGAAATATTTCATAGTAATATTCATGTAAATAAGGTGTTATGAAACCGTAAAAATCCGTTCATGCTGTATAAGTAAAAAAAATAGTCTCCTCGTACTTTTGGCAGAAAAGTCAAAAAGTTCCTCGTATAGTAAAAAGAAAGATTCCTTCCATACCTTGTGGTAAAAGTAATAAAAGGGTAAAATGACTTTAATCATATATGGAATAATAGAAAACATTTTAGGAATTTTTTTTGATAAAACATAGACATGGATGATAAACATAACCCCAGTAAATACTTACGAATAAACAATCTCGGAGAAGAACGAGATTCGAATAATTATCCCTTACCCTATGTCCAATTTCATCCTTATGTGTCCGAACCTCCTGTATAGTGGTTTTAAACATATTATTAACTTGAAACAGAACCATAATAATATTTTTGATATCATATATGATTCACTTACGACTTTATATTACCCATTCATTTTCCAATTCCATGTTAAAGCAGCGTTTTGGGTAAAATTGTTTCATTTATCATACATGTTTTGACTTGTAATTATTCATATGATTACTTAGGTCAGGATTACATATTTCCATAATGTAAAAAATTATTTATATATAATATATATTCATCATATAAATATAAATAATTTATCGATAAATGGATTGAGATACACCGTTCATGGAGACGGTAGGTCATACGTACGCATGAACGTTTTTTTCATTTCCTTATTGAATTGAATGGATGTAATTAGATGACTTATATATATACACATAAATACAATAGCATTATTAATCCATATATTTTATTATTATTAATTATATGTACTTTATAATCATTCTTGAATGGTTAACATTGAGAATGAATCTCATCGCGTCGTGGAGACGGTAATCCGTACGTACGCACGAGCGATGATATCGTTACCATGATTATTGAATGGAATTGGATTGGATGATATAATATCTCATAATTAGTATCATGTTATAATAATCATATATAGTAATTATTTCCACCATTATACCCATCCAAGTAATGTGGTGTTTGAAAAACAGATTACACCACGACATGGAGACGGTAAGTCGTACGTACGCACACGTGGTGATTTCATTTTTTGTAGGATGAATAGGAGTTGAAATATAGTAGTTTCATATTTATAATAACATATCAGTATATGAGTGATACTGATGTTATTACTTTATGATGAAACACATAAATAAGAGGAATTTGAAGAAGAAATAAATTTGACTGAATCATTAAAGGATATTACCTCATCCTCGACGCGCCTCTTCTTAACCTCCTCTTAGGGCACTAACGTTGGCCTTTGAAGAAGACCAAGACCTATAGTATGTTTCTAGGGAAGTGGAGAAGAGAAATGGACAGGGTTTGGCCTAGCTTGAAGGCTCAAAATGTTGTGAATAGGATAGGGAGGTGGTGCCCTTTTATAAGGGAGGAGAGGGGAACTTTTGGAAACCTCAATAATATTAATTTCTAATAAATTCAAACCCCACTTAAAAACTTAAAAAAATGACTCAATTATAATATGAGATGATATAGGGTTGTAAGATCATCAACCAATAAAATTTTGACATTTTGGGAATTTATTTTGAACCTTATCAACTTGATTTATCCTTATTTAATCTATTTAATTTTATTTGTGATAATAATATTCTAAATTTTAAATTGTTATAAATAATTACTTATGTGTTGTGAATTGTCCATAATTGGATATATTATGATATTTTAGACCATATAAATTTTAAATTATAATTTTTAAAGTTTTTTGTGATTTTTAAACATTTTTATAATATGTTATTTTTATAAAATGACAATAGTGTCAATTTTGACACTATTTATTTATTTGCATTTAAATAAAATCCACACAGAGAATATATTCAAACAAAAATATTTAATAGATTAATAAAATGTCATATATGTCTAGAAAATTCGTGGAGCTCATTAAATGGTTCATATAATATTTATTTTAATATTTTTAAAACCATTTATTTGATAATTCAATCAATAAAATAATTTCTACATCACTATTTTGTAAACATTAATGATAATTATTTAATACCTAAATATTTTAAATAAATTCTCATGATGTAGATAATTTTATTACCTTTTTTAGACTATTTATTTTCGATGTTTTATGAATTTTATCAGTAAATTAAAATTATTACACTTATAATATATAAGAGAGTGACATGTTGTCAATTTCTTTGGTTTTAATAATAATTATATCATTTTCTTGGTAAAAAGTCCATGAAATGAATCTATTCAGACCCTTAGGTGATATGGGTATACTTTTATTCATCCAATAGAATTTTGGCAGGTCTTAGGGCAATTTTATAATATTATTGTTACCCTTAATTGCCTGATTTACCTTTAACTTTGGTAAATAAAATTTACTGTAGTTACTATTCATAATGCCCAAAAATAGAAAGCAGACTATTAACATAAATTTTCCCTACTGATTCCAAATTTGGAATAAATTTTTTCAAATTCAATACAAAAAATATGTAGAAATTAATTTTAAATTAATCCCATTGTCGAAAAAATGGGTTTTTATTTAAAACATTTCCAAAGATTGATTTTTTTACTATGAATTCAATGTAAAATTAATGATAATGGCATACATTATATTAAATGGTAAAAATATATTATATTAATAAATTAATATAATTCAATATTATAATTTAAACATATAAATTATCTTAATGAAAAAAGTAGTTTTTAATTAAAATTTAGCGTATTTTTACTATTCATCAAAATATGAACGTTATCAGAAAAATATAAAAAGATTATCCAATGTAAATTTTTATATCCCCATTCACAATAAGATGTTTATTTTTTAAAATTTAACTTATCAACTTTTTGAAAATTATATTTAAAATGGGTGTGCCATCAAAAGGCGTCAAAACTGCATTTTTTGAAAAATACTTATTTTTCCCGAAATATTTATTTTGTTCACATACGATGATCAAGAAAATGCATAAGATGTATGATAATGTTATAAAATTCAAAATGTAGTTAATACTATTCATAACGACAAGTTCATAATAATATTATAATATTATATCGTTTAGTGAAACTCGGTATTGTGTACAACACACGCTATCAAGTAAGGTCACTCTTGTGTGTAATACAAGCCAAGTCAGGGTTGCATGTAGGGAAATCATACTTTGGTGTTGCATATCAAAATATTGTTCAGTTATACATTGATAAATATCTATATATGGTGTTGTGTAAAATTAATTTTATTCAAAAGAACTTGAAATTGTGTGAAACACAAGCCAAGAATAGTGTTGCGTATACTATAAGCTAATACGGTGTTGCGTGTAGCGCAAGATAATATTGGTGAAGCTTACAACAAAATACATCAAATAAATTAAAAAGAATACTTCTCATAAAATCTCGGGGCGTTACATAATTTTTAAAACCAGGAGTTTATTCAACATAGACTTCTTCCATTAAATAACCATTTTAAAAGGAAGATTTTACATCCATCTGATATAATTTAATATTCATATGAGATTCATTGGCTAAAAAAATTCTAATGAATTCTCATATAGCTACAGGGGAAATGGCTTCATCATAATCAATACCTTTTTCCTAATTGTATCCTTTAGCTACTAATCTAGATTTTTTTCTAGTTATTATTCGTTGATCATTCTGTTTGTTTCTAAAGACCCATTTAGTTCCTATAACTGGATAATTTAAAGTTTTTTCAACCAGCTTCCAAAATTCATTCCTCTTAAACTGGTATAGCTTTTCCTACATTGCTAAAGTCCAACTTTTATCTTCTAAGGATTCTTCTATAAACATAGATTCTAATTGATACAGAAGGGCATGTAATTATTTTAGATTTCCTACACTTGTTCTAGTTCTAATTCCTATGTCTAGGTATCCTATAACAATTTCTAAGGGACCATTCTTTTAGATTCTAGTCTATCCGGGTAAGACACAAATTTGTTAAGTAGTTTCATGTTCTTATGAGCTGGACTGAGTATTATTATTTTCAAAATCATCTTTCATGTTTTCTAGTCTCATGTTATCATTAGGGTCAGTAATTTCATCAATTTGATCTTTCTCTTTATTGAAAGGGTCAGTTTAGTCAAACTTCACATGAACTTATTCTTCAACAATCATTGAATATTTATTGAATACTATATTAGCATTAGAAGTAGAAGAATATCCTAAAAATATTCCTTCTTCATATTTTGGATCAAACTTACCAAGATTATCTTTGGTGTTTAGGATATACACTTTGCATCCAAAAAACATTAAAGTAATTTACTTTTGCCTTTATTTTATTCCAATGTTCATAGGGTTTATTTTTTAAAATTGTTTTAATTAATAATTTATTCATTATATATAAGGTTGGGCTTACAAATTCTTCCCATAAGTAGGTAGGAATATTTTTTTCATTTATCATAGTCCTAGACATTTGTTGAATAGTTATATTTCTTCTTTAAACAATTCCATTTTGCTGAGGTGTTCTTGGTGCAGAGTAGGTGTGTTTAATAACTAGATTTGAGCAAAATTAATTGAATTCATAATTCTCAAATTCTCCACCACGATCAATTCTTAATGAAATTATTTTATGACCTTTTTCGTTTTGAATAATTTTGAAAAAACTTTCAAAAATAGTGAACACTTCACTTTTGAGTTTTATAAAATAAACCCATGTAAATATTGAATAATCATAAACTACAACATATACATATAATTTAATAGGAAAACTATCTATTCTATATAGTCCAAAAAAATCGATATGGATAAGTTCTAATGGTTTAGATGTAGAAATTTTGTTAATTGATTTGAAGGAAGACTACTGTTGTTTTCCAATATGACATGCATCACAGAATCTATCACTATCAAATTTAAGAGTAGGAAAATCATAAATTAATTGATTCATAGATAATTTATATAAATCATATATATTACAATGACCAAGTCTTCTATGCCAAATCCATGACTCATTTTCCTCATCAGTCAAGTAATTCAATTTCTATCTGCATAAGGAATTTAAACCTAATGTATTAACATTATCAGTTCTAGGTGTTTTAAATTTAAGCATATCATCTTTAAATACAAAACAATAATTTTTAAAGAAATCAACATAACATCAATTATCACAGAATTGATAAATAATTATCAGGTTGTGATTCTGCCCTTGTACATATAGTACCTTGTTGATTGAGATAATTTTTTGATCACCAACAGTTCCAAGCCCAATTATCTTTCCTTTGGAATTATCTCCAAAGGTAACAATACCTACATCTATTTGAGATAGTGTACTAAATTTTTCTGAGTTTCCACTCATATTCCTTGATCTCCCATTGTCCATGTACCATAGATCTTTTCTAGTTCTATGACTTGTTTCCTGAAAAATCAATTACTCAAGAGTTTGTTTTGTACCCACATCATCTTGGGTCCAAAAGTGCTATCTATTAGAGTTTTGGGAACCCTGGTCGTCTTTCTTTTTTCATAAATAAAAACATTTATTTCATATAATGCTTTTTAACTAGAATCCATTTTAATTCCACTTATCTGATGATTTATTAAGTAAATGTTTTTTGATATATGAACATTTGTTCCACAATAATTACAAGTTACACTTTTTGAGTTAGGAACAAAATAATTCTTATAAATCTTGGGTTTTTACCCTCACTTACTATAAATTTTTTTTCTTTTTTGATTATATTCTTTCCATGAATTTAATTCAAAATATTTTCTAATTTAGTAAAAAAGAGAGTAGCACTTTTGTTAGTTTCTAGTTCATCTTGTAAATCTTTGATCCTGATTTCATAATCAACATTGTTCATAGTTGATGAATTTAATTTTACATTCAACTCCTGATATTTTTTGAGTACAATGTATCTTTCTCCTAATACATCTTTGTGAATATTCTTTAAATATTTGTTCTTCTTTAGTAAGGAATCATATTTTTTCCCCAGCATCGAGCAACAGGCAGCCAACTTTTCATTTGAACAACTACCAGAATCAAAATTATAGGAATAATAGAATTGTAATTATTCTTCTTCATTAGACATAAAGCACAAGTTGTCTTTTAGATTATATCATTATTTTTATAAATCAGATTTTGAGGAGCTGTTGGAGTCTTTAGATACACTCCATATAGCCTTTATTTCTCTTTTCCCCTTTTGCTCAAAATCTTTCTTTTTCTGATATTTCATTCCTGGCCGTTTTATTTCTTCTTTCAATTGAGGACAATTAGGTCTGATGTGTCCCAATATTTTTAATTCATAGCATCAAACTTCTCTAGATTATTTATCATCCTTCTTGTAAGGTTTTCTAACCCCCTTTTTCTTTTTGTAGAACTTTCTGAACTTTCTGGATAATTGATCTAGTTCAATTTCATAATATGAGGAGTATGAATTCTTCTCCATTTTTTCTTGTTTTGACTTTCTTCTTTGGTTATGGGATGTCAATTTAAATTCAGTTTTTTCTCTTTGCACAATAACTTTATGATATTCATCTTATGATTTCATTTCAACTTCATACATCATCATAGTCACAAGTAATTCTTTCATTGTCAATTTTTTTACAGGAGCTGATTACCGAATTACAGCTAATATTCCATTCCATTTCATAGGTATTACTCTTTGTACTTTCAAGGATTGATCTGGTTGACAGATAAGATCACCCATGGATGTAACATTATTAACAATTTCGTTTAGCCTCACATTTATCTGTTTAATTGTATTTCCATAAAACATTTTGAAAGTATCAAATTTAAACTTCATTGTTGTATATATCATTTTTCTAACATTGTATATACCTTCGTATGATACTACAATAGTTTTCCACATGTTATAGGCTGTTGGGAATTGAAATACAGAGTTGAATTCATCTGGTCCAAGACCAAAAATAATAGCATTCATTGATTTTGAATTCTTATCATAATATTCTTCAATAGCTACATCCTATGTCTCTGGTTTCTTAGGAATCTTGAAAGGAGATAGGATTTTTAATAGATTTTGTATCCAAGATTCTTTAAACATATAATCATCCTTGAATTCCAGCATCCATAGTTTTCACCATTGAAATATAGAGAACACACCATTGACATTCTTTCTCTAGGATCAGTCATTTCTATATTATTTGTACAGATCTTATACTCTTCAGATTGCTATATATTTATCCAAAAATCTCACATTTGATACAAATTATTAGTTCAGAATGTACAAAGAAACACAAGGGGGGGGGGGGGGGGGGTGAATTTAGTATTTTCAAATTACCTCCACAACTCAAATTTTTGAATCCCTCTAAAAATTACAAAGATTTTCCTTGTTGTTCTTCTGTATGAAAAATTGCAACGAATATGCAGAAGTAAAGAACACCTCTTTTTATAGTGGTTTGAGGTACAAATATCCCCTCGTCCACTCCACCAATCACTCTCTCTAAGAGTTTGGTGATTTCACTATAACAAGTCCTCTTATCAGAAGACCTTCAATCCACAACTGAGTGCAGGTAGTTTACACCATTACAAATAAGACTAAAACAAATAAGTCTTATGGTTCTGTAACAAAGAACCAATATCCACAGCTTAGACCGAGCAGCTAATACTCCACCAAAACTGTGTACGAACAGTCAAAACTCCAATAAATAGGAATTGAATCGTAAAATAGTAAGGTTGATCTTAATAGTTGCAGCTGTACGCAATTGAAAATTGATGGATCTTCTTCTCCAGAGAGGAATTTCATTGAGAAAGAGTAGTCTGAAGAGATCCTTGTTTCACAATGATCTTCAATAAAATTTCAACTTCATGTAAGCAAAACAATGTTGAGACTGATCAGTACTTTGAATGCTTATCCACTTTTGCAGATGATCGATATTCGATAAACAATAATAGTAGCACTAAAAAAAATTATCTATATCCACAACTATTCACACATACATACATACTTAATTTTTCTCATCTCTGTAATGAATAAATAGAGTAGGTGACATCCTTTGATATTTCTAGATCCAAAATTCTTGTCTGATTAATCGCGAGAATTCAAATCTCAAATAGAACTTCCCTTAAGAATTGAAGCGGTTCTCTGAGAAAAATGGTTCTTCGAAACAGATCATATCATTCTTTAAATCATTCATTAACTCTGATTAAATCTTTCAAGCTGATTTGAATAAGCAATGCAACTTCACAGATCATTGCTATTGAGAACATAACGCATGGGTAAGCTACATAGCATAGGGTTCTTTTACCAACGTAGGGTTCACTAACCCTACTTTCATTTTCATAACGTTGGGATGTCACATAGTATTCCTCTTCCATACGTTCATCTATGTATCTTAGGGATGTCACGTATGGTTGAAGAACCATAATTTCTTATATTTCTTGAATATAAGGTTTATGAATAGTATTTCTAGATTCCAACCTAGGGTTGCAGATCCATTAGTTATCTTCTTAGCCTAGAATAGGGATAAGGATCCTTATGCACAGTGTTCACAGTACGTTTGAAATAGAAACTTTTCAACATAGCATAGGGATAATGATCCATACACGCACTGTTTACAGTAGAATAATGTAGGGATGGAAATAATGTTTCCAGAGTAAATCCCGTAATGTTAGAGTTCCATTATGTGAAAAAAATTCTAAAAACATTACTCATAAAAAATTAATTAGAAAAAACAAGGGTATTTGTGAGCATGAAAATCTTCATTGATTATAGAGTATTGTTGCGACAATACATGCCCAACACAAAAAAAATCCCACGCTTCATGTTATGAACAAAATAATATTCATGTTTAACATCCTTCAATCATAAGATATAAATAATTAACAATGCATCAAAGGGAGTTGTAAGACACCACTCATCATCATATATAAAAATATGTTCTTTTTAAAATTCATTTATAAACTTATCTTAATAAACCCATGAAAAGAGAATGGTATTCTAAAAAATTTCAAAAAAAACATAAAAGAATTTTAAAACCATTGGATTTCAAAAATACCATTTTAAATAATAAATAATTTCATAATGACATATATAGGGTTATAAAAACATCACTTCAATAAAGATAAACCATGGTGGGTAAATAGAAGCAAAAAATATGAAATGTTTCACAAAACAATTTTAAAACATTAAACTATTAAAATTAGTTTGTAAAGGGAAATATAATTTTTTTGAAAAACATATTATAAATAGTTTAAAATAAAATATAATCATAAATAAATAAAGGTTATAAAAATTAAATTTGTATTTTATGATAAAACTTTTATTTTGGGAAAGATAGAAAAACCTTTCGAACATTTTGAAACAATATTTTTGAAAACCAACACCACTTAAAAGATTGTAAAATTTTCAATCTAAAAATATGTAAATAAAAATTTATTTTTACCATATATATATGTGAATAAAATTATATATGATTTAGAATAAAAAAGCATATAAATTCCCTATAAAGATTTTAGAGATCTCAATTTTTAGAAGGAAGTTAAAAATTAATCATTACGGATTTCATAAAATTTAATTCAAAAAATTTCATGGATATTGGACATAAAATATAACATGTAATACCATTAATGAAGAATTAATTCATGATATAATATATCATATAGTCCGTATACACACCACTTAAATAAAAATAGATGCATAATACAAATGATGACTCAATAATGTGAAATTGATGAGAAAATCCATTACCTTGTTTCTTTTCCTAGTTTATCACACTTTAAAATACAATAAAATAATAATAAGAAAATTAATATCATATTTTATAACCTTACTCGCAAATATTACCCTTTTAGGATTCTTATCACATTAATCAGTTTTAGATTATTATAACCATCAAGTGTTAATAAACATAACTATTTTTCACATGTTGAATAATGTTTATTTCATTACCCTTCCATGGAAACCAAGTTCAAACTTAATATGTTCAAGATTCATTAATATATAACAGATATTGATTTATATATCTCTTATATCATTCCACAAGTTGAATCAGTGTTTCCTAATTTCAGTGAAATTTAGCGAACAAAAAAAACTTAATAATAAGTTAAATACTTAATTTAATATTTCCAGAACTATATAGAAATCATTATTTTATTATTATTTTATAATAATGTTAGTTTTCATGTTACCATATCAATCCATAATATATTTTTTATCATCATTCATGTAGGTTGTTAAACTGAACCAAACATGAACACACTTTAACTCGATTTTTGAGTATGGTTAAGGATGTATTTTTTTTTAAAATAATATAATTACAATAGAAGTTAATGATATTAGTTTTTTTATCCATAATTAAGTATTTTTTGGATAAATAATGAATAACTATAAGAAAAAATAAAAAATTATTCTTCATGGAGGTGGTAGTCCACACACACTTATGATTGACGTTTCTTTATTTCTCAACATGGATGAAAATTAATAACTAAGGGATGTAACATTCATATAAAAACATATCAGTATAATTATGATACTTAATAAACCATATTATTATATTCATAATATATTAGAGAGATTTTTATTAGGAAGAAAAACTTAATAAAGAGATAATACTTGAGTTGAAGACTTTGTTTTCCATGAAAGTTCACATGAAATTGAAGGGGTTAGAATAACTATGAGTGATAAGGGGATAATTTTTGTGTTAGAGGGTTATAAGGATATTAAAATATATTAGTTTAAATGATTAAATCACAGAATATGTTTGAATTTAAAGGTGTAAGTGATCCCATTTTATAAGAGAGAAAATAGGCACTTTTGGAATCACCCTTTATATTTTAACAATTCGATGACACTATTCTAGGGTCAATGAATAAAAAGTTTAAAAATAATAGATTTATTGTTATTTTTAGTTCTATAAATATTCAAAAAAAAATCATAAAATTATTTAAACATGTTATAGAGTTTTTACCGTTAGGTTTCTATATTTTACTCTATTATTTTTAAACTAGGTAACTATTTTTTAACAAACTAATTTTATTATCTATTAAATATATAAAATAAACCATATAATATAATTTTCGGGTTATGGACATAAATTTATAATATATTTAATCCAATTAAATTTTTAAATATTATAAAATTTACTTTTAAATTAAAACATATAATGTAAATAAAAAATATTTTAGTAGATAAAGGTAAATCAACCATTTTGATTTCTTAATACTATATAATACTGATTACCTAATATATGTGTGATAATATATTTATTTATATATTTATAAATAATATTATATTTATTATTTAATTTAGTTTAATTTAATTTATTTCATAGAAATTCATTTATATTAATAAATCATTAATTTTTAAAATAAATGTTTCACCATTATCGTGGTAACTAGCATCAATACTAGTAATCTAAATTTATACATAAAAATAAAATTGGAAATATTATATAGTATGAAAATTTTTATCTAAAATATAATAATAATTTTATAAAATTAACTTTATATGTCTATGGAAATTAATATTAACATTAGTGCACCATTAATATAAAAAACCAGTTTTTGATGAAGTATATTTTTAATAAAAAAGATTTATGAATAGGATATAATTATAAATTAAATTAATTAAAATAAATTTTAAATATTTATTATCATTAAAATATTATTTCTAAAAAAAATAAATCAAAAACATCATTTTATCATGTTATAATATATTATGAAAAATAGTCAAAAAATATTTTTCATTAGAATGATACATAAATTTTAAAATATTGACATTTGTTTCGGAATTAAACATAGTATTTTTAAATAATTTTTTATAATTTATAATATTTAATTTTATAGGAAGTGTTTTACAAAATTTCAAATTCATATAAAATTGACACTATTAGAAAAATTTTGTTTATTGATTATTCAGATAAAATCCATTTTATTAAGAAAGAACCTGAAAACAAATCCTAAGATAATTTTGTTATGAGGAATTAAAAAATTAATTTTACCTTTTCAAATTTAAATTATAAAATTATAAAATTTATTGTTTCAAAATAAAATATATAATATAAAAATTGATTTTATTGAAAAAAAAACTTTTTGATATTGACTCATATTAATTAATTATCTTATAAAAGTATTAAATATTAATTGTTTAACATAAAATTTTATATTATAGATTTGTTTGTAATTAATTATTAATATGCTGTGGTTTTTATATTTTTTATCACTTGACACCACTTATAGAACATTATATGTATTTTAAGGATTCAAAATCCCAGGTCATTGCATTATTCATAATTAAATAAACTTTATACTCACAATTTTAATTATCACTTCCCAATTAATAATATTTAAGGTTGCACATAGAGCCGTCTTAACTCAGGCTTTGATTTCTAAAAAATATTTAAACTTTAATAACTTGGTAAAGTATAAGAAACTCATCATTTCCTTCATAATAAACACATAATATTATGAGGTTTGTTCTTAACAATTGAGCTAAACATCCTCCATGATTAAGTAATTTGACTATTGTGGTAGAATTAGTTTTTCTATGAGATATTATAATAAACTTTAATTTATATACTCTCATATGTTGATATGAAATGTGATTCCCTTATTCCAATACATAACAACTATTTTCTAAGTATTAATAAATAATTTATTTTGAAAACCACTTTATAATTTATCTAGAGGGACGGTAACATGACTTACATGAATAAAAATACCATAAACATTGAATGTAATTCATATTATTCGGATTAAATAATTATAATAGGGGTTTTGTACTTTTATAGAAATAATTTGGGGAGAAATTACTTGACACAAGACATCTGAAAATTTGGAATAAAGAATATATATACATAGAACAACTTAATTATCATGGTCCACTTCAATGGAAGTGATATCATATATTCTTCCTTACTCCCTTAGTTTGTGAGGTTTCTAGGGATTGTTCTCTTTATGAGATTTTGGGATAGGGAATTGATTTGTATAATACCCAAAATATTTTCATTTCAAGCATTGACGTCTAGGTGGTGCCTTAGTTGGGGAATTATTTTCATCTATTACATTGTATGGTATCTTAATATCCTTATGAAAATAATTAATGTTGTGTCCAGTCTAACCATACTTAAAAAACATACTTTATATTTGGAGGACATTAACCATGTGTTTTCTCCCAAATTTCCGACATGTAGGTTGTTTTATTTTTTCCCATTGTGACTTATCATTAATTATTTCATGATATGGTACTTTAATTTTTCTTTATCTAGAATAATAATTCTCTATACTTTCTATTTCCACTTTCAGTACAAATCAAAGAACCAATTCATAGCTTCGAAAGTATCTTATGGATAATTCCTTTTGAAGAAAAATATTTAAGCCACAAAATAAACAATCTATTTTTCTCTTAGGGTTAGAGATAAAACTATAGGCATTCCTTTTAGTCCTTATGATGTTTTATTTATATGTGTTGATATATTCATGATACTTTTTCTTTAACTCTAAGAATTCTTTGTCTATCTTTGTGTGAAAAGCTTAAGGAAAATACCAGGTGTAGAATACTATATTAAAATCATGTCATCCTATAGAGTCTAATTTCTCATTTTTGGTTGTATTCTTAATAAATATGCACCATTGGTCAACCTCACCTTCCAAATAATAAATATATTGAACAAAAATCACACGTTCTTAGCACTGGAGAAAAAAATATATTTTCCATCACATTGATCCGTTTCACAATTATAAGTAGATTAGAAGATCCACTGAGGTGTGATAGATGTTATCACATGAAATAATTGATAATAGATTAACCCTATATTGATGAATTTCAAATCTCAATAAATTTATTATTATTAGTCATAAACCAAGAAAATATTTTTTTGAATGGTTTACACTACATTTTCCATCCAGTTTGGTTGATCATTGGAACATTAATTGAATTGTCCAATACATCCACTTTTAAATAATTTTCTTATTTATACCCCCGCATCATGAATTAGGGTGATGATCATATTTATTCTAGACCAACCCTTTTCAGGTTTATTAATCCTAGTTCATTTTTTCCACATTGGTATCCACATGAAGTATCTAGAAAGGGATATATTTCTATAGAAAACTATATAATAAGGACATTAAAAATATTTCAAGATATAATCCTATAATTAGATTCATTAAAAGGGTCTTTAGAAATGTTCTCTAAACTAATACTCGAAATTACTAAACTTATTTGCAAAAGAAAACTAAACCATGTTCCGATGTCAACTATAACGACCCAAGGTATAATATTTTAGGATATCATCCTATACTTAGTATAATGACAATGGTATTGACTAAGTTTCTATAAAATAATCCCCAAAATAATTAAATTAATATAAAAATAATAATTTTACCCTTCTCTCATATCAACTTTGCTACTAAAGATAAACATAACATAAATAATACATTAATCTCATGATTTGAATACTAAATCCCACAAATAGTATCATAACCCAAAGGACAAAAGGATTAGTGTCTTGGAGATTAGATATATAAAAATATTAATATATAATATTTTATATATAATTTAACTCTTCTGGACTCCCTTGTATTTATCCCACAAATTAACCTTATCTTCATAACCTTATGAAAGAAAAACATAATAAAGGGGTGAGATTAAAAAATCAGCTAAAGAAAATTATCAACATGTAACAAAGGGTTAAATAATAATCATATGAGAAAACATTAGAAGTTTAGGGATTTATTATTAAAAAGAACATGGAACAATATGATTTTTCTATTAATTATGATTGAAGGACACATAATATCAAATGGAAATAATATATACCATGAAAAAAGTGTGTTAAAAATTGAGACAGTAAACATTAGTCAAGAATAATAATAATAGGAATATAGAAATTTAAAATGTCATGTAACAATGAATTATAGAAAAAACATAAGCATATATAAATGATAACATTGTTCATAAACACAATTCTCATGCTTCTTTTTTGTGAGTAAACAAAATTCCCATGCTTCATGTTGTGAATAAACTAACTGATCACGCTTGATGTTATGAAAAATAATTCTCACAGTTCATGTTGTGGAAAAATAAAATTCTCCTGGTTCATATACATTAAGAATTATATATAAATCCTTAACCAATGAATTAGAGTGTGATATAGGACCCCACACATAATCATCCATACAAATGTTCTTTTTGAAAAAATAAATCATAAATTTATCTTAATGAACCCATGTAAAGATAATGAACATAGTCAAACATTCAAAAACAGAACATACTATGAAATTAATAAATCATATGATATAAAAAATACAATTTTATAGAATAAATATCATCCTAAAAAGATATATAAGGTGATCAAAACTCCACTTAATGAAAGATAAATCATGGAGAGTAAATTGAAGTAGAAATATTGTTTTCTTCTAAAAACCTTTTAAAAAATTAATTTTTTAAAACAATTTTTTGAAGGGAAATAAAATAATTTTGGAAAAATTATTATATAGACTTAAAAATAAAATATCTTTTTAATGAAAAAAAATTATCAAAGGAAAATATAGATAGGATGATAACATTTTTATTTTGTATAGGATGGAATAACCTTTTGATCAATTTGAAATAAACATTTTGAAAAAATACATGGTCATAATTATTTTAAAACATCAAATTTAAAATTACGTAAAGATAAATTGAATTTACCAAATATATCCATAGGGGAAAAAATGATGATGTATTTAGAATTAATGACCATACTAATTCCCCAGATGAATTATCTCATTTGAGAGATCATGATTTTTAGAAGGAAGTTGAATATAAAAACTTATGGGTTGTGTAAAATATAAATAAACACTTTTGAAGGAGAATGAACATGAATTTGGAAATATAATAACATGAATGAAGAATTAATTTATGTTATAGTATATCATATAGGAAATATACACACCGTTTAAATAAAAATAGGTGGCAATAAAAATATTATCTCAGTGAAGGGAAATTGAGATGAAAAAACATTACTATGTTTATTTTCTTATTTGATAACACTAAAACATCCTATAAAATAAATATAAATAATATAATTTTATATTCTTGAATATTAATCATAAATATTACCCATTTATAATCTTTTGTACATTTATTTGTTATATTTTATTATGACTATCAGGTTTTAATAACTTTCACTGCTTTTCACTTGTTTAATAATATTGATTTTATTAACCATCCTTTGAGACCAAGATAAAAATTAATATTTTTATGATTCTTTAATATTTATCTTATATTTTTTTAGAAAGCTTTTATATCATTATATAAATGGAATCAATGTAGGCTTATTTCTGTTATTTTTAATGAATTAAAAAGATACTTAATAATAACTTAAATATTTAATAAAATATTTCATGAACAATGTACCAATATTGATATACTAAATATATTATTATAAAATTATTATTCATTTTCCTAAATTCATACTTAATTTTTTTTTGTCATCATTCATGTTGGGGATTAAGCCGACCCAAAATTGAATTCTCTTTAACTCGATTGGTGAGTATGGTTAAGGAGGTTCTTTTTTGAAATAATTTCATTATAATAGAAGAATAATTCTATTATTTTGGTTTTTTATAATTTCGAAGAATAATTTAATTTTTTTATAAATAATATAAAACTATAATAAAAAATGATTTTTTGAGAAGGTAGTTCTTCGTGAACACACATGATTGTTGTTCCTTTATTTTTATAAGTGGATGGAAATGAATAAATTTGGTATGTACCATTAATATGAAAATATAAAAATATAATTTTTAAAATTAATTAATCATATTATAATGGTGACATGATATTAAGGAGTGTAATATTAAGAAGAAAAACTTAAGAAAGATATAATACTTACATTTTAGACTTGATTTTTCCTTGGTAGTTCCCTTAAAATTAAAGGGATAATGATAAATATGAGTCACCATGTCATGAACCAACTCGGGTTGACCATAAACCGGTCACCCGAGCCAGTCCGCAACAAGGCCCGAGAGGCATTCCCGATCCTCTCGGGCTAGAGACAAGCACTAGGGCATCACCAAAGAACAACATGGGATCAATTTCTCCCAATAAAAATAAATAGAGCAGTAGAAATAAAATAGAATAACGCAAAACAAATAAAGAGATCGAAAAAGTAGAACAACCGAAAAAAACTCACATGACTGTGGCCAAAACTCCTCGTGACTCTATGAGTCTCTCACGAGTCCACAACCAACTCTCACCCATGACGAGAAAGCTTGAGTCAAACCTCCAACAGAAACTGAAAACAGGAAAACACTATAGGCAAGAGTATTAAAACCCAGTAGGTGTTCCCAACAAACTACTCCCAATGCACTACCTGTAGATAAATATATTTAATAATTCAAGGTTTGATCTAATGTATATAAAATATTAATTTCCACACACACATTCATTTCTAAAACATGTAACAATCCATTTGCCTTTTTAATTTAAAATCAAGTTTAATGTTTCAAAGGAACAAGTGCATTGAATTTTAAAACATTTTTTTCGAACAATTTATAAATCCAAATTTTTATTTGTTAGTTAAAAGGAAAACCAAACACAACACACCCTAAGGGAAATGGAAAAATTGGCACACAGGGGACTGCAACCGAACTATACCTCTCAATCGTCTGCCACATATAAATAAACACTAAAGAAAACATGGGTCAAACCTAGGAGCTCGTGAACAATCCAGAACATACTATACATGTGACTCATCCTGAAGGCATGCCTACTCTCAACGATGTCATAACGCCCTAACGCCCGGTGTTTCCCTACATGGCCTAACCGAGGGGCCCAATCCCCTAGCAGAGTATAATCTGTACTAAGGGCTACTGGCCAGTGCGTAATATAAACTAGTACAACAATCGTTCTTAGAAGATTCACTTACTATGATAGGTTCCCATGTCAACATGTTTAATAAAAAGGAAAGGGGTGAGTAAAGAAAGTCAATCAAGTAGCACAAACATCACACATAAACCATGCAGTCAACGTACGCCAAAGATCACCCCTGAGTTACCCTGAAGAGAGTTTTTCGAAATAATTTATTTTATTATAGTTCCAAATGGGATTTCACCAATTTTAAAGAAAATTATCATTTATAAAGAGAACTAAAACACTGGTTCACGATTCAGAAGAAATCATTTATCAATAAAATAGAACTTCATTTGAAATTTTAAAGGCCAGACATGCATTCTTTCACTACGGGGTATCCGTTCATCAAGATAATATTTCAAGTCTCTTGTATAAAATAAATGGCTCTTTTTTACATCGAGTGATCATTTAAAAATTGATTATATAATACTATTTATTATTTATTAAAGTTAATAAAATATAAATAATTAATAAATTCTGAATTTAAAGGCGAGTGTAGTGGGGGACCTACCTCGTCTCGATGTCCAACCACAATGGAACGCCACGCCTGAAACGGGCGCACCATCATGTGCAAGCCAACGATCGCATAATTGTATAATTACCTCGCCAATGCACAGCAATAAACACAAGACAACTGAAAACCCATAACCATTTACTTAAAACAATCCAAACAAACAAACAGTACAAAAACCACCTCAACATACTTTCAAACGATAATTAATACCGTCAGTACTATTTACTAATCAAATTTAATATTTATAAAACAATTCCAAAGAGAAACCCATGACTTTACACCCGCAAAACCCTCTCTTAAATCCGATGCAAAAACAAAAAAACGAATTAGAAACACATTTCACACCATTAATACATTTTATAAAATCACATACTAAATTTATAAAAGACACTCAAGGAATATAATAAAGGAGAACACTTAAAATACAAACCATTTATCTTTAGAAAAACCAACTTCAAGCCAAAAGTCTATATGGAACCCATTTATAGAAAAATAACCATCGCATTAAATTCAGAATACATTTATAATAGCTAATTGGGCACTTGATGAAAACTTAATAAAACATTGTAAAACACATCATAAGAGTTTACACCTTAAAAACACTCATTTATATTATAGAAAGTTCACATAAAAAAACAAAATCATTACGAATACATTCACAGAATTTAAGACCTGCCACCCAAAAATCTCAAACCACATGCAATGGTCAACATGGCATTTTATGAAAACACTAGGAAATAAACAATTAACAGAACAATTTTTTTTCTTAATACTTGACAAGGTATACACATGTTCAAGATATTGAACCATTTCCTAAATAATGAATACTACATGCGAATGATAAAGGTACCATCTATGAAGCATGCAAGATACACACTTTTAAGAAAGCACTTCAGTTATTACAAAGCAGAACAAAAAAAAACATTCGCACACCATAATAACTTAATCTAAGGATCAAATATATTTCATTATCAACCAAAGAGGGTTCAAAAATCAAGAAACAGATGAATATTATACTTAAAGGGAATGTGAAATAGGAAACCTACCTCAAATGTCGAAAAGCCTCTCGAAACCACTGTAGAGATTCATTCACAGCTCAATAACACCTTTGCAGGTTAGGAACAACCCCTAATCATCAATTAGACCCAAGATTTTAGGATTTTAACAATAAGACTTCAAACCCTAACTGTGTAAGAACCTTAATACGAAAGGAGAAATAACATCAATACCGGAGGGGAAACTGTCGATGGATGAGGTTCGTGCCAGTGAGGTAGTGCGCATGAGGATTTGCACCGACATGACATGCCACTAGAGAGAGGAATGACAGAATAGGATTCATCGTCAGGGGGGTTGTTCTGGCTGGAGGGATGCCGATAGAGGAGGTTGGCCAGGAGAAGTCACACCGGTCGGTGGGTCAGTCGGACGATAGGTGCGGCGGTAGAGAGATGCGTCGAAGACGGGCCGGCTGGAGGAGACAATGGCCAGAAGTGGTTCCACCAGAGAGGTGGCCCAGTCGAAGGAGGTTGGATCACAGGGGTGATGGCCAGTAGAAAATAAATGGGATAGGCGGAGGAGGAGGTAGACGTGCAACAATGGGGGTGAGATTGGCTAAACAACGAGAAAGGGAGGCGGAGGGCGTGCGGCATGCAGCGGAGCAGCCAGGGGCATGTGGCGAGACCAGCAGAGAGGGGGGGGGGGCTCGACAACAGAATGGGGGTCGGCAAGGGGTGCGACCAACCGGGAAGGCAGAGCTTGGGTGGCGAGGGAGGTAAGGGGAAGAAGGGGCTACGAGAAACCCTAAAGGAACAAAAATAAATGCAAATAAATAAATAAAAATAAACCTGATAAAAAAAGAAAAAGGTTTACCACAAATAATAATAACAAACCTTTACATTAATAATAATAATAATAATGACATATAAACAAAATTATTTATAACACTTGTTTAATTCCAAATAATAATAATCTTAATAACATATTTAATAGTAACAAAAATAATTATCATATCATTTTTAAAAATAAAAAGAAAAAAATTACATTATTATTATTGCAACAACAATATTTTTAACTTCTATTTTAATATTCATTTAACTTTTAGTCTGCCCTGTGTACCGGGCGGGTCGCGCAGTGACTAGGGTGCTGCTGCATGGTCCCTCAATTGCACTCTTCTTGGGTGCAGACACTACCAAACCCATACACGCATTTTTTCCCAACAAAACTAAAAATTTTAACCATATTGAACATGGGTTACCCCCCAAAACCCAACCAGAGTCGCAACCAAAAAATAAAAGATTAAAATAAAGCCCGGGTGTGACAATTCTCCCCACCATAATGCTTTCCGCCCTCGGAAAGTCACAACATGATCTTGACCCAAAGATAAAACTTATCAAGTGTCACCCACCAACACAAGTTTAAGCACCTCAAGTTGATCAATCTAAACATACATAAAAAACCATGACTCACAACTCATCCTTAAAACAAGATCACCCTAAATGTCACCAAACAGAACTCAAACCAACCATTTCAACCAAAGAACAAATCTAAACCACTTCATACATTTATTCCCATAATCTTAGTCTAATGGAACTGTTGGGAAAACTACAATATCAATTTTTATTCAGGAGGGATAACATAGGATTAGATTGTTCCACCCAATACCACCCACTACCAACCCGATATATGAATAGGACTCTAATACTGACATGGGTGGGCCTGAATGGATTCCCCACCATAAGGATTAGGCTAACACTAAATTACTTTAGGAGTAACTTTTTAAGACCCTTTATGAATCTCCCCACCATAATAACTAACGAGATTAACTAAACTTGAAAAATTTACGCACAGACCAAAACCCCCCACCACTAGGGGGGAAAAAGGGAAGGGAACAACTGATAGAACATCAAAACTACCATCACCGCTACCTCAACGACATCACACCCTTAGAAGAACACAAACCACGGTTCACTGAAGATAGGGATTAAATCAATAACGTTTTATGATGTTGGGGTTCTCCTAACTACTCCTTAGATTCATTTTAGGGCCTATGGCTGGAGCTCTGATGATTGAAGCATCTCCTGCCTCGCAGTCAGGCTTCAGAAATTCCCAAACATAACACACAAACCATAATTTCACTAAACAAACTTTCATTAAAATAAAATTTTCAAAGAGGTTCCACCACAACCATTCGTACAACTGAAAGAAAAGAAACACCAAAAAATGCTAAAAGAGAAAATTACTACATCCAAGAAACACAACAAAGAGAAAAACTTAAATTGATCCCCAAACATTGCACTACTCATGCTAACGGGTTGTGGTGACCTTTTGAAGAGCCTGGTCTAGCTTCATCTTTCTTCTTGGAATCACCACAGAAAAATAGTTACAGGTGACCCAAATGTCCATAGGTATGGCAGGGTTTGGGAGCACTCAGACACATCGGACTCTTGTGTCCCTATCCACCACACTGGTGAAAGACCATGACATTACACTGTGGAGAAGAAGACTGAAGGTCTGAAGGCCTCTTGATTCCTCTACTAGATCTATTTTCATTTGGTCACTTCCCATTCTTACTATTGTCATCCTCTGCACTAATTCCCAAGGTTGAGGGAGGATTTTCCTTGTTATGCCCTACTACTAACTTAGCTTCAGCACAAAAGGCTTCCCTCACAACATCCAAGAAGGTGGTTAGGTTGAGCTCTTCCACTTTCGATCGCAGTTCAGGTTGGAGTCTAGACTCAAATTGTTGAGCCTTCCTCGGATCATTTGAAAACAACAATTGGTCATACGAAACTTGGTCTATGAAATGTCGATTGAATTCGAGGACCGATTCAATGCCCTACTGAAGACAACACAACTTCATCCTCTTCCTCAGCTTTGTTAACTCAAAGAAATATTATTTTACAAAAAAAGACATGAAGAACTCCCATGTGAGATCTTTCCGAGGATTTCTTCGAGACACAGACTTCCACCATTTCCAGGTTTTACCTTCAAGCGTAAAGGTAGCCAACATTACCTTAAATGACTCAGGAAACCCAATGAAACTGAAGTTCCTCTCAATCTTTTGCAACTACTCCTCTGCCCCAAGTGAATCTGCTTGACCATAAAATAGTGGAGGGTTCAACTTCCAAAACACGAGGATGTAATCTATGGGATAATCAATTGGAGGACTTTATAAGGATTCACCACCCGAAGCTCCACCTTGGGAATCCATTGAACCTTTGTGGGGGTGAACACTATGAAGCATGGAAAAAAAGAACTTAATCAAAACATAGTCAACACCATTTTAAACCCAACTTTTCACAATCTCAAAAATATAACTTTACAAAAAAATTCATAGAAGTAAAGAAGACACCAATGATCCACAAGGAGAAACTAGTGTCGATGGGTGACTCGAACATATGGTTGACAGCCATACAGCAGTCACGACACCATCACAAGGAGGAATCTAGGGTAATGTCCTCGGCTCCACATGGCTTCCCAGACCATACGGTCTCATGAAGGTCACTTTCCAGGATCCTTTATTTCCCAATAAAAAACAAGTCAAAAGGAATCCAAAAAGATACAAACAACCTGGATATCCCACGACAACCCGAGGTTCAGAACGAGCAAGGGTTCATGACATCCTTCCCTTTTTTACACATCCAGTCCCATCAATCCTACCCATTTTACAATGAAAACCCCAAATAACGAAGGGAACTCTGAAAAACAAGGTCCGCTCATGAGCCGACTTCCTCTGATACCATTTTTTCATGAACCAACCCTAGTCGACCATGAACCGTTCACCTGATCCGGCCTGCGACATGGCCCGAGAGGCGTTCCCGATCCTCCTGGGCTGGCGACAAGCACTAGGGAATCAACAGAGAACAACATGGGAATGATTTCACCCAATAAAAATAAATATAGCAATAGAAAGAAAATAGAACATCACAAAACAAATAAAGTGCACAAAAAGGAAGAACAACCGACAACAACAAACTCAGCTGACCATGACCAAAACTCCTCATGACTTTGAGATTCGCTCACTAGTCCATAACAAACTCTCTCCCAAGATGAGAAAGATCAAGTCAAACCTACAACAGAAACTAAAAATTGGAAAAAAATATAGGCGTGAGTATTAAAACTCAGTAGGTGTGCCCAAAAAACTATTCCCAATGCACTACCTTTAGATAAAGATATTTACTAATTCCAGGTTTGAACTAAAGTATATAAAATATTAGTTTCCACACACACATTCATTTCTTAAACAAGTAACAATCCATTGGCCTTTTTAATTTAATATCAAGTTTAATGTTTGAGAGGAATAGGTGCATTTCATTTTAAAACATTTTTTTTCAAACAATTTAGAAATCCAAATTTTAGTTATTAGTTTAAAGGAAAACCACACACAACCCACAACACACACTAAGTAAAATGGAAAAAGTGGCACACAGGGGCCTACAATAAAACTAGACCTCTCAATAGTCTGCCACATTCAAATAAACACTGTGGAAAACATGGGTCAAACCTAGGAGCTCATGAAAAATCCAAAACATACTATACATGTGACTCATCCTAAAGGCATGCCTACTCTCGATGACATCATAACTCCCTAACGACCGGTGTTGCCCCACATGGCCTAACCGAGGGGCCCAATCCCCTAGCTGAGTATAATCCGTACTAAGGGCCACTAGTCAGTGCATAATCCAAACTAGTGAGACAATCGTTCTCAAAAGATTCAATTACTATGCCAGGTTCCCATGTCAACACGTGTAATTAAAAGGAAAGAGGTGAGTCAACAAAGTCAATCAAGTAACACAAACATCACAAATAACTCGTGAAGTAAACATACACCCAAGATCACGCCATAGTCAACCCAAATAGAGTTTTCCAAAATAATTTATTTTATTAATGTGTCAAATGGGCCTCACCAATTTTAATGAAAATCCTCATTTCTCAAGAGAACCAAAACAATTGTTCACGATTAAAAAGAAATCATTTATCAGTAAACCATAACTACATTTGAAATTCCTTGAATTATATTTAAATTCCAAACAAGCATTCATTCACTACCGGGCATCCATTCATCAAGAAAATATTTCAAATTTAATGTATAAAATAAACGGCTCTTTTTACATCGAGTGATCATTTAAAAATTGATTATCTAATACTATTTCTTATTTATTAAACTTAAAAAAATATCAAACTACTAATAAATTTAAAATTTAAAGGAGAGTGCAGTGGGGGACCTATGTCATCTCGATGTCCAACCACAATAGCACGTCACACCTCAACCGGGCGCACCAGCATGTGCAAGCTAACGATCAAAGAATTATGGGATTACCCCGCCAATGCACTGCGACAAACACAAGATTACTGAAAGCCCATAAACATTGACTTAAAACAATCCAAATAAACAAACTATATAAAAACCACTTCAAAATTATTTCAAAACATAATTCGCACCATCTATACTATTTATTAAACAACTTAAAGATTTATAAAACAATTCCAAAGAGGAACCCGTGACTTTACACCCACAAAATCCACTCAAAACCCTCTCTTAAATCCAATGCACAAAAAAACCAATTAGAAACAAATTTCAAACCATTCATACATTTTATAAAATCACATACACAATTTATAAAAGACACTCAAGAAATATAACAAAGGAGAACACTTAAAATCCAGCCCATTTCACCTAAGAAAAACCAACTTCAAGCCAAAAAGTCCATATGGAACCCATTTACAGAAAACTAACAATCACTTTAAATTCAGAAAACATTTATAATACCTAATTAGTCATTTGATAAAAACATAATAAAACATTTCAAAACACATCATAAGAGTTTACACCTTAAAAACACTTATTTCTATTACATAAATGTCACATCAAAAAAATAAATCATTACGAATACATTCACAGAATTTAAGACCTTCCAACCAAAAATCTCAAACCACATACAAAGGTCAACATGGCATTTTATAAAAACCCAAGGA
This sequence comes from Viscum album, assembly GCA_963277665.1. Classification (NCBI taxonomy): domain Eukaryota; kingdom Viridiplantae; phylum Streptophyta; class Magnoliopsida; order Santalales; family Viscaceae; genus Viscum; species Viscum album. The sequence goes on along the minus strand of OY728125.1, from coordinate 736,320,293 downwards.
AAGAAACAATTAATAGAACAATTTTTTCTTTTTTAATACTTGACAAGGTATACACACATTCAAGCTATTGAAACATGTCCTAAATAATGAATACTGTGTGTGAATGATAAAGTTACCATCTATGAAGAATGCAGGGAACATACTTTTAACAAAGAACTTCAGTTATCAAAAACCAGAATAACAACAAAAAAACATTTTCATGCCATAATAACTTAATATAAGGATCAAATATATATAATTATCTACTAAAGGGGGTGAAAAAAATCATTAAATAGATGAATATTATACTTAAAGGGAATTTGAAATAGGAGACCTACCTCAAATGTCAAAAAAACCTCCCGAAAACGTTACGAAGCTTCATTTGCACCTCAATCACACCTTTGCGGGTCAAGAACAAACCCTAATCATCCAATTGGACCCAAAATTTTAGGAGTTTAACCATAAGAATACAAAACCTAACTGTGTAATAACCTTTATATGAAAGGGGGAAAACATCAATACCGGAGGGGAAGCCACCACCGGAGGAGGGCCACGCCGGCGAGGCAGTGCGCATGAAGATTTGCGCCGGTAGGACATGTCGCTGGAGGGAGGAATGACATAATAGGATGTGTCATTAAGGGGGGGGGGGGGTTGTGTTGGATGGAGGGATGCCGATAGAGGAGGTCAGCAGGTAGAAGTCGCGCAGGTCTGTGGGTCGGTCAGACGGGAGGTGCGACGGCAAGGAGATGCGTCGGAGACGGGCCGGACGGAGGGAACGATGGCCTGAAGTGGAGCCACTAGAGAGGTCGCCCGGTCGAAGGAGGTTAGAGTACATGGGTGATGGCCAGCCGAAAATAAACAAGATGGGTGGAGGGGGATTTCAATGTGCATCATGAGAGGTGAGGCCTGCTAAACAACGAGCGAGGGAGGCGGAGGGCGTGTGACATGCGGCAGAGCGGCCAGGGGCTTGCGGTGAGACAATTAGGGAGGGGGGAGCTCGGTGGCAGAATGGGGGTCGGTGAGGGGCATGACCAAAAGGGAGGGGGGAGCTCGGGCGGGGAGGGAGGTTAGGGGAATAAGGGGCTATGGTAAGTTTTAAAGGAACCCAAAAAATGCAAATAAATAAATAAAAATAAACCTAATAAAAAAAGAAAAAAGATTACCACTAATAATAATAACAAACCATCACATTAATAATATTAATAATAATAATAACATAAAAACACAATTATTTATAAAACATGTTTAATTCCTAATAATAAAAATCTTAATAACATCTTTAATAATAAGAAAAATAATTATTATCTCATTTTTAATAATAATAAGAAAAAAATAACATTATGATTATTGCAAAAACTATATTTTTAACTGACATTTTAATATTTATTTAACTTTTAGTCTACCCCACGTACCAGGTGGGTCGCACGGTGACTAGGGTGCCACTGCACGGTCCCTCAACTTCACTCTACTCGAGCACAGACGCTTCCAAACCCATACACACATTTTTTCCCAATAAAACTAAAAATTTTAAAAATATTAAACATTGGTTCCCCCCCAACCCGACTAGAGTCGCAACAAAAAAAGAAAGATCAAAATAAAACCCGGGTGTGACACACCAAGGGATTATATTTATGGGAGAGGTTTATAGATATATTAAAGGATTATATTTTAAATTATTAATTTTTATATTAGGTTTGTATTTGAAATGCTGTAAGTGATCCCCTTTTATAAGAGATAAAACAATATCTTTTGAAAACACCCTTTATACTTTAATAATTCCATCACACTATTCCAATGTGAATGGCCCCAAATTTTCAAATAATGAGGTGTGGGGTATGATTCGTATGATAAAGGATTAAAAAATACTTTCATCACATGTTTTAAAAATGTTTTTTTGGATTTTAACATTATGTTTTCATATTTTACTCATTTACATTTAAACTATGTAATAAGTTTTTAATTAAGTGATTTTATGTTTCATTAAACACATAACATGACCCATATAAGAAACTTTGGATGATATTTAAATAAATTTATTAAATATTTAATCTAATTAAACTTATAAATATTATAAAACTAATTTTTATTTAAAATATATAATGTGTAGAAAAACTGTTTTAATAGAAAAATGTATTTTGATTGTTATGGATAATTAATATTATTTAGTACTGATTACCAAATAGATGAGAGTTAAAAAAATTTATTATGTGTTTATAAATAATATTATATTCATTATTTAATGTATTTAAATTTAATTTATTCGATATAAATTCCTTGCTATTAATAAAATAAAAAATTTAAAATATTTACTTCACCATAATCTTGGTAATTAATATTAATTCCATTAATCAATATTTTATACCTAAAAATGAAATTGGAAATATTAAAAAAGATATATATTATTATCTCATATATAAGAATTATTTTATCAAATTGAATTTTTATATCTAAGGAACAAAATCTTAATGTTAGCATATGTATCGCATAAAAACCCATTTTTTGAAAATGTATATTTTTAAGAAAAAAGATTTTTGATTAAGATAGAATTACCAATTTATTTGGTTCCAGTGAATTTATAATATATATTATCATTACAATATTATATATTTAAAAACTAAATATATCTAAAACTTTATTTCATCTTGTTAAAAGTTCTTAAAAAAACTGTCAAAAAATAGTTTCCCTTAAAACCGAACTTAAATTTTAAAAATGTTGAGCATGGGTTTATAAATTCATCATCGTATTTTAAAATAATTTATTAAAATTTTTCATATATAAATTTATAGGAATTTTTTTCAATAACTTGTAACTCATAATAAAGTGTAGGTATTAAAAAAATCAATATTTTCACTATTCACATAAAAACCAATTATTTTGGAAAATTTTCAAAAAATACATCCATAGTGAATTTTAATGTGAGGTTTTAGAAAATGAAATTTAATTTATCAAATTTAAATTCTAAAAATTTGAAATTTCTATTTTGAATGATAATATTTCATATATATCATATTAATCATTTACTTTTTAAAAATAATAACTATTAATGATTTACTAACATAGTGTTTATTGTAGATATACTAATAATTTATTCAAAATATGATTTTGTTTTTTTATGTTTGGTGTATCATGTGACACAAGTTATATAATAGAGTATGTATTTTAAAGGATAAAAAATATCCAGTTGTAATAATATATATCTATTCTATAATATCAATAAAATTATCTAGAGGCTATTCTGAAAAAAAGATGAAAATTTCAACACCATTGATTATTTGTGATAGGTATTAGGTGGGGAGCATCAAGGGAGGGTTATATATTGACATGAAAATTTTATTGTGACCAATAGGTATTGAATCACATCAAAAAATGAAAACACTTATTCTAGTTCTCATAAATAGTCTTATGTGGCCCATCTAGAAGAAACAAAGGAAAAACAATTGGCAGTCTAGGAGTATGAAAGGGAGAAAAAGTTAGTTTGAAGTTCATAAAATTAATAATAAATCTATGTAAATCACATCATATATATTATACTATGGTAATTGATACATGTTTATCAATGATAAAATCATTGTATTATAATCCAGTAGATTTTTATGATTATTTTAGTTGTGATTAGGGTAATGAACTTACAAACACCAATGATGTTGGGGTTGTCTAGGACGTAGATTATTTTGATGAGTTTTGGATGTTAATTAGGGTAGGGATGAAATATTTATAACATTTACAACTTTGTGGATGGAATTTTATAGTTGAAACTGGTTGTATATATGAGTTATCATTTGATTTTTTAGTTATTAACAGGTTGAATATGACATATATTATATGTGTTGTTTCTAATTCATATTGTAAATGGTTATATACATATTTTAATAGGTTGTTATATTTTTTTGAAGTCTGTGTATGGGGAGTGATGTATGGGTTGGAATTGATGCCTAGTGAAAGGGACCTATACCAATAGTTCCTTAAAGATATTGGTATAGGGATGATTGCTGATGTTGGGGGGACATACCAATGTTTCTTTATAATCATTGGTATAATAATATTTCAATGGATATATACCAAATTTTCTAATGACTTTTTGATCCAAGGGTCTTGGAAACCATTGGTACAAGTTTTACCAATGGTTCCTAAGGATTTTTTAATGGTTTTAGATCCTTAGTATAACTTGATTTTTCCAGTTTCACGAGACTTAAATTCTAATGATTCTTTGACCTCATATGTTTTCTCTACATGGTTATAATCTTTCCATTATATATCTTTATTGAATATTACATTTATGGTTCTAAAATCATTCCAAGAGTTGTTATAATATAGTTCAAAACCAAATTGTTCCTCACCCTACCCTATAAAGTAACTCACTTAGGACTTAGCCTTTGGTTATTCCCTTTTCTTATCATCATTGTGGATATAGGTGAGTGAAATAAAGAATTCTAGATGTGTAGTTCAATATTAATTATAGACCAACATATATCTATAAGTTCATAACACAATCGATACAATGTACTTCTGTTTACTAAGTAGACTACCCATTTCACCACTTCCACCAAAACCACCTTGAAAAACCATTATGAAATTTCATGAATTTTTACTTCTATATCAACTTCTAATTTAAACTATCCATGATTTGATAATTTTAAAAATTACCTCTTTTTATCATGTCAAATCGTATGCCCTTATTTTAGTAGAACCTCTATAATTCTCTACTTCCATACTCACCTCCATTAACAGACTTCAAATAGTTCAGTTTTCATCCTGTATCTTTTTCTACCATGGATAATTATAGAATACCGCTTTTAAATACCTCATAATTATGTTTTAGAAAATACACCCACACCTTCCATATAAAAACATTTATGATTATAACATATTATAGATAACATCCTTGAGAAAAAACCAGAGATGACCCCTATACATCAATATGAACCAACTCTAACTTCCCATTATTAGGCATCATACCTTCCATTTAAAAGGAAACCTTATATTTCTTTCCAAGGAAAAATATTTACATGTTCCAAACTTTAAGATTTAGACCTCGAAAATTCCCTTATAAACTATGTATTTTATCCCTTTTTCACGTATGTGACACCAACAATCATTCCATAACATCGTAGAATATATTTTTCTAGTGTACATTTCTCCCATAAATAGTCTAGTTTGGTGAATAGTTTTATACTTAACTCTTTATATACCACAATGAAACCACTTATAATTCTCCATGATTTATCCACAAAAATATTTTAGAAACCAACATCATTTTACTATATAAAAAAATTATCTTCTTCTATAACTCCAATATGTACCAATATCCTTGTAACTCCAAAAATAAATTCTTTATTCATATAAAAACATATTCTTTTCCTTAAATCACACGATATTTATCATCCTTAAGATGCAACCTACCAAAACATCCAAAAGTATAATTCCTCATAACCCCATTCCTAGTTATTGAGTGAGATAAAGCTCTAGAGTCTATAAACTAAGAATCAAGTTAACTAGTTGCACATATGTATATAACTAACATATAATATAACACATGATTAGTGGATACACTTCTATAATCATATATTCTATAGTTTAATCTCTATTTATTACAATATTTATTACTGTGGCCTTTAATTACAGAACTCCAACACATGGGGCTAGCTTTCTCAAAGATACTAAAACATTGAATTCTCTCTCCTTTTCTTAGTTTACGTTATTTTGGTTCTATAGAATGTCCTCTTCCTTACACACTATAGGTGTTTCTAGAATATTCCAAAATCTCATCTAATGATGTTATTCATTAAAGAATAGTTCTATAAAATCCAAAAATAGAATGTAATATTTACTTATTAAGACACTCTACATGGTAACCATCAGATCCAATTATTTCAAGAGTGATGAGAGTAATAATAACACCCATTTCCGATCTCCAGTGTTCACCTTCATGAATTTTAACTGGCCTTTGATCATATTGTAGTCATTTATGTGGTCACCCATTGAATTTACATCTCACATCCTCATGTATAACTACCTCCACAGTAGTAGTACTTATTTTATTGATATAATGTTTTCATATATATCATTTAGAGTCTTCAAAAGTTTTGATATCGTTTTTACATCTTGAATGTTTAATTAACATTCTTGGATAGTGACATCTAGATATTTACAAGGGATTAATTATATAGACTTTCTCATTCTTTCATATTTATCATATTCATCTTGGTTACCATTATTAAAATATCAATAGCCTCATATATCATACAATACTATATCTATATCTTACAACATCCGAAATCCTTCACTAACTTTTACATATAGATCTTACCCTCATCCAATAACATAAATTATGAATATTGTGAACTCCTACTAAATTTTTAAAGATTAAGTGGTATCAATAGAAGCTTACCGAATTTATCTTATAAGGAAAATAAAAAATTATGTTTCTAAATGAATATAAGAATGAACTTCACTAGGGTGAAGTCATCAAAATATATACAACTGAATATCAAATACCACATTTGGTCTATTTCAAAAACTAATAAAACAAAAATATGTATTACATTTAGAAATTATATGTAATATCAGAGTAATCTAATGAGAAAAAAAATCAATGCACCAAAACGTAAAAGAAAACCAGATCTATGTTACCATATTGAATTTCTAACATTAAAACAACTAATAAATGAACTTTGAAAAGACAATAATTGACCAAGGAGAAAGAACAAATAAGTAAATTTATACAGTTTGTATGTGTATCCTAATCCAAGGGTGTAATGATGAAATATCTTTATTAAAGGAATCATAATATAATTGAAATATAATATCAAACCAATAAAATGTCTCCATGATTATAACTATAGTATACACTAGCTGATGAAACTAGTCCCTAACATATTCAATGTAATATCCCATGTAATTATAGAATGATACGTTTTCATATATATTAATAATTATGAATTGGATATTAATTTTAATTTAAAGGGGACACTATGTGTAATAGTTCACCTGACACACAATAATGAGTTTCTTTGAAATCTTATGCTGCACACAAGACTGAGATATACCAAAAAACAAACATTATTAATATTATTATTTTATGTGGTTGTTATCACCAAGAATTTGTATTGGTTGGAATGAACATAACTAGATATTTTTTTTACACATGTATATTAAATGTTTTTACTTTCTTATAGTAAATTATAGAGGCTTAAAATGAGAATAAATCCCATTTTAGGCATAAAATACCCTAATGTTTTTTTAAAATGTAGTTTATCACCTTTTGATGGAGAACCATGTTTAAATATAGATTTTGTCACTTTTATATATTCTAGTTAGAAAAATAATCTTCTTATTTGGAATCAGGATAAAAAATTTACTTTAGATAGATTTTTGGTATTTTTCTAATAAAATTCATTTTTTAATGAATAGTGAAAAATACTACATTTGAATTCAAAACAGTATTTTCTTCTAATTTATTTATATATCTAGGATATCATTTTAATATTTTTAATTTTTAATTTGATTAAGTTTTTATTATTTAATATAATTTTTCTCATTGGATTTAATTTCACATCGAACTTAAATATAAACACATGACAATCATTTGATGGTTTTTACTTTAAAAAATCCCTCTTTTCTCTTTTTGACAACGTGGATTAATTTTAAATTAATTAATGCAACTTCTGTGTTTTGAAATTTGAAAAATGGATTCCATATTTGGTATCATAATTTAAAAGTTATGTAAATAGGTCTCTTTTATTTTTAGACATCATGAACAGTAACTTTAGTAACAAATTTAGTTACCACAGTTAAAGGCAAATCGGGTAATTAAAGATTAAAATAATATTATAATAATATGAAACTACCCTAACACTTTACTTAATTTAATTGGATGAGTGTATCATGACCATGATCATGCTTGGGTTTATTTTATGACCACTTGGATTCACTTGGATGATGTTAATACATTTATAATATTATATTCAATAAATAGTCATTTTTCTTGCACTTTTGTTTTTAAAAAGTAAAGTATTTAATATGGTGTTATACAAGGTATATCTTCCACTATAAGTAGTATTTATAATTCTAAAATTGTTACCTACATCATGGTAATTTATTTATAATTGTTAAAAATTAAAAAATTAAATTTATTTATGACACAAAGATGATGCAGTAAGAGATTTATTAAAGAAAAAAATCATAGAATTGATATTAATAATACTAAAATACATATAATTTGATATATTTGATTCCATCCATTAATGTTTTGGATTACTATGACATATTATTAACAATTTAACGTAGTGTGTTTGAAGGAATCAAGTTGTTATTATTTTTTAAAAAAAGTCAATTATGAATAATGTCAAAATTGACAAAAATTCATATTTTATAATAAAAAAATTTAATTAAATGATATAAAATTAAAAAATATATATTATTAGACCAATTTGTTATTATAAGTCCTAATATTTCATAAATGACACCTTTTTTGGTCGGTTTACATGGTATGGTAATTACATTAACATACCAAATATAAATAACATGATATCACAATAAGATTAAAAAGGGTAAATAAGTGTTAAAACAATATGATAAAGACTAAAAAACATCCAAAACTTGTCTAATTTTAATTATATAATTCATATTCGACCCAACATCATATTATCATAGAAATAAATTATTTTTGGACCAATTTGAACCTAAATTGAATTTATATTAATTTAATATTTTAAGAGTTTCCAGGGTACCCCTCCCCTCTCCTATAAAAAGGTACCTGCTCTTCTATAATACTCACAATTATGAAGCCTTTTGGTTCTGCTAATATCTTCTTAAACCTCTTCTTATAATCCCTCCCCACATTCTTGAGGCCTTATTTTAGGCAGAACATCCTTCTTAGAGGTGTTAAGGCAATCTTTAAAGGTGATCAACCGAAGAAGAGGAGTATAACGATTGTACGTGATGAGTCAGACTCAAGGTAAGGGTCTTCTTCTCAATATCCTTCCATTGATGAAGATTTTGATGTTATACATGACCTTATTTTATATGGTGTATAATAAACCCATTTTACTTTTAATCCCATTCAAAGGTTTTCAAAAGGAATATTTTTTTATGAAGTGTTTTACTAAAAGAGAAAAGGAATGTTTTTTTAATGTTCACAGCAAAAATGACCATTATGGAATTATTTTAATTATTTGATATTTGGATTCCCCTACAAGCCATAACATTTTTAACGAAAAATAAATACCATATTATTTTATCATGTATTTTGGTATTAAAATGGTTTTGAGAAGGGATTGATTATGTCAATATCTGGAAATGATATCTTGTGATAGAAATGTGTAAATTTTATTTTTTACTTTATGACTTTTTTATTTTTTATGATAATGTTAGGGTTATTGGGCATTGCTTATTTATATGGGTGGTTTTGTGATAAAACGAGGGTAGGTGAGATCATGATTGGTCTCCAATGCATTGGGTAATGAGATAAGTTAAATGATAAGGGTTCTACTAAGATATTCATGGAATATATTGTGATGGGTATTCCAGACGTAACCAAGAAGGTTACTCCCTATGTAGTTGTGAAAGATAAAATGTAAGTATGATATAGACTCCACATGTAACCTTTATGATTTATGATTTCTATGAGTTTTATTAGGAATCCTATGATTTCATGAGGTATGTTAAATAGATTATATTTTATGGGTGAAAAGTATGATTTCATGGGTTTGTAAATATTTATGGAATAATGTTTTCTTTCCTTATTTTAAATCCCCTTACTAAGATTTTTTGTGCTCATCTCGAGTTTTTGAAATATTTTTCAAAGGGTATAAGGATGTTTAAAATAAATTAATATGTCAAGATGAATTTTGTGAATATTTTTATCATGAAAAATAAATCACATTTTATGATAAATAGTTTCATTTAGTGAAAAATGGATAGCGAGTAGAAGTGTCTACTTTGTAATATTTGAGTTGTTATGACCTAATTTTATAAAACTATAAACCTGAAAAGATACGCAATTTGAATTCTTGATTTAACTCTATATTATTTAATGTTTATAGTTAGGGTCTTATAGTTGGTATCATAGGTCTATTTAGATAACCTTATAGGTTAGGGTGTTATTTCAGCATAAGTGTCATCTTTTATATAACTACAATGGTCATCATTTTATAAAGAGTAATAGTTATTTTAGATAAATAGAATGAGTTTGAGATAAAATGAATAAATATATCATAGTTTTTATATTCCTCATAAGATATTATATGATAATTTTATTTATATACTCACACTAACATATTTGGTTATAGTAAATGGCTAGATCCAAAAGGCACCAAAGTAACAATTGATGTGAAGGAAAATGTAATGGTTCTATGAGTAACAAATATAATGAAATGAGAGATATAATTAGAACTCTGGTGGTTATTCTAAACCATCTTTAGGAGTCATTATTGACCAATTGACCCTTTTTTATATTTCTATGGAATCATATATGATAGAAATAAACACCTATGGAAGTTCGGGTAATAATCATAAGGTTAAGTATATTCAATGACATATGTGTCAAGGATGTTGAAAGAAACACCTAGCAAGATGTTTTAATTGGATGGATAGATGTTATATATTAGGTAATGAAGATCATAAAGCAATAACCTACCATGGAAAAAGGAAGCATTTAGTTGACTCCAAGAAAGGGAAATAAGTTCATTCTAAATTATCAACTGAATGTTTTAAATGTGGGGAGTATGGTCATTTCTAAAATCAATGTCCTACGAAGAAGGTTCATGAACAGTATTAGGGGGACTATGAAAATATAATTTTAGAAATACCAAATTCCATTCAAATAGAAGATGAATAAACGAAAAATGAAATATAAGGTATGGATTATTTCTGGTATCATGTTTTGACATTATTGAATATTATGACATGATTTATGTTTTTGTTTTTAGGAAAGAAGTATTAAGGAATAAAAAACCATGGTCAAGGGATCATGAAGAATGCTTGATGATTAAGATATCAATATTTTAGGAATTTGAGAGCTATGTTAGATCCATGGAAGATGAAATATTTAAAATTATCAATGCACTTTTAATGATGGGATTACTTTGGAATAATTTTTTCTAGTATGTGAAACCCAGATGTTTGTTATGTGAAAATGTTATTCAAGTAAGAATTATCTTTCCTTTTGTGGATATAATTGTGGATATCCTTTAGGGTTTATATATTTTGGAGGTAATTTTGGGTTATTACTTTTTGGATGTAAAACTAAAGGTATGAGATAAACATTGAGGTTAAAATATGTTATTGTTATTTTTGAAGACATTATCATATTTTGGGAATTTTATAATAATTATAGAGTTTTTTAAAAAGGAAAACATGCAGAAAGTGTGGAAAACTATCCTGTCAGACAAGGATGTGGGAATATAACCCACAATTGAAGTGCGATAAGTCTTTATCACCTACCACTATCCTACATGAAGTCCCTAGATAGTATGACTTTATTATTTATTTAAAATATTTTATAAGTTGAGTTTAGGAACTTATGTTTTATCAAATGTATATCCTTGGTATTGGAAAATGATTTAGGGATTGATGATAAATTATATTTTTGAATATCTTCCCTATTTTAGGGAACTTTATATGATTATGGTAAACATAATATGGTATTTTAATTGTGGGGTGATAGTTTAACTATATTTTGGAAGAATATATGATATTAATTATGGAGATATGGTGATTCAAGTTATTTATAGAAATAATTTACCTATCCTGGAGAATATATGATTAGGTTAATTACATTTTGGTATTAGACATTAAGAGTGGATGATTATATTGGGAGATAAATGTTAAAATTTATCTTGGAAGATTATGTGATCAAAATCTTCTATGTTTTGGGTTTCAATCTTAGTTTGTATTATTTCGAGGAATTTTATAGACAATTATTTTTTGAATGGATGATGTTGAGATTTGGGTATTACTATTGAATTTTAGAGATTAAAAGTTGTTGGGAAAAAATCCCTCAAGGTAACATTGCAGTATTTTTGGGGTTGATTGTGTTTGTTGACAAAGCAGGTTTCCATGGAGAATTGTCGAGTTCCCGAGAAGTTGTTGACATTCCATGTTGACAAAGAACTATGACAAAGGAAAGGACGATCTGGAGGCGGTACAAAAAAATCAGTACAAGGTGGCGTTGTTTCCCAGTGTTTGCCAATTTTTTGGGGTCCAAAATTTGGAGTTTGGTGAGCATCGCGAAAAGTGGATTTCCATGAAGAGCATAATTTCATATGGAAAAGGCATGAATTTCGCGAAGATAGGATGCATGGTTTGGAAATTGCGAAGACCAGAAGAATGGAGGCGGTGATGCTTCACGATTACGTCATTCTTCACGAACGGCAGAGGCTGAAGCGAATCGCGGCGGTGAAGGGCTTTGCGAGGGAGTTTCGCGGCGAAGGTGCGAAGGAATGTTGGGATTCGCTAGGGATCTTCGCAGAAAATTCGCGAAGGTATGTTGATGGTGATTCTTCGCGACTACGTCAAGCTTCGCGAACGGCAAAGTGCCGTGGTGCTTCGCGATTTGGACAGAATTCCGGCGGAATCTTTTGAGCTTCGCCATTTGAGATGACGTGGAGTTGAATTCGCGCGGAAGGGACGAGGGTCGGTGGAATTGCCTATAAATAGAGGCCGACCCCTTCGAGTGAAGTAGAGAGCATTTTCATAGAAGATCATTCGCTCTCGATTTGTGAAGTTGGTTCGCGGAGCAAGTGTGCTTCACGAAAGAGGTGCATCGCGGCGGCTATTATAGCTCTGTGAAACCTGCGAGCTCCGCATTGGCTTATTAAGCTTCGCGAGGGTCATTGCTCTGCGACAGCTTGAGCATCGTGAGAGTGCTTCAAGAGAGTGCTTCGCGAGAGAGCTTCGTGAAAAATCAGGAGCTTCGCGGAGGCTTGTTTGAGCTTCGCGAAATTGGGAGCCTAGAGAAGTTGAGTTCTTTGCGATGGTGTTTCCAAAGTGGTTTTCCCAGTCGATAGTGGAAAAGGGGTATTCATCTACGGGTGAAAGTTGAACTTCAACAGAGCATCTATATAAAGGGAAATATGTATTCCTTAATGGAAATGAAGAGAACTACAGGTCTATAAACTGTGAGTGAATCCCTTCCAAGAGTAGTGAGATTAGGAAGAGGAAAAAGGTGATCCTCTCCACCTGTAGTGATCCAGAGAGAGAGAAATAGGGAGTGACCCTTGGGAAAGCAGTGAGCTGACCCTAAACCTTGTGTAGGCAGTGAGCCTAGGCATATAAGTGATCTAGCCCGAACATTGTAATCCACAGCTAGTGAAGTTTAGTGGAATTGGTACGACCGGAAACTTGTCGGCGTATGCTCCTTGGACATAGCCCTTTGCGGTGAACCAAGTAAAAATCATTGCATCTGCCTGCTAATTTGCCTGCATTGCATTTAAAGCATCATCATCAGATAAAGGAGAAAGTAAGTGATCATAACATACACACAAGTGCAAACAAAGTGACCCTTGTAACAAAGAGGTCAAGATCCAGTGGGGTAGGAAGAACTTTGAAAAAGAATATCCATACCCTGATTCACCCCCCCCCCTCTCAGGGTATATAAGCCCCTATTGGTCCCAACAATTGGTATCAGAGGGATAGGTTTCTTTTATCAGATTTTTTTGCTTTGACTTGGTGTAGTCGATCTGTGTGGTTGAAGATACATTTTTCTCTTATCTCTCAATCTTCCATGGGAAAAGGAAAAGCATCAAAGAAGAATCAGAAGTCAGGTAAATTCCCTCAGTGTGGAAGTGTTTTCGGAAAAAGTGTGATTCAACTAAAATAATCAAACAGCTTACTGAAGGAAGGTCTGGATGAATCTGATAGGGAAAATATTGATTCACTCAATCATGATGTTGGAATGAGTGAAGTACATGAGTATCTGAGTGATATTGAAACAGAAGAAGAAATTGAAGGAAGAATAGATATGCGAGCTGAGTTAGAGGTTGCTCTGGAATAGATAGATGTTTGGAGAGCCAAAACCAAGAAAGCTAACAAAGTTGTTTGTGATGGCAAACATTATATGCAGCAGTAGGAAGAAGAGAAGTCTGAGTTGATGGATAAAATTGAGAAACTCAAGCTATCAGCACCAAAGAACTCAGAATTAGTTGGTGAGTATAAGCTTAAGATTGAAGAGCAGAAAAGGGAGATTGATGGCTTGAATATAAAAGTGAAAGATCAAGTCAAGAGCATCGAAGAACCTAATATTCCAAGTGACATTGGAAACACCGAAGAAGCCAAATATAAAGATATCCAGATCAAGGTATTAGTGAATGAGGTCAACAAGCTAAGAGGATTAAATAAAAGGCTTATTGATGTGGCAACTGACTTAAAGGAGAAGAATGATTCTCAAGGTGAGGAACTACAAAATATGGATAAAATGAAAGGAAAACAAAAGGCTGATGATTATGAAGAGAATCAAAAGTCAGATAAAGTTCAGAATTTTAAAGCTAGAAATCATGATCTAGTAGTACAGTTGTCTGGAGAAGTTTAGAAGAATCGAAGCCTACATCAAGAGAATGAATCTGTCTCTAAATATGTTTCTGAAGAAAAATTGAAAGTAGAGAAGCAAAGTGCAATGGTGGAAAAGCTGACACCTGAATTGGAAGATGAGATGAGTAGAGTAAAGCTTCTCAAGAGAGAACTTGATGGAAAACTTGAATCAAGGGAGACAGAGATTCAAAAGTTGTAAGAAGAGCTAGAATTAGTTAAGAAGGAATTAGAGAGTTCCAATGATAGAGGAAAGCCTAAAATGAAGGATGCCTTGCATTTACTATTTGATCATCCTTCGACAAGTGATGATAAAATGAAGAACATATATGCTATTTCTGAAGAGCAACAAGAGAATATTTTCTCAGCTCAAAGACCAGTAAGTTTCAGAAATGCTGGTATTGGATTTGATGAATCACCTCCCATGCATGATAAGAAGAGAGTCGTAAACAGTTTTAGTAGTAGAGAAAAACCTGTAGGTGCTGGAGATAGGCCTAAGAGGTAAGTTACAAAATGAAGTGATGACATGTGCTATTTCTGTGGGATTCATGGCCACACATGAAGCTTCTATCCAGAGGGTCAGGAATACATTTCGTATTGTGAAAACATAAAATGTACAAAATCTGAGAATAAGATGAAGCGTCCTGAGAAATCAGAAAGAAGAGTCTCTCAAAGGAAAGCATTTGTTAGATGCTATTACTGTGGAAGAATGGGACACACCATGAGTATGTGTCAGGAAGCTCAGGAGCTCAATTTTAGAGGAAGTAACTCAAGCTATATCAACATCTCAACATAGAAATGATGAAATGAGGTATGTATTTGATGGAAGATGTTTTATATTCTCTGATCATGGGAATTTGGACAGACAGTGTAGCAAGAAGAATGCAGGGAAGGAAAAGGAACGTGAAAGGAGATTCCCGACTCTAGTAGTGTATAATGAGAAATCGTACACTGGAAGACAAGGTGGTAAATTGGAAAATAGGATTAGAGCCTCAGGGGAATGACATGGAGCTGAATGAAAGGTGCATCAGTCACCTCCTATGTCACACTCACAACCTCTCTCTAAGAAAGAACACGAACAAATCTGGAAGAAAAAGGGAGGAAACGCTATAGCTGTGAGTAAAGAGAAAGTACATTCAGTGGAGGACCCACCACCAATGAAAAATAGGGTGGCGACTCATAAATCTGATAAAAGGCAAATAAACAAAGAATGCATTGAAAAATTTTCAAGTCGTGTGCCACAAAAAGCAGTGGAGAAAAGAGGAAGACCCTTGGAATGGTGGAAGAAGCAAGGGATGATGGAAAGAAACGAGATTCCTGCTTAGAGAAATAATCAAGAAAAATGGAATTTTGGAAGAACATCAATGATAGAGCTATGTACTAGTGGTTTTAAGCCCCAAATGGTGAGAAAGGCCAAGCCTACCAAATCTACATATCAGAAAAAGGCTCAGAATGTAGGCAATGAATGCCTAGTCATATGGCCAGAATAGTTGAAGTTGGCTAGGCAGCTGGAGGAAGCAAGAAAGGAGTGTGATGCCCTCCAAGAAAAAATCAAAGGGTTGACCCATCAGGATCAACCATCATCCTCATCTTGAGGATTTAGGAAGAATCCCCTCTCCCTGTGTATAAAAATGCTATTAACTGATGATTCATGTGTTTCAGGTTCTAGGGAGATATGATCCAAGGGGAAGTGGAATCTAAGGATGCGAAGTGGATATGTGATATGCTCTACAGTTTCAATTGATTCAAATCAGGTACTAGAGTTGAAGAAGAAAGGGAGAAACAGAGCACAATAGATTATGATTGTGTTGTTAACATTGTCTCTTGTTTGCTACACCGAGTTCCAACTCAGTAGGCTTAGAGATTTGGTTAATGGCTCTATGCTGAGTGCCAGATTAGTATAAATGGTGCACGTGGAGAATAATGGTTATGGGTCTCTACTGTTGGGCCTAACAACTGGAAGAGTTGCATAACACAGGGGGAGCATTCTATATCCTAATCAGATGAATGATCTCAATATGATATGAAGGATGAATGTTTATGCTCATGAAGAATGATTTGTGTAAAAGCAGCAACACATGGGTTTTCATGATTATCTATTTTGTTCTAATAATGTGGTATCATCTGACTGCTTTCAGGATACCAAGAAGCTGCAAGAGAAAATCCAAGGTGTGTCAAAAAAATCCTAAAGGAAGATGTTCAATGAAATGACATCATTGAACAATGAAATAGATAAAATTAGCTGAAAAAAAATGAAGCCAGTGAAAAATGAGTCAGTGAACAGTTTCCTGGCCAAAATGTTGAGAAAGAAAGCAACACAGAGGGAGAAGAAGTGGATGATGCTAATTCAGAAGAAGAAACTGATGATGAACAAGAAAGTGTCAAGTATGTGTCTACAAGGAAGCCAAAGAGTTGAGCTAATACTGATAGATAGAATATCATTAGTGATCAGTGAGCTCCAGTTTAGACAAGAATAATGAAATCGCTGCAGCAGACATCATTACTATCATAGGTTGAGCTGAAATTCTTTGCTGATGCAGCTGAAGATGAAAACTGGGATCAAACCATGAATGAAGAGATTGATCAGACTTGAGAAGAATCAGACGTGGGATATTGTTTCGAGGCCAGATGATAAAAACGTCATCAGGACAAAATGGGTCTATTAAGACAAGATGAATGAATATGTCACGATGATTCGGAACAAATCACGACTGATGTGCAAAGGAGACTCCCAGATAAAGAGTAATCAAAGGATGATGAGGCTGGTCTATGAAGAAGACATAAAATTTGGCAGATCTGATGAAGCACAGTGTGACACAGAGATGGAATGACACATTCATTTCTCAATCTAAATATGCCAAGGAGGTTTCGAAATGAGATTTGGAATTGATGATTCCAAGGAGAAGAAGTATCTGGTTTCTACCCAGATGAAATCATCAAAAGATGACAGTGGCAAGGCAGTTAATTTCACTAAAAACAGGCAGATTATCAGCAGTTTTCTGTACTTGACTGCAACAAAGCCTTAAATTGTATTCGCCAGATGCCAAGTAGCGAGATATTAGAGTAATCCCAAGGAAAGCCACATGATTGTAGTGAAAAGCATACTTTGATTGGGCTGGTTCAGTAGATGATGGAAAATCAACGTCAGGTGGTGCATTCTATCTTGGTGGATTGTGTATTTCTTGTCTAAGAAAGAATCAAGATTGCATTTCATTGAGCACCGTAGAAGCTGAGTATATTGCAGCCACTCAAGCATGCACACAGTTATTGTGGATGAAGCAGCAGCTTGATGATATGGGAGTTGAAGTGAAGTCCCCGATCGGAATCCAGTGCGATAACTCAAGTGCTATAAATCTCAGCAAAAATCCCCTCCATCACTCATGGAAAAAGAACATTGAGATAAAGTATCATTTTATCAAGGAGAAAGTTGAGCAGGGGATCGTGAAGTTGGAGTATGTGCCTACAGAACTACAGGTTGCAGACACTCTGACAAAGGACTTACCCAAGGAATCTTTCGAGAGGCATCGACTGGCTCGGGGAGTTCAGTCGACTCCCCGCACTTGAAAAAGTGTGGATGTGGGACCCCCAACCCCCTCTCCCTGAGGTATGATGTCTTTTACCCTAATGTGTTGATTTGTGTTCTCTACTCTGTTACAGACTACAAAGGAGTGACCTTTGGGTTCGTTGACAAAGGGGGAGAAAATAGTGTTTGTTAAAAGGGGAGAAAATAGTGATTGGGAGACAGTGTGGCTATTTGAAAAATCATGACAGATACGGGGAGAAGCTGACAGGTGGAGCATCCAGAAAGGGGGAGCAATGAGAAAGGGGGAGAGCATTTTAAATCTGATGATGCTAGAAGTGATCGATCAAAGCATAGAAATCACGACAGGTGAGGATCGTGATAAAAGCAGAACAGTGGTGTTGGAATGGTGTGAGACGGTGTCCAGCTATCAACAATTGGTATGAACTTAAGAATTCACCAATTGGTATCTGTGTGGTTCAACAATTGGTATCAATTTAAGAATTGGTATCAGTGTGGAATCGACAATTGTGGTTCACATGAAGTGATTCATTGATGAACTTTTCATACTACTCTTGTTTCTCACACCGAGCATTGCTCATGTGGGATTAGAGTATGTGTTAAGTTAATCCTTAAATGCTATCATAATCGCAAGAGGCGAATGGTGGTAGCGGCTAGAAGAAGACTCAGTGAGGTATCAAAGTGCAGAAAATCATTCTGATCAGAGTTGTGAAGAGTTGTCAACAAACCCAAAGGGGGAGATTGTTGGGCAAAAATCCCTCAAGGTAACATTGCAGTATTTTTTGGGTTGATTGTGTTTGTTGACAAAGAAGATTTCCATGGAGAATTGTCGAGTTCCCGATAAGTTGTTGACATTCCATGTTGACAAAGAACTATGACAAAGGAAAGGACGATATGGAGGTGGTACAAAAAGAGCAGTACAAGGTGGCGCTGTTTCTCAGTGTTTGCCAATTTTTTGGGGTCCAAAATTTGGAGTTTGGTGAGCATCGCGAAAAGTGGATTTCCATGAAGAGCATAATTTCATATGGAAAAGGCATGAATTTCGCGAAGATAGGATGCATGGTTTGGAAATTGTGAAGACCAGAAGAATGGAGGCGGTGATGCTTCGCGATTACGTCATGCTTCGCGAACGTCAGAGGCTGAAGCGCATCGCGGCGGTGAAGGGCTTTGCGAGGGAGCCTCACGGAGAAGGCGTGAAGGAATGTCGGGCTTCGCAAGGGAGTTTCGCGGTGAAGTCACGAAGGTATGTTGATGGTGATTCTTCGCGACTACGTCTAGCTTCGCAAACGGCAAAGTGCCGTGGTGCTTCACGATTTGGATAGAATTCCGGAAGAATCTTTGGAGCTTCACGATTTGAGATGACATGGCGTTGACTTCGCGTGGAAGGGACGAGGGTCGATGGAATCGCCTATAAATAGAGGCCGACCCCTTCGAGCAAAGTAGAGGGCATTTTCATAGAAGATCATTCGCTCTCGATTTGCAAAGTTGGTTCGCGGAGCCAGTGTGCTTCGCGAAAGAGGTGCTTCGCGGCGGCTATTGTAGCTCCGCGAAACCTGCGAGCTCTGCGTTGGCTTACTAAGCTTCGCGAGGGTCGTTGCTCTACGACGGCTTGAGCATCACGAGAGTGCTTCACGAGAGTGCTTCGTGAGAGAGCTTCGCGAAAAAGCAGGAGCTTCGCGAAGGCTTGTTTGAGATTCGCGAAATTGGGAGCCTAGCGAAGTTGAGTGCTTTGCGAAGGTGTTTCCAAAGTGGTTTTCCCAGTCGATAGTGGCAAAGGGGTATTCATCTACGGGTGAAAGTTGAACTTCAACAGAGCATCTATATAAAGCGAAAGATGCATTCATTAATGGAAATAAAGAGACCTACAGGACTATAAACTGTGAGTGAATCCCTTCCAAGAGTAGTGAGCTTAGGAAGAGGAAAAAGGTGATCCTCTCCACCGGAAGTGAGCTAGAGAGAGAGAAATAGGGAGTGACCCTTGGGAAAGTAGTGAGATGACCCTAAACCTTGTATAGGCAGTGAGCCTGGGCATAGAAGTGATCTAGCCCGAACATTGTAATCCATAGCTAGTGAAGTTTAGTGGAATTGGTACGACCGGCAACTCGTCGGAGTACGCTCCTTGGACGTAGCCCTTTGCGGTGAACCAAGTAAAAATCTCTGCATATGCCTGCTAATTTGCCTGCATTTCATTTAAAGCATCATCATCAGATAAAGGAGAAAGTAAGTGATCATAACATACACACAAGTGCAAACAAAGTGACCCTTGTAACAAAGAGGTCAAGATCCAGTGGGGCAGGAAGAACTTTGAAAAAGAATATCCATACCCTGATTCACCCCCCTCTCAGGGTATATAGGCCCCTATTGGTCCTAACAATTGGTATCATAGGGATATGTTGCTTTTATCAGATTTGTTTGCTTCGACTTGGTGTAGTCGATCTGTGTGGTTGAAGATACATTTTTATCTTATCTCTCAATCTTCCATGGGAAAAGGAAAAGAATCAAAGAAGAATTAGAAGTCAGGTAAATTCCCTCAGTGTGGAAGTGTTTTCGGAAAAAGTGTGATTTAACTAAAAGAATCAAACAGCTTACTGAAGGAAGGTCTGGATGAATCTGATAGGGAAAAGATTGATTCACTCAATCATGATGTTGGAATAAGTGAAGTACATGAGCATCTGAGTGATATTGAAACAGAAGAAGAAATTGAAGGAAGAATAGATATGCGAGCTGAGTTAGAGGTTGCTCTGGAAGAGATAGATGTTTGGAGAGCCAAAACCAAGAAAGATAACAAAGTTGTTCGTGATGCCAAACTTTATATGCAGCAGCAGGATGAAGAGAAGTCTGAGTTGATGGATAAAATTGAGAAACTCAAGTTATCAGCACCAAAGAACTCAGAATTAGTTGGTGAGTATAAGCTTAAGATTGAAGAAAAGAAAAGGGAGATCGATGGCTTGAATATAAAAGTGAAATATCAAGTCAAGAGCATCGAAGAACATAATATTCCATGTGATGTTGGAAACACCGAAGAAGCCAAATCTAAAGATATCCAGATCAAGGTATTAGAGATTGAGGTCAACAAGCTAAGAGGATTAAATCAAAGGCTTATTGATCTGGCAACTGACCTAAAGGAGAAGAATGATTCTCAAGGTGAGGAACTACAAAATATGGATAAAATTAAAGGAAAACAAAAGGATGATGATTATGAAGAGAATAAAAAGTCAGATAAAGTTCAGAATCTGAAAGCTAGAAATGATGATCTATTAGCACAATTATCTGAAGAAGTTCAGAAGAATCGAAGCCTACAACAAGAGAATGAATCTGTCTCTAAATCTGTTTCTGAAGAAAAATTGAATGTAGAGAAGAAAACTGCAATGTTGGAAATTCTGACACGTGAATTGGAAGATGAGATGAGTAGAGGGAAGCTTCTCAAGAGAGAACTTGATGGAAAACTTGAATCAAGGGAGACCGAGATTCAAAAGTTGGAATAAGAGATAGAATTAGTTAAGAAGGAATTAGAGAGTTCCAATGATAGAGGAAAGCCTAAAATGAAGGATGCCTTGCATTTACTATTTGATCATCCTTCGACAAGTGATGATAAAATGAAGAACAAATATTCTATTTCTGAAGAGAAACAACAGAATATTTTCTCAGCTCAAAGAACAGCAAGTTTCGGAAAAGCTGGTATTGGATTTGATGAATCACCTCCCATGCATGATAAGAAGAGAGTCGTGAATAGTTTTAGGAGTGGAGAAAATCCTCTAGGTGCTGGAGATAGGCCTAAGAGGTCAGTTACAAAAAGAAGTGACGACATGTGCTATTTCTGTGGGATTCATGGCCACAAATCAAGCTTCTGTCCAGAGGCTCAGAAATACATTTCGTATTGTGAAAACAGAAAATGTACAAAATCTGAGAATAAGATGAAGCGTCCTGAGAAATCAGAAAGAAGAGTCTCTCAAACGAAAGCATTTGTTAGATTCTATTACTGTGGAAGAATGGGACACACCATGATTATGTGTCAGGAAGCTCAGGAGCTCAATTTTAGAGGAAGAACTCAATCTACATCAACATCTCGACATAGAAATGATGAAATGAGGTATGTCTTTGATGGAAGATGTTTTATATGCTCTGATCATTGGCATTTGGCCAGACAGTGTATCAAGAAGAATGCAGGGAAGGAAAAGGAACGTCAAAGGATATTCTCGACTCTAGTAGTGTATAATGAGAAATCGTACACTGGAAGACAAGGTGGTAAATTGGAAAATAGGATTAGAGCCTCAGGGGAATCACATGGAGCTCAACGAAAGGTGCATCAGTCACCACCTCTGTCACACTCACAACCTCTCTCTAAGAAAGAACATGACCAAATCTGGAGGAAAAAGGGAGGAAATGCTACAACTATGAGTAAGGAGAAAGTCCATTCAGTGGAGGACCCACCACCAATGAAAAATAGGGTGGCGACTCATAAATCTTATAAAAGGCAGATACACAAAGAATGCATTGAAAAATTTGCAAGTCATGTGCCACAACAAGTAGTGGAGAAAAGAGGAAGACCCTTGTAATAGTGGAAGAAGCAAGGGATTATGGAAAGAAAGGAGATTCCTGCTCAGAGAAATAATCAAGAAAAATGGAATTTCGGAAGAACATCAATGATAGAGCTATGTACTAGTGGTTTTAAGCCCCAAATGGTGAGAAAGGCCAAGCCTACCAAATCTACATATCAGAAAAAGGCTCAGAATGTAGGCAATGAATGCCAAGTCATATGGCTAGAATAGTTGGATTTGGCTAGGCAGTTGGAGGAAGCAAGGAAGGAGTGTGATTCCCTCCAAGAAAAAACCAAAGGGTTGACCCATCAGGATCAACCATCATCCTCATCTTGAGGATTTTGGAAGAATCCCCTCTCCCTATGTATAAAAATGCTATTAACTGATGATTCATGTGTTTCAAGTTCTAGGGAGATACGATCCAAGGGGAAGTGGCATCTAAGGATGCGAAGTGGATATGTGATATGCTCTACAGTTTCAATTGATTCAAATCAGGTACTAGAGTTGAAGAAGAAAGGGAGAAACAGAGAACAATAGATTATGATTGTGTTGTTAAATTTGTCTCTTGTTTCCTACACCGAGTTCCAAATCAGTAGGCTTGGAGATTTGGTAAATGGCTCGATGCTGAGTGCCAGATTAGTATAAATGGTGCACATGGAGAAGAATGGTTATGGGTCTCTACTGTTGGGCCTAACAACTAGAAGAGTTTCATAACACAGGGGGAGCATTCTATATCCTAATCAGATGCATGATCTCAATATGATATGAAGGATGAATGTTTATGCTCATAAAGATTGATTGGTGTAAAAGCAGCAACACACGGGTTTTCCTGATTATCTATTTTGTTCTAACAATGTGGTATCATCTGACTGCTTTCAGGGTACCAAGAAGCTGCAAGAGAAAATCCAAGGTGTGTCAAAAAAATCCTGAAGTAAGATGTTCAATGAAATGACATCATTGAACAATGAAACAGATAAAAGTAGCTGAAAAAAAATGAAGCCAGTGAAAAATGAGTCAGTGAACAGTTTCCTGGCCAAAGTGTTGAGAAAGAAAGCAACACAGAGGGATAAGAAGTGGATGATGCTGATTCAGAAGAAGACACTGATGATGAACAAGAAAGTGTCAAGTATGTGTCTATAAGGAAGCCAAAGAGTTGAGCTGATACTGATAGATAGAATATCATTAGTGATCAGTGAGCTCCAGTTTAGACAAGAAGAATGAAATCGCTGCAGCAGACATCATTACTATTATAGGTTGAGCCGAAATGCTTTGCTGATGCAGCTGAAGATGAAAACTAGGATCATACCATGAATGAAGAGATTGATCAGACTTGAGAAGAATCAGACGTGGGAGATTGTTTCGAGGCCAGATGATAAAAACTTCATCAGGACAAAATGGGTCTATTAAGACAAGATGAATGAATATGGCACGATGATTCGGAACAAAGCACGACTGATGTGCAAAGGAGACTCCCAGATAAAGAGTAATCAAAGGATGATGAGGCTGGTCTATGAAGAAGACATAAAATTTGGCAGATCTGTTGAAGCACAGTGTGACACAGAGATGGAATGACACAATCATTTCTCAATATAAATATGCCAAGGAGGTTTCGAAAAGAGATTTGGAATTGAAGATTCCAAGGAGAAGATGTCTCTGGTTTCTACCCAGATGAAATCATCAAAAGATGACAGTGGCAGGGCAGTTAATTTCACTAAAAACAGGCAGATTATCAGCAGTTTGCTGTACTTGGCTACAACAAAGCCTGAAATTGTATTCGCCAGATGCCAAGTAGCGAGATATCAGAGTAATCCCAAGGAAAGCCACATGATTGCATTGAAAAGCATACTTTTACTGGTCCGGTTCACCAGATGATGGAAAATCAACGTCAGGTGGTGCATTCTATCTTGGTGGATTGTGTATTTCTTGGCAAAGAAAGACACAAGATTGCATTTCATTGAGGACCGCAGAAGCTGAGTATATTGCGGCCACTCAAGCATGCACACAGTTATTGTGGATGAAGTAGCAGCTTGAAGATATGGGAGTTGAAGTGAAGTCTCCGATCGGAATCCAGTGCGATAACTCAAGTGCTATAAATCTCAGTAAAAATACCCTCTATCACTCAAGGAAAAAGAACATTGAGATAAAGTATCATTTTATCAAGGAGAAAGTTGAGTAGGGGATCGTGAAGTTGGAGTATGTGCCTACAGAACTACAGGTTGCAGACATTCTGACAAAGGCCTTACCCAAGGAATCTTTTGAGAGGCATCGACTTGCTCTGGGAGTTCAGTCGACTCCCCGCACTTGAAAAAGTGTGGATGTGGGACCCCCAACCCCCTCTCCCCTAGGTATGATGTCTTTTACCCTAATGTGTTGATTTGTGTTCTATAATCTGTTACAGACTACAAAGGAGTGACCTTTGGGTTCGTTGACAAAGGGGGAGAAAATAGTGTTTGTTAAAAGGGGAGAAAATAGTGATTGGGAGACAGTGTGGCTATTTGAGAAATCATGACAGATACGGGGAGAAGCTGACAGATGGTGCAACCCGAAAGGTGGAGCAATGATAAAGGGGGAGAGCGTTTTAAATCTGAAGATGCTAGAAGTGATCGATCAAAGCATAGAAATCACGACAACTGAGGATCGTGATAAAAGCATAACAATGGTGTTGGAATGGTGTGAGACGGTGTCCAACTATCAACAATTGGTATCAACTTAAGAATTCACCAATTGGTATCTGTGTGGTTCAACAATTGGTATCAATTTAAGAATTGGTATCAGGGTGGAATTGACAATTGTGGTTGACATGAAGTGATTCATTGATGAACTTTTCATACTACTCTTGTTTCTCACGCCGAGCATTGCTCATGTGGGCTTAGAGTATGTGTTAAGTGAATCCTTGAACGCTATCATAATCGCAAGAGGCGAATGGTGGTAGGGGCTAGATGAAGACTCAGTGAGGTATCAAAGTGCAGAAAATCATTCTGAGCAGAGCTGTGAAGAGTTGTCAACAAACCCAAAGGGGGAGATTGTTGGGCAAAAATCTCTCAAGGTAACATTGCAGTATTTTTTGGGTTGATTGTGTTTGTTGACAAAGCAGATTTCCATGGAGAATTGTCGAGTTCCCGAGAATTTTTTGACATTCCATGTTGACAAAGAACTATGACAAAGGAAAGGACAATCTGGAGGCGGTACAAAAAGAGCAGTACAAGGTGGCGTTGTTTCCCTGTGTTTGCCAATTTTTTTGGGGTCCAAAATTTGGAGTTTGGTGAGAATCGCGAAAAGTGGATTTCCATGAAGAGTATAATTTCATATGGAAAATTCATGAATTTCGCGAAGATAGGATGCATGGTTTGGAAATTGCGAAGACCAGAAGAATGGAGGCGGTGATGCTTCACAATTACGTCATGCTTCACGAACGGCAGAGGCTGAAGTGCATCGCGGCGGTGAAGGGCTTTGCGAGGGAGCTTCACTGAGAAGGCGCGAAGAAATGTTGGGCTTCGCGAGGGAGCTTCGGGGTGAAGTCGCGAAGGTATGTTGATGGTGATTCTTCGCGACTACTTCAAGCTTCGCGAACGGCAAAGTGCCGTGGTGCTTCTCGATTTGGACAGAATTACAGCGGAATCTTTGGAGCTTCGCGATTTGAGATGACGTGGCGTTGAATTCGCGCGGAAGGGAGGAGGGTCGGTGGAATCACCTATAAATAGAGGCCGACCCCTTCGAGCGAAGTAGAGAGAATTTTCATAGAAGATCATTCGCTCTCGATTTGCGAAGTTGGTTATCGGAGCTAGTGTGCTTCGCGAAAGAGGTGCTTCACGGCGGCTATTGTAGCTCCACGAAACCTGCGAGCTCCGCGTTGGCTTACTAAGCTTCGCGAGGGTCATTGCTCTGCGACGACTTGAGCATCGCGAGAGTGCTTTGCGAGAGTTCTTCACGAGAGAGCTTCGTGAAAAAGCAGGAGCTTCGCGAAGGCTTGTTTGAGCTTCGCGAAATTGGGAGCCTAGCGAAGTTGAGTGCTTTGCGAAGGTGTTTCCAAAGTGGTTTGCCCAGTCAATAGTGGCAAATGGGTATTCATCTACGGGTGAAAGTTGAACTTCAACAGAGCATCTATATAAAGAGAATGATGCATTCCTTAATGGAAATGAAGAGACCTACAGGTCTATAAACTGTGAGTGAATCCCTTCCAAGAGCAGCGAGCTTAGGAAGAGGAAAAAGGTGATCCTCTCCACCGGCAGTGAGCCAGAGAGAGAGAAACAGGGAGTGACCCTTGGGAAAGAAGTGAGCTGAACCTAAACCTTGTATAGGCAGTGAGCCTGTGCATAGAAGTGATCTAGCCCGAACATTGTAATCCACAGCTAGTGAAGTTTAGTGGAATTGGTACGACCGAAAACATGTCGGCGTATGCTCCTTGGACGTATCCCTTTGCGGTGAACCGAGTAAAAATCTCTACGTCTACCTGCTAATTTCCCTGCATTGCATTTAAAGCATCATCATCATATAAAGGAGAAAGTAAGTGATCATAACATACACACAAGTGAAAATAAAGTGACCCTTGTAACAAAGAGGTCAAGATCCAGTGGGGCAGGAAGAACTTTGAAAAAGAATATCCATTCCCTGATTCACCCCCCCTCTCAGGGTATATAGGCCCCTATTGGTCCTAACAAAAGTAGTCCCACTCTTTATAAGGGATTATTAATTTTGGGGAAATTATCTGATCTTGTACTAACCATTTTGGTTTTGATTAATATTTAATGGTATAATAAATAGATAGTTAATCTTTTGTGGTAGATGTGAGTTTTTGGAAGTTAATTATAGTGCCTCATCCATGAAAATTCATCCTAAATACTCAATATTTTTAGAAAAAGATGATTTTGTGATGGAATTCAATTAATTGATGAAACTCTACTTGTCAAGTATGCATTTTTCCACATCTTCTTATTCTAAGTAGTAAAATAATCATTCAACATTATTAAAAGAATCTTAAAATAAGTTTTTTTCTATTTAATTTTATTACTACGAAGTCAATGACCATTTAACCAATCAAAAATTTATGGTTTTTTAATTGTTAACACTTTCCTGACAATGTTTTCTATCACACACTACCAGAACATTATAGTTAGTTTTTCTTCTATATCAATGTTTTCATATATATAATCCTAGTTTGTATTATCTCAGGAAACCTTATTACATCCCTTTATTAATTTTATAGTATAATTTATATTGACTCTTTTTCAGATGTGGTATTTCAAAAAAGCTATTTTGAAAAGATGTTCCTTAGTTACAAACCCCGAAATAAAATTGTGAGGAAGCAGTATCCAAGGGGGGGACGTGACATCCTAGGTAATTATTTAATAATACCTATTAATATCTATTAATATTTATGAATTATATATTAATTTTATATTTAAGGGGAAACTTTGTGTGATATCGTACTCGACACACAACAATGGGTTTTTCCGAAATCTTATGTTTCACACAAGACTGAGATATACCAAAAAATAATACATTATTAATATTATTATTTTAAATGGTAGTTATCTCCTATCTGTTTTATTGGAGGTAATTAATAAAATTTACTATATCATGTTTACACATGTTTATTAAATGGTTTTACATTCTTCTAATAAATTTTAGATGCTAAAAATGAGAATAAATCCAATTTTAGGCATAAGAAACTCTAGTATTATTTTTTAAATCTAGTTTATGCCTTTTGATGGAGAAGTATTTTTAAATAATATTTTTCTCACTTTTATATGTTCTATTAGAAAAAATAAACATCTTATTTGGAAGTAGGACATAAAAATTTACTCTAGTCAAATTTTTGGTATTTTTATGATAATTGTTTTTAAATGAATAGTGAAAACCATTTCATTTTAATTCAAAACTGCATTTTCATCAAATTTATTTATATAGTCAGGTTATCCTTTTAATTGGTTTTAAAGTGTAATTGTATTATGTTTTTATAATTTAATCCAATGTTGGTCATTGGAAGTAATTTCACATCAATATTATATATAAACGCATGTCAATTATTTGATGTATTTTACTTAAAAAAACATTGTTTTCTCATTTTGACAATGGGGATTAATTTTACATTAATTACTGCAACATATATGTTTATAATTTGAAAAAATTGATTCCATATTTTGAATAAACATTTACGAATTATGTAAATATTTCCCTTTTATTTTGGTAAATTATTAATAATAACTATATTAATAATTTTTATTACCGCGGTTAATGGTAAATCATGTAATTAAAGCTAAAAATAACATTATAATAACATAAATCTAACCTAAAAATTCTCAAAATTTAATTTTATGAGTGTATCCCAGTCATGAGTATTCTTAGGTCAATTTTAGGACCACTTGGATGACTTTAATTCATTTACAATTTTATATTCAATGAATAGTCATTTTTGTTACACTTTTTTTCAAAAGGAATAGTTTTTACGAGGTGTTTTAATAAATGAAAAGAGGAATGTTTTTTAACGTTCATAGAGACAATGAAATTTCCACTACCATGTCAATTATTTGATATTTGGATTCCTCTAAAATCCATAATTTTTTTAAAGAAAAAAACATATTCCCTTTTCATGTATTTTGGTATTGAAAGTGGTTCTGAGAGGGGATTGATTATGTCAATATCTTGATATGATATCTTATGATTTCAATGTGGAAATGTAATTTTTCTTTTATTGTTTTTTTGAGTTATGAATTTTTTATGGTTATTGGGCTTTATTTATGTATACGGGTGATCCTTTGATAGCTCTATAATGAATTGGTTAATGAGATGGATTTAAACCATAAGGTTTCTCTTAAAATATTTAGGGCATATACTGTGACGGGTATTCCAAACATAACCATGATTGTTACTCAATATATAGCTATGAAATCTACAATTTAAGAATGATATGGATGCAATAAGTTACCTTTATGATTTATGATTTCTATGCGTTTTTTAGGAATCCTATTATTTTATGAGGTATGTTAAATAGAATATATTTTATGGGTTAAAAGTATAATTTCATGGTTTTATAAGTATATATGGAATAATGTTTTCTTTCCTTATTTTATATTCCCATACTATGATTTTTGTGCTCATCTGTAGTTTTTGAAATGTTTTTCATAGGGTATAATGATTTGTAAAAATATAAAGTTTTCAAGATGAATGTTATGAAGATTTTTATCAAGAAAAATAATTCATGTTTTATTTTAAATATTTTCAATTTGTTAAAAAATGGGTAGTGAGTAGAGGTATCTAATTTATAATATTTGAGTTGTTATGGTGTAATTATTTAATACTATAAACCTAAAAATATCTTCAAGATGAATTATTTATTTAACTCAAGATTATGTAATTTTTAAGGATGTGGCCTTATATTTCAGTATTTTAAGGAGAAGTCCACATAGATCTGATCTCCAAAATTATATATTCTCTTTGTTAATGGTTCCCACCACCTCAACATAATCTTTTTGTAGACAATTCTAAATACTGAAAATTTCACAATTTCACTCTTACATGTCTCTCTATATACCATTATGTAATCCATTTTCCAAAATCTATTAAATATAAAACCCATTATGAAGACACTTATGTATCAAATTGTTACATGAACACAAGTCCTTTGTTTCTGAACACTACTTCTATAAAACTTCTCAGTGTAAATTTTGGTCACATGTGATCCAGTATTCCTACTTTCAATCCTCTCAAAATTAAGAATTACTAAAAAAAATATTCATCAAGATTTCAAAAGTTATACTTTAAGAATTATTATTTTATAAATATCTATTTCACTAACTAAAATATGGTTTTCTCAGCTGATCCAAATAACCCTAACCAATATAATAGATTCATAATGAGATCGAGTCCATAAAAAAATTTATTCTAAATTAAATAACATAGATTAGTAGGGATTAATAAATAGGGGAATCCTAGCTTGAAAGAATGGATCCCATAACCCAAGACATGATATATGAGTAGATTTCTATATTGAAGGACAAGGTAGATTGAATCTGTGATCTATAGTGGAAAATAGGGAATATAGAAAAAATTAAAGAGGGGTATGAATAAGATGTTCTTGGTGAACCCTTAGTGCATACAATTTATCTATAAAATTGTTTCTTAAAACATGAAGACGAATAATAAGTAGTGGTTTCCTCACCAAATACAGAAAAAATATTTGAACATGAATATGTACCCTATGAGGACAACCCAACCATTTTACCACCCTTTATGGACCCTAATTGAATATTATATATCTTTAAGGAAGTGTATATGATGTTATACTTCAATAGGAATGGAGAACCCCATGGGTATGGTGTAGAACATGGAACTAAGGTTCTATTTTAGGATCCTCCAAGGGAAAAAGTTATTATTTTCATCATTAGGAGAAGTTGAGAAAACCACTACTAGTGGTTATTACTGAGGAAGTCACATTTCTCAACTGACTAGGGATAGTTTAAAAAGAGATCCTAGTTTAAGGGTTGTAAACTAATTTGTTCATTGGGAGGAAACCTGACACAAGTAGGTAATATTCTATTTACTATTTTATGTTTCATTCTAGTTCCAATATTTTAAGTCTCTACATATTGAATGGATGATTAGTTTTGTAGTACGAGGGAGAAAAGAATAAAAAAGGAAAGAAAACACTTGTAATTAGAAGGATTGTGAGAGGTGATTATTATATTATTCACAAAATTTCAATTTGAAAATAATTTATAATCATTCAATTCATTTCGATGCTTCTATAATTAAGTTTTTTTATTGTAAAAATATGTGTGTGTGGGGGGGGGGGGGTAGTGTGTGAACATAGATGTCATGTGTGAGTAATTTTACTTGGTAAATTCTTCCCATAAAGATATATGAGACAAAATTACCTTGTTAAATTTTGAATTCCTTAGACAAACTGGTGTAATAGAGTGTAAAATGATATATTTTAGGGGAATTATTTTTGAGACATGCTTTTTACTTTATTTTTTAACTCAAACATAGTGAAGTAATTTTCTATTATAAATTAACACATTTGAGAGACAACTAAAACAAAATTTTATAAGACTTATTAATGAGAGTAAAATGAGTAGTTAGGATCCATATAAAATTTTTATAAGATAACATGGAATAGGGTGTGTGAGTTAAAAAATAAAATCCCAAAATAAGAGTAAATTGAACTCTAAGATATAGATTTGAAAATTATTCTTTCATTGATTAGCTATCATAATTATTCCTAGGTAATTGTTGTTATTTTGGGACAATTTAAATCTCTATTTTTTATTGTCACTGATTATTTGAAAATACACATGTAATGGTTAAAAAATACCATGTTCCATGTTATTACGGGTGGAATGTAAGGGGACTATTGAACTAATCCAAACAAAGATAATATGAAGTATAATACCATAATATAAGTTGAATCAGGGATGTATGAAATGAATTAGTGGATGATATGACTAAGTGACAGGTATTTAAGGATATATCCACAATTAAAATTTTGATTTAACTAATCTCATTCCATTTAACATTCATTAACCCGAGACTCAATTTGAGGTAAACTAAAAAAGGGTGATAATTTTAATTTTGATTAATTACTTAAGAAAATATAATCACGCAAGTGTAAGGTAATTTTCTCCCATATTTTATCATGCGTTTTATCTTTATTTTATCTAGTATTTTTTTAGTTTTTAGTGTAAATAGTGTCGATACGTATAAGTTTTCCAATTTTAAGGAAGTGTTAATCATAATCATACAAATTTTCCTCAAATGTTGAATTAAATTAAAGATTTAATATTCCGTTAAACTATTATTTTGGTTGGAAACCAATTTTTATTTTTTACCTATATAGTGGGGATGAATCAGGAAGGAGAAATGAAAAAATCAAGAGTTTTTTTTAAAATTGGAATTAGTGGCCTATGAAAAAATTAGAAATACAATGCATCATATCTTGGGAATTTAGAAGGAATCATTCATCCAATGTAGTCACATAGCTGTAACTCAAGAGGGTAATCATATTCTAAAAGAAGCTACCCCAGCCCATGTGAAAATTCCAGATTTTAATGCATCCTGGATGAAGACACAAAAATGTTATTGTCGCATATATGTTACCAGGAAAAGAAACTCGAGAGTACATCACTTTCAGAAGTAAAATATAGCCAATTTATGACACATCCCAATCCCAAAATAGCATGGAAAAGAAACACACACTATATTATATATCCAATTATCTACAAATTGCATGTCTCTATATTTGGGAATTCAAAATGCCATAAAAATATAGCATGTGGAATATCCAATGTAAC
The DNA here is from genome assembly GCA_963277665.1 of Viscum album. Lineage (NCBI taxonomy): Eukaryota > Viridiplantae > Streptophyta > Magnoliopsida > Santalales > Viscaceae > Viscum > Viscum album. The sequence goes on along the minus strand of OY728125.1, from coordinate 736,287,423 downwards.
CTCAATGCTTCCTTTCACTTGGACCTAAAAATATGTTAACCCATAAATATAATCTACATTTATTTGAAACTATATTATCATTTCATGCCTCAAAATACACTATTCCTTTTTTGATGCATCACATATGCAGGGGGAAGTAAAAGAAGCTCTGAAAAGATGCAAGATAACACTTAAGATCATCTCAAATACATGTTTATTACATGCACATGAAGTGGGTTCCATAAAAATATTATCTCTAATTATCTAATAAAATATGTTAAGGATATTACAAAACAACCACATACCAAAATATCATGGATCGAGTGAGATAACCAAGATATCATAAAGATGAAAATTGAAATAAATGAAGGAGGAAGTCCAATATTCACATGAATTCATATCTTTAAAATTATAATGATAAATGGTAGTGATCAATGATCCTAATAAAAGATCCTAATGATAGATGTATATATAATAAATATGAAGAACCAAGATAATAAACATATTCATTTAGAGGGAGATCCTAATGGTGAATTTAACATGCGGTATATGAGGATTTTATCCACAATAATGGTGATCTTAAGGAGTTATCCAAACAAGAGGAGTAAATCATCATCCAGGAGATCTGAAAATAGTCTTAATATGACATCTCATCCTATTTCTCTCTTATTCACCAATTTTTTATATAATTATGTGTTTCTGGGGTTGTTTATAATATATATGTGGGAGTTTCTTAATCATTTTTTCTTTTTTTAATGTACTATGCATGTTTCTTATGTGATTTTTTCTAATATTGTAAATCATATATTGATTGGAAGTGTATGAGTAAACTTTGAATGTGAGGAATATAGTGAGAGTGTAAGATCACACACTCACTTGTGTATCTGAACTCCATTTTTAGGTTGTGTTATGGAAAATAGATGAAATAGTGTTACATCCACAATAACCAAATTTGAATAAATTATATTCAATTAGTGAGGGTAGTTTATGGAATTACACCTATACACATGTGATTTATAACCACACTTGTATAGACCTGACAAACCAAAGATTTTCTAAATAGATAGATATAGGGGAAACACAACATATGAAATTGAAAACTAATTTTTCTTAGTGTGGGGGGTTTGGAAACCTTATAGGTTCTTTCAATTTTATTAAGGAGGTTTAGAGGTTCACACAATATAGAAACAATAATTAGTTAGTGTTGTTTCTTATAACATATTCATCATCAGTAGGTAGATATATGATATTTTTGTTGATTACCATATTCCTCAATAATTGTTTTCAACTCTAGTACAGCTGAAATTATTTGTTTCTTTTAATCTTAGTTAAAATACATACCTTTATTATCTTTTATTTATCATTACCTCATCCCATGAATTAAACATGCTATTTTATAATTATTAAAATACTTTTCCAAAAATTAAAAGTTGAGGATCTAGAGGTCTAGTGTCTTTGGAATATTATATATACCAATACATCATTTTAAACATAAAAAAATTTATTTAAAACTCCACATAATTCTAAAGACTCCCAAAGATCATCTAAAATTGTGTAGGATACTATGTAAAAAAATAAGTATGTACAATTGTGATCTAGATACCCAGTAAGAGAATAAACATGATAATAAAGTATAACATGAGAGTCAAGAGGCATAATATATATCATAAAATAATAATTAGAATAATGGAAACATGAAATAAGTAAATCATAATATAATATCAAAGAATTATAATATATTTCGGAAAAGAAACATGAAATGAAATTATAAAAATAAATCAAGGTTCACTCCCAAGACCATCATCTTAATTTGGAAAAATTCCTATAATGGTTTGGGTTCACTCCTTATTACCATAAATATATTAGATAATACCCCATGGTCAGTTTGGTTCACTCCCTAACCCCTTTCATAATATATCATGATATAAAAAGCCTTACCCAATGTATTTTAGGGATAAATAGTTCTGGACACACTGTAACATGATGATAATAGTAAATATGAGTTCAACATGAGGAATAAAAACCATCTATAAATCATAATCATCGACCAAAGTATAAGAAGTAAGAGAGTTTCATAATTCTGATTTAAGGCATAACCGAAAGCTAAATCCTAAGGACTACCAAGAGAATTAATAATTATTTTTTTATATTCATAATTGAAAAATGCATATAGGTATTGAAAATAGAGTTATAATGTTTAAAATTCATCTTCAGGGTCTGGAGAAGAAAAAATAAAAAAGAACCACTTGGGTAATTCTTTATGAATCAAGTCTAGTATTTTTTTAATGAAGTAAATACCATATTATTTTTTATAAAACTATAACTGAGCTAAGAGTGTTTTATATAAAATAATTAGGGTTTTTATAATCTTTCCATGTTTTAAAATAATTATATTGAGATGATTCTTAGTATGATATAATAAATAAGAAAGATCCCTTAAATCTGGGTTACTTAAAAGTGGGAATTTGGAAGGGAAGTAAAAAATGTATAAGCCTATCAATGAAAATTATATTTAAATAGGTATATATGTAAGGGATATATATATATATATATATTATAATTTTATGAGAATAATATTGCATAAAATGAGAAAAATAAAGAAAATGTATATTTCCTGGTATAGGGGTTATTGGAGAAAATATATTGTGAATGGAGTTCCAGGTAATAAGATGAAGATAGTGTTTGTAAAATTTGTGACCAGGATTAGGATTAACAATCTTGGTGTCACTACATATCCTATTTTGACAAGAATCAACCCATATATTTTTTATGAAAAACATCTATGAAGATCGGGATCTTATATTGGAGGGGGGTTACTTTCACATATGTCCCCATATAGAGATTTGTAAGATAGTGAATCTTACCTAAATCTAGAATTTATGGAAGTGAAATATATTCCCCATGGAATAGGATAATTAAAGTAGTTTAAGGTCTTTTTAGATGGAATATAATTTGTGTAGTTTGACAAAATATGACAAGAGTAAGATTCTTGGTATTTTAGGATTATATAATGAGGACCTCTACATGGGAGATTCTTTGCTGATCTATATCATGTCAAAAATGAATTAACCTTGTCTTAGTCTAAATTATGGAGAGAAAATCTATTATGAATGGGAGAAATTTAGACATCATGATAAATGGCGGTTTGATTGGAATTAGTAGATAAACCCTATGTATGTGCTTCTAGAATAACTACATATTCTATGATAACAATATTCAAACCATGTGTAATTATTATAAAATATATTCTCTATATAGATCATTATAGCATCTGGGGAGACATTTATTCTATTGTGAGAAAGGGGGGAGAAACTTATCATAAATGAGAAAGTGTTTAATCATAAGAATATAAATCCAAATAAAATTGATGGATGCGGTTGAAATCAGAATTTAACATGAATGCCTGATTATTTATATTATGATATGAGAATCAAGGAACACATAGTTAATATAGAATATGAATGTTTATTCCAATAAAAAATATTCCCATGGATAAGAAAATGAAATGGGAAATCCTACATGGATCAAGATCTATTGTATATGGAAAATATCTTACAATAAGACTATACAAATTTGTTTAGGATGATATGTATAGTAAACCACATGTCATTTAGTTTTATGTCATATGATAAGGATGAAATTATTTTAGATTGAGGTAATGAAACTAATACTTTGATTCCATTTAATTTATAGTTGTATAACTAGGTCTTTTGTGAACACGTAATGAATTTATAAGAACCTACACACCATGTATAACATCAACTAAAATGAAACTCATCCCATAATATAGATTCCAAGTATCACCACATATTCTAAAATAATTAGAATCACGTTAATTAGAGTTTTCATTTTATGATGGGATAATTCTAGTCACAGGTAACCATAGGTTTGGTATCTTTAAAGAATGGTATATCTTAATTGAGGTATGCTCTTACATATAGAAGAATTATTTCTCAAAACTAATTCATGTGAAAATAACTCCATGACATAGGATTACACATAGATCCAGATTATATATGGGAGGGGTAAAAATTATTGTGCTCTAGTACCAATACAAGATATTAGGAACCAAAAATGGCTAGGGAAGTAAAACTATAAGATTATTTTTATTTTATCATGTGATTACAAATAAAATACATGTGTTAGTATGAATATTAAATAAGTTTTATTCTCATGTATATAGATTATCACTTACATGATATACTTATCTAGAGAGTTTATGGTCTTATAGGATGGTCCATATCCCATTTTTTTTTAATTTCATGTGATAAGAAATTTATGCCATGCATTTTATCACTATGATTTTAGGTGATTTTCAAGATGTTTTATATCCTGATACAATCACATCATGAAACTACTATGAAATTATGAAAATTATTTCTTGAGAAACCTTTTATTTATGGATGGAATGATAGTCTATACTTCTAATATTTTTATGTTGTAAGATCCATTAGAGTATACCTTTTGTATGCTGTAAGTTTTTTCTTAATTTATCTCATGTTTTAGAGGGTTGTTTCAAAGTATCATTAGGGTTCTCAGGGATAGCACCGATTTCTCTAAGAGGAATGTGTAAAGATAAGAATTATTATTAAATTATCGTGTTACTTCATTATAATGAACATACAGTTTTTGTAAAGTGTGTAACATTTTCTCATTGAGTCATTCCATCCCATCCGGTCAAATATGGGACTACTCATCATTAGAAAATTTATTGTAGATAATAATTTAGAGTAATTGAAAATATAATTCAATGGTAAGTATACCTCTATTCTATATGCAAACAAGTATGAAGTATCCCATGTGGCAGTATAGATTTTGGTGAAATAAGACCATAAATCATAATAAAGTTTATTAGGCTAGGGATTCTTCCACGTGTTCACCATATTTTAGAGTATATTAGACATTGTTTTTTTGAAATCCACTATTTATCAATTCATCACAATATGGTAGTGGGGTGAGTGGCCATACATAATAATATATTCCCAATATAGACTTTTTAACTCATAATTGAAGAAAAATGGTGCTATTTTCCATTAATATTCTATGAGGGGAACTAAATATGGAAATGATATTAGTCTTACAAAAGTTAATAATAGCATTTGTTCTAAATTAATTATGGGGTATAGCCTCAGGGAATTTGAAGAAGAATTCAGTGATAGTAAGAATGTATACGGACTTTATGGATATATCTAGGAGATATCCCCCCATTTCATCTATCCCCCATATGTAAAATGGCCTTGAGTAATTGGAAGTATTAAACAACTCTAGGGATTTATGGATCAAGTGGTAATATATCTATAAAGCATGAAAACCTTCTATAAAATTCAAGAAGTATTACTTAATTTAAGTTTAGAAGTATCAAAGTTTTATGATTTTATGGAAGTGCATTGTTCCTGGATGATGGGGACCACAAACAATAACATAGACATCATGTATAATTATGAGGATCACTCCTTCATCAACTCATCAAATGAGGAATATATCAAAAACTAATTTTTAGAGTACCTTATTGGAAGTTTTGATATCATAAAGGAGGAAACATGACACCCTACACCCAAATTGTTCCTTATTAGATTGAATTAGAGGAATAATATCACTTTAGATACAATCCATTATGGTATAAATACATATGATTTATGTATAAATTTTAAATTATATTGGCTCAACTTGATTATGGGCGGCATTAATGTCATTAATTTCTTATATTTCATTGCCAATGAATGGAGGGACTTTAATGTGATGTGAAATGCAGATAAAAATATCAGCATGATTTTGGACTATCAGAGCATTGGATGTATTTTCTAATGAATTGGTATATAGATTATATAAATTCATGTCATGGAATAATATTGTCTATGAGGGAATTCCATAATCAAACTCATAGATAGTCAAACAAGGTTATTAATTACACCCTTTTTAATGGTATATTCATCATTAATTTTATTAGTTACAAACATAGAATCACCCTGAATATCAAAGAATCCAACAAATAAATACATTTCCATCTCCAATCCTCAAACGAGTTCTTGGTATCCCACTTAATTAGTTATCCACTAATCATATAGTAGGAAGGAATATTTCAATGCTGATTTCACTAGAGAGATGAGAATATTTCCCAAGATAATTACTTTGATCTTTATATTTTCAATTCTATTTTATATTAGTATTTTAGAGGAAACATGAAAGTGTATCTATTTTATCTCAAGAGTTTCATGAGAAAATAAAACCTATTAATTTTGAATTTTAGTATTTGTCAGTGTAGTTTCTAGAGAATTGTGTGCTGAAATGAAATCTTCAAATGCCAACCATTTGAAGGCCTTATGATTCATGAATTGAAAGTAAAATTTCTATTGGATAACCACCATGGTAATAGAAATCAAGTTAGTATTTGATTCATAATGATATATTTAAACATATAAATAAATGTGTCCATTTAAAACTCTTGATACTTTAGGTTGTTTATCAGATTCTGTTTTGATAAAATTAATGAAAGAAAAATATTACTGATATTTGAGATCAGGTCTAAGTATCCCACATTATAATATTGTGATAGTAAAGACTATTCACTTTACTTTCAACATTATTTTTGAGAAAGTAGGTCACAAAGTTATTACCATATGGTTTTTAAATACAAGATTAGTATATTCCCTTCTACTAGCAGTAATAAAAAAATTTGGTTCTGTAGGTGTTGCTTTGGATCATCAAATGATTATTGAAAACTATCACCCAACAGATATATAACCCCATTATTCACCATCATTGTAAAGGTTATCTACATACCAGTAAGTTTTCCTATTATGTTATAGATATAGGTGAGATATCTTGGGGGTCCCCTAAAATATTTAATGTTTTGAGGAGGTATCATATCAAGGATATACATAGCATATTCTGTGATTAATTTGAACCATTATGGAATATCTTGAAGATGAAAAAAATTTATGATGCTACCCTGAAAGCACATTTTCGGGGGCTCCCCTTTAGGTTGTTTTGTTGTAGTTTCTTGAAAATTATCTCATGGTCAGCAAGATGAACACAATGCCACTAAAATTTGACCACCATATCATCCACATATAATTATAAATTCTTTCTTTCTAGGTGATCAAATAAATTATTCATGGATAATTTTTATATAAACCCAACATTGTTCAATAAAAGAGTATTACATGATATATATATACCCATTGGGGTACTCTATAGTTAATTGACTATTCATCTTCTAGGTCCCTTCAAATATAGTATATCCTAATTACCCTTATATGATGGAGAGGTATTTAAATAATACTATTTTATTAAAAAATAGGTCAATTTTAGTGACCGGGGAATCATCTTTTTGGTAGTACCGGCTGAGATCCCTAGAGTCGATACAAAACCTGATATGCCAAATATTTTTCTTGATGAGAGTGATATTAGTGAGAATATTTAGGAATTAAACCTCCCAAATGGATTTTCCTTTGATGATATTTTAAACTTCATATTCCATCTGAGTGGTATGGGTCATGTACAGCCTACTAGATTCTTACATATAGCTTTGGTGATCATCTAGTAACCCCATGTTATGAGTAGAAACATTGGTATCCAACCTAGGAATTTTAATATAGTTACCAAAAATATATCTAATGTCATTTTAGGAAGGATATATGTGTCTAAATTTCTTTGGGAGACATGGAGGTACTGATCAATGTTTAACACATGCCCTCTTTTGTACCCAAATTAATTTTCTGGAGTTCATAAATGGCGGTTATTATTCATTTCATGAATTCTATATGGGAATCTGAAATATCAACTTCTTTTTCTTCCACACTATTATGGTAAGGGATGAGTTATCATATTTTGGACATGGAGATGATAAATGAGACTTTGTTTTTAAGTATAATATATATTGATGCAGGGTAATCATTATCAGGAGAGTCCTAGAAATATTTCCCTTACTCTTAACTATCAATAGGAAAAAAGGATTTTTATTATTCTGAGATTCAAGAGATGATTTGGGGAAATTATTATTAAGTTAATTATTGTATTTTCTAAAATTATATCCCTATTACACATTTTTGGGATTTACGAACACAATTGATATAACCATGATGGGAGAAAACATTCCCAACACATTTTTTTATCTCACTGTCTGAGGATTGAGGTCTATTTAATCAATTAAATTAGATTTTGTGGCCTTGAAATTAACAAGACTGTACCTTTAATATAAGAATATAGGAGTGAGAATGATCAACATGGGTGGTATGGCATACCACTTTCAAATAATATTTTTTTCATTACATGGTGCGCCACTGAATAATATAGCCGATCTTTTAGGGTATAGTTAATTAGAAATTAAGAATGTAAAAAATGAAAAAATAATAATTCTTATAATCCACTTAAAAGGTTTCTTCATTTTTTTATCCATAGTTACTTTTACTGAATATAATATCCTACACACATATATAAAAATAAACGGTTGACCATAAAGCTCAATAAGGGAATAAAAAAAAGATATTTAGAATGTGATCATGAGATATAAATAGGGAATGGTCATAAGAACATGAGGATTATCATAAATGAAATATGATGAATCATAACATTGATATGTGGTTACAACATAAATATGAGACTTTCATAATCATATCACCAGGGTGTCATAAATCATCATAAAAAATTCATATCTAGTGATTAGTTATTTACCCATTGAATTGAAGCACTATCAGGTAACTCCCTTCATATGTATTAATTCATGTGAGCCACCTTGATCATAATTTATCATTTAACCAATAACCCATGGTCTAAAAGAATTAGTTTTATAAATAATCTTATAGTACATAAGGTATTAAAGACATAAATGTTTTATCATTTTTATACCCACAAGATGGGAATGTGGGTTTAACACATGTGAATTTAAAATAAATAAGTTATTATTAAATAATTTTTTACACCCATAGAAGAGTAAAAGTTTGTTTTTTCATTCACAAAATAGTAATTTATCATTTTAAATATTTAAATTTAAGAAATCCATTTGGTATCATGATATTTATGCAATATGGATTAAATAAAGGTAATAATGAGAGAGAAAACCAAATTTCTAAAACACTTTTTTGTAAATAATTTTATAATTAAAAATCATCTAAAATAATAAAATTTAAAATTTTTAAGACATAACAAAAAAGAGGTACTTAAAAGGGGAAAAAGTAGATGAGAGTTCCCTTACCTTGAATTGTTTCTTCCTAAGACTTGATTATGGAATATTGAGACCCTAAAGAAATCTAGAAGGGAATATATGGGTGGTAAAATGACCAGAAATTCATTTATAATATATTTTTAATAGACATTAATGGGGGATGTATGGGTATTTATAGTAAAATTGGATGACTTATTTAATAATTTTCAAATATAGGTCTTGTAATTCTAGGTTGCGGAAACTAAAAAACCATTAGACTACACATGGATTTTTCTCATGGTTTTATACTTCTAATACATGTTTTATAATATTCCAATCCATTATAACTAGAATACATTTAATAATATTACAATGGATAAGTAAAATTAATTTTTCACAATTTTTTTTTTAAAAATCATAATTTCCATTTTTGAAATTGGAAATTTATTTATAGTTTTGAAAATAGATTTAAATATTTTAAAATAAATACTAGTAATAAGAAACATATTTTTGGTCATGTATCATTTTTAATTAAATATTACAGAATTATTACATATATATAAAGTCAGAAAACATATTGAAAACATAAAACTGTAGTTTTACTCTTCATTAAAAAATAATGTATTTTAGAAAATTATAATTTTTTTACCCTAACATAATTTTAACAGGATGATTTAGAATATAATTTTTATTTTATCAAAATAATTCAATAAATGTGATAATCATAACTTTTAAATAAAATACTCTATTTATTGAAAAATATCCATTTTCATGACATAGTCAACTTATAACATTAATAAAAACTCCCATGAAGATTATAAAATTATATTATCATTTATATTTAAATAAATATTGTTTTATAAGACTATTTCATGAAAAGAAAAATTTATTTAGAATAAATAAGTTTGTTATGAATGTGTATACAAATATGTTTTATTTATATCAAAAATTATATTTATCAACTTCATCTAATATTCATGTGAATTTTATTAAATATCATAATACGAAAAATAGAATTGATGAAATAAATAACACATTTATAGAATTTAAATTAAACTTTTATGATACTAGGGTCTAGATGCAAAACCCTAAATTGCACTGACATATGCCCTAAAGGTAAGGTGTGTGATAATGGTATTTTCCTTGGGTGACTCGGATAACATTGACCTAGTTGTGATTTACACAAAATTGAGCTCCTCCCAAAAGAAATTTTATTTAGACCTCACTTGATAAATCTATACTTGGGATTGGTTAAGGTAGACCCCTAGTTATACTACCTCCCTCCCATGTTCTAAAATTTTTTATTTAAAATGGATGACTGTAGTATTTGATACCACCATTTCTCCTTTCTATATCAATTATCATTTGACATTACCCTTTATAAACACTAATTATTATGGTAAAATTATTAACAATGATAAATATATCAAATTGTATTATTGAATAATGGTCCTATTGACCAACCATTAGGTAAATATTAGATCCCAATGGTTACTTTCCACTTTATACCCAATATATACTCCATAATTTATAATCATTTACTAATTTATTACTCAAGGATTTTACAATTGTTTAGATAATTTAAATTATATTACTAATATTCGTATTTATTTTAATAGTTTTGATGGTAGGTTTAATCTTCTTGGAAGAGATCAGACCTGTTTAGTGTACCATTATATGGACGTCATTCTTTGTTTTTTATACCCCTGTACTAATCATAGCTATAGTAAATTTTATTATTTAATGACCTGAAATTTTTTTATAATAGTATTTCTAGGTACATCCATTTTGTAATATAATAATATAGTCATTATAGAAAAAGATTTCTTTTATTAATCAAAAAATGAATTTTCAAGGCTATTACATTCTCTCCCATTATGAAATATTTTCATCAAAATTTTCTTCCCACTTAAAATAATTGGGTTATTTTTACTTGATATGCTTCTTCAGGTTCCCAAGTATCCCATTCAAACTTTTGATTTATCCAGAGGAGTATCACAACTTATTGAGTCTCATTCCTTAATACATGTTCCATTATTCCATGGATATGGATCTATTACTCATCATATTACAAGTCATATTCCCACTTCACACTATTATTATCAAGTTAATATGTTGGGATATACATATACATTCTTAGTAGAGACATGTGGAAGACATCGAGGACATTTACATTATTTGGAGAATGTGCTAATTGATAAGAAACATCTCCAACACGTTTGAGTATCTCAAATAGTCCAATGTATCTTTGACTCAGTTTCCAGTTATTTACAAATATCACAACACTATTCCACAGTGATATCTTGAGAAAATCATGATCTCAAAAAATAATTTTTATTCCCTTCCTTAAATTTTCATCAAAATTTCATTATTAACCTATATCATCTTTTATATGATTCTACTTCACATGTATATTTTTTGTATTCACCTTCCCAATTTCTAGTCCCAATGGTTTCCATTATCCAAATTTATCCTAACATGTTGGTATTATACACCTTATTTTATAGGGATCTTAAAATGGTACTATTTGAATGCTTAAGTGTAAGCTATTGTTATATGAGAATTTTACAAGTGGAATATATTTAACCAAAATCCATTGAAAATTAAGTGATCTATCAAATAAAAAATAATCTAATTATTTAATAGTAATCTTAGATAGCCCATTAGTTTGGGGAGATAGTTTGTTCTTAGGATTACTTATATATTCATATCATTTTTAAGGTTCCTATATAACTTCAAATAAAATATTATATATTGATAAAAAAAATCAATAATTATACTCAACGTATCCTCACTACCTCTTGAATATAGAGGTGGGTTAGGTGATCAATGGAGAAATCAACTCTTATGGAAATGAAATCGGTATGATTTTTTAATTTATCGATGATTACCCATAAAACTCTATTTCCCTCAGATGTATTAGGAAGGCCAGTGAAAAAGTATATTTTGACATTTTCCCACTTCCATAAAGGCATGGGTAATGGTTGTAATACCAATTTAGGAGGTTATAACTCTACCTTCACTTTTTTACACACCAAAAACCATGTAGTGTAATCAACAATATCCCTTTTCATATCATCCCAATACTAATGATATAAAAGGTCCATATCTATTTTAGTGCTTCAGAGAAGTATAGAGAATTTATATTTATAAGATTAATCTATTTTCTCCTTATTTATCTCTAGGATAGTTAGAATTCATATCCTTGTACCAAATTTAAATACACCTTCCTTTTTATAATTGAATTTAAGAATGTTACCATTTTTATAGCATCTATATTCTTTTACATCAAAGGATCATTACTTTGGCATTTATTAATATTCTCTACCAATGAAGGTTGAGAAATCATTTGGGATAGGAATGATGATGACCCTTCCCTTATGATTACCTTTTACAACCTTAATATGTCTTTGATCAATGTATCTCTTTCAATCCTAATCCTTATAGGAACACCAATATCTTTCTTAATCAATGCATCTGTGACTTTGTTTTCCCTTATAGGGTGATAATGAATCAAAAAATCATAGTATTTATGTAAATCCTACCATATTTTTGTCTCATGTGTAGTTCTGTTTTAATTAATATAAACTTAAAAATTTAGTGGTATACATATCACACATTCCCCTATAAATACAGTTTTTAAATATCTTTAGATAAAATTTCACTCCAACTAACTCTAGGTCATGAGTAGGAAAATTATTCTCAAGAGGATTTAATTGTCAAGATGGATAAGTGATCACCTTTTAATTTTTCATGAGGACACAAAAAATAACTTTTAGATATGAATCACTATATATTACAAAGCCTTCTATAATGGATGGTATATTTAGAAAACTTTTACTATATAACCCCCTCTTCAGTGCTTGGAAACATTCTTCACACTCCTTTTTCTCGATAAGCATAACTCATTTTCATGTTAACTTTTTAGCGTATCATGACACCATGAAGAGTTTTTCATGAACCTTATATAGTTTTATAATTGTCCAAGGAAACTAAAAATATATGTTACTATTACAATATGTGGCCACTCCTCTACAACCTTTGTCTTTGATAGATCCAAATATATTCCTTCACTGGTCATGTTGTTACCTAAGAATGTAATTTTTTGTATCCATACTCAGATTTATTGAACTAATTAAAAAGTTTCTCCTACCTCAACATTTTTAATATATCCCTTATATGATGTTCATTATCATCATGAATTTTGGAATATATCTAAATATCATCTGTCAAGAACACCACAAGTTTTTCAATGTAATCTCCGTAAAGACTCTATTCATAAAATGTAGAAATATTACTAGAGAAATAGTCAATAAAAAGGGAATACAAAAAACTTCTAATTACCATATATTTTAAATGTAATTATTTGAGGAATCTTATTTCTTCACCCTCACCTGATGATACCATAATTTGAGGTTATTCTTAGTGAATAATTCATCCAAATGAAGTCGGTGAAACAAACAATCAATCCTAGGTGGATGATTTTTTTCTTCACTCTGATCCTATTAAGTTCTCTATAATCAATGCTTAGATAAAATTATCCATCCCTTTTTATCACAAATAGATTCCGTGCTCTTGGAGGAGATAAAAATGTTTAAATGAAACCCTTATCCAAATAATTTTTAATTCTATTATTTAATTCATCTAACTTATCATATGTCATTCTATATGGGGTCTTCGATATTTTGTTGAATCTAGTTATGTGATTAATGTATAATTCTACCTATATTTTTGTGGGAGGCGTAGATAACTATTTAAAAAATTTATCAATGTATTCCTAGATGATGGAGTCAATTTATATCTTCATATATTCAGTTTATTCCCCCTCTTCAAAATCATCTTCATAAAGAAGGATATTGGGGGTGCACCAAGATAAATTTTACGATCAGATATCTCCCATGTTAAAATAAATCTAGGTTTTCTATTAAAGATGACTAAAAAATCCTTTAATCTTAGTTGATCTTAGAATTATACAATGAGTTTCAGTCCATACCTAGTATAGTATTTAATTCCACTACGGGAATGAATAATATATTTGTGATGAGATTCTACTAACCTAAGTTTATTCTATAGTTTATATACACCTTTAGTGCTTAGATAATCCCTTAAGGAGTCTTAAATAATAATTTTACTTCTACAGGTTTTGGGTTTGATTCTATATTCATTGAAAACATGGTTGAAATAGTGGAATACATAGAACCAGAGTAAAAAAAGTACATTATATATTTAAGAGCATGATGAGTTTACCTGCCAGTACATCATTTGGATCCCCTACTTTAGAAATAATTATTGAAAAACAATACCTTTATCCCTTGTTCTATGAGAAGGTTGATGGTGGTTCTCTATATTATATTTTGATTGGGACATTAATTTTCAATGTGACCAAGCTATTCAAACCTAAAGAATTGAACTTTGGGCTGTACATACACCATATTACTATTTTAATTTTATTTTATATGTTTAGGATTCATTTCACTATAATCACTCCATGTTATATGGCCATATAATCAGTACCTATAGCACTTTCCACTCATAGGACACCAGTTTCCCAAATGTTTCTTCTCACATTTGTTACATGTGGGTAGTTTTAGTTTCTTTCCATATCTTTCATGATAATAATTCTTACCTGAGTTTGTCTCAATTGATCTATTTTTTTCATTTGTTCTATGAAACCATTGCATCACACAAAACTCAAATTCAACCTTCATAGAAATCCGCATTATCTCCTCATATCATTAACATACATGATTTTATAGATTCCTCCATAGATATAGTCTTATTCCATTGAAGAACCTATCAATCATTTCCTTAGGATCCACAACAAAGAACAAGGTGTATTGAGAATGTCTTGTAATGTTCAATTCATTTATTCCCCCTAACTCGTTTTCATTATAATTTAACTCTATGAATTAATTACCCATTTGTTTCTCATATAATGGGGAAAATATTTATTAAAAAATTTCTTCTTAAACTCCTCCCACTCTATAACATCAATCTCTCTTCTTTTCTTTGTGCTTGTAATTAGTTTACACCAGTGATATGATTTTTTTCTAAGTGGTATAACAACAATATGAATTTCTCTATCTCTAAACAATGGAGTATATAAAATATA
Organism: Viscum album; assembly: GCA_963277665.1. Taxonomy (NCBI): domain Eukaryota; kingdom Viridiplantae; phylum Streptophyta; class Magnoliopsida; order Santalales; family Viscaceae; genus Viscum; species Viscum album. Next base: position 736,272,190 of record OY728125.1, on the reverse strand, counting down.
TTTTATAAAGGGAAATCCATGTTTAGAAGTTAAAATATCAACATAAACTCAAAAAAGAATGCATTTTTTGACGTATGATGGAATTAAATACAAGTTATTCCCTTTGAGGTCAATCTAGACACTCTACCTGATCCATCTTATTATTCATAACCTGAGATAGTTGATTCATCATCATCAGGACATTTTTTATTCTATATTAAATCATGTTAGTAAGTACATCTGTGCATCCTTAATTACGCTCTTCATTTACATATATCCTCTTATTTCCCTCCATTTTTGTGAAAGAAGAAAGTATTAGTGAGAAAAAATTTACATTTTGGAGTCCTTTAATTATAAATAGAGTTTATACCCATAAACAACATTATCAAAGTCTTTATTCTTCAATGTCCTCTAATAATAATTATATTTTATATGTATCCTTCATAATGGTTTATAAAAATCATATGATTAGCCAAACATATACACTAGGAATGTCAAACCAGGTTTACAGAAGGACATATTTGTCTTACACCAGGTGATGATTGAGTTATACCCTAAGGGACCCTTTCAGGGTTATTAACCCTATGTACAACTATTCTATATCCACATCTAGTTGTTGTATCTAGATAGGGATTTCATTACCTAGAAGACAATCAATCAATACTTTTCTAAAATTATAGTATGTCTCCATATATTTAGATTCATCCCTAGGGTTCGTACTAATGTTTTATAATAAGAATTTCCATATATAACTAATCCTACCATTGACGCTAACTATGGTATCCATACTTTTTAAATACATAAAAATTTCATTACATGGTACACAACTTAATAATGTATAGGTTATATTTAGATTTAGTTTATTGAAAATTAGGAATGTAATACTTGAAAAAATATAATAATTAATCTAATCAACTTGAAAAGATTATTTATAGGTTCAACCTAAGTTACATTTAATATATCTCATATCATTGGTACATATATAAAAATACATGGGTGAGCATAAAGCCTATAAGGGAATAAATAAAAGAGATATTTAGCATGTAACCATAAGGCATATCAGCAGGGAATGCTTATAGGAACATGAGGTATATCTTAATATAAATATCCTTTATAATAACTCGTAAATGTGTATAAAATATAAAAATGAGACATTAATAAGAATGTTGCCAAGGTTTATCAATAAGGCATCTTAAATTATAATTACCAAGGTTATTCACCAAGGCAGAATAAAACATGTCATCTCTAGAGATTAATTATTAAAATATTTCATTGCATTACTCTTAGGGAACAACCATCATATTTCTTAACTCATGTGAGGCAGATTAATCAGAATATTTCATTTCACCAATAACCCATAGAGAAAAAGAACGTTTTTAATATAAAATGATTTAATATTTAACTTCTTAAAGACACAAAAATTTCATAATTTTTATTAAAATTAAAAGGGAATACGAGTTAAATACATGTAAATGAAAAATAAGTAAATTATTTTTACATTTAGTTGAAAACCCATAGAAAAAGAAGAACTTTTGGTATTCATGATATAGTAATTTCTCATTTAAAAGAGGGAAATTCAAGAAATTAATATAGAAGCATGATACGTATAAAACATGGATTAAAGAAAGGGAAAATCAGAGTGAGTAAAAGTATAATACTGGTAATAAAATATTTTGGAAGTAACGTTATAATGAAATTTTTTAGAAAAGAATGTAATTCCACATTTAGAATACATTCCACAAAAGAGGTACTTGAATGGAAAATAAGAAGAGGATAGTTCCCTTATGTTGAAGAGTAGCTTATTAAAACTTGATTATGAAACCTTGAGACACTAAGGTCACCTTTGAGGGACTATTTGGGAGGTAAATGTTATATAAATTCTTAGATAATGGATTTTTAGTGGATAATAATGGGGTATGGGTGGGTATGTATAGTAAATGTGGTTGAATTGTTTAATAATTTCCAAATATAGGTAATGGAATTATAGGTTTGGGAAAATGAAAAAATAGCTTACCAATGGGTTTATATCTTGGGTTTAGACATTTATATCATGTTTATTTTATATTTTAATCCATTAAATCCCAAATCCATTTTTCTATATTATTTTGGACATATAAAATTAATGTTCCAAAAAATATAGTTTTTTAAATAATAATTTATATTTTAGACATTGTAAATTAATTTATAAGTTTTTAATTGATTAAAATCATGGTAAATACATAATATAAATAAAAAACATATTTGGGGTTTATATTCTTTTTAATTTATTATTAAATCCTTATTATATATATATGTTGTCATAAAACCTATTCAAAACACAAAACTATATTTTTACTATTCCCTGAAAAATAAAGTATTTTATAAAATTATCAGAATTTCACCCTAATATAATTTTGGCATTATTATTTAAAATATAATGTTTATTTGATCAAAAATTTATCTAAATATAATATTTTTTTGATTAAAAATCCTTATTTATAGAAAAATAACAGTTTTACGACATAACCATAATTTTGACTCTTATAAAAATTTCATAGGACATTAAAATTTTATATTATCATTTATAATTATATAGATATTATTTTATAAGACTATTTTATGAAAATAATTTTTTTACAATAAATTAGTTTATTATAAATGTGTAGAAAATGATGTTTTATTTGTATCCAAAGATCTATTTTTCAGCTTCATCTTATATTCATGTGTTTTTTATTAAATAAATTAATAAAAAAATTTAATTGATGAAAGAAATAATTCATTTAAACAAATGAAAGCACACATTTATGAAACTATGGATGATATACATAACCCCATATTACACTGTCATAAACCCTAAGGGTAATGTGTGCGATGGTGGTAGTCTTATGGGCTGGATTAGCTAACATTAACCTATTAATGATCTCCACTAAATTGAACTTATACCATAGGAGATTTCATTTATGAACCACTTATTATGGCTCTTATTAGTCTTGGTTATGGTAGAACCCAAGTGACGCTACCTTCCTCCCTTGTTTTGAAAAAATGGGCTTCAAAATATATGGCTCTACTTGTTGAGGGCATCAATTATGATTTCTGCATAAATTATCATTTGTTATTAACATTTATAAATTCCAATTATAACAGTAAAATTATTACCTAAAATAATAGTTTTTAAAGGTCATTTGAAAAATTTTCATATTAAACAATGATCATTTTCACTAATGGGTTGGTAATGATCAGATCTCAATTGTCACTTTCCCATATACACCCTATATATATTGTAACATCCCAAGTAAGTAATAAATAATAGATATTTTTATCTATGTCTATTAATGATTAAGATAGTGTTTTAGAGGCTTAAAATGAAAATAAATACAATCTTACGCATGGAATACACTAATATTCTTAAAAGATTGTTTTACTGCCTTTTGATGGAAAACCCTTTTTAAATATATCTTTTTAAAATTTTATAAGCTATGTTTGTCAAAATAAACTTATTATTTATGATTGTGACATCAAAATATACATTGTGTGAATTTTTGGTATTTTTCCGATAAAGTTCATTTTTAATGAATAGTGAAACATTTTGTATTTTAATTAAAAACCTCTTTTTAATCTAATTTATTTATATGATTACATTATATTTTGAATTGGTTTTGAAGTGAAATTAGAATATATTTTTACCATTTAATCTAATGGTGGTCATTGTAATCAATTTCACTTTGAAATTGGACTTAAACTAGTGTCAATCTTTTGATACTTATTGTTTCATAAAAACACGCTATCTATCATGACAGCAGGAATTAATTATTAATTTAATTAATTTGACTTATATTATTTGAATTTTGTAAAATATACATCATTTTTGAATTCGGAATATCAAATATAGCTTAGGGTGAAGTTTTGGTATCTTTCTGAAAAACTTAAATTTTTGATGAATAGTGAAACCACTAAGTGGTAGTTAAAGAAACTGATTTTTCGTTTAAATGAAACTTTTCCACTTCTGTGATTTGATTTTCAAAAATCCTACTTAAATGGTTTTCATTAATAAGTAAAATGTGGTTCAATGAGTTTAAAATAATATTTTGGTGAATAGAAACTTTTAAGTTCTTAATCGCGATTATTGGTAATTAGTGTAGTTTAAGGTAAAAATAATGTTTTAATAATATGAGATAAGCTTGACACATGTCCTACCCTCATTGTATGTGTCATGGCCGACCAAGAAAATCCATGGGTCAACTTAGGGACCCCATGGAGCCACTTTGGTTGGGAAATGACATAAATAACTTTTTATTTAATGTTAAAGTAAAAATGACACAAACATGAGATGTTTTACTAAAATAATTTTTACATGGGGTTATAAAAGTCATATTTTTTATGATAAGTAGTCATTGGAAATATCAAACGATTTACTACATAATATTATTTTTTTATAATTTTTAGACATTAAATAAATTAAATTATTTATGACATCATGATGATACAGCGATGACCTCATTATTTAATGATTTAAATAAAATGGAAAGATAATGTAATATCTAAGACCTACACATGTCCAAAACCTATTGGATGAGTGTATTTCGAACCCTTATCACCTTATCCTCGAATTATATCAATTTGGGACCTCTTAAATCCGAATACAATTTTAAAATAAAGTGACTTTTTTTACTTTCCAAGAGTGCCCCTCTTCTCCTCTTATAAATGGCCCCCACCTCTACCACCTTACACACACTTCCAAAGCCTTTGGCTCAGCCAAACCCTGCCCATTTTCTCTCTCCAAATCCCTCCCTTACTCTTTGAAGCCTCACTTTGGGCAGAAGTCTTCCCAAGGAAGCCTTTTAGCTCAAACCAAAGGGAGTTACCCGATTTTAAGGTAATGTCTTCACTTGAGTCCTTTTGTATTATTTTGCTTCTCCAACCACCTAAACTCTTTTTATTCATTTATTTTGTAACAAATACAGTATCTTAAATATACTAGGATGTTGTTATATTATGTATTCGAGCTAAACTTACACACACCTACATCTAATGGTTAAAGGACATACTGTTTCTGTGGATGGTGAATTTATGCCTCCTGAAACGATGATTGTTCAACATTATTTTAACACCTTAAAGGGTGGCCATTAAGATGTCACTATATTTATATATGATATATAATATGTTTTTTTTCCTTAATCTTCTGTATTTTTCATTTTGGGCATACCTTTATGGTTTCCATTATGGGTAAACGCGATATCTTCATTTAAGGAAGTGCGGACTACCACCCCCTCAAAGTGATTTGATTCGTTAAATATCATATTCGGGACGTATAAAGGATGGAACTATGATAATATATATGATATTATAATGGAATTATAAAATACTTTTATATCATTATGATTCCATTCTATAAAATACGAAATAGAAATGAAAGTAGCGTTCATGCGTACGTACGGCTTACCGTCTCCATGAATGGTGCATTTCATTTCATACCTCTAAATGATTATGTAATATTATAAATGCATGCATATTCTGGATATATATGACATATATGATATCTACATCATGAATACCATTCTGGATATAATGGATACATGAACAACTTGTAATTATAAAGGGCTTATTTTTTACTCAAGTACCAATGATCATTAAAACGACCATTATTAACTTAAATAATTACATAGTGTTCATGAAATGGCAATAAGTGATATAAAAGAAATAATGAACTTAAAAATGGTTCTTAAACAAGTAGAAATTAACTCAAGTTTATTATTCAGGAGATTAAAGAACGACCGAGTCAAGTCGGACCCGAGGTATGGGACTTCGTCTCAATCTCCTTTCATTGAGGCATATTTTTTTTATACACAACCTTCCTTTATACAGTGTATAAACCCCTTTGACTTTTACATTTATTCAAAAGGAATATTTTTTATACGAAGTGTTTACTAAACAACAAAATGGAATGTTTTTTTCGTACGTATGCGGTGACAACGACTTCTCTGCCGCCGTGACCATTATTTGAGTTTCGTCTTCCTCTACAAGCCAAACCTTTTTTTAAAAGAAAAATAAATACCATGTTTTACTTTTCTTTTATTTTGGTATTGAAAATGGTTTTCATAATATTTTTATATCAATGTGTGGTATTGATATCTTGTGATTGAAAGGTGGAAATGTTATGTTTCCTTTATGCATGTTTTATGTGATACGATTATGTTGAGGTTCTTGGGAATTATTATGAAGACGGGTGGTTCCATGATAGAATAATGGCAGGTGAGCCTGATATAGCTCTCCAATGCATTCGGTAATGTGAAGGAGTGAAACTTTAAGGTTTCTCCAAATAGATTTAGGGAATATACTTTGATGGGTATTCCAAGCGTAACCAAGAGGGTTACTCCCTACGTAAGAATGCTATGAATGCCTCAAGTTACCTTTATGTCTTATGATTTCTATGATTTATTCACGATTTTATGAGGTATGTGAAAGTGCTTATGTTTTATGGGTAAAGTATGATTTCATTCTTATGTATATATGTACCCATGTTTCCTTTCCATATTTTTATATCCCTTACTGAGCTTTTTATGCTCATCCCAAGTTTTTTTGAAAGTTTTTTCACGGGTCAAGGGAAAGGTACATGATATGATGATAGTGTCAAGGAAGTGTCAATAAAGAATACATGTTTTATTATAAATATGTTTCCATTCATGGGAAAGAAGAGTACTATCTTTATGTAACCACTTTGTTTATATTTGGAATGTAATTCAAGTTTTATGATCTAATTATCTAAAACTCTAAACCCGAAAAGATCCTCAATGTGTAATCTTATAATAACTCAAGATTAAGTAAGGTTTAAGGATGGGGCCTTATAGTTGGTATCAAAGGGAGGTTTAGATAAATTTAGGAGTTAGAATTCAATTAAATGATTATCCAAAAAATATTTTTTTATGGTCAAATTGAAGTGATATAGTATTTGAAGATTACCATGTTGCTTCATTTAAGACATGTTTATTCAGAATGGTTTTCCACAGAGGAAATAGGGAAGCAATGCTAGGAAGGCATACAGAAGGAAATAACCTTCCGAATCAGCATCCTGAGATGGTCAGAATTGGAACTGAACAGTTTGTTGTAGTAATGTCACAGTTGACTCAAGCGATAAATGGTGGTGGTATCCATGCATGAGATCAGCCAGATCAACCGCAGAGGAACATGTCAGTGGTGGAACATTTCATGAGGCAACATCCCCCATCATTTAGAGGATCATCTGACCCTGTGTTAGCTGAAGGGTGGATTAAAGCACTGGAGAATATTTTCGATGTCATGGGGTGTTCAGACAATCAAAAGGTTAGTCTTTCTATTTACCGTTTGGAGGGTGAGGCAGATCAGTGGTGGTCTATGGTTAAAAATATCAGGGACGCCGATGAGATTGATGCTCTTGACTGGGATGAATTCAAAGGTATGTTTCTTGAGAAGTATTTTCCAAAGGTTGTTCGACTTAGGATGGAAAAGAAATTCTTGGAATTGAGGCAAGAGGAAGACTCATTGGATACCTATGAATAAAGGTTCACTCGTTTGGTAAGGTATGCTCCAAATTTTATCCGAGACCTTGATAGTAAAATCAATCGTTTTTACTCAGGATTAAAGCCAAAATATAGAAGGGCATTAGCTTCTTGTGAGTTTAAAAGTTATGAAAAGCTTGTTCGATGTGCTGAGAAGGTGGAAATGGAGTTTGCCGATGATCAAGTGTTTTATAACAACCAACAGAAGAAGAGACCGAGGTGGCAGGAGAAAGGTAAGAATTCTTCAAAAAAGTCTGATGGTAAGAAAACTAAGTTTCCAGTTTGTGATAAATGTGGCAAAAGGCATACTGGGGAATGTCTTCTGAATTCTGGAAAGTGGTACCTATGTGGTAATATGGGACATAAGGCTCGTGATTGCACAGAAAAGGATCAAGGTGGAGGTAAGACCAAATTTTATTTACAGTTAGTGAAATGTTATAAGTGCAATGAGATGGGTCACTATGCAAATGAGTGTCCGACAGAGAGCTTGAGTGATGGGAAGCAGTTAGACTACAATCAGAAAGGGGTGGTGAAATCCTTTGAAACTACTCTAGCAGATTTCGGGCCATCAAATGAAGTTGTATCAGGTACTTTGTTTTTTCAGATTATTCCAGTGTGTTGTTTGATTCGGGGTCTACACATTCTTTCATCTCTGAAAAATTTTCTAGTAAAATGGGAATACCATCTCAAGAAATGACTCCTGAACTTGTTGTAAAGACACCTGGGGGAAATTTTGAGGAAAAAAGAATTTATAAGAATCTTCCCATCCTTACATGTGGAAAGAACCTACTTGCAACCCTTATTGTCATACCTCTAGTAGAGTTTGATGTTATCCTGGGTATGGATTGGCTCTCTATTTACTATGCTATGATTGACTGTAGAGCTAAATAAGTTTCTTTTCAGAAATACTTTCATTTTTTGTACAAGAATGAACCCTTACTGTTTATAACATATCAAGAGGCCGAAAAACTTGTAAAAGATGGAAATGAATGTTACCTTGCACAAATCGTTGAAAATAAAGGAACTGTTCAAATTAATGATGTGCCAGTGGTAAATGAGTATCCTGATTTTTTTCCTGATGAGTTTTCTAGAATAATACCAGATCGGGAAGTTGAGTTTACTGTTGACTTAGTTCCTGATGCTAAGCCAATTTCAAAACCCCCTTATCGAATGGCTCAAATTAAACTTTTAGAGTTGAAGGAGAAATTTCAAGATTTATTAGAGAAAGGTTTCATTCAACCTAGCACATCACCATGGGGTGCTCCTGTTTTATTTGTTAAAAAGAAAGATGGTTCAATGAGACTTTGCATTGATTATAGAGCCTTGAATAACATCACTGTTAAGAACAAATATCCTTTGCCTCATATCGATGATTTGTTTGATCAGCTCCAGGGAGCTCAGTATTTTTTCAATGATTGACTTGAGATCGGGGTACCATCAGCTGAAGGTAAAGGAAGCATACATTCCGAAGACTGCGTTTCGTACAAGATATGGCCATTATGAATTTGTAGTAATGCCTTTTGGGCTAACCAATGCACCTGCTGTATTCATGGACTTAATGAATAGAATTTTCCATGAGTTCTTGGATAAGTTTTTTGTGGTTTTCATTGATGATATTTTGGTGTTTTCTAAAAGTAAAGAAGAACATGAAAGACATTTAAGGGTTATCTTGAAAACCTTGAAAGAAAAGAAATTGTATGGGAAATTCAGCAAGTGTGAGTTTTGGTTGCAAAAAATTTCTTTCCTTGGTCACATTGTTTCTAAAGATGGGATAACTGTTGATCCTGCAAAAACGAAAGTTGTGGAAGACTGGCCAAGACCCACAAATGTAACTGAGATTTGTAGCTTCCTTGGTTTGGCAGGCTATTACCGAAGGTTTGTTAGAATTTTTTCACGGTTATCTAGTCCAATGACTAAGCTAACTCAGAAGGGTGTTAAGTTTATCTGGACAAAAGAATGTGATGATTGTTTTCAGGAATTGAAAAGAAGATTGGTGAATGCTCCAGTTTTGGCCCTACCTTCCAGGAATGGTGAGTTTGTTATATACAGTGATGCTTCATTGAAAGGACTTGGTTGCGTCCTAATGCATAATGATCTGGTAATTGCTTATGCTTCACGACAGTTGAAAACTCATGAGGTAAATTACCCTACACATGATTTGGAACTAGCTTCTGTTGTTTTCTCTTTAAAAATTTGTAGACATCATTTGTATGGAGTAAAGTGTGAAATATATACTTATCAAAAAAGTTTAAAGTTTATATTCACTCAGAAAGAGTTAAACATGAGACAGAAGAGATGGCTGGAATTAATCAATGATTATGTTTGTACAATTCATTACCATCTGGGAAAAGCAAATAAAGTGGTTGATGCTTTGAGTCGAAAAAGTAATGCTTCATTAACAATGTTGCGTTTGGAACGTGATCCTTTGGTTAAGGATTTGATGATATTTGGCATAGATGTTTTTGGCGCAGGATGTTCTTCTGTTTTGTTTCAGGTATCAGTGAGATCTTCTCTATCAGATAGAATCAAGCAAGCACAGAAGCAAGACAGTGAGTTGCAGAAAAAGGTAGAGCTGGTTCAGAAAGGTAAGTTTCCTGAATTCAACATTGATAATGATTGTGTTTTGAGATTTGGGAAGAGATTGTGTGTGCCTTGTGATTCACAGTAGAAGAGAGATTTGTTATGTGAAGCTCATAGTTCTCCGTTTTCAGATCATCCTGGCAGTACTAAGATGTACAGAGATCTGCGAGAGTATTACTGGTGGGATGGAATGAAAAGAGATATTGCTGATTTTACTGTGAAGTGTTTGACATGTCAACAGGTTAAAGTAGAGTGGAAGTTACCGAAAGGGATGCTTCAGCCTTTACCAGTTCTAGAGTGGAAATAGGAGAATATATCCATGGACTTTGTTAGGGGATTACCGAAGACATCTCGAGGGAATAATGCAATCTGGGTTATTGTTGATCGCTTGACTAAATCTGCTCATTTCCTTGCTATACGAGATAACTTTTCCCTAGATCAAGTTTCCCATTTCTATCTTAAAGAGATAGTCAGGTTACATGGAGTTCCTCTCTCCATTGTATCTGACCGTGATCCCAGGTTCACTTCAAACTTTTGGAAAGGCCTTCAGAAGTCGTTGGGTACTGAATTAAATTTTAGTACAACATTTCATCCTCAATCATATGGGTAGTCAGAACGAACAATTCAGACCTCAGAGGATATTCTACGAGCTTGTTTGATGGATTATCAGGGAAGTTGGGACCAACATATTTCTTTGGTTGAATTTTCATATAATAACAGTTTTAATTCAAGTATACAGATGGCACCATTTGAGGCGTTATATGGGAAGCAGTGTCGAACTCCAGCTTTCTGGGATGAAGTTGGTGAAAGGAAGTTGATGGGACCAGAATTGGTAGAAGAGATGGCCGAAAAAGTTTAGCTGATTCAGAAACACATGAGAACAACTCAGAGTAGGCAGAAGATTTATGCAGACAATAGGAGGAAGGATCTAACATTTGAGGTAGGTTATCATGTTTTTCTAAAAGTATCACCATGGAAAAGTGTGATGCGATTTGGTAAGAAAGGAAAGATGAGTACAAGGTTTATTGAACCATATGAAATTCTGGAGAGAGTTAGATCTGTTTCTTACCGATTGTCTTTACCTCTGAGTTTATCTCAGGTACACAATGTTTTTCACGTTTCGATGTTGAGAAAGTACATGCCAGATCCATCTCATGTTTTGAGTCCAGAGGTAGTTCAGCTGGAAGAGAACCTATCTTATGAGAAAAAACCGGTCCAGATTCTTGACCATAGGGAGCAAGTGTTACGAAATAAGGTGATTAATCAGGTAATGGTTTTTTGGAAAAACCACATGATGGAAGAGCCAACATGGGAATCTGAAAATGCAATGAGGGATAAGTACCCCCATTTATTCGATAAGTAAATAAATTACGGGGACGCAATTTTCTAAAGGGGGGAAGGATGTAACATCCCAAGTAATTAATGAATAATAGATATTTTTATCTATGTCTATTAATGATTAAGATAGTGTTTTAGAGGCTTAAAATGAAAATAAATACAATCTTATGCATGGAATACACTAATATTCTTAAAAGATTGTTTTACTGCCTTTTGATGGCAAACCCTTTTTAAATCTATCTTATGAAAATTTTATAAGCTATGTTTGTCAAAATAAACTTATTATTTATGATTGGTACATCAAAATATACTTTGTGTGAATTTTTGGTATTTTTCCGATAAAGTTCATTTTTAATGAATAGTGAAAAATGTTGTATTTTAATTCAAAACCTCTTTTTAACATAATTTATTTATATGATTAGATTATATTTTGAATTTGTTTTTAAGTGAAATTAGAATATATTTTTAACATTTAATCCAATGGTGGTCATTGGAATCAATTTCACTTTCAAATTGGACTTAAACTATTGTCAATCTTTTGATACTTATTGTTTCATAAAAACACGCTATCTGTCATGACAGCGGAAATTAATTATTAACTTAATTAATGTGACTTATATGATTTTAATTTTCTAAAATAGACATCATTTTTGAATTCGAAATATCAAATATAGCTTAGGGTGAAGTTTTGGTATATTTCTGAAAAACTTCATTTTTTTATGAATAGTGAAACCACTAAGTGGTAGTTAAAGAAACTGATGTTTCGTTTAAATGAAACTTTGCCACTTCTGTGATTTGATTTTCAAAAATCCAACATACATGGTAGTCATTAAGAAGTAAAATTTGGTTCAATGAGAATAAAATAATTTTTTGGTGAATAGTAACTTTTAAGTTCTTAATCGCGATTAGTGGTAATTAGTGTAGTTTAAGGTACAAATAATGTTTTAATAATATGAGATGAGCTTGACACATATCCTACCCTCATTGGATGTGTCATGGCCGACCAAGAAAATCCATGGGTTAACTTGGGGACCCCATGGAGTCACTTTGGTTGGGAAATGACATAAATAACTTTTTATTTAATGTTAAAGTAAAAAATGACACAAACATGTGATGTTTTACTAAAATACTTTTTACATGGGGTTATACAAGTCATATTTTTTATTATAAATAGTCATTGTAAAGCTAAACATATTTCCTACATAATAGTAATTTTTTTATAATTTTTAGACATTAAATAAATTAAATTATTTATGACATCATGATGATGCAGCGATGACCTCATTATTTAACGATTTAAATAAAATGGAACGATAATGTAATATCTAAGACCTACACATGTCCAAAACCTATTGGATGAGTGTATTTCGAACCCTTATCACCTTATACTCGAATTATATCAATGTGGGACCTCTTAAATCCGAATACCATTTTAAAATAAAGTGACTTTTTTTACTTTCCAAGAGTGCCCCTCCTCTCTCTTATAAAAGGCCCCCACCTCTACCACCTTACACACACTTCCAAAGCCTTTGGCTCGGCCAACCCCTGCCCATTTTGTCTCTCCACATCCCTTTATTACTTCTTGAAGCCTCACTTTGGGCATAAGTTGTAACACCCCAGGTAAATAAAGAATATGACATTTTCATATTTATCCATATTTGTGAATAAAATATTAATATGACTTTAAAGGGGACGCTATGCTCGATGGCGTACCCAACACGCAACAACGAGTTTCTTGGGAATCTTACGTTGCACTCTAATAATAAAATAATATTATTTTAAATGGTAGTTAACATGTAGCCATTTTATTGGCGGGAATGGATATAAATAACTAAAATATGATTATATATGTTCTTAAATGTTTTTACATTTATCCAATAAAGGATAGAGGCTTAAAATATGGAAAGAATTCAATTTTAGGCGTATATGCCCCAGTTTTCACTAAAGGTTCACTTATCGCCTTTTGATGGTGAACCGTCATTAAATATAGTTTTTTTCACTCTTAAACATTCTTTTGGACCAAATAAAACTCTTATTAAGAATCGGGACATCAAAATTTAATTTGTGTAAATTTTTGGTCTCTTTCCAATAAAGTTCATTTTTTTAATGAATAGTGTAAAATGTTGTACTTTAATTCAAAACCACTTTTTAATCTCATTTATTTATATGATTATATTGTCTTTTTAATTTGTTTTAAAGTAAAATTAGAATATATTTTTACCATTAAATCCAATAGTGGTCGTTTGAATTAATTTCACTTTGAAATCAGACTTAAACCAGTGTCAATCTTTTGATACTTATTGTTTCATAAAAACACGCTATTTACTCTGACAGTAGAAATTAATTATTAAATTAATTAATGTGACTTATATGATTTGAATTTTGTAAAATATAATTCATTTTTGAATTCAGAATATCAAATATAGCTTAGGGTGAATTTTTGGGATTTTTCTGAAAAACATCAATTTTTGATGAATAGTGACACCACTAAGTGGTACTTATAAAAAATGATTTTTCCGTTTAAATGATATTTTTACATCTTTTTGTTTTGAATTTCAAAAATCCGACATACATGGTTTTCATTAAGAAGTAAAATGTGGTTCAATGGGATGAAAATAATATTTTGGTGAATAGTAACGTTTTTTCATTAATTGCGATTAGAGGTAATTAGTGTAGTTTAAGGTAAAAATAATGTTTTAATAATATGAAATGAACTTGAAACATGTCCTAACCTCATTGGATGTGTGATGGCCGATCAAGACAGGCCATGGGTAAACTTGGGGACCCCATGGAGCCACTTTGGTTGGGAAATGACATAAATAACGTTTTATTTAATTTAAAAGTAAAAATGACACAAACATGATATGTTTTACTAAAACAATTTTTAAGTGGAGTTATACAAGTCAGATGTGTTATTATAAATAGTAATTGGAAATCTAAAAATATTTCCTACATCATAGTAATTTTATTTATAATTTTTATACATTAAATAAATTAAATTATTTATGGCATCATAATGATGCAGCGATGACATCATTATCTGACGATTTAAATAAAATGAGAAGATAATGTAAACTCTATGACCTACACATGTCCAAAACTTATTGGATTGGTGGATTTCGAATCCTTATCACCTTATCCACGAATTATATCAATGTGGGACCTTTTAAAACCGAAACACATTTTCAAATAAAGTAATATTTCTTACTTTCCAAAAGTGCCCCTCCTCTCCTCTTGTAAAAGGCCCCCACCTTTACCTAATTTCACACACTCCTCAAGCCTTTGGATCGGCCATACCCTGCCCATTTACTCTCTCCACATCCCTCTACTCATCCTAGAGTATTTCCTTTGGGAAGAATCCTTTCAAAGGAAGCCTTTAGGATCAAATCAAAAGGAGTTACACTTTTAAAGGTAATTTATTCTCTCATGTTCATTTGTTTTATTTTGCTTCTCCAACCCCCTAAACACTTTTTATTTACTTATTTTGTAACAAAACCAGTATCTTAAATATACTAGGATGTTGTTATAATATTTATTCGAGCTACACTCTCACAATACTACATCAAATGGTTAAAGAACATACGGTTTCCGTGGATGGCGAAATTCTGCCTCCCGAAACGATGATTGTTCAACACTCATATAACACCTTCAAAGGTGGACATTTAGATGACACTATATTTATATATGATATATAATATGTTTATGTTTTACTTAAGGTTCTGTATTTTCGTTTGTTTCAAACCTTTATGGTTTCCATTGTGGGTAAACACGATAATTTCATTTTAGGAAGTGCGGACTACCTCCCCCTCAATGTGATTTGATTCGTTAATGCCATACGTGGGACGTATAAAAGATGGATTTTAAGTTATTATATATGATGTTATAATGGAATTATAATATACCTCTATATCATTATTGTTTCTTTCCATTAAAGTATGAGATAGAAATGAAAGTAGCGTTCATGCGTACGTACGGCTTACCGTCTCCATGAACGGTGCATTTCATTTCTTACCACTAAATGATTAGGTAAAATTATAAATACATGTATATGCTGGATATATATGATATATATGATATCCAAATCATGAATATCATTATGGATATACTGAACCTTTGACCACACAAACAACATGTAATTGTAAGAAGACCATTTTCGACTAAAGAACCAAATATTGAAAAAACAAACAGTATTAACTTAAATGATTAAATAATGTTTATAACATTGAAATAAGTGATATAAAAGGAATAATTAACTTTAATAAGGTTCATAAGAAAGTATAAATTAACTCAAGTTTATTATTCAGGACGTTAAAGAAAGATCAAGTCAAGTCGGACCTGAGGTAAGGGATCCTACACCTCTCTTTCTTTTTAAGTACACTCTTTTATGTCATTCCTTTTAAGCTCATCTTTCTTATGATTGGAATGTTATTTTATATTAATCCCACTGTACTTATTATGTGCATATGATGAGAGACCCTATTTTTTCTCATCAATCTATTTTGGAAGTTTTAAGTGGCGCCATTAGGCTGCCGAGTTTTCGTAAGGGATTTTTCATCTCACTTTTATTCCTGTGAGATTTATGCTACATTTGCCACAATTTCATTTGAGTGGTTTATGTACTGCCCATTATTACACTACTTTTGTAATATAATTCCATTTATGGGTATTTACATATTCATTTTATGACACTTCTTCAATGGGGTGTACTTTTCGAAAGTTACCCAAGTCGTAATGAAACCTTTCACCCTCCTCATTTTAAAAGACTTCTTTTGTTATGTCTTTTAATTCACATACTATTATGTTGGGATATGTTCTTCTATATCATTATTGATGTAAATTTTATGTCCAATTGATTATATTCCCTTTTTATCTCTCATCAACTCATTTTCTGAATTTCTGAAGTGACGTCGTTAGGCTGTCGAATTTTACCAAGGGAACGTTTTAACCCAATTTCGATTTCTTTGGGTTCAACATGTAGTTATTGAATATGTCATCCTTTGAATATGTGTGAATGACCTTTTATTGTTTTACACATAATATCCAATTATATTGGGTGTATTTATATTTTTCACACATTATTTTTATATTGATTTATCTATAATTTAAGGATACCTTCCTTATAAGGGATTTCATCACATTTTACATCCCTATTGAGACATCATTGTTGTTATGCACCAATTCACTCTTATATGGTGTATATACTATCCTTTGGAATATTATATCAGGAATCCATTTATTCTCATGATATTATAAAGTTCTGATTAAATGTTATTCCTCAATTATTGTATTCAAGTGTCTCTAATTTTGGTAAAAACCCTTTGACCAAAATATCGCATTAAATGTTTTAATGACTTGATCTTATTAATATCCATGTTTTCAAAATTGTTTTAAGGATTTATTTATATGGATATTAATGGTTTAAAATGTTAAAAGCTTCAAGGTGGTATGGGACACTTTGATACAAAATTCTTCTTATTAAATGTTTTAAATGGTTTTGGAAATGGTTTCTTTTTGTATGGATTCATTATTTCAAAATACTAAAATGTTATATTGTGATTGAAATGTGGAAATGTTTTTTTTCCTTTATGCATGTTTTATGTGATATGTTTATATTATGTTTCTTGGGAATTGTTATGAAAACGGGTGGTTCCGTGATATACTAAGGGCGGGTGAGCCCGATATAGCTCTCCAATGCATTGGGTAATGCGAAGGAGTGAAACGTTAAGGTTTCTCCGAAGAGATTTAGGGAATATACTGTGATGGGTATTCCAAACGTAACCAAGAGGGTTACTCCCTACGTAAGAATGTTATGAATGCCTCAAGTTACCTTTATGTCTTATGATTTCTATGATTTATTCATGATTTTATGAGGTAAGTTAAAGTGTCTATCTTTTATGGGTAAAGTATGATTTCATCCTTATGTATATATAAACTCACATTTCCCTTCCATATTTCTATAACCCTTACTGAGCTTTTTATGCTCATCCCAAGTTTTTGAAATGTTTTTCACAGGACCTAAAGTTGAATAGGGTCAAGGATGGGATCAAGAAATGTCAAGCTGTCCAAAAACAAGGAACTAGACATGACTATTTTGTTCAAGAGTTTTTTTGTGTGAAAAAAATGGAAGCTGAGTAGATGTGTCTACTTTGTAATCTTTGAGATGTAATAATTATGTCCTAATTCTCTAAAACTCTAAACCTCAAAAATATCCTCAACGTGTAATCTTGTGATAACTCAAGATTATGTAAGGTTTAAGGCTGGGGCCTTATAGTTGGTATCAAAGGTCGGTTTAGATAACTTTAGAGGATAGGGTATTCTTTAAGCATAAGTGACATTACTATAATGGTTAGGATTTCATAAAGAGTCCTAGTTTTATATAAAGTGGATGAGTAAGTATATCTTAGTGTTTATCTTACTCATTAGTACATGATGGTTTTGTTGATATACTCACACTGACCTTTTTGGTTTTAGTAAATGGCTGGATCTAGCAGGCACCAAAGTAACAGTGGATGTGAAGGAAACTGTGACAGTTTTTTGAGCAAGAAACTGATTGATATGGGAGCTACAATGAGAACTCTTGTGATTATCCTCAACCAACTCTCTAGAGTAATGATTGACCACCTAAACCTTGGAGATTTCTCTAAGGAATCATATATGCAAGAAACAAATCCTTACGGAAGTACAGGTAATAATCATAAAGGTAAGTGTGTTCGAAAACCTATATGTCAAAGATGTGGAAAGAAACACCTAGGAAAATGTTTCAAAGGGACAAAAATATGCTATAGATGTGGAAATGAAGGTCATAAAGCAAGAACCTTCCATGGAAAAAGGAAGCATCCAATTGACTCGAGGAAAGGGAAAGAAGTTATTTCTGAGGGATCAATTGAATGTTTTAAATGTGGTGTGCATGGTCAATATGTAAACACATGTCCTATGAAGAAGTTTCGTGAATGGGGTCACCAAGAGCGTACAAATGTTCGTTTACCACTACCTAATGCCATTCCTATTGAGGATGAAGAAACTAACAATGGCCAATCAAAGGTATGTACTATTTCATGACTATTGTTTTCCTATTTTGGAATCTTAGGATATGATTCATGATTTTGTTTGTAGGAAAGAGGTATTTTGGAATAAGATGGAAAGGAATGGTTAATGGATCATGAAGAATGTTGAATGAGTAAGATGTCAACATATAAGGGCTTCAAGAGTTATGATGAAATTCTTAAGAGTATTAAGTCTCTTTTGATGATGGGGTTACATTAGAAGATTTTTTATATTATGTGTAACCCTGATGTTTAATATAGGAAAATTTTATTCAAGGAATAGTTATCTTTTCTTTTGTGGACATAGTTATAAAGAACCATTTGGGTTTATATGATCCTTACTTTTGAGGTAATTATGGGTTACTATATGTTATGATTGAAGTGAAAGGCATGAGATAAAATTGAGGTTAAATTATGTTATGGTTATTTTTGATCATTTTATCCCTTTTTGGGGAATTATTTGAGAATTATATAGTTTTGGAAAAAGGACAACACGTAGACCGTGTGACTACTCGTCACGTCGGACAAAGCTGCGGGAATCAAACCCACAATCAAAGTGCAACTGGTATTTATCGCCTACCACTGGACTACGTGAAGTCCCTGGTTAGTTTGACTGATTCTTTTTAGTTATATGTTTTTATGAATTAAGAGTAAGTTGATTTTGGGTTATTTATGAAAATGATTAACCTATCATGGAGGATATGTGATTAGGTAAATTACTTTTCAATACGAGACTTTAGGAGCAACTGATGTTGTTTGGAGATAAATGTAACGATTTAACTTGGAAGACTATGTGATTAAATCCTTCAAATATTTGGGTTTCAATCTTATATTAGTTTACTTTGAAGAATTTTATGGACAAATTTTTCTATCGGATGGTCCTCGTTGAACTTTGGGTTTTGTTAGACAAATTTTGGAGATTAAGCATAGATTTTCTTTTTAATGGGTTATCCTTTTCTGGATTATCTGACCTTGTACTATCCTTTTTGGTTTTGGTTTTGGTTAAATCCTAAAGACATGGTATGTATATAGTTCTGTTTTGTGGATTAGGTGATTCTCTAGAAGTTGATTAAAGTACTCTTAATGCGAACAAGTCTTCCTAAATACTCGTCTTTTGGAAAAAAATATGAGTTTGATTAAGGAATATAGTAAAGGTTGAAAGTCAACATGATAAGTGATTATGTTTCATTATGAATAAATTCCTCAATAAAAAGTAACTTAAAACAAAAATGTTGTCTATTAACTTTTCCTACTGGGGAATCGAATACCGTTTAACCCATCAAAAGTTTGTGATTTTCTTGTGGCTAACTTTCTCCTAAACATGTTTTCTATCACTCTCCATCAGAACATGACCCTATGTTTTCTCCTCCATGTCCATGTTTTCCTACATGTAGTCCTAGTATGGGTTAACTCGGGTGACCTCTGTGCTTATCTTTCTTTATTTTAAAGTGATTGTTTTACCGACTCTTGTTCCGATGTGGGACTTTCAAGGATGTTTCCAAGCTAAATTTTAAAAATTGTGAGGACGCAATTCCCAAAAGGGGGGAAGGATGTAACACCCCAGGTAAATAAAGAATATGACATTTTCATATTTATCCATATTTGTGAATAAAATATTAATATGACTTTAAAGGGGACACTATGCTCGATGGCGTACCCAACACGCAACAACGAGTTTCTTGGGAATGTTACGTTGTACTCTAATAATAAAATAATATTATTTTAAATGGTAGTTAACATGTAGCCGTTGTATTGGCGGGAATGGATATAAATAACTAAAATATGACTATATTTGTTCTTAAATGCTTTTACATTTATCCAATAAAGGATAGATTCTTAAAATATGGAAAGAATTCAATTTTAGGCGTATATGCCCTAGTTTTCACTAAAGGTTCACTTATCGCCTTTTGATGGTGAACCGTCATTAAATATAGTTTTGTTCACTCTTAAAAATTCTTTTGGACCAAATAAAACTCTTATTAAGAATCGGGACATCAAAATTTAATTTGTGTAAATTTTTGGTATCTTTCCGATAAAGTTCATTTTTTTAATGAATAGTGTAAAATGTTGTACTTTAATTCAAAACCTCTTTTTAATCTCATTTATTTATATGATTAGATTATATTTTGAATTGGTTTTAAAGTGAAATTAGAATATATTTTTACCATTAAATCCAATAGTGGTCGTTGGAATTAATTTCACTTTGAAATCAGACTTAAACCAGTGTCAATCTATTGATACTTATTGTTTCATAAAAACACGCTATTTGCTCTGACAGCGGGAATTAATTATTAAATTAATCAATGTGACTTATATGATTTGAATTTTTTAAAATATAATTCATTTTTGAATTCATAATATCAAACATAGCTTAGGGTGAATTTTTGGGATTTTTCTGAAAAACATCAATTTTTGATGAATAGTAAAACCACTAAGTGGTACTTATAAAAAATGATTTTTCCGTTTAAATGAAAATTTTCCATCTTTGTGTTTTGAATTTCAAAAATCCAACATACATGGTTTTCATTAAGAAGTAAAATTTGGTTCAATGGGATGAAAATAATTTTTTGGTGAATAGTAACTTTTTTTCATTAATCGCGATTAGAGGTAATTAGTGTAGTTTAAGGTAAAAATAATGTTTTAATAATATGAAATGAGCTTGACACATGTCCTAACCTCATTGTATGTGTGATGTAAGATCAAGAAAAGCCATTGGTCAACTTGGGGACCCCATGGAGCCACTTTGGTTGGGAAATGACATAAATAACTTTTTATTTAATGTAAAAGTAAAAATGACACAAACATGACATATTTTACTAAAACAATTTTTAAGTGGGGTTATACAAGTCAGAAGTTTTATTATAAATAGTAATTGGAAAGATAAAAAGATTTCCTACATCATATTAATTTTTTTATAATTTTTAGACATTAAATAAATTAAATTATTTATGACATCATAATGATGCAGCGATGACATCATTATCAGACGATTTAAATAAAATGAGAAGATAATGTAAACTCTATGACCTACACATGTCCAAAACTTATTGGATTGGTGGATTTAGAATCATTATCACCTTATACACGAATTAAATCAATGTGGGACCTTTTAAAACCGAAACACATTTTCAAATAAAGTAATATTTCTTACTTTCCAAAAGTGCCCCTCCTCTCCTCTTATAAAAGGCCCCCACCACTACCTCATTTCACACACTCCTTAAGCCTTTGGCTCGGCCATACCCTGCCCATTTACTCTCTCCACATCCCTATACTCATCCTAGAGGATTCACTTTGGGCAGAAACCTTTCAAAGGAAGCCTTTAGGCTTAAATCAAAAGGAGTTACACTTTTAAAGGTAATTTATTCTCTCATGTTCATTTGTTTTATTTTTCTTCTCCAACCCCCTAAACTCATTTTATTTACTTATTTAGTAACAAAACCAGTATCTTAAATATACTAGGATGTTGTTATAAGATTTATTAGAGCTACACTCTCACACAACTACATCAAATGGTTAAAGAACATACAGTTTCCGTGGATGGCGAAATTCTGCCTCCCGAAACGATAATTGTTCAACACTCATATAACACCTTCAAAGGAGGCCATTTAGATGAAACTATATTTATATATGATATATAATATGTTTATTTTTTACTTAAGCTTCTTTATTTTCATTTGTTTCATACCTTCATGGTTTCCATTGTGGGTAAATACGATAATTTCATTTTAGGAAGTGCGGACTACCGCCCCCTCAAAGTGAATTGATTCGTTAATGCCATACGTGGGACGTATAAAGGATGGATTTAAAGTTATTATATATGATGTTATACTGGAATTATAATATACCTCTATATCATTATTGTTTCTTTCCATTAAAGTATGAGATAGAAATGAAAGTAGCGTTCATGCGTACGTACGGCTTACCGTCTCCATGAACGGTGCATTTCATTTCTTACCTCTAAATGATTATGTAAAATTATAAATACATGTATATGCTGGATATATATGATATATATGATATCCAAATCATGAATATAATTCTGGATATAATGAACCTTTGACCACACAAACAACATGTAATTGTAAGAAGACCATTTTTTGACTAAAGAACCAAATATTGAAAAAACCAACATTATTAACTTAAATGATTACATAATGTTTATAACATTGAAATAAGTGATATAAAGGGAATAATGAACTTTAAGAAGGTTCATAAGAAATTAGAAATTAACTCAAGTTTATTATTCAGGACGTTAAAGAATGATCGAGTCAAGTCGGACCTGAGGTAAGGGATCCTACACCTCTCTTTCTTTTTAAGTACACTCTTTTATGTCATTCCTTTTAAGCTCATCTTTCTTATGATTGGAATGTTATTTTATATTAATACCACTGTAATTATTATGTTAATATGATGAGAGACCCTATTTCCTCTCATCAATCTATTTTTGAAGTTATAAGTGGCGCCGTTAGGCTGCCGAGTTTTCGTAAGGGATTTTTCATCTCACTTTTATTCCTGTGAGATTTATGCTACATTTGCCACAATTTCATTTGAGTGGTTTATGTACTGCCCATTATTAAAATCCTTTTGTAATATAATTCCATTTATGGGTATTTAAATATTCATTTTATGACACTTCTTCAATGGGGTGTACTTTTCGAAAGTTACCCAAGTCGGTAATGGAACCTTTAACCCTCCTCATTTTAAAAGACTTCGTTTGTTATGTCTTTTAATTCACATACTATTATGTTGGGATATGTTATTCTATATCCTGATTGATGTAAATTTTATTTCCAAGTGATGAGATTCCCTTTTTATCTCTCATCAACTCATTTTCTAAATTTTTGAAGTGACGCCGTTAGGCTGTCGAATTTTACCAAGGGAACATTTTAACCCAATTTCGATTTCTTTGGGTTCAACATGTAGTTATTGAATATGTCATCCGTTGAATATGTGTGAATGACCTTTTATTGTTTTACACTTAATATCCAATTATATTGGGTGTATTTATATTTGTCACACATAATTTTTATATTGATTTATCCTTAATTTAAAGATACCTTCCTTATAAGGGATTTCATCACATTTTACATCCCTATTGAGACTTCATTGTTGTTATGCACCAATTCACTCTTATATGGTGTATATAATGTCCTTTGGAATATTATATCATGAATCCATTTATTCTCATGATATTATAAAGTTCTGATTAAATTTTATTCCTCAATTATTGTATTCAAGTGTCTCTAATTTTGGTAAAAACCCTTTGACCAAAATATCGCTTTAAATGTTTTAATGACTTTCTATTATTAATATCCATGTTTTCAAAATGGTTTTAAGGATTTATTTATATGAATATTAATGGTTTAAAATGTTAAAAGCTTCAAGGTGGTATGGGACACTTTGATTCAAAATTCTTCTCATTAAATGTTTTAAATGGTTTTGGAAATGGTTTCTTTTTGTATGGATTCATTATTTCAAAATACTAAAATGTTATATTGTGATTGAAATGTGGAAATGTTTTGTTTCCTTTATGCATGTTTTATGTGATACGTTTATGTTATGTTTCTTGGGAATTGTTATGAAAACGGGTGGTTTAATGATAAACTAAGGGCGGGTGAGCCCGATATAGCTCTCCAATGCATTGGGTAACGCGAAGGAGTGAAACGTTATGGTTTCTCTGAAGAGATTTAGGGAATATACTGTGATGGGTATTCCAAACGTAACCAAGAGGGTTACTCCCTACGTAAGAATGTTATGAATGCCTCAAGTTACCTTTATGTCTTATGATTTATATGATTTATTCATGATTTTATGAGGTAAGTTAAAGTGCCTATTTTTTATGGGTAAAGTATGATTTCATCCTTATGTATATATAAACTCACATTTCCCTTCCATATTTCTATAACCCTTACTGAGCTTTTTATTCTCCTCCCAAGTTTTTGAAATGTTTTTCACAGGACCTAAAGTTGAATAGGGTCAAGGATGGGATCAATAAATGTCAAGCTGTCCAAAAACAAGGAACTAGACATGACTCTTTTGTTCAAGAGTTTTTTTTTTGTGAAAAAAATGGAAGCTGAGTAGATGTGTCTACTTTGTAATATTTGAGATCTAATAATTATGTCCTAATTCCCTAAAACTCTAAACCTCAAAAAGATCCTCAACGTGTAATCTTGTGATAACTCAAGATTATGTAAGGTTTAAGGCTTGGGCCTTATATAAGTCTTCCCATGGAAGCCTTTGAGATCAAACCAAAGGGAGTTACCCGATTTTAAGGTAATGTCTTCACTTGAGTCCTTTTGTATTATTTTTCTTCTCCAACCCCCTAAAATCTTTTTATTCATTTCTTTTATAAAAAATAAAGTATCTTCAATATACTAGGATGTTGTTATAATAAGTATTCGAGCTACACTTACACACACCTACATCTAATGGTTAAAGGACATACTGTTTTCGTGGATGGTGAATTTATGCCTCCCGAAACGATGATTGTTCAACATTCTTTTAACACCTTCAAAGGTGGCCATTAAGATGTCAATATATTTATATATGATATATAATATGTTTATGTTTTCCTTAAGATTCTGTATTTTTCATTTTGGGCATATCTTTATGGTTTCCATTATGGGTAAACGCGATATCTTCATTTAAGGAAGTGCGGACTACCGCCCCCTCAAAGTGATTTGAATCGTTAAATACCATATGTGGGACGTATAAAGTATGGAACTATGATATTATATATGATATTATAATTTAATTATAATATACCTTTATATCATTATGATTCCATTCTATAAAATATGAAATAGAAATGAAAGTAGCGTTCATGCATACGTACGGGTTACCATCTCCATGAACGGTGCATTTCATTTCTTACCTCTAAATGATTATGTAATATTATAAATGCATGAATGCACTGGATATATATTACATATATGATATCTACATCATGAATACCATTCTTTATATAATGTATACATGAACAACTTGCAATTATAAAGGGCTTATTTTTTACTCAAGTACCAATGATCATTAAAACGACCGTTATTAACTTAAATAATTACATAGTGTTCATGACATGGAAATAAGTGATATAAAAGGAATAATGAACTGGAAAAATGTTCTTAAACAAGTAGAAATTAACTCAAGTTTATTATTCAGGAGATTAAAGAACGACCGAGTCATGTCGGACCCGAGGTATGGGACATCGTCTCAATCTCCTTTCATTGAGGCATATTTTGTTTTATACAAAACCTTCTTTTATACGGTGTATAAACCCCTTTGACTTTTACATTTATTCAAAAGGAATCTTTTTTATACAAAGAGTTTACTAAAAGACAAAAGGGAATGTTTTTGTTGTACGTATGTGGCGACAACGACTTCTCCGCCGTCGTGACCATTATTTGAGTTTCGGCTTCCTCTACAAGCCATACCTTTTTTTAAAAGAAAAATAAATACCATGTTTTACTTTTCTTTTATTTTGGTATTGAAAATGGTTTTCATTATATTTTTATATCAATGTGTGGTATTGATATCTTGTTATTGAAAGGTGGAGATGTTATGTTTGCTTTATGCATGTTTTATGTGATACGATTATGTTGAGGTTCTTGGGCATTATTATGAAGACGGGTGGTTCCGTGATAGACTAAGGGCGGGTGAGACCGATATAGCTCTCCAATGCATTGGGTAATGTGAAGGAGAGAAACGTTAAGGTTTCTCTGAAGAGATTTATGGAATATACTGTGATGGGTATTCTAAACGTAACCAAGAGGGTTACTCCCTATGTAAGAATGTTATCAATGCCTCAAGTTACCTTTATGTCTTATGATTTCTATGATTTATTCATGATTTGATGAGGTATGTTAATGTGCTTATGTTTTATGGGTAAAGTATGATTTCATTATTATGTATATATGTACCCATGTTTCCTTTCCATATTTTTATATCCCTTACTGAGCTTTTTATGCTCATCCCAAGTTTTTTTGAAATGTTTTTCACAGGTCAAGGGAAAGGTACATGATATGATGATAGTGTCAAGGAAGTGTCAAGAAAGAATCCATGTTTTATTTTAAATATGTTTCCATTGATGGGAAAGAAGAATACTATCTTTATGTAACCACTTTCGTTATATGTGGAATGTAACTCAAGTTTTATTATCTAATTCTCAAAAACTCTTAACCCGAAAAGATCCTCAATGTGTAATCTTGTAATAACTCAAGATTAAGTAAGGTTTAAGGCTGGGGAATTATATATATACTCCACAATTTATCAACATTTACTACTTCTTTCCCAATTTTTTACAATTATTTTGATAAAGTCAATTATATTCCTAATGTTTCATTTTCTTTTAATATTTTTCATGATATGTTTGATCTTCTTGAAGTGTATTGACCCTTTGGATTAAACCACTTCATGGTCGACATTCCTTGGTTTTTATATCCTTGTACAATTCTTAGTTATTGTAATTTTTACCACTACATTAAAAGTATTTGTTTGTAACAACATTTCCATGTAATTCCAATCTGAAATATAATAAAATAGTCATTATTAAATAAAGACAGTTGTTTTAATAATCATTAAACTATTTTTCAAGATGTAACAAATGGCGTAGTTATATTTTCCTTGATTGGAGATGAATGATCAGTAGGGACTTTATTCTGACCAATATATGATAGTAAAGTGATCATATTATTTGAATTATAAACTTTAATTCTCATAATTTGATGAATTTATAGATCAATATTTTATACCACGATTCAACATATGGGAAACACATAATTGTTTTTGAGTTCACTCCAAACTGTTGAGGGTAGAAGACTGGATGGAATTATCTATAATAAATTGGTTACCATTTATTTGTTAAAATAATTCACATATATATATATATATTATCAAACATAACATGGTAATTTTTACCATAAAATATTCCAACTTGTCCATTTACATAGTATTCAAGGCACGGATTGAATTACGAGGGTATATTCACATGCATATAGACCTACACACGTCAAAATAAGTCATTAAAAGTTGTTCCCTAGTAGATGACCAAAGAATTGGAGTCATAGATTCTGTCTCCAAATTAGGCAGTGATATTAATTTGGAAAAATGTTTTCTAATTAATTTATTAACATGATCATATTCATTGGTAATAAGGGAACAAATAAACCTCACAATAACCTAATAATTAGAGGTTTTGGACAAGTATGAGATTGATTATTGATATGTTATTAATCAATTCCTAACAAATTTCAATATCATATTGAATACAATATGTATAATGGTTTGTTGTGTCCTTATATGGTAGTCTCCAGATCTTGTTCTATTAAGAGATTACTATGTGAAAATTAATTGGATCAGTTTTCTTATGATATTCCAAATCCATAGTGACTTAAAATTACCATGTGACAGCCTCACACTTCATGTCATGAAGTTTCTTCCTAACCTAAGGGTATATTCAGATGCTACTTGTACTAGTGGTTTATTTAACAAAACTATAGTTGGGGACATTTTCATGGAATGTGGGTTGGGATGAGTTATCACTCCCACATTCTAATGATGACTAGAAAATTTCATATTTTATTTTTGGTTCTCAAAAATAATTAGTTCCAAACTAGATCAATATTATTCATTTGTGGATCAATAATCCTATTGGGATCATTGAAGTGAATATCCACAAGTTTCTAATGCATATAATGATTTAAACAATATGATTATTGACTTTTGATGTCCAATTAAACCTTATATTCCCTTGATTCCTTATCCCGTGTTTCCTATTTTATAATTATTGGTAAGGAATTTGGGTTCATATATTTCTTCTTCACCAAATAAGGTTTCTTCCAAGTGAATCAAATTATCATATCCATAATTTTACTCATCATATGAATATGACTCTTCTTAGTGTGGAAGAAACCTATTCCTCATTTTTATGGGACTTTTCTTGTCCTTCTAATGAAATATTTAAGAATATTTAAATTATTTATATTTTTCTAGGTACATTCAATGGAACATCCTCCCATATATATATTTCTATTGATGAAATCTACATATACTTTTAATGATAATATTTATCCACTATGATTCGATACATTGATCGCCTAAGCCTAGATCCATATGTATTTTTAGAATATTCTATTATAGGATCAGAATTTTGATCATGTTGGATGTATAATGGTGATGAAATAGTTTCATATATTTGGTGATTATACTCAGTTTGAATATTTCTAATGATTAATTCAACATTAATCTGGATAAATTTCACCTTCTCATCATAACATGGTGTCAATTTCTCTTAGTCCAAGAACCCATCAATATATTCAAGTGATGAGTATAATATAACATTTAATTTTCCTTTATTTTGGATGATGTTCATTAAGTATGTAATTGTTAAATTCTTAGAGGATCTCCCAAAATTTGAATCTATATCTGATGTTCGGTTCACACACATTGTTTATGTATTTGTTTTCATGGATTTTATTATAAATAGATATCTCATCATATTTTTATGTGTTAGAATCATTATCTATGCTATTAATATGGACGAAATTAATGAAATCCACTAATTCAAAGTATGAATTCAGAATCATATCTTCATTAAGAAGCTAAGAGGAGCAGTATTCAGTTGAGTAATTTTGGGGGGTAAAATCACAATCTTCCCCATTATTTTTCTTATTAGTAGACCATTTCAAATTATCGAACCTATGAAGCATTAATTTATCTATTTTATGTTCCCCATTAAGATAATTATAGATGGATATTCAAAGGGATTCCTTAATATATCTCAATGAACTTGTTCCAAATGATAAATATGGGTTATATAATTGATGAATCTATGTGGGATTTTCTAATTGGGATCCTATCAATCTAGAGAATATCAACTTTTTAAGAGGGGGATGGGGTAATAATTTCCCCAGACATATTTTATGAGACTAACTTATCTTGGTCACCATCATATCTTGGACTCATTTTGAATTTAATGATATCAGGGGTGGTGGTGGTGGAAAAAATATCATCATGCTTGTGGGATGGGAATTCTCATTATATATGTTGAGGGAGAAACTATCATAAGATTCATGAATTTTGAGGCTTTAACATGAGCATGTTATGGGTGTAATGAATGTTCTAAGATTGAGATACTCACCACTGGATCTTTCTCCATGGGTTTTTAGTTCACTTTCCTCATGTCGGAGGCCCGTTTTCCCTTCCCATTAACACGATGAAGGATTTTAGTAGTGGATAAGTCCCAATGAGTGCATATTTTATAGATTTTCTATGTAGAATGATTTTAATAGATAAAAAAACTAGTATATGAAGATCCTATTACTTAAAACTGGCCTATGGGGATGATGTTTAATGTAGTCTTTCACAGTTGAATCTATTTTTTTTAGAGTGGGGTAAAATGTAACTCTTGATACTCACCCAAACATCTCATGCTCATTTCAGGTGGGGAATTATTGATTTTATTGTTAGGATTCTTTAAACAACAGAGGCATGGATGATTGTGGTTTCTAGATTTCTTTTCCATCATTGGATGTTATGTATCTGGGAGGGAGTCCAAGAAAAATTGGTGGAAGAGAATACTTATAACCTTTACATGGTCAATATACTCTATATTAGATTTTCTTTAACCTGAGATGATGAAGATTCATTGTCACGACCCATCCCAATGGGGCCCATGTTATGACTTTTTAAGCTTACATACAATAGGCCAAGGGCTATATACTAGAACCGAGTAGGATTATCACTAACATGGGAGGATTTATCCTATGAAGCTATACAAAACACCAATATCTAGGCCAATACAATGATTAAATTTAAAAAAACATAAAAACCATTATTGAATACATCTAAATCCCATAATAAAATTTTGTTAGGTAGTATGGGAAGGTAAACATAACCTTATAAAATCAAACAAAAAATAGTTAGAAAACAAGTCCAACATGAAATTAATTTGGGGAATACTATCATGATATTGTAGGAACACACCTCAGTCTTTCTGGTCTCAGTAAACACTACATGTTACTATTCCATAGAGGATTGTATCAAAAGGATGATCATCTGAAGAAGACATGACATTTGAAGGAAAATACCATTCAAGGTTGAGTATAACAATACCCAATAAGACAACCCGGAACCACAAAGCACACAAAAAAGTATAATAATCAGATATACATAGGTATATGTCTATAGAATATATAAAAATAATATATAGATATACTTAAAAAATACACGCAGTCTCAAGGTGAAGTCACAACCATAATTACCAACTAGGATTCCAGCTCAAAATTCCCATATAACACATGTCTATGAGAACACACTCCATGAGTCTAATAGCACTGATGAAATATGAATAGATATGATACACAGATAAGGATCACATCCAGGTCCATGGGGGATATGAAAAAATCAATATAGAATAAACATCTAAGTAGAGGATCAACACCCACATTGTGTTGGTCATGAAGATACCAAGAACTAATCCTAGGTAAAGAAGATGATAGAGGATCTCACTCAGGACCTTACAGAAGGATTCCAACAACACTATTCATGAATTCACGTTGAATGGATCATTTTCCTATATGTAGGAGGTGATTCCATACTAACCCTAATAGAATTAATATAGGGAACACACCCAAACAAAAAATGTCCAAGATAAATAGGAAAATGGAACCAAGAAAACATTTAAGGAGTAAATGTCATGTCCCATTGACCCTGGGTCTTGCCTATGTAAACAGCTCATGTTCATGTCCATGTACAAGTACATGGTATTATGCTTCCCGTGTACCAGTACATGGTTTATATAATGTATACCCAACTTTTCCATGTCCATGTATGAGTAAATGGTGTTCCCATTCACATGTACCATACCCCGTGTCCATTTACCATTATGGTATATGTTGAGCCTTTAGGGAGGGGTCATAGGTCGTGTGATAAGTTCTGACATTGTGTGATACTTATCTTCATCTTGAAACCCAAGCCACTGCTAGGAGGGTCCCACACACTATCTAATATCTAATTGCATGACAGATTGATCACATATTCATAAAACTCTAGGTTCTTCCTCCCACACATGCTCATGAAACAGTCGCAAAAAACATACACCTTAATTTTATTGGAAATCACAGATCTACTCTGTACAGGCCTCGCTATTGTTGGACACTAGGTTTTGTTCACCCAATTCACATTAAAATCTATTTCTGTTCATCCCAATCACCATCAAACACACCATCCAAAACTAATGGTCTTTAATACAGTTTGATCCATTCTCTATTACCATCATCTCACCTTCATCACATCATTCTAAGATCTGATCTTCAATATCAATTCATTATTCCAAAAAACAAGTGTTCCACAATAGATTACTTAGTATATGTTTAATCCTGAGACAAACAAAGAATGATCACGATGAACATAGAATTGGGGGAGAAAAGAACCAAGAAGAATCATGAGGAATTAACCTCGATTTATGTTCATGTCGTCCAGAATTCATTTCCACTAAAATTATGAACAAATAGATATCAAATAACCACAAAGAATTTATCTCAAAAAACCCCACAATAAAACTAGTCCATCACAAAATATACATGAACTGTGGATCAATCTGTTTTATGACTGATCCATATTCACCATATAAATTGAAAATGGTATAAGAATACAAATAAAAAACTGACATAACTAGCGAAGGATCAATCATCGATGTAGCATGAGCCTATGTTGTTGCTGTTGGTTTGATCTCTGAATCTCATCAAACACTTATCAATGTTGTACGATTCTGTTTGTGTTCTTCTAAGAGAAATCGACCAATTCACTCTCCAATAATTATCTAATGGAAATAGGGTTATGCAGATAACAATGAGGAATTGGAATAATTGTATACTTATTGTAGGATTTACATTTCTACATCAATGAATAAATAAATTAATTTTATTTAATTAACATATTTTTTATGCCTGTGATTACTTTTCCACAAACTCTCTACACAAACAAAATGTTATGCCACACCAAGGGTAAAATCCACATTCTGAACTAAATGGTTCCCTTGGGTTTCTAATATACCCCCCATTTAGAAGTTATTCCACTTTTTCTAGAAAACTGCACATACATGTTGTTTAATATATTTAAAATACTTCGAAAATTTATTCAAGAAAAAATGTGCCTCAAAATCACACTCCATATCAGTTCCACTTAAAAAACATGATCTGTAAAATATCCAAAAATAACAAATTGAAAAATCCAATTCATTACATTCTCCCCACCATTTTTCTTCACATACCTAAAAATGAAAAATATGTGGCTATAGAAAGAGATGTGGGTACTAAGCATGAATTTGAGCCCCTCTCTTGTGTTCTCTATTAGAGATTCCCATGATTCCATCAGACACACACTAATAGAATTTCTCTCCCATGAAGGATTCTATCCTGTTGATCTAAAATCTCCACTAGATACTTACAATAGTATCTCCACGTTCAATTTCCATCTCTCCCCATTAGATAACATGTGATGGTTCATGCATGTACATTCTCAATTGCGACTCAGTGATGATGTCGTTTACCCATCCTGACTATGATAGTAGAGTTAAGAGGTATGCAATCTCAAAAACTCTACATAGTATATTGAATGGGATAATGAATCTCATAGATGGATTATCGCCTTGTATAAATATCTGTAATACACATTGAGGTGAAACCTATAGGAACACATGGTCTCCCTCCTCAAACTCCAAACTCCTCCATCGTCTATCCTCATAAGACTTACGTCATCTTTTTGCAGTTATTATCCACTCTAGGATGATCTTCACCTTTTTGGTAGTGGATCAAACTAACTTTGTGTCCATTAGTGGAGACTCTCCTAGGATTTTCCAACAATGTGGTGACCTGTAGGGTCGTACATACAAAGCCTAGAATAGTTCCATAATGATGGTGGAATGATAGAGTTTGTTTTATTCAAACTCTACTAGTTTTAAATGATCCTCCAAACTATGAACCCCATCCATTATGGAAGCTCACCACATGTCCTCCAGAGCTAGAATTGTCTGCTCATCTTGGCCATAATATTGGGGTGAAACACTATGCTCAAGAATAAATGAGTTCCAAACACCTCATGCAATCTCTTCCATAACCCATATGTGAGGTGATAATCACAGCTGGAAATAATCATCGCTGTAACTCTATGGATTCAGACTATATCCAACACATAGAGGTGTCCCAAGCTCTATACAGACCACTGCTCTTAGATATCTAGGAAGTGGCCCGACTAGGTGATTCATTATACGATAACCAAAATATAATCATGTTCCCGAGATGCATGTGGTAATACTATAATGAAATCCATGGACATCCCATCCCACTTCTATTCTGGAACATCAAGTGGTTTATCTACACCTCTAGTAACGCGGTGCTTAGCCTTCACATATGACATGTAAGGCATTGAGAGATAAACTCTTCAACTCCATTCTTCATCTCTAACCACCAAAATGATGTTGGAGGTCTTGGTACATGTTTTAAACTCTAGTATGTACCTCCAAATGAGTTTTATAAAAATTCTTCAGAACCACTTCCCACAACATCACTGGTACCATCATGCATCCTATGAAAATAATGATATGCTCCTTAACATAATAAAATCCATTAGGATCCTATCCATTGGATATATAAGTATGTAGGGTCTCACAGTCGGTATCCCCAATATGCACTTCCTTGAATTGCTGCAAAATCCGAGGGGTTACAAACATCGACTTCAGGTAAAATGCTCCATCACTATCCTCCAAGGAAAACTACAATTCAGAAAACTACCCTATCATATCATTCATAAACAGTAAGTAAGATATCCTAATAAGATCATCTTCAACCACTTTACCCTTCCTAGGAGTGTAAACAATTTTGAATTAATAATCCTGTAGGAACTCTAGCCATAACCTCAGTCTCATGTTAAGACCCTTATAAGAGAAGATATACACAAAAAAGACACATGATATCAATGTAATGTCACAAATGTAATTCCATCCTAGGATTATATATCCAAAGTAACACATATCAATCATCTAGTATAATACACTCCTTGAGATTGATATAACTAATGTCATCTAAATAGATTCGATACATAGACGAGTATCGCACACAAGGCCATGGAGGATACTAACAACTCTATTCAGAATAACCTGCTAAGTTGAGTATCAGTGCCCATGTAGTGTTGGTCATGATGATACCAAGAACACCACCTAGGGAAAAAAGATAGTATATGATCTCACTATGTTCCTCAAGGAAGGATTCCAACAACTGTACCAAAGAAGTCTTACTGAGGGGATCACTATCCTATCTTTAGAATGTGATTCCATACTAACCCTAAGGGAATGGATATTGGGAACATGCCCTAATGAAAAATGTCCATGATATAGAGGAAAAGGGATCTGATATAACATTTAAAGAGTAAATATTTTGTAGTAGGAGTACAAGTCATACCACTTCGACCACGGGTCATGCCCATGTAAACGGCCAACACTCATGTCTGTATAAAAGTACCAAAAATTTTGCTGCCTATGTACTTCTGTCCATATATTAGTACATGTCTTAGCCCTTGTATGCCTAGACTAGCTGAGTTTTTCTAGGATTACATGGATTACCCAATCCCATGTACACTATCCCATATTTTTGTACCCACCAAGGTATGCACTGAGCCTTCAGGATGGGGTCACATTTCATGTGACAAGGTCACATGTTGTGTGATACCAATATTCATCTAGAAACCCTAGGTTCCAATAAGAGGGTCCCACATTCCATTTAGTCCCATATTACACAAAATGTGGATTTTGAATTTAAAGAAATTATAGTTCTTAATTCCATATAAGATCACGCTTCCACCACCTTGGATTCCATCCATAATCTCATCGAAAATCATGGATCTACTCTGTGTGGGCCTTTCCATCACTGCTCACTAGATTTTAGTCTGACCATTCACATGGAAATAATTTTTTTCATCTCTATCACCATCACACACTCCATTTGAAACTGCGGGTCTTTAATCTGGTTTGATACATTCTTTGTTACCATCATCACACCACTGTCACATGACGATGATCATGAATTTACAATATTGAATCATTTGACCAAGAGACAAGTGAAAAAATGGTATATTTCTCTGTATATGTCAAACCACATGCCAAAAAAATATTTCTTGCGATGATTGTAGAATAAGGGGTGAAAATTCCCAAGAACAATCATGAGTAACGAACCTCAGCTGATATTCATGTCGACCTTGATTCTTTTCTGTTAAAATGAATAACGATGTGATAAAAAATAATCACAAATAATTTCTCCCAATAAAACCAAAAATAAATCTATCCCATCCCACAATACAAACAACTCTCAGATCAATATATTGGTTGATTGGGCCATGATTATCATATAGAAAGGAAAATTAGTATGAATCTAAATAAAGAACCACCCAACATCAAGATGTATTGATTTCCAATGTAGAATTATCATGAGTATTTGTCCATAGAGAGATATCTGAATGTCGTTGAACACTGATCGTTGAGCTACGATATAGTTTCCATTCATCAAAGAGATATCTACAATGCTAACTCCAACAGTTATCCAATGGCTGTAGGGTTATGTGGATAACTAGGAGAAATTGGAATAAACATATACTTACAAGATGATTTTGGTCAATGTCTTAATAGATTAAAAAATTAATTTTATGTAATTATTATTTTTTATTTTACACCAATGATTAATTTTCTAAAAACACTCCGAGCTGACAATGGATTTGTCATTCCTAGGGTAAAAATGGCTTTCTGAACTCAACGGTTCCCTAAAATTTTTAATACAGGACCAATTTAGATGTTATTACTATTTTTAGGATAATTTCATGCACATTCTATTTAATGTATTTAATATATATCAAACATTTATTCGGAGCACACCCGACCTCTGAATTATAGGCTGTCTCAGTTCCTAGTATCGAAAATAATCCATATAATACTGAAAAATAATATATGGAAAACATCGAGTCATTAAATTCATACAAATATTCAGAAATATATAATGTATGCATTTCTATTTAAATACCTCTAGAAATATATACCAAGAATTGGCTATATAAAAGAACATAACCAATATACTAACTTTGTTCGGTTTTTTCTCACATAACCAAAGTATTCACCTCATCCTTAGAGAGGATTCTACCATTTTATCTATCTAATGTGAGAATTTTTCTTTTTCCCTCTTGATTGGAGTGGGTTTCTTAGAATATACTTAGCTAGATCATAGGAAATACATTACGGCGGAGGCACATATGATGATCATCACCCCAAATCACCAATTTATGGGGTTGAAACATTATATAATAATGATGAGGATCTAGTCATATATATAATCTACTATTCAGATTATTATTTATATAATATATTACTTGATTTAATTTTGTTATGAGAAGTAATTTTATATTAGGGAGATAGATCATTGTAGGGAGGACATCTACACTGAGCACTATAGGGAGGTCTTCTATATCTATCTTCATATTCACCATTATAGGAAGGACTTCCATTATTTCTTAATGCTTAGTTATATGGATAACTTCTATAACATATTACCAAAGGAGGGAATACATGGTGGATAATATGGTTTTCATGGGGAGGACCTTCATGGTTACTAATATCTAAAGAGTTTTCAAGGGATGAACTCCTTATGAATTGATCTTCTGGTTGTAGGGAGGACTTCCACAACAGGTCTCATGGTTAGTTCATTCGTGAAAGATATTAACATTATTGTGAGGAGGAAATCCATGACAAGTTTTTCTAGATAGGACATAAAATGTTTCTGATCATAATACCATGGCGAGGGTATCCATGATTTTCAATGATTTTTTGTAGTGATAAATAGTCAAAATAATCTTGGCCTTCTACTGGAAGATATTACAGGGCTTTATGAACATCATCATTTATTGGGGAAGGGGTATGAGACTTATCCTGACATATAGATATCCCCTGTAAATACCTTCTAGAATATTATGGATTGAGGACCTGGTCTAGAAATAGAATTATAATTAGAATCATGAAATGTGGGAAACAACCCATGTGTGAATGATCCCTCCTATGTGAACTTCTAACTATTGTTAAAATATGATAAATAATTTCTTGGATAACTATTGTAATACGTTTTTACACTTAATAAGTATGATTAGGTTTCCAGATATGATCTCATTGTTGATCTTTAATCACTTTTTGAATACACTAATAGACATCATGGGTAAGGACAAGAATATTGTCTTTATCCTAGACAGGTTAAACCAAATATACCAATGGGATTTAATCACATGGGTAGGAATACGAGACTATCACTATGTAATTTATATAAAATTATATTGAAATTATATGGAGAGAACATGAATATGATCGTGATCTATATTGATTGTCAGAGTATTCATATGGGATCTTATGATTTGGAAGGGATATAAGGCTACTCTGAAGTGGATTTTGGGGTATACCGATCAACTCCTATTGGAACTAGAATACGGGGATGATTATTCACCTCATTATTTGTCAAGATATATCAACTATACTCATTAATTTTACCTTGAATGTTTCACTACTCCTAAGTATCAATTAGGGAATACTGAAATGTTTATTTGGTAATGGGAGTAGAAATACATACTTTCCCTTATTGCCTATCAGAATATGTCAATGGTGGTCCTTTGTTTCCAATTCTAGGATATGATGGAATGATTCCATGATATGATAATGGATATAGGTATTCCTTTAATTTCTTCTATGATATACTGATATGTTTCTTTAATAATAATGGGGATAACCCTCTCTTCAGTGGGAATGGTCGTATAGTTCCTCTCTAGTCCATCATTTTCCATTAGAATATGTTGACATAATTCATATATTTGATTAAGAATAAGGGAATTATACTTGTCTAAAACCATAATTTATTGAAAGACTTTATCAGTGAGAATATGGATATGGGCCTATTACCTAGCTTCCTCTATAATATACCAACATACTCTTTCACTTGATGCTATGCCATGATAGAAGGAATCCATAGTGGGGATGAGGATATGGGGCCATTCTCAACCTTATGGTGTCAATCGTCCCTTGTGAGTCATCCTCATGGGTGCCTAGGCTTGAGTAACTAGGGCTAAGATATCTTGAGTGGATTTTATAGTGTGTCTACAAGGATTTGAGGTCCTTCCAAATTACTGATATTATAGATTTATAAGAGCCTCCCTTAGTGGATATAAGACCACAGTAAAGATATAGTTTTCACCCTTATCCATCTCCCAAGGATAAGGAAGGATGGAGTGTAAAGATTCGACATTAAACATTACACAATCTTGATTTTAAGTCAAGAAATAATTCTGTTAAATTTAAGGATCATTTTAGGATTAGAGTTTAAGAGATCTAGTTCATAACTCGTACATAAAAAATCCAAATAACAAAATGTCTACACTTCCAATCAGAATCCATTTTTCACAATATAAAATGTTTTAAAAAATATTTTTTTCTTTTTTTGAAAAATCTTCATGAATTTAAACATGACCTCTTACTTTCCCTTACCCATCTTTTAAAACTATGAAATTTTTTTAGAAATTGTGAGATGAGAAAAAAAATCTAAGAAATTGATATGAAAATAAATAAATAAACCATTAGTCAATGAATACTTATATAATATTCTTGTTTCAAAACAATCTTTAGGCTCAAAATTAACATTTTATTGCAATGAAATAACCTCTTCTGTAGAAGGATTTCAATAAAAAATTTCTTATGAAATATTATATGAAAAATAAAACACATAAAGTTTTCTTTGAGAACATAAAAAACTAATAAAATAATTTTCAGAAATTTATACTTTCCACACTTCAAAAGTAACACATACTTTCTTTAGAAGATAAACACAGTAATATACCTTATAAATACATGATATTTTTTTGAAAACATATTAAGAATAAATAAATCATATACATAACGTAGGGAATCATTTTCATATCATACTTACTTATGGAGTAACCTAGACGACTACAAATTAAATAACCCTTACAGTTATACAATAAAAAACCTTCACGGTTATAATTGGAGTGACCATAAAAGTTACATTTGGAATAACCATCATGATGAAATTACATCATAAAAATACCCAATAAATTGGAGGGATATAATTTACCCACCAAAATTTGGATCATAATATAACCAACCATCATTATAAACAATTCCTAAGAACTATAATATAAACATAAAACATGAATTATTTCATTACAAAAACATTCCTTGAGGAAAATTACTTATTAAAAAATAAAACTACCCATATACATTTTTTTTGAAATTAACCTCATAATATTGTAAATAAATATTCCAAGTAAATATATTTTCATTATGGCAGGAAATTATTCTCATTCCATAAAATTTTAAAAATATTCTTTTACTTTTTTTTCAAAAAAGTCACAAAGTACCTCATTTAAAAAATGATAAAAATATTCCTTTAGAACCATTTTGTAAAACTAAAAGAATATATAAAAATAAATTTAAAAAATCATAGGATAATAATAAAAACCATTTTTAAATTATTTTTCGAAAAACATCATAAGGGTATTGAATAAAAAGAGGGTTTTAGGGGAAATGTTCAAGAATAATTTTTTTTTGAATAATGTCCCTTACCTTGAGTCTGAATTATCACATGTGTTATTTATCTCCACAAAAAATAAAAACTAGGTAAGTTAATACTTTATTAATAAGACTTATAATTTTTTATATTCCTTTTTTATTACTTACTTAAATGTTATATGTAATTCCTTAATCAATTAATTTCACTTCGGATATTTTGATGATATTCAGGTCATCATTCCTAACTGACTTCTTTAATTTTTCTTTGGTCATAGTGGGAATTATTCCAACA
Source organism: Viscum album (assembly GCA_963277665.1). NCBI lineage: Eukaryota > Viridiplantae > Streptophyta > Magnoliopsida > Santalales > Viscaceae > Viscum > Viscum album. The sequence goes on along the minus strand of OY728125.1, from coordinate 736,231,855 downwards.
TATCAAGAATAATAATAATTAAGTAACTATAATTTTATACATCAATTATAATTCTAAATCCAATAATTAAATATGGTTATGAAAAATGAAGAACATTACAATCATGGAGATGGTATGTTGTACAAACGCATGTGTAAAATTTCTATTTTTCAACAATAATTATGGAATGAAGTTAAGTAATATTTTATCTATACCTAACAATCATAATATTCTTGGATCTGAGTCTACAGATTATATACAAGAGGGGGGTGAGTTGTGTCTTTTGCAATTTTTCCAATAGCTCTTTTCTTGAACGAGTTCTGTCCTTTATACTATATCGGATTTGATCATGCAGTGGAAAAAGTAAAAACAAGAACACGAAGATATATAATTGTTCGGGGAATAGAAATCCCCTACTCCACTCCACCAATGCTCTACTCCACGAGCTTGGTGATTTTCACTATCTGGTCCTCTTTTCCACAGACCGATTCACAATTTAGTATAGGCAGTTGACACCTTAAAAATTTAAGGCAAAACAAAGCCTTCTGGTTCAAACACGAACCTACACAGCTTAGAATGAGAAGCTGGTTATTCAAGAATAAAAAAATTTAGAAAGAAATTTCCAGTTGATCTTCACAATTGCAACAGAATGCAATTGACAGCAGATGGATCAAAGACTCTAGATATATTGATCTTCAAGATGAAGCGGTTCTGAGTTGATCCAGTTGTAGTAGATATAGAGATATAGTTCACAACCTCAACAGTAGTAGATCCACAGTAGATATTTGATGTAGAACAGGTGAATCTTCTATCGAGTTCTTTCTTCTTGAACAAACTGAGCTTTTACGCTCATGTTGGATCAGTAGATCAATCGTGAATAGTTGCAATCTCTGTTTTCCACCTTTTTAATAATAAAAGATCGATCACATCATCATACATTTTTTTTGCATTTCAGAGAGAGAATAAATAATAATGAAAATCTTCTACACGTTTAGATCCATAAAAGTTGCCTTCTGATTCGGAATATTCAAAAATTTGAATTTACAGAGAAGTCGTAACTTCCCTTAAGACTCGGCATAAAAATATCCTTTTAAATAGATCATAAATCCATTAATAAAACAGCTTTGAATCAGTCAAAGTCATAATTTAAAATGACTTTAAATCAGGCTTGAAATCTGCCCAGAAATCAGCTTACTGTTCGTTTTATATAAAACCCGTCTGCCGAAAATTCAGACGCCAAACGTACGGTTGATGACGTGGCTTCCAAATGTAGGGCTCATAACATATCCATCAAACGTAGGGTTGATAACAAACATAGGGTTAATCACAAACGTACTTTTTCTTCATCATTCAAATGTATGGTAAAAGATCCATACTTTTACTTGATCCATACTTTTCCAAGAACGTATGGTTGTTTACAAAAGTAAGGTTAATGAACCATACTTTTGAGAAACAAATGTATCATTTAGAATTTACGTACGGTTCACCTCCCATACTTTGCTGATAACAAAATGTAAGGTTCTTTCCAAACGTAAGGTTCTCCTTCCATACTTTTATGAAAAAACGTATGGTTGTTTAACCATACTTTTCTCGTACTTCAAAAAGTATACACACTTTTCATCCTTACGCTACATTTATCCACGTAGGGTATGAACAGTGATTTCAGAACGCGCTAAAACAGATTCTGTGCTATATTCATGTATGTAAGATGTGAACAGTGTTTCCAGAACACGCTAAAACAGATTCCGCACTATGTAATAAATTCTCGTTATTTCAAGAGTAAAATAAATTAATAATCTCCTGAAAAATACTAAGTGAAATAAATAGAAAACAACTAAGGGTATTTGTGAGCATCAAAATTATCATAAAGAGACAGAGTATTATTTTCAATAATCTCCCCTTTAAATAACATTAATACGCATTGTTGAAAACAATAATTTTTTAAACAATCTCCCCCTTTTTGATGATCACAAAACCTGTAAAACAAAACCCATAAAGTAATTAAAATTATTTAAACAAAACAAAATTAACTTTCAAAATTCGTTATAAATTTTTAAATAAAATCTTTCCACCAAAAAGATAATTATAAATCCAAATGTCCCATCTAATTTTCTACCTCAATAAAATGAACTCCCCATAAATATTGATGTTGTGTTTATCCAAAATTCCCCCCCTTTTTGTGATATCAAAAAGAAAGAAAAGTGATGGATTTTAGCACGTTTAATATTACACTGAACTATTAGTAAATGCTTTTATGAACTGTTTATCAATAACTAAATCTGGAGTACTGGCATATTAAAAATAAAATTAGTAAAACAAATAAGGAAAGAGACAAATAAATAATGAAGAAAAAATTTCATTCAAAAACAATAGTATATAAATGACAATGATATACACCGGAATCACGGTTTGGGTAAGATAGCCAACAGGGTCTATCTCCTCTGAATTGCAGACTTGATTTCTGTAAACTGCTCCTGAAGTCTCTTCATCATCCCATCTCCAAGATTGACAATGATCTCTCTGTTCTCTTGAGTCATATGAATATCCTCAATTAAATTGACTCTGAAAAACTCATGCATCCTTTCCTCTTTTTCAAAAAATACTGACAGCTTATCTGAGAATTGATTTAATAGAATTCTTATTGATGGCTCACTAGATGTCAGTTGATCCAATAAGAATTTCTGATTGTCTAGAAACACTGATAGTGGAGCACTGTTACACTGAAGATCTTGAATCCTGTCATTCATGGTGCTCATTGTAGCTGTGATAGCCTAAAACCTTCTGATTAAGTCCAGTGAAGTACCTGAACCACTAACTGCATTATTTGCAACGGATGCAAATTGATTCTCCATAAACAACTTCAGATCTGATAAATCTACCTTCATAACCATTTCAGATTTTAATTGGGTATCAAAAGTCAGTATATCCTCTTTAAACATTTCAACTTCTTGCCTTGAAACTGTACACTCCTTCAGCTTTTGAAACTTCAAATGTTCTAAGTCTAAAGAATTTCTAAGAGAAGCATTCTCTGATTCCAACTGAGATACTTTTCTGTACAGTTCTTCAACTTATTCTTTCCTTGAATCAGATGCACCCTATGCTTGATTCACATTCTCAGGTTGATGCAGTAATACCAAAGGCAATTATTCAACATCAGATTTCTCCTTTTCTTTGTCTTGAGAAGGTTGGTCCACAAGTTTTTCCTTAGAGTTTTCAAACTCCTCCATAGAAAAATCCTCTTGAAGTACCTCTATTTGAGCTTCAGAAACATGATCATCACAATCATCATCACAAACATCAGTATCTATGCTTTCTATTGGATTTTCAAGAATAATATTTGCAGAAGTTTCCTGAGGTATGGCCACTTCTTCACTAGGCACTGCCTCCATCTCTTGTTCCTGTTGAAGTTCAACTTCAACAGTAGCAACAATCTGTTCCTGATTGCCCCTTTGAGCTTCTTCTTGAGATCCTGATTTCTCTACCAGAGCCGTTCTCTGAGTAACATCTTTCATGGTTTTATCAGCAACAGCTTCTCTCACAAAAGAATAAGAAATCAAAGGTTCTGGTGGAGTTTCCAAAACAGTGGAAGTAACTTCCTCATTTACTGGACTTCTTCTTCTTGAATGAAGTCCCTCTTGGGTTCTGTCTTCCTCAACATCTGTTACTTCAAAGTGAATCCTTCTTGCTACATTGCTGACTCTGGATTCACCTTGTCCCTCCTTGGACTTAGCAGGTTGAGCCTAAGCACTCTCTGAGTCTTCTTCAGCTCCTACTGTAAAAAGCATTCCTTTAATTATGCTCCAGAAATATCCAACTTTCCTCAAAGTTCCAGCATTAAATGTATTACTATGATGACAGTTAACTCTAGCTTCCACTAAACTCACCATGTCTTTCTTAAACAACAGCTTGGAAATAAATCTACCAAAGGGATAGAAATTCATTCTGTCCTCACTTTGACAGCCATAACTGAGATACCTTATCATGTACCGTGGAAAGTTTAACCTAATATCACTTATCAAGAGAAACAGTATATATATATCAGGGTACAAAATATTCTCTATTTCTGCCATCCGTGGATCTATTCCGGTCTGAACAAACTTTATCAAAATCTTCTGATCAGGCTCCAAATCCTTAACAAACATTTTCTTTATTTTCTTAGTACGAAAAAGAAAAGTCATAATGTCTTCGGATTTATGCACAGAATATCCTATATTATTTAAGTCAAAATGAAAAACTCCCTCATGAGGACAGTTGAGAATCTGACTAATCTCTACTGAAGAAATTGAGAAATCCCTATCCTCTATTTTAGCCAACATACTATCTTTGGCATCTCCCAGACTAAACTGTACAGATTGGTAGAAGTATCTAAGTTCAACTTCATATAGAAATTCCATATTTTCACTGTAGAACATCTGTTCAAGATTCTGGAATGACAACGCTTACTTCAACAAAATATTTGTCTAAAACAACCAATCGAAATAGATTACCTTTCCTTGTAAGATTTTTCTTCCTTCAGTGCATTGTCTCTTGGCATTGCTCAGCTTGGCCTCACTTGCTCTTTTAGTCCTTACCATTGTTGCGAGAGTTTCTGAAGGTTTGAAGGTTAGGGTTTCAGAAGAGGAAGTGCGATTTTTGGATTTCGAAAGGGTTTCGATAGAAGTAAAAGGGTTTAGAAGTCGAAACGACTCTGACATCCTTGATTCCCGTGTCATCACTCATCATTACATATATTTAAAAAATAAATAAATGTTTCATACGATGAAAGAAAGAAATATTTAAACAGTATTCAATAAACAAAATAAAATTTAAAAAAAAAGAAAATTATTTAAAATTAAATAAACCTTGCTCCCCCTTAATAAAATCAAACCTTGCAGTGGGAAGAGGTTTAGTAAAAATATATACTAATTTAATTTCAATATTTATAAATTCTAAAAATATATCCTTTTTAATAACATGATCTCTTAAAAAGTGATGCCTTATATTAATGTGCTTAGTTCTAGAATGACTAATAGGATTTTTCGAAATATTAATTGCACTCGTATTATCACATAAAATAGGTGTATTATTAAAATTCAATCCAAAGTCCATAAGAGTGTTTTTCATCCACAACACTTGTGCACAACAATTGCGAGCAGAAACATATTCTGCCTCAGCTGTTGATAGGGAAAGTGAATGTTGTTTCTTACTAGACCATGATACTAAGGATTTTCCTAAAAAGTGGCATGTACCTGATGTACTTTTTCTATCTAATCTACAACTTCCAAATTCAGCATCTGAATATGAAATGAAATTAAAATCAGAAGTTTTAGGATAAAGAAGATATTGAAAAACAGTTCCTTTTAAATATCTAAAAATTCTTTTAACAGCAGTTAGATGGGATTCTTTAGGATTTGATTGAAATCTAGCACAAAGACATACTGAATACATTATATCTATTCTGCTAGTAGTAAGATATAACAAGATACCAATCATACCTCTATATAGCTTGTTGTCAACTGATTTCCCAGTTTCATCCAAATCAAGTTTTATATTAGTACACATAGGAGTTGTAAATGTCTTGCTGTTCTCAAGTCCAAATTACTTAATTAAATAAGTAATGTATTTGCTTTGGTTTAAAACATTTCCAAAATCTTTTTGAAATATTTGAAGACCCAAAAAGAAATTTAATTCTCCCATCATACTCATTTCAAATTCTTCTTGGATTAATTTTGAAAATTCATGACAAAGAGTTTTATTAGTTGATCAAAAGATTACATCATCAACATAGATTTGAACCAATAAAACATTATTTTTCACAATTTTATTAAATAGTGTTGGATCTGCCATACCAACAGTAAAATTATTTTTCAAAAGAAGAGAACTTAATATTTCATACAATGCTCTAGGTTCTTGTTTAAGGCCATAAAAAGATTCAGAAAGTTTAAAAACAGAATCAGGTTTTTGAGAGTTTTCAAAACCAGGAGGTTGCTTAACATAAACTTTCTCCATTAAATATCCATTTAAAAAGGAAGATTTGACATCCATCTGAAATAATTTAAAATTTATATAAGATGCATAGGATAAAAGGATTCTAATGGCTTCTAACCTAGCTACAGGTGAAAAAGTATCATCATAATCTATTCCCTCTTCTTGATTATATCCTTTAGCTACTAATCTTGTTTTATTTCTAGTTATTGTGCCTTGGTCATTCTGTTTATTTCTAAAAACCCATTTGGTTCCTATTACAGGATAATTCTTAGGTCATTCCACTAAAACCCAAACTTCATTTCTTTTAAACTGGTTTAATTCATCTTGCATTGCTATTAGCCAGCTTTCATCATCTAAAGCTTCTTCTATAGTCTTGGGTTCTTGTTGAGATAGAAAGGAAGAGAATTCCACTAGGTATCCTAAGTTTCTTCTAGTTTTAAAACCGGTTTCTAAGTTACCTATTACAGTTTCTAAAGGATGATTATTTAGGGTTCTAGACTGTCTAGGTAAAATATTTAAAGGATCCTCAGTATCATGTTCCTCTGAACTAGACTGAATTTTTTTATATCATTTTCAAAATCATTCTTTAAATTCTCAAGTCTCATGTTATCATTAGAGTCATGGTCATCCATTTGTTCTGTCCTTTTCTCAAAAGGATCAGATTTATCAAATTTCACATCAAATGATTCTTCAACAATCCTTTACTTCTTATTATAAACTCTATAAGCTTTGGAGGTAGTAGAATATCCTAAGAAAATACCTTTATCAGATTTTGGATCAAACTTACCAAGATTATCCTTGGTGTTTAAGATATAAACCTTGCATAAAAAAACTTTAAAGTAATTTACTTTAGGTTTTCTGTTATTCCATAGTTCATAGGGTGTATTTTTCAAAATAGGTCTAATTAAAACTCTATTAATTATATAAAAAGTTGTATTCACAGCTTCTGCCTAGAAATATATAGGTAGGCTATATTCATTTAACATAGTTCTAGACATTTCTTGAATTTTTCTATTTCTTCTTTCTACAATCCCATTTTGTTGAGGTCTTTTGGGTGCAGAAAAGGTGTGTTTAATACCCATATTTGAGAAAAAGGAATTAAATTCCATATTCTCAAATTCCCCACCATGATCACTTTTTAATGAGATTATATTGAATCCTTTTTAATTTTCAACAGATTTGCAGAAACATTCAAATAAAGTAAAAGCTTCATTTTTAAATTTCAAAAAGAAAATCCATGTAAATCTTGAATAGTCATCATCTAAAACATATACATATGATTTAACAGCTATGCTTGCTACTCTTGAAGGTCCAAACAAATCCATATGAATAAGTTCTAGAGGTTTAGATGTAGCAACCCTATTAACAGATTTGAAGGATGATTTGTGTTGCTTGCTAAGTTGACATGTATCACAAAATCTGTCACTATCAAATTTGAGATAATGTAAATTAGAAACTAAATGTTTCTTAGATAACTTATGTAAAACATATACATTGCAATGACCAAGTCTTCTATGCTAGATCCAGGATTCACTTACTTTAGCAGTTAAGCAGTTTAGTTGTTGTTTACACAAGGAATTTAAATCTAAAGTATATACATTTTCAGTTCTTGGTGCTTTAAATTTAAACAGTTTATCTTTAAAAATAGTACAACAATTGTTAGAAAAATCAACAGTATATCCATCATCACAAAGTTGAGAGATACTTATCAGATTGTGTTTTAGTCCTTGTACATAAAGTACTTTGTTGATTGATACTGTTTTTGGATCTCCAACTATTCCAATGCCAATGATTTTTCCTTTGGCATTATCACCAAATGTGACAAGTCCTTCCTTTTGAGTGCATGAAGAAAAATTCAATGCGTTTCCACTCATTTGTCTTGAGAATACACTATCCATGTACCATATATCTTTTCTTCTTTGGTGACCTGCTACCTACAAAGACATTCAAACAAATTGTTTTGGTACCGATATTTTGTTGGGTCTAGGAGTATTAGCTAGCAATGATCTGGGTATCCAGATTTTCTTTGTTCTTTTAAAATTAGCTGAATCATATAAGTCATTTGAAATATTGGCATTCTTAATACCACAAATATGAGGTTTTCTTATGAAACAGTTTTTAGCTACATGTCGCTTTGTCCCACAAAAATTACAATTAAGCTTTTTAGAGCTATGAGCAAAAAAAAATTTATATAGATTTGGTTTTTCTCCTTTACTGAAAATTCCAAATCTGCCCTTTTTAATGACAGTTTTTCCAAGAATTTCATTTAATGAATTTTTTCCTTTTGTAAAAACCAAAGCAGCCTGTTTGTAAGATTCTACTTCACCCTGTAGTGTTTTTATTCTTGATTCAAAATTAATGTAGTTAGTGTTAATCTAATTGTATTTATCAGTTAATTTGTTTATGTTGTTTCAGAATTGTATCTCTTTCATATGAAACTGCTTTATGTATATTTTTTAGTGACTTATGTTTTTTAAATAGTGAGTCATATCTTTCCTCAAGCATATTGTAGTAGGCTGCTAGTTTTTTATTTGCGTAGCTTGATTCAGAATGTGATTCAGAGGAGTAATATGAGTGTGCCTCATCAGTTTCTGCCATGAAACACATTTTTTCCTTTAGATTGACTTATTCTTTCTCTGAGCTTGATTCAGAATAGCTACTAGATTCTTTAGATACACTCCAAGTGACTTTCATAACTTTCTTGTCTTTCTGCTCAAAGTCATTTCTTTTAAAGAATTTATTTTTCTTTGCATCCTTCAGTTGTGGGCAATATGGTCTGATATGTCCCATATTTTTGCATTCATATCATCTCACATCCTTATTATCTCCCTTAAAGGATTTTTTGAAGCCTCTTTTCTTGCTGTAGAATTTTCTAAATTTTCTGGCTTGTTGAGCTAGTTCTTCATATGAGTTGGATGAGTCAGAGCTTTCTGATTTGGATTTGACTTCTTTTCTCTTCATCTTTCTATTCTTTTGTAGTGAAGTTACCCTCAAGGTAGTATCTTCTCTTTTGATAAGCAATTTATGTTCATTTGCTTCATCGTGCATTTCATCTTCATACATCATCAGTGTACCAATCAGCTCTCTTATAGTTAGATCTTTGACAGGTGTTGATTGTCTGATTGCGGCAGAGATACCATTTCATCTAGTAGGAAGTACTCTCAGTACTTTTAATGCTTGATCAGCCTGTTTAATAGGTTCTCCTAGAGCAGTTATGTTATTGACAATTTCTGTCAATCTCCCATTCATTTCGGTAATTCTCTCACCTTCAACCATTCTAAAAGTATCAAATTTCAGTTTTGCAGTTGCATATCTCATTTTCCATACATTATATGTTCCTTCGTATGCCACAAATATTGTTTTCCATATCTCATATGATGTCAGGAACTGAGATACTATGTTAAATTCATCTGGTCCTAGACCGCAGATAATTGCATTCGTAGCCTTCGAGTTCATATTGTACTCTGCCTCTATAGTAGCACTCCATGCCTCAGGATTTTTAGGAATTTCATAAGTAGTCAGAATCTTTGAATAGACTCTATATCTGAGGTTTTTCAGATATATTATTATACGCGATTTCCATCAACCATAGTTGTCTCCATTAAAATATGGTGCTCTGACCATAGAAATCACTTCTCTTGTATCAGTCATAATTCTCTGTTGAATAATCCATAAATGATTCTAGCTTTCTAAGGCTCTGTCAGAAACTCCTCCTCTGATACCAATTGTTGGATCTGAATCTACAGATTATACACAAGAGGGGGGTGAATTGTGTATTTTGAAATTTTTCCAATAGATCTTTTCTTGAACGAGTTCTGTCCTTTATACTTTATCAGATTTGATCATGTAGCGGAAAAATTAAAAACAAGAACATGAAGATGTACAGTGGTTCGGGGAACAGAATTACCCTTTTCCACTCCACCAACGCTCTACTCCACGAGCTTGGTGATTTTCACTATCTGGTCCTCTTTTCCACAGACTGATTCACAACTGAGTACAGGCAGTTGACACCTTTACAATTTAAGGAAAAAAAAATCCTTCTGGTTCAAACACGAACCTACATAGCATAGAACGAGAATCTGGTTATTCAAGAATAAAAAATTTCCGAAAGAAATTTCCAGTTGATCTTCACAATTGCAATAGAATGCAATTGACAGCAGATTGATCAAATACTCTATATATATTGATCTTCAAGATGAAGTAGTTCTGAGTTGATCTAGTTTTAGTAGATATATAGATATAGTTCACAACCTCAGTAGTAGTAGATCCACAGCAGATATTCGATGTAGAACAGGTGAATCTTCTATCGAGTTCCTTCTTCTTGAACAAACAGAGCTTTTACGCTCCCGTTGAATCAGAAGATCAATCGTGAATAGTTGCAATCTCTGTTTCCCACCATTTTAATAATAAAAGATCGATCAACTCATCATACATTTTTTTTGCATTTCAGAGAGAGCATAAATAATAATGCATATCTCCTACACATTTATATCCATAAAAGTCGCCTTCTAATTCGCAATATTCAAAAATTTGAATTTACAGAGAAGTCGTAACTTCCCTTAATACTCGGCATAAAAATATCCTTTTAAATCGATCTTAAATACATTAATAAAATGGATTTGAATCAGTAAAAGTAATAATTTGAAATGACTTTAAATCAGGCTTGAAATCCGCCCAAAAATCAGATTACTGATCATTGTACACATAAACTGTCTGCCGAAAATTCCGACACCAAACGTAAGGTTGATGACGTGGCTTCCAAACGTAGGGTTAATAACATAGTATTCAAACGTAGGGTTGATAACAAACGTAGGGTTGATCACAAACGTACTTTTTCTTCATCATTAAAATATATGGTAAAAGATCCATACTTTCACTTGATCCATACTTTTCCAAGAACGTATAGTTGTTTACAAAAGTAAGGTTAATGAACCATACTTTTGAGAAACAAACGTATCACTTAGAATTTACGTACGGTTCACCTTCCATACGTTGCTGATAACAAAACGTAAGGTTCCTTCCAAACGTAAGGTTCTCCTTCCATACTTTGATGAAAAAACGTATGGTTGTTTAACCATACTTTTCTCATACTTCAAAAAGTATACACGCTTTTTTTCCTTACGCTACTTTTATCCATGTAGGGTATGAATAGTGATTCCAGAACGTGCTAAAACAGATTCTGTGCTATATTCATCTATGTAAGATGTGAACAATGTTTCCAAAACACGCTAAAACAGATTCCGCGCTAAGTAATAAATTCTCTTATTTCAAGAGTAAAATAAATTAATAATCTTCTGCAAAATACTAAGTGAAATCATTAGAAAACAACTAAGGGTATTTGTGAGCATAAAAATTATCATATAGAGACAGAGTATTATTTTCAATAATCTCCCCCTTTAAATAACATTAATATGAATTGCTGAAAACAATACTTTTCTCAACAAATATAATATTAAATATTAAAATAAACTTATATATATGATCAATGTGATTTGGTGATGAAAAATGGGTCACATCCCTTCTTGGAGGTGGTTGTCCACATGTACGTGCTAATGGCGTTATCATTTTTTGGGGCATGAAAATGAAAGAATTTAAATGATATATTATCTTTTAATAATTATAAATATGTAATTACTATAATATATAAACATTAATTCAATCATTATAATCCATCCATGGGAGATAATTATGGAAAATGGATCACATCAGTTTGCGAGGTGGTAGTCCACCATACGCATAAACGATGAATTATTTTCCCATTTGATGGAAGATGAGATAAATTTAGGTGATTTAACTAACATAAAAAAATAATTTTATACATAGGATGATAAATTTATAATTTTATCATGGTTTTAAAATGTTTTAGATATTTTTAAGAACAAACAAAACTAAAACATGAAAATAAACACTATAGCTCTTTTTTTTATAAAACCTTCTTTTATTAACACCTTAAGACCTATAATATTAGTGTTTTTTCAAAAAAAAACACCTATAGAAGAGGGTATGGATACAAGGAAGGTATTTTGGTAGGTATGTTCTAAAATAAGTGGGTTTTAAAGTGTGATGTATTGATAAGAATATGTTCCATTTTATAAGAGGGGAGGGGCACTCCTAGAATTTCTCAAAATATTAAGTTAATATAGATTATTTTTTAATTGAAAATGGATCCAGAGTTATTTAGTTTGAAACTAAGATGATTTTTGGGTTGAATAATCCTCATAAAATGAAAAATATCCAAATTTTAAATATATTTCTACCCTTATATTTTGGCTTGATCCTCTATGTTTCCCTTTTAACTCTTACCGAGACAACATGCATTATTATTCATTCAAGGTTAATATAGTTACTATAAAATGTAAATTGAACCATAAATGGACCATGGATGATATTTTAAACCATATACAAGTCACTTTTATGAATTTATGTTTCCTAGTTATTTTATCTCATAAGAAAATATAATTTACTATAAAATACACATTATTAAAATTTTAGGAACAATTCATTACATTGAATTTAATATTATAGAGATAACATCTGAAATTAGAACCAAATATTTTATTATATACATAAAATTTCATGTTCATATATAATTTTTTTATCAAATAATTTATCTCATATTATATTTATTTTAATATTTTTAATATAATTTATTTTATTTTTTTCATTAATTAATTAATTACTTCATGAGTGTTGTGTAAGAACTTATGGTAAATATTTTTCAATAAAAACAAAAAATTAATTATGTAGAGGAATATCAATCTAGTATATTTAAAAATAATTTTTATTTTGGGTCAAATAATATAAATAAAACATGTTAAAAGTATTTTAGTAATTAAAAACAAGAGGGTGACTTGTTTGACTTTTTTTTAAACAAAAAATTATAAAAGTCATAATCTCATAAAAGTGCCCACTAAAGGTCCTAAATTTGACCTTTTTAAGATTATGGATGAGATATAATAATAAAATAAAATTTAATTATGTTTAATGTAATTTTAAGGTAATTTTATTGTCTTTATAAATTTATTTTTAACATTAAATTTCCGGATGTACCCTTTACCGTGGTAGAAAAAATTACTAAGTTTACTATTCATATTGACAAAAAATAAAAGAAAACTGTTTAATAATTTTTGAACTTATGATTAAAAATATAGAATTAGTTTTAAAAATATCAGTAAAAAAAGTGTCATAGTATAATTTTAAATTTAACAGGCCAAACACAACGAAAAACGGGTTTTCAGAAAATTTCCCTCTCTAAATAAAAAATGTTTTTATACTAAATTAGGGTATTAAAAAAATAAACGAATTATTTCAAATAAAAACGAACTGAGTATATTTTAAAACTATTACAAAAACTAGTTATAACTTTTAAATAAATTAAAATAAAATACAGTTTTTGATAAAAATTAGTATTTTTCACTATTCATTGAAAAATTAATAATTTTTCAAAAAATTATCAAAAAATCATTATATAATTATTTTGACTTTTTTAATTAAAAAATATAATTAATTTCCACAAATTAATGTTATAATATTTTAAAATTAATCTTTTAAATATAATTATATAAGAAATGAGTTTAATAAAAACTACTTCCTTTTTTATTTTTAACAATTACAAAATATATTAATACTGCATATTACTATTTAATTAAAGGATAAAAAGAAATATGAAAAAAATATGTGTATTACTACCTAGGTTGTAACACCCACAAGAAATTACATCCTTGCAATTTTATTCACGTATCTAACATGTAGGGATACAATTACCTCATAAAAGTTTAAGATTTTCATGTTACTTTTTCAACCATATAGTTTCTCTACAAAACATTAACCTTGTTAACTACCTTGTTTCACAATATATTCTTCTGATGATCTAGAATATTAATAAGATTTCCTTTATATAAAAAGTTATTTTTTCCAACTAATGTACCTTTGGGTTCAAAAATTGAGATGAATTTGGAACATATTTCCTTAACATCAGAACATGGACTACATCGTGTACCTAAGATAAAATTTGAGGACATGAAACTTGGTAAAAAATATAATCCAACTTTCTCCAAGATTTCATATGTTTCAATGAAATGGGGATTTAAAACTCCCTTATTACTAAAATTTTTAACACTTTTCAATGTAAATATTTTAATGAAAACATGACCAACTACCTTTGATGAAAGGCATTTACTCATATTACCATATAATTTTTTTGCATTTCTGAATCATTTTCACATTCTTAGAAACTTCCCTTACTAATTTTGGCCCAATCCACTTACTTTCACCTACTTCAATATAAAATTACAGAGTTCGACACTGATTTCCATATAATTCCTCAAAGGTACCATATATATACTAGAATAAAAACTCTTATTATAAGAGAACTCAAATATATTGATCCCAACTTCCATGAAAATCCATTGAACAAGCACAAATCATGTATTCCAAGGTATGAATTGTTCATTTTGAATGTCCATTAAAATGAGGATGAAAGGTTGTGATGAAATTTAATTATTTTTTCCAATGGTTTCTAAATACCATTCTAAAAATTAGAAGTGATCCTGGGATCATGGTCAAATACAATGATGAGAGGAACCCCTTGTAACCTAACTATCTCCTTAAGATAAAATTGATAAATTTGATCTAAAGACAAATTATCTCAAATTGAAATGAAATGTACAGATTTATTTAGTCGATCATAAATTACTAAAATATCATTAATACCCTTATAAGTGTTTGGTAATACCACCACAAAATCCATATATATATTTTCTATTTCCAATCTAGTATTGGAAAAGGACGAAGCATCCCTTTCAGTAATTTCTATTATTCATTAACCTGTAGAGAAGTCAAAAATTTCATGGTAAATTCTAAAATATCTTTTTTCATTCCATTCCACTTGTAATACTCTTGATGATATATGTACATCTTAGTGCTACTGTGATGAACAAAAAAGTGTGGAACAATGTGATTCATTTAACAACTTCCTCTTCAAATTGGAATCAAAAGGCACACATAATCTATTTTTAAATCTCAAAACACTTTCTTTATTAACATTGAATTAGTTAAACATACCCATATTAACCAATTATATATTTTTATATTACTCATAGTCTTCCTTAGGAACTTTCTTGATATTTTGTGACATATAAGATTCTTCTGACACTAGAAAAAAATTATTGGAACCTCTTGCATCCACAACCTATAAGAAAAAAAATCATCAAATCATTAACCAATGGGTAATGTTCCAAATGTATCACGGTTAATGTAGCTTTAAATTTTTGAGCCAAAATATTAACTGCTTTATTTTCATTTCTAGGATGGTAATGAATCCGGAAATCACAATCCTTAATCAGTTCCAACCATATTCTATTCTTAATGTTCAACCACTTATAAGTAAATATATACTAACAAATTTTATGATCAGTATTTATTTCACAGTTGGATCCATATAAATGAGGACTCCATATATTTAAAGAAAAACCACATTAGATAATTCCAAATCATGTGTAGGACATTTTAACTCATAGTGTTTTAGTTTCAACGAATCATAATAAATTAATTATCATTCTAAATCAAAAATCAACAAAGTTCCTTAAAAGGAGATCCAATGTATATGATATAATCACCATTTCATGATGGCCTGGCCAAAATAAGATAATTAATTAATCTAATTTTTAATCCCTGAAACCAATCATGACATTCTTTTGTCTAGATATATTTTAATTCTTTTTGTGTCGACATAGTTAGTGGGATTGGAAACCATATAATGTTTTTAATAAACCTATCATAATATCCCACTAATGTATGAAAACTTTAAATCTCAGTACCACTTATAGGTCTTGAAAATTTACCACCCACTTTTTTGTGCCCGGATGAACAATTATTCCATATTTATTTACAATATTCTGACGGAAAGAAATATCCTATAACCAAAAATCAAATTTTCAAAATTTTCCATATAACATAATTTCATTGAGGGTTTTCATAACAAACATTAGATGTTTTTCATGATCCTTATAAAATTTTTAATGATACATAATATAATCAATAAAAAATTACACACTTATCAAAATATTCATGGAAGAATATATTAATAAGAGCCATAAATTTATTCGGGTAATTTTTCAATACCAATGGAATAACTAAAAACTCAAAATTCAAATATATAGCTTGAAATCATATTTTTTTGGAATTTTATCCTCCACCACATTCAGCTGATGGTGCCCCAATCCCAAGTAAATAGTTCAAAAATATTGGGCTCCCTATATCTAATCAAACATGACATTTATATGTTGAATAATAGACTTATTATTAACAGTAATGATATTAAAATATCTATAATCAATGAAAATCCTCATTAAAACATATATTTTTTTAAAAACATAAAATGGGATCCCCCCATGGTGAAGTTATAGGATGAATTTAACCTTTATCAAGAAACTCTTGTAAGTGATTTTTTCAATTCTAGAAGTTCTACTTGAGTCATTTGAGAAGGGGTTTTGAAATTGGTTTTTCAACTTCTCAAATAGGTATAACACTAGGAAACCCATTAGGAAAAACATTCATGTACCCCTTTACAATGGGCACATCATTAATATGAACATTTACCTTATTTTCAACAATATGTGAAAGATAAATCTCATTTCCATATCCAAATTGTTTCCCGGATTCCAAATATATTATCAGAGATATGGGTTCAGTATTGTAATAAAACTGAAACTATTTCTGAAAAATAACTTCTTTATATATATAGCCTATATTATAATGTAAAAACATAAAATACATACCACGAATAACATCAAACTCTACTAGGGGAAAGAAAATACGGTTATTAAGTAATGTATTTCTATATAAAATGATAGAAATATTCTTATAATTATTATTTTCCACAATACTTCCACTATGTGTTTTTTAAATCAGTTTTGTATTTATTTCATGAGGTGAAATTCGTAATTTAGCAAACAAAATATTAGATATAAATTTATGTGTAGACTCCGAATGAAAAATAAATTACCATAATATAAATAACCAAGCAGTGTACATAATACCACATCATTGGATGGGATAAAATCCATTGAAGTAGGTAAAAAGGATTTCACCATTAATTTCTACATATAGTCTGGATGCTTCCCATCATTCATGTCCTTTTTTGGGAAACTAAATCCATAATGTCCTATATTACCTCATTTAAAACATATTACTGTCTACTTATCAAAATATACCTTACCACTACCATGATAATTTTCATTGCAATATGGGGACACATGCCCAAACTTACCACATCAGATGCACTTACCATATTTCATATGGCATAACCATTGGTTATTTTTACCACAATTTCTGCAAACTAGAAACATTATTTTCTTACCTTAATATTTATTTTCTTGATAATTTCCCATTTAAACCATTTGGAACCTTTTTCAATATATTTTCATGAAATATATGATAAAAAAACTACATTTCTACCCTCTCTTCATATCGAAACAAGTTTCTCATTAATTTTGAAATATTGAGAATCAAGTGCCCTTAGATATATTAGATTAAATACTAAGTAAAAGAAATTGAATTTACATTCATGATCATGAATAAAATTTGTATATTACCATGAAAATTGAGTAAAGTTTTCTTCATATGCATCTACTCAATCTTCCTACATTGGATTTAATTTTGGTAATTTATTTTCTATCCTGAGAAAAACTTCCTTATAAAAAAATTACTTGTAGAAAAGATTCATACATTCTTCCCATTCCAAGGTGTCAATATATTCTATTTTCTATATATACTTCACCATTGACCACCACTGGTTGGATTCATTTTCAAAACGATAAATACTAAGACCATCATTTTGAAGATTTGAACACCCCATGAAATTTAATGTATTTTTTAGGGATTTAATCTACCCCTCAGGTACCATTACTTCATATGATCCATTTGTTGTCCCAAAAATGTTCCACTATCTTCAAATTACTCTATGGTAGATATGGATAATCTCTTTCATCGATTCCACCACCATTTATATCCCATGTTAACTGAGCCATTACTGGCATAAACTATTCAATTCTAATTCCAACCATTTTGGGTTGCTGATTTAGGGGATATCTTCTTCTTAGTTCCTTCCAAAATAATCTCCTATATTTCCTCTCTGAGAAAACATTATGAAAAAAAATATTTTAGATGAATAAAAATGGTAATTCTAAAATGTTATATTATTTCAACTTGACCATATGGTGAAATAGTTTAAGGGTATTTCTAGTAACTTTGTCCTAACCTCAAAAGTTATTATACCCACTTATTGATATCAACTGTTAATACTCGATGTTAAATATTTCATAATATTAATTTTAACTCAATAATTAATTATCTTACATTTTAGGGTCTTTTCAATTATAAAGTTTTTTAAAACAGTCATAATTCATAAATAACAAAACCACATAATATAAAGTGTACACGTCTAGTCTGTATCCATTTTTTTCACCATGTAAAATTTTAAATCAAACCACGATTTATTTTTATGAAAAATCTTCAAGAATATCATATTTAACTTTTCATTTCCCTTAACCATAATAAAATCCAATTAAATTTTTTTTATAAACATGGAATGAGAAAACAATCTTGGTAAGGGACATAAAATTAAAGAAATAAACTATTAGTCCATGAATACTTATAAATTTTTTCTATTTAAAATTAAACTTGAGGCTCAAAATAAACATTATCCTTCCCAATAAATCTCCTTTTTTACCAAATTATTTCCATAAAATATTTCATAAGAAATCTTAAAAGAATGAATAAAACCAATAAATATTTATTTGAAAAAATGAAAAACTCGTGAATTTCTTTTCACAAAAGTTATATTATTAACCATTAAAAAGTATTATACACTTTCATTTGAACATAAAATCAATAAAATACCTTGTGAAAAAATGATATTTATATAAAAACATATAAATAATAAATAAATTATATAGTTAACTTAGGGAATCAGGTTTTATAACAATTACTTATG
The DNA here is from genome assembly GCA_963277665.1 of Viscum album. Lineage (NCBI taxonomy): Eukaryota > Viridiplantae > Streptophyta > Magnoliopsida > Santalales > Viscaceae > Viscum > Viscum album. Next base: position 736,212,915 of record OY728125.1, on the reverse strand, counting down.
GATTAACCCTCATGGATACACATAAAATAACCCCCATAGTTATACATAAAATAACCCTCATGGTTATACTTGGAGTAACCATGATAATTAATTTTAGAATTTCCATTATAGAAAAATTATAATATAAACATAAAAGATTAATTTTAAGGATATAATGGACCCACCTAATTTTTTTTATAATGTAATCACACAATATCATAAACAATTCCTAATAACTATAACATAATCATAGAACATGACTGCTTGCTTCTTGGAAACATTAATCTAGAAAAAGAAATTATTTTAAAAAAAATTACATATAAAATGGATAAAAATTAATTTGAAAATGACCATTTATTATTGTAAAGAAATCTAAAAATGAAATATTAGTCATAAATGTGGGAAAATATTCTCATTATATGTAAGTTAAAAAAATATCCTAAGTATTCCTGTTGGAAAAGTAAAAAAGAACCCCATCTGGAAAATTATGGAATGATTCCTTTCAGAATGTATTGTAAAAATTAAAACATAGGTAAAAATTACATCAAAGAATCATAGGATAAAAAAAAAATTTAAACGATTCTTAGAAAACAATCACAAAAATTTTTAATAAAAAGAATTTTTTATGGGAAACTTTAAATATTATTTTAAACGAAAGTCCCTTAAAATGAGTTTTAGTTATCACATACGTTCTTTATATTATTGAATAAAAACATATCGTAGTTTATAAATTATTTATAATATTTCTATAGTCAAATATTCCTTTTATAATCCTTATTTCAATGTTATATACAATTACTTAATCAATTAGTCCCACTTTAGAAATTTTGATGATTTTCATTTCATAAGTCCAAAATGACTTTGGAAATTTGACTATGATCATAGTGGTAATTATTACATCATAAATAGAATAAAAATTAATAAATAATTATAATTTTTATACATAAATTATATTTATAAATCTGACCATTAAATATGGTTATGAAAAATGAACTACGTTACAATCACAGAGATGGTATGTCATGCATATACGTAAGTAACAATTCCATTTTGTATCAATAATTACTGAAAGAAGGTGAGTATTATTTTATATTTAAAAAATTATAAAAATATCATATTAAATCTAAAAAAATAATTATATATATTATCCACGTGATGTTGTGATGAAAAATGAATCAAATCACGTTGTGGAGGTGCTAGTATGCACTTACACAGGAATGGAGTTATCATTTTTCTATGAATATAAATTAATGAATGGAAATTATATTTTATATTTTAATAATTATAAACATGACATTTATATCATATATAAACATCAATTCTATCATTATAATCCATCCATGAGATATGGTGATTGAAAACGAATCACATTGGTTCGCTAGGCGGTAGTCTTTTATACACATGAATAGAGCGTTATTTTCCCATTTTATGGAAGAGGAGATGAATATATGTCATGAAAATAACATAATAACATATTATTTTATGTAATATAATTTATTTATTATTTTATCATGGTTTAATAAGGTTTTATGGATGTGTAATATGAAAAAAACTAAAACATGAAGATAAAATCTATACATATTCTTTAGAAAACATCATTTTCTTAACATCTTAAGACATATATGATTTGAGTAATACCAAAAAAATAACTCTATAATTAGGGTAAGAATTATAGGAATGTATTTGGGTAGGTATTGTTTGGATTTAATGGGGTTTTAAGTGTGAATTATTGAAAATAAGAGGTTCCTTTTTATAAGAGTGGGGAGGGTCACTCTTGAATTTTATCAAAATATTAGATGAATAAAAATTAATTTTTAATTTAAAATAGATCCAAAGTTAGATATTTCAATGATATGATTAGTATGTCTCTAAATAACCTCATCTACTAAGATCTATAAAATATTTGACTATATTTCTACCCTTATTGTTTGGTTTTAACCCCTATTTACCCCCTTCAACTCTTACTAACACAACATGTATATTTTTTTGAGAGTAAATGTAGTTTATATAAAATTTCAAAAGACTTATAAATGGAACAGGTTTTATATTTTAAACTTTATACTAATAACCTTTCTGAATTTATGATATTATATGATTTAAAAAATTATTATTTAGTATAAAATATCCATAATGTCAATTTTTAGAACGGTTTCTTACTTTGATTATAGTAATATAAATACAAAATCTAAAATTTGAGAACTTATTTTATTATATCTCGATATTTAAGTGGTGTTATATAAATTTTTTTATCAAATTATTTATCACAAATTATATTAATTTTAATTTTTTTATATCATTTTTTATTTTTTTCATTAATTTAATAATTACTTAATCAGTGTTATGTAAGAATTTAAGGTAAATATTTCTTCCCAAAAAACTAAAAATAAATTATCATGATGAATATAAATCCATTATATTCAAAAATCCTTTTATAATCATTCACATCATCTAAATAAACACATGCTAAAAATATTTTAATTATTAAAAACAAGATGGTGGTATGTTTCACATTTCTCTAAATAAAATATTATAAAAGGCATAATCTTCTAAAAATAGCCAAAATAGGTCATAAATTAAAAATTTAAATGAATATGTATGAGATATAATCCTGAAATAATAACTAATAAATTTTTAATGCAATTGAAGAGTACTTCTCATTTTATTATTAACATTAAAATACACAATTTACCACTTAACATGGAAAAAAAATACTAAGTTCACTATTCATATTATCAATAAATAAAAGAGACCCATTTTTTAAATATGTTTCCTATTATTCAAAATAAGGAATCCATTTCTCAAAATTTAACACACAAAACTAGAAAAATGTAATTTAAAATTAAATAAGCAAATAACCACAGCAAAAATGAATTTTTATAAATTTTCCATTTCTAAATAGAAAATGTTTTTAGACTAAATTCATGTATAAAATCAAAAAAAAAATTAATTGAACTAATGAAAATATAAATGAACTAATTAAAATTTAAATCTAATCGAAAATGTAATTTTACCTTCAAAATACATTAAATAAAGAAATTATTATAAAAATTGTATTTTTAACTATTCATTTAAAATTAAATATTTTTATAAAATTATAAAAAATTCATTATAATATTATTTGGGCATGATGAATAAAAAAATAAAAAATCATATTAAAATTCTACCATTTGAAAATTAATCATTTAAATATAACATTATATGAAATGATTTTAATAAAACCATATCCTTTTTAATTTTTAATAATTGATACAAATATTTATAATGAATATAACTATTTAATTCAATAATACTTATAGATTTGATTTTTTTGTTCTATTAGTACCTAGGTTGTTACATGGAGTTTTCATGTTCTAGGGACAATATCTTGAAGTATTTAATTTTGGTGATTGGAATCACTGGGTTCTATGTAATTCTCTATTTGCGAGGTGGTCTATAGTGTATGATCATATAGAGGCCCTCTCGAGCTACCAAAAAAGTTATTCTAGTACCATTTCCACCATAATCGCTCACTAGGGAATTCAAAACATGTTTTTTAAGGACTATTTTTGAAATATTATCCTTTCGGTTCTAGGGGATATGCAATTTTGTAGTGGATAAAGCCTAAGTGGGATGCATCAGCTGTTGAGAAGCAACCCAAGAGAAACCATAAGGACTAATGGTTTATCTTGTAAAATATGAAGGATAAAATGTACTTGATAATTACATTATTTAAATCAAATGGGTCACTATAAATGTTCTAGATATTTATTGAATAAGCAACAACCACAAATATGAAACCTAATTAATTCAAAATCAAAATTATGTAATAGCATGTTCAATAGATCACTTTCATGGGTAAAAGATTCACAAAGAGTTAACAATTTTTTATCAACATTATAATTTGATATTATTTATAGGTTACAAGACATGATTCTCGATGTATAATGTTACTATAAAAACAACACTTGTTTATTAAAGGCTATGGATTTACACAAGGTTCTCAATTTTTCTTCCCAATGTTCATGATGATTGGATTTTGTCATGAGAAATGTAATTCCTAGTGTTTTACATCACTAAACCATATGTTTTTAAAGTATTTCATGTCAAATATTCCAATTTTTACATGTATTCTGCATGTATTTTTTTATTCAACATAGACCTCCTTTCCAATTGCTGCTAGTCAGTGGGTAATTTCTAGTGATACATTATGGGGAACACTAATAGAGAGAATGAGAGGTCGGGTTTATCACACCCTTTAGAAGGAAATTATTGGATACTCCCATGATCACTTATATATTTAAGATATGTTTATGAATCCTTTATAAATCCTTGTGCAAGGTCGGTTACCACAACACTAGTAACTCAACAGAAATCATGCATATATGTGTACATCTATATGTATTAGATATTATCTATGGATGGGACCATATGAATATATTATAGGCACTCCATTGAAGATACTATGTTTATATATTAGAGTCTCTCCATCAACAGTGCCATATTTATATATTATAGGATCTATATATTTATTTTATTTATTATAAACACTATAGTTTGATGAAATTGTTTTGGGAACATTATTTTTTATCACCATCCAGTGAGGTGATAAGTGTTTTGGATTTTAGATTAGTTCCATTAAAGTGAATTTATATATATCCATATAAATAGAATCATAACCCACATAGTTAAATACTTCTTAACATGTTACATAATACCATTTAAGGCAGTGTGACAAGGAACATTATATTTCCTTTTACGTTTATGTAGCCATGATTGCTTCTAAGTATTATAAAGTGATATGGAATAGACTATTAGGTGAATGAAACCTCGAAATGGTTGTTGTGAGACATACATATGGGTCAACCCTTCTAGATTACCTTATCTATTAATAAATATACATGATAAGGTGTGATGATAAAATCATGGAATATTTCCTTTGTGATAATGGATTATTAGGTTCATCATGGAATTTGTCCCATTGAGGAGGAGAAAAATTTCTTACATGGAATATTTCCAAGTGAGGATATGGGAGTCACATAAAGTATAACCTAGTTTTAAAGAGATAACTCATAAGGAATGTATCTAATTGATAATGATATCATGTGGAATATAGACTAATAAAGTTATTGATGCACTCAATTTATGCATAATATTTTATTGTGTTTTATTATTTAAATAGTCAATTCATAATGGATTTTTATTTCATTATAGTTCAAATTATTCAATTTGGTATATCATTGTAATGTCTTGGCCCAGGTTTCACATGTTGGTGCCTCGAGCTGGTCGTTCACATGACCTCATTCTCAACTCCTTGTTTGCTAGAGGCAGCGGACTAGTAGGGATGGTCTAATATAGATCATGGGGATATTATACCCTATTTTTATAGTAATAATCCAGCTTAAATAAGTTAAAAATAATAGCAAAAAAATATAACCATAACCAAGAAAATACTAGTATCACATGAGGAATGAAATTGTAAATTAAATATCAAAACTAAATAGTAGATATGCCATGGTATCATAAGTGTCAAAATGAAACTCAAAAGTAAAGACACTAAAAACCCGAAACTGGTTCTTGACCCACATATGGTTCCCTCATCCGTGATCCACCCCAAAACTATTCATCTAACACATGGCCTTTTCCTTTATTTTTTCAAGTAATCATGAAATCTATTCTGGTACCGATTAGGAATCTTAAGTAGGCTATGTGTATAACTCAGTAGGCCACCACCAATGACGTATATACAAATATCTAGTCAATAATAGTTAATGTAGTTGTATAAATAAATAAGTTAATTGAATAGTAAATTTTTTATCACATTATCAATTATTCATTATTTAACCACATAAACAACTGGGTTACTGAGGACAACCGAACCAGAATACCTACTTCGACCCATACAGTGTATAAACCATGTCCCATATTTAATTCACATTTCATTATAACACATGGGATTTCATTATCCATGTAATTTCAATTCATTATCATGGTTACATGGAACCATAGTCCAATGAGATTGTTTTGGGAGTAGAATGACATGTCAAGCACCCCATGTATATTCCGAGCATCAGTCCCTGTCTCACACATCATATCACAAGGGTATTGGAGCCTTAGTGACTTTCCCATAGTCACTGTCTCATATGATTATTTTGTGCCTCATTCCCAAACCCACACACATTTATCACATAGATTGGTAATTGGATCCTCAGTCCCTATCCCACACACATTTAACACATATGGTTATTTGGACCCTCAGTCCATGTCCCACACATATCTAACACATATATAACCATATCACAATTTTACAACTGTCACAATATAACATTAATTAATTCATCAATGAATTAATCAAGTTCAACAGTTACGTATTCAAATCAATCGGTTAATTAATTTGACAATTAATTAACTACATCATCTCCATTACCAATTCAACAATTAGTTTATCACAACAGTCCCCTTAATTAATTCACTAATTAATTAATCACATAAATATAATAAATTAATTCACTAATTAATTAATCATAACAATTACATTATTAATTCAACAATTAGCTTATCACATATACCCCCTCAACTAATTAAACAATTAATTAAGCACAATAATATCATCAATTAATTAACCTATTAATTAAACACACTAATTTTTTAATTAATTAGGAATTCCAATTCCTTTAGGTAAATCAACAATTTACTAACCACACTAATAAAATTAATTAACTAAAAATCTAATTAATCATGTCAATAAACTTAATTAATTCAAAATTTTATTAATCATGTCAATTAGATTAGTTGATCTAGTAATTAACAAACCACATCACTTCCATTAGTTAACTCAATAATTAACTAATCACATTAATAACATTAAGTACTTCAATAAATAACTAATCACATCAATAACATTAATTAATTCGACAATTAATTAGTCACATCAATTACATTAGATAACCCAATAATTACCTAATCACATCACATCCATTAGATAGCTCATAAAATACCTAATCACATCAATAGCATTAATTAATTCAAAAATAAAATAATAACATCAATAAAATTAATTAGTTCACTAATTAATTAATAAAATTCATTTAATTGCATCATCACAACAACCCCTATTAATTAATTCCATTGTTAATTAATAATCTGAATCCCTTTAATAAATTTATCGATTATTTGTTCACGTCAATTCCATTAATTAATTCCATAATTAATTAATCACATTAAATACTATAAATTAATTAACCATTTAATTATTAATGTTAATTAAATTAATTAAATAACAATTAATTAATTACATTAAGTCCTTTAAATTAATTCACCAATTAATTGTTCACACCAATTACATAAATTAATCACATTCAAATCCATTAATTAATTCCACAATTAATTAATAATATTCAAAATCCTAACATCCTCAAAATTATTTCAAGGATTAATTATTCTAAGTCAACTTCATTAATTAATTCAACAATTAATTAATCCACATAAATTCCAATAACTAATTAATAAATTAATTAATCATCTTAACACTATTAATTAATTCTAAAATTAATTAATCTTATATATCAATTTATTAATCATAATAATATTTAATATTAATTCAACAATTAATTATCCAAATTAAAAAACATCAATATAAAAATAATTAATCCATAAAATAATTATTCAATTTTAATAAACTCTATCTCTCTATAATTAATTCAATAATTAATTATCTAAAATCACAATTACATAAATCCCACTATTCTCATTCATTAATTCTTCAATTAATTAATCATGTTCACCAATCTCAATAACTCCCTAATTAATTCAGTAATTTATTATTTGAGGCCAAAATTTCATAATCCTAACCATTTTCCAATAATTAGTTCTAAAATTAAATAATCAATTTCAAAAATCTCAATAACTCTATAATTAATTAAACAATTAATTATTTAAAAATCTATAGTTCCAATATTTCAAATTTCCCAATTCCCTCAACTAATTAATTCACTAAATTAATTATTTCAATAAATAACTCAATTTCTAACATCTAATAGTAATTATAAAATTTCATACATGTAATTGTAATTATGAATTTTTTATTTGAATTATATACCACCTACCTAATGTTTGACAATGAACATTCACCATCAAATATGCACAATTTGAGCATAACAATGACGTAGAACGAGATCCAGATCTAAAACGAAAATTCGAGTATGAAAAATCATGATCCTTTAATTATAGATCAAGATCCATAATAATATATCTAGATCAAAAAAAAAGATCTAGATCTAACCACCAACAATATGATCAACCCTTAAAAGGATGGTAGAATAATGTGGAAGTGATAGGGAACCAATTCGGGAAGAAACCCCAAAACCTGAAGATATGCAGATCAGAAAAATGGGCTTCAAATCGTTAATAAATAAATTTATGAGCCTTAGGAAATCTTCCAAGATTCTCAAAAAAATTATATAATTTGATTTGGGTTGATCATGGGTCAATTTGGGGTTAATATGGGGGTTCATGAATTATTAAAATCAATTTTAGTAACTTAATTTTTTTTTGTGCATGGTTTCCTAGTCTAAGTCACACAGTTAGTTCTAAACATGGGCCTTAACCATTCAACATTACACATTTAGGTTGCACACATAGTTTAACTATGTTCAAACCATGAGACTAGGTTGCGTAGTTATTTTAACTATGCATAAACAATGTTTAAATTGTGAAATAGGATTTACAATTTGTTTTAACCATGAAAAAACCATGCTCAAACCATGCACAACCCCTTGAAAACGTTGTTTAAACATTTTAAAACCATTCTCAAACCATAAAAAACATTTCTCACTTTTTTAACCATGTGAAAAACCGTTTTAAAACATGAACTACCCATGGAAAGCCTGTCCACCTTCAAAAATTTCCAACTTTTTACCGAAATGCACCCAAATCAAGACCCATACAAGTTATACTCAAAAAAATAATACCTATAAATGATGTTATGACATCTTGAGAAAATGTTCGGGATCTTAAAATATTCCCACCTTAATATAACTAATCCATAATCTATGCTCCCAATCATTTTTAAGGTTCTGAGTCAATAAGGGTCAGGCCATTGGGCTCTCACATCTGTTTATCTCTCCTATGTTTCTTCACACGCATGTCCATTTTTCCACAATACATGAACTACCAATATATTATTTACCCAAAATAATTTCTCACTATAATCCAAAAAAATATAAAAGGCTCCTCAAAGGACACATCATTATCAAGATCAACTTCAAAAACAAACCCAACATGTTTTCTAACTCACCATGCCCAACAACCACAAGAACACCATCCATCATTGGAACTCATCCTTGTCATCAAAAACCACCTTGAAAGGACATATATCTATCTCCTCAAAGTCCCACCTATAATTTCTGAAAATAATTTAATCAATCTTATTACAGGTTCCTCATTTGGATTTTGATGCCACAACTTCCAACCCATTGTCTTTCTCCACACACCTACTTCTGGCACATCAAACCCACCTTTGGAGCTTAGCTATCACCACTTTGTCAAGAAAATTCTCCAACATCGTATTATTCAACCTATGGTATATCTTGATAACCTCATCCATAAAATGTCGATGGTGTACCATACACCATCCATATAAACATATACGGATTCATCTACGTAACATTTAAGAGGTATCATATCCAACCAAAACCCATTCAGTAGCTAGGAATAAAGCCAATGATTTCTCAGCATACTCAGGATGATTTCAAGGAAGGGGACATGATCATCACTAATAAAAATTACACAAAAATACATCAATGAACACCACCGCAAATAATCCATCATTGATGTCACCACTCTCTATGAAAAAAAAACATAACCCCTTGAGAGTCTCAGGATTCCCTTGCCACCAACATCTCACCACACTGATCCAAAACCAGACTGTCCCTCACACTACCCACAACCGAGATCTCAAACTAGGGAACTCTCACTACCTAAACTACCCACATAAAATTCCAAATGAACAACACAATTGATTCTTATTTCACAATACCAGAATAATTAATAAGAGGTATTTACACAAAACCATATAAGTATTTCCCCCCTTTCCCCACCACATAGTCAAAACTGAGGCACTATAACTAACCTTAACCATCATATATCTAGATCATGGTGAATAATGTTTAAGAATATTATCACTTTAAGTTTCTCATTATACACCCATTTATTCACATATTGTATCATATTACATTTTTTTTCAATTCACATTAGGTATAATTTCATTTCAATTTGCCAAGAATGAAAAAATAGTTCAAGATCAACAACTTGCCCAAAAACCAATTTCTATGTGTGCCTAAAATGATGCATGTCCCAAAATAACCCTGAGTGCCTAGAATGATGCATTCATACTCAACTCTCATTCCTTATTAGGCCACAATTCAAATCTAAACAAATATTTGAAACATTAATCACCTCAAAAAAGAATAGTTTAACCCATGGTAAAATAATAATCCACTATAATAATAAATAAATAACAACAATCCCACCTTGGGTACTTGGGTTCTCCCCTATACATGGGATATCTAATCCCATGGAAGGTCTTATAACTAAGTAACGACTCTTTCTAGTCTTTTATCTACCTATACCAAATAGTAAGACAAAATAAAAAGAAAATAAAACTCCTCTGATACCACATTGTAACATCTCTTCATGGGTGCCACACACTAGTGCATCGACCCGATCAATAACATGACCTTAAGTGAGCCTCCGTTTAAGAAATAAGTTTTTGACTAGAAGTGATCATCTATTATTGATCATGGGGAGACTATGCCCTATTTTTTAAGAGTAATAATCGATAGTAATTACATAAAAATTAATTTATATAACTATAGTCAAGAAAATACCAGTATCACAAGATGACCGAAACTGTAAAGACAATATCAAAACTGAACAATAGATATGCCATTTTAATGTATGTTCCATGTGTGAAAATGAAACAAATAATTAAATACATTGAAAACTATAAATATGTTCTTGAACCACTTATCATCCCCTAATCCTTTCTTCATCGCAAAATCAACCATATAATATAGGGAATTTTCCCTTACCCTATCCTACAACCATGAAATCTATTAGGGTACCAACCAGGAAACCCAAGTAGGGTGTGAGTACCACTCAGCAGGACACCACTAACATCATTTAAAACAATTTCTATTCAATAATAGTGTGTGTAGTTATATAAATAAATAAGTGCAATGAAAAGGTAAAGAGTTTTCACATTATCAATTATTATTTATTTAACCACATAAACCACTGGGTTCCCATGGAACCTAAACCTCAATACCTTCTTCGGCCCATGTTGAGTTTGAACCATGTCCCATATTCAATTCACATTTCATTATAACACATTTTTTTCATTATACATAACATTTAAATTAATTATTATGGCTACTTGTTACCATAGCCTAATGCCAATGTATTGGATATAGAATTCAACGTTTAGCATCCCATGAGTATTTGGAGAATCAGTACATGTCTCACACATCATATCACAAGGTTATTTAGATAATCATTCCCTATTACACACACATTTATCACAAATATGGGAATTTGGAGCCTATGTCCCTATCCTACACACATTTCACACATATGGGTATTTGGTTCCCCAGTTCCTGTCCCAAACATATCTTACACATAGATACCAATATCAAGACTTCATATGTGTCACAATATCACAGTAAGGAATTCATAAATTAACTAATCAAATTGAAAACAATTTTATTAACATGAATCCATTGATTGGTTCATCAATTAATTAACAACATAAACTTCATTACCAATTCAACAATTAGTTTATCACATCAATCTTTTTAATCAATTCGATAATTAATTAAGCACATCAATCTCAATAATTAATTCACCAATTAATTAGTCACATCAATTTCATTACTAATTAAATGATTATTTTTGCACATAAATCCCCATAATTAATTAACCAAATAATTAAGCACATCAATATCATTAATTAATTCACCAATTAAATAATCAAATAAATTTCATTAATTAATTCAATAATTAATTAATCATGTCAATTCCTTTACTTAATTCAACAATTTACTAACCACACAAATAACATCAATTAATTATTTAATTAATTAATCAAATTTATAACCTTAATTAATTTAACAATTAATTAATCATGTCATTTCCAGTAGTTAATCCAATAGTTATCCAATCATATCACATACATTAGTTAACTCAAAAATTAACTAATCACATCAATAACATTACTCAATTAAATTAGTAACTAATCACATAAATAACATTAATTAATTTTACAATTAATTAATCACATAAATTCCATAGGTTAACCAAAAAATTAACAAATCAAATCAATTCCATTACTTAACTCAATAATTAACTAATCACATCAATAACATTAATTAATTATACAATTAACAAATCATAATAATAAAATTAATTTACTCACTAATTAATTAATATAACTAGATCAATTGCATCATCACATTAATTCTCATTAATTAATTCCATAATTAATTGTTCATACCATATCCCTTAATTTAATTTATTGATTAATTTTACACATAAATTCCATTAGTTAATTCCAATATTCATAAATCACATTCAATCCTTTCAATAAATTCACCATTTAATTGTTGAGGTAATTTACATGAATTAATTCCATAATTAATTAATCGAATTCAATCATTTCGATTAATTCACCAATTTACCGTTCACATTAATTCCATTAATTAATTCTACAATTAATTAATAACATTTAAATCCATTAGTTAATTCTAAAATCAATTAATCAAATACACAATTTTAACATCCTCATAATTAATTCAATGACTAATTATTCCAAGTAAACCCCTTTAATAAATTTAACAACTAATTAACCTAACTAAATTATATTAATTAATTCAACAATTAATTAATTAGTTCAAGCCTATTAATTAATTCAAGAATTATTTAATCATCTTAATCAATTTAATAATCATAAGGCTCTTGAATAATTAATTCTACAATTAATTATCCCCATTCAATAACATCACTATAATAATAATAATAATTTATTCGATAATTAATTATTCAATTTCAATAATCTCTATATCTGTATAATTAAATAAATAATTAATTATCTCAAATCAAAATATACTAAATCCCATATTTCTTACTAATTAATTCTAGAATTAATTAATCATGATCAATTATCTTTATAACTCAGTAATTAATTCAAAAATTAATTATCCCAACACAAAATTTTATAATCCCAACCATTCCCATGAATTAATTATACAATTAATTAATCAAGTTCAATAATCTCAATAACTTCATAATTAATTAAACAATTAATTATTCAAAAATCCAAAATTCCAATTTTTCAAATTTCACAATTCCCTAAATTAATTAATTCACCTAATTAATTAATTCAATCAATAACTCAACTGCTAAACATATAATTAAAATTATAAAATTTAATAAATGTAATTTTATTCAAGACATTGTGATTTTAATTATAGACCACCTACCACAAGTTTGATGATGAATAGTCGCCAATGAATATACCTAATATGAGAAAAAAAATTACATAGAACAAGATCTGGACTTAAACCCTAAATACAAGATGGAAAAAATCAAGATCCATTAATTCTAGATCTATTATATCTATATCCAAAAAAATTAGATCTATATATCACTAAAAACAAAAATAAAAACCCTTTAAAGGATGTGAGAATAATGGGGAAGATACAGGAAGCCAATCGGGAAGAAACTACACGCCTAAAGAGATGCAGATCTACTGACTAGGGTTTAAATCGCCGAGAACAGATGTTAGGAGCCTTAGTATATCCTCCAAAAGCCTCAAAAAATGATATAATTTTATTTGGGTCAAACTAGGGTTTATTTGAGGTTAATACGAGCTTTCAAAAAAATTTAAAATGAATTTTTGTAACATAGTTTTTTTTCATTCATGGTTTCTTAGGCCAATTTTCATGGTTAATACTAACCATGCGACTTAACCATTAAATGTTTCACACTTAGGATGCACACCTAGTTTAACCATATGTATTCCATGAGGCCAGGCTGCACACTTATTTTAACAATATGAAAACCATGCAAAAACCGTGCAAGAGGTTTCAAAATTTGTTTAACCATGAAAAAACCATGAAACCCCTTTTCAAACATTGTTTAATCATATGAAAACCATTCATAAACCATGATAAAGTCATGAAAATCCTATAATCCTTCCAAAATTCACAAATTTTTTCCCCTAATGCATCCAAATCAAAGCCATACAAGTTATAATCAAAACAAAGAAAACGAATACCGATAAAAAATACCATAACATCTCCATAAAAAGACAAGGATCTTAAAATTTGAATGTTTTTTAGGATATTATACTGGAATTGCTGGATAGAGGAAAATTTGCAGAAAAATTTATGTTTAAAAAATATGTGTGTAATATGAACATGTTGTCTAATTTTGTTGGATTCATGACTCAACCAACTGAACAAAAACCAATTTTACCTAAAATGAAAAACATGCTATGTATATCATCAATCACATCATATAATCTAACTCTATAAGTGTATGGTGTATAATTATCTATTATACACCATTTATATCATTGATACACACAGTGTGTAATTAAAATACTGACAACTGACATCTGAAAATTCAATATCTGGGGAAGTGGTTAACCTACCGGTGTGCAAAGCAAGGATAATATAGTTAACCTAGAAACACTATAAGTACATTTATCCCACACCATGTAATTAATTTAACTATAAAAAAAATGGTTGAACTTCAAATCATATTTTTCTTTTCTAGGGGTAGGTTCTTCCACTCTTCTAACACAATCCTCCCATAAAATACATAGATTCCTTCATTTCTTTCCACTTTTCTCCCCTTTTCATCCCATTACCCATTAATTCATGCTCTATCTATGGGTAGTATTGTGTTTCCATTAAACCATCACTCTATTCTCATGGTCATTAAAGGTTAATTGTTTCATTTTTTGGGTGTAATAAGGATATGGGTTTTTTGTAATATTAATGCTAATGTTCTTATTTTTATTGTGATTTTTATTTTTTTATTTATTGAATGAATTTAAAATTTTCAATTTACTAATTGAATCATATCATACCAAGAATGAAAAAACTAGAAACAAAAGGAGTATCAGTGAGAAATCCTTTGAAAATTAGGTTAACCATTTTCCTTAATAATTGAGGTTTGGTTAAAAACATGTTTTTAGTGATTTATCACCAGAATAATAGATTGATTTTCAAAATACATAGTTATTTGAAACAAAGAAAAATTATTATTATTTTCATTCATTATTTTGTTTTATTATTGTTATTATTATCACTTTATATTATTTCCAATTTGTTATTTCATTTTATTTCCATCACCGTTTCATCACCAGGATAATCAGTTGAAATTATCCGACTTAGGTCTACACACTACTTCCCTATGTGATCAATGCTTACATCAACTAGCTACCTAGTTAGACATTTTGTGGAATAAATAATTTGTCACATTCCTTGTGATATTAATGTGACTAATTTTTTTTCACTATTATTAGGGATGTGGTAGCATGATTTTTTAATTCAAGCTAATCAAATTTGTTCTTTTCTCCTTTTATTTATCTTCTTTATTTTTATCAAGTTCCTCGGGATCAATTCTAAATAGAATTTTATTATATAATAAATTGGAATTCCTTTTATGGAGATTATTTTTATTCATATGATCTAATAACATTGTATAATTATCCAAAGGAGTATCATCTAGACATAGATGACGAGTTTTTCTAGGTTGAAAACCCATATACATTCTACTACTTAGCCTCTATTTCAAATTATCCCGCGGAATATAATATATCTAAAAAATTATTATCGTTAATGAAAACAATAATTTATTTCTTGTCAGACCAATATGAATGATTGTAAAGGATTTTAACATTGGTTTTAATAATAACTATGATGATAAGTAATGATGAAAATTTGGAAAATTGGGAAAATGAACTTTTGTTCCTTAATCATTGGAGAATTTTTTTTGTGATACATAACCAAATTATTATGAATTAATACTTTCTAAAAATAAATTATATTGTGTATAATTCTAAAATGGGGAAACATCACCAAATGATAGTATTAAAATAAACTAATTTTTGAATTTTGATAACCTAAATGAAATATTACCATCTTTGAATGGATTGTTTGAGAAGTTTCAGATATTTAGTGCTACAGAGATAAAACCTCAGGCCATAGAGTATATAAAGTTCCCAATTAATAAAAAAAATGCACATTTATCACCAATTATCCTTGTATTAGGGATACTTTAAGCCACCTATTCACCCTCTGGAACAAAAGTGTGTGCTCTTATACAAGGATGATAATAGTCACATATGGCGGTTCACTGAGTAGATGCAACATCCACCTTCATATTATAGGTAAACATACCCCTCTTATGTCAATAAAAATACCATAAACAAATACATTGACTAGGAGAAAACCTATATTATTTACCCCTTCCATTGTTTTCTAGGTTTTAATAACTACCTGATGAGTACTAATACTATACATGTTGTGTACCACTTTTATGATTATTTCCATTAAAGTAATGCACAAACATGAAATTGTTTAGGTACATTTCATGGGTATATTTTACATGGAATGTGATTAAAATTTTATATGATTATTCAATAGTATGTTTAATATAAGTAACTAATTATTAAGTGAATAAACAATAATAAATATTATGATGATGGAATTGTTGCTCGAGGGTTTATAAATCATCCCTATTTTGAATCACTCTGTGATCTCTTCCAGTGTGGGGGTAAATCATTTTACCCTATGTATTATATTAAATATTGTGTGATATTTTGATATTTATTTTAATAAAAAAAATAAGTGACTGGGATGAGATAGTTGATGAAATCTATGACCAAGTCCTAAATGAATCCGGTTTGAGCCCTATCATCCAACCTATTTCCATATATTTTAATAAAATAAGACCACTGATTCTTAACCATAGCGTATGTCATTTATTGTGGGAATGTGTGTGAATTATTTGGAAAATTATTAAAATTATATAAAAAATTAAAACTCTTGATGGGATAGGACAAGCTAGTAGGTTCGTAATCACTTGACCAAATAGAATAGGTTTGAATCCCCCCATCCGACTCAATCCCATCATTTTCCATAAACTAAATGCACATTATGTATATATATGATAATACATTATGCATTGTGTCCATTAGTAGTCTTGTTTTTCCCCTTTAATTAATAAAATTTATAAAAACATGTGTCTTTAGAAAGACAAAATATTATCTAGTGTTTGAGGGTGTATAATGGGATAAACTAGTCACTAGTTTGAACCTTAGCTCAAGCACTGGGATGGAAACTATTCCTTATCTTATCATTTTTTAGAATACACATCATGTATCTCAATGAATATTATGTGTGTATATATATATAAAATATCTCTATGATAAATAAATGTATTAATAATTATGTGAATAAATATTGTTTTAAAAAATTCACAAGGCATATGTCCATATATACATTTCATGTACCCATTATTTAAAATATCTAAACCCTTCCACTCTCCTAGAACAAGTTACACTACCCTATATTATTCTCATGTTGTATTGGATAAGGCTCATAAAACTAGTCTATATTCCTTTGTGCCCGAGAGTTTTTTCACATAAATTCACTTACATTTCATTCATAGATCTATTTTTTCTCTCTTACAACACTGTTTTTATTGTTTCTTTCATGTTTTAGTGTTTTTAAGGTTTTGGGTAATGTTTGTATGTAATACCACACTACAAGTTAACACACAAAGAAAAAGCAACACGATGAATTGAACATAGGTAGACACTAGATTTTAAAAACACATGATAAGGGAATTCATCACACATCATGTACTCTCTGCCCATCCCAACTAGGTACAATCATTGTGTAGAACACCACAAGCATTAGGTAACTATTTACGTTCACATGACATGTTTGTTTGGAATATTAAATGTATACATACAAAACAGGCACATGGGCCACTAATCCCTCTATTAAAGGCATATGGGGTTATTCCATATATTCACTATACACTAGGTACATTATAATAATACATCATGTACTTCATACAGTTATATTTTAGATCTTTTTTTATTTATTTTTACTTTTATTTTATTATTTTTAGGATTATGGAATATAAGGGTAATTATTCATTGTTCAGGAAGTTCCCTAACACATTATTTTAGGATAATCTCACACCTTGTAGGTTCCGCATGAAGACACTAGAGGAGTATCCAAAGATTGAATCACATGGCACACAGCTGCTATCATTATTAGTATTCATTCTCATTCTTCTATCCAAAATCACATTAGGAGTCCCAAAGAGAGCCAAAGAGGACCTAAAACTTCAAAATGTGGTATCAAAAACACCTCCTCCATCAGCTACCATTTCATCTGATCCATCCATTTTGGTAGTTGTTTCATGATTATAACCATCTCCCACAGCTTCGAAACCTCATCCTCACCCATTCCTATTTTTTAAGGAATGGACTATCGGAATTTCTTTTCTCAACACACCATTTAGCTATATAGCTAGTTTTTTATAAATGATCATTCCAGAGTGGATGGAACCTATTGAGGAACTGGAGGAGTTACTAGTCTATACACATATGATATCTATTGTATAGTTCATCACTAGAATATATAACGATTTTTTGGAGTTTTCAACTACATTCTAGGTTGATGGGTTGACGTAGAAGAAGATTCTAAGTGACACCATGACCCCAATATAATTCTAATTGGGTGGTGGAAACTTTTCCCTCATAATGATGGTGTTTGTCCAAGGTTGAGGCTTTTACCCCATCCCTCTACACTATTCCCTTTTATAAACATACTAGACTGGAAAAAAAGATCTCCTTGTTGTGTGTAAAGAGATTACTAGACCTAGTGTCTGATCTGATCCCACTTTATAGAACAAAAATGTGATCATATCACCTCCCCTTCACCTCACCCACTTCCATTTCAGTTCAATATTGGTTTCACTTCATGAGGATGTAGTTGTTGTGTCTAAAAGGGATATAGAGTTCCCCACCTATATATTCTGACTTGAATACCATGAAATCCCCTACTTCATTGCATCATACATTCATTCCATGCTCATAAGATGTCTAGGAAACCAGGAAAATGGTCTCTATACCACCCAATTGGCCCATCACCTTGGGGTTTTGATCCCTCTCTACCAAAAAATCTTTTAGGATATCTTTTTTGGATGGACTATCTCATGAACATTCACATGGGTATGGTTTAAAAGTGGTGGATCATCTATGGGCTCTTAAAAGACCTCACTATACTTTCTACAAAGCAAGTGACCCTTAAGGACATTATGGTTTATACAAACAAGGAACCTACACCATCCCCACATATAGTCCTACCACCACCTCTATCTAACCCTTCTTTCACGTGACCATCTTCTTCCATCAATCCAGAATCCATTTATGATAATTTTCCTACTAAAACATCCATATCCACACCCCACCCTCGTTTAACACATAAATCATCTCTTTGATAGTTTCAATGGACCTGTTAAGGGAGAAAATCAAGTGAAAACATGAGATACCTTAGGTAGGTGTGGGCCTCATCCTCCAATTTCTAGGACATACCCTTCCACATCCTATAACAGTTCACCTCTATCCTCAGCCATTTGCACCATATCCCACCATATTTATCCCTAAAATTGTGGGATTTATATCACTTTTGACTCGAGTAAGGGAGAATACCCTCCCCTTCTTGATAGTCAGCCTTTATCCCCACAATAGTTTAGGGATTCCCCAGTACCAATTTTGATGGATCTCTTTCATCTAGTATAGAACCCTCTTTCTCTTGACTCTATTTCTGATGAAGCCAATCAGTAATTGTTTTTGAAATATATATATATATATATATATATATATATATGTCATTGTCTTATAATGTTCTTCATGAATTTCTTATAGATTTATTTACCTATGCATTTAAAATCCTGTTTTACTTTTGGGGGAATTTTGAAAGAATTTGGATACTTCTTGAGGGTGAATTATTCTTTAATTTTTCCCAATTTAATGACCTCCATTACCAATAGGATTATTATTTTTTTGCATCCCTTAAATTTAGTCATTTAATAATTTAATTATTTTATTATTTAACTGGATTCATCTAGTACTGTGTCTTATCACATATCCATTCTCATTCTTAGTGATACACAAAGAGGTATATATACAATAATAAGTGTGGATGATTGTAGCTCGATGATACACTGGTCATTTTCTCATAGTTTAATCTATGATACATCATTAATTATAATATATATTTTCACATGTGCTAACTTTTTGATTAATTCTTATTATAAATAATAATGATGTTGGTGAAAATGTTGAGAGTTGCATGATTATTTCAATGATAAATTATTTTAAAGGTATTAAAAATATAATTTTTATTTATAATATAAATTATTATAAATTTCAATTTCATAGATGAGTTATTGTATTCATTTCATTACTTGATTTTCATATATATTTTCATTCCCATTATTGATAAGTATTGTGAATTATTTTTCTGAAATACTCATTCTTATACCATATTTCTTGAGATATTATCAAGATATGAATGACTACTATAACATTCATGTTTTTCTTATCAAAACATGATTATCTTGAACTATAGTAAAATGAAAAATGCATTAAATTGATACTTTCATCACATTTAAACATGAGACTTTTCCTGATCTTATCTTTTTTGAAACACCTATAAACCATGAACTACATTAATAGAAATACTCATTAAAATACTATATATCTTTCCACCTCTAATTATTTGTTATTATTTAATGATAATTCACGCTAATCTCTTAATGAGGTATTTTTGTGATTTATCCCATAATTTAGTAAAATTAACATAGAATTAGTTTGGGGGAATGTTTTACTGGTTCATACAGGGAATGGGTTCAAAAAAAATCCTTTTTTTGTTAGGTGGTATCATTAGTTATATATTTAAACTTGTTTTGTTTTTAGGAAACTTAGGAGGGGAAGTATTTTATATGAGTTTTATATTGAATATATTCCATGGAATTTAAAAAAACATTCCATATTTTTATGTATTTGAGTTGAATTTTCACATCATTACCCACCAACCTTCAACATTTGATTCATTCATACCAAAACGATAATTCCTATTTATTTTTTTTAATTTTTATGGTAGGAATTTAGATCACTTTCATTCTTATAAATAGAGTGCATATACTTGATATTGATCATAACTCCAATTATGTGATCTTGAGTGAGGAGTGAATGGATATTTAGGATAGGTATATCATAAATGATATTATTATTAAGTAATGTCGAAGGAAAAATGAATGAAAAGGTAGGATTGTATTAAATTAGAGTTTTACATAAGTAATGATTGGAATACATTGAAATTGAAGACATTATTTACTTATTTGAATTTTCATATAAGAATATATGATTATGGATATAATAAAGTGCATGTTTATATTGTTAGATCATAAACTCTGTTTTATTTTATTTTGATATTTTTGTTGAGGGATTGAAAATGAATAAGTGTAGGGGAATTTGATGCACATAATATTTTCTTGTGTTTTATTGAGTTTAGAGTCAACTTATACCAGTATTTTGTTTATTTATTGATTGAATGATTAATTTAAATATATCTAGGTAATTTACATGTTATTATAGTTCAATATATATATATATGAATTGTTATAGAAAATTGAAAATTACACGGTGTGTATATAATAAGAACACACTGCATATAATTATAGATGCATGAATCAACTAGTCAAGAACACACCAAATATCCCTACCCTAATAAACTTTTTGTGTGCATAATTAAACATGTTATGTATGATTATAATAGAAATTTTCGGGGGATAATTATCTACATCACTTTGTGTACATTGATGCCACACACCATGTACTATTCACATACTCACAACCGACATATAGAAATTCAATGGGAAATACAATGAATAAGATATCAATGGAGAAATAAAAGAAAGGATAGTTGTCCTAGGTACATAGTGTGTACATTTAATAATTACATTTTTATTTATTTTCGTATAAAAATATATTTTTTCATTTAAATTTGATGTTGTTGTTCCAATGGAATCTTCTACAACATTGTAGACTCATTCCCCCATTACATTCAACGATTTTTTCTTTTCATTCCCTATTTTTACTCCTTTTATCCTTATTAACATGTAATTATTATTTTATCCATGGGTATAGTTGGTTTCTATTAAACTATTACACTACTCTAATGGTCATGAGAGCATATGGATTTAATTTTTGGGTTGTAATAATGTTATGAATATGTTGTAATATATATTTTAATGTGTTTTTTATAGTAATTTTCATTTTATTATTTTATAATAAATTTAATTTATCAAATTACCATTTTTATTTTATCATACCAATAATGAATTTACTGGAAAAAACTAAATTTGAATCATTACAAAATCTTATGTCTAATAATCGATTATATTTCCAAAATAATTAGGGTTTTGGTAAAAACAAGGTTTCAATTTATTGATAACTCGACCAACGGATAAATTTATAAAATAAATAGGAATTTTTTATTATAAAAATACAAAATAAAAAACTTAATATTCAATGTAAATTATTTTCATAAATAAATTTAGATATTAATGAATTATTTTTATAACAAACCATAGTAAAAATTAAAACCATGACACATTCTTTTTTTCCTTTGTTTAATTTTTTCTTCTTCCACTTTATTTTATTTTTAATTTTCTGTATCATTTTCTTTCCCTCACTATTTCATTTAGGGGATAGTCAAATGAAACTTCGGACTCACATATATACACTATATGCCTATGGAATCTACCCCTACAATCACTAGCTAACCAGTTACTTAGTTTATAGAGTAAAAAATTCCCCACACTCTATAAGATGATCATGTGAGTATGTATGGTTTTGGATGACGATTTTGAACCTCAGATAAGTATCCTATGTATCTTAATTAACAAAAATGAAATTACATGAAGTTAAAGATTGAAGTTTTAAGGTTGTGTGTTGGGTTTGTACTATAAAAGTTATGGTTATGAAAAATTTATATTATTCAAGAAGTTTTATGTTGTGTTATAGGGCAATTTTCATGAAGTGTTACATCACGAGACAACAAAAACATCACTAAAGGGGGAAAATACTGAGTAGGGGTTACAAATGGGTGGGACAATTTTTCATATCATGGTCACTAACTTACGTGAATTCAGAAAGTGTTGTGGATTACACCTAGTAGGAGGACCATTAGATATGAGTATGGGATTACATATAATAGGAGGACCATATATAAATCCACTTATTGATTCCTGAGGGCCGGAAAAGGAAGGGTGACTAGACTCATGTGGAATATGGATCCATAATGAATAAGTTGAGGATTATATATGAAATTTCCCTATGTGTAAGATTGTATCTTATTTATAGGTTTTAAAAATGAAATAATCAATGAAAACATATTTTGGTATCACAATTAGGTAGGAGGAAAGTTCCTATATTTCTTATTAAGTGGACTGGTTCGATTACCTCTAGACTTCGGAAACTTAAATGGGAACCACGAGCTAGGTAAGATATCACTGGGATCCTCTTGATAAGAATCATCTTTCTCAATAGAATTCATGTTATTTATTACATATTGGTTCATATAATTATAGTATTAATTTCAAATAGATTCCTTTTATCAGGGAAATCCACGCTCAAAGTGGTGTATGCTGATGTGGATGGATGACCGCATATCTTTGGAGGTAATGGAAGAGTTCTCACTAGAAATATATTTTCAAGGATTTCACATTATAGATAGATATCCAATATGTTAATTTAGGTGGGCACAACCTTAATGGATTACATGGGTGGATTAAAATATGTTATATAAGAAAATTTATCCACATCTAAATGGATTTGTGAAGTGGTCAGGGATAGACCAAAATCTTAATGAATGAGTACCATTTGGAATAGGGTTGTATGCACCCTCAAATACCTCTATTAATTATAATAATAATGTGTTTCATGAATGGGGGACAAATTATGGAGGTCTACACTAAAACGATGTGTATATAAGAGTCTTATAAAGAACCACCCCCCAAATAAGGCTCATGAATGAGACTCCACTAAGGAGGTTCATGAGTGAACATTCAGGGCAGGGTCTTGAAGATGTGTCATATGGATGGAGATACATGGGAGATGCTAAAGAAGTAATTTCATGAGAAACACCTTATGGAGGAGGCCCAAATGATGGGTACTATTGAGAAGGCTTGTAGAGGAGCCCTCACAAATAGAGACCAAAGATCATGTTTTCATGTGATGCCTTTAGATGATTCTCATAAAGTAGGATTGAGGTAGAGGATGATGGATGATACCTCATAGGGTAACCTTAGAAAAAAACCTTACAAAAGGAAACATGGAGATGGGCCCCCATATAGGGGCCTTACAGATAAAAATTTTGGATAGATTTTCTTTTTTAGTTCCCTTCATCTATATTTACCTCATAAATTAGTTGGAAGATCAATCAAGGAAACATTGATCCCTGAAAGATGGATTTACTCTCTACATATAATAGAAACATATCTACAATTGGGTGAAATTTAATCTTCATCTAACCAAAATATACTCAAAACATTGAAATTATCCTATAAGTACCACCTTTTAGAATCCCCCCCCCATAAATTAGAAGTTCAAGGTACTTGTCGGTTATGTTAAAGAACTGGATTTTGAAATTTTAAAGCTTCCTCAGTGATCTAGGAATAGATCGTGATGGAAACCCATAGTAGTAAAGCTTTTCCACTACCTCATTAAGGAACCATTTGTTTGTGTGGGTGGGGGATGGGAGGATTTCACCTCAAAATAATGAAGGAACAAGATAGACTTGAATGAATGGATCGTGTGAAGTCACCAGGTGGTTGTTTAGAATTCATCAAATTTCCTCCCCATGTGACTAGAGTTTTTCACCTATGGAGGAACTCCAAGAACTTATAAATTTCCTCTTAAAAATATATCCATGACCTATTATCACATTAATATCTGGTCAGATGTTTTTTAGTAATAAAAAAATCCTCCTCCACAATATCGGGTTTGATCGACACAAAAAGTTGTTTATTCTGAGTAAGTAATATAAATTGTGTTGAATTTATACAATACATTCATGGTTAGTCCCTATACAGGACAATAAAAATCCTAAACTGTTTTCACTTTTATAGATGAATAATGAACACTTCCACATGAATTAATATCCCTAAACCTTATCCTATATATGAGTACTCAAAAACTCTTTAGGACACAAAAAATCCCACATAGAAGTTACCATGAATTTTTTTGACATAAACCTACTCATGTACTATGTATTTTGAACTAATTGCTATATAATAAAACCTATATATTATAAATATTACATGAAAACTATATATGTGGACCTATCATGCTCGCATAACGATTGTGTAGTTCTAAAAGCATCTATGTCAAAATATTTCCTTAGTTATGTTTTAGGTTTTCTCTTTCTTGGTGTTTCTAAAATTTTACTATCTCTATTTTTTTGTATAAAATTACATTGTAACAGCATGAGATTTCTTGACGCTTCACTATAAGGTGGACTAATATCATTGGGAGTTCCAAGGTAGGATATTACCAACATATACAGTCAAAAAATTAGTTTATTTTAGAGATCTTGGGAGAAGCTCTCTAAGACTACTTGTCTGCAGAGTGGATTCCATTGTATGAGTTCAGGTTATTAAGTGATGTTACCATACTAATATAAGGACTTGGGAATCAATTTATTAGATGGATAAATCACCATCGTGAACTGTACAGTTCCCGTATTCTAGTATCCATGCATTCATTAAAGTGGTTGACTGTGTAGAGTGTTATGTATCAGGATATAGTCCCTTTAATCTGGATGAATTAGGATGTGACCTAGATTATTAGGTCCATAAATATAGGTCTATCATGAAGAAATCAATGGTTTTCCAGATATTGGGTTGTGTATCATGATGAGATATCATCTCTAGAGGATACTTCCATATGGAGTGGGGCTGACCTTTTTGGGTGCACTAGAGATACAAATAATTTGAATAGAATCCCAGATAAAGGGGGTGTATGAGGCTGTACGGGTCTCATTTACCTTATACCATTTCAACAAGTATGTCATTCCTGACATGATTAGTTGAAGGATCCTAAACACCAAAAAGTTCAACTGGTGCACAATGAATTTCGACAAATATCCAAGGATGTACAAATTCTTAACAAAGTACCGCTATTAGGGGATATGCATTATGACTTCATTGCTCTAGCATCAGCATTGGGAAATTTAGAGAGGACATCCCCATATGAAAGGTAGGTACTTATAATTTGGAGGAACATCATAGAAGAAGATTCCCAATCATGAATTATCATCCACTTTAGTACATAGTCCAAAATTATTAGTATGCCAAATGAGTGGGAGCCATAGATTTTGCGGTCAAAGACCATCCTAACTCATAAGATCCTTGAGCTTATTAGTGCTTATTTATTGATTCTTGTGGTTATTCATTATAATTATTATGGTTGGAAGGTTAACACTAAATTTTTTCATATTTTATTTTTGAAATCCTTATTAGAATTTAAAATGAGTGAATATCTCTTCCTAGTATGAGAATAATCTACTGAAGTAAGAATTGGTACATTCGTGATGGTTGAATATCTATAAATTTTTTAACATATCAACTTTACAATATCAGTATGGGATAAGTTATGCTAGTAGATCAGTCACATTTATAAAGTAAAGATTCCATTTAGGCTCACTGGTCCCTTTTAAGTGTTTTGGGGATGAATCATGACCTATATGGGGGATTATGAATTTATCAATGACTATATGATCTAGGATGAAGTGATTTAGATCCTATCTTCAAAGAATAAATGGATTCAGGAAGATTCCATTGAAGGAAAAATATTTGGGAAACATAAAATATTAGCACAACCTCTTTATATTTATATCCCATGAATCCCAAACTTTCACCATCATTGATGACATGTTTGGTAGCCTCAAAGAATGTGATTATATGATATCATTGAGATATTCCATACTTGTGTCCATAATCTTTAGAGATACAATCTACAAGATATATACACCATGAATCTTTCTAACCAAATTCAGATTTGTATAGAAGAAGTTCCCTATTTCTCACCATATTTTATGCATCAGGAAATATTCTTTGGATTTATTCCTATCCTGGTTGATGCTATCATATGTATAGATGAGTATCAAATTCATCCTCTTACTGGTATATGTTTTGGATAGGTGCATGGCCATCTATTACAATTTGTAGATTTGGTAAAATATGGATGATAAAATAGTTTATAATGTATATTTGGTCAAGAACGTTACACCTTGATATTATATTATATAACTTATATTAATTTAATTCTATGTTCAATAGATTTTTTTCACAAGAAAAATTAAAAAAAACCACAACATTTTATATTAAGAGAAATATAACATTTGTAAAGTAGTCAGTAAATTAAAAATTATAAATTGCAGTAACCAAATTATGAAATATATTTTTAAATAAAAAATAAAGTTCAATTTTAAATCTAATACATTGATGTAATTTAATTTTTAGAGGTAAAAACTGAATAAGATAATTTTTTTAAACAAATGATTTTCTTACAAATTGGATATTTTCTTGCAATGAATTTTTATTTTAGGGAATCAAATATATTATGAGTAAATTATGTTAATATATATTGTTGATATGAGTAATATATTAACTTTAATTTACCTGAAAAATTATCGTAAATAATAATAAGAACAGGTAATATTTGAAAATATTATTTTCCTATAAAAATAGTTTTCATTATATTTTATGTTTCCATTTAAGGGTTAAATTAATAAATTTTAGAATTTAAATTTTATGAAATGAACATATTTTTTGGACTCAGCATTAAAATATTATCTTAGGTTGAAATTTGGGTAATTTTTAAAAAGACTAATTTGTAGGTGA
This sequence comes from Viscum album, assembly GCA_963277665.1. Lineage (NCBI taxonomy): Eukaryota > Viridiplantae > Streptophyta > Magnoliopsida > Santalales > Viscaceae > Viscum > Viscum album. Next base: position 736,184,901 of record OY728125.1, on the reverse strand, counting down.
ATAGTGAAAATATCATTTCTACAAGTGTCATGACTGTTATGGAATTATTGGGATATAAGGATAACCTAAAATTTATGGAACCTTGTACTTACCAAATATGTAATTTATAAGTAAAATTATTATGTCTAATTAAAAAAATATATTTTACATTTTAGAACTTATGTTATATTTTTTCCCAAAATCATTTCTAATTTTTTATAAAGCAATTATTTTATAATTAAGTTTTATAACTCTATGAAATGAGATCTAAAAAAAATTGGTTTCATATTTGAAATTATAATATAAAATTTATTTAATAATTTATACTTTATTTTAGTAGTAAAAAATAAATTACCTAAGTGAAAAATTGTTTTTATGTTAAAATTCATAATGTTTATATAGTTAAAATTACAATGTAAAAGACTAGAATCATGTTAAAAAAAGTACCCCAAATGATTTCATGAGATATTTCTTAACCTAAAATCATATCCTCTACATTATGTTTCACTTTTTGAGAAACAAACCTTGAATAGTGAACCTCTTATTACCAAAATGCCACCACTTTCACTTATAAAAGAAACCTTTCACCAACCCACTTCTCTTCACACTAAGAGACCATTATAATAACTAAAATCTACCAAATTAATACACATACAAGTTATAGAGGTGGTTTATCACTAAAAACCCTCTTTTTGAATGGATCTAATAGTTTTCCCTATGAGTGAGATAAAAACATAAGATTACTCCTTTTATCATTCTTATATATTTAATTATTATTCCACTTCCTTATAAACTATTAGAACCACAATAATATAATTACATGAGTATCATAAGTATCATTAAATTTTATTATATTTATTGGATAAACATTTTCTTCATTCCTCCCACCTATTTTAAAAATAAAAACGTCACTTGTTCACATGTCCATACTACCACCCCCATGAATAACATATTTTTTTCATAACTAAATAACATAGATTGTTATAAGAATTTATTTAATAAATAAATATAAAATTTAGGACATAAATAAAATTATATAATGATAAATTATTATCTAACTTTTACTTCCCATTCATTATAAAATTAAAACACCTCTTGAGTGTAAGTGCAAACTACCACCTCTATGAACAACAAGTTTTGTTTTCATCACTAATATACATGGATGGTTATGAAAATTTATTTGATGAAAGTATTTTATATTAATGTTTAATAAATTTCATGAATATGGTTCTAAAAGTATGAAAAAAATCAATGATCATTATGAATTAATCCATTGATATCAGTAAATTACCCAAAACAAGATCATCACTGATTTCATCTTCACAAATCATAAATAAAACTATGATGGAATGATATTGGAAATTTATAAATCATGATGGAAATTATATAATAGTACCTTAAATAATCTGGTAATGATAGAATTTTTATTCACGAATGAGGACCAATATCTCTATTTTGCAACCCTTGAAAAATGAATAAAATTATTAACATCTGGTGATGAAAATTAACTATAACTGATTAATATATGTGTATGGAATAAATATAAATTAAATATATAATAGGAAATAGATATTAATAAGTTTTTAAATGATTTATTAATATGTTCATGTTTATTATACTGGGGATTAATGTTATTTTTTACAGATAATTCGGAGTTATATCCATATAGAACTCGACAGTTTCGATCTCACACTCCAACACATTAGGGCATGTCAGTGGTAGGACCCATCTAACCTAGGATAAATGAACCTAGTATTGAAAATTATTTAAGGTCATATTTCTTGGACCATAGTTTTCTAGTTTAAAGTCACTAACCTGGGATGTATCTATTGGGAATGTATTCTCTCAAAAATACTCTATAAATCTTATTGATTTTCATGCTAAAAAATACCCTTGTTTGTTTTATTGATTATTTTACTTTAAGTGAGTTTCATGAAATTAATATTATTTTTAAAATTAATTATATAATTATATTCAAGTTTTTAATCTGCAAGTAGAATTTTCAAGCATTTAGAAAGTGTTTTAGTGTTTTTATAAATAGTTTTCATACCCACATTAGTTCGTGTAATGTAAGGGATGAACCCTATGTTCATAAAAACACATATGGTTTATCTTCCCTATGTTGAACAATTTATGTATGGATCAACGACCCTTTGTTTACGTATGGATTTAAAACACTACATTAGGATTAATTCATGGAATATCAACCCAACAATGAAGTCAGGAATCACTATTCACAATATATGTTCCAAGAATGAACATATGGTTAATAGACCCTATGTTTGGAATCAAAAATACACTGGAAAGATGAACATATGGTTTCTCATCCCAAATTAACTTTTGATCCCAACATTATAAGAAGTTGAATTTATGATTCAATAACCATACATTGTATTCTATGATAAGGAACCCTACATTATGAAAAAAAATACTACTATATTCAAAGGAACCCTATACTATTCAAACTATCCTTACACTATGTAGTTCAACACTATGAATGTTTATTGAACTACATAGATTTAAATATGTGATATTTCTTAGATTTCTACAATAGTCTCAATAGAAATAAAGTTCAATTAGAAGAAACTATATGATTAATTCCAAGTCTTGTTAAGATTGATTGAAAGAACCATATTCAATGTAGAAAATAAATTATATTCTTAATTGATACTATGACTCCATTGATCAATTTGATTTTATATATCTACGATATATCGGGCTATTTTCTTGGATATACTCAACCAAAAGAGAGTTATATATATGAATAGAGTATTCTCAAAACAAATATGTTACATGATTCAATAAAAAAAAATACTTCTACCTACTTGTTTATATCCTTTATATCTAAATATGTTGGGACAAACATTTAACTCAATTATTTTTTGAAACAGGCTACAATTTATAGATATACTTTTGCTACATTGTACTAATTTTTATTGATATTCAATTTGAAGATAATTTTCAATCAGGATCTCTTCAAAGTTATTCTTTGTTGAATAAATTCATTTCTGAAGAAGAATATCCATCTACTTTTATTTTTTGATACAAAAACTATGAAGCTTCAACCTGAACCATAAACAAATAATACACAGTGGATTTATTAGAGTTTCAACTACTCGTACTTAGTTATGGAGACGTGTTAACTTCTTATCCCAAACTTTGGATATTTGGTTCCCTATAAAAGAACCATAAGGCTATGTTTATCCTTGTTGTAATGTTTTCAACTGTATTCAATTAGTTCTGGATTTGAAGGTATTGTGAAAAGAGGTCCTTTCTGGTGAAATTCACTAAGATCGTTGAAAGATAATTGGTGGAGTGGACTAGGGGGTGTTTTTTCCCTGAACCACTATAAAACATTAATTGTTATTTCTTATGTTTTTCCAGTGCATAAATTTTTTAAAATAAAAATATACTAAAAATCTCCACCTCAACAAGAAAAGGTATTTTAAGTTTGAATTTTTTAACATAGTTGAAAAGACATACTTCACCCATTTCTGTGTAATATTTTATTATTCTGACCAAAAAATTGATATCAGAGGATACATTTTATGATAAGTCTATAGAAAGATCAAAATTATAATGTTTATAAAAAGAAGATATCAATGATAGATCTTAAAGGAGGGATGTATATGGTACATGATCCATATTTAAATGGTAACAACTTTGGAGGCTGAAAATTTCACATGATCATTTACCTAAAGAATCTGGGATTCAAATTTTATTCAAATATCTTCACTCCTAATGTTATCATAGTGAATCCAGAAACATGGGATTCCATAACGGAAGTGGAGTATAACATGAACTCAAAAGCTATGAATTATATAATCTATGGTATGGGTCCTGATGAATTCAATCGAGTATCATAATGCCCTAATACCTATGAAATGTGGAAAAAATATCTTTATCATATTAAAGAACAGATAAGATCAGAAAGATGAGGTATGCTACTAAAAAACTAACGTTTTAATCCTTTATAATTCTTGATGGTGAGGTCATAAATAAAATTAGTGGTTGATTGACAGAGATTTTCAATAAAATTACTGACCTTGGTGATCTAGTTTAACAATCTGATTAATCTCTGAATGTAATTAGAGTATTAAATGAAAAATGGAATGAAATATCTATAGAAATTAGACAATCATCTACTATCATGAACATGACTATTAAAGAGTTAATTGGAACATTGATTATATAAAAAGAAGAAATTAAATATGTTACTAAAGATAAAAAAAGGAAAAAGGGAAAATACTACCCTTAAGGTCACATCTAAGAAGCTTGAAAGAAAAAGAAAAAAAATATTTCAAAATTGAAAAAGATTTAGAATCCTCGGATTCAGAAATAGAACTACCATTTCTAGATATATAATTTATCAAATTCCTCAAGAAGAATAAAGGATTCATAAAATCCATTGGTAATTATGAAAAATAACCTAGAGAATTAAAATTCTACGAATGTAAAAAAGTAGGGTCACGTTAGACCTGAATGATGCCTATTGATAGATGAAAGAAGAAGGATAGAAAATAAATATAAGAAGAAAGAATCTTATGAAAAAAATAAAAGACATCCATGAAAGCTATGTGGATTGTATCTAAAGACTCCAGCATCTCTTAAAATATAATTTAGAAAAAGATCCCCAAAAACTAGAATCCATAATATAATTTATTGCTAAGGAAGAAGAAGAGGTACAATTATATTACTCTTCTATATCTCATACTGGTACCTGCACAAATAGTAAACAGGATGCCTAATTTATAATTTTAGAAGATAAATAAATTCTTTGATTAAGACACGTAAATCATTAAAAAATATTCAAAAAAAAATTAGGTGAAAGAGACACAATTCTAAAGAAATATTAAGATCTAATTGAAAAACGGAATTCTTATACATCAAACTATATTGATCATGAAGGAAGGATAAAATAGTTATAGGTTGAAGTATAATCTTATAAAAGTGGTGGTATTGTTTTTAAAAAAGGAGAAAATATTTGTAATGAGATTCTTGGAAAGAATGTTACTGACATATAAAAATTTGGAATGGGAAGAAAGGGTGAAAAATCAAAATTTGGTAATAATTATTTTGTGCCTGATTAAATATGATACATGTTGTTACTATGGAATAAAAGTACATTTCACTAAAAAATTATTTTTTAGAAATCCTCAAATAATTTTTATAAAAATGATTTTATTTTTAAATATATATCTGCAGTAAGTGTTATAAATTATGGAATGATAAGAAAGATCTGGATTACCAGACCAATCCTTGTATTCACTGTTGAACCGAAGAAAATATGGGTACTAAAAACACACTTGTTTAATTGATTTTGAAGGAAAATTCCATAGGAATATAAAATGTATATTGTATATGGATATTAGCATCTCTATAAATATATGTGGTGAATCATCAAATTTCTATCATTGAATTAAATGGATGGAGGTCTAGTCACTTTTGGTGATAATGAAAAAGGAAATATTGTTAGATTTGGAACTATTAGAGATCCAAAGAAAATATAAATCAATAAATAACTTTATGTATAAGAGATAAACCACAACCTAATAATTATTTTTCAAATTTCTGATGACAAATATTATGTTCATTATTCTAAAAAATATTAATATATTTTTTTAGAAAAAATCTTAAATTTAGATCACCTGGAACTGAAAATGTTTATTGTTTGGATATGAATTCCCTGTGTAAAAAAAATTGAATTATTTAATTGCTAAGACAAATTAGTCATGGATTTGGAATTTAAGACTTGTAAATTAAAATATATATATTTTAACATAATTTTTTTTAAAATTAGTTTCTGATTTTCCAAGTCTTAAGTTTGAAAATTATAGATTTTGTTATGCATGTAAAATCAGAAAACAACACAAATCATCATTCAAATTAATTAAAAAAAAATTATACTTAAAAACCATTACAAATTAACTATACGTATTTTTTGGACCATCTAGGGTCGCAATTTTGGATAGTAAATTATTGTTAAATGTTTTTGTTGATTATTTTTCATGATTTACTTGGGTTTGTTTTCAAAAACTCAAAAGTGAAGTATTCAATATTTTTTAAAAGATTTTGAAAAAAATTTCAAAATGTAAATGAATTTAATATAATTTCATTGATAAGTTATTTTGGATGATAATTTTAGAATCAATAATTTAATTACTGTTTCTCAAATTTATGTACTAAAAATACCTTCATTTCACCCAAATCACCTCAAAAAAATGGGATTATGAAAAAATAAACAGAACTATTCATGAAATAGACAAGATGATATAGAATGAATTTGGTATTTCTACTTATTTCTATAAAGAATATATAATAACAACTTGTTATATCCTAAATGGAGCTTTAATAGGAACAATTATTAAGAAAGACATCCTATGATATTTATAATAATAGAAATCCTAATGTAATGTACTTTAATGTCTTTTATGTAATGTATATATCTCGAATAATAAGGATAAAATTGATAAATTCGATCCAAAATCCGATGAAGGAATATTTTTAGGTTATTCTGCTACTTCTAAATCCTATAGATTGTTTAATAAAAAGTCAAGGATTGTTGAAGAATCAGTTCATGTTAAGTTTTATGAAACTAACCATTTTAATAAAGATAAATATCAAACAGATGAAAATACTAACTCTTTTAACAACATGAGTCCTGAATTTCCTAAATTTGATTTTGAAAATAAAATTAAAGAAATTCAATCCAGTTCATAAGGAAATGACACTGAAGAACTTGAAATTGTCTTACCTAGATAGTCTAGAAACTTAAATAAGCATCCTTTAGAAACTATTATAGGAGACCAAGACAATGGAATTAGAACTCTAAGAAATGTAGTAAACCTATTTGAAAACTCTTCCTTTGTATTTCAGTTAGAACCTATATATTTTGAATAATATTTAGAAGATGGGAGTTTTTGTTAGCCATGAAAGAATAACTAAACCAATTTATAGGAAATGAATTTTGGGAATTAATAGAAAGACCACCCAATTATCCAGTAATAGGAATAAAATGGATCTTTAGAAATAAATAGGATGATAAAAGGATCATAACTGGAAACAAAAATAGATTAGTAGCTAAAGGATATAATTAGGAAGAAGGAATAGATTATGATGAAACATTTTCAGCTATGGATATATTATAATAAATTAGAATCCTTTTATCTTATGCCTCTCATATAGATTTTAAATTATATCAGATGAATTTTAAATTAGCCTTTTTAAAAGGATATTTAAATTAGGAAGTTTATGTTGAAAAAACCTCTAGTTTTGAAAACCCTTATAAACCAAATTCTATTTTTAAACATATTAAATCTCTCTATGGCCTTAAATAAACACCCAGAGCTTAGTGTGAAAGATTATGTTCTTCTTTATTAGAAAATCGATTTTCTGTGGGCTTAGTAGATCCAACACTTTTTAGGAAAACTAAATATTCTAATATTTTATTAGTACAAATTATTGTGGATGATGTTTTTTTTTCAATAAATAAAAATCTTTGTAATGATTTTTCAAATCTAATGCCAAAATAATTTGAAAGAATTGTGATGGGAGAACTGAATTTATTTTTACGATTTCAAATATTTAAAAAATATTATGGAAATATTTTAAATCAACGTAAATATATTATTTATTTGTTAAAAAGTTTTGGAATTGAAAAGAGTTAGACTTACACAACCCTCATGTGTACCAATATGAAACATGCTTTGAATAAAGCTGGAAAACTAGTTAACAACAAGTTATATAGAGGTATGATTGGTCATTTATTATATCATACTGCTCGAACAATAGAAATATAGTTTTTTGTATGTCTATGTGCTATATTTCAGTAAAATACAAAATATTCTTATCTTTCTAGTGTTAAAAGTTTTTTTAGATATTTAAAAGGTATTATTTTTCAAACTACACTTTACCTCATAACTTATTATTTTTATTTAATTTCATATTCAAATCATAACTTTGGAGGATGTAGATTATATAGACAAAGAACCTCAGGATCCTATTACTTTTTCAGAAAATATTTACTATCATGGTAAAGAAGAAATAAAATTCAGTTTCCCTATCAATATCTATGGAAGAATATATATTTTCTAGAAGTTATTGTGCACAAAACAAACTCTATTTGATTTTGACTAAAATTTAATAATATTACTATTTTATTTGATTATACTAGTTCTATAAATATTTTAAAAACCCATATAAGTCATTGTAGGACTAATAGTATTGATATCATACATTATTTTATAAGATATCATGTTATTAAAAAGGATATATCCCTAGAATTTATAAATATCCAATATCAATTAACACATGTTTTTACTAAACCACTTCCCACTAATTTTTTTGATTTTATTAACGTGGATTCATGGATATTTAATTTTAAATGATAGCCTATTAATTTATTTTTAATTTCTTAGATTTATTTTAGTTATCTTTTATCATTGTATTAAATTATATGCACTGCACTTAATTTTTATTCATTTACATATTATTTATATTTAAAACAATAAATTAATTTTTTTTATTCATTTTTTATAAATTAAAAATTAATGACTACAATCTCAATCAGCGTGAAAAACTCATTATTCTACTCCAGCTCTCCTTCCTACTCCTTCACGTCCTTTCAGATTATAGAGCATTTATACATCCCGATTTATGATTCCCTAACCTTAAAACCTTAAAACCTTGATCATTCAGAAATGGAAACTCGAAGAAGAGTTAAAGATGTTGGACTAAGAAAGCCTATTTGGCATACATTGAAATTTAAAAAACTTATTCAAGGGAATGTAATTTAGTTTGATTGGATGAACCAAAGAATGTATCATTAAAGTCCACAATAATATTTTTCAGCCTGAAATTCATTTTTTGCATTAGAAATATGACTTTTTTTATATAGAAGTAAAAGTATTCTATAAAAATGAATACTTTAGTTTTGGAAATGATGATGATAAAGATATGTATAAAATTTATCCTAAAGAGGTTTATATCTCTTTTTTAAAAATTTACAAGATCTTGGATTTTCCCTATAAGTGGGAATTTAATTTTGATTTGAGAAATATAGGAGATGAAAAATTGAAATCAGAGGATATAATGTTTTCCCTCTCCGGAACAAGAAAAATAAAGAGAATTATGAAAAGAGACCTCAATTCTGATCAAAGAGTCTTGATGAAGTTCACTCAGCCTTGAATTGTGCCAAGGAGGGATGAGTTAGATAAATTAATTTATCAAGGTATGTATAATTTGTTTTCTAAACAATATTAATCTGAAATTTAGTAGGTATGTGTTATGGTATTTGAATCACTGTTGTCATAAGGATGAAAAAATGGACTTTTACCCTTATAGAAGGGTTATATACCTTTTGTTACTCTGACTTGGAAAATTATGAGAAATCTATTTTAGTCAGAGATGTCATCATATAAATATTATAAATTCTATAACTTTTTGAGTGTTTGGATTTTTCTGGAGTGAATCATGCATCTATCTTTTATGAGTTGGTATAGAAGAACAAGAAAAGAGGATAACTGGTTCCTAGGGGGAGTATAATTTATTACCTTCTCTAGGTTTTATTAGAACAAGGCCCGATAAAGAAGCAGAAATAATATTTGATGTGGCTGGTATTCATCAGAGAAAAATAATTTCTATAAAAATTTATAAAAATATGAATGAAGCTACAATTAAAAATGGATTAAGAGATTAAGAAGATGTTGATGAGCAGTAGGATCAAGTGACTAAAAATATTGAACAATTTGATCAAGGGTATGATCAATGTAGTAAATTTGTTCCCAATTTTGGTGAATCTTCCATTTAGTTGATGCATGAGAATCTATATTGAGAGAGGAGGAAGAGCCATGTTTGGCATTGGGGGAAGCTATTCAAATAAGAGAAAAATCTACCAAGTATTATGAATCATTTGAAATAAATATAGAATATTTTATTTTTAGATAGGATTAAGTGAAATAATATAACTTGTATCTAAGACAAGAATTAGAGGTTGAGAGGATGAAAGTTGAATATCTTAGAAGTTAAATAGTTCATAGAACTGAGTTTGAGGCCCTTCAAACTCAATTTAGAGATATTAAAGAAATTCTTATTTAACAGGGAGATATTGAATATATTATCAGACATATAACCAGTGAGCTCCCAATGTTAAATTAATAATATATATATATATATAAATAAATTTTGATGAGGTGAAACAATTTTTAGGGAGAGAGTTTCAATATGTCAGACCAAGTTATAAGGCATCAACCTCTTCTCAACAAACTTCTCCTAATTTTATCAAAAGATTTGAGGCAATAACTTATATATTAGCTAATTTCAATAACAGGATTTACACTCTTAAGTGTGACTGGTCATGTTTTCAAGTGCATCAAATTAGATGTTTCTTTTAATTAGAATTTCTGTAGTATAACAGAAACCCTAGTTCATATCTCGATAGAGCCATAGATCATTAATTCATAAATTTGGTTCTAATTATGAATGTAAAAAAGGGGAATGGGGTGTTCTAAAACTTGGGTTTTGATTATTAAAAATAGAAATTGAAAATATATTACTAAGTGAGAGAAACTGGTTGGAGAAATCATGATCAACCCGAGTAAGCATCCCTTGATTCTCAATCCGTCATCGCTCTCAAGGGAAAGGGAAGGATCATTGATTCCTTGATTTTATACATTATGAAAGCAATAATCCTATCTGAGTTCTTACTAGGTTACCACTTAGGATTTGATCGATCAATGATACTAATTAACAGCGACCACTCATAATCAATAAAATATCATCGATTTAAGAACCGAACACAATCAAGGAATCAAATCAACAACGTAATGAGATGTTCATATTTGGGTCTATATCATATTTTTTTCTCAACGTAAAAATTAATAATAATGGGTTATACCTTCTGGATTTAATCAAATGAAACCATCCATAAGAACGCCCATGAAATAGAATAGGTGATATAAGAGGAAACCACACTCAAATCATCACAAGATCCTATTTATGTATGGAAGCCGGAGGATTATTGTTCCTTTGGTTTTTATTATATAAAAACAGAATAAAAAGAAAATAAAAAGGATGAAATGAATAATAATAGGAAAAACCTAGAAATTCAATTACCTTATGAATATTACAAGCATTGAGCTCGAGATTACAACAACGGACCCCCCCCAGTTGATCACTAAGAACATTAGAAATACATGTTGAAGAAGAGGGAGATAATAGATGAATAATACATTCCAATTAGACTCACCTTTACCACAGGTTGTGCTACCTGATATAATGAGGGTTATGAATGATTTTATGGACAACTACTTAAAAATTTCAACAAAAGTGGTCAAGTATCTAAAGGTCTAGGTGACTATTCAAGGAAGAAGTTTAACTCCATTTTTATCCAGAGAGTTGACAGAACAAAACGTATGAAAATGACATGAAATTAGATGAAGATTCAGGCCTTTGAGTCAGATTTCCAAGGGATGTGGAATCAGACCAATTGGATCTTCTAGGCCTATGTTATGGCCCAAATATAGAAGGGTGGCCCAATATGGCATGCCTAGAAATTCATCACATTTTGGGCCTATTTTGGGCCTCCAAATGGATGAATGTGGCTCCATGATCTTATAGATAAATGTATCCCACATTTTTTACATTCATATACCCATTTTTAGCTTAATTGGATGCACAAGTTTTCCATAGTACATATTAATGTCCACATGCATGCTTGGGCTCTCGCGAAGTTTGGCCCATTTTGCTTGAATTCCATCCTGGGCTCTTGAAATCACCACCTCCTACAATATAAACACAAAAACAAGTAAAATTGAACTATTAAACAGTGATAATGATTAATTAATTGAATCAAACATGAGGTGAAATTTATTATTATATTTTGAATATTCATTAAAAACTATTTTAAAAAACCGGTGTAATGGTGGAATTGAATAGTGAATCGCAATACGATCACACCCCCACACCTAAAAATTTAAACTCCTAGAAAAAGTAACATATCTAAAAAAAGATTCATGTATATATTCTAAACATCATGAAGATTTAAAATTTGAGGAAATTTTAATTCATTAAAGTAATGTGATCAATGAACAAACCACATTAAGGAGTTCTTCCTAGTGAAAATGGAAAAATATTTCTCATAAATCATATCAAAATGAAATTAAAAGAGAGTAATGATACCAAATTGAGTAAGGAATTAAAAATTCAATCATGCCACTAACTCTCCATGTGTGTTTGTAAAAACTATTCCATGATATTCTTTCCATATTATATCTAATAAATGTAGTTTATTTCAACATTTTTCAACTAAAATGACTTCGTCCACCGAACTTACCCTACATCATTTGAAATCATATTTCAAGACCCACTCACTTAAGAATTACCAAAATTCAAACCATAATCTCATGACCTAGATATCCCTATATGTTTCATGTAACACCTTGCCCCTACCTCATTGGCTTGAGGAGGGGGTGAGGGCTACTTGGCCTTAAGCGATGTTCCCAAGACGCCAATGGCTGGCAAAAAATGTCGAGGGCTTCAAGATCAAGTTGGGGAATGATTTTACCTTAATAAAAAACCGACCAAACTAACAACTAATGATGCATGCACTTTGAAACCCAAACATGTATTCCCAAATGACAACCAAGTTGTTCCACAATTCAACCCAAAACCAATACAATCAACCATATCAGAGTACAAGCAGAAACTAAACAATTAGACATGAGACCACCACAGCTCCACACTAAGCTCTGAGCTCTATGCTCCACCGAGACACAACAATCCACCACTAAAGGAGGGAGATGCCTTACCTTTTCCCACATCACGATATACAACATCTACAAAAAAACAACATGCCAAAGCAGGGGGTGAGTAATAAAACTCAGTAGGTTTTCCCAAAATTACTTCCCTACGCACGCCACTAGTGTAAAACTATTATCACATTTATATAAAAAAGTTTATATAAATTAAATCATAATTCCAACCATTTTCATAATCCAAACATGCCCTTACCAGGCCATCACACCCAAACCAAGCAAGAAAGGGAAAGCCAACCAAACATTCCACAAACCATTTCATCATTTACACATTAGCATAACAATTCCATGTTGAAAAGAAATGTACAACAAGACAACCATAACAACCAAACGGTGGAGCTACCGTCCAACCTGTTCACCCATTCACACCAAGCGACACTTCCTATCCACTTATCCTTGATGGTGGTCCTTCCGTCCACTATCCATCCCCTTTTTATAGTGGTACATATCTCCACTTATACACAACATTCAAAAAAATACAATGCCAAGAATATAACCCACCAACGTCACAACCACATGCAATCATCCAATTCCATTGCATATCAATCCACTTCAATAAATCACCCATTTATTGAAAACCACTTTCCATGCCAAAAAACATTTCAATAAAACAACCCTTTTATTGAAAAACATTTCCATCAATCATTTTCACAATCAACCATAGCATCTCATTTTAAAATATCTATTTTAAAATCAATAAGAATAACAATTACCATAAACCACCCTTTTCCCAAAAAACCCCAGAACATCACCCAAGGTATTTATAATCAATTTCTTACATCAAAACACAATTAATTTCAAGAACAAAAAATTAATATTAACTAAAACCATTAGCTCTATCCAAGTAGAGTGAAGAGAGAAGCCACCTACCTTTAGGGTTCCTGAGAAATCGACCCACAAGCCACCGCACATCAAATCTGGCGAACACACCACCGAAAAATATCTAGATCCCTTTACCTAGAATCCAAAAGCCTTAAAATCATCATCCAAGGAAACCAAAACCATAGATATACACATAAAAAGTGTAGATATAGAAAACCAAGAAAGGGGAAGAGCAGATCTAGAGGAAAACACAAGAGAAACAAGATGAGAGACTTACCTGGGAGAAACCACATTCAAACCGCCAAGAAACCTCTTCAAAATACTTCCTAACCGAGTGGGAGAGCCCCTCCAACCCCTTAGAACCCAAAATACTGAGTGAGGCTCTAGTGGATGGAATATTGGAGAGAAATAGGTTAATACTGAGGGAGCCCAGAACTAATAAACCTATTTTTAAGTGGCTACACGGTTAGTCTACACAGTTTGGAAAACCGTGCACTAACCGTGTGCATGCTACTACCTCAGGAGAAAGGGTCCACACAATTTCCTCGAACGGTTTGGAAAACCATGTGTAGGCCGTGTGAAGCCTACTATCTCCCTTGCACGGTTTCCTAGAGAATCCACACGGTTTCCACTAACCGTTCTCAAACCGTGCATGCCTTTAAAAGCCTCCAAACTCATTCAAAACCATTCAAAACTCTCCCAAGCTCTTCCCAAATCATCAAATTCACATTAAACACATAAAAATACATAAAAAGGCCATATACCTCAAACATAGGGTACTACATTTTTCCCACCATTGGAATTTCCATCCCCGGAAAGTAGTGAACCCACCCTTTGTCAAAAGAGCTCATGCCACTGCTCGACCATATCTTTCTCCCGCTCCCAAGTCTCCTATTGAATCTACCCATGTTGCCACAAAACACAAACTAAAATGATGATTTTACCATGAAATACTTTCTATTGCCTATCTAAAACCTTCACTGGAATGCGAACCAACGAAGCATCTGGTTCTAGCTCAACATGATCCCATCAAATCACATGGTCATGATCTGACTGATACTTTTTCAACTGCAACACATGAAACACATTGTGCACCGCACTGAACCTAGGTGAAAAATAAAAATGATAAGCCACCTCTCCAACCCACTCAAGAATATCAAATAGCCCAATATACCTCGGAGATAACTTTCCCTACTTCCCAAACTGACGATGTCCCAACCTAGGAGAGATCCTCATGAAAACATGATCACTCACCTCAAACGACAACAGCTGTCGACAATGATCCACATATGATTTCTGACGACTCTGAGACATCTCCATTATCTTCCAGATCAACTTGATCTTCTCTGTAGTCTCTTATACAAGGCTCGATCCAACCATGGAGGACTCATCCGTTTTCACCCAACATAGTGGAGAACGACATGGCCGCCCATACAATGCTTCAAATGGATCCATCTGTATGGATGCCTGATAACTGTTATTGTATGAGAACTCAACCAATGAAAAGTACACCTCCCATGAGCCACCAAAATACATGACACAAGCCCGCAACATATCCTCCAAAGTTTGTATTGTCCTCTCGGAATGACCATCTGTCTAAAGGTGATACGCCATGATCATAGTCAACTGTGTACCAAGGGATTTCTGTAAGGATTTCTAGAAACGAGATGTAAATTTCGGATCTCTATCTAATTCAATAGAACCTAGAACAGCATGCCTCTTTACTAACTCTCAGATATAGATTTTGGATAGATCCTCCACCATATGAGATTCACGAATTAGAATGAAATAGGCCGACTTCGTTAGCTGATCCACTATCACTCAAATGGAATCGTGATTTCTGAACATTCTTGGGAGACCTGTAACAAAAGCCATCACTACCTACACCCACTTCCAAAAAGGGATTCGTAAAGACTACAACATTCATGCTGGCCTCTGATGCTCTGCCTTGACCTGCTGACAAGTCAAGCATCTCGAAAAAAACTCAACCACTCTTCTTTTCATACCAGCCCACCAGAACTGTGCTTTCAATGATTTATACATTTTTTGAATTCCAGGATGAATAGACCACCAAGAATGATGATACGCCCTGAGAAGATCTTCCTAAAAAACAACTGGTACAACCATCCGATTCTGAAAACATAAAACTGAATTTCGATTCAATTGCCAACCCTCAATGATATCTCCACCATTGAGTCTCGACCCCACGGTCACACACTCAGAATCAGATATCTGCACCTCTTTAACCAGGCCAACTAAGTCAGGAATCAACAAAACCAAAAAGAAGACCACTCTATCGCCCTGGTCCTCACATTCCAACGTCATATTAGTTATAACGGACATCAACTGCCACTGGTCCGATGGCTGTTTTACCACCTGAGTATTTGATTTTCCACTTAATGCATCTGCCACAGAATTTCCCTTACATGGTGTATACATTAAGTCAAAATCAAAAATCTGGAGATATTCCATCCATCTCCTTTTCCTCAAGTTCAAATCCCTTTGTGAGAAAATGTGCTTCAAGCTCTTATGATTTGTATATACCGTGAATTTCTCACCGAAGAGATAATGATGCCACACTTTCCAAGCATGGACCACTATTGCCAACTCCAAATCATGAGTTGGGTAGTTCTTCTCATGCACCCTAAACTTCTATGAACCATATGCAACCACATGATTCCCTTGCATGAGAACGCATACCAACCCTGATCCCTATGCATCTCAATACAACACGTACCATTTTCCTTGTTCTGGCAAAACCAAGATTTGTGCTGATTTAAGGAGATCCTTTAGCTCTTCAAAACACTGTTAAAACTACTCATTCCACTGGAATGGAACATTATTCCTTGTAAAAGCTATCATCAGCGAAGCCAAACGTGAAAAAACATGAAAAAAATGCTGATAATACCCAGCTAGACGAAGAAAAATCCTTATCTCAAACACATTATTTGGCGGTTACCACAAGATAACAGCCTCTATCTTTTCCGGATCCAATGAAACACCTTTTTCAGAAATCACATGGCCATGAAAACGAACTTCATGTATCCAAAAGTCACATTTTGAAAATTTGGCATACAACCGCTGATCCCTCATGATCCCAAGCACTTTCACCAACTGCTGCTCATGCTCCACCCTTATCTTTGAATACACCAGAATATCGTCTAAAAACACCACCACAATTGAATCTAGATATCTATGAAATACTCGATTTGTCAATTCCATGAACACTGATGGCGCATTCGTTAGACCAAAGGGCATAAACACATATTCATAATGGACATATCTACTTCTGAAAACTATTTTAAGAATATCGTCCTTCCTCACATGAAATTGATGATATCCCGACCTCAGGTCGATCTTGGAGAACCACTGGGCTCCCCTCAACTGATTGAAAAAATCATCAATTCATGGAATTGGATATCTATTCTTTATCATAAGTTTGTTAAGTCTATGATAAACAACACATAACCTCAAGGTTCCATCCGCATTTTTCACGAAAAACACCGGTGCTACCCATGAAGATGTGTTAGGCCGGATAAACCCTTTTTTTTCTAACTCTTCAAACTGGACATTCAATTACAGAAACTCAGCTGGTGCCATCGGATAAGACGGATGTGAGATAGAACGAGTCCCTAGAAAGAGATCAATCGTAAACTCCAGTTCTCTTATAGGAGGTAACCCAGAGAATTCTTCAGGAAAAACATCCATGAAATGATCCACCGCTGCTGGAAGAACACTATTCTCTACACCTTCTACTAATTCAAACAACAAAACCTCCAACTAATATGATAATGTTTCCACTGCTGGTGCCAAAAAACTCGTTTCACCCAGCCTTTCATGATTATCTCCTCTAAAGAGATGTCTAGCGCCATCGTGTGTCGTAAAAGACACTGTCTGCACATCGCAGTTTATGTGGGCCTTAAAAGGAACCATCCAATCCATTCACAGGATTACATCACACCCATCCATCTCAAGCATGGAGAGATTTCACATTAGCTCAACCTCACCCACAACGGTACAACATTCTCTACACAAGAAGGCTCGAAACTCTCTTCAACCCAGAGAAGTTTAAAGTTTTAAAACTGAGGGCATCATTTCTACCCTTAAACCCAACAAATCAACAACACATGCAGCAATAAAAGAGTTTGAAGCACCCATATCAAACAACACTTGCATTAATGTAGAATTTAAAAGAATAGTACCTCAAACTGTGGATGGTCCCGACTGATCATCCACCACAACATGCTCAGCTCCACACAATGCCTTTGTTGTCACACTCTGCTCTTTATTGCTTTGCTGAGGCGTTGTGGTATTCCGAGAATCACCATGACCCACTTTACTCTGCTATTGAGGGGTGTGCTGCTGTCCCAGTCCCTTTGAAGCATACGACGTCTGCGATCCCTGAGGAGTGTAACACGCACTCGACCTCAGAGTATTCCAACAATAACACTGCAGATGCACCATCTGCTTACAATTATGACATGCTCGAGGTTGTGTCGTACAATCCCGCTTGATGTGGCTCGTAGAAGAACATTGAAAACATACCGGCTTGCTCCAGGGCTTCAGAGGAAGATTTACTGATCCTGCCATCGGATTATATTCTATATTCATGCCTTGGGAATATGTGTCCCTCCTTCGCTTGAACCCAACATTAGAGTTACCACTATTCCCCATGGGTACCACCATGCTTCCACCACTGGGAGAACCCAACAAACCCCGCTCAGCCACCGAGGCTCTATTAACCAACTCTGTGAAATCATCTATACACAACACAATTATCTTTGAACGGATTTATTACCTTAACCTCACTTCAAAGATACTTTCCTTCAACGACGTGCTACCCGCCACCTCGGGTGAAAACCTCACTAAGTTTATAAACATAGCTGCATACTCTGTCACAGACATAAGCTCCTACTTCAAACTAAAGAAATCAGTAATACGCTGAATTCTAAACATATGTGGGTAGAATTGTTTATTAAAAAATTATTCAAAGCCTTCCCACATCATACCCCTGGTGATTCCCCTCTTGGAATACCAACTCCCACCCCTGAAGGGAATGATCTTCCATCATATACATGGCCGACATCACTTTTAATTCTACTAGTGTTCCCAAGAACTCAAAGATCTTGTTCATTCTATTCAACCATGCTTCTTCCCTCTCTAGCTCTGAATCACCGCTGAATATGGGTAGATTATGCTTTTTAAACTAAAAAGAATGATCCACATTCCTTGGTTCATCCAATTTGTTCCCACTTTCCACATATTGGAAAGCTTGCACTATACTTTGCCCCAGCTGTTGGTTCACTTGAGGCTCAGGTGCTACCACATTCTCAGCAGCCTACTCCGGTTGGTCTCTACGATGGCTACCCGGTTCCATTTCTATAAACAGAAAATAAACAACCATGAGTCTCACTTCCGTAGACGTCACGAAATCCCATTTCAAATTGCATTACACCACACTATCAGAACAAGGCTTTCCACCTTTTCTACATGTTCCATGTTTCACCATTTTGAAAACCAAAACATTTTCAAAATACCAATTTATTCACAATACAATTTCAAATCACATCATAAATCATTATACCTAAAAGAAATATGAATCCTAGGGGAAGTCATTTCAACCATGAATTTAATGCTCATCTCATTGGCTACACCCATGACAATGAGATATCCAATGCCTATAAGTGTCTCCAAAACACTTATGTACCCAACTCCCTGGTGACTTGAATTTCAGTATAAAAGGTTTAGCTACGTCCTTTTTTACTATACATTACATGTTCCAACAATCTTATGCCTTGCTACCATCACAACTCAAGGAATATACCACAACAAATGTCAACACCAAATCTGAGAATCAACTCCAAAGGAACGAACAAACTGATACCACTTGTAACACCCTGCCCCTACCTCATTGTATTGAGGAGGCGGTGAGGGATATATGGCCTTAAGTGACGTTCCAAAGACACCAAAGGCTGGAAATAAATGCTGAGGGCTTCAAGATAAAGTTGGGGAAATATTTTCCCTTAAGACAAAACAAACCAAACCAACAACTAATGATTAATGCACTTTCAAACCCAAACATGTATTCCCAAAATACAACCAAGTTGTTCCACAATACAACCCAAAACCAATACAACCAACCATATCAGAGAACAAATGGAAACTAAACAACGAGCCATGACACCACCACAGCTCCACACCAAGCTCCGAGCTCCAAGATCCACCGAGACATCACAATTCACCACTAAAGGAGGGAGATGCCTTACCTTTGCCCACGTCATGATATACAACATCTGCAAAGACACCAACTTGCCAAAGTAGGGGGTGAGTACTAAAACTCAGTAGGTTTTACCCAAATGAATTCTCTACACACGCCACTAGAGTAAAACTGTTAGCACATTTATATAAAACAGTTTATATAAATTAAATCACAAGTGAAACCATTTTCATAATCCAAACATGCACTTACCAAGCCATCACACCCAAACCAAGAAAGAAAGGGAAAGCCAACCAAACATGCCACAAAACTTTTCATCATTTACATGTTATCAAAACAATTACATCTTTCAAAGAAGTACACAACAAGACAACCATAAAAACCAAATGGTGGAGCTACCATTCAACCCATTCACCCATTCACACCAAGCGACACTTCCCGTCCACTAATCCTTGATGGTGGCCCTTCCGTCCACTATCCATCCCCTTTTTATAGTGGTACTTCTTTCCACTTCCACACAACATTCAAAACAATCCAATGCAAATCATATAACCCACCAACTTGACAACCACATGCAATCAACCAATTCCATTGCATATCAATCCACTTCAATAAATCATCCATTTATTGAAACCCATTTCCATGACAAAAAACATATCAATAAAACAACCATTTTATTGAAAAACATTTCTATCAATCATTTTCACAATCAACCATAGAATCCCATTTTAAAATCTCCATTTTAAAATCCACAAGAATAGCATTTCACCATAAAACACCCTTTTCCATAAAAATCCCCAAAACATCACCCAAGGGATTTTTAATCAATTTTACACATCAAAACAAAATTAATTTCAAGAACAAGAAATTTATTGTAACAAAAAACATTAGATCTAACCAAGTGGAGTCTAGAGAGAAGCCACCTACCTTTAGGGTTCCCGAGAAATCGACCCATAAGCCATCGCACCTCAAATCCGGAGAACACACCTCCGAAACCTCTCTAGACCCATTTCCCTAGCATCCAAAAGCCTTAAAATCATCATCCAAGGAAACTAAAATCCTAGATGTACACCCAAAAAGTGTAGATATAGAAAACCAAAAAAGAGGGAAGAGCATATCGAGAGGAAAACACAAGATAAACAAGAGGAGAGACATACCCATGAGAAACCACCTTCAAACCACCAAGAAAACTATTCAAAATCCTTCCAAACTGAGTTGGAGAGACCCTCCAACCCCTAAGAACCCAAAATCCCAAGAGAGACTTGAGTGGTAGAAAGATTAGAGTGAAATAGGTTAAGCCCGAGGGAGCCCGGAACATATAACCCTATTTTTAAGTGGCCGCACAGTTAGTCCGCACGGTTTGGAAAACCGTGCGCTAACCGTGCACATGATAATACCTTTGGAGTAAGGGTACACATGATTTCCTCACACGGTTTGGAAAACTGTGCGTAGGCCATGTGAAGACTAATGTCTCCCTTGCACGGTTTCCTGGAGAATCTGCATGGTTTCCACTAACCGTTCTCAAACCGTGCACCCCTTTAAAATCCTCCAAACTCATCCAAAACCATACCAAACTCTCCCAACCTCTTCCCAAATCATCCCATCCACTTTAAACACATAACAATGCATAAAAAGGGCCACATACCTCAAATGGGGTACTATATTTCACATTTCATCACTCCCCTTATTTATTATTTTTGTTATTTTTTCAAAAGTTTCATTTGGAACAAATCTCACACTCATATCTCAACCCTTATTTTATCTTCTCAAGAGACTAATTATAATATTTATAATAAGATCAATGGTTGAGGAGGAGTGTTTTTGACCTGCCCAAGATACAACCCAATTGTTTTTCAATTTTTTTGTTTTTTTAGGGCGTACAAAAGTTAGATATCAGGTACGCATGCATAAGAAAATCTTATATAGTAATGAAATAGGTCAGATAAGGAACAAACATATTGAAATATCATTTTAAGATAAAAAATATTAAACTAAAGTATATTTTCCTTCTATTAAGTAAGAAATATTCAAACGTTGTGGTTTGATGCAAAAATGTGTGGAGATATTAGGGACACGATTTTCCCAAAAACTAATCACACAAGGGGAATCAATCATCCCAAAGGTTTTACAGAGATACAACAATTTATATCATTGAAAAAAAACTAATTCACAAAAAAATACTCCCGATGTTAAATTCATACAAATAGTCATTCCATAATAGAGACAAGTTTTCATCAAATGTCAAAAGAACACAGAATCAAAAATTTCAACCTGCATTTTCAATAAGTTCTATGATTTGGTAACCATAAGGGGTGGGGGGAAGTAAAAATACCATAAAGAAGAAGAAAGGAGTATAAAGAAGAAAGATGATGAAAATCCTAATGAACCCATGAAGATATGAAAACATGAAAATACCATAAAGAAGGAGAAAAATAGAATAAATAATAAATATAATGAAAATACTAATGAACCTAGTAAGATGGGGAAAAGTAAAAATACCATAAATAAGGGAAAAAAGAGAAGAAATAAGAAAGAAAATTAAAATCCTAATGAACCTAGGAATGTATCCAACCCCCCCCCCCCCCACCTAGAATGTGTAGTGTCCTCACTATAATAATTGAGATTGTGATAAGGAAAGATAAAACATGGTGTGTTTCACTAGTATGTTACTTATATAAGGTGGATTTCCTACACTGGATTATTTGGAAAATCATTATAGAAGTTTTTAAGTTGCTTCCCATTAATGGTAAGACATTTTCCACTATACTCATGAAAAATATATAGTTCACCAAAAGGGTAAACATTAGTAATAGTATAAGGACCGAGCCATCATGAACAAAGTTACATGGGTGGATATTTATCCTAGAATTGTACATGAGGACCCTCTCACTAATATAAAACTTTCGCTGATGAATCATGTTATCATGGATATCCTTTGTGTTCTATTTATAGATATGGGAGTTCACATATGTATCACATCTAATTTCATCCAACTCTTGAATCTGCAGCTTCATATTCTCACCTGCATCTAAAAGATTCATATTACATTGTTTAACAGACCAATATGCACGGTTTTCTACCTCCAACAAGTGGTGATAAGACTTTACAAACACAATTTTTTATGGTGAGATTCTGATTGAGGTTTTAAAAGTTGTAAGGTATTCCCAAAGTGCATCATCCAAGCACAAACTCCAATCTTTCCTGTTGGGTTGTACTATTTCTTCTAAGATTATCTTAACTTCATAATTTGAGATTTATTATTGTACATTAATTTGGCGATGATATGTAGTGGATACTTTATGATCAACCCCATAATTACAAAGAAATATTTTCATGTTGCAACTTCAAAAAATGTAAACCCTGATCACTAATGATGAATCTCTGTAAACCAAACCTACTAAAAATCTCGGACCTTACAAAATCAAGAACAACTCAAGATTCATCGTTCCTAGTCGACTTTGATTCTATACATTCAGATATGTAGTCCATAGAAAATAATATGTACACAAATCCAAATGAATTTGGAAAAGGACCCCTGAAGTCAATTCCCCATGCATAAAATATTTCACAGAATAACATGGGTTTTAGGGAATTTAATTCATATTGAAGATATTCCCTATTACTTAATAATGACTACATGACTTGAAAATTTTATGGGAATCCCTATACCATGTTTTCCAACAATGTCATTAGTGAAGGATCTTTCTATCTGTATATGGAGATCCAAAGTGGCCCCTATTAGCCAAAGTGTGGAAGAAGGTCAAAACAGAGGTGAACTCATGGTCAGGGACACATCATAAAACTACTTTGTCACCAAAAAATCTCCACAAATATGGGTCATCCAAAATGTACCAATGGGAATCATGTTTAAGTCTCTAGTATTGGGATGTTCTGAAATCAATGGGAACCCAAGATGTTACTATAAAATTCACAATGTCCGCATACGAGGGGGTAAGTTCCACAACATCATAAATGTTATCATGAGGAATTAATTATTAAATGGGTAGGGATGAGTCAACATGGTGGTCCAGTGGTGGATAAATACTACTAATTTGGTAAGATATAACATTTTCCACTCCCCTATTATCTCTATTCTCAAGGTCAAACTATTGGATGAGGAACACCTACCGTCTGAGGTAGGTCTTTGCTTCAGGTTTCTTTAGCAGAAAACAAAGGGTGGCATGACCAGAAAAGAAAACAACATTTTACCCAAGAATATATGAATTAAATTTTTACAACACAAACAAAATATAAAGAAGTTCTTTTTCAGTGGTTGTGTAGTTTACCTGGGTAGGTTCAAGGGTATGCGAGGCATATGAAATGACATACAAATCCTTCTCAACCCTTTCTGATAAAAATTCCCCAATTTCAATGTTAGAGGCGTCACACGTAATTTCTAAGGGGATATCCCACCTTGGTAGTAGGATGATGGGAGGTGATGTGAGACTCCTTTTTAGTTTTTTTAATTCATCATAACAATTTTTATCAAACAAAAAATCGGAATCTTTTTGTAATAATAAGAACCAGGAAAGTGTGATCTTACTAAAGTTTTTAATAAATCGATGGTAAAAACCAGCATGACCTAAGAAAGATCTTACATTGCGAACAAATTTTGGATATGTAAGGGATGAAATTAATTCAATTTTATATTTATTAACTTTAATTAAATAATTTGAAATGATATTCCTAAGAACTATCCCCTGCTCAACGATGAAATGGAATTTTTCAAAATTTAAAACAAGATATTTTTCAATACATCAGTGGAGGACATAACCTAAGTGTTCCAAAAAAATCATCAAAAGAAGAACAATATACTTTGAAATCATCTATAAAGTCTTAAATACAACTCTCAAGGTAATCAGAAAAAATACTAAACATACATCGCTGAAAAGTACCGTGAGAATTACATAGACCGAAAAGCATCCTTTTGTATGAAAATATGCCAAATGAATAGGTAAATGTTGTCTTTTCATGATCCTCGGGGGAAACAAGGATTTGAAAATAACACAAATTTCCATCAAAGAAACAATAATGGGACTTAGAAGATAATCTTTATAATATTTGGTCAATTAAAGGTAATGGAAAGTGGTCCTTCCACGTTACCTGATTTAGTTGACGGTAGTCAATATAGGTTCGCCAACTGTTTTCCACATGTGTTGGAACCAATTCATTATTTTCATTTAACACAAATATTATTCCTATTTCTTAGGAACAATATACATTGGGCTAACCCATTTACTCTTAGATATAGAATAAATGTTCCCAGCAGCAAGTAATTTACTGAATTCCAATTTTACAACTTCAAGGAGAATGGGATTCAACAAACATTTAGTTTATCTTATGGGATTAACCTCATCATCCAAAAGTATATGTTGTATAAAAATAGATGGTATAATCTCGGGAATATCAGCCAATGTCCATCCTATCTCCTGTTGAGACTCTCTTAAAAGGATGATCATTTTTTATTCCTATTATGGAGAGAGGTTACTAGAAATAATGATAGGAAATTGGTCAATACCATCAACATATTCATATTTTAAATTATATGTATGTTTTTTAATTTCCAACACCAGTGAGGTCCATGAAACTATCAATCTGGTCATGTTTATTCTCTATGGAAAGAGAATCTATGGAAATTATATTTTCAGAATCATCAAACAATCATGAGTAACTCATAATTAACACACTAATAAATAAAATCACAAAATTTACATTTTTCAGAACCCACATAACAATAAAAACAAGAATCAAAACTCAATTTATAATAGGGAGAAGAAGAGGAAAATGATTGAGAGTATGGTTTGAGGAGAAAATTATGTGTGCGTGTTTTATTTTAGAGAACTTCAATCGAAAATATAGGAAGAGTTGGGTTCTCTTTAACGGGGTGATTCATAACCTAAATGATGTTAAAAAATACCTTTTCTCCACCGAAATCCATGTATAGCATAGAATTGTGAACGTTGATGATCATATTTGATGTTTTAAGGAATGGAATCCCAAGTATGAGAGGGGCATGTACTTTGGTTCAGGTATCCCCCATCTCAAGAATTTAGAAGTAGGTGAGGAATATGAGATTCTTCAATCTTACAAGGATATCCCCAATCACTCTCATTGGATGTATAGTACTCTGGTTGGAAATTTTCACGATAATGCATGTTGGTTGAAGCTCTCCAAACTGCATAGAAGTATACAGAGAGTGATGAATTACATAATGGAAGCACCTAAATCTAGCATAGAATCAGAAATAATATCTCCCCTACGGTACATGGTATTGTGAATGTACCCAGATCCTTGAATTTGGTTGGTATTTCTGGTCGAATCAAGGCTGAGACATTCCTTACCAATTTTACTCTCGCATTCCCCTTCATCCTCCTTCTATGGGTGCAAATATCTTTAAAAAAATTGGAATATAGAGGGGTTTGTTTAACTGTATAAAATAAAGGAATATTAATTTGAACCCTTTTAAATGTATTCATTGTTTCTTTATCAAACCCATTATCAAAATTCATCTTATATTTAGAGATTATTTGGGAGAGATGAAGAGGAATGGATTGTTCATTTGAATCATCAATGATAATTTGATTTCCCTTTTTATTTTTTTTTCATTAGAATCTATTATGGGTGGAGAAGGAATGTTTTCATGAGGGGGGAATACTTATTGGGTAGAATCATTAGATGTTGAAACTTCCTTACCACTAAGAAGTGTTATTGAACAAAAATTACCTTTATCTTTTGGATTGTAAATGGTTTGGGAAGGTAATTATTCAGAACCATGCATATTTATCTCACCGATGGTGTTCGCCAATAGTCCCGCTTGAGTTTGTAGGTCTTGAATTACCGATTGTGTCGTCTGTTGGAACTAGAGGTTCAAGGTTACCATTTTTTTTCACCATAACCTTGAGGCTTTGTTCATATTTGGGAGGATGAGGAATATTGTTTTGATAAGGTGAAGGATAATAAGGTTTCATACCTTGTCCTTGTTAATATCAATTCTGCTTGGGGTAGACTGAGTTTCCTTCTTGTCGGTACTGGGGTTGTTCTTTCCACCCAATTTTGGGATATGTCATGAATTGTTCTTTCTTTAAGGGAGTTTCTTGTTGGAATGGTCTCCCTTGGAACACAGGTGAAAAAAACTCAGGTAAATCATGAGTTGTGGGCACTAGTCATAAAATTGATTATTATCAGAAAAAATACCACAATGTAATGGAACTAAAGAAGAGTGTGGTTAACCTTGTGCTTGAGATAATTTCCTTAGAACGTTATGCATCTCATTGAGTTTATTATCTACCTTTTTTTCTATGGGGGAATGAATTACCTCATGAACTCTACAGGTTAGTTCAAGAGCTCATGTACCAAATTGTTGTTCATTTTGAGCCATGTTGTATGTTAAGTCACAAGCGGTAGAAGGAGTTTTATCAACTAGGGAACCACAAACTATAGAATAAATTATTCATTAATCCATGGGGATAAGTCTATCATAGATGTATTTGATTAACAATTATTCACTAATATGGTGGAGGGGGTAGTTTGAGAAAATCCTTTTGAATATCTCTCTGTGACCATGAAGGGTCTCACCTTGTGATTGCCTAATGCCATAGATTTAATTCCTAATTGATGTAGTTTGGGAGGCAGGGAAGAACGTCTCTAAAAAGAGTCCTTTCAGGTCATTCCATCCCCCAATTTTGGTAGGCAGATAGTATATCCAATCTTTTGCTACACCATCAGGAGAGAAAGGGAAGGCTGTAAACATAATTAATTCCTCAGACACATTTTGGGGTTTTATGGTGGAGCACACTACGTAAAACTCATTAAGGTGTTTATGAGGTTCAACACAGGGGAGAACATGGAATTTAGAAAGATGGTGGATGATTCATGATCTAATCTCAATGTTGGATGATTTTTTAGGATAGTGGATGTACACAGGTTGGTACTCCACATCAAGAGTGGTCAGTTCTTTTAAAGTTTAATTATTTGTGGCCATGATTTATAGGGTTTTATTTGGTTC
The DNA here is from genome assembly GCA_963277665.1 of Viscum album. NCBI lineage: Eukaryota > Viridiplantae > Streptophyta > Magnoliopsida > Santalales > Viscaceae > Viscum > Viscum album. The sequence continues at coordinate 736,157,066 of OY728125.1, read as the reverse complement.
AATTTTTTATTGGATTAATACCAATTGAGGTTAAACAATGTTTTCCTCTACGTTATGTGGTTTCCCTACATTGGATGACCTAATTTGCGAGTGAAGTGTTGTTTCAATTTCAGGGTCTATTTCAAACAGTTTTTCTTTTTCTGATCGGTTCATGAAAATAAGTTATCATTTTTTTACTATAGGAGGTGGATAAAAAAGAAATTAAGAAAGGTGAAAGAATAATATAATGTTATACTACATAATTAGATATATATATATATATAAGAAGAAGTAGAGAAGAAGAGAAGAAGAACACATAACAAAAATATAAAAACAAAAAAAAATAAAAGGGGAAGGGTGGAATATTTAAAGATGTATGAAATAAAAAATAAAAGAGTAAAAGTTAAAAATGATATTGTATCCTTTTAAAATGTGCCAAAATTTGATCATGTTGTCGACTGCGTCAAATTAGATGTTTATTTTAATTATAGTTTCTGCAGTATAACAGTAACCATAGGTCATCTCTCGACAGAGCCTTAGATAATTAATTACAAAAGTAGTTTATGGTTATGAAAGTAAAAAGGGTAATTGAGTTTTATATAACTTGGGTTTTGATTATTAATAATATAAATTTAAACTATATTATTATGTGAGAGAAACTAGTTGGATAAATCATGATCAACCAGGGTAAGTGTCCCTTGATGATCAATCTGTCATCACTCTCAAGGGAAATGGAAGGATCATTGATTCTTTTATTTTTTACATATTGAAACTAGTAATGGTATGTGAGTTATTACTAGGTTACCACATTAGATTTGATCTATTGATGATACTAATTACAAATGAATTATCATAATCAATAAAATATTGTTGACGTAAGAACCGAACTCAATCAAGGCATCACATCAACAACGTGATGAGATGTTCAGATTTGGGTCTATATCACAAATATTTATAAAAAAACATGCATCATAATGGGTTATACCATCTATAATTAATCAAACAAGACCATCCATAAGCACACCCATGAAAGAGAATAGGTGAGAGAAGAGGCAACAACACTCAAATCATTACAATATCAGATTTATTCATGGAATAATGAGGATTCTTATTCCATTTATTTGTATTATATCAAACCATAATGTACACAAAATAAAAAAGATGAAATGAATAACACTAGACAAAAAACCTGTAAATTCAATTGCCTTATGAATATTACAAGCATTTATCTTGAGATTACAACAATGGACATCCCCCAAGTTGATCACTATGAAGCATAGAAGTACATGATGAAGAAGAGGTAGATAATGGATGAAGAGGGATCTCTAATTCGACTCATCCTTATCCCTGGTCAAGACACATGGGATAATGAGGGGGAGGAATTATTTTATGTAAATTACATTAAAATTTCAACAAAAATTAGTCATGTATCTAAATGGTTAGGTCACTATTCAAGGAAATATTTTTACTCTATATTAATCCAGCTGGTTGACTGACCAAAACGCGTGAAAATGACATGAAATTCGGTGAAGAGTTGGGTCTTGGATTAATTTGTCCAAGGGAGCTAGAATAAAAAAAAATTGGATCTCTGTGGAATTGATTTATGGTCCAAATATAGAAGGGTAGTTCAATTTGTCTTGCCCATAATTTATTTACATTGTGGGCCAATTTTTGGGTCTCCAAATGGACGAATTCTTCTCCATGATCTTCTAGAGAAATTTATCCCACATTATTTTACATTCATACATCCATTTATAGCCCAATTGTATGCATTTATTATCTATAGTACATATTAATTTCTACATGCATGCTTGGGATCTCGTGTAGTTTTACCCATTTTGTTTGATTTTCATCACAGGCTCTCCAAATCACCTCCTCCTAAAATGTAAATACCGAAACAAGTAAAATTGACCTATTAAATAGTGATAAAAATTAATTAATTGAATCAAACATGATATCAAAATTATTATTATATTTTGAAAATTCATTACAAAACCAGTTTAAAACAACTGTGTAAGGGTGGAATTGAATAAATTATCATTATGTGATCAGTGACAGTATACCTTTTAATGTTCTTATGAACAATAAGAGAAATTAGGTAAGCTAGCTGAAGTCTAATGAATCCTAGTTGGGATTAGTTATTTACTAGGTTAAATTTAAGTTGATTTTATTCATTTAATCTGAAGAAATACTTATTTAATTTATTATGGTTAATTTGGTTGAAATCTTGAAGATTAGTCAAGATTCAAAGAATATGCTTCAGTAGTGGACATACGTGTTCGGAAATCATTTGCAGAGCCTGTTGGTGAGACTTCTTGATATTAATGGTGTGGTTAAATCCATTACTCATCCAGTTGCATCTTATACGAATGAATATTAAGATCAAGAAAACAAATATGACCCGAGGACATCCTTTTATCATTTCTTTATTTGATTGTGGGATGTACTCACTATTTTAAAAAACATTCGATGTGCTTTTCAGTTTACCTAACATTTATATTTGTGAGTTTTATATCATTTTATACTGTTATTATTTTTGTTGAAATTTACACTACTATCTAACATGTCATATTTTTCTACTCAGTAGACTATAACATTCATTTCTTGTTCTGTGTAGAATTAAATGTGTTTCAATCCATTTTCTTATGCTTTCTTTTTGATATCACAAAAGCGGGATAAATTTGGGTCAACACAATATTCCCAATTTCTATAACATATATATTATTTTAATCAAAATAGTACATTGAAATAAAAACACTAATGTAAAAAATTAATTTCCAAAGAAAAAAAAAATTCTTTAAAAGATTTTTTCTTTAGTGTTTACAATTTCTACATTTTCTATAAATTATGTGATCGATTTTCTCATAATAAAAAAGGGAGAGAACTTTTTATCATGTTTTGTCTCAAAAATAATCTCTAAATATTGTTGATTTTGATGCTCACAAATACCCTTGTTTGTTATATTGATGGTAATAATTAATATGAGTTTCAGGAAACTAATATTCATTACAATATTAATTCTCAATTATATTCATGTTTTTAATCCACAAGGAATAGTAATCTTGCATTCATAAATCATTTTAGTGTTTATAGAAACATGGCTCAAAGTCTATGTTGGTATGTGTAATGTAAAGAATTTTCCCTATATTCAAAAGTGCATGTATGGTTTATCATCCCTCTACAAAACAGGTTATGTATGGATGAGAAACCCTACATTTACATATAGATCAAAAACTCTACATTAGGATAAACGTATGAAATATCAACTCAATGTTGAAGTCAATAATCGCTGTTTATACCATACAATTAGATAAGGAATGCGTGGTTAATCAAACCTATGTTTTGAATTAACCATATGCTGGAAGGATGAATGTATGGTTTCTCATCCCAATGTTACTTATGATCCCAAAGTTCTGAGATTAATAAAGTATGGTTCAGGAACCATACATTGTATGCTATACAAAGAAACCTACACTAAGAAAGAGAAACCTATGCCACACAAAGGATCCCTAGGCTACATAATAAAACCCTACATTTTTTTATTCAAAAAAAAAATTAAATCCACTATTTCATCCATGGTTTCTACCACGGTCTTGACAAAAATAAAGATCGATTAAAATATGTTCTATGACTAATTCAAAGTCTTGTTTTGATCGATTCAAAGAGCTATATTCAATAGAAAAAATCATTCCTATTCTTAAGGAATGTTATGACTCCCCTGGTCAATTTTATTTTAAATATCTCGGATCTATCATGATATTATCTTAGATCTACTTAAATAAAAGAGAGTTATTTATATGAATTGAGTATTCTCAAAAAAAGGATTTAACGCGACTAAATTAAAAAGTAATTATTCATACTTATGTATATCCTTTATATATATATATTCTACAAAGAATGATTAACTCTATTATTTTCTGAAAATGATACACATTGGAGATATAATTTTGTAACTTGTACTTCTATTTGTTGATATTCAATTTGTAGATAAGTTTCAACAAAGATATCTCCAGATTTATTCTTTCTTGAAGAAATTGATTTATAAATAAGAAGATCCATATACTGTCAGTTTCTACTACTAAAACTGTGATGTTTCACCCCAAAACATCAACCAATTAGACTTAATTGATTTAGTGGAGTTTCAACTACTCATACTCAGTTATAGAGGAGTGTCATCTTCTTGTACTAAGATATAGAAAACTGGTTACCTATGAGAAAGCCATAAGGCGATTTTTATCCTTATTTTGAAGGGTCCAACTTCCTACACTCAGTTGTGGATTTGAAGGTCTTGTTATAAGAGGAAATTTCTAGTGAAATTCACCAATCACGTAGAGAGAATGTTGGTTGAGTGGACTAGGGGATCTTTCTGCCCCGAACCACAATAATTGTTTTTGTTCTTTCTTTTATTTTTTAACTACATAAACTTTCTAAAATAATAAGATAATTCCAATATCTACATCAATAATAAATGGTATTTTAAGATTAAAATTTTCAACATAGTTGAAAATACACAATTCACCCTCCCCCTTGTATCTTTTTATTATTATAATCTAATAGTATTCATACAATTTAACATCATGTGGTAAGGGAAAAAATGACAAAATGTTTATCATTATGAGACTACGATGTTAGAGAGAGAGATGCATCCTAGAGGAGAAGTGAGTGTTGTGAAAAATAACCTGATGTGAATGAGGGGAAATGAGGCCCACATCGCACCACACACTTCTAAAGGGTAACCCAGACCAAATGGTGAAAAGGGTGAATTTTTGGTTTTATAGCCGGGCCCTGGAAAAAAATGCCAGGTCATTGATACCTATCCCATAAGGAAGAGAATAAATCCACAATTAGTTCTAGATATCCATGAATTTTAATTTCATGTAGTGAATATGAATATTGGAGGGTTTCTTTAAAAGGAACATGCATAGTGCAACTACCATAACCTGATGTGAATGAGGACCAAATAGATCTACATCACACTATACATTCCTAAATGATACTGAGGCCAAGGGGATGAAGGGGTGAGATTTTGGTTCTCTTGATGGGAGGAAAAATTCCCGAATGTCTCAATGTATCCCATAATAATAGGAATCAATCCATACATGGTTCTAGAAAATGGCATGGTGGATGGCCAGTTCCAAGGGGAAATGTTTTATTGGGTGGAGACATCATAGCACAATTCATTACATCATCATACAATTAGGACATAGAATACATAGTTTAATATCATACGATAAGGATGAGAACTATTATGAAGTTTATTTTTGTGAAATAAGAATTCTGTATGACTTAATTTAAGGTAGTAGATCACAGACTAAAGGATGAGGATTCTAATATAGAAATATGCAACGCATATCCATGACACAACCCAAAGTGAATGAGTCCATGGAATCACAATGCAACACAAAACATTCCTAAGAATAAATTACACATAGTTTAACATCGTGGGGGTGAGGGAAAAGGTTAGAAAAGGTTTTGGTGCATATTCCCAAAGAATAAGTGGCTGGGAATCACTATGTATCCCATAAGGGTGAGAATCAATCAATACATAGTTTTAGAAATCTGTGCAGTTTAACATCGTATGGTAAGGATAAAATGTGGGAAAACATCTCAACCCATAAAGATATGCAGACACATAAGGTATAACCCAACGTGAATGAGGAAAAGGAGGCTTCTTCCATATCACATGACCTTGAGGGAGGTAACTCAAATCCAAGGCACATCTTCAAGAAACAAACCGCACACAGTTTAAAGTTATACGTCTTGGACTAGAAATTCCATACAGTTTAACGTCATGCGGTAAGGATTTGTGGAATAGTTTAATTTCATGTAGGATGGATTAGTTTAGTCTCATGTAGGAAAAGGGTTACTTTCCTTTTATGTTCATGTAGAAAGGACCATCAATTTTATGCAGTTTAACGTCTTTCATGAATATAAATATATTAGTTTACTATCATAGATCTCAGACACAAGGAACATTGTGTAGTTTATCATCATGAATGACATTTCAATAGTATAACTTCATGCAAGAAAAAGTATGTTCACTTTAATATCATGCGACGAGGATGTGTTTTGTGTATTTTAACATAATATGGTAAGGATGATGTGGTAGTTTAGTGTTATTATGGATGAGAGGTGGAAGTTTAATGTTGTTCCAGATGAGGTAGAAATTTAACAATACACGGGATGAAATAGATATTATTTTAAGGTTGTAGAGATGGGATGGTGGGAGTACGCATGCGAAGTACTACTTGAGAAACTTGTCATTGGTTTAAGTATTGATTCTCTCACCATTCATAATGACCAAGGAAAATGAAACAATTGGATAGAACTTTTGGATGATATAAGTTCCTTCACATTTGGGCTCTAACTTCAATGGTTTCTTTTCAGGTATCATTGGAATCCTTAGAGCCAATACCGTGTCACCTTGAAAGAAGAAGTAGAGAAGAACTCTATTGTTAAAAGATCAAGATATCTTGTTATCGTGCCTCTCTAGATTATATAAGGGCCAAAGCCTATTCTAATTAAGAGATTCTAGTTTATCTAGATGGAGTTCTTCTACCCTGTCTTAACTCTACTGATTATAGACAGCTACGGAGAGCAATGAGAACTGAATCTCAACGTGGAGGACTACCTATGATCCATATACTATGGAATATAGAGTCACCTGGTGGAATTATAAGTCATTATTTGATAATCCCAGAGAGCGTTGGGGAGCTTGTCCATCCAACTTATCTTGTCCTAACCAACCATATTCTGCAAAATTTTAGAGAGGGAATTATTGAATGCCTCAATATACTCATTTTCTTATGCACGGTAGTGAGAAGTGTGATTAGACTGGAGACCATATTTGGCAAAGAATTTTTTCAACTCAGCTGCCCAGATGTTGGTGTCATTGTCTGTGAGAACTATAACAACAAAAACTTTTATCAGTGGAATTACTCCCTTATTATAGTAATTTAATATAATATAAATCACATAAAATCAATTATAGACCATAAAAAAGACTTTATAAACAAATAATTAATTCATTAATAAGTATTTCAAGATGTTAAGGATCTAATACCAATGAAATAGTAACATTAGCATTGAAATAATAATATGAACCTTATAAATAAGAAACATGTCAAATTAATAGTTACCTCATCCATTAAAGAATATATAAAATTTAGTAATCTTATAAATTATAGAATGGTATAATTAGATCATAGTCTAAGTAAATAAATGTTTTAAAAATTTTTAACTAGGTGTTGGAATTTTCATAATTCATAAATATTTAATTACAATTTTATGATTAATTTTATAATTTAAAAGAAATTTTATTTTTATAAAAGGTATTCATAATTTTAAAATTTAATGCCTTATGATTTTATGATAATTTTATGATACCTGAAGTAAATTTTCAATGTTTTATAAAATCACATATAATTTTAAAAATTGTATTTTCCATGTAAATGATGATTTAAATTAAGAAAATACATTAATAATATTTAGAAAATTGTTTTCACAAAATGGAGATCATTTTTTAAATTTTCATGTTTTCAAATAATTAGGGTAATGTTTTGCAATTTTTCTAAAATACTTGAATTTTTTATGAATAGTAAAATACTATAATTTTCGATAAATGCTAAATACATGAATGTCTGAGTTACAGTTGATCTAAGGATGATGTAAAAACCATTATATTAAAACATAATTAATTATATTTATATATTTAGAGGTAATTATTAAAATATTCATATTCTTGAGCCAAAATAATATACTAATGAATATAATAATGAAAAAACTCTCCTCTCCTCCACTACAAATACCACCCCTCACATCCTCATCACCACACACCTTTCAAGCTTTGAGCCTTGTCCAAATTCTGCAAACACATCTCCCCAATTTCCTATCCCATTTATATTATCTCATGGTGTCATCAAAAGAGAAAAAAATTTCCTCTAAACAGGTTCTCTAGGAGGAGATATTTAAGAGGTAAAATCCTCTTCCTTTTTCTTTTAATTTATTTTCAATTTGATTTCTTTTATTCTCTTATACTCACATTATCTTATCCAAAGGAATGATAACTCCAGTATGTTTGATATACTAGAATAATATCATGTTGATGGATTATCCATCGTCAAACTCCATTCTCTCTCTCTCTCTCCCTCTTATTCTAAAAATGTAATCGCGGCCTGGGATGTGTCAATTTACCGACATCGTGGGTGATGAATATTCATTTTACTTTAATGCCTTCAAGGATGTTAATAAAACCATTAACTGGTTTAAAAAGTTTCTAAATTTTATGTTATAACCCTTTTTATATTCTAGAGGTAATATTTATCAATAATACTAAATGATAAATCAAAACAAATTCATTGTTATTGAAAAACCTAGAAAATTAACCTAAAACGACCATCATTTACTTTTATCTAATGATTCATCTCCATACTATATAAAATATTTATTAATAAGATCATTTAAAATTATATAAGATCATTAATAACATATAATAAAAAATCTTGATCTTTATCCACATTTTACACAAACTTCCATTCATGTTTACAAGTGAACAGATCATGAAAATCAGGAAAACAAATACTCCCAAATGATGAAATTAAACTCTATAACATATCTAGAAGACCATAAATGAACATAATGAATCCCAAATGAATATAATTCATCTATTAATGGTTCTGAAATTTTTAATTAATGAATATAATGGGATTATATATATGATATTAAAGTGAATAAACCATTCAAACACAAGGTAAGGGGAAGTCTTGAACCCAACTCTCTTTCATTGAGTTTTTCCTCTTCCTCCCCATTTTTAGTATGGATATTCCATAAATATAATTTATTAACAATTATCTTACCTTTTATGGGATATAAATATTTTCTACTTTAGTTTATGACAAAAAAAATGTTTTTTAAAAGAACCCTTCTTTAAAAAAACACACCTTTTAATTTTTGAGATTGTTTCATCTTCACTGAAGTTTGATGATTCTTATATCAAGTATGTTATTCCCTATTTCATTTGAGAACACAACATTTACGAATGTATTATTTATTAAATTAAACCCATTCTTTTACATGGGTTATTTTATTTCCAATATTGATATATGTTATATGTTGAATTCAAGATAATTTAAATGTTATGATGTGATAGGTTCACCTGGAATTATATAATGCAATGTAAATGTTATAATGTGATAGGTGTTCCTATAATTATGTAGTGCTCTAATGAATTGGGTAATTTTATTTATATCATGAGAAAAGTGAAATATACATGAACATGATTCTATCTTTGTTCATAACTATGTTTGGTAGTTTACCACTAAGACATGATTTTTCATTTTTATGTATTGCGACATTCTATAACATTATCTAATGCTTCCTCTAATTATTATGATGATTATGGTATGATTATGCTCACTCCATGTTGTTTGTTTCATGTTCTTATCTATCCTCTTAATAGGATTTTATATCAACCCTTTTTGATTTATGTCCTTAGGTGACTACTTTTACTAAAGAGAACTCACAGACCAATAAAATCTAGAGAAGAAGGAATTAAATAAATGATTATGTTTTATTTTCTAAATGTTATGTATAGTGCTAATTTTCTAAAGTCTCTAAACCTTTAGATCCTAGTCATGTAATTATTTTATTTTGATTACCATTAAAATTATTTTAAAGTAATGTAAGAAAAAGAAGGGTTGCTATAGTTGGTATCAGAGCTAGGTTTAGTTAATTTTGGGATTAGGATTAGGGAATCTTCGTGAAACCATATAGTATGAGACTAATTATAAGTAAGCACTGAATAATATTTGTTTTTAAAGATTCTTAATGTAGGGATTCTATAATAAGTTCATTTAGAGATAATTTTACAATGGGATAAATTATTGATGACTTGTAGACATATGTTTTTTTCTGACCTTTTATATTTTCGAAAATAGTGGGAACCAGGAGAAACCAGGCCAACAACCCATGGGAGGTACAATGCAGTGATTTTTAGAATAACATCCCCAATTCTTTGGGAGGCGGAGTTCAAAATTTCATCGAAATACTTACCCAGCTATCTCAAGTTATGAACAATTACATGAATAATGCGTAATTACCACCTTTATTTAAGAGGGAGAAACTGGATATCTAGTGTTTTATGTGGCAATGACAACTGACGTTTAGTTGATCTTTCAATCCACTAGTTGCAGAATAGTGGTTAAACTCAAAGGAGAAGTTCTTTTTTTTTCTTCCCTATTCTGTTATGGAGAAAATGAATCTATATTTTTATCATCTACATAAATAGTAAAATCGATGGTGGGATTTGGTTAAGAACACCAAGACAAAGGATGAATTTAATACATGGAGTGGTAAGAATTTAAGATAATTTTTCTTAATAAGTATTTCCCATGAACACTTCCTAAAAATATGGGGGAGAATTAATAGGGCCAAATCAAAAGAACGGAGAATCTTTGATGGCCTATAAGGAAAATATCACATGGCTTGGAAGGTATTATTTGGATTTTTTATCAATAATGATATCAATATTGATATATTCTTTAGTGGTTTATACCCACACCTTCTAAAGGCTCAGGAAATTATCAACATTGGGAGTTAAAAATAAGTTGTTTTATGTTCTCTCAAAGTAGAGATGTATTTTGGATAATTGTTTTTGGATATGTTTATATGAAATGAAAGATGGAATTTCAAGATGGATGATCTCATGAGAAAGATGGAAATAAAACTCAACCACCCACATGTCAAAAATACGGGAATAAACATCATGTGAACTGACTTAAAGGGATGGGGAAATGCTTCAAGTATGGGATAGAAGTAAACCAAGCTCATGAATGTTAAAAAGAAACTAGGAAGAAGGACAACGTGGTGGAGGAAAGGAGAGCATCACCCCTGGTACAATGCTTCAACTATAGGGATAAAGGTCACTATACAATCCAATGCACTAAACCTAGAGTCCTCAAGGGTAATCAACATCGAAATCAACCAAAGAGAAAGGATAAAGGAAAACATTCTGTCATCACTACTATGAAAGTGGATTAAGGAAAAAAATTTACAAGGTAGACTTTCTATTCACCCATGAAAGGAAAAATTCTTATTTTATTCTGGATCTAAACATTCCATTAAATATTGAATGTTTTGTTGAACTATTGAATAAAATCCTTGAAACCTTGAAGTATATATATCCATAAGAACACTTAGTGGTGTAATCATCACAACCCAATGTTGGAATCTTCTCCTATTGGCGTATATGGGAATAGTTTTCCTAATAATCTCTTTATACATCCCTTGGAAGAATTTTACACTATATTGGGGATGGATTGGCTCTAGTTATATAGATCACATATCAGCATTCATCAAAACAGAAATATATTTTCATATTCTAAACCATCCCATTCTCCTATAAAAATTCATGTAAGATCATAAATATCATTTGGAAAATCCTTTAATGGGGTGGTTGTTAATTCCCTATGAAGAATAACACATCGTTCAAATAGATAAGTCAAAGTATGTTATCAGGATAGGGGAAATTCCCATCGTTAGGGAAGACATTGATGTATTTCCTGAAGAGTTACCATAACTCCCCCTAGATCGTGAGATAGGGTTCTCAATATAACTCACTCCCGAATCTACTCCTATCTCAATGTGTCCCTCTAGGATGGATCCTATCAAATGGTAGAGTTAGATAAGTAGTTTCAAGAGAATTTGGACAAAGGGTTCATATTCCCTAGTTCATCACCTTGGGGGATGCCAGTACTCTTTATCAAGAATAAGGATGAATTAATGTGGTTGTGTATCAATTATCAAGAACTAAACAATATCAATATAAATAAAATGTATCCTCTAACAAGTATTGAATTCTTAATTGATCAGCTACAAGGAGCTCAGAACATCTCAAAGGTGGATCTTCATTTTGGATATCCTCCACTAAAGGTGAAGAAGGAATATATTTAGAATACTAGCTTCTATACAAGGTATGGGCACTATGATTTTTTCTAACTTCTTTTTTACTTACTGATTCCACTGAAATATTCATGGATGTAATGAATTGTGTCTTTAGACATTACTCTAACACATATTTGGATGTTTTTATTGATTAAATTTTCATATAATCAAAGAGAATATAGTAACATGAATAACATATAAGTATTGTGTTTTTGACAAAAAAGAAGGGGAAGTTATAATCTATGTTAAAAAGTGTTACTTTTGGATGTAGCAAGTAACATTCTTGGGAAATGTGATTTCAAGTTAGGGATTTTTGTGGACCCTTCAAAAATAAAGGAAATTAAGGAATGGCCTAAACCCTCTATAATCAAAGAAATCTATAGTTTTCTTGTCTTAACAAGGTAATAATGACATTTTGTGAGAAAATTCTCATGATATTAAAGTCTGATATCTAATTTAACATGGAAAGGGGTAAAGTAAGTTTTAATGGAAGAATTTGAGGAAAGCATTAAGGATCTAAATAAGAGGTTGATCACGGTACATATAATCACATTACCAAAAAGTGGAGAATTCTTTTTGATAGATAATGCTACTTCAAAGAAAGGATTGGGTTATGTTATCATCAAAAATGATAATATGATAGCCTATGCCTCATGATAGATGAATAACCATGAGTAGAACAACCCGACACATGCTATAGAGATAACATCTGTGATTTTTTCATTGATAATCTGGTGGCACTAACTCTGTGGTGAGAAGTGTGACCTATATAATGATCGAAAGATCCTAATTTATATATTCACACAAAATGACCTCAACATGCATCAAATGAGATGGTTAAAGATAATCAAAGACTACAATTTCCCTATTCACTATCATCTTGGCATGGTGAATAAGGTAGACAATTCTCTTAGCAGAAAAGAATATACTACTATATCTATGTTATGGATTGAGAAAGAACCTATCTACATGGATATGAAAAGGATAGATTTTGAAATCATAATGGAAGGGAATACATTCTACCTTTCCCAAATGATTACTCCACCGTTTATTTAAGAGATGATTAAAGAGGCACAAAGGGATGATCTAAAGTTACAAAAGAAGAAAATGTAGTAAATCTAGGGAAGACTCAAGAGTTTGATATCAATGATGATGGTGTCATTCAATTTTTAATAAGGCTTTATGTGCCTACATCACTTGGGATAAAAATGGATTTATTGGAAAATACACATAGCTAAACATTCTCTATGCATGCAAGGAGTACCAAGATGTATCGTGATCTCCGAGAACTCTTACTGTGGGACAACATGAAGAAAGTGATTTCTATGTATATATAAAGGTTCTTGATTAGTCAGCAAGTTAAAGCTAGGTGAAAGAAGTACAAAGGGATGATGCAACCATTTCCTATACCCATGTAGAAATGGGAGACTGTTACTATGGACTTTGTCACGGGTCTCCCAAAGACATCCAAAAGAAATAATGTGATATGGGTTGTAGTGGACCAACTCACCAATACATCCCACTTTATCACAATTAGGGAAGATATCTCACTTGAAAACATGTAAAGATACATGTAGAGGAAGTGGTGAGGCTACATGGGGTTCCTCTCTCGATTGTCTCTGATCATGTTCCAAGGTTTACATATAAATTCTATAGGAGTCATAAACATGATTTGAGTACTGAATTGAATTTCAACATGACCTATCACCCCCAAATTGATGGCCAATTTGAAAGGAAAATTAAGACACTCGAAGAAATGCTAAGATCCTAATCTATAGAATTAAAAGGTTGATGGGATCAACATCTCCCATTGGTTGAGTTATTATACAACAATAGATTACACTCAAGTATTCATATGGATCTATATGGATCTCTATATGGAAAACAATGTTGAACTCCAACTTATTGGGATGAAGTTGGAGAAAGAAGACACTTGGATCTGATCTTGTGAATGAGATGATAGAGAAGGCCCAAGCTATCCAACAACGTATCAAAGCTTATATGAGTTAGAAAAATAGCTATGATGAAAACCATCGAAGGGACTTGGAGTTCTACATTGTAGATAAAGTATTCCTTCAAATATCACTATGGAAGAGTTTCACGTGGTTTTCAAATAAATGGAAGATAATCCTGAGGTACAATATCCCCTTTGAGATCCTTGATCTCATGGTAGTCGTGGACTATAGGCTTGAACTTCCACCAAATATGGCTAAAGTTCAAGACGTGTTCCACATATCACTCTACAAGAAGTACATACCAGATCCCTCACATGTACTAAACTCATATGTGGTATAGCTGGAAGATGATCTCTTTTATGAGGAGTAACCAGTAACGATTCTAGAATAGAGAGATAAGTTTCTACACAACAAGAAAACCAACATTGTCATATTGTTGTGGAGGAACTATAAGTATGAATAAAAAACTTGGGACCAAAGGAGGTGATGAAGTAGAAGTACCGTAGCCTATTTATGTAAAATGAAATTTCGACAGAGAGATTTCAAAAGGGGGAAAGAATGTAAGGACTCAAACTTTTATCAATGGAATTTATACCTTATTAAATTAATTTCATATAGTATAAACCACATAAAATTTATTATAGAGAACAATAAATACTTTATATGAAAATAATTAATGAAATAAAAAGTATTTCTAGAAGTTAAGGATCTAATATTGATGAAATAGTAACTTTACCTTTGGAAAAGTAATAAGAGCCTTAGGAATAGTATACCAACAAATGGATATTAACCTCACCCATTTAGGTATAAATAAAATTTAGGTATCTTATAAATTAAATATTTGTAAAAATATATCATAGTCTATGTAAATATATGTTTTAAAAATTATAAATTTGGTGTTTTTATTTTTTGTAAGTCATAAATATTTAATTAAACTTTTATGAATAATTTAATTATTTAAATGAGATTTTTGTCCATAAAATTTATTCATAAATTAATATTTTTATGTCAAATGATTTTAAGATAATTTTATGAGACTTTAAGTAATTTTTTCAAGGTGTTATAAAATCATTTTTAATTTTAAAATTTGTATTTATAATGTAAATAATGATTTTAACTAAAAATATTACTCATATTTAGAAAATTATTTTCATAAAATGGAGTTAATTTTTGAATTCTACACACTGAAAAAATTTTAGGGTGATTTTTTGGGATTGGTCTGAAATAATTGATTTTTGATGAATAGTAAAATATGATAATTTTTTATAAATGATAAATACTTGAGTTTTTTAGTTATTTTTTATGTAAGGATGATGTAATCACCATGACATAGAACTATACTTAATTATTTTAATATATTTAGAGATACTTCTTAAAACATTCATATTCTTGTGCCAAAATAATAAACTAATGAATATATTAATGACAAAAGACGTCTCTCCTCCACTATAAATACCACCCCTCACACCCTCTTCGACTCACAACACTAAAGTCTTGATAATTTTCCAAATTCTACTGAAACCTCTCCCCAAGAACATATCCCACGTCCAAGATATCTTGGTCTCATAAAAAGACCAAAAATATTTCCCCAAGGATGTTCTCATGGAGGATAGATTTAAGAGGAAGAACCCTCTTCCTTTTTCTTATAATTTATTTTCTATTTCATTTATTTGATTATTTTATCCATACCTTATGTTATCCAAAATAAATGATAACTCTATTATTTTTGATATAATACAATAAAATCATGTTAGTGGAGGATCCATCATCAAAATCTGTTCTCTCCCTTTTTTATTCTAAAAATAAAATCGTCACCCATGTTATTTCAATTTACCGACATCATGGGTGACACAGTTTCATTTTCCATTAACACCTTAAATGATGCTAATAAAACCATTGAATGATTGATAAATTATTATATGTTTTATTTTATAACCCTTTTTATGTTTTTGAATTAAATTTTATAAATAATTCTAAATGAGAAAACAAAATGAATTTGTTGTGATAAAAAAACCATCAAAATTAACCTAAAACAATCATCATTAAATTCTATATAATGATTCATCATCATACCATATAAAAATTTATTTATAAGAACATTTAATATATTCCAATATCATTGATAAAATTTAATAATAGTTTGGGATATTTATCCACATTCTATAAAAACATCCATTCATGTATACAAGTGAACCGATCATGAAAACCATGAAAACAAATGCTTCTGAACGTTGAAATTAAACTATATAACTCATAATGAATCCAATAAATGAACTTAATAAACCCATAATGAATAAAATTAATTTATAAAAGGTTATTTAATTGATAATTAATGAATATAATGTGATTATATATGATGTTAAAGTAAATAAAGCATTCGTACACAAGGTAAGGGGAAATCTTGAACCTAACTCTCTTTCTTTGGGTTTTCCATATTCCACCCCATTTTTAGTATGGTTATTTATTAAATATCATTTATTTATCATTATATTACCTTCTATAGGATATAAAGTTCATTAGTTGAGTTTATGAAAAACACAATGTTTTTCAAAAGAACTATTCTTTCATAAAAAACCTTTTACTTCTAGTTATTGTTTCTTCTTCACTCAAGGTTGATGGTTCTTATATCAAGTATGATATTCCCTATTTAATTTGTGAAACCAAATTTTATGTATTTATTTTTTATGAATTAAAAACCATTCCTTTTTATGGGTTATTTTATATCCAATTTTGATATATGTTCTATGTGGGATTAATGATAATGTAAATGTTATGATTTGATGGGTGAACCCAGAATTGTAAAGCGCAGTGTAAATTTTATTATGTGAAGGTTGTTCCTGTAATTATATAACACTCCGATGAACTAGGTAATTTGATTCATCTCCTGAGAAAAGTGAAATATGCATGAACATGATGCTAACATTGTTCATAACTATATGTTATAGTTTAGTACTAAGACGTGATGTTTCATTTTTATGAATTTCTAAATTACATACCTTTATCTATTGATTCCTCTCAATAATATGATAAATATGTTATGATTATGCTCTCACCATGTTTTATTGTTTAATTTAATTATTTATCCCTTGATTGGGATTTTATCTCACCCCTTTTTTATGTATATCCTCTGGTGATTACTTTTACTAAGGAGAATCTATGAGAAAATAAGATGTTAGAGAAGAACAAATCAAATAAATGATTTTTTTTAATTTTATAAAATTTATTTATGGTATTTATTTCCCCAAGACGTTAAAGCTTTGGATCCTGCTCATGTAATGATTTTATTTTGTTTATCATTAAAATGATGTAATAGTAATGTAAGAAAAAGTTGGTTCACTATAAGAATAGCTTGGGGAATCTAAATTGAAGGATGATATTAGAGATCAAAAATTCAATAATAGACTTGGACTTAACTTCCTAGAGAGGAATAAATTATTCCCACTTTGAAAATAAATCTATTACAGTCAGAATAAACTTGTTTTGGAAATATGTTGCTAGTGGGTATGGTCCCATGATATCAGGTCCCCAGACCACAAAGGGCCAAGAGTACTTGGTTATATGGAGTGGTTCTGAAGGTAGGTACACTAATTTGGAATGGATCTAATAGACATGTCACCTCTTTGAGAACTTGATACATTCATGTACCATGGTGGGACAAAATTATCCTAACCTAAAAACCTGATGGTAGAGATTCATCCTTTCTTGATGGGAACTACAAGATCCAACATGGAATTCTTGCATAGCCTAGGAAATATCATCTCATTAAATATATTGGTGGATAATTCCATCAAAACCACGTTTTTAAAGAGTCTTATCCAAATTGGGACTGCTTTGGAGGGTCAATTGAACAACACATCGAGGGATTCACTCACGTTCGGTTCTGTTGGATGGGAGACTGCTATGCTGGAGATACTTGAAGAAATGAGTCATACAATTGGAGGTTTCTTCAGCTACATGGGACCCATACAAAATGATTTTAAATCATATATGGTAGGTTGGTTTACCTTTGGGTTATCATCACCATCATAACCGATAGGGGTGATGACTCCTCAATGCGCCATATGGATGAAAAAATCTTTCTAATCATGCTTTGTGGGATAAGGGGATAAGACTGGCTAAAGAATCAGCTCAACCATTCTATGATTGGGGAACATGAGTCACCTCCGGCTGAGAAGGGAAATTTTCCATCATATGGAGAGAAATATTTACCAGTGGCATGATCTTGGGATTCATGATGATATAGTCACTATTAATATTTTATATGAATATCTCAGATTCCCCCTTGACACAAAGGTGAGTAACATCAATCTTAAGAGAAAACTTAATACTATTTATGAGAGCATGATATTATTACACATTGTTGTTGTAAACTTATGATAGCAAGAATGAATAGAGAAAAATAGATTGTGTAGGCATGATGAAGACAATATCCAATCCTACTCTGTTTATTCAAGTATCATTGATCCTTCATTCAGTAGGACTCTAGGATTCACTATTGAAGTGATTATGAAAACATTGAATATCTTGATCCACTAATAAAATGGGATCTTCTATAAATTCAAGATCTATAAACTGCTCTATAGGGTCCAAATGAGTAGCCATAAAATCTGCAAATGCTTGTCCCTTCATGGAATTCTATGGAATGAATCTAATGACATATTACTAAAGAATCACTTCAAAACATGCTATCTGACCTATCAAAAAGGGGAGGTTCAGAATATACTTCATTGAATCCACTTAGGAAACCAGTTGTATCTCATGATTCTACAGGTAGTGTCAAAACTTCTACACTATGAAAACCAACGTGAGACATCTCTTCTCAATAAGAGATTATCTGGTCTCTATGTCATTCAAAATGAAACTGAGATAGTAAAAACTATTATCTATCCCTTTATTTTTCTTCTAGGTGAGAAGGTAGGTAAGGGATCATTCCAAGGTAGTCACATAAAGGAATAGTGGCTTCCTGGATACAAGTGGAATTAGGACCATAGGTTGCATCAGATACTGCATGATCTCCTCAAAAATGGTCTGGCACTCTTCATCCTATTGGTAGATGGAACCCTTATTCACGAGTCTAGAAAATAGATTACACTTTCCAGCTAAATTCATGATGAATCAGCATATATAGGCCAAGTGTCCATGAAATCCTCAAAGCTCTAAAAGGATTCTTATAGGGGAATCTGAATGATAGCCTTTATCTTATTTAAGTTGATTTTGATGTCTCTGTATCTAAAAAAGAAACCAATGAACATTATAGTGGTAACCATAAACTCATATATCAAGGGGTTTATATTTAGATGGTGGGAACAAAGGAATCTGAACACTTTCATGAGATCACTAATATGGACCTAAAACTGGCAGGATTTTACCACCAATGCATTCACATAGCATTCCACTAGTGTCACGAGGATCAGTTTGAATATGCGGTGCATGGAACACTGATAGGTAGCTCCCACGCTCTTCAAAACGATAGGAATTATTTGATAATATAATATACCCTATGGTTCTCTAAATGTGGAATATTTTTCATCTTCAGGAGTCAACCAGATTTTATTATACCCAGAATACCCATCCATTAATGAGAGAGACTGGAATCTAATGGTGGAAAAATTAGAAGATCCATCACCAAAATGGGAAAATTGTCCTTTGGGAAGCGACAATTGAAAAATTAAAATTCAATTCATAATCTGATCTATCTATTCTTATTCCTGACGAATGATGTTGGGAAACCATCCGAGGTACTAAAGATCTTTCGTAAAGTTGGACTTGGTGATCTTATCAACTTCAGCCTCAACCATAGCACTGTGAGATAGGTGTATCTTCCTGGGAGGCTTATTGAACCCATAGAGACTCACCGGGAGGCCAAGATGATGAAAAAAGACCCCAAGGGTAACACTATGGATTCTTGTCAGAACTCCATGAAAACAAGTCACAATGTTTCTTTGGGAAGTCCACATATTGTTGTTGTTCCTTTGCAAGCATTACTACACTGGTTAGCATCAACCTCAGATTTGTCTCAGGGCCAAGATTTACATGTACCAACTAATAAAAGGTGGTGGAGATTCCCACTTTGTATGTGGGAGGATAATCTTCCAAATCATATTCATCATCAGAGGCGAGACGATCATCAGGAGGAGAAACTTATTCTGATTTATCTGACCTTGTAGGAATGTTGGTACCAGATTGAGTATTAGCATAATCTTCATTAAGAGACTCCCACAATTTTGAAACCATGGAGAAAAAGGATGTCAACCCAATTCCACTAGGCCATCAATCGAGGGGCCCACACTTAATGATGTCAAAGTAGTGGTGGTGGGTCGGTCTATGTTGACATAGCCTAGCCTGAAAAAACAATTTGGTATGGCATACTACTGTAGCCATGAGAAGAATATCCTAAAACCTCAAAGGGGTAAGAGGCCCTAGTATCACTATGTTTTATCCTGTATTAGAGTATGAGGTAATCATATGAAGTTCCTTGTAACTAGGAAAATCTATACCCCTCATCATATAGATGACAGATCAATGTACCATGTATGGAATTGTTGCCTCCAACCAATGAATTGGAAGGTTTAAAGCATCATCGAAGTCCATTAAGGGGTTGTCTACAGTAGCAGTGTGCTCAACCTCATTTTTCTGAACCCATTTTTCCTTAATCTTTTAATAATTGACATCTAAATTGTGGGATTCACAAGAGACGAAAGGAGACACATCACCATGGAGCATTCCCACTTGATATTTTAGGGATTACTTGATGTATAGGTGATATAAATAGGGAAATAATACAAGAATATGGAGTCAGGGTCTACCCATCAGTACATTGTATACAGTATCCTACGAGACCACTATAAATTTAGTGCTTGCAATAAGGCCACCTAATTGGGCTTTCAGGTGGATTTGGCCACAAGCTCTCTTATTGATCCTATCGTAACCCTTAATTTTTAGGTTATAGGGAATTATATATGCTTCAGTCAGTCCTAGCTTGCAGAGAATCCAAGTCGAGATGCTATTGATCCCAAAACCTATGTCAATGAGACCTCCGCGGACTTCTACACCATTGATATAGCCTATGAAGTAGAATGGGATAATGTGACCCTGTATGGGAGAACCTTCATCTTCCCCTAAGAATGAGATTATTTCTTGGCACTATACTCACCCGAATTCTTCATCATGGAAGGCCTCTACTACTTCTACCTTTGTCTCAAACTAGATGGGGATTTTCAAAGCCACTATGAGGGACTCACATATCTATTCTAATAGGTGGAGGGACTTGGGAATCGATAACTCTATAGTAATGATAAAAATATTCTTAATAACATCATATTTCTATTCTATGAGAATATTTATTATAGGATAAGGTTTCTCTTTTCTTGGAGGTATGATTTGAATTACTTTTCAAACCAACGAATTCTAACTGGTTTTGAGAATATCTCGCTGATCACTAGCTAAACCATGAAAAATCACTACCGTATGACTTTCAGATGACTAAGGTCAATCCAGAGGAGACACGTATGATTATAAAGTTTCTACGGTATATCTTCCTAGTCGAGTACCACGAACAACAATGGGAGTGAGTATAAATAAATGGGATGACATGATGATGCCTATTGGGTTCTGTGATAAGCCTATTGTCTAGTATCGATAGCATTCATGAATTGTCTTGAATCCCTGTCCTTGAAATTATGATGATTCACATAGCTATGGACACGTCAACGATAGCATCGATCGGGAAAATTTGTAGGACCTACCTGACACTCACCATCGTCGGGATCCATATCAGGGTCAGCCATATCGATAGTATTTAGGGATGAATACTCCTTATCATAATATGAAGAATATTTTAATATTGGTCAAATTCATTGGTAGATTACCATCTCTAGAGGCATGAAGTCTATGAGGGTGGGAGATGGCTTCGACACCGATGGGGGGATTTTCGTTCCCTTGGGAGTTAGTACCTTCTCTTCTGAGAAGTGGAAGATTGAGATATTGATGAGGAAGTGGAAGTTTGAGGAGGCCCAACAATATCAAAAGGCTTGGGTAAATTCAAAAAGGCATCTATGATACTAGGGGTGTGAGAAAATACCCTTCAATCAAGTCAATAGTCATACTTCTATATCTCGTAGTTAGAGACCTACTACCACTCATCTTCTATATCACTGTTAGGCTTTACAGAAATGTATGCTACCTATGTCGGGGAAGGGACCAATCTAATGATATTTTTATCAACCTGGAACTGGAACGAGTCCATGAATATATGGCACTACATGATGGTATTTCCAAGGAATCGGTGATATGGGATGTAGTTGGGGCAATCAATGAGACTAAACTCCTCGAGTCTCCTGTATTCTGGAAGCTTCAAAATCCCTTGATCAAAGACACTACAAAAATAATCAGTGACCCAAGCCTCATTAAATGAGTAGGTACGATTTATCTTATCTAGAAAGGGATATATAGGAGCCTGGGTATGATTAGGGGTTAAAGGCTGATGAGGGGACATTTCATGATTGTCTCGCCTAGGTGGTGATGGTACATTGAATGGCAGCACCTACCGATTCTACGCTAGTCAATGCTAATCATGATAGGCTGGCCCAGTGAATCACAGAGTAACTGGTGGCATTACTAGAGGAACATCCTGAGGAGCTAGTGGGGGAAGGACCTGAGCCAGATCTTGAGAAGGATTCCCACACAACTCGATTGGTTTGGGATATACATACAACTATCTCTTTCCATAGGCTCCAATATCTAACCTATTTGGATTCAAGAGATTATTGATATTGATGGTAGGTATCTGGACAAATAAGACAAGTGGCTACCCTAGTAGCGAAGGGACAAGATTGTATCGAGGACCATCATAGTCCAGATGCCACTCATCAAGGATCTCATTGATGATAATTTTCTGTTTGAAAAGTTTCTAGAACAAAGCTATTGTAGTGGGATCAACCTCTTGTTTCTACACTAAACTAGATGGGTCAGAGGGCTTAGAGGGTTTGGTTGGTCCTTTAAACTTTTTGGGGTCTTGACCAAAGGGAAATGACATGGAGGGCTTTGAAAGTCCAACAATATTCCATTACTGGTGGGTGACAACAGCTCGGGGGGTCCAACATATGTATTTTTACCCCAATGAGTAGGTTATCTCCATTATACCTTGCATCATGATCCCCTTCTGGGAATATCATGGGAGAAACCATGTTAACTAAAATAATTCCCAGATGAATACCCATGATGTCACCTTGTAGGTTTGGGTACTTTAAGATAGAACTAAAGTAAAGAGCTTCATAATACCGCATCCATAGATTTTAACATGTCAAGACTCCTCCCTAATAATTATACAGAGAATAGTGAAGCTATGAATGCATTTTTTCTTAAGGTTTTGGTGATTTCTTGGTGATGCAGGGGGCTGAGCCACAAAAATCACTACTAACTCAACGATGTGAAACTACTGGAAAATTCCATTGTTATGCTCTTACCTATTTTATAATCCAAGTGACAGTTGAGGAGGTGTAAAGTCACTTCCCAAAGGGTTTAAAATAATATAAAAACCTCATCCTGAGTGAGTGACTCTATAATGTCAAAGTTGGGAGTAGTGATCAGTCAAAAAATCTCAGAGAACTTATTTGTAGCTACAGTGTCCCATTGTAGACACCATGAAATGTGTTTCATGCACTTTTCCACAAAATATCTTCAACCAGGCTTGAAAAATTTGTGGTGTGACTCGGTATTGTTAAGGGGGTGAGTGGCGGAAGTGAAGGCACCAGCCTGAAGGGTCGGGACCACATCCAAACACTGATCTCTAAAAGGGGTGTGGGGGCACAACCCCCTCTGAATAGAGAAATTATTTTGGCTATGTCCCCAAAGAGGCTCCCAAGATACCTACACGCAAACACCTATGTACCACTATGTTGGAGTTGGATGAAGTAATTATTTTGGATAAGTCCTCAAAGTGTTCCCCTGGTCTAGCCAAAACACCATCGGCATGCAAGGTACTTTCCTGCCTAATCTCCTTTCTCTCTGGTTATTTTTTTTCTTATAAATAGACCCTTGGGGACTTCATGTGTATGGACAAATTTTTCTGAAGCCTAATTATTTCTTTGGTCTCCCTAGTGCTTCGGCCAAGTATTCTGAAACTTTCAAGGTAGTTTTTTAACACTTGGAGTAGAGGAATTAAAGGAGGATCATAGGACTTAATTCCATTTAGTGTTTGAAATCCATAACAATTGCATGCCTAATGTTCCCAACCTCCCTTAATGAAAAACACTTGCATTCCACCTATTCCTCTTAGAGGAACTTGAGCACCCCACTTCAGAGAATCCCTGTGAATACTCTTGAAGTCTTGAGTTAAGTCTCCCCAAAGTATTAACATTCAGGTTTTCTGTTACTTAATTGATTATCATGTCTCCCAAGCCTACTTGTGTTTTCATACCTGCACACCATATACTTACTTGGGCACCCTTCATTAATTCGACTTATCCCTTCATTCGATTCAATACATTCATCAAGACATATTCAAATCCATTCATTGTAAGTATTCTTCTTCATTGGCTCCCTTTTCTGAAAGGGGTTATGTTGAAGCCTCCACCAAAACCTCATGACTTATCAAACCATTGGGAAGGGCACATCAGTCTGTCTCCTATTTGGGTTTGTATATTTGTAGTCAGAGGTTTCCCAAATTTTTTTTTCAATGGGGCTAGGATTCATGGAGTGTTTGTGGGTTTGTATCTCCGTAGTCACATGGACCTTTCTCTGAGGAATAGTGTTGGGGAGTTCCCAGTTTTGAGGATTAGGGTTTGGTTCATGACCTCCCCTTCTCATCTCTAAAACCATGAACCTTGGGTCTCAGGTAGGGAAGGTACAGTTCACACCTACATTTTCTTTTGAACAAATGAGAAGTCTACCTCCCCTACTCTGACAATTTTTTGGGAAACCATCCTGGTTTAAGCCCCTAACCTTTCAAGTAGAAGGTTTTATTTTTGATCCTCTCAACATACTTCACCTTTATTCCTTCCTTACATTCACTAGTAGAAAAACTATTTTTAACGTCGGTTTTTAACCGACGTCGAAGTCACCGACGTAAAAAATATGAATTTTTACGTCGGTTTTTGTAAACCGACGCGAAAAATGAATAACATTCGTTTTTTGGCGTCGGTTTTGTAAAAAACCGAAGCCAAAAAAAATAATTCATAAAATTTTTCACGTCGGTTTTCATAAAAACCGACGCGAAAAATTTAAAAAAATTAGTTTTGGCGTCGGTTATTTAAAAAAACTGACGCCATAAATGAAAAAAAAATATTTTTCGCGTCGGTTTTTATAAAAACCGACGCCAAAAATCAAAAAGAATTTTTCTAGGTTTTAGATCATTTCCTAAGCTTCGATTTGATAGGCTGTGGACCTAAAACGGAGTTACGGTTCAAAAGTTATCGCCATTAGAAGTTGAACCTATCAAAGTTTTGATTGATACAACTCATTTCATAGAAAACATGATAAACATAAATTAAAATCATATACACCAAATGTAATAAAATAATCATAATACATCAAACATATTTCAATGGTTTTAGGGGCTTCCATCGAAATGATTTGTTTTTTATTATCATATAACTTGTATTTAGAAATGAGAATGAATCATCATTATAAGAAAGCCAATCGAGTTGTTTAGAAATGAAGGATAATAATAACAAAGAAAACAAATGAATAGAATATGTACCATGTTCAAATTAATGATTGAAGTCGCATTGAAATCGTGATTGAATCGAAGATGTTGAAAATGATGAAAGAAGGAGAAACTGGATATATATATATAGTAAACGAAAATATTTTCAATTGCGTTGTATGAAAATGTAGGCAGGATTTTAAAAAGTTAAACGCGCGTTGTGAAAAAAATTGAAATTCTGATCCCGCGTTACTCTTTGGCGTCGGTTTTGATTGAAACCGACGCAAAATAGTATTTACATTGGTCTTTTGGCGTCGGTTTTTTAGAAAACCGATGCAAAAAATGTCAATAAATATCCTTTTTGGCGTCGGTTCATAAAAAAACCGACGCAAAAAATGAAAAAAAAAATTTGGCGTCGGTTTTTTTGAAAACTGACACCATAAAAGTTTTAAAAAAAAAATATTTGGCGTCAGTTTTTTAACAAACCAATGCTAAAAATTTATAAAAAACTACATTTCGCGTCGGTTTTTTTAAAAACCGACGCCAAAAACAAAAAATAATTTTTTTGGCGTCGGTTTTTAAAAAAACCGACGCGAAAAGTTAAATTATATTTTTGGCGTCGGTTTTTATGAAAACCGAAGCCAAAAAGAAAAAACAAAAATTACAGTGTTTTAGATAATTCTCTAATCTTTGATTTGACTGGTCGTGGAGCAAAAACGGAGTTACGGATTAAAAGTTATGGATGTCGGAAGTTGACCTTCTCTAAAAGAAATCTTAAAGAAGTTCAACTTTCAAAGGCCATAACTTTTAATCCGTAACTCCGTTTTTGCTCCACGACCAGTCAAACCAAAGATTAGAGAATTATCTAAAACAATATAATTCTTTTTTAAATTTTTTGGCGTCGGTTTTCATAAAAACCGATGCCAAAAATATATTTTAACTTTTCGCGTCGGTTTTTAAAAAAACCGACGCGAAAAGTAGTTTTTTTTTTAATTTTTAGCGTCGGTTTGTTAAAAAACCGACGCCAAAGAATTTTCTTTAAAACATTTATGGCGTTGATTTTCATAAAAACCGACGCCAAAATATATATTTTTTAGTTTTTTGCGTCAGTTTTTTTAGGAACCGACGCCAAAACAATTTTTTTCCCTTTTTGGCGTCGGTTTTTTTAAAAACCGACGCGAAAAAATCACCGTAAAAATTATTTACGTCGGTTTATAAGAAACCGACGTCAAACTGGCGACGTTAACAATCATTTTTCTACTAGTGATTGGACCCTTGTCTAATGTAAAGTGTATAAAGGGAAGGCTCATTTCCTCTCCCTCTTCCATGATCACCTAAAGCTATTCCACCATTGATGTCGTAGTCTCGTCCTCTTCCACCGGTGGATGAGGAAAATTGTGGGTGCCTTTGTTGAATCATTTACACCCTCATGTTTGTCACACTGAACATGACTCACGTGGGCCTAGAGATTTTTTATGACCACAAAATTGTTACAAACACATAATCTATCGAACTACGATGACTCTGATTCTCACAATAGTTAGGATACATAGGAAACCTTCATATGGACCCAAGCTCATTGGATATCTTCATTAGTGATCTAAACCAAATCAAGGATTCCTCCGAAGGAGTAATACCACAACCATTTCTCTTAAAGGATTTCACTCACCTATGAGACACATGAAACTACATGGGCTTTGATTCATATCCAAATGGGATATATAAAAATCCTATCTAAGGTTCAATCCAAACACTTCAAATCAACCATGTTCTTCTTGGGCCACCTAAAAAATAGGGTCTAGTCCAACTTGAAAACCTACATTTTTTCCATGTTCCTTGGGCTGCTTAGACATAAGCCCCACAACGAACTTTGACTAAGAACCTTTCGCTTATATGTCCTTACCACATGACATTAAACTGTATGGATAAGTCTTTATCACATGACCATAAAAGGTATGATGTGTCCCATTAAGCGACACCGAACTACAAGGGTTCTAATAACTTTTACTAGGATACGTAGGTATCCCATTTATGGGTACGATCCAAACATCAAAACAAACATTCGTCTCCCTGTGTGAAAATAAATTCCAGAGTGCCCCACTGAGTGGGTTAAAAACGAGTATTATCATAATGATGGTTAAAAGAATCTCTAAATAGTATATGATAGGATACCATTAATAGAGAACCTCGAATACATATGGATGCATCTATTAATGAATAAACTATAATACAAACAGATGATTATAAATTTCACACATGCTGATAATTGATTGAAAATTATAAGGGAACCCTACATTATACTTGGTGAATTAATAAGGAGTCATGAAAATATCTCAAATATATAAGAGAGACCCGAAGTAGGAAATAATTTCCCCCAAAAGGGTGTGATGAGTCCAACCTACCACCCTCTATAACAATGCATGTTATTAAGTATTGTAAGATCAAACTTAATGAACGTCTGCCTTTGGAAATCAGGTACCTTTGGATAAAGAACCATTCGATGTTTCTGGTTCCATAAATAAATCAAGTGGAAACTTCCTAGAAGTAGTCATTCGTAACCAGAGCACAGGTTCCAGGGGATAAGAAATAAAAATGGTGAACCTGACGTGAATCCTTAACCAAGATAATGGTGTTACCCATATGTCAGGCCCCTATAAATTAATAAAGGAAGGCCATACCAAGGAATAAATCATGCATCTATCCATCTAAATGATGTTTCCTTAATGGAGTTCATTGTTTTTTTATGTTTTCATAGATCTCCTTTCACTTCAAATGGATTCCTTCATGTTTTCACCCATGAATGCCCCAACCGCTACTCAAGATGGATCCTCATCCACTAGAAGGACGTCATCACCGACCCAACATCTTCAATATTAGGTCTCAAATGTATTGGTATGGGAATCCTATTAACATGGTACTATACCAACCCTTGTGGTTTATTGACAGGCTCTCTAAGTTAACAACAACCCTCGATTGTCCAGTTAGTGATGATTGGGGGTCAAGAAGCAGATAGTTCCAACCTCCGTCTTCAACTGTTTCAGGTCCTTATCCATAAAATGAAACAACCAGTCTCTCCCATGCTTAGGGAGGTGGATCAAGATGTCACTCATGGCCTCACTCAAATATGGAGGGGACCTTCTTGATGGCTCCCACCAACAATCACCATCAATAGAATCACGTGACAGTGAACCCCCAACATGATGAGGGTGTTGCCTTCGGTTGTTCGGCCCAAGCCCCTAAGACCCGGGTGTGCAAAAAGAACCGTCGGGGACAATGACCGACCAACATGGAGCATGTTATTACCTTTACCCCCTCTGTAGAAGTCCATCAACTGAACTTGATGGCAAACAACAAATGGACACATACACCCATCTGTCCCAAATCCACTGTCCAACATACTTGTCTTGAAGCAACCCACCAATACATCCAGTTAAATATGGTGGAGTACCGTGAAAATGCACATAAACCTATTTAAAAACTATAATCTAACCAATAGGATCATCTGACTACAATCAAGGAAGCCGAGCAATCAAATATAGTGGGAACTAGAAATCAGGAACATAAACCTACTTAAACTCACCAATTCTGCCAGCAGTCTTGTCTTTCATCATTAAAAGAAGTTTTTCAACCATTCATGGAAGAAAACAACCATCAGTCACATACACCTACCAAAATCCATCAAGCTTCCAATATTCTTGTTTGGAATCACCTGGAGACGTCAGTCAGAAATTTCCAAATAAAAACATGGGGCAGACTCAACTCTCTTCCCCCATACATGAGTACTGTCAGTACCCACTGACAAGAAAATAAGGATAGGAGGAGTCACATACATATACTACAGATACAGAATGGACGTATATTTCCATTCCATCCACTAAATTCACCAAAAACATTTTATCAATGGTGAAAGGGAAGACACAAATTCCTGCCCATATCCTGGAAGCATTCCAGAATATGATAACAACAACTTCAGCAGTACCAGGGGAAAAACCCAATAATTCTATCCCCACAACTAGGATGACTCATCGTCATGACATCCTAGAGCAGATACGTACCTCTATTCTAGTCTAGGAGGGTTATCGGCAATACTCTCCCATATCATATGGACAACCGGATCGGGAACATACACCCTTTCTAGTTGGGTATAATCAGCCCATTCTAATGACCACTCCAAAGTAAGCACATACACATGCCCATGATAACCATTTATCCTAGAATGTGTCCCCAACTATGTGTAAAAGAGAATATAATAAGAAACCTCACCAATCACTGTTGGGAAATCAAGACCCAATATGCGATCTAGCTTCTCTTAATGCTGGAGTTCTTGAAGCCCTCATACATTTCTCTATTGCAACTCAAGATCCTACCCTCCCACTACCAAATTATGGGAGTAATAGTAGTAATTTTGAAGTTTCCCATCAGACACTATGTCATGAAGTCTTTCTTTATGAAAATTATGTCAATCTAGAGAGCCTATCTATATATGATAGCCATGATAAAACTATATGTGGATAGAAGACCAAGAAGAAAGAGGATTTGTCCCATGCTGTAATCCACCATGGTGGTCCCCCCTACGAAGGGATTTTTTTGTGAAAGTTATCTCTACAGTACTGTTTCACATTTTCATGATAATTATCTAATTAACAATGTAATAAATAGAAATCCCTCTTATATCAAGGCAATTTCCAACATAAGTCCAGTCATGTATGATTCCTTTTTACTAACAGGTGAAATACATTCTCAACCAGGAGACATCCTAAGGCGATGTTCATTATCCGAACGTCCCTTGGGTTATTTGTCTTCTAATGTAGTAGAGGAAAAAAGAAATTGATTCCATTTTTTAAAATAAGACAGTCTAGAAGTGTCCATTCTGGTCGGAAAACGTGGATAAACCTCCAGAAAAAGTTGATAATGATATGTTAAATATGAGAAAACAATTGGCTAAAGGTAAAATAACAATCATGTTCTGGAATTTGGTAACCTCTCAATAAAACATTCCATAATTGATGACAGATTATTTAATTCATGATATCCACCTCAACTTATAGAATACTCCTCATCATTTCAAATCCAATGTATTACCCTATGATGAATATCAAAGTCATGTAAAGTTAATAGAAGGGTTGAAATGCCAAATCAACATGGAATCTCTCTATGTTTACAAACATCCAAAGGTTGAAAATCATTAGAGAACCATTCATAGTGCATAACTCGATCCGCTAAAGAGGCTATGCCATTTACTTACTGATACCCCATCTGGTGTTGGTACCAGAGGATGTGGTGAACACAAAGCATTGCATTTCACTGTGCTCCTAGATCAACAAATACAACCAATATTGGTATCATGAAATGTTATTTCTCATGGATGGCTATAACCAATAGATTTTGTGTGTAATGAAAGATACACTGAAGAATAGGCCTCAACTTTCCCTCATCAGAGTCAGACCCATGGAGCGCAATATGTTGAGATACTTTTGCATCAAGCATCTGTGAACATTAAGTGGGCCTCCCTCTTAGAGGATGCTAGACATAATATGGATCAAATGTCTGATATAGAAAAACGGTCTTCCGAAATAGGTGATTTAACTGGTTGTTGGATAATGCACACAAACAATGTTCAGACCAAAATTTGAAAAATTATAAGAGAAGTTGTGTGAATCTCAGCTCAAGAAGTACAAGAGCCACCCCATCCTATAGGGTTGGGGGATTGTTTAAATCAACCTTTGAATTCAATAAAAAGAGTTCAAAGGTTTGATGATGAAGACTAGTAACTGCCCTAACCAGTATGGTTGGGGGATTTTTCACATCTACAATACCATCCTCAACAGAAGTCAGTTTTCTCTTGATTAGGGGAGAAGCTACAAAGTGAATGTATAACTCAACTATACAAGGATTCCCTTCAGGTTACATTCTGTCAAACAGCTCCTGGTAATTCATCATATAGGAGAACAAGGTCTCAAGGAATATATAGAAGGAGATAATATTAAAAGGATACTAATAGAATGTTGTCAATGCATTATGCATCAATGAATGTCATTAATACTATTACAAAAAATAATTCAAAAAATGATTCTAGTTCCAGGGAGTTGGATGACGAAGTTCTTATCCATAATAAAATACACACTGATGAAAATGAAGGATCTATGGATACCTGAAATTGAAGGCATTCCCGGAATCTGAGTATTCATTCAAATAACAAACTACGACCCCTTCGAAAGGAATCTAACAAATGGAAGGGTAAAGTTCATATCATGTATCAATTTTCCATTAGAGAAGGTCAATCTACTTCACATGAATAATGTTTTTCCTAAAAAGAATAGGATATGAAGGAGTTGAAAATACTTAATACAGAGTTACATTGAAGCATCATTTCTATCAAGCATGCCCCGCAAGCATATCCTCAACTTGCACATCCTATAGTAACTCCTTAAAAAAGAGGGTTTGATGCAACTACATATGTGTATAATGAGTTCTACCCATTGGGTATACAGCCATGGAAGGATCAAACACATGTTTACAAGCCTATCCCCATTGGTTATCCACTAAAAATATTAGCATTACCACCATCAGTAGGTTTTCAAGTTATCTCGCTGGTTCAAGCTCTAGTTGTTGTACATATAAAGGTCCCAACTCATCTAGATATTCCCCAGATTCTTATGAACACAATTGGGCCATTAACAACTCGATTGAAGGCTATGGAAGAAAGGAATTCCCTAGTACAACCAGAAAATATAGCTTACCATGAATGGGTGGAGTCAATCCCTCCCCCATAAAACTTTGCAAATACATCATTTTCAATCATTAATGGTTCATGAGATCTAGAGCAGCACTGAACAAATTTTGTTTGTTGTTTTGATCCCATGATGGGGACCCCTCAAAAATAAGAATCAGTAAATCTCATATGATTTGGGTAATCGTTACAGGGGAGAGCCTTTGTCTGGTATACAAATTTACAGTCTCGATCAATTACTAGATGGGAAGACCTTCTTGATAAATTATTTCTACAATTCAGTTCAACCCTACCAAAGAAAATAATTTTTATATTAATAATTGGAAACAAAGGTAGAATTAAATATTTTTACATTTCATTTCTTGATAGAAAGGATTAACATATTCCTTTAATCTATCACTTCCTCATGAAGACTTACTGCCAATTTTTGTGAAAAATCTGCATGATGAGTTACTCACATCACTAATCCCTATGAAATATGTAAGAGGGTTTCTAGACCTTGATTTAATTTCCCAACAAGTGTAGGATTACATTGTGGAAACTAAATATAAATCTCATGTTATTCCATCAGCTCTAGGAAAGAGAACAGGGAAAGTAGAGACTGCTACAGTCACACTCAAATAAACACCTATACCTGCTCTACTTAAAATCCTTCATCATACCAAAGGGATCCAGCTCATGAGCAATAGAAACAATGACTGCCTTTTAAAGATGATCAAAAAGATCAAATATGGAGGTAGATTGAGGAATTAAAGAACATTTTTTATTCTATTTCAGAATGAACAGGTTCCGCGTTACTACATTTCAGCTTTGGAAAACAATTTGGTTCAGTTTTCAAGGCCAATGAAACCTAACAAAGAAGGAGATGAAGATCTTCCAAATTATTTCTCCTTTAACTAAATGTTGGGGAATCCAATTTAGGAGTGTTTTTTTTTCAAATACCTCCTGTAAAAAATGGTATAATATGGACTAGTGAAACTGTAAAGTTCATCATCCCAAGTAGCATGTGTTATTACTACCGATCTATAGGAAGAAGGTGAATCGTCAGAGGTCAAAAGAAAAAATGCATAGAATTGTGATGATTGGATGATCAAGAAAATTATCAATTAAACTCATTCCATTCTACAAAAATAGTTATAAAACTGATTGTGTTTTATGAAACTTCTAATATAGAAAATTCATCTTCTTCGAAAGATCAGTCCTCCAAAGGTCAATCTTCAAAGAATAGACGGGAGCCGAAGGATAAAGATCAGTCATAAGAGGAAGAGCCTATGCCAAGGCCAAATTTTTCCATGAATTTGGAATATTTCATGCCATATATCTCAAAATAATAGGCACCACCCCGCCAAAAGGAACAACCAAAACCAAATTTTCAAGTAGAATCCTCATCCGATGAAGAATTGATATTTGGTTATTTTAATGTTATCCACTTAATGGACCCCTATGAAAATAATGATTATGGTTATCAAGAGCCTGAATTCATTGTACCTGATTGGGGAACTAGAGGAAGAATCCAAGGTCGAAAATATAGGGGAATACATGGATATTTCAGAAACCACTATTTTAACTATACCCCTGCTCGAACCGTTTATATGGGAGAAACTCATTGGATAGCCCTTCAGCAGGCTTAGAAAGAACAAAGAAATTCTCCCACACATGAAAGGATCGACCCTCACATGATTATCATATAGGACCAATTAAAGGTTACACCATCATATTCTGAGAAAGTAAATAAACCTAGTCATTCTAATCTATGAAAAGAAAAATTATTTCCAACTCCTTCCCCAACACAGGGTACATATACATCAGAAGAATCACCTTCCAATGCACCTTCAAACCCGCATCTCTATGCTGGAAAATGCAGACCTCTGGAACAAAATTATGATGTTTTGAAACAACTAGCCTAATTACTCTCCAATTTTTCAATATTGGATATCTTGAATCTGTCAAAGGATCTTCGAGAAGCAGTTTTTGAGGCGTTATCAAGTTTTCAAGAGTGTGAATCCAAGGTTTCCGCTACTGAGGATTATCGTATAGATAATGATCCTGTAGAATGTCATGCAGTTATATATTTCATGGATGAATATGAAGATGATGTTGTATATGGACACATCAGACCCTTGTATCTATCTAGAAAGTTTAATGATACATATATTTGAAGATCCTTCATTGATAATGGCTCAGGTGTCAACCTCATTCCCATATGTACACTTTGTCAATTGAGTCTCACTGAATCAGAATTATCACCATCCACTTTGTTGTTTCAAGATTATAAAAAACTGAACAAGAACCTTTTAGCGAGATTACACTCTGAAATTCATTTGGGGAACTTGTGTATAATTCATATTTCATGGTTGTCTGTTAGGATACAACCTTCAACATTCTTCTTGGAAGGCCTTGGATGCATCAACATGCAGAAATTCTTTCTTCATATCACCAATGTGTCAAGTATTGTTTCAATGGTAAACATGGGACACTATATGGTGATAAGGATCAATTGAAAACATGTGAATCTTAGTATATTGAGGCATAATTTTATCACACAAAGGGAATGAGAACCATTTAAAAAGATGTAACAATAATCAATGATCCAAATGGCTTGGAAAAGATACCTGATAACCCATTCAGAAATCTAAGTATAGATTATGTGTTTATTATCAATAAAATTGAATGGGTAGAACCAAATCAATGAACTCATATTGTTACTTTCATAATTTCAATTTCGTAAATTGAAACTGATAGCATGGTAGAAATTGTTGATTTATAAAGTAGTGGTGAAAGCTTAAATAGAGATGTCTTGATTTCATCCACTGAACATCATCAAGTCTTTGCTTCATCGATAAGGCTAGATGAAGTTGTATCAATAATAGAGGAAGACAAGGATGTTGAGTCCCACCCCAACATATTCTCTTCAATGCTCTAGGAAGACCCTTTATCATCAGTTGGGTCAGAAATGGTTTCCTCTTCTTCAAGATGTTCAAATACTGAATCCTATCATAGTTCTGAAATTTTTGTTTCATCATCTACTCTGAAAGAAGAAATAGAAGAAGTTACACATAAGGAAGAAGAAGAATAATATCTCAATGATTGTCCTATACCATTTGAGGAATGCATCTCCACCACTGTGGATGAGCACAGAGAAATAATTATGGGTACATAAGAAGGTCCATGCCCCACTATAATTAGTGCGGTCAAGACTTATGAAGATAAATATATGTATATATGTTTTCTAAAGAAACATTGAGATTTATTTACTTGGAAATACACAAAAAAGTCAGGCTTTAATCCTGATGTAGCCACTCATCATTTGGGTTTTCCAGAAGAGAATAGAGGATTCAAGTAGGAATAAATAAGAACACACCAAACTTATTCCTCTAAAATTGATACTGTATTCAACAATCTTATCTAAGATAACTTTGTCGGGAAGGTGAAATATCCCAGATGGTTGGCCAATATTGTCCCAGTTAAAAATAAAAATGGGAAAATCATAGTTTTCATTGATTTCAAGGATCTTAATTGATATTATACCAAAGATGACTTTCCAGATCCGATCATATAACTTTTTATTGATTTAACAGTCGAGTATGAAGATCTCTCCTCCATGGACTTCTACTTTTGGTAAAATAAAATCTGAATGTCCCTATAGGATGAGGAGTATATAGCCTTCAGAGCCCCTCAAGGTGTATTTTTTTATTTGGTAATTCCATTTGGATTAAAGAATACAGGTGAAATGTATCAACATTCCATGAACCATATCTTCAAACCCTACTTAGTAAAATTTGTCGAATGTTATATGGATTATCTAGTGGTTAAATCCAGAAAACTTTCGGATCATTTTAATGATATGTAGACCATATTAATTATACATCGACAACATAATTTGATGATGAATCCCTTGAAATGTGATTTTGGGGTAACCTTAGGAAAATTACTTGGCTTCATTGTACACCATCATGGCATTGAAGTAGATATTGAGAAGAGAAAATCAATCCTTGTCATGTCACTTCCTAAAAAATTGAAATAATTAAGAGGGCTTCAAGGAAAGTTGGCCTATATTTTGTTCCTTATCACTAATTTGGTAGGAAAGTGTTTACCCTTCACTAGATTAATGATGATGGAAGTCACTTATCAATGGACCGAAGACAACCAAGAGGGATTTGATATCCTCAAGAAATAACTCTCGAGTCCACTATTATTAATGCCACCTACTGAAGGAAACCCACTTATTCTCTATGTGATAGATTTAGAGTGATCCCTAGGTGCCTTCCTTTCTCAAAATAATTATGCTGGGAATGAAAATATCCTTTACTACCTCATTCAAACTATGATTGAAAAAGAGACTTGATATTCAATTATCGAGAAGTGATATCTGGAATTAATCTTTGTAGTTCAGAAGATGAGGCACTACCTGCTACATCACGAGGTTGACATGGTATCTCATAATAACCTTCTCAAGTTTATCCTCAAATTTTCTATGATTACATGATGTTTAGAATGATGGGTAGTTATTTTGGAATAGTTCAATATCCAGTTTGTGACTCAGAAAGAAATAAAAGGCCAAACCATGGCAGATTTCCTTTCTGAGCATCCATCTGCATAAGATACCTCATTAAATACTGATTTTACTACTGAATAAATCTTCTCTATTCAAGATAATCTCCAAACATGGGAAATTTACTTTTA
This sequence comes from Viscum album, assembly GCA_963277665.1. Classification (NCBI taxonomy): domain Eukaryota; kingdom Viridiplantae; phylum Streptophyta; class Magnoliopsida; order Santalales; family Viscaceae; genus Viscum; species Viscum album. The sequence goes on along the minus strand of OY728125.1, from coordinate 736,120,135 downwards.
TGGTGCTTCTAGAATTCCAACGGTTAAGATAATGGAAAACTATAAAATAAAAAATGTTGGATTAGTAATTGTTCTTATCTCTCCAGAAAAGGCATTGTTTCCATATTCCACCCTATTGTTAGAACACGATACCAACAATGAGGTAGCATATCAAGCTCTCATTGCAGACCTAAAATTGGAACTCTATGTACAAGTGAACCTTCTAAAAGTGAAATGTGATTTCGAGTCGGTAGTCAAATAGATCAATGAGTATTATGTTATAAGAAGAGAAGATTTAATCCCTTTGTGTGATTATGTCATAGGGTTAATGGATGAATTTCCCTCAGATCCAACATTGTCTTATGTCCCGCGATCACAAAATTCCAAAGATGATGCACTAGATAATGCAGCCACATCCCTGGAAGATCCAAATTGGGATGAGACAATCATTATTATTTCCCATTGTCACGAGGTTTCACCTTTCATTCAAACTAGAATAGAAGAAATTAATGAAAATATCCCTATTTCCATGTTGTATGGTCATACCACATGATGTATGACACTCATAATTAAATACCTTCCAAATGGAGTACTTCCACCAGATAGACATGAAAAAGAACAAATTCGATGATGTGTAGCCAATTTCAATCTCTCTGATAGTCCAGATCACTAGAAGATCCTCTACAAATGAGGCTTTAATGGAATCCTCTTAACCTGTATTGACAGACAAGGAAATGCAACTATCGTGAAAGAAGTACATGTAATAGCTTGTGGTGCTCACCAGTATGGGAATATTCTTTTTGATCAAATTCGAAGTCTTGGATACTTTTGGCCTTCTATGAAACTAGATTTCACATATTTTTTCAAGAAATTTCATCCCTTCCAAGTGCATGCCAATTTCATTCATCAACCCATAGAGTTTCTGCATAGAGATAAACACTTATGGCCATTTTATACATGGTAAATGGATGTAGTAGGACCTTATCTTCCAAGTATGGATAAGAAGTTAAAGTATATTCTTACTGCTACTGATTTCCTCTCCAAATGGGATGAGGAAGTACCTTTAAATGATGTTGGATCCAAAATAATTGTTACCTTTGTCAAACCAAATATCATTACTAGATTTGGTGTCCCTCATACTATATTGAAAGATAATGACACAAATATCTGTTATTTTGAGGTAAAGAAATTATATCTGGATCAAAATATCAAATCCAACCATTCATCTTGCTATCATGCGGTGAAAAATGGAAAAATAAAGGATTTCAATAAGAACCTACCAAATATAATCTCGAACATAGTGGATAAAAATAAGAAATATTGGCCTGATAAACTTTTTCATGATTTATGGGTTTATCAGACTACTACCCGTAATTCCACTTAGGAAACTCTATATTCATTGGTGTATGGACCAAAAGCAGTTTTTCTAATTGAAATTCAATTTTGTTCACTCTGAGTTTCAATCTGTGATTAGTTATCTACAAATGAACAGTCTCAAAAGTGATTCGATGAGATGGAATTGTTAGATGAAAATCTATTTCATACGTTTCATCATTTGGAGGTCTATCAGAATATAATAGCATTATATTTTAACAAAAAGGTTCACCTCTACTCATTTCTTCAAGGGGAATTGGTATTAGTCCTCAGGACGCCAATGATACTAAGAAATAATCCTCCAAAACTTGAGCCAAAGTGTGAAGGGACTTACTCTATAAATAAGGTCTACTCTAATGGAGCATATTTCCTAATTTCATCGTATGGAGAAATTATTTCAACTCCAACCAATAAAAGATTCTTGAAGATGTACTTTGTGTAATTGCACAATGTCCTCGTTGTATGACTATAAACTACCCAGCACAAAGTCCTAGTTGCAAGAAATTAAACTGCATAACAACCATATGTGTCAATGTTTTATGAAATTAAAATGTGTAGCATCCTTGTCCTTGTCGCACAAATTTAAACTACATAACATCATTTTTCCTCACTACACGACATTAAACTATATAGCTAACGTCTTATTTATTTGACATTTAGAGATTCCCTATGAAATCATCACTTACATCATTACTACTCTTTAGTGGCACATAATTTTTATTTCTACCTAGGTTTGAATTAGATCTGTATAGGGACCTCATTTTAAGAACTACGTGTGGCTTGATTCTCATTCTAGTGTGATACATAATGATTCCTAGATCTCTAATATTGGGCCCAAATGAAACCATATAAAATTTATTTCCCTTTTCCCTCTGTAATTAAATCAGATATATACATATTTCCCTTTCAAGATACATGGTTTGATCTTTATCCCATTTTGTTTCTTATGTTTAACCATTATTCTTCTCGAAAGTGTTAAAAGCCCCCATCTCCTACATCAAACTCAATTAGCGTGGGAAATTATTATTTCAAGAACTACATTTGGATTGATTCTCATCCATATGAGATACGTAGAGATTCATGGATCTCCAATATAGGGCCCAATGACAACAAAAAAACCTCCCCTTTATACCCTCAATGTGAATAAAACCTACATAGGGAATGTTCAAAGAACTATGTGTGGATTGATTCTCATACATATGAGATATGTAGTGACACCTGTGTTTAATTCCCTATTCCATCCACAATATTCCTTTTTCACATTGGAATCACTTCATGAGTCTAAACTGCATAGCATAATGTCATTAGTGCGTGACATTAAAATGAAATGAACTCAAAGAACTATGTATGGCTTGATTCTCATCCCATTGAGATATGTAGTGAAATCTATTCCTTATCACTTAGTCCCATCCATGTGATAAATTTTTATCTCTATTCCACATATAATTAACAATCTATGTTGGAAACTTCACTTTGGTTCCTATCATTATAGAGCCCACCAAGGAAACAAGAAATTTCCCCATTTTACATATGATTCAGATCTATGGAAGGGAATCCAAACTCATAGAAAATATTGATTCAAATATTTATCCTGTGAATTGAGAAATACCACCTTTCATATTTCACACTCTTAATCATGAATATTTTCAGATCTTCCTAATCTTTCTTATGGGTTTTTGGAGGCAGAGTTTCTAATATCTGAGAACTCGTTTTCCTGACTATGCAGTATGTGCCCCTATGTGGACTTGCATAAGTTTCCTACATAAAGGGTCAGTCAGTCAAAATATTCCACTATTTGGATATGAAGCATATTCCATATTTGTCCCTGTATAATACATCCCCCATAACAGGTTTATCAAATAATGGTAACTTAATTCTTGGTTAAAGTGTCTTTTTTTCCCTTCAAATATTGATGACAATATATAAGAATCTGTATCTTAAAAATGTCATCCATGTATATTTGTCCCATTACGTTTCTCTCAATGTGACAGTCTTCAAGACCCTAGATTAGAAATTTACCTCTCCATGTGTTCAATGAAATATGAAATAACCGTAGATCATTTGGCCACATATCATCTAATGTTTCCATTTTGGTCTTATTCCTCTGATTATTTGGAAATCATGATTGGAAATACTATTTCTGTATTCAAGTACCATTCTCCATAAACTGAACTCTATGATATGGAAAATATGAATCTCTATAAACATTCTTCAGCTTTTAGAAATAGAATGTCACATTTCTTAGAGCTCTTCTTCTGGATTATGCAGTATGTTCCCCTAGATGGCCTTGCATAAGTTGCATATATAATGATCCAATCTATCAAAATATTCCAATATTTGTCTATGTGGAATATTCCCTAGTTGTACCCGCATAATACAACCCCCACAACGGGTTTTTCAAATAATGGTATCTTAATTCTTAGGAGTGACTTCCTATAATTCCTTTAGCACTTTTCCCATATCATTCTTCAGATCCAAAAAATCCTAAATCCCAAATCACAATTTACAGTTCTTCCTTTATATACATTAACATGGTAGTATGTTTCCAAAAAAATTATTAAGAAATTAGAGTCTCAAACCATTGGTCAAATATTGAGACCTTAAATTAAAGCCACATAATGTCCTCACTGCATGACTTAAAACTGCACAGTACAATATACTCACTGCATGACATTAAAATTCCAAAACATGATATTAGAAAGCACCTTTCTGAAAAATTTTAACCATTCCTCACACACCAGATTTTTGTATAAGTGGTTTCCCCATTCATGAAATATGTCGGTATATATAACCATTTATTCTAAAAATCATTTTTCTTGTGAAAACCACCCTTTGTGTTCTTGAGTCACCCAAATCTTATTTTCGCTTGTCTATCAACAATAAAATGTTAAATTCCTGAGATCTATTTTTCTTGACTATTCAGTACGTTCCCCTAGAGGCCTTCCATATAAGTTTTCTACATAACAAGCATGTTAGTCAAAAGATTCCACTATTTGGATATGCAACCTATGCCCCAGTTGGTCCTGCATAATAGATCCCCTATAACGAGTTCGTCAAATAATGGTAACCTCATTCTTTAAAAAGACACTCTTTATATTTATACATGATTTAGATTTGGATACCATATAAATCATTACTGAAGATTCCCCTTGGATGTATTTAAACAATATTAGAAAAATTCCTAGCCACTAAGACTTGTTTGGGATGTAATTTCAAAATTTATGGTCAATTCCATTGGACCTTAAGCACTATCCTTACTAGTCTTGTAAGCATGACACTAAACTGCCAAAAATAAGAGACATGGTACTCAGCATATTGAAAACCCACAAAGGGAACTCTGGAAAAAATTCAAATTATCAGCTCTCTAGACATACATTTTGTAGGTTTTAGGCAATATTGATCAATAAAAATTCAAAAGGTAACAAGTTTGTGGGGTTGTTTATAGAACCCTAGTAAAAATAAAACTATGCTTGCTAGGCCCCATGGCTTAAGAAAAAACTAGAGCATCCATCCAAACTTGACGTAGCTTCAAATCCAACAAAATGATGTTGGAATGTGTCAAATTGCCATAATTTTTCCCTGGAACACGATTCATTTCGTTTTGAATGAATCAAATTCTAGGGGGGGTTTGAAGACACCGTGAAATGTGTTCCATCACTTTTAAACAAAATTTCCACAACCGGGATCGAACATTTTGCGGTGTGGTTATGCATTTTTCATGGGGGTAAGTGATATTAGCGAAAGAACTGGCCCAACACAACATCTTCAAGAAAAACAATCCAGAAACCTTTTATTCTCTCTAGAATTTATTATTTTCTTTTAATTATGTCCTATTTTTGGTGAATATTATGTTTTTAGAATGTACAAGATAATATACATATTATACACTCCCTAATGATGGTTTGGGAGAGATTCCTAAAATTTTTCTTGCTCCACAATTTTACCCAAAACATGAACTTTCATTGATTTCTGCATACATTTATGAAGTAATCAATAATTATAAATTCTACTCATATCTTCTCAATACTTCTTGAATCTTCTAGAACAATATCATTAGACTAGTTGGTGAGGAATCTTTAAGCACATCCAATAGACTTGAGATCAAATATGAGTGGACACATATTTTTGGGGGTACTGTAGAAATCTTATAGTAAGAAATGTTGTAGGTATTATAGTATCTATAATTATTCATCTGTTTGGGATTCTGCTCCACTGGTTTAGTCCTCGGGTCATTCAAGGAATTTGGTCCACCCATGGCCTTTGGGGATAATATGGCTTATGGGCCACTTAAAGGCCATAGGTCCAACTCAATATCTTTGGGCCACCTTAAGGACTTCAAGAAAGAGGAAATTGTGCTTAATGGAACAAGAATACTATACAATGAATATGCTACCGATGAGGATTCCGAGAAGGCGCATTCACCAGAGCAGACCTAAAAAAATTGGTAAATTTATAGAGTATGAAAATTTTCATTGGGACTATCTTGTGCATGCGTGGGAAGCATTTCCAAACAGCCATGTGAAGGTGGAGACCTGAAATCGTTATCTAGATACTAGATAGGGGTAGTTTTATGTATTTATACTCTTAATGAATTTCTCTAAGACCTTAAGGTCATCTAATATCACAAAGCCTATAGGTTATATATGGTTTCCACTTAAAACCATAAAAGGGTGATTATAAAAAATGATTACAAATAAGGTCTTCCGGCCATTTGATCCTTCTTCAATATCCTAAACACTTCATCTCTTTTGACTTTCTCCACAAACATCAATCTAATACTGAATATTCATTCTGATTTCCCCAATATGATTTCTCCATTACAATGCTCTGTACCAATTCTATATATGATGAAATGGAAAAATTTAATCTTTATTATGATGTTTCCATTTAATAACTCCTATTTTCTTCACTATCTCATTAAAAAAATCATAACTAAGGATATCTCGCTTCTTTACTCTGGACCAATTCAAAACAAACATATTCTGCTTCAAAATCTTCAAGTTTTTTGATCCCTATGCAATAAATTTCAAAAATAATTTATATATGTCTATTATGTTTCATTTATCCTCTAGGATGATGATCTTGGATCCAATTAATATATCAGTTTTAGGTTACTTATATTTATTGGTCTTTCTATAATTCAGTCAATTGGTCTCAACATCAATATGATGTCTCTTGACCCATTTTAAATCAAAGAAATTCTATCCTAATAAATATTTGACTAAATTGTTGATTGGTCTCTAACATTTAATTTTAAATTGGAACAAAAAAATTCACATCCTTTATCATGGGACCCAAATCAATTCTTCATTGGATGAATATGATGCTATACGGAATACAATGGACCAATGTTAGCAACTTTAACTTTAGAAACTTCATTCATTCCCAAAATCTAGCTTGTATCATTAATTATTTAATGAAGTTGATTACATTAAAGATCACATATACTTCATCAGAATTAAAATAAAAAGAATTGTAAATTCCCAATCAATATGTCCCTTTTAACTCTTAGTCTGAATACGATTGGCATGATTACAACCAGGCTGAATACGATTAGAAGAATATTTTCCCCCTTTATTTCATTAATATTGTATCATATGTTTATAGAATACTTGTGATTTATGAGAAATCAGAGATCAAAAATGAATCATAAAATTTATATCAGATCCATGATGAATCTGACTATGATCAGAACGTCGTTACCATAAAAGAAAATTCGGATCAAATTTTACATGATAACACCTAAAGAGGATCTGATTATTGTTTTCATCTAGAAAACAACATCTGAATACGATGGATTCTGGAATACGATGAATTACTAAATAAATTTTTTTAGTCATACAACCATATTTTATAAAGTGAAGTGATTTAAATTTCCTCTTTTAAATAATAACCTATCACCTAAAAAACTTTTTCATAATTATGATAGTGAATATGATTTTCCCCAAATTTTTACTTTTTATCAATATCCCAATCCGATGGATCATATTGACTCATTTGGATGTTATAGATCCGATTGAAAACTTTATTCAATATGGATTTCCATACATCATCTTCTTAACATACATCCTTTATTCAAAATAATCATCATATATATCTATTGACAACAAATACAACCAAAATACAACTTGGCGATAACAATATTCCCCTTTGTGTTTGTTTTCTATACCCACTCCAACCACTTTAACCAATTCAAAAGAATAAGTGACATTGTTTTCTTTAATCAATATTTCTTCAATCCATTTATTTCTTACTCCCCCTATTTATTTTCTATCCCCATTTCTCTTATGTCTGCCCCTTATTTACAATGAAATTTAAAGGGTTCATCGTGAATTGTTCCTAACTTATTGACAAATGATCTCATTTCTAGGGGTTGGAACTTTTATTCTCTGAATCTTGAACCTTTTCTTCAAAATAGGAATCACACGAGTTTCTTAAAAAATAACCCTTAATTAAACAACTCTAATTCTACATGGTTGAAAATGGTGTATAAAAAAATAGTGAATAATCATGTTTTTAAATGTTTTCCATTGCACAACTTTCATGTAATACGAATTTCATGTTACTTTCAACATTATCATGATTCGGGCAATACATGAAAGATTTTTTTAATATAAAAGTAAATTTCACACATATAAACAAATAGATCATAAAGATCATGTGTATAAACACAACTTTGAGAAACTTATATTTTTCAAACTCATTATTTTATTTTACAATAATAGTATGAGACTCATCAGTATAATATTTATTATTTCCACTCATTCATTTCCATGAAAGTTAGAACATGTATAAAATATTTTGGGAATAAGGAGGAACATAATTTTTTTCTTATAAGAAATAATAGAATAGATATTCCTCTCTTAGTGTTGATATTTTCTTATTTTTCTTGGATTTTTTATTTGATGTGATCTCTTACTTTTGTTAATCCTTCTCAGGTTTTGTAACAACATAATTATTATCTGTATAATCTTATGATGAGGATGTAAAATTTTCTTCATCTTTAGTAACTTCTTTATTATGATCAGTTTGTAGAAATTTTTCTATGATTGAATTTTGTTCTTGAATGATGTTGACCAACTTTTGATATTATTCCCTTCTTGCTCATATCCACAATCTATTGATACATTTTGGTCAAATTTTCTTATATCATTACAATTATTTTCTTCCCCCACTTCTTTCACTGATTTTTATACTTCCTCTAACATCCTAGATAAGTCAACATATTCTATCCAGATTACTAAGAATTCTGTATTTTCAAACTCAAACGATCTATTTTTCTTAAATTCCAAAACATCCATCTTTATAGAATTTCCAAGAAACCTTTGTCAAACTAGGAATGAAACAAGAAATTAATTACCAATATGTCTAAGTTACTCAAATATTTCACAAATAGTTTCCATATGTCAAAACCCATTTTTAGTTTTCACATCAACCATATCATGTTTCATTTGAATGTCATTATCAGACTTCTTATATTGATGGTATTGAATCCCCCTCATAATTTTCCTTTTATAGCTTGGGGAATATTTATAATATTGTTGTTTGAACCAAAAAATATTAGCTCTATGTCCAAATCCACAAAAAGTATAGAAGTATCCATATAATAATTATTTTATTCTACAACATTCATACTGATAGGAGTTGTGAATAAGTTTATCCGAAACCGTCCGAACATAACCTTTATGACCACCAATTTTTATGTTTTCAATTAGAACCTTATTCTTCATATTGGTTTTCTTTTCACCCTTATGTAAATAAAAATTAATAGAGAATTTTTTATATTCATAATGTTTAGAAAATTTTAGCTGAGGATTTTTAGAAAATTTTGAATTCTACACTTTTTTAATCTTGGCCACATACATAACCTTCCCAGAATTCTTCTCAACCTTTTAACGTAATTTCTGTTAATAATTCTCTAGTTTATCCTAGATATAAACATCACGAACTTTAGATATAGAGTTTTTGAAACTTGTTCCTTTACATTCATCTTTATAAAGTTTTTTTGGAGAAGTTTCAAGTATTATTCTATTTACTTCAGCTTCACATATAGATGTTCATTAGGATTATTTTCTTCCATAAGATATTTCTTCAAATAATTAATCTTCTCCATCAGATATAATTTCTCCTCAAGAATACATTATTTATGGTTTCTTGAAGAGTATTCAGTTTTTAACTATCTGATCTCCCTTTCATGTTTCCCATTCATCCTCAGAAAATATTTCAATTCTACTTTAAGATGATATTCTAATTTATTTTCTTCTTATTTAGAGAAATTAATTCCACATTCTTCATTATCATATATTTAAATGAATGTATTTTATTTAGTATTGTGATAGGATTTTTCAGATTCAGCTTCACTGTATTCTTTTTCAGAATAACTACTTTCACTATTATCAACACTTTCCCCATCAACTATTGCAATAAATGTGTTTTATTCAGCATCATTTGAAACATATTCACTATCATTAACCTTAGATAAAAATATTCTCATTTTGAATTTGGAGAAATTATCATCTTTCCTCTTGGAATATGATTTTTACTTATCACCCTTTTCCACCAAGATACTCTTAGCCTTCATTCTTCTTCATCAATTTATTCTTCATCACATTATTCTTCATCACATTATTCTTCATAACATCTTCATGGAATATTGGAAAAAAAATTTCCCAATGGATCCACAACCAAAACATTTTAAGTGATGTTTCCCTTTATAACTTCCTATACCTCTTTTTAATTTTTTTAAAAACAAGGATATAATTTCATTAAAATTTTCACATACCTCATTTTCATATTCAGAGTCATAAATATCCTCTTCCTCATGAACACTATCAACATTTTATTTCTTGGTGTATTTGAAAGACATTTCTCTATCAGATTTTATAACTCCCTCCATAACCTTTTCACTTCTCATATTATATGTGATGAGTATTCTATAGAAATCATCCAAATATAATGTATCCAGATATCTATCTTCCATTGAAGAATCTTGGGAATCAAACTTGTCTTAAAGAAAACTCAATATATTTTCAACAGTATTTCAAAATTATAACTTTTCCCCTAGATCTATAATAGTTCTGATAATTTCATTCACCCTGGTAAAGAAGTAACCAAAGGATTCATACTCAAACATATTAAAATCTTCATACATCAATCTCTATATTTGTAACTTTTCTTTTTAACTTTTTTATTGACATTATAGATGTTGTTCAGCTTATCCTGGATAACTTTGGAAGTTGAAACTCCTTTTACTCTCAGAAACATACTTTCAAAGGGTGATGAGAGTAAAGTATTACTATCTCTTCCATCATTCTCAAGGTTATCATTATTATCATTTTTGAGAGGACAATTATAAATATGATGAGGGAAACCATATGTAATAGGTTTTGAAAATGAATACCCAAGTGACATAAGATATGGAAGCATTATTCCTTTCCAGATATGATAATTCTTATCATTTATGTTAGAAATCCGATTACTATTTACACAACTCATATTATCTATCACAACTTCTTCTTTAAAACTCCATCAAATAATAAATGAAGGTAACCTTCAACACTAATACCAATTGTTTGTTCAAATTGAGGATAGTTGTATCACTAAGTGGATGATGGGGTGAATCGGTGAAATATTTTTCTTTTTTAGGTTTCCTTACAAATGAAAAATGGTCACCTCCTATTAAATATTTCTTTCCCTACTAAAAAATTCAAACACACATCCATAGGAAAATAAGTATTTATATGGTTTACTATTCAACAAGAAAATCTACATCCTCAGTATGGTTTGAAAATAATACAATACCACACAATCAACTAGAAAACAATCATTTTATGTGGAATAAAATGAGTAGAATATACCTTCAAACTCGTGTAGTACTTTGATCAATACAAAAGTGCATGTTCTTCAAGTAGAAATAAATTGTATAAGGATGTTTTTGTAACAAAAATGTTATAGTTCTTCTTGAACAACATTCATAAATATAATCTTTCAATACAATTCTTGACATTCTTACTAAAAAGTTTGTAGGAACATTATGGACTTTCTTATAAAACTCAATCCGATTTACTAGGAAAATTCCCTAGTCTAATTTCTGAATATGGAAAATATATATATGCCAAAATATAGTTAAAAAATTCTGAACACTATATTCATAAATTTAGAAATCCCAATACAATTAACTGAATCCAATTATCCGTCCCTAAATGATAACCACATGAATACGATGACCAGCTAAAATGATGATCAAATTAATATGTTTCAATATTGTATCTTATCCTTCTAGACATTTCTACCATGAACTCTTCATGAAAGAAAATATAAAAACCTCTTCCTATCTCTATAATTTCTTTAGCGCTCTAACTTCTTTTCGCATTTTCATGAATAGTATGTCTGTTAGAAATGTAAAAGGTACTTTCCCTTTGATACTTTCCTAAAAGATGATTTGGGAAGGATTTCTGAAATTTTTCAAACTTAACCAAATTTACCAAAAACATGAATTTTACATGAATTCTAGGTATATTTATGACTTTTTAATCACTTATCAAATCTTATAATTTATTCTCGATTATTATCGAATGTTCTAAAAACCGTAGCTCACTTATGAATTTTATCACAAACCTCAATATGAATCTGATTCATCATTTGAATTTCCCCAATACAATTTCTACATTACAATTCTCTGTACCAATTTCATGTATGGATAAATTTATTATTTTAAACTTCATTATAATTTGGTCATTTTATCAATTTTATTCTCTTGACCCTATTGAAAACAAATCAAGACTGAAGATACCTCACTTTGTTACTCTGTACCAATTAAAAAAATATTTAACTTAAAAAATATTCATATTTCATGATCCCTTTTCTAGTGCTTTTAAAAAGTATTTAAAAAGACTCTTCTTTTTCTTCTCTCCTCTAGGATGATGATCCAAAATATGATTAATATATATGTACAAGTAACTTATATTTATTTGTATCACCTCCATTCAGTCAATCAATTTCAGCTTCAATACGTTGGCTCTTGAACCATTTGATATAAAAAAATTCAATCCCAATGAATGGTTGACTATATTTTTGATTGGTCACTAGAAATTATTTATGAATTGGATCTAAAAATATCACTTCCTTCATCATTGATCCCAAAACAATTCTTTCATTGAGGAATATGATAGTATACCAAATACGATGGACTGGTGTTAGGAGCTTCGACTTCAAAAACTTCTTTCTTTAAAAAATATAGCATATATCATGGATTTGTTCAAGACATTGATTACATTGAAGATCATATTAAGCATTATATTAATTAAAATGATAATTATTGTGTCTTCCCAATCAACATCATCCTTTCCTTCTCAGCCTAAATACTATTGACATTTTTAAAACTAGACTGAATATGATTGGAAAAATATTTTCCCCCATTATTTCAACAAGCTTGCATCACAAGTTTACAGAATACATGTGATCTATGAGAACTCCAAGATTAGTAAAACATTATCACATTTATATTATATCCATGATGAATCCAATTTTTATCAAAACTACATTACGATATAAACACCATTATGATAACATTTTCCTTGATCGAACCCAATATGGATCTGATGATTCTTTTCTTCCAGTAAACAACTTATGAATACGATGGATTCCTAAATGTTTTGAATCCCTAAATAATTTTTTTGAATTTGATGACTTTATATTATAAAGTGAAGTAATTTCATTTTCCTATTTGGTAGAAAAACTGATCACCAAAAAAATCCTTCCTTATTATGATGGTGAATCCGAATTCCACCAACTTTTTTCTTTTTATCAACATCCTAATTTGATGGATTGCATTGACTCATCCAGATGTTATGGATCTGATTGAAAAAGTAATTCAACATGTATTTCCAAACATCATCTTCTCAATATACTTTCTTTCTTCAACATAATCATCATACTTATCAATTGACAAAATATACCACCAAAACACAACTTGGGACTAACATGAATTTGGGTAGATTTTTTTGTTTCTAGACTATAGGTGTCAATGTTTCCGAAGTTATATTAGACTGAACTAGGTAAACAAGACACACCATGACATATTTCCAGGTGAATCCTATAGATCTGTGACCATTAAAGCAGAAATATTATAAGGTTTTATGGATTAGTAAAAAATTGAGTTATCTATAAATTGATAGAAGTATTTGAGAAATATTTTTATCATGATATAAATAATCTTGTTCCACCATGATTCATATTTTTTTAGAATTCAAAAAAAGTTATTATGTGCTGGTTATGTTATGTTTTGGGGGTAATTTAAATGGTGGGGTTCTATTATTGACACATAATATTAATTAAAATGGTTTGGGGACTCGACCTCGTGATCGATTCCCCAGACCCAACCCCCCGTTCCACCCTAGCCACCAATGGGGTCTGTTTTGGGGGAAATTCCAATAGTTAGTAACCACCCATTAAAAATTCAATAGAGAATATCATATGAGAACCAATTTTAAGGATAATGTTTATTTTCAAATTATTTAGAGTTACTTTTTTTTAAAATTGGAATAACTAAGATATACCATAAGAGAGGGTGGGTGAATCTGTGTATGGGTAAATTTAAAAAAAGTTCAACAATTTTCCTTAAACCCTCACTTCCCAATTGGATTTTAGACTATTAATTATAAGGGTCACTTATTTTCAACCATAATTGTTTAGTTATCCAATTCATTGACCTACCTATTTTAATAGTTTGACATGTGATAATCCATTACCCACTTTATAAAATGATTTCATTAAAAAGGAAAACAATAAAGAAGATAAGACCAATTTTTTACATAGTTTAACACTATGGGATAATCCAAGGGGAATGCACCCACAAGTATATTTCTGCACTAAAAAAATAAGATCATTATTTGGGGATTAATCTAGGAAACCCCCATTAAGGATCACTTACTTTAAAAGGACTTAGTGTATATGTACTATATCAACCAGATCAACTACATCACAATTCAATCTTTCATTCACTAATTCAAATAGAAAAACATAGTTAGAACATAGGTGAACACAATTTCACCTTTTGTTGAAATACATCAGATATAGATATTGGCGTCATTGGTATTTATTTTAACTTTCACAGGAATTTTATGGAATGCACCATGATCAGTATCATATTTCTAGGAGATTTCATGGAACTACCTCATCTTTTGGATATCCCATCAATAAATGATAATTATGTTTCTTTCTAGGGTAATTCTATAATGATATTATCCTTATAGTTTTGAAACTAAAATTCCAATACATTTATGGAATTTGGGAACTATTTTTCCTTTAAATATCTTGGATACATAAGTGATTACATAGCTTATAAAAATTTGTAAAACATACCTTAGAAAAATAGTGTTTCTTAATGTTGGCTAGGTCAATCATTCTCTTAACTTATTTCTAAAAGTATTATGTCCTATCTCCCTTTTCCTCTATGGGTAATTATATATGATATAGATCTATCTCTATATTTTAAAATTCTATTACTCTTATTATCATCATATTATTTAGAGAGAAAATTTTAAATAATGAGTCAAAATGATTCTTTAAATCTATCCATATATTAAATGAAATTAATCTTCAATAATAAGAGTTTGAATATAATATCATAATAATTAATTAAATATTATGAAAGTCATTTCAAAATATTTACATTTAATTTTATTATTTTTAATATTTATGAAAGCATAAAAAAAATTTCTCCATGATCTATAAATGATCTAGAATGTAGCTCAACTTCTCATAAGATGTGACATGGGATGAAAACTAGGGAATGTTTTGAGGTGACCCAAACATTTTATAAATTAATATTACATATTATTATATGAATACTAATTACATATCATTATGATCCATACTTTAAATATAAAGGTTTAGTGTCTTTGGAATCATGGATACATAAAAAATATTATATAACAGAACTACATTATCTCATACTAAGTTCATCACAACTAAAGCCCTTTTTATCCACACATACCTAAATCATATCTTCATATCCTAGGGAAAGGAAACATAACAATGAATGATCTCGGATTCTCAACAAGGTTAAACCTAAGAGATATTTACGAACATTTTTGTATAACATGAGAACAATTTAATTAGAATATGAGGATAAAATTCAAAAACCATACCATAAAATTCACAGGTCATAATCTTGAGTCATGAAAAAAATCATGAATGTTTATAAGAAATTAATTATAAATAAATCATAGAACATGATCCATGAGAGAAAAACATTGGCATAAGAACATATCATAAAATAGTGGACTAAACTATTTCATAAGAATAATCATAGAAATATTGTATCAAGGATACCCACTAATACATACAATACATGTTAGTATTGGGATAACCACCAATATACCAGCTTTGGGATTAGAATAACCTTATGTGTACCCTACTTTTTGGCATGGGATAACCTACAATGCACCCTATTTTGGGATTATGATAACCTACCATGTACCCTTTGACCTCATTAAACATCAATATTTACCCAATTAATTTTATATCTATAATGGAAAAACAAATCATATAATCATAATACATTTGTATGTATACCACATGATTATAAAAACATTTATCATTTCTTTATGTCTTAACAAATAGAAAAGAAAACATGTTTATCAATATTTCATTATCATAAATATAAACATAAACCATAAATTTAAATAATAATGATGGTATCATTGAATCATATCCCTAATGAGTCTTATGCAATAAAAAAAGAAGTCATCATAGATGAAAAATTAATTAAAAAGATCACTAGAACATATCTTGAAATAAATACCCTTTTTATTTTAAATTCACTTATTTAAAATCTAAAAATTTAAAAACAATTAAAGAAAATATTTTATTTTAAAATAACCAAGGACAATTTTAATGTAATTTTCAATAAAAAGAATTTTCTTGATGGCGGGAGAATCCTTTCATGTAGTGTATAATAAAAATAAAATTTGGTTTACAATGTTGATAATAAAAACCTCATTCAGAAAAAATAAGAAGATTACATTTAAACCAATTTATATAATGTCGAAAATGGGTAAAAAATAAATTAAAGATAAAAAATTTAAATATTAAAAACATTATTTAAATTCCATTAAATAAATTATAAACATGGAAGAAATGATTCCTTATAGGTGAGAAAAATAATGTTGGTTTCCTTAAAAATTATTTTAAAGTCTTTTGAGTACATAGAGAGAGAAAAGTAAATGAAAACATGTAATATAAATAATTAACCATGTGAGAATAAAATATATGGTATTTATGATAGATAGATCATATTATTTCATCCTTATAATTTAAATCATAAACAAAATGGATAAAAATGAATTTGTAACATAAACCATTATCACAATAGTCACTTTTGGATCATAAAACCTATGAACTAAAAAACTTAAAATAACAAAAATACCATTAATATATATATATATATATTAACGATAAAACATTTAAATGGGGCCTTAGGTACACCTCCTATAATAATATAGGTGTATAATAGAACATATGCTCTTAATAAGACAATTTGAGATGGCAAACCCTTACCACTTTCATAACTTTCAAATAAAAACCCATTGGAGAAATGCTTCCAATTAAAACAATAAATAACACAAATTTATAATTTTCCACGATATAAAATTTTAAATGTTCATTATATAAATTAAATAGACACAAATAGGTGCATAACATCAAACATGTCTCAATGACACAATATTGAGATAAAGCACCCTTACCTCAAGTCTATCTTGCATCGTAAGACATATAATCTCCTATTTATTTAATTTAAATTTATAATAACTATATAAAATAGTTATATTAATACCTATAATACCATATATTTTCCCTTTATAACATCTCAATACCTATTTATTTATAATTATTTATTACAATTGTCGTTCTCGGGTGTTAATTTTATCATTTTTCATGTATGTTTCATTTTGTTATTATGGTCATTTAACATTGATCATGGTTCCATAATAAAAATAATTAAAATTAAGTATTAATTATTATATTTAATATTTATATAAATATTATAAACATTTATGTTAAGTGGTGATGAAAAATAAATAACATCACTCTGTGGAGACAGTAAAATGCACACACATAAAAGTGATGTTTAATATTTTTTATGGATGGAATGAAATAATGGTAGAAAATAATTTACCATAATAAAATAATTAATATATAATAAAAATCATATGTATCATTTAAATTTATCCTTATTACCATCCATATAAATGAAAAATGAAAAATGAATCACAATAGTTCATGGAGGTGGTTGTCCACACGTACGTACGAGCGACATTATCGTTTTACAATAGATGGAATAGTAAGAAGGAAGATAAGATATTATAAGTCAAGAAGAGTTATTATTACATAAATATAATATATAAAAATTAAATACATCATAATAAAAAACCATGGATGGTGGTGTTTGAAAACTAATCGTATCTCTTTGTGGAGGCAATAGTCCACACGTACGCACGAGCAATACTTTCATTTCCCATTTGACGGAAATGTGGTATAAAAAGATAGTTCCATCATAAAAATAAAATAAATATTTATATTTATGGTACTAAATTAATAATGTTAATACTGATAAAATATGTTTATAGAAGGTCAAATAAGAAACAAAATTGAAGTAACCCAAGTAAGATTTATACCACTTCTTTGAGAGACCTCTTTTATATTACATAATAATCCTTGAAATTTTAGTATTAGAAGAATACTATGAAATATAGGATTTAGGTAATTAGTCTACAAAGTTATTAGTGTTGTTATTTATGATTATATAAGGCTAAAAATTCATGAAAATAGAGGTGAGTAGGTTCCCTTTTATAAGATAGGGAGTAAACACACATGTAATTACCTAAAATATTTAAATAATATAATTTCATTATTTTGTGAAGGTGGATCCAATTATATAATAATTAAATTTTAAGATAATATGTGGTCTAAATATCTTGAAAAAATAATAATTATATATATTTATGTGGAATTATTACCCTTATATCATAGTTTAACCAACTAATATACTTGTTTAACCTTAACTGTGATAACAAGTTATTATTATTTTTTCAATTCCTTATAACTATAAATTGAAGTGTCCCTCAATAAAAAATTTGAAAAATATTATTCAATAAATATAATTAATTATTTAATTTTAAATTTCATCAAGTGGAAAAATATAATTTTAAAATAATAATACAAAACACAATAGAAACAAATTTTTAGAAAAATGAATTGCATGCATAAAACTAGATTTATTATTATTCCATGCATAGTAAAAACCATAAAATGATTGTTAAATTTTTTTATTGAATAAATAATTTACAAAATTAATGGAAATAATTAATCAATTGTTATTTTTTTAATTAGTTTGTATAATAATACAATGCATACATACAAGCTGTTTTTAACAAAATGTGTTTTTATACCCAAAAATATACTTATACCAAAATGAAATATAAGGATAATTACTATATATCTAATTAAGTTATATATAATTATTTTGAAACTTTGTTACTTTATTATCAAATGAAAAACATAATGTTACTTCTAAATTACTTTTTTTAGTAAAAATAAATGTCAGTTTAACAAAAAATTGTATTTTTAATGATTTAGTTAAAAATAAATCTTTTTAGAAAAATCCAAAAAATTCACCATAGGGTAATATTTATGTGATGAATTAAAAAAAGATAATAATTTCATAAAATAAAATTTCTATAATTGGTATAAATTTATTATAATTCTTACTAATAAAATGAAAAATCGTATTTTGAAGAAAACATATTTTTGAAGAATTAAATGAATTTACCGAAAATATAATAATTACTTATTATGAATTAAGCATTAAATTTTAATTATAAAAAAAATTAGATATCATTTATAGTGAGTATGATCTTATTGATACCCCATTTTAATGACTATTTTATAGGAAATCATGGTCTGTTTTAGGCTTAGTATTTCTTGTTAATCATATTATCAAAACATTTTTATTTATTTTAAAAAAATATTATAATATATTAAGTTGTTACATTCTACTAGTTTTAAATATATTTTATCCTCATAATTTTATTCTCAATAATTGAATTTTCAATAATAGGGAACAATTTTTTTGAAAACCTACAATATATAAATGTTTAATAAAAAATTTGTTAAAAAGGGGTAGTGGGAAATATTAAGGTTAACTAAAATAATAGATAGTTGGTTTCACAGATAAGCATAACACTGACAATAAGTGAGAATATAGAAATTAAGGATAAATAAAATTTCCAAAGAATAATATAGGGTGATAGATAACATAATCATTATATATTTAATGAATATAAAACTATAAATCCGCGAGGAGTGAAAAAACAATCAATTATTCAAAAATAATTAAAAAAAGAAAAAAAATTTATTTTCATGGTCCTTTTCATGGATTTAAGGATTTTTTTTACCATGGAATAAAATAAAATAAACATAATTTCAATCTTTGGTTTCTTGTTTCAACTAGCATCCACTTATATCCTTTTTTCAAATAATAATTGAACAATATGAATTTTTCATACCTAAAGCACTTAAATAATCCTATAATAGATCATAAGATCTATTAAAGGATGAAA
This sequence comes from Viscum album, assembly GCA_963277665.1. Classification (NCBI taxonomy): domain Eukaryota; kingdom Viridiplantae; phylum Streptophyta; class Magnoliopsida; order Santalales; family Viscaceae; genus Viscum; species Viscum album. The sequence goes on along the minus strand of OY728125.1, from coordinate 736,100,159 downwards.
ATATATTCCTCCTAACACTATCCAATTACTAAAATAAAAAATGGTTATTACTTGCTAAGATAACTAATATGAATATTTTATCATTTGAAAGGTTAATCCCAGAAAATTCAATATTAATACCGAAGGATCTACATTTTCTTTTCAACAAGTATCAAAATTCCAAAAAATAATAATAAAATCATAAAAAAAATATTAAAAACAAAAAAAATATAGAAAAATGATCACAAAATTTCCAAAATAAACTTAACTATAATCCCCAGACACTATGAAGTTTCTCTTAATGTCCCATACCAAACACATGAATATGTAAATCATATATTCTTTTAAAATAAGATAATAACTAAAATAACCTTAAAACCACAAAGAATACTTGAATTCTTCCAAAAATAAAATCAATAATTATTCATTAAATAAGAAAATAGACTATATATTATAATCCATAAATAAAAAAATGAAATAAACTTCATAAAAGATATCATTAATCAATTTTTTTTGCATTAAATGACTATTCAATTTCATGGTCACCAATACTATCCAGATTGCATTATTATTAGCAATAATATCTTTATCCTAAATAAATACTATAATATCTACATCAAGAATATATTAAAAGTTATCTATCCCTTAATCAACTGTTTTTATGAAATATTACCATTCTACTAAATAAATTTATATGTTTTTAGAACAATTCATCATATTATTGGAAATAATTAGTGAAAGACTAATATAGAAAAATCCTTATACATTTCATGATTCCTATAAGAATAATATCTCTAATCAAACACTTTTATAATATAATTAATTGATAAAAATACAAAAACATTTCAATCATTCAATATCAATGACTAGAAGGACACATTCCCTTATGTGGTCTAGGTGTCTTCATTTGTATTAAGATATTATCTTGAATAATTCCCCAGTTCCCCACACATAATACATTGAACTCTACATTTTACATTGGGATGTTATTTATTTACCTTGATTGAACAATTCATTTTTATTTAGAAATTAAATTCACCAAGTCCTTTTTTTCCACCCCCCAAAAATAATCCCATTCTATTGAGACATACCCCTAGGTTATTCTTCCCACATGTTCGACATATTTGAAGATGAATCTAAATTCCTCCAATTTTTTTGAAGCTCCAATTTTCTATTATTTGGTTCATTCAGATACATTCTTTTGTCTAGGTTATTAATTAAATATCTATATATTTAATTAAGTATAATAAAAATATTTTACATTCCATACCCTATTTAATTTGGTTGATCATGAGGTTAATCATTACATTGTATGTCATAATTAGTGTTAACACGATTCCTTCTAGTTCCAACCATTATCTAAAGTTAAAAAAGGCATAATTTGAGAAATAATAATCATAGTGGGAAACCATATAATCATGAAAATCATTTATAGGATATAAAATCATGACACCTTATTTTTCAAATTTATGAAACCTTAGGTTTCAACATGGTCGTCCAGGTGAATCATCTATTCAAATACTTCATAATGATTCTATTATGACAACTTTTGTGATAACTACACTGAGTGGGGGTGATTCAGTGTGAGTGAAATATTTATCATTTAAAAACATTTAGCACTTTAAAATACCTATTTTACATATTTATTAAAAGGATATCTTATTTCCTTCACCTTTAGTTAGAAAACATATATATAAAATAGTAATGTATAATGGAAAATGTATTTTTTTTCAATGGATTTCATCTCCTTTATGAACTAGTAACTATTGTACGGTGTTTATTATCTCATGCACACAACTTTCCTTTTACTGTGAAAGAAAACATGAGAAAGGGTATAGACTTGAACTCATCTTCTAAAACCAACTAGGTATAATTAAATCTTTTACATTGAAACATAAGATACTAGATGTTTATCACCCCCTTTTAAAGTGATCACTCTTGTAGAACATGTCATCTTCAATGGACACAAACAAACTCAAATCAACTTCCTCTAAATGGAGAATTCAAATGGATACCTTTAATAAATAAATAATCCGGGATGTCTCATATATGAATAAATTTAGTAAGATTGCTCTTCTTCTTCTTTAGTCTAAATATTATGAATATGTTATTGATGGTAGACACAAGAATTCTACTTCAAACCAAATGACAAGAATCATATATAAAATATGTCACTAACTCTTATTCCACGAAAGATAAATTTATAATTATATTGGACTTATTATTTTATTCTTGATTAATCAGATGAAATATAATAATTTCATCTATTATTTCATGCATGTATATGATATTTTCTTCATACAAATATTTACATGGATACTGTTCATGTGTTCTATCCATCCTTGAAACTATTTTTCCTTAATAATAAGTGGAATGACTTTCTTAACCGTTGTTTTGTTTTTTGTATATAATTCACATAGTTTGTGACTATAAGTTTTCCATATTCTAATTTTTTTTCATAAAAATAGTTCACATTATATTTTCAATCTTCATGTAAGGTTATGCATGTTGAAACTATTCCTTTCACATAATCCAAGTGATTCGTAGAAACTATGATATAACTCCATCTTCACAAAACAATGTAAATACACTATGATAGTTTTTTGTTTATCATGTAACCTTATTGTTGTGAATAACTGAGTATGTAATCCCCTATTCATAAAAAATGTATATGCGGTTATTCTTCATGCAATATGTTTGAAAATATTTTTCATAAAGCTCAGTGAGAGTGTATTGGTGAAGCACTAGCTTGTCAATATTCTTCATGAAAGTGTTATTCATAGAATCAATATTCATGTAGAAAAGTGTATCATGGTTCTTTAATTCACATAGTATATACATGGAACCATTCTTCATGAGAACATGTGTTCTATGATTTGTATTATTCATGCAGAAGGATGTATCAAGGATCAACCAGTTCATTTTTAGAAAAAAAATGTGATCTCTAAAAATAATCCATCATTATCCCTCTGTCATGGGTGCTATTATTTTATAGGTTTTTTCACTGACTATATCCAAATTATAATTCCATGTCTGTGTTTTAAGGAGAGTTTGATAATATTGTACAGTCATAGAAAGGTTCAATATCAACATATATATTGGTATTTTTACTGGGTTTCTTATCATTGAAGATGATAAGAATCATGGAGTCGCCACGTAGATTATTCCTTAATAATATAACACTCACATACATATGAGAATATCACATTTATTAATATATTTAAATGTATTCCTCACTGTATTTAAGTATCTTCAATGCCCATATTATTTTTATTCATAATCTCTCATGTAAGTAAGGAATAGTTTCATGCATGGATTTAGGATTCTAGAATCTATTTGATAATCAGTTTGAATAAAGGAGGATGGTTGAAAGTTGACTCAAGTTTGATCTGGGGTTGTTTCTAGCGATAAAAAACATTGAAGTAATACATCATGATTCTTTTGAGGTTAAATAAAAGAAAATATTCAATCATATTACTTATATTAGTTTGATCAAATGACCATGAATAATTTTATCATTAAATTATGGCGGAATTATAAGGCCCCAACCTTAAACATTACTTAATCTTGAGATAAGTCAAAAATTGGACTTTAATTCAGTTTGAGGATATTTTCTGGTTTAGAGATATAGAGAATTTTTTCATAACATATACATAACAAATTAAATATTACATATAGACACTTCTACTCACTATCCATTTTATTATAAAACAAAAATCACTTTAAAAATAAATATGGTTTCATTTCATGTTTTAATCAGCATAAATTTTCCTTGATCATATTCATGACTCTATTATTCTTAAATTCCTATAAAAAATATTTCAAAACATGGGATGAGGATAAAATGTTCAGTGAGGGATACATAAATAAGGAAAATGGTTAGTATTGGAATAAAATAAAATCCATGAATACTTTATTATAAAGTAATAATTTTCATCTTTAAGAATTAGTAAATATACTTTACTGAATATAAGCTCATTGATTTAAATTTTTTTAAAAACAATTATAATAAATCCCACATAAAGTAACATATAACAAATAAATGTAACTTGTGATATAAAAATACTTAAATGGAATAACCATATGGTCGACTTTGACACATATCACTAAATATAATAGCCATATGGCAGAATTCCATATCCAATGCATTGGAGGTTGTAGCATAATCACCCATCCTTGGTTTATCATGGACCCACCCATCATTGGTTTTTCACGTAACCACCAATCTTTGGTTTATCACGTAACCACCCATAAAATGTCTAAGTACCATTATATAATCATAACACATAAAAGCTTTAACTTATCAACATTTCACTCATAAAATTTCATTTGCAATCACAAGAGATAATTTCAAGATATTGAAATAGTAAATACACTTTAGAAACCTTTTTCAATACCAAAACACCCTATATGGGAATAACTGATTTATTTTCCTTTTAGAAACATTAATTCTTATAGAGGAAGCCAAATATCAAGTAACGGTGGTGGTGGATTAGGAGTCGTTGTCACCGCATATGTTAAAAACATTCCATTTTGTCATTTAGTAAAAGCATTCATTGAAAAAAGATCCCTTTTAATGAAATTAAAAGTCAAATGGTTTTATTATACACCCTATAAAATAATTTCGTATATAAATCAAAATATGCCTCAATGAAAGGAGGTTGAGACGAAATCCCTTACATTGAGTTTGACTCGTCTCATATGTACCTTATTTTTCTTGAATAAAAAACACAAAAAAAATTATACTTTTTGAGAACCTTTTCTAGTTTATTATTCCTTTTATATCACTTATTACCATTTTATAATAATCACATAATTATTTAAGTTCATATCATATGTTTATTTGATGTTCAGAACTTGAGTAAAAATAAACTTTTTTTGATATAAATTGTCCATGTGGTCATAAGTACTTTATCTACATAATATTAATCATGATTTAAATATCATATATATCCAGAAAAATTTATTTATAAATGTCCATAACATTTGGAGATAAGAAATGAAATGCACCTTTCATGGAGATGGTAGTTCGTACGTAGACATTAACACTAATTTTATTTCATTGTCATATTAAAGAAATGAAAACTGAATGATATGTAGGTACGTTATAATTCGAGTATAACATCTATTTTAAATATGTTATATAATTTCGTTAACTCCATCCTCAATATGTTTCTTGTATGGAATGAACGAGCCATATAACTTTGAGGGGGCGGTAGTCCGCACTTCCTCAAATGAAATTATTGTATTTACACATTATAGAAGCCATAAAAGTATGTTGTAAATAAATGTTATAAAAAAAAAGAGACAATATAAATATAATATATATAATATATAAAACCAGTACCATCATAATGTCCACCATGAGAGGTGGTAGGAGAAAATTGAACAATCATCGTTTCGTGAGACAGTAGTTCGCCGTACATAGAAACAGTATGTTCATATCCATTAGATAGAGGTGTGTGTGAGTTTAATTAAAATAATTATCAAAAAAACATCCTTGTATATTGAGTATAATGGTTTTTTTAGTCAAATAATAATAAGATCATAGGGAATGGATAAGAAAAATAAAGGAAAGGAACTTGAGAGAAGATGTTACCTGTAAATCCGGTAACCTCTTTTGATTTGAGCCAAAAGGATTTTATGAATCGACTTCGGCCCAAGGTAAGGATTCTTAGAGGAATAGAGGGATGTTGGGAGCTTATTTTAGAATAATTCTGACAATCCAAGGGTCTTGAGAGGTGTGAGTAAGTGGGTAGAGTTGGTGGCCTTTTTAAGAGGGGGGCACTTTAAGAAAATATTAAAATATTTTTTTATAAACCAATTTTTTGTTTCTAATGGCCTCAAAATCATTGATTTAAAATATAAGATGATTTTGGGTTTCATAAAAATAATAAAATTACAATTATAAAAGGTTTGAATATTTTTTAACCCTTATATTTTTTGATTAACCTTTATTTTATCCTTTTTAATCTTACTATGATATCTTATTATTTACACATTATGGATTAATTTAATTACCACAACATGTCAAAAGACCCACAGAAGTTACATTTATGAAACATTTGGACTTATCAAAGCAATTTGGATGAATCGTAGATTTTTATGAATTTGAAAACATTTAATAAACTATTATATATTTTATGTAATGAATTATGTCAATTATGACACTATTCATACTTGACTTTTTAAAAAATTAATAACAACTTTATTAATTCAAAAGAAATACATTTTCTTAATTATAATATGTCATAGTCTTCTAGAAAATTAATGTATGACATAAATTATTTAATATAATATTTATTTTAATATTTATAATATCAATTATTTGATATTTTACTTAATAAAATAATTATTATATCACTGTGGTGTCAATATTTGTGGTAATTATTTAATGTCTTAAAATTAAAAATAAATAACCATTATTTAGATGATATAATTAGTTTCTAGAGACTATATATTTTTTATGTTTCATCAATTTTATATATACATTAAAATTATTATACTTTTAAGAGATAAGAGAGCGACATGTAATCTATTTCTTTTGTTTTAATAATATTTACATCACTTTCATGGGAAAAATTAAATTAAATGAATCAATTATGATTATTAGGTGATATAAGTTAACTTTTATTCATAAAATAGGATTTTTTAGGTGTTAGTAAAATTTTATTGCCCTTATCATATTTTTTGTCACCCGAATTTACCAAATTTACCTTTAACTATGGTAAATAAAAATTACCAAAGATACTATTCATAATGTCAAAAAATAAAAGGTATCTACATAAATAATTTGGGCCTTCTGATTAATGATATGTAATATATTTTTATAAATTTAAAACACAGGAGTTTCGGTAATTAATTTAAAATTAATTTCTGTTGTCAAAACCAGAAAGTAGGTTTTTAAGAAGTAAAAAATATCAAATGATTGACATGTTTTTATGTCCAATTTAAATGTAAAATTACATTAAATGACCAAAATTGTATTAAATGATAAAAATATAATACAATTACACTTTAAAACAAATTAAAAAGATAATCTAACTATATAAATAAATTAGATGAAAAGGCAATTTTGAATTAAAATGTATTATTTTCACTATTCATTAAAATATTAATTTCATCATAAAAATTCAAAAATTTCAACTAAGGTAAACTTTGATGTCCTAATTCTAAAGAAGATGTTTATTCTTTCAAATATAAAATATAAAATTGACCAAAACTTTTTTTAGAAAAGTTTTGACAATCGAAATGTTGTAAAACAAGATTTTATAAAATATCATAATATTTTATACATAAAATTGGATTCATTCTCATTTTAGGCCTCTAAAAATTTATTGGACAAATGTAAAAAAATTTAACAAATGTGTGTAATCATATTGTTGTTAGTTATATTCATTTCATGCCAATATAACGACTAGAAGTAAACTATCATTTAAAATAATATTAATGTTATTATATTATTTTTTCGATATAACTCAACGTTGTGTGAACCATTAGATTTTGGAGAAACCCATTTTTATGTTTTAATTATGCTATTGAAAAAATAATCCCCTTTAACATAAAATTAATATCTTATTCATAAATATTAATATATATGAAAAATTATTAGTCTATAAATACCTAGGATGCTACATCATCCTCCCTTTTGGAAATTGTGTCCCCGTAATTTTATTTACATATCAAATAAGTGGTGGTATTTATCCCTCATAGCATTTTCCAATTCCCACATTTCCTCTTCAACTATATAGGTTTTCCAGAAATACATTACCTGAGAAATCACCTTATTCTAAAACACTTTATCCCTACAGTCAAGAATCTATATTGGATGTTGCACACAAGAAATATTCTCTTCCAACTATGCTACCAATGGACTGAAAACATGAGATGGATCTGGAATATAATTTATCAAAATTGAAATATGAAAAACATTTTATACTTGGGATAAACTTGTAGGTAAAGACACCATGTAGAAAAATGCACCAACTTTCTCTAAGATTTCATAGGGTCCAATGAACCTCAGAATCATATTTCCCTTATTACCGAAATGCATCACGCTTTTCCTGAGAGAAACTTTGAGAAAGACATGATCACCTACCTAAAAATAAGGTTACGTCCTCCAGTTATCTGTATAACGTTTCTTCCTTCTCTGAGTTGTCCTTATGTTTTTCTTAATCAACTGAACTTTTTCAGCCATATCTTCTACCAATTCTAGTCCCATAAACTTCCTTTCAAATACTTTATCCCAAAAAGCTGGAGTTCAACATAGATTTCCATATAATTCCTTAAATGGTGTCCTCTGTATACTGGAATGAAAACTGTTATTGTAATAAAAATCAACTAAAGAAATATGTTGATCCCAACATACCTAGTAATCCATTGAACAAGCACGTAGCATATCCTACTGGTTATAAATTGTTTGTTCTAACTAACCATCTAATTGATAATGAAAAGTTGTGCTGAAATTTAATTCAGTTCCCAATGACTTCAGAAGGCCTTTCTAAAAGTTATAAGTAAACCTGAGATCATGATCAGATACAATAGATAGAGGAACTCCATGTAACCTGACTATCACTTTATACAACCCATAATGTTTATCTAGAGACTGAGTATCTCAAATGGGAATAAAATGAAGAGATTTATTCAATCGATGAACAACAACCCAAATTACATTGTTACCTCGAGAAGTCTTTGGTAATCCCACTATAAAGTCCATGGACACATTTTCCCATTTACACTCTAGGACTGGAAAAGGATGAATCAAACATTTTGATAATTTTCATTCTGCTTTAACCTATTGACAAGTCAACCACTTCACAGTAAAGTCGTCAATATCTATTTTCATTTCATCCCACAAAAAATAATCCTAAGAATCTTTTTACATCTTAGTACTGTCAGGATGAATGGAATAAGAATAACTATGAGATTCACATGACAACAATTTCTTAAACTATGAATCAAAAGGCACACATAATCTATTTCAATACCTCAAAACACATTCTTTTTTAATGTTAAATTCAGGTAACTTACCCTTCTGAACTAATTCTACCTTTTTTGAAACTCATTGTCTTCTATCTTTACTTACTTAATTATGTCGGATAGAGATGATTTCACTTCCAAATGAAACAAAATAAAGGAATTCTCTACACCAACAACTTCCAATCCAAAATTCATTAAATTAATAAACAATGGATCTTGTTCCAAATGTATCATTGTTAATGTAGCATTACTCCTTCAAATCAAAGCATCAGCCACTTTATTTACCTTTCATGGATGGTAATGAACCATGCAATAATAATACTTGATTAATTCTAGCCATCTTCACTGTCTCATATCCAATTATTTCTGAGTTAATATATACTTCCAACTTTTGTGATCAGTATATATTTCACACTTTATGCCATACAACTGATGCCTCCAAATTTTAAATGAAAAAACAATAGCAGATAATTCCAAATCATGTGTTGGGTAATTTAACTCATGTGATTTCAAATGGCATGAAGTAGAAGAAATTACCAAATCATTCTGCATTATGACACAATAAATTCCTATTAATGATTCATCACTATAGATATAAAAATCACCATTATTAGAATACAGTTCCAAATATAGATTATTTACCAATATTATTTTCAATTCCTTAAAACGATCATCAAAATATTTCGTCTCAATGAAATTAATTCTCTTACTCGTTATCCTAGTTAGTGGGGTAGATAACTGAGAAAGGTTTCCAAATTACCTTTGGTAATAACCCACTAATCCTTGAAAACAATGAATCTCTGTGACACTATTAGTTTTTGGAAACTTCTCGACAACTTTTGTTTTATAGGGGTCAACAGTTATACCCTATTTAGAAAAAATATGACCTAAGAATGAAATATGTTTCAAAAAAATAACTCTTAATAATCCTTCATTATAATTTATTTTATTTTAAGGATTTTAAAATAGTCCTTATGTGACTGAAATGTTCCTTACATCTTTTAGAATATACAAAAATAAAATCTATAAACACAACTACAAACTGATCAAAAAACTGATGAATGAATACTTTAATGAAAGTTATAAATACATCAGGTGCAATAAAGAAACCAAAGAGAATAAATACAAACTCATAATTCTCATATCCCATTAAAAAAAGTTTTCTTTTGAATTTTATCCTAATAAACCTTCAACTGATGGTACCTGAACCTCAAATCAATCTCCAAAAAATACTGAGCTCCCTAGAGACGATCAAACAAATAAACTATAGGAGGAAATAAATACTTATTCTTAATTGTGATGTTGTTCAAGGCTCTATAATCAATACATATTCTCATAGAACCATCTTTCTTCTTTACAAATAAAATTGGAACACCCCATGGTGAAGTTCTAGGTTGAATGAAATCTTTATAAAGTAATAATTGCAAAAGAAAATTAATTACAGCAGTTCTACTTGATCTATTATATGAGGGGGATTAGAAATCGTCTTTGAATCATGCACTAAATCAATAGTAAAGTAAACCTATTTATTGAGAAAAATACCATTCAATTCATCAGGAAAAACAAATTTGAATTCATTCACAACTAGAATGTCACTAATCAAAACTATTTCTTTATTTTCAAAAACATGAGTTGGGTAACTTTTAATGCCATATTTAATCAATATTCCATCGTCTTGGTATGATATCAAAGGTATAAAATCATTGAAGAAAACATTATTGTCTTTCCAATATGTTTTAGCATGATAAACCGAAAGCTAATCCATACCCAAAAAGATATCAAATTATACTTCGAGAAGTTTAACACGATTTTTAGGAAATACTATCCCACAAATTTACATGCAAAGATCTCATAAATAAAGGAATGTGATGATCCATATTCAAATAGTGTATAGGCATATTTTGAAAAAAAAATGTAACATACCCTTCACTAATTTATTTTACGGTCCCACATCAATCGTAGTAGTCGAAAATAATTTTGACCGACCCTTTTTCTCTCGATCTTGTTGGTTTCCACCCTGGGTAATCTAATTGGAAAGACATTGGCATAATATCCCTACTAATTGTAACTAAAATGTATTACTGTTGGTTTTTCATTTCCGGCCTAATTATCTTCCTTACAGTTATGAGAAGTATGAACAATCTTACCACATCAGAAGCACTTCCTGTACTTTAAGAGGCATTCTCCCGGATGCTTTTTAACACACTTCTCACTAGTTGGAAAATTAGTTTTTTTACGTCCAGAATTATTTGATGAATTATTTCCCATTTCCTACAAACCAGATCACTTATTTTGTTTGATGTCATGGAACACATGCTCATTAGAAAACTCCATTTTAACCTTCTCATCACTTTAGACAATTTTCTTGTAGCTTTTGAACTTACGAGAAGTTAATGTCCTTCGATATTTCGAATTCAATCCTAATTAAAAATGAATTATCTTACTATCAATATCCCAGATAAAATTTGCGATGTACTATGACAAATAGGTAAAATTTTCTTCATATTTATCCATATAATCATCATCCTTTTATATCAATTCCAAGAATTTCTTTTCCATCCTATGTCAAAAAACCTTAGGAAAATATTTATCAAGGAATATATTCATAAATTCATCCAATTCCATGGTGTCAATCACTTCACTTCTTCTGATATTTTTAATCATTGACCACCACTAATAGGATTAACCATCAAAACGATAAACAGTAAGACTATCATTTTGATTGACTGAATACCCCCATTAAATTAAAAATCGTTTCCATTGGTTTAATTTTCCCTTCATCTTGTATAGGTTCAGAAGATACTTTGAATAATGGCGGATGTTGCATCATGAAATGGTCCACGATCAACATATTCCTCTATGGTTGGTATCATTGATCTCATGAATAGATACCACCACCATTTATTGTCTGATTCAACTGATCCGTCACTACAACAAACTATTTAGTTTCGATTCCAACCATCTAAAGATTTTTATTTGGAAGGTTATTTCCCTCTCTATTCCTTCCAAGCACATCTACCATATTTCCCCTATGGAAAACCACTCTTAACAAGTATATCATAGATGAAGGAACATGGTAATCATCAAATTATATATCATTTAAATGTGAACATAAAGTAAAAATATGTTATGGATATTCTATTAAAAATATTCTAACTCATAATGTTATCTAAACCAAGCTCTGATACCAACTATAGGGACCTGACCTTAAACATTACATCATCTTGAGGTAATTCAATAATTTTACATTAATTCACTTTGTGTAAATTTTATGGTTTAGAGCTTTAGATAATTAGGTCATAAATATTACATAACTACTCAAATATTACAAGTAGAAACTTATACTCACTATCCATTTTTCGTAAAATAAAAAACTCTTTAAAAAGAAAGATGATATCGTTTCATGTTTTAATTAGCATAAATTTTACTTGATCCCATCTTTGCATCTGTTCTTCCTTAAGTCCTATGAAAAACATTTCAAAACATAAGATGAGCATAAAAAGATCAGTAAGGGATACATAAAGATGTAAAACTATTAGTCTTGGTAAATCATGAAAAACATGAATACTTTATCATTAAGTATTACTTTTCACCTTTTAGAAGTAGTAATTATACAGCACTAAATATAAGTTCATTTATTACACTTTTTTTACCCAAAATATTTTCAAAAATCCCATAGAAAGAAACATATAACATATAAAGGTAACATGCGACATAAACATACTTAAATGTAATAACCATACGGTCAACTTCCACACATATCACTAAATGGAATTTCCATACAATAAACTTCCATTCCCAATGCATTAGAGGTTGTAATGTAACCACCCATCCTTGGTTTCTCACATAACCACCCATCATTGGTTTATCACGTAACCACCTGTCTTTGATTTATCACATAACCACTCGTTAAATTTCCAAGTACTATTATATAATCAGAACATATAAAAGATCGTAATTATAAACATTTCACTCAAAAAATTTCTTTTGAAATAAAAAGAGATCATTTCAAGATATTGAAATAGTAAATCCATTTTCAAAACCATTTTCCATACCACAACACCCAAAAATAGAATAAAGGATTTCTATACCTTTAAAAAAAATTAAGTCTTATAGAGGAAGATAAATATTAATTAATGGTTATGGCAGTCGAGGAGTCATTGTCACCACATACGTTAAAAACATTACTTTTTTATTTAGTAAAACTATTCCTTGAAAAAAATTCCATTTGAATGAAAATAAAAGTCAATGGGGTTTATTATACAATTTATAGAAGAAGGATGTATATAAATCAAAATATGCCTCAATGAAATGATATTGAGTTGAAATCCATTACCTTGAGTCTGACTCATCATGTACATTCCTTGTTCTTCCAGAATAATAAACTTATGTTAATTTCTACTTGTTTGAGAACCTTTTTCAAGTTTATTATTCCCTTTATATCACTTATTACCTTGTAATAACAATCACATAATAATTTAATTTCATATTAGAAATTTCGTTGATGTTCGGTACTTGAGTCAAAAATGAACTTTTTTTGATGTATATTGTCAATTTGGCCATAAGGAAATTATCTCCATAATATTATTCATGAGTTAAATATCACATATATCTAGTATAAATGTATTTAGAATAGTCCATAGAATTTGGAGATAATAAATGAAATGTATTATTCATGGAAATGGTAGGTCGTACATATGCTTGAACGCTACTTTCATTTCTGTGTCATATTAAAGGAATTAAAACTAAATGATACTTAGGTATGTTATAATTAAAGTAAAATATATATGTTATATATGTTACATATGTTCATTAAAAAAATCCTTTATATGTTTCATGTATGTCATGAATGAGTCATATCACTTTGAGGGGGCAGTAGTCTACACTTCCTCAAATGAAATTATCATATTTACACATTATGGAAAAAATAAAGGTATGTTGCAAATAAAAAATAAAAAAGAATAGAGAAAATATAAATATAATATATCATATATAAATACAGTTCCATCATAATGTCCACCATGAGAGGTGTATGAGAAAATCGATCAAACATCATTTCCTGAGGTAGTAGATTGTCATACACAAAAACAGTATGTTCATATTCATTAGATATAGGTCTGTGTAAGTGTATTTTGAAAAATTTTCATAACAATATCCTAGTATATTTAGAATAATTTTTTTATGTAATCAAATAATAGGAAGAGCATAGGGGGTGGATACAGAAAATAAAATAAATGAACTTGAGAGAAGGCGTTAGCTCTAAATCGGGCAACTTCTTTTGATTTGAGACAAAGGCTATCTTGAATTGCCTTATTCCCAAGATAAGTCTTCTACGAGGAAGGGAGGGATCTTGAGAGATTATTTGGGTATAATTTGGGCAATCCAAGGGGATTGAGAGGAGTGGGTAAGTGGGTAGAGGTCACTTTAGGAAAATAATGAAATATTATTTTATTATAAAATAATTTTTGGTTTCTAATGGTACAAACTCATTTATTTAAAATATAATGTGATTTTGGGTTGTATCACAATCATCCAATTAAAATTAGACAAGTTTTGAATATTTTTTAACCCTTATATATTTGGCATAACCTTTATTTTACCATTTTTAATCTTACCATTATATTTTATTATTTACACTTTATAGGTTAATTTAATTACCATAACATCTTAAAAGACCCAAAAAGTGCAATTTATGAAATATTTTGGTATATCCAAATCATTTTTCCAAATATTAGATTTTTTGGAATTTTAAAACATTTAATAAACTATTTTCTATTTTTTTATGATTATTTCAATTTTGACATTATTCATACTTGACTTTTTTCCCAAATTCGTAAAAACTTGATTACCTTGGAAAAAATAAATTAACTCAATCTTAAAATGTCATAGTCATCCATAAAATTCATGGATAACAGAAATTATGTCAAATAATATTTATTTTAATATTTATAATATCATTTATTTGATATTTATCTTAATAAATTAATTATTATATCACTATGATGTCAATATTTATGGTAATTATTTAATCTATAAAAAATAAAAATAAATTCCTATTATGTAGATAATTTAATTATAATTATAGAGACTATTTATGTTCGATGTTTCATCAATTTTATCGCTACATTAAAATTATTATACTTATAAGAGATAATAGAGTGACATGTTGTCACTTTGTTTTGTTTTAATAATAATTACATCACTTTCAGGGAAAAGAATCTATTAAATGAATGAATTACAACCCTTGGGTGATATGGGTTGAATTTTATTCATCCAATATGATGTTTTAAAGCATTAGGATAATTTTATTACACTTATAATATTGTTTGTTACCCTAGTTTACCTGGTTGACCTTTAATTGTGGTAAATAAAAATTACCAAAGTTACTATTCATAATGTCCAAAAATAAAAGGTGCCTATTTAAATAATTTTGACCTTATGATTCTAGATATGTAATAAATTTTTCAAAATTCAAAACACAAAATTTTAAGTAATTAATTTAAAATTAATTTCCATTGTCAAAACCAGAAAGTGGGTTTTTAAGAAGTAAAAACTATAAAAATATTGACATGTGTTTTTTTCCAATTTAAATGTAAAATTACATTAAATGACCATCATCAGATTAAATTATAAAAATATAAATAAATTATACTTTAAAACCAATTAAAAATATAATCTGACGATATAAATAAACTAGATGAAAAAGTAGTTTTGAATTAAAATGAAGTATTTTTCACAATTCATTAAAATATGAATTTCATCATTAAAATACTAAAATTTCATCCAAGGTAAATATTTATGTCATTATTATATAAAAGAAATTTATTTTGTCAAATATAATATATAAAAGTAAAAAATACTATTTTTAAAAAATGGTTCGCCATTAAAATGTGGTAAACTGATCTTTAAAAAAATATTAGAGTATTTTATGCTTAAAATTGGATTGATTCTCATTTTTAGCCTCTAAAATTTATGGGGTAAATGTAAAAAAATTTTCAAACGTGTGTAATAATATTTTTGTTAGTTCTATTCATTCCCTCCAATAAAATAGTTAGGAGTTAACTAACATTTAATATAATAATAATAATATTATTTTATTTTTCAGTATAACTCAATGTTGTGTAAAATGTAAGATTTTGAAAAAACCAGTTGCTGCATATCGAGTATGCTATTGGAAAAAACATCCACATTGAAATAAAATTAATATATTATTCATAAATATTAATATATATAAAAAAATATTATTCTATAAATACCTAGGATGCTAAAATAATAGTACTCCTCACCATGCGAGTCCCATATAAAACTTTTTCTTTGTTGGGGAGAACCTTTTATTACTCCCCATACAATTAGTTCAAAAGAATCAAGTAACAGGGTCTAATACAAATCAATTGATGGCACTAACCCATGTCATCTCCCCCATCATCGTGTCTCCCCACATGGTGGTACCACCGCTTTTCACCCATGATCTCTTTCGGTTAGGTATGCTTGCCCCTCCATGTTGTTATGGATAGCTGGCTACAGTTGTCCTTAGTTCCCACCTCAGAAGTGGCTATGAAATTGTCTTGTGTCTGAATGGATAGTGATCCATCATTTTCTAATAAATCCCTTAATAAATACTAAGTAAACACTAAGTATTCAAAATCCAACATAAATTTCATTATCAAAATATTCTTCATGCATAATAAAAATATACTTTCTCTTTTTTTGTGGCCTTAAAATTACCTTATGAAAATAGATATTTGTAGACCAAATGGAACTCCTCATGAAATTATGAGATATTTCATGGAATTCATTTAAACTTCTTCAAACTATATCCTATTAGAATCACCCTTGTATAGCCCTAATATTCCATGTCATTGACAATGTACACCACATTAGAACATGTCCTTGAATCATTGAGGACCAGTTAATCAACCATCAGACCCTCATAGTGAATTATTAAAGAATGACATCCAGTACTATTAAATGCATCCTTAAAAATTCTTGAAGAATAAAAACTTCATCCAATTTATAATATACAATTTTAAATTCACATGGTTGGTCATTCTTAAATGATTCAAAAGATTGCATGATTCTTAATGAAATTTACATAATTTCTTGGGAACATCAATCCAATCATTACTAAGATGGGGAACAACACATCCAAGATTGTACTATTCTTCAAGTCATATTGACATAGTCATTGAAAAAAATAAAACACAGACACAAAGTAGGATCTTCAATCCTTTACTTTGTATTTGATGTTAATACCAACTAAAATGTCCATGTAAATATATACATATAATTTTATCATATAGTTTCTTTATTCTACCATTATTGATCCCAAACATTTAAATTTTATTCTCTCCCCTTATTGATGAAAAATGCAACATACCAAAGATATGATGGTATCATTCCTTTATAATGTAATCTAACATTTATTATCCTGCTCTAAGTCTACTTGGGCTAATTTGGTGTAGAAAATAAGAGAGACCAATTTATAAAACCAATCTGTCCAATCTCAATTCCGAATATTATATAAAATGTTATAACATAGATTCCTTCATTCCTTAGAGACTATTTATATGTTTCTAAATTGATTGTAATTTCTTGATACCAATCGATACAATAAATGTGGAAATTGTATGATACATTTTTTTTGAAAAAGATTCTCAAGAAACATTAGACATGAAATCCTTCACTCATATCAACATAAAGATAAAAAATATTCTAATATTCTTGGATGGTTATGTACATTATATCAATCCTCTAACTTGTTCAAGATTATTTTTTTCATGCAATTGATTCATTTATGTTCCCCCTAACAAGTATTCCTTTTTTTTATTTTTTTAATAGGGATGGTATAATGAATACACATACCTTATTAATGAAATTTTAAACAAGTACTTTGAGAGATATCATATTTGAATAAAGTATAATGTTTTAGGAACATATTTCAAAAATCTCCCTCAAGTGATGATATCCAACTTCGCTTCATTAAGATGGATCTTGTCACTAGTTGTTATTTAGAATTCCAATAGATGCGTGTAACAATTTTTGTGATCTCATAGATGAAGGTGACTTCAAATTCATTTACTAGCTATAGTAGATCCATTATCTTCTTCAAGGTTGACCTTTAAATCTTTTATGAAAAACAATATTCAAGATATTAACAGATAGATCAAACCATGAAAGTGACTTCCATAATGCATGGAACAAAAATTCTATCTTATATATGTGGAAGTATAATATACAACTTAGTTCTCCCCCAGAGTATATGAATCACCTTTGTATCCCTAAATGTGATGAATATATACAAATTATATGCGAATAAGGTAGAATTTTATTTTTGTTCTAGTTGGAGAAACAATGGTTATATTTTTTTCTTAAACATAAAACCCACTTATAACCTCTTTTATGAGAGGTTGAACTCTCCATTCATACTTTTTAAAATTTCTTAGTAGTTTTTGGTAGACTGTAATATTAACTTTATTTAATAAAAATTCTATGTTGAATTATCTTTTTCACATTGGACATAGAGGCACATTAACCATAATGTCATTTCTAATTCTTATTTATAATTTATTTTTGAGATGGCATTAAGAAAAAACACTCAACAAAGATACGCCCAGTTCTTCTTTACATTCGAAACAACACTTATGATGTTTTTTGGTTAACATTTATTGAAAACCTGCCATGAAATTACATTTCTTCATGTGTATTATTCTATTTTACTTTAGAATACTCTTTATCCTACTCTTATTTTATTTTCTATATTATTTCAAAATAAATTATATAAATTACCAATATGTTATTAATAATATAAAATAATTTCTAGTATATCCACATGGCTTATTATGTGTACTTCTTTTCACTCTAGTACATTTGTTTTATTTTTTAGACCGGTCTTCCACTTTCTTCCTTAAAATATCTTCCATTAATTTTGATGTAAAAGGAATACATATAATGATCCATGGTGTGATATATTCTTACAAAATAGAAAAAGATTCTTATCTTTGGTGTTGAACTCAACTTAATCTTCCTGGGTATGTATTGAGCATCAATATCTAATTGTTTGTTACCCAATGATGACTTACCCATCAACTTTGTAAACTTCATGGGAATAGTTTTCAACTGGTTCCTTACCAATGTTTCTTATCCCTTTTTTTATTCTATGGTTTTTTCCTTCATTCTGTTTTAGTTTCATTTTTCAATGATTTATATTTCGACACCTCTTCACTGTGACCACTACCATTGGAAATATCATATTCGTTCTTCAAAATTTTAAATCTATTTGTAATAGTTTAATTATTAATTTATTTTAGTGGAAAATTCATCATCAATAATTTTCATCCCCATTGGGGTAGGCATGTTTTTATTTTCAGATACTATCATATTTTCATAATAATTTGATTCACTATTACTGAATCATTCACTTCAAAAACAATAGAAAAACAATTGATATCTTCTTTTGGATTTCATTCTGACTAGATTGATGTATTAAATGATTTTTCTATATTTTTTTCACCTATGAATTTTTAGGGTAACAGTTCCTTCGATGCTTATTTTTATTCACTACATATATAGTGGTAAACACCTCATCACCTTTCTTTATCAAAATTTTCAATAGATTTTATTTTGAACCAACACAATGATTAGATCTAGAATTAACACTACTATTATAAAAACATATAAATGGTACATTTTTTATGGAATCTTATTAAGATTGAACATTAGATTATTTCAATATATAAGTTCCAAAAAATATACATATTTTAATATAAGAATCCTCATTAGAAGTTTATGTGCCTACAACTATTGTTGTAATAGATCTTATTTTATCTTATTGTGAAGATTCAACACAAATATTTTCAAACCATGATATATTGACTCCAAGTTCAATAAATTTCATATTTAGGATGAATTTATAATCCTCCATTGAATTCATTATATCTTAATATTATTAATAGATATTTACAACTTCATAATCATGTAATTTTTTCTTCTTCTATATCAACATATCATCCACCTTAACCTTGTAACCATTTATCATGAGTTGAGAATTATTGACATCAGTTCTGTAATTTTTATTTTATTATAATACATGAAAATTCTCTTCAAGACTCTCATTTGTTATAAATCTATTTAGTATTTCTTCAAACCAATCCTTCCCAAATTTGGATAACACTTCTTCAAGTTCCTTGATCTTTTAACATTTTTTATTAAATTCTGTAATGAGATCAAAACATGTCATCACCCATTTTTAAAATGAATTTTTTCTTATATTGGAATTTTCTTATTGAGGAGTGATATCATCTTAAGAGGTATTCCTCTAGACTACATAATTTTCATTGTATAAATAATTATATTCACTAATATTTCTGGGTTATTCTTTTAGAAAATTACAAATCCTCTTTGATACATGTTCACCATTATCTGAGGTATAACTATTGTCCAATTATGTGGTAGTATATTGAACCAATAAATATTTTAATCCCATTATAGGCATATATTCTTTAAAATTATATCCTATGGAAGATACCAGTTCATCCGATTTTCAAAAGAGGTATGAATTATTCATCCTTCTAAATTATTTATTTTTCTTGTTCTTTATGGTATTGGATGAGATAAGTTCTGATCTATAATAGAAATAATTGAACATTTTTGAATTCTATTATGATTTGAGAAGAGAATTTAAATATTCAATATTATATAAATAGAGATACTAATTAAAGGTGTGAACCAATGGAAATGATTCCAATTTTTGGGATGACTTTGGGATTAGCACATGGGGGGTTAATCAGTGTGAGATGATTACTTATCACCTTAAAAATTATCCCTTTCTCTATACCTTGATTACTTATTCAATAAATTGATTTATTGTTTACCTCACCTATAGTTAGTAGAAATGAACATAAAATTGTAAAGCATAATAGACACTAGATATTGTTAACAAGGTTTATATCCAATAATGTATAATCCATGAAGTATAAAGTTTATTATCCCATGAACATAAGTTTAATTGTTTTATAAAATAATGAACAAGAATGATGATGGAATTCAAGTCATATTCTAGCACTAACCATGTACAAAGAATGATTTTAAATTGAAGCATAAGATGTAGGGTGTCATCCTGCCCCTTAAAAAGTTATCACCATTATAAAAAATGTCCCCTGTATTAAAAACTAATAAAATTTGATCAAATCACTATAAATTAATAAATAAAACAAATGCCTCGACTATAACAATCATTCGGGCTATCTTATATAAGTAGTTATTCATTATTTTTCCTCTTATTATTTCTTAGTATAAATATTAAGAATGTTATGTAGACTGGTAGACTCAAGAATACATCTTCGACCCTAATGATAAAAAGAAGATACCAACTCTTTCACCAAGTCTTATTATACACAATATAAACTCAAAATCATATCAGATTGAATATTTAATTCAATATTCATTACATGAAATATAATAATTTCATATATTACTTCATGCATGTATGTTATCTTTTCATCATGAAAAGCTTTTCATCAATACCTTTCACATTTTCCTTCCATCCATGTAACTATTTTCTTTTAATGAAAACTATAATGACCCTCTTCACCTGTTTTATCTTTTTTATATATAGTTCATGTGGTGTGTGACTATATGTTTCAAAATATTCTAGTTGTTTTTCATGATAGCATTTTACATGATATTCTTTTTGTTCATGTAATTCTATATATCTGAGAGCTCTTCTCTTCACTTAAAAAAAGAGTTTTAAAGAAGATCTGACATAAAACCATCATCAAAAAACAAATTGAATAATCTATGATAGGATTTTCTTACCACCAAAATATTTTATGAAATGTTTGTTTCAAATAAATTTAATTTCTTCAAAAGATTGCATTGTACACAACATCAGGTTTTAACGAACCATGATATACAGTTATTATTGTCATGACATTTATAACCTAAGTTTATATTTTAAATTATGAATAGTAATAAACAAAATTTTAATATTAATTATAAATTTTGTATATATATAAAATATATTTATAAATAAATACATAATTTTTAATAAACTATTTATATGATTACAAAAAATTCATTTTTCTCAAAACAAATTTAATTATTTTTGGTGAAAAAATAGAAAAATAAATTGTTACACTTTAAGAAAATTTATTTCAAAAAATTAAATTTATTTTTTAATCAACATGTCAAAATTTTCAAATAGTGAATTTTTGAGCATTTTTAAAAAGATTATTTTGACAGTGAATATTGAAAATAATAATTTTTATTAAAAACTGAATTTTTGTTTAAATAATTTATAAAGATTCATATTGTTTAAATTTTTAAAAAATTGAAATTAATTTAATAATAATTTTTAAACCAATTATTGTCATCTCAATCTAATTCAAATGGAATTTTACATCAAAGAATTCTATACTTATGAAAATATTATATTTGGAAAATAGTTTTCTTATTGTATCTATGGGATTAATTTTAAAATGAATTTGGTCAAATTTATAAATAGAATATGAAAAAATATATTCAATATTATGGATTATAATAATCAATATAATACAATAATTTCAACTTCATTTTTTTCAAAATGAATAATAAAAATAGTAAAAAATTCAATTGCAACAGTTAATATTAAAATGAGTTTACCTAGGGGTTAAAATAAAACTTTAATGGTATATTTGTAAATAAAATTGTATAAATACTATTTTATTCCCATATTTAGACCATATAATATCCAATTTTTTAATATATGTTTATTTGGAAGAATTTTTCTTTGTAATGGTTTAAAATTTTGGATCTTTTTGGGAAATTTCCTAATAGTTTCATTTGGTTTCTTTTCCCTACATATAAAAGGTCATCCACCCTACATGCCTCTTCATACATTAAAATAACTTTAATTCATCAGAGTTCTATCAAATATTATTAATTAATTACCTACCCCATCATATAGGCTTTATTTTCATTAGTAAACCCTCACAATAAGGCTTCAAGTATTAACTTAAAGAAGTTCTCCGAAGAATAAGTAAAATTCTTAATCTTTTTTTTATTTTATTTATTCATCAAAATCTCTAATATATTATTAAAATAAAACTATTTAATAAAAAAATTATCGATAAAATAGTTATATTACATTATGTTCATGGTATAACCTATATTTATATCCTCATTCATCAAATGGGAAAGAAGTTGTTGATCGTGTGTGCAGCGGACTACCGCCCCACAAATCGATGTAATTTGTTTTATATCATCACCACTCACGAATGGTTCTAAAATTTTTTTAACATAAATATAGGATAATTATGATATAATTATACTTATGGAATTATTTTATCACATAAAACTTCTTAATTTTTATTCCTTTGTAATATGACAATGTCGCTCATGTATACAACAGAATACCGCCTCATAAAGCGATGTGAATCATTTTCAAATTATGATTTACATGGAAAATAATTAGGATAAACTTAATGAATAAATGTAAAATATATGAAATCATAATGAAAATTTAAATGTGATATATTATTTTCCTTCCTTTTGTTCCATCTATCGAGAAAATAGAAACAACATTCATGGTTACATGTGACCTATTATTTCCATGAATGGTAAAATAATTAAATATATATATAGATTACTATATATATAATAAATATATATGATAAATATGTCATGTTTTACATTTTGTGATGTTGTAACCATGATCAAAATAAAACTATTGAGACTACCAAACCAAAAAAATGAAAAATGAATCAATTATTACCTAAAACATGATATTAACAGGGAATTGTTAACAAATGGGTAATAAAACATTTTAGGTAATTCATATATGGTATGATACATCTTATTTTTTTAATATATGTATAATAAAAAAATATTTATTATACATGAGGTTCTAATATGTATGAAGGAAGTCAAGACTTAAGGTGAGAGATTTCTAGTCTCACTTTTATTTATGGAAAAATTATTCCCATTTCACACATAGTTTATTTTTTTACTGTATATAATAAATATTCGAGATTTTATATCATGAATATCTTTTGGTCCATTATTTTTTATATTTCATTTCTTCATTCTTTAATGGGTCTTACAATTCAAATGATTTCCAAAGCAGTAAATGATTTTTATTTAACTTTTATTTCCACAGGACACATGCCTTATACACCACTAGTTTATTTTTTGTGGTGTATATAATGCCTTTTAATTTATTTTATGATACTTATTATTATAATTATTGGATATAAATATCCATATAATGTTATTTCAGTATTGGGTATTACAATTCAAAATTTATCGAAGTGGTAATGGGGTTATGTTAGAATATCTTTATTTATCAGGATTGTTTTTTATTATACATACAATGATGAGATATTAAGATATACATATCAATAATGTCATGAATTATATTCTAATATAGTTATTTTATTATAATAAAAAATTTAATTTCATTTTCCTTCATTTATGTTCTGAAGAGTCTAAAAGAATAATTTTATGAAAAATCGACCGTATTTTCCCCTTCAGTCGAAAATAGTTTTTCTTCAATGTCTAAATTTTATGAAAAATGTCTTATTAAATGTTTTTAATATTATAAAAAATTTAAAAAATTATACCCATGTTATATTTTTTATGAAATGGTTTTAAATAAATCTTCTTATCATTTTTTAAATGAGCTACTTTTGACTTTTACTGAAAATGTGAGAGAAATATTTGTTTTAACATGTACGACATGAACTTTATTTTTTTCCATAATAAAAACATAATGTTTTAAATATTACTTAATAAATTTAAATTATTATTTTTAATGAAATGTATTTCACTATGTTTTGTGAATGTTCAGTTCTGAAAATGATATTTCCGAAGTGAGAATGTTATTTACCTCAAGAAATATTCCAAGTGATATTTTAAAATCATTTTACATATAATATAACATTATTTTATTTTACTTATGGTTTAATGGTAATATTATCCAATTATAGTTAATTTATTTTTTAATTGGGTGGTTTATGATTATGAAAAAAATATGTTCAGGAAACCCATTCATTTTCTATGAGGTTTTCTATGATAAAATGATTAAATGTTTACTAAACACTTATTTTTCCATAGGTTATGCTATGATGAAATTTTAACAAAAAACATTTAATTTCAAGTGTTATAATATGATGAATGTTTTATGATATTTTTTAACACCTATATATGGTTTTCAGTATGTGATTATGGTAATGTTATAACCATGTAATATGGTTACATTTTGACATTGGATGTTGGTTATGTTATAACCAAGTATGATGGTCACATTATTACCATGTTTGGATGGAACATATATATCCCTCCAATGCATTGTGTAATGATTAATATCTCATGAGATAAATAGTACTGGAATTCAGAGACTACTTACATTATGATTATTTTATGAGTGAACCTCGACTAGTATGGTGGTTTGTGGAGTGAACCCATTCCACTATGATAGTTTTGAAAATGGTCTTATACTACTAAAGAAATGGTTTTCTATGCTCATAAATATTCCAAAAATATGTGTCTTATACTAATTTTAGGATCTCAGGACTCATATTATTTGTATTCAACTATTATAAAATAAAAACATTTATTTTATGACTCGTGTTTATGTTCTATGGTATGTAAGGTATTGTTTTAAAATGTTATTAACTTTTATCATACCCTTATTCCCATTATCTGTTGATATATCCCTTTTTTACCCTTACTAAGCATCGATATAACCCTTTATTATGTTTCTTTTACCCATGTTATGATGAAAGGAATTTTTATGATATCACTAAGAAGGGTGATAGTTTTTAATAAATTAGTGTGAGATGATATAGTTCACCTATGAACTAGTTATTTATGTATACAGGTTTCTGAAGACACTAGAACAATATTATTATGGTATGTATTATTATGTTATGTAATGAATATTCATTTATTATGGTTTAAAAATCATGTATGAGAATTCTAGGGCTTTATAGTTGGTATGACAGAAAATTTATAATTAACATTTGGAAACTAGGTTATGAAAAACATTAGTGAGATCCCTATGGATATGAATAAGGATAAGTATATGGATATGTTTTAGTATATAGATATATCAAAAAATTATTTGGCAATGGATAGAGGGAGTTGTTTCCATGTAATTTCATCCCTGTATAGATACTATAAGAATATCTGGCTATGGAATATTTTTACATAGTGACATTACCCATTCAGGATTCAAGTATCACTAATATGGGGAGTGGTGAATCAGTGATATATTTTTCTTTTATGTTTCCTTAAAAAAATATTCTCATGTTAATGTTTTATTTCCCTACTCAAAATAATTAAAACACATATCCACCAGAACATAAGAATTTACAAGGTTCATTACTAAACAAGAGTAGCTACGTCCTTGGTATGGTTTTGTAAACAATGTAATAAAACAAAATTCCCAGAAAAAAAATCCTTTTGTGGAATAAAATGATTATGATATTCCCTTGCACTCTTGTAACACTATGTTCAATACAATAATGAATGTGCTTCAAGTAGCACAAAATGAAGTTATAAAATTTATGTTCTTCCTGATCAACTTTAAAAATGTGATATTTCATAAAAAATCTTCACTTTATTACCCAGATATTGGTAAGAACATACTATAATTCATAATGATACTAAATATGATAACCCAATTTAATTTCCATGTCTAAGTGCTCCAAACACAAACCCCACTTCTCTAAGTACTATTAGTTTTCTGAAATTTCTTTCAGAAACTATTTTAGTCCTTTCACAAAATTTTTTTTAACCATTGTGAGTGGATATATATCCTTGATGGACTTCCTTCAAGCATGAGGCGTTAGTGATTCATATAAAAACTTCTTCTTCCACAGACCACCCTTACTTCATGGATGTATGATTCTTCTATGGACTGACCCTATTTTGTGGATGAATGATTCTTCTATAAACCACCATTGCTTTTTTGATGGTTTAATCTTCCACTAACTACATATTCTATTTGGTCCCTTTTACTTTGTGGTCTAAAGTTCCTTTAATATTCCTTCTATAAATAATATCTCCCTTTACAGAATCTTTCCTCCGTGAACAAAATCCGTTCACAAAATTCTCATGTGTGAAATCTTTCAGACATAGCTGAATTCTTCTAGAAGAGACATTCTATTCTAATATAATTCAATCTTACTAATGATATTATTAGGAATATTTATGTAGGAAAATAATATTCATAAACATGTTAATTTTAGTTACCTAAAACATTGATGCGGTACAAAATTCTTCAGAAACTGTGCTATGCAGTCCATATAGCACCTTAACCCTTTGCAGTGGCCACTATATTCTGAAAACAGAAACTCTTTTTAGTAGGCATAATTACTAACATATTCCAAAAATGTAACATAACCTATGAAATATTTTCCTCCTACGAACTGCAAGTCGCCCACAAACTGTGTTTTTCTTACTTGGTCTATGAAACATGCTTCACGGTCCGTATAGCGCTACTATAATAAAATATTTATTTTCCATTTTTCCTCACTATTCAGCATACCACATTTGTGGTCCAAGGAAAATTCTTCAGGGTCTATGAACTGTGGACTATTTTTCAAAAAAAAAATCCGTTTCCATTAAATATACACCAGATTTTGAGGCACAAAACTTTTGAAAACACTGGAAAACTATGATACCTTAAAAATATTCATTGGAAAAAACTACAATACTGATTCTTAGTCATATGGATTAGTCAATAATAAAAAATTAATACATAATTTTAATATTCAACCATTATATACCAAAATTAACTTCTTATTTTATCAAGAACCTTGTTTTTTGATATATTTAACCTTTGATAGATCATTTTTAAAATATTCATATTTCCCAAGGAAAGTATTATTACTTATCTATCTTCTAGAAATATCTTTCTTTCCAATTGAAACTAAATATGATAGGACACAAATTTTCTACCCCTTTTCATCATAATTATTTCATCACAAGTTCTCTAACAAATGTATGATATTTTTTAAATACAAATCAACAAATTATTTTTATATTTTCCAAGACTTTTATAAAGTGATTTGATTTATACTTTTTGAAAAAAAAAGACAACACTCTTCAGAAAAACTTTTCTTACTTAATGAAACCTTATCCAATCAATTTGGTCCCAATAATCTCCCCTCTAGATTTTGTTGTATACCACGATTCATAAGTCACTGAACATTGTAACCTCAAGTTATACATTACTTATAAATAATTATAATATTAGGTGAGATAACTCATTATAGGAAATAAGAATTATTGAATGAAAAGCCATGTTTTCAAAATGTAGTGACTCATGTCTTTCACATCATTCTTCTTCATCCTCCTTCCTCAGCTTTCTCCATTACTTCTTCAACTTACCTATAATACAATAATTTGGATACATAAAAACACTCCAACAAAACATTATAATAGTTCACACACTTATATGATGGACTCACGAAATACCCATAACTCCCCATGAATAAATAATTCTATAAGGAAATATTTATGAAATAATTCTATACCTTGACTACACTATACAAAATTAATATGAGAAAAAAAATATATACAAACACCCCAACATTGATGGGAAAGAGGTTGGAAACCCATGTTCAACCTTAATTTATATAAATGTTCCTTTGGTAATGTTTTTTAGAATATATAATAATCTTGTTCCATTATAGTAACATACTCCATCTTCAATTCATTCTTCTCCAAATTATATTTTATGTAGTGGTACTTTATTTCTATATGTTTTGAACTAGAATGTTTTACCAGATTCTTTGTAAGGTTGATTTCACTTTGATTGTCACATCACAAGGGAAACTTTACTTCAACATGTATGTCTTACAACAGAGTTTTCATCCACATAAGTTGGGTAGAATATTGAGTGGTAGAAATATACTCAGCTTCATCCTTTCTAAGAGTTATGTAATTCTATTTTATTATATGCCAACAAAAAAACCTTTTCCCTAGAATGAAAACTCCATCAAGTGTGGATATTATATTATCAATATTTCCTACCCAATCAGTATCAAAATACCCAACGAATTCAATAATTTCTAAGATGTCATACATAATTAAAAAATTTATTGTTACTTTAATATATATGAGAATTATTTTTCTTGTTAGTAAATGTGATTATTTAGGTGCACTCTGAATTCTTGAACATAAGGTAACAACATAAAAAAATCAGGTCTTAAGGTGTTAAAATATAAAAAACAACCAACCATATTTCAAAAATATTTATTATTAACTTCATTGCCTTATCTATCTATTGAAATCTTGGTTCCCATTGAAATTGGTGTGGAAACTAGTTTTGAATTTTCCATGCCAAACATCTTAATAAGTTCCTTAGTATACTTTTCCTGAGAGAGAAATGTGTTTCTTATATTGTAAGATTTTAAACCCAAAAAAGTATTGCTTTTATCCTAGAATAGACATCTTAGAAAACTTGTTGATCTCTTCAGAAAATATTTTACAAGTTCTTTCATCATTTCTAGAAAAGATAACATCATCAACATAAACAATTATTATGACAGAAAACTACTAAATTTTTTCATGAAAATATTATTATCAACTCTTCCATTCTTAAAAATAATATTCCTTAAGAAAGTTTCTAATTTTTAATACCATACTCTTGATGAAGTTTTAGCCTATATAAGTCTTTTTTCAACCAACACAAAAAACATTCATCTTTCCGAACAAATAATACCCATGTCTGTTCATTGTAAACTTCTTCGCCAAGATCACCATTCAAAAATGAGAATTTCACATCCATGAGAAAATTTATTAACTTCTCTATAAAAAAATAGAAATAAAGATTATGATTGATTATAAACTTTTAACATGAGAAAAAGTCTCATCAAAATAGGCAACTTCAATTTGCGAGTAACGTTTGTACACTACTCTTTCCTTATTCCGTATCACTTCTCTTTCTTCATTCAATTTGTTCTGGAAAACCCTTTTTGTACTAATAAAATTTTTATTATACCGAATGGGTATGAGTTCCCAAGTATCATTATTTTATATCAAATATTGTTATTATTTCATATATTGAACCCATTTTAGATGCTTGAAATCATTATTCACATCTATCATATCATCTTTTGAATACAAAGAAGTGTGTGTAACAACTTTTGATGTTATTCTTGTTTGAATACTATATTATTAATCACCAATAATGTTATGAGACTCTACATTATTCATAATCCTATGATGAGTTATTTATGATTAATCATCATCACTTGAAATAATTAACTCTAATTATTCTTCTTTATTATGATTATTACTTTTTGCATCCTTATCATAATTGATAACAAAACATTCTTTATCCTGATCAACTTCCTTTTCATCATGAGTCTATTTTTCATTCTCATAATTTTAAACAACGTTCACACTATCATAATAAAAAAAATTCATATCTCTTTTTAGAAACATCTATATCATCTTCCTTTCCGAGAATAGCTAAGAAAAATTCCACACTCACCTCTTTACCCAAACATTCCAAGGTTTCAACTTTTTCTTTTTGTGATGAAAGGAATCCCAAAAACTATTAAGTGTTTCAAACATAGAGTATTTCCATAAAACATTTCATAAGGAGTCATATCTAAAATTTTCCTATAGAAACGTCAGTTTTGAATGTACACAGTAGTACTTATGGTCTGAATCCAATAGTAATGAGAGATATCATGTCCAAGTAACATAGATTTCCCCATTTCAACCTGACTTCTATTATCCCTTTTAACAAAACCTTTTTTTGAGGTGTGTGTGGTGAATTGAACTCATGCCAAATTCCTTGATTCTAAAGATAAATTTCAAATTATTCATTTTTATATTCCCCACCAATGTCCATTATCAACTTATTTATTGAAAACTCACATTCCTTCTCATATTTACTTTGGAAAATTTTAATCAATTTTAGATCATATGCCTTATGTTTCATATACATAACAAAGGTAGTGTGAGTAAATTCATCAATGAAAGTGATGAAGTACTTATCTTCAATGGTTTATTGTTTTCTCATTGGATGATATATATCAGAATGAATATGTTTCAGGGGTCGTATCGAACAAATTTCAACTTTCTTATGCACATAATTTGTAATCTTTCCTTTCTGACAAATAGTGCAACACCAATATATTCTTCGTGAAATAATAGAAATATCTCAGACTTTGTATTGCAATGATAACTTTATCATATTTCTCTAACAGATATTTTCTAGTCTTTTATGCCTAAAATTATTCTCTTTCTCTAACACATGTTTTCTAGTCTTTGTATTGCATTAATATAAGGTCATTTTGATTTTATAGATTTAGAAGTGGTTTAAATGACAAGAGCCTTTTACTTTTTCACCCATGTCTTCTAATATATTTTTTGACACTTTTTTGTGATGGTAACAAAATAATGAAACCCTTAGAATGATGTATAGGTTGTTCACATATTTCAAAAATATTTTCCAGCGGTTGGAACCTATTATCAACTTTTAGACCAGCCTTATCGGGTTTCTTTAGAACTTCATTCTCAGAATTATTATTTTGAGAGAAGTGAATCCCCCTAAAACCCTTTCTTCCATAATCTATGGTGTTGTATTAATGTTTTTGGTTAAACCAACAAAAATTTTTCATATGTACAAATAGACCATAATACTAGCAGTATCTATATAAGGAGTTTATTTCTCTTAAACTGTCAAATTGACCAGTGTTGTGAGTATGTTTCTCAGCAACCTTATTATCATAACGTTTTGACCACTAACCTTTCAATTTTAAACCAAAACATTCTTCTTCATCTTTTATATCTTTAAAAAATTATCAAAAACTGAAGTAATATAAATTTTCTAGATTTAAGGTTTTTAGAATCTTTTTATTTTTCAACATTTTAAATTTAGCCACATAAAAATCCTTCTTAGCATTCTTCTTCTTAGAAATAACTCCATCATTCTTATAAACCTTTGAGTGAATATTTTGTTGATCCTTCTCATGTTAATCATTACCAAATATTTCCCCAAGTTCTGAGATAGATTTTTTGAATCTTATAATCATATACTCAGCTTTAGAATGTTTTTTTGAAAAGTTTCATCTCTTCTTCTTTTGTTAACCATATAAACTATATATGTCCATTAAGATTCTCTTCATCCTCAAGATAATTATTCAAATCATAAACTTATTCTATTATCATGACTTTATCATTAGGAAATAAATTTTTTTATTATTTATTGAATAGTTTTCATTCTTTAATTTCTTAATTTTTCTCCATCCTTCAAATATTTCCTAGACACTATTTCAATTCTTCACTAAGACGAAATTAAAATTAAGTTTCTTATTCATCGGAATTGTTGTTTTTGAAGACTTAATTATTCACTTTTGCAATAAAATTATTCAATCCGTCCTTTTCAAAAATATTTTTCAGATTCAATGTCACTTTCTTCTT
This sequence comes from Viscum album, assembly GCA_963277665.1. NCBI lineage: Eukaryota > Viridiplantae > Streptophyta > Magnoliopsida > Santalales > Viscaceae > Viscum > Viscum album. Next base: position 736,067,780 of record OY728125.1, on the reverse strand, counting down.
CTTTATCATCTTTAGATTAAGAAACTATTATTTTGGATTTGAGTAATTGTTTATATTTCCATAGGGAAAAATATTTATCCTTATCCTACTATTTCTTCCACAACCTTATTGTACTTCATTTTTATTTATTACTATTCACTTCTTTCTTTCCTTGAGTAAAATTGGCCAAAAATTTCCCAAAGGATCCACATTAAAAATAGTTTAAGGTAATTTTACCTTTATTTTTACATGTACCTCTTCTAACATGTTTAGAAAACAAGGATAATATATGATCAAGATTTTTACATTCCTCATTTTCTGATTCAGGGAAAACAACATCATATTCCACAGTAACCTACTTAGAATTTTCTTTCTTAGCAGTATTGAAAGAAATTTTTCTATTAGTTTTTGTTTTTACCTCTATAACCTTCTCCCTTATCATTACATAAGTAATGAGAGTGCTATGAAAATCATCCATAGATAATGTTTCAGTGTCTCTATCTTCCAATGAAGAATCATCATTATCAAACATGTTGGGAAGAATTATTAATATCTCTTCAAAATATATAGAATCCCCCAACTTTTCACCAAGAAATATTATAGTGTTTAAAATTTCATTTACCCTGATAAAGAAGTCCCCAATAGATTCATACTAACCCATTTTTAAATATTCAAACTTTAACCTCCACATTTGTAGTTTTTTACTTCATCAATTTTTTATTTTCTTCATAGATGATTTTCACCTTATCCCAGATACCTTTAGCATTGGAAACACCTTTCACTCTTAAAAACTCACTTTTAGAAAGATATTAGAGTATATAATTTTTTTTCTCTTCCATCATTATCAAGATTATTTTTATTGACATGTGTAAGGGGAACTTTATCTTCAATTGGAGGAAATCAATCTATTTTTACTTTAAGAACATAATACCCAAGAGACATAAGATAAGGAATCATTATATCTTTCTATATATGATAGTTCTTTCCATAAAATATTGTAATCCCCTTAAAGTTCATACAATTCGGATTCACCATCACAATTTCTCTTAAAAACATCAAAAAAGAATAAATTTAGGGAACCTTCATCTCTAATAACAAATGAGATTACCCATCCAAGATTCAAGTATCACTGAGAGGGGGATGAGGTGAATTAGTGATATCTGTTTCTCTCAAGTTTCCTTAAAAATGAATCAACCTTCACATTCAGTTAAATATTTCACTCCCTACTAGAAACAATTTGAACATAGATCTATAAGAACATAAAAATTTACAATGTTCACTTCTCAAAAAGAGTATCTACATCATTGGTATGGTTTGGAAGAAATACAATACCACAAAATCCACTATAAGACAATCCTTTTTTGTGGAATACATGGAGTAGGATATGGCCTTACACTCTTGTAGCACTATATTCAATAAATTGTGTGTATTCTTAAGGTAAAATGAAATGATGCAATAAAATTAATGTACTTTATGATCCATATTAAAAAATGTGATCTCTCAAAACATATCTCCACTTTCTTATCCAGAGGCTAGTAATAACTTCCTAGATTTTTTAATGATACTCATTCTGATACCCCATTCCAATTTCCAAGTCTAATTTCTCATAATTCAAGCCTCACTTCTATGCCTACTGTTAGTTTGTAGAAATTCCATTCACAAAGTTTTTTAGTCCTTTCGCAAACTTCCTTGTAACCACCATGAACTATCCTATATCCTCCATGGACTTCCTTTTACCACATGGCATGCATGCTTCCTAAAACAAATTCTTTTTTGTGAACCTCCCCAACTTTACGAATGTTTGATTCTTCCTAAGATGGACCCAACTTTTCAGATGGATAATTCTTTTGCGGACCATGTATGATATGTGGTATCTTTTCCTTTGTAAACTAAAGTGTCCAAAAAACTTTTTCATAGGGAATTTTCTTCCGTCATAGAATATTTCTTCTGTGAACTACTTCTCTTTGTAGAATTCTCCCTTGTGAACTCTTTCAGACTTATCCGAATTCTTCTATCAGAGATGATATATTCTAATAAAATTAATACTTACTAATAATCTGATTAGGGAATTTATATAGGAAAATAAGATCCAGGAAACCTAGTATTATAAATTACCCATAACCTCGATGTGATATATACTTCACTATGAACTGTGTTATGTGGTCTGCATAGCGCTTTAACCCTTTACGAAAGATGTTATATTCTGAAAATAAAATCCCCTTGAAGCAGCCATAATCACCGCCAAATATCTCAAATGACAAGCCCCATGTGAACTGTTGGCCTCCCAAAAACATCAAGACTCAAGTGAACTATTTTTTTCAATGAAGTATACGTAACATGCATCACAATCCTCATAGAGCTGTTATATATAAATCATTCTTTTCCATTTTTCTTCACGATTTTGCATACCACCTTTTTGGTCCACAATAAAATGCTTCGAGGTTTACAGAATGTGAACTATTTTTCAGAAAAAACACCATTTTCTATAAAATAATATCCCGATTTTGAGGTAGAAAATTTTGGAAAACACTAAAAAACTACGCCACCTTAAATATCTATTTCATATAAAACAACTATACTGGTTCCCGGTGGTCTATCTTATTCAATAATCAAAAATTGATATATTGTTTAAAGGTTAAACCATATTATACCAAAATTCCCTTCTTATTTCATCACAAACCTTATTTTTCATGATATTTGACATTTTATAGATAATTTTTAGCATCCTAGTATTTTAGAAGGAAATTATTCTATCATCTCTATCTTCAAAAAATAGGTTTATTTACAATAAAACATGAATATGATTGGCAGTACCATTTCTCCCCATTTCCTTCGAACGGATTGCATCATAAGTTATCTAAAAATCATATGATATTTTTAAATTAAAAACCAGTAAACCATCATCAAATTTTAAAAGACATTTATAAAGTGTATTTATTTATCCATTTTGACAAAAAAAGACAACACACTTCAAAAAACACACTTTTTATACCTCAAAAAACCTTCTCCAGCTAACTAGTTCTCAACTATCCCCCCATTGTATTTTGTTTTCAACCAAGATTCATAAATAACTAAACATTTTAACCTAAATATATGTATTAACTTGAACAATTGTAATCTTACATCAGCTAACTCATTGTAGGAAATAATAATTTTTGATAAAAAAACCATGTTCTCTTGTAGCAGTGACTCATTCCTTCCTAAAAATTCATCCTCATACTTCATCCTCAACCTTTTCAAAAAAATCATCAACATCCCTGGAAAAAAATAATTTTGTTTCCTATAACCACTATAACAAATAGTTAGAATAGTTCACACAATCAGATGATGGATTTAGAGCTTACCCGCAACACCCCCTTTATGCATGCTTCCATAAGAATAAATTTATGAGACAAATATCCCCCTTGAAAACACTATCCAAAGGTAAGATGAGAGATTATAGAGATATACATACCTAAACCTTGATTAGAAATAGGTTGGATTCCCATGTTAAACCTTAATTTATAAAAATGTTCCTTTATTAGAGTTATTTTGAATATATCCACAACTTGGTCTGATGTAGGAACTTACTCCAAATTCAATTCATTCTTATCCACAATATCTTTCATGTAGTGGTACTTTATTTAAAAATGTTTTGAATTAGGGTGTTTTAATATATTCATTTCAAGGATGATTGCAATTATATTTTCACACCCCAATAGAAAGGGTAACCTGAATTGAAAAATTAAGTCTTCTAACTGAGTTTTTATCCACATAATTTGAGTATCATCTTGAGTGGTAGAAATACACTCACCTTAATCCATGATAAGAGTTACTAAATTCTATTTCATTCAATGCAAAAATACTCAACTTTTCCCCAGAAAGAAAACTCCACCAGATGTGGATCTTCTGTCATCATCATTTCTTGCCCAATCAGCATCTGAATACCCAAAAATGTCAATAATTTATTAGTTATCATATGAGATTCCAAAATTTTTTGTGCCTTTGATATATCTGATAATTTTTCTTCCAGTAAGTAAACGTGATTCTATAGGAGAACTCTGAAATCTTGTTTATATGGTAATAGAATAAATAATGTTTTTTATTGAGGCAGTCAAATATTATAAACATCCAATGAGATTTCAAAACCCATTATGACTAAATTCCTTAATTTTCCATCTTTATACAACTTGGTTCCCACAAAAACTAGTGTAGAATCAATTTTCAAATTTTCTATGTTGAACTTCATAATATATTCCTTAGATTACTTCTCTTGAGAATGAAAAATCTCTTTCTACTTTTGTAAGATTTATAAACCAAGAAATTTTTTCAGTTCTCCTAATATAGACATCTCAAACAACTTTTTTATCTCTTCAGAAAATCATTCACATGTAATTTAATCATTCACAATAAATATATTGTCATGAACATGAAAAACTATGATGAGAGAAAAATCCTTACTTTCTTTGATGTAATGATTTATATCATCTCTTCCTTTCTTAAAAATCATCTTCCATAATAAAATATCTAATTTGGAATAACAGGCTCTCAGAGATTATTTTATACCATACTATACTTTCTTCAACCATATGGCATAATTTCATCTTTCACAATAACAAATCCACATGTTTGTTGAATATAAACTTCATCATCAAGATCACCATTCAAAAATTATAATTTCACGAACATTTAAAAATATTCGTAACTTCATAGTGAAACAATAGAATTAAAGATTATGATTTTTTCTAAACTTTAAATAGGATCAAAAGTCTCATAAAAATTGACACATTCAATTTATGAATAACATTTTTATAGTAATGTTTCCATTTCGATTTTCACTTGGTCCTCTATATTCACCTTGTTCTGGAAAACCCATTTTTTACCAATCATTTTTTTATCTGTATTGGGTATGAGCTCCAAAATATAATTCATTTATATCTGATCAAGTTCTTAATCCATATCCTAGACCCATTTCAGATTCTCAAAATATTCATTCACATCATTCGGCTCGACTTTGGAATACAAAGAAGTGTGTGTGACAAATTTTCATGTTCTTCTTATTTGAACCTTCTGATGTTGATCACCAAGAGTGTTCTGAGTCTACACATTATTCCTCATCCTAGGATGATTTATTTGAGTTTCATACTCATCATTTGAAATAGCTAAGTACAATTCTTCTTCTTGAATAAGATTACCACTATCTAAATCCTTATTGGAATTAATAAAAAATCATTATTTATCCTTCTCAACTTACCTATCAACATGATTCTATTTTTATTTCTCATAATTTTCAGAAACATTCACATTAGTAAAATCAACAATTCATCATGTATATTTGTTAAATAATCTATATCCACCTCCTTCTAAACCATAGAAAAGAAAAATTGTATTTTCACCTCTTCACTCAAACATTCCAAGGTTTCAACCTTTCTTCTTTATGATGCAAGGACTCCTAAAAACTATTAAGTGTTTAAAACAAGGATTTTTTTCATAAAATATTTCACATGGAGTCATATTTGAACTTGGTTTGTAGATACATCACTTTATGAATATACAATTCATTACTCATGGCTTGCCTCCGACAGTAATGAGAGAGATCATGTTCAGGCAACATACTTTTTCCCATTTAAACTGGAATTATATTCTTACCTTCAGTAACCCCATTTTGTTGAAGTGTGTATGTTGAAATAAACTCATGTTGAATTCCATATATCTCATGAAAATAAAGAAATTATCCATTCTTATATTCATCACCATTGTCAGTTCTCAACTTCTTCACTGGAAACTCACATTTCTTCTCAGATTTCCTAGAGAAACTTTTAATCATTTTCAGAGCATCTAACTTATGTTTCATATACATAACACAAGAAATGCAAGAAAATTCATCAATAAAAGTGATGAAGTACTCGTATCCAATGGTTTATTGTTCTCTTATTGGCCCGCAGATATTGGAATGAATAAGTTACAGTGGTCATATCGAAAAACTGTTAACTTTATTATGTATAGAATTTGTATTGTTTCATTTTTGAAAAATAGTACAACACCAATATCTTAATATTGACATTTCAAAAATATATTAGTCACTTTATATCTTTTATAATTTTCTCATTTTTCTCTATATCATGTTTCCCATCCTTTTATGCTACAACTGTTTCTCTTCCACAATACGCATGTAATTGGAGTTTTGAATTTTACCAATTTTAAAGACGTTTCCTTTTGTATATTGGCATCTTGTAAATACCTATCCATATTCCTCACTCTTCAAAAAGACACCATATTTTTTGAGGATAACTTTTTAACCCTCATCACATATCTTTGAAACACTCAGAATGTTTCAATTCAACCCATCAACATATAAACTTTTCTTGGATTTCATATTTTCTTTCCTAATGATGGCTTATTCAACACCTTTGATTCTTAGAGATTTATCATTGAAAAACTTCATTGTTACTTCTTTTAATTCTTTAACATTCTTTAGAATCATCATGTATCCTGTCATATGAGAATAAAACCCACTATCAATAATCCAAGGTCATTTTTACCTTATATCTTTCAAAATAGTTTCAATAAAAAGAGCCTTTTACTTTTTCAACACCAGCTTCTGATAAATCTTATGAAACATTTTTTTTAGAGATAAAAAAAAGAAAATCCATAGAAATATTTTCAGGTTGTTCAAATCATTCACAAATAGTTTCTATAGTTGTAATTGATTCTTAACTTTCACACCAACCATCTTGGGTTTATTTATAACTTCTTTATCAAGATTTCTATTTTGAGAGGATTGTATCCCCTTCAAACCATTCCTATTATATCCTATGAATTAATAGTAATGTTTTTGTTTGAAACAACAACATTTTATGTATGTATGAATCTACCAAAAAACTATCAGTATCTAAAGAAAGAGTATTTTCCTTTGAAACTATCAGATTGACTAGTGTTGTGAGTTTTTTGTATTGTCAACCTTCTTAACCTAACTTTGTTGACCACTGGCCTTTCTGTTCTCAACAAAAATATTCTTCTTGAGCACATATTTCTTTCTAGCCTTATCAAAACCGGATTTTATCAAAAAAATCTAGACTCGTGGTTTTTTGAAACTTCTTCTTTTTCATCTTTGTTAACTTTGTCAACTTACATAACCTTCCCAATAATTTTCATCTCAGAAACAACTCCGTCTTTACTCCCAGCCATTAAAGGAATATTTTGTTGATCCTTCTCAGGTTTTTCCTTACCAGAACACTCACCATGTTCTGAGATATAATTTTTGAAACGTATATTCATAGGTTCATCTTTAGAAATATTTTTTTGAAAAGTTCCATCTCTTCTTATTATGACTTCAGCATTACTTCTAGATGTTCATTATAATTTTTTTCTTCCTCCATAGAATTTTCATAATCATAAATTTCTTTAATCATATAGACTTTCTCATCTTGAAATCCTTCTTGATTGTTTATTGAATACTTTCCATTAATCAATTTTCTATTTTATTTCTCTTTCCCTCTAATATTTCTAAAATAATCATTTAATTTTTATTTAATTTGAAATTCTATTTTTGATTATTCTTCTTATTTAAAACTTTTGCATCTGAACACTTTATTATTCATTATTGAAATAAACTTTTTCTCTCTAGCCTTTTCAAAAGATTTATTTAGATTCAAATTCACTTTCATCTTCTTTATCTTTTTTAAATAAAAAACTTATTCTTTTAGATTTGAAGAATTTTTTATCTTTCCATCTAGAAAAATATTTATAATTATCACTCTATTTCTTCCAGAACCTTCTTGGTATTCTTTCTTCTTAATCGCTATTCTATTATTTAATTATTTTAGGAAACTTTTCTACAAATTTACCAATATCTCCACATTCAAAACACTTAAAGGGATGTTTCCCATTATTTTTACCTATAAATCTTTTAAAATTTCATTAAAATATGGATATCATATCATCATTATTTTTACATACCATATTTTCAGAGTCAGAGTTTGTAACATCATCTTCCCCAAGAATATTCTTAGAATATTCTTTTTTTCATAGCATTGAATGAAATTTCTCTATCAATTTTTTTATATACCTTCATAACCTCTACCCTTATAATTTCATAAGTGATGAGAGTGCTATTAAAATCATCCAGAGAAAATGTTTCAGTGTATCTATATTCTAATTATGAAAATTTAGCATCATGATTTTCAGGAAGAATTATTAGAATCTTTTCAAAAACTATATAATCCTTTAAAATTTCACCAGTACATATGATAGTGATAAAAATTTAATTTACCCAAGTAAATAAGTCCCTAATAAATTTATAATCAAATATTTTTAAACCTTCATACTTCAGCCTCTAGATTTTTAGTTTTTTATTCTTCACCTTTTAATTTCCTTCATAGTTGTTTTTTCAGTTTATCTTATATATATTTAGCTATTTAAACACATTTAACTCTTAAAAACACACTTTTAAAAAGTGGATAATGTAGTAAATTTTTATCTTTTCAATCATTCTAAAGATTCTTATTATCTAGAGGTGTAAGAGCAATATTATCATCGATATGAGAAAAAACATCCATTTTAGATTTTAGAACATCATACCCAAGAGACATAATATAAGGAATCATTCTATCATTCAAGAAATAATATTTTTTTCCATCAAAGATCTGAATCCCCTTACTGTTCACGTAATTAAGATTCTCGATCACAACTTCTATTCAAAACATCAGTTAAGAATAATCAATGAAAACCTTCGACTTTGATACCAACAGAGATTACCCGCCTGAATTTATGTGTTATTTATAGGGGGATGGGTAAATCAGTGATATATTTTTTTATGTTTCCTTATAAATTAAATAGCCTTTTTATCATGTTAAATATTTCATTCCCTACTGAAAACAATTCAAATAGGCATATATAAGAACATAATAATTTACAGGGTTCGTAACTTAAAAAGTGTAGTTATGTCTTTGGTATGGTTTGGAAACAATACAATACCACATAATATATTGGAAAACAATCATATTGTGTAGAATATAGTGATTAGGATATTCCCTTGCACTCGTGTAACACTATGTTCAATACAATAGTTTATGTTCTTCAAGTATCATGAAATTATATAATACAATTTATGTGATTCCCAATCACCATTAAAGATTGAATTTTTTTAAAAACAATCATAAATTTCTTACCTATAAGCTGGTAAGAACATCATGCACTTTTTAATGATACTCAACCCAATACCCCAGTCCAATTTTCAAGTTTGGTTTCTCAGAATGCAAACCCCACTTCTTTGTGTGCTGTTAGTTTTCCTAATTTTCTTTCACAAAATATTTTAGTCATTTCATGAAATTACATATAACCACTATATAGTTTCCTATATCCTTAGAATAATATGAGTGGTGTTAATTTTTTAAAGAAAAACTTGTTCTTCAGCTGATCACCCCTACTTTGCGGATGTTTGATTCTTCTGAGGACCACCCCTGTTTTTCGGATGAATGATTCTTCCACGAAACACCCATAATTTATGGATGATTGATTCTTTCATAGACATCCTATGCTATTATATCCATTTTCTTTTTCATGTTATAATTCCTTGAAAACTTATTTCATGGGAAAATACATACTTCTAGGAATCTTTCCTCTATGAACTACCTCCCGTTATGGAATTATCCCTTGTGAACTCTTTCATATATAGCAGAATTCCTCCATTATTGATGATTTATTCTAATAATATTACTTATTATAATTATTTGATTAGGGGTATTTATATAGGAAAATAAAATCCATAAAACCTTCTAATCTGAATTTCATGTAACATCCATGCGGTATAGCCTCCTCTGCAAATTGTACTATGCAGTCTGAATAACACCATATCCCTTTGTAGTGGATGTTGTCTTCAATAGATTGAAACCCTTTATGGCATCTATTATCACTGCCACATTTTTCAAATTATTCACTTCTCACAAACTGTTTTCCTCACAAGAACTACAAGCCTCTCATGAATTGTTTTTCCCTACACGGTCCATGTAGCATGATTCATAGTCTGCATAACACTATTATGAGAAATCTTCCTTTTTCAGTTTTTCTTTTCCATTCCGTATAAATACTTTGAATTATAAAAACTATGATTCATGGTCAATGAACTATGTAATTATTTACGGAAAACCATCCTTTTCTATAAAAAATATCCCAATTTTGATGCCCAAAAATTTGGAAAACACTAGAAAACTATGCCACCTTAAATATTTTCTTCGGGAGAAATAATTATACTAATTTTTAGTCATATGACATAGTAAATAATCACAAATTGATACGCCATTTAAAAACTCAACCATATTCTACCAAAATTCACTTATAATTTCATCACGAAGCTTATTTTTTGTGATATTTAACCTTTGATAGATCATTTTTAGCATTTTCAAATTTTCCAAGGAAATTATAGTAACTTCAATATCTTTGGTCAAAATATTCCATTCTAATAAAACCTGAATATGATAGGAAACACCTTTTTCTTCCCTTTATTTCATAATTATTTCATTACAATTTCTCCAAAAAACATATGATATTTCTAAAATAAAAATCATCAAATCATTATTATATTTTCCAAGACATTTACACAGTGAATTGATTTATCCTTATTGACAAAGAAAAGAAAACAGTCTTCAAAAATAACTTTTCTTACATTCAAAAAACTTCTCCACAAAACATGTTCCCCACACATAAGGGTAATAACTCGTAAAATGGTTCGTTGATATTGATTCGATCGTCACATGGGTCATGAAAATGTGGCTTTCTACACACATAGTTTTACTATCCTATGGGATATGTTTTGGAATTCATGAAGTCTTCATAAACCATCATGAAGTATATTAATAGACTACAAACATCAATGGAATAGGTTAAACATAAGGTTTAATTTATTGAAAATATGGTGTCACGATTCAAACATTCTATAATTTTTTTTACTATTGATTGGTCTAATTAAAAATTTTGGATGCTAATGCTAACAATTTCTATTATAGTATGGGATAAAATAATGAATGATAAATTTGAGGTGTCAACAGGTTTAATAAAATATTTATGTAAAATATTTAAGCCATAATTATATGATTTCATTTATATTATGAAAATTATCTAGGGATATTCATTGTTATACTCAATTATTATATATTGAATTAGAAATTAAAACCCCTAATGGTAGGATAATCACATCTTAAATCTGTGATTCTTATCCAGTGAAAGATTGTGGGAATGTGGTTCCTGAAAATCATATTATTATCCTTATAGATTAATTTGATGTTATGTTAGACATAGATTGGATTTACATATTTTAATCCAACATAATTTGATAGTAAATAGAAGTCATGTGTGATATTCCAAATAAACCTATGATAATCTATTAATGTGATGATAAATATGAAATTTTGATAGAGATCAAATCCATTGTATGGGAATTGATTCCCATCAAAAGGTTTGTTTATCCCATAAGGTTTGGTAGAAAATAACCATCTATGATATGAATGGCATGTAATATTTTTTCATGTATTAATATAATATATTCCTAGATTTAAACTGAACGGTGAAGTATATTTTCCAATATAACTCATTCATGGTTCTACACCCATTTCAAAGACTCCATATTGAATGGGCCCAATCGAATTTCATGAATTGAAGAACAAAAACTTGGAAAACATTTAAAATATATTCTTTCATCCAATTATGTCATTGTGGGGCGCATAAGTTCTTTTTGTTAAGAATAAATATGGATTAATGTGACTCCACACCGATTATTAGTAGCTAGAAAAGGTTAAAATCAAGAAAAGGTGTCATATACCCCATACCGATGGATTATTTGATAAAATCCATTGATATTAATATCTTTCCAAGTTTGAAATTCATTATATGTATCATCAATTGAGGGTAAATAATGAATACATTCACAAGATAACATTTCATAAAATGTATGAGAACTATAAGTATGAACTGATACCATTTGGTCATAATAATTCCCTTATTATCTTCATGGATTCAAATACCTTATTATTTAAAGAGTACCTTGATAATTTCATGATAGTATTTATAGATGGTATTATTTTTTATTAAAAGGTAAAGGAAGAGAAATATGGTCACCAAAATACTGTACAGAAGACCCTAATGAAAGATAAGCTATATAAAAAATTTACCAATTGTGGATTTTAACTAAATAAAATTTCATTTTGGTTCATATGTTCTCTGTAGTGGGAATATCTATGGATCCATAAAAAAATTAGGCCATTGCATATCGGCCTATACTAACCATATTAATTGATATCAAAACATTTCTTGGTTTGGACTGATATTATCAACAATTTTTGAAGAATTTATAAAAAATAACTAGTCTACTAACCATGTTAATTCTGAAGGGAGACAAGTTTCTCTAGTCAGATGAATCTGGGGAAAATCCAAAGGAACCGTAGAGAAGATTTTTTAGTACACCTATAATTACATTACCCTACAATGTGGATAGGATTTTAATATATAGTGATTCATTCAATAAGAGATTGGTATGCATTCTCAATAATAATGACATAGATATAGATATGAAACATGAAAATTTATGGCCCGTGAACAAAATTACTAAAGTCATGATTTAGAGTTAGCTATGGTGTTTTTTCATTAAAATATGGAGTCATTATAATTATGGAGAAAATCTTGACATATATACGAATAAAAAAAGATTAAAGTATATATTCCAATAGAAAGAGAAGAATATACACTAGAAAAGTTGGTTGGAGATGATTAATGATTATGAATTCTCAATGCATTACCACCTCAGAAAATGAATAAGGTGGTTGATTATTTGAGTCAAAAGGATCATGATAGATTATCTATGATGAGGATCATAAAATATTAAACATTTATGGATTTTCAAATAATGGATCCTAAAATATTGAGAATATGAGAGAATTATTGTATTTTCAAATAATTTTTCAACCTTGTATCCATATGTGGTTAAAAGAGGCACAAAAGGATGATATGGAGTTGAAAATGAATGTGAGAAATATTATAGAGATAAGCATATATTATGTTGGAATTATAAGATTAATGTACCATTTAGGTGTTCTATCTATCCCAGATTTGAAGAAAGAGATGTTATAGTAAGATAATAGTTCTTCATTCCCTATTTATCCTAGAATTAAAATTATGTATAGATATCTAAAAGAGTATTTCTAGTGTGATAGAATGAAGTGATATATTATAGAGTTTGTATCTTGGTTATTATTATATTATTATGTTAAGTTCTATAGAAAAAATTATAAGGTTATTTTATAACCATTACCCATACAAGAACAGAAATAGGGAAACATCAACATTTATTTTATTTTTGGACTCCCTAGAACATCTAAAGGGAATAATTCCACATCGATTTTAGTCAATTTTATGATAAATCCAACAAAAATCATAGATATATGAAAATTTTCTCTCTATATTGTCTTATAAGGATATAAATTAAGGAATTGGTATGTTTGTATGGAGTACCACAATCCATGTTATCTGATCAGGATCCGAGATTTACCTCGAAGCTCTAGAAAATTCATTAACAAGATTTGCAAACATAGTTAAGTTTCAGTACAAAATATCATCCTTAGAAACATAGGCCATCTGATATAACAATTAAAAACCCATTTTATATTCTGAGGCCTTGTTCTATTGATTTCAAATGATTTTGGGATTAACACCTTCCTCTAGTCAAGTTTTCTTACAAAAAAAGATTTCACTTGGGAATTTAGATTGTTCTTTATGAAGACATGTATGGAATTATTTGTGTATGAATAACATATTGGGATAAAGTTGGAGAGGGAAAGATATTGGGACCTAATATAAATGAGGAAATACTAAAAAAATTAGAGTTGTTCAACAACACATAAGGGAAACACAAAGTCAATAAAAAAGTTATGATGAGAATTACCGATGTGCTCTAAAACTTGATGTTGGTGAAAAGGTATTTATAATAATTTCCTCATGGATGAAGAAAATGAGTTTCTAAAATAAGGGAAAACTAGGAACTATTTATATCAATCCCTTTTAAATTGTATATTTTATCAGGACTATAGCTTATCTCTTAACAATTCCTCCAAGCCTCACTCAGAATATCTTTCTGTTCCACATATCTCTTCTGTGGAGGTCCATCACTAATCCATCACATGAACTTAACTTAGATTTCAAAAAAATGGAGCATGACATTTCTTAATATGGGAAAGTAGTTGAATTATTTATTATATAGATAAAGTGATATAAAATAAGACCACCCTCTAGTCAATGTTTTTCGCCAAACCAGTTGTTTGAGGAAGCCACTCGGGGACCTGAGGATACAATGAAGAAAGAAGTATCCTCAGTTGTTTATACCGAAGTTAAAAAATATAGAGAGATAAATTAATTTTAAGTGGGGTATAATGTGACACATCATAATTTTATGAAATATATATTTTCAAATAAATTTAATGTACTTGGTAGCATGCATTACACGCAACAATGAGTTTTAACAAACCACGATATACTATTAGTATTATTATGATGGTTATAAACTATCTGTTAAATTAATCTAAATGAATTTGAATAACAATATTTTAATAATTAATTATAAATGTGTTAGATAATGAAAATATATTTAAAAGTAAGTAGATAATTTTTAGTAAAGTCTTTATATGCTTTAATGTTTTTTTCTAAAAAAAATGATTTTATGTTTTTTTGTTGAAAAATAATAAAATATATTTTTACAATTTTACAAAATTTATTTAAAAAATAAAATCAATTATTTTAATAAAAAATTTTAAATTACCATAGGGATAATATTTGAGAGTTTTTTGAAAATATTAATCATTTAGTGAATTGTGAAAAATATATTTTTATTGAAAATTCCTTTTCGTTTAAAGAATTTACAAAGTTCCATATTGATTAAAAACAATTTTAAAATAATTTTTTTCAACTATTTTTTTATTAAAAAAATATATTTCATTAGAATAAAATTCATATTGACATTGGATATTAAAAAATTCTATACTTGTGTAATTTTTCACTTTGGAAAACCACTTTTTTATCACATATGTGGGTTTAATTTTCTGTTAAAATCTTCCACTTATCTGAATAAAAAAAATGTAAAGTGAATTAAATATTATAAATTATAATAATTAATATTATAAAATTTTTTCAAATTATTTTTTGGAAATAGTGAATAGTAAAAATTGTAAAAAACTAATTAAAACAATTATAATTAAAATGGGTTTATTGGGGTTTAAACTAAAAATAAAAGTGTACATTCCCCAATAAAACTTATATAAATATGATTTTATGGACATATATATACCATATCATATCTCAAGTTCAAATCAATTTTCATTTTTAGTCATTATTTTTGGAAATGACTTTATCATTTTGGATTCTTTTGGGAAATTTTCAAGTAGTTTCCAAGTGAGTTCCTTTCCCCACTTATGAAAGGGCGCCCCACTATTCTCCTTTTCACACTTTCAAAAACACTTTGGTTCAGGCCATCACCACCAAAAATTGTTTGTCACTTCACTCCCCACATCCAATATTTATTAGGTTATTTTGGAAACTCTCTTAACAAGGATTTAGGTATACACATATAAATCTTTTCAAATTATATGTAAAATTATTAAAATTTTCTTTATTTATTTAGTCTTCCAACACAATAAAATATTATTCAAATATGATGATATAGTAAAAAATATATTCCCCATATAAATATATTTTATTATGTTAATATAATAATGTACATCCTCTCCACTTCCATCCAATGGGAAATGAGACCGCACACAATGTGTAAGATAGACTACCACTTCATGAATAGATGTATTTCACTTTAGATCACCGATTCTCATAAAAGGTTATAATGCGGGATTTAAAATATTTAGATGATATATATTAAATATTTATACTTATATAATTATTATATCACATATACCTTCATAATCTTCATTATATGTGAATATAATAACATCAATTGTGTGTACAGCAGACTACCTCCTCCCAAAGCGACATGATTCATTTTTCACATAAGATTTATATAGAAGGAAAAAGGATAAATTAAATGAAAATATGTGACATATATGGTATAATAATTACTCTATATAGTTTAAAAATTATTTTCCCTCTTTTTTTCCATCCCATAAAAAAATGGAAAAAACTTTCATGTTTACATAAGGCCTGTTATTTCAATGAACTGTGTAATTAATTTTCTATCTCTAACTTTTGTCGATTACTTTTAATGAATGTATAATGAATATATTTTATAATTATATCATGGTTAAAAAAATTTATATGATTTAATGGTTATAATAGTAAAATTAGTAAAACTAAAAAGACAAATCATACATGAAGAACAAGGAAATTATTACATAAAACGTGATTTTAACATGGAATTATTGATAAGAGGATAATAAAATGATATAGGTTAATCATATATGGTATGATAAATATGATTATGGTTCTATAATAGATTTATAATATACTTATATTATTATATAGGATCTTTTAATGTGCAATAAAGAAGTTGAGTCTTATTGTTAGGTGTTTCTAAACTCTCTTTTATTTGTGGGAGACTTATACAAAATTCATCGTTCTTTCTTTTTTGTGGTGGATATAATGATCCTTTGTAATGTTATATCAGGAATCTAATTATATAAAAGATATTTAATGTTTAAATTGATTTTATTATTTAATGAGTCTTAGGATTCAAAATATTACAAAAGTGGTAATTGATTTTCATCTCACTTTTATTTCGTGGGACACATTCCTCATACACCACTTTTTTCATTAATGTGGTGTATATAATGAAAAATAAATTATTTATTGATATTTATCTTGATAATAAGGGGTTATAAATATACATATAATATTATTTTTTTCATGGGGATTACGATTACAAATCTACCGATGTAGCAAGGATTTTAGGCTACAATCAATTTATTTATTAGTATTGTTTATGATTATGCTTATAATATTAAGATATTATGATATAACTCTCACTAAAATCATTAATTTTTTTTACTATTCTTATATCATGGAAATACCTATTTTCATTTGATTTTCATTCCTTTATTTACCCAATATTCGAAAATATTGTTTAAGAAATATCATCCATATTTATATCATCTATCAAAAATCCTTTTTCTTAAATATCATGTTTTCAAAAAAAAAGTAAAGAAATTATCTACTATTATACAATTATTATTTAAAGAAATTTTTACCCATGTTTTATGTTTTTTAAAATGGTTTTAAATTAATTACCTGGTCATTTACTGAATGTGAAACTTTTTACTTTTACAGAAAATTTTAATGTAATATCTATTTTAACATGTACATCATGAATAGTGTTTTCCACTGCCATGTACACTAAATTTTTTAATTCTTAATTTATATGTTTGAAATATTATTTTGAAGTAAAATTATTTTCACAATTTTTTTTAACTTTAATTTTTTAAATTGATATTGTCAAAGTGTAAAGGTTATTTTCTTCATGAAATATTCCAAGTAACCTTTCAAAATCATTTTCCATCTAAGATGGTATATTTTGTTATTTAGTAAGATTTATTTAGGATATTATCCTATTATACCATCCCCATTATTTTTTGGGTGGATTATTATTATTATAAATTATATTCATGAAATAGATTCCTTTCCTATGGGGGTTTTTTATATTGAAATGATTAAATTTTTATGGAACTCGTTTCTTTTCCATGGAATATGCTATGATGAAATTTTTATGAAAAACATTTATTTTAATGGGTTATAGTTTTATGAATGTTTTATGATCTTGAGGAAAACATATGTATGGTTTAGATTACGTGTAACGACCAGAACACAGTAAACCAAATATAATACTTACTTTATTACATTTTTATAGATACAAGTGGTCAAAACCCAAGGGATTGATCGGTTTAGTAGTTTTGGAGAACCCAATATATATATATGTGTGTGTTACAAATTTAACATAGAAAAATAAAATAAAAATAATATTAAAGGAAAAATTTTCTTTATCATGGAACTCATTCCTAGATTTTTTCTTTATATCCATGGGAAAGGAAACAAATTTTGGGTGAGATGAAATGATTGTTAAGGGTTACGCATAATGGAAGGTATCATGAATCAACAAAGCATAATCAATATGGAATTTAAAATAACTAAACACATATTCAATTAAATAAAAAACTTAACTATCATTATTTTATAAGGTGTAATCAATATAGAAAATGTAATAACTGAACACATGTAAAATTAAATCAATATGTTGATAATGAAATGAATCAAGAGATAATATAATTGTAAAAATCTCATGAATAATAATAATAAATAAATTCTCAATGAAGGAAATGATTAATTATTGGATGTAGTGATATCTAGAATCATGATACTTCTACTATAATGACCTTTTTTATGAGAGTTTAATATACTGGGTAAAATCGCATCTGATTTTCCAACTAATTTTTTTTCACGAGTCCTATATAGAGAGGGGATATCTATAAAATTATCCACCTATAAATTCATGTATAAATCTTTCCTAATTTTTTTAATAATTTATTTAATTCATGAATAAATATTCTTTATCATCAAATATCTTTATTGAGTAAAGGATATAGATTTATCAATATTTCCTTAGTAGATCAAATACATATAAAAGTAAAAACCATATGTAATTATAGTATAAGGTCTATGGAATAATATTATCCATTATACAATAATATATATATATTTTTTAGAATCTTAATTTCCAGTTAAAATTGATCATAGGAATGTGGTTGTTTCAAGAGAATGCTAACAATGAGAAATAAAAGTGAGATTGTACAATTAATTTTTCACCTGGTAATTTTCACGTTAAATAAAATTAGATGAAATAATTAAAATTCAGACATAAAATAAAATGAATTATTAAATATTCATGACATTACATTTCAAAGTGGAATTATATACATCATATAAATGAAATTCAGTGCATAACATTACAATATGACTCAATGAAGGGAAATTGAGGTGAAGTCCCTTACCTCACAGTTCATTTTTGATAAAAGTGGTTCAACCTCTAGTATAATGGTTTTAATGTCATCATTAATTTATAAAAGAAATATATTCATATTTATAATATCATTTAATATCCACTTATAACATTTTACAAACAGTTTCTTAATAATATTTTATTATATTCATAGATTTTTAAATTAATAACCTTGTATTATCAAGCATGTTTTTCATCGTAGTTATGGTTCTTGAAAATATTATATAGGTAATTAACATTTAGAATCATATTTATGTTTTAAATATATTACTGAATCATTATACACATTTTTAGAATCATTCTTGATGGTTGGACGTAGAAAATAAATTTCATAGCTTTGTGGTGATGGTAGGTCGTACATACATAAGAGAGGTAATATTATTCCCTTTATGAGTGAAAGGATAACGATTTGGGTGATATATTAAAATTATATTATTTTTATTATTTCATATACATAACATGTATTCATTAAATAAATATTTTTTATCTTCCATTTAAAGTGTAAGTGAACAATAATTCGCATCGCTTCGTGAGGTGGCAGTTCTCCATGCACATGACTGACGTTATAATATTTTAAGAGGAATGTAAAGTAAGAAGTTATATGTGGTATTATATGTAAATAAGTATAATAATTTCCTAAATATCATATATATACTTTAAATCCTCCTTTTTACCTATCCTTGAATGTTTTTAATGTAAAATAGATTATATCGGTTCAAGAGGCGATAGTCAGTCGTACACCAGATTAACGGTTTTGTTTCCTATTTGATGGAGATGAAGATAAGAATAGGTGAAAAATTAACATAATAAAAAATAATTATATGTGATATAATTGTTTTATTATATTATAATTATTCAATAATATTTTTATAATGTGGATGAATAAATAAAATGAAAATGATCATTTAAGAATGTTACCTCTAATTCATGGAACACATTGTGGTTTACACTAAAATCAATACTAGTATGGAATTATTATCAAAAAACTGAATCTATTATTTTGTTATTGGATTAATTATGTTTTTTGGGAATCTATTGGCCTAATAAAATCGATTTAAAATAGTGGATAGGGGTAGAGGGTGGATCACCTTTTAGAAGTGGGGAAGAGGACACAAATGGAATTTTTGGATTGAACTAATTACATTGATTTTGTAGTCATGTATAAATCCTGAAAATAGTTAATTTTATCCCCTCAGAGGATATGAGGTATAAATATATCCATAAAAATTATTTTGGAAAAGTCATTATGTCATTTTCAACCCTTATCTTCTTAGTTTAACCTTCGATAAATCAGTTTTCACCTTATCCATGATAATTACTTGTTATTAATTTTATTATTAATAATGGTAAAAAATTATGTAGGATATATTAGACAATTTAATTTTTCCTAACTACATATATGTTTTCGATTTTTATAAATTCAATTCATATAAGTGGTTTAATCAAATTTAAAATTATTCCCACATACGCGAAGAAAAAGTGTGTTTCCAAAGAGGAAATTATCATTTGAATAGAAGGTTTTAATATACAAATTAAAAATGAAATTTAATAAAATTACCTGAATTGTATTTAAATTAATATAATTAGGATAATTTTACTAAAAAAACAATTTAAAATATAATTTATCTTTGTAAATAATTTAAAAGGAAAATGAGTTATAAATAAAAAGCATTATTTTTTTTACAATTAATCGAAAAATGAATGTTTTATGAAAAATCACAAAAAATAACCCTAATATAATTTTTATATTATTATTTAATTAATTAAGATCATTTTTCAAATATATTTTATAAAATTTGTAAAAATTAATTTTAAATTATATTTGTAAAGGGTGATAAAACTTCCCTTTAGAAAAGTAAATTTTTTAGAAAACATTTATTTTTCTTTTAAATGATATATTATTTCAGATAAATTTGTCTCGATAAAATTTATTTTATACATGTATAAACCAAATATTTTTCATAATTTATTTATTACTATTCATAACCACTAACATAACGACTAGGTAATAATGGTATTGTTAAAAAATATTTAAATATAGTATTTTCGTTTTAACCCAATGTTGCATGCTTCATCAGCTATTGAAAAGATTGAACTTACATAAAATGAAATAAATCACAGAGTATCGGGGTTTTAAATTCATAAATCCTATAAAATTATCATTCTTAATGTTTTATGGATATTACCTTATAAATAGATGAGGGTAGTTATTCTTCATAACATTCGTTGGTTCCCACATTGGTTCCTCCATTTTGTGATTTCTCCAAAGTACCTTAACCAATTTAGTATTTTGAATACTCAATAATTTATCCCTAATATCAAGAATATATATTTTTCTTCATATTAAGATACATTAGGATTAATTCTATTTCATTAGGGGTTAGCACATGTGTTGGTTCTGACATGTACTTCCCTAAAAATGATATACAGAACACATCATGCACTTTTGACAGACTTGGTGGCATTGAAAAGTGGTAAGAAATAGATCCAAATAATTCATTGATCTCAAAGGGTCTTACATACCTAGGGCTTCACTTTTACTTCAAACCCAACCTTATAACACCCTTATGTGGAGACACTTTCGTAAAAACATTATCTAAAACATAGAATTCCAAATATTTCCTCTTATTATCATCATTAATATTTTTCTAATTTGAGATGCTCTAATGTGAGACTGAATAGAGTTTAAATTTTTTTGTTTTCTCTTTATCAAGTTCTAGGCCTTCACATTTCCTTTCACCAACTTCATCCCAACAAGTTGGAGTATGACATCTTTTTCCATATAATGATTTATACGATTCCATTTGTAAAATTGAATAGAGACTACTATTATAGGAAAACTATACCAAAGGTAAATTCTGATCTCACATACTTGAATGTTAAGTAAGAATTACCTCAACATGAATTATATTGTTTTAATAGTCCTTTCCAACTATCCATCTACTTGAGTATGGTAAGAATTTTTCAAATAAATTTTGGTATCTATAGCATTTTGAATACTCATATAAAATGTTGATGTAAAGCCAGGATCGGGATCAAACACGATAAAATTAGGTGTACCCTGAAGACTAAAAACATCATTACTATAGATCCTTGTGAGATGCTCAAGTTTTAAATATTATCTTATAGTGAATAAATGTGTATATTTGGTTAGGTGATAAATGATAACCAATACTTAATAATTATTTATAGGAGTATTTGGTAGTCCTCTGATAAAGTCTATATTAGTTTCATCCCACTTCTACACAGTAATAAAAATAGGTTTCATAAATTATATTGGGTGTTGTCTCACATCTTTAACATGTTTACATACCAAATTTATAGAAACATAATTATCAATTTTACACTTTATGTTATCCAACAAAAAAATATTCCCTAAAATACCTATACATTATTTTTCTTACAGGGTTCATAGAGATGTTTGAGTTATGAGAATCATCCAATACATCCCTTTTTAGTATAGGTATAGAAGGAACACATAATAAATTTCCATATTTCATAACACCATCTCCACTATCTATGTATTCTAATTTACCATCATTTTAAACACTAATTTTCTTGTGAATGTTATCATCCTCATATTGATTACATTTTATATATTCTAATAAATGTAGTTTTAGAATAATTTCAAAAACGATTGATGTGTCTCCTTAATTAATAATCACCTTATCCAAATTTACTAGGTACATGATTATAACTTCTCTCCCAATCCTCATCTACTTATAACTCAATGATATTTATTACTAAATGCATCTTATTCCTTATTTTATTTACCTCTGTGGTAGTGTATTGAGAAATCAAAAACCTTGAGTATCTCGAGCCATCTCCATTGTCTCATTTTGAGATATTTATATGAAAATATTAATTTTAGGATTTTATGGTTGGAATAATGTATCTATATATTCAAATAAAAAATTTAATCTACTAATTCAACATCATGGGCTGGACAGTTATGTTCATGAGTCTTCAATTACCTTGATGCATATTTAATTACATTATCATTTTACATTATGAAACAATCAATCCCCTTATTCGATGAATAAAAAAATTTCACAAATCCATTATTTCCATACATTAGATTCAAAATACGATCATTAACCAATAACTTATTCACTTAATCAAAAAATTATCCCATTACATTTTCCAAAAATTATTAACCTCTTTACATGTAATCTTGGTTAATGGGTTAGAAAATAAAGAAAAATTTGGAATAAACCATCGATAGTAACCTAGAAAACCAATGAAAAATGTATACCTCAGTTATTTTTTTGGTACAGTATGATCTCTGACTACCTTTTTCTTCATAGGGTCAACTCAAATTGTATCCTTGGAGACAATATGACCAAGAAAAGTAACTTATTACATCCAAAAACAATATTACAAAAATTACCATATAAGTAATTCAATATAATAGTTTTATGAATAATATTCAATTTATTCTCATAGTCCTCATAGATTTTATAATACCACAAGATAACATCAATGAATATGAAAAAATATTAGGATGTCACATTAATACTATGTTCACTAGATCCACAAAATAGAGGCTTCATTACTCAATACAAATGGAATTACTATAAACTTTTAATTTACATACCTCATTAAAAAGCTATAATTGGAATGTATTCCTTCCAAATCAAAATTAAATCTACCCATAAATAAGGTAAATCATTGAAAATTATTGGGCTCTATGAAGTTGATCAAATAAATAATCAATGTGAGGAAGAGGATACTTGTTATTTATTGTAATAACAAATGTTTCTATATAATTAATGAATATCCTCATAGATACATATCTCTTGTTAACAAAGAGAACATATGATCCCCATGGTTAAAAACTACAGAGAATAAATATCTAATCACACAACTCCTCTAGTTGTTTCTTTTTCTCCACTAATTCCACAATTTCCATTTTGTAGAGATTGAATGATATTGGCATTTCATTAGGTATTATATCAATAAAAAAATAAACTTTACATTTTGGATTATGTCTAGGGAATTATTTAGAAAATAAATCTATATATTCTTTACAATATGTACATCCTCAGTTTTTATATTACCTACTCCATCCCTAGATTATGTCTTCTCTTCTTCCCCAGGAATATCATTAATTATAGCTACTGGTGGTTGATCTATGCTTGTATTTGATGATGATGTATCTTATTTAATGTAATTAATTCTATATCTTCATCACAAATCATAATTTCCTTCTTATTGTAATAATGTTTTGTAATATATTTTTAAATCTATTATAAAATAAGGATTATGTAGAATTCAACCATAGGTATGATAATAAGGTTAATAAATAAATCACATATTTGTGTTATAATGGGGACTTATTGATATATACTTATTTCAATAAGACCTATACTAAGAGTGTTGACTAAAAAATTACTTCTTAATGTTCTAGGGAAATATCATATCATCTTAGAAAACATAGAAGATATAAAAGAGTTTGAGGATAAATAATAAAATAAATAATTATCTAAATTTTATGATAGGATTGAAGTGACTTACACAAAAACATTGGATAATTCCACATCATAATTAGTGATAAAATAAGCATAGACTTCTACCATATGCCTCTTATATAGTATATTTTATTAACACTTTGGGTATTTGTAGGTTTAGTGACTCATATCCCTATAGTTGAAACACCAAATAATAATGTTTTATTTTTTAACCATTCATTCTCGATCCCAATTAAATTTATCTCCAAACTTATAAAAAACTCCAAATCCCTTCAAGTATTTCCCAACATGATTCTTTCCATAGTTCTCACAAGGATGAAACTACTTCATTCTATTCTTCTTCTTTGGTGTTTTGATGGAATATAATAATACTTCATCATATAATGATTTTTTTGAGAGACTGACGACCTTCAGATACGTGGCTCAAGGCCTTCAATGAAATAGTCAATATTTCACTATGTGTTGTATATTTAATCACTAGTAAACCTGGATGAACATATAATGGTTTCCTCACACTAATAAAAACATTCTTCTTCCCTTTCATTATGATAAGGAACTTTCTCTTCATTTTAGTTTTTTAGAAGGAAATTTTTTCCAAGAATGTCTCCTTAAATTATATACATTCCATGAGTTCTATTTATTATTCCTCCCTAGTATTATGTATTGATAACCACCATTGATCAATATATCCATTGAGACAATACAATGTAAGTGTAACCTTTAACTTTTTATTATATTCATAGTCCATAAAAATCATCTCTAGAGAATAAATAAATTGGTCAGATACAATTGGTTTTTTTGTCCCACCAAATTATGAGGGATTCGGTCGTAATAAGAATTCCAACATGGGCGAACCGTGTTCTAGAAAAGTTTTCTCCATTCATATATGATTACATTTCAAAACCTGATTTAGCTTCCCTAATATAGCCATGATTTACCCCTTTATAATACCAACTGTATTAGCTTTCTCAATAGGGAAATCTCAAAATTATAAATGAGAATTGTTACTCTTCTTCCTTCATGAAACCGTTTTTAAAAAAATGAAATATACTAGGTTAGATCATAAAATTATTACTTCTAAATCATAATTTATAGTTCTAAACATTATGTAACATGTAAAATAAATAATGTTTCTTTTCATTTTATGTCAAACATTTTTAATTTTGGGTTATATTTATTTTTAAATCCTTCATAATGGTTTTTAAATTAAATGTGAATTATCCAAGGTATATCCCCCAGGATTGTCAGACAAGGTGTACAATAAGTCCTGTTGTCAAGCACCAAGTGTCGATCACGTCATGCCCAATTCACCCATTATAAAGATCCAAACTTCTCATTCATAAATACTTCATCTTAATATATGAATATTAATTACATTATATAATTATAAACAACAAAATAATTTAGGTCTAATTCCTTTGGAAACTTGGAAACATAAAAAACATGTCTAATTGTGAGAAAAATCATCTCCCCCTAAGTTAATCATAATTATAACCCTCCTTATACAGATGATACATTATACCATTCTTCATTTCCAGGGGAATGTAAACATAAGAAAGGGTGATCCAATATTCTCAGTTAGGGTAAAAAAGGGAGATATAAATATAACATGAGCATATGGGTATGAGAAAATGATAATAACATATTAAAAAAGTACCCTACATATAATAGAACATAAACATATCCCATTTCATAAATCATGGAAGTTCATAAGACATGAATCATAATGGAATTAAATAACATGATCCATGAGAGCATAAATTTTTCATAAGACATAGATTTGTTATGTATACATAATTAAATAAAATTTTATATCAAGGATACACACCAAGACATTCATAACATGTTAGTATTTGGATAAAAACCCTTCTATCATGTTTGGGATTGGGAAAACCTCATGTATACGCTCTTTTGGGCTTGGGATAACCTCTTGTATACCTTGTTTTTGGTTTGGGATAACCTCCCATATACCCTTTGATATCATATAACAGTAATCACTACCCAATTTATTAAAGGGAGATATGGGACCCATTAATCATGGTTATAATGTAACCACCATCCTTGTTTATAACATAACCACCATCACATAATTAAAATCATATATATGTGTGCTAAAATATCATAATTGATTCATCATATCATAACCCATGTAGTTAAATGGGATTCATAAATATTTCATCATATCATTACATGTGGAAATTTTAAAGGTTTTAAAATCATTTCATCATTTAATCATAGAATAACACATGAAAAGAAGCATATTTCATAAGTATTTAACAATAGAAAAACTTATGTAATATAAAAGTGTTTCATAATTTTTTTCATTATAAGCATAAACTATTTAGAGAAATAAAAATAATGTTATCTTTGGATCATATTCCCAGTGATGAATAAGTAGAATAAAAGCATATCATCTTTTATGGAAAATTATTTTAAAAGATCCCCCAATTTATCTTGGGAATAAAAAAGCTTTTCCAATTTAAAAAACCCCTTTTAAAACAAAAAGCAGTTTCAAAATCCTTTTTGTCATCCAATAGCCCGAAGGCCTTCATTTTTATTATTATTGATATAGCTCTCTTTTAAGGAAAGAAGGGGGGGAACCCAAAAGACATCATCAACTTAGGAAAATCACTTATAAAGGAAACGAAGAAAAGTACAAGCAGACACGAAACATGGATCAGCCCCTCCCCGATAATTTAACAAAATGTAGCTTTCCACCTTTACAAGGCAATTCAGCGAGCACATGTCCTGTGTCAAAGAACATGCCCAATCCAACGGCTGACATCATACCATCTCAAACAACAAACTCTGAAAAGATCTGAAAAGATGAATCACCGATCTGGATCCTCCTCTAGGGCTTGATCAAAGTAGATGAGTCTAGATGTAATGAATTTACACATTCGGGGCAAAACCATTAAAACAAAACAAAACAACCATTCACATAGAACTACTCCATAAACTAGAAATCACAACACCCAGTCACCATAGATTCTAAACTACTACACACCTCATGGATTCCACCACACTATGGACGCTGTAGAAAATGGAAGACGATCAAATTTGTGAAGCAATACCATCTTCACCTAGGATTGGATGGCCCAATACCACTCTAGTGGAACGTCTCTAATGTGGAGATCCATACTACTGTAAACCAGAAACACCACTTCGGGCAAGGATCTACTTAGAACAGGATTGTAGACACCCCCTCACTAGAGTCTGATCCAAGAAAAACACAAGAAATGTGGGAAAACAACAAGATGAGGCACAAGGAGACTCCACAAACCAAAAGAACAACCAAATAGACACTCCTTAGAATAGTAGAATGAACAAATAGACACAATAAACAAGAAAAAACCATGAATCACTAAGATCATCCATATGTGGAGACCACATGACCACCAGATTCCTTAACCAAGTGGCCCTCCCCCATCAGCGCCATAATGGGGCCGATGCTGATCCATGCCTAAGAGAACAAGGAAACCCCTCCTCCTGTTGAATTAGAACTAGGATCCACTACTGAGACACCTCCATCCACCCATATCTGAGTCATTTCCTACTGAAGCCACCACCCACCGAGTGAGACCAGATGAAAAAATGACATCTTTCCTGAACCGATGAAGATGAGCCTGAATCCAATGCCGAGACACCTCCATCCACCCAGATCTGAGGTTGTTGCTAACCGAAGCCTCCACCCGCCAAACATGACCAGACGATGATGGATTTCCTAAGCTGACAAATCTAGGATCCTCCTCAGCAAACCCTGCCGATGTCATGGAGGAGGATACCGATGTTGGGTTATCCTATGAACACTGGAGGAGGGGAGGGAACATATTTAAAGGACAAAACCCTATCCCCTATGAGAGATATTCGGTCACCACTCAGAGTGATTTTTTAAAACAACCTATGAAAACATATAATTGAATCTTTAAAAATAATTTAAACAATTTTTTGAGGATAATATCATTTCATGTTTGAATTTTTTTGAAGTGTAAAATGTTTTGAAGATTCGTTTTCTTAAATAAACTATAAATATCACATAGTAAGATTCAAATAAATTATTTTTCATAAAGATACATAAATATTTTTTTTATACATGTTAAAAATAATATTCTTTTAACATTTTTTCTAAAATAAATATGGGGATTATTTAAAAAATGACATGAATATTACATTTAATTTTTTTTTCAAAAAAAAACTTGGGTAAAATTGAATTTGATAATTCATTTGAGGAATGTTAAAAACACCTTTAATAAAAAATTTAGAAAATATGGTTTTGGAAGGAAAAAAGGGTTTTTAACTAAAGATAGAACTAAATGTGATTATTCTTAGAAAATTTATTTCCAACTCTTGAGTACATAAAGTAATAAAAATGAATGGAAAAACATTTATTATAATGAAATAATAATAGGATAGGAAAATTCAAAAGTTTATTGATGGATAGATAATAATATTTCATCACTGTAAGCATAATAAAAAACAACCCCAAAAAATGATGAAATCGTAACATAAAAATCTTACCACTTTGGTAACTTTGAACTATAATCACCACGAAATAATAACATTAAATAAAACATATAATATCATAAAAATAATTATATTCAAGATATAACATGTTAATATGACATTATATATTCCTCGTAAAAGATGATGGATTTATAACATAATCATATGTGTCAAAGAAGGAAAATTGAGATAAAAATCCTTTACCACTTTGGTAACTTTTGAACTATATACCTTACAAAAGAGAGATAATAAAATTGAAATTTAAATACCAATATTTTTCAGTATAATCATTATAATCCAAATTATTTTACAGTATTCATACATCACCTAATGAAAACTTGTGGTGAGTTTTCTATGTATCTCAAAGAAAAATAAAAGTGAGATGAAAATCCATTACCTTAAGTATCACCTTCCTTCAAGAATGTTAAAACATCTTACACATTAATAATTCCTCATTAAAATCACATTACAGGTATTAACTGCTTTTTTTATCATATATGTTTGATTTTATATTTTTGACCTTTTACATTTATCATGGTTCAATCATTTTAAGAATAATAATCATGAAATAATTATCATATTTATAAATCAATTATACTTTTTATACAACTCATGAATGATGGGTTTGATAAATGATGTATTTTATGATCATATAGAAGGTAGGTCATACGTGCACATGAGTAACATTCTCATTATTCAATTATTAATATGGAAAACAGGTAAGTAATTTTTCATTTTTCCATAATAATAATTATATCATGAATAATAAATTTTTAATTTATATATACTTATACATATCATCCATGTCGTATATGGTGATTAAATGAAAGAGTCATATCACATCAGGAAGGTGGTATTCCACACGTACACGAACGACATTATCATCTTTGATTGAGTGAGAATGTTATAAATAAAATTATATATTCTATTTTTATAATGATAAATATTTCATTAATATCATAATTATTTCATTTATATTATATATATTTATTAATTTTATCCTTATTATCTTCTATTTAAAGTGTTAGTGAAAATGAATTACATCATTTTGTGAGTCGGTAGTCTACCGTACACACGAACGATGATATCGTATCCCCTAAATAATGTGATGTAAAAAGTTATATAAGATATAACTAATAAAAATGGTATAATTATTTCATAAATATCATTCATATAATTTATTTCCATTATCATACCCAACTGTAATATATTCTAATGGGATAAAATTACATCGGTTTGTGAGGTGGTAGTTCGCCGTACACATGAACGATGAGTTTGTAACCCATTTGATGGAAATGGAGATGGTTATAAGTCAGGAACATAACATAATAAAATATAACTATATTTAATATGTTAATATTATTTTATTATCATGGTATAATAATAATTTAATTATGAGGAATAATAGATAAAATAAAAACCCTGAATGAAGAATGTTACCTCTTCTCCAGGTAACCTCCTTAGGATTACAATAGAAGCCTTCCATGGAGGTATTTGTAAACAAAATAAGATATTTTGGATGATATGATACAATTTTTAAGCTATTTTTGTAGGAAGTGACTGAAAAAGGGATTTATGGTGTGAATAGTAAAGGAGAAGGGTTGTCTGTTTATAGGTGAGGTGAGTGGTATACCAGTAATTTTTTGAAAAGAAAAGGTGTACCCATGTCTTCCTCATAGAAAAGGATACAAAATTATGTTTTCTGGATAATAAGAGATAATAGGGTCAAAATCTATCTTGAAAATAGTTTTTAGGAAATTATTATATCATTTGACCCTTAACTTTTCAGTTTGACCCCTGGTAAAACCATTTTTACCTTAATCACAGAAAATAATTTTTAATGTTTTGACTTTTAGGTTTGGTAAAAAATTAGATTGAACTTACTAGATAATATAAATTATTCAGATTCAAAACATGAGTTATATTTTTCCAAATTACATTAAATGAAGTATAAAATTATATTTAAAAATTAATCCCACAGACGTGATGAGAAAACATGTTTTCAAGGAGAAAATGTTCCAAATATTACAAAGATTTTATATCCAATTTCAATATGATATTGATTCACAATGAACTAAATTGGATTGATATATATAATTTAACTAGTATTAATTTAAAAATTATTTATAATAAAATTTAACTATATAAATATTTTTTATGAAAATAACCTTATAAATTTAATTCAGTGTTCTTCACTATTTACCAAAAACATAATATTTTCAGAAAATTATAGAAAATTATCATTAAATAAATTTTTATACAATGATTTCGAAAATTAATTTAATTTTATAAATTTAATTTTTCAAAAGTTTTAAAATTTTAATTTATTATTGTTCACAAAAAATATAAAATCAAGCATTGTAAAAATAATATTTTCAAAACAAATAAATACTTTTCTAAAAACTAATAATTTTTTTATCAATATGCTTTCATTATAAAAAAACCATTATACATAATATTTAAAAATTCCTTATTACAATTCATATTTATATGTTTAACATATAGGCTATGACTATTGAATTTGAATTATAATAATATTAATAATTCTTTAGAGTTCATTAAAACTCGGTGTTGCATGTAATAAATGCTATACCCGATGTTGTGTGTAATGAAAAATATAGAAAAGATTAAAAAAATATAAAGAAAATATTTCACAAAAAACATAGGGATTTACATTCTACCCCCCTCCCCTGAAATTAATTTCTCCCTCAAAATTTATAACTTTGGTACCAAAACTGAGGACACTTCTACCTCGTTACATCCTCACATTTCATCATATCTACATCAAGATGGTGTTTTTGATAAAAAACATTATCCAGTTAAGGTTTAATGTTTCTTAGAATATTCTATATTTTAACCATAATATATACTAGTTTTTACTCATAAGAAATACCGTTCTCTAGTTGTATAAACTTATTTAAGTACATATGATGGATCAGGTATGTACTTATTAAAAAGTTATACATGAAACACATCGTAAACCCAAGAGAGGTTCGGTGGAAGCACCAAATGATATATTACTTCCCTTATATGATCATTATTTTAATGGGACTGATATACATAGGTCTAAGTTTTCTCTTATTTTTTCCACCTATAAATGCATAGAAAG
The DNA here is from genome assembly GCA_963277665.1 of Viscum album. Lineage (NCBI taxonomy): Eukaryota > Viridiplantae > Streptophyta > Magnoliopsida > Santalales > Viscaceae > Viscum > Viscum album. Next base: position 736,035,709 of record OY728125.1, on the reverse strand, counting down.
ATGTTCTCACGAACTCAAATTCTAGATTGTGATGATGACTATCAATACCCCCATGTTTTTAAACTTTGTGCAGTCCTTACGTATTACTGAATGGATCTAACCTCATCTTCCATATCATATACTTTCTCAATTCTAAATATAATTCATTGAAAAACATCATTCCAAAATTTAGGATTTCTATAATAATTTCCATATAAGGATTTATCAGGAGCCATCTGAATTCTGAAGCGATGGATTATATTTCAATAAAACTCAACATGAGGTAGGTGTTGATATGGACTACATTTGAAATCCATATAAAATTATATTATCATATCCTCTATGTTTTTAATTATTGTTTCAAAATGACCATATATTTGAGTATGATATATAGTTTTTAAATAGAACTCTGTATTAAGATCATGTTGAAGACATAACTAAAACATTGAGGTGAAATCCAGATTCTGATAACATACAATTGAATATGGTACTCCATGAAACCTTACCAATTTCATAATTTATATTCATGAAATAAGATCCAAATATTAATATTCTCTAATAGTAATGAAGTGTTTTTACTTCATAAGGTGATTGAATATAACCCATAAGGGTCTGAAGATCAAAGATAAGGAAAATTCTAAATGTTTCTATTACCTTTAATCATATTTCCATTAGGTAATGGAATAAATTATCAAATAAAATTATAATTATATAAAAAATAAAGGGTTTCATTGCAATAAATTTCTATTAAAATATCATTAATCATGATAAACTCCCATCATAGAAAACCTCAAAATTAGGGTCAACAACTTTGAACTTATAATAAAACCTAAACTCCTAAACCCATGATGGTGTCTATAACTCTTTGGTTAATCTTACTTAGATACATTTATACTACACAAAGATACTTCACCACTTATTCTAAAAATAATCAATAATATTATATAAAAATAATTCCATTAGAAGATCCAGTTCAACATTATACCTATATAATAGAAAATGTGATTTCATTATTCCAAAATTAATTTAGAGCGAGATAATAACATGAAATTTAACTAAAGGTTGAACAGTAATATTTTTGTAGGGATTATTCATAAAAAATATAACATGAAATTCCAAAACAATTAGTGTGACTATTTTTGTGCCCTAATTATCATTATTCACTTCAACCATCGTGATTGCATAATATTTCCATTTTAAAATTTTTTAGAGGTTATTATGGATTATCATCCTCATTATCCTTTGGAAAGGGGCATTTATTTTTATAATTCCCATACTCCATGAATTTGAAACACTTTAGTGTGGGTAGTGCAATCTATTAATCTTTCTCTCTATTCTCATCATTATCTAACTCCTTCCTATCATTTAAAGAATGAATTTCCTAATGAATTTCCCTTCCACACATAAAATATTTAATAGTTCAATTAGGAAATATTTCTAAATGTATCTTCCCACACATTGATCATGAAGGAAATATAATATTTTTCTCTCCATGGTTTTTAAAATATCCTTTGAATTCCATTTTTCACATCTTATAAAAAACATTTTATTGATATTTAACTTTAACCTTTTTTTCCACCTTTAAAGAATATCGAAAAATCTATTTATAGATATTGAATTCTCCTATGACTAACACCCATTGGAGACATGGTTTTATCATATTGAAGAATCGATCAACCTTACTTTCAGGTTGGATGATAATACCTGGAGTGTAACTATCAAGTCATGTAAAAAGTTCCACTTAGGTACTAACCGATTCATCTTCCCTTTTATTTAAGTCAAATAACTCCTCTATCTTTATAAATAGAATAAGAGTAAATTACTTAATGTGAAATATGTTCTTTAACTTATCCTGATCCATGGAGCCAATTTCATCATATACCCTTATCATCTCCATAATATTCCATAATTTATCTACTTCACCTTCCAAATTGTAGACAACCAAAATGGAATTTTCATTTTCCAATCATTGGAGAATGGAAAATATATTTTTAGTGGTATTGATCCATTGTTAAGAAACTAGAGGATCAGAAGACTCGCTGAAATTGGGTAGATGTTTCCTAATGATGTAATCAAAAAAATGATGTTCCCTTCATTGTTTGTTTATAAGTTTCGTATAATTTATATCTTGACAATGTTGTGTGAGAATATCAGTGATATTTTTCATTCTAGATCGCATAAAGTTTGGATTATGGGGAGTAAAATCATTCATTGTATGTTTCAATCCAAATTAACATGGTTCTTTTAGGTTCTATCCATCGACTAAAACGAAAATCATAGTGTGAGCAACACAATTCATATTGGAGAACCACATGATCCTGAAAAATAAAAAATAGGATGTCTAAATCCTGACACCTTCTTTTTATAAATCTATGAAACCTTAGGTTTATCTTAGTTAATTCATAGTTATCATCTATTTAAATCCTTCATAATGGTTTATAAAGTGTTTGTGAATTTCTAAAGTATGTCCACCAAGAGATTCAAACATAGCATGCAATAAGGCCAATTGTTGTGAACTAGGTGATGATTGAGTCTAGATCAATCTTCCCTTTTAATTGATATTACCACTAGGTACCTATATGCCCGATCCAAACCCACTTTTAATATCCTTATAGGTATGTAATTCATTTGAAACCACTTTCTCAAATCCATTACCAAAATTATATGAAATTTTACTATACATTGACTCATCCTTATACTTATCCTTAAAGACATCCCTAGACATAACCTTATAAATATCACTATGAATCTTACTAATGTTTTCTAATACTATTTTAAAAAGTTTAACTAAACCATTAATTTAATACCAACTATAAAGACCCAAAATTATAATACATAAATATTACATCTTAATAGATTAATATTCATTAAAAAACACAAAGATCCATGCAGAAGTTTTTATGACTATGGACTTTGGAATCAGGGAAATATAAAAACATTTTCCAAAAGTAATCTAAGTCATCTTACCCAAAGTTCATCACAATCAGAAACCTTCTTAGACATATTATACACAATTCCATTCTTTATATCCATGGAAAAGGTAACATTAGAAAATGTGGTATCAAATTCATAGTAAGGGTAAACAACTGAGATATTAATATAACTTCAGCCTATGGGTTTGAGAACATGATAATAACATATTAAAACCATACCCTACATGTATTAGGTCATAAATATGATTCATGACATAAATATTGGTTTTAAATAAGACATGAATCATAATGGAATATGAAACATGATTAGTGAGATCATAACATTGGAATAAGACATAGATTTGTGGAATATACATAATAATATAAAATATTATGTCAATTCTACCAACCAAGATGTTGATAAAATGTTAGGATTTTATGAAAACAATTTTTACTCCTTTGATCTTTGGTTAAAATCCTAGTTACCCTATTTTTGGATTGGTATAAACTCATATTTACTCTTTTCTAGGATTAGGATAACCTCTCATGTACCCTTTGAGCTCATATAATATTAATCATTACCCAATTAATTGTAGGGATATATAGGTACCACATACCATGGTTATAATGTAACCACCATCCATAGTTATAATGAAAAATCTTCACATAATTAAAATCATACATACTTGTTCTTTAAGATCATAATAAATTAAACATATGATAACCCATGAAATGAAATGGGTTTTTTAAACATTTAATCATATCATAACCCATGGAAAATAGACATGTTTTATAGTCATTTCATCATTTCATCGTAGAATTAACCATTTAATGAAGTGGGGATTTTAATAATTTCATCATTTAATAACCCATGGTAGAGAAACATATATCACAAAAGAAATTCATTATGAACACAATGCATTTATAGAAATAATAAGAATGTTTTCTTTGGATCATATCCACATTAAATTATAAGTTGCAAAAAAGGATGTCACCATTGATGGAAAATGATTTTGAAATATCCCTTGAAACATTTTCGGAGGGAAATATCCTTTCCATTTGGAAAAACACTTCTTAAAACATAAAGCATTTTCAAAATATATTTCATTTAAAATATCCATTAAAAACTAATAAAGGGAGATTTAAAAATTAATTTAACACATTTATTAAGAAAATATCATTTCCACTTTGAAAAAACCATTTTTAAGACAATAAAATTTTTGAAAATAATTTCTTCGAAAATAACCTTGAATGATTATAAGGTAATGTTCAATGAAATTATTGGTCATGTTGGAAGAGAATTGTTTTCCATGTAAAACATGTTAAATGATGATTTCATTTATATTTTGGGTAATGTAAAAACAAGATGGTTTGGAAAACAACATAAATATTACATTGAATAAATATTTTAAAAAGTAAAAAATGGGTACAAATGACTTTTATAAATAATTTGGATATTTTTAAAAACATTTTTAGAAAACATGGTTTTGGAAGGAAAAGGGTTTTCGACTGAAGAGTGAAATAAAGAAGGTAATTCTTTAAAATATTATTTTAAACTCTTGAGTACATAAAGAGAATAAATTTATGGGAAAATTTATTCTAATAACATAACCATAATATAATAAAATTCATGGGTTTATTTATTGATAGATCATAATATTTCATAATTATAAGCATAATCAGAAACAATCCCAATAAGCGATGACATTATAAAATACAAATCTTACAAATTTGGTAACATTGAATCATAATATTCTTGAAAGAATTACATTATGTTAAACATATAATATCATGAAATAAAGTATATTCATGATATCAAAAGTTAACATGGTAGTATATACACATCATAAAAAAATAGAGGTGCATAACATAATCATATGTCTCAAGGAAAGAAAATTGAGAAAAAAATACCTTTGGGATTTGCTAACATTTAAATTTTAAACCCCCTGAAAGATATATCATTCAATGGATGTGTAAATACCAATAATTTTTATGATAGGAATCATAAAAAAAATATTGTGTAGTATATATGCACTACATAAAAGAAACACATGGTGAATATGGAATGTGTATCATATAAAAATAAAAGTGAGATAAAAATACCATACCTTAATTATTGAATTTCATCATACACATTCAAACCTCCTATATAATAAGTATAATTTTATTATAAATATATTATTTAAATAAATTTATTAATATAATACAATATATTATTTACTTATGACTATTCAATACCTATTTATTAACAATTCCTTGATAAAATCATATTCTGGGTAATAACCACTTTTTTGTATATGTTTTGATTTATTATATTTGGTCATATTACATTGATCATGGTTAAATAATATATAGAATAATAGTAATGAAATAATTATCAAATCTATGATTCAATTAGAATATTCATACCACTCAGTAAATAAGGTTTTGATAAATTAAGTATGTTACGATCATGGAGATGGTAGGCCATATATATTAATGAGTGAAGTTTCCATTTTTCAATGATCATTATAGGATGGAGGTAAGAAAATTATATTCCCAATATAATGATCATAATGTCACGACCCGTCCTCGAGGCCCGTGCCGTGACTACCCCAAGCCCGCCTTCCAAAGGCCAGGGGCTGGCGACTAGCACCAAGGCGTAAAATCCCAGTAAACAGGGAAGGCATTGCCTTTATAAGTAACAACCACACAGAGTCAGCAAGCGGAAAGTAAAGTGCAGAAAAGTAAAGGGGGCCGGAAATACAAGCCCAACTGTAAAGTACAACTGAAAAGTAAAGTACAGCAACTGAAGAAAAGACGGCGGCCTCGTGTCGTCCACTGGCAATCCCACCTGAAGGGTGGGTACAGATAGCCTCCAGGCTCCTCGGGTCCCACGTCCGCTCCGAGCACGTCCCGCCCAGTGGTCCACCTCCAGGTACCGTCCTGCTCCACGCCCCAACCGTGATCAGCGCTGTCCGTCGTCTGCAACCAACACAACAAGGTGCGGGCATAGCCCGTGCAGGGGTGAGTACAAGCTACTCAGTAAGGACCCCGAGACCCCCGAAGGTCTCCCGAAATCCACAAAGGATATAGCACAAAAGAAAGATGAAATCACGAAGTAACATCCGACTCGACTTAGGTATATGCCCTTACATATACCTAAGTCCCCAATTCCAGCTCTGCTCACGAGCTCAAGAACAACTCAATCCACAAAGGAAAGCAAGACTCAAATCCACAAGGAGAGTAAACAGTAAAATCCACGTAGGATAGTTCAACACAATCCACAAAGGAGAGTAACATACGATTCAGCTCAACCAGGTATACTTTTTCAGATGACGTCAGAGATGATCACTGATCCATCTAAGTCGTCGGACCCATGAAGGATCGATAGGTACTAACCCCCGCAAAGGACCCACGTAGGATCGGGCTCACACAGAACCTGTAGGCAGTGGCTCACACAGAACCGGTAGTAAGGACCCACATAGGATCGGGCTCACACAGAACCTGTAGCACTGATCCACGTAGGATCGCTGAGTGCAGTAGTCGACGCAGTCCACTGAGGATCTCTGCTCTGTCGTCGCCGCAGTCCACGAAGGATCTCTGCTCTGCCGTCGTCGCAGTCCACGGAGGATCTCTGCTCTGCCGTCGTCGCAGTCCACGGAGGATCTCTGCTCTGTCGTCGAAGTCACAGCCAGCGCTTGGGTTCCCGCACGCAGCGAGCTCGTTTAGGAGGGTCCGCTCCACGAGCCGAGAGGCTGATACATCAACTGACACGTAGTCCGAAGTTTATGTATCCAAAAGTTCTGTATCGACAACAGGATCTCAACGCAACAGACGGCGCGTCAATCGGACGCCCGGTCTGAGAGTTATTGGCATTTTCGTCCCAGGGGCCCGGTTGGTTTTTAGAGTAAAACCAACCCGACCGTACTCCGCCTGTATCCGATCCTCGGGCGGAGTATGCCAAAAGTTCCGTCTCACTTAGAGGAAACTACCACAGCTGACGGTACGTCGATCGGACGTCCGTAGCTCAAGTTATGAGCGTTTCCGCTCCGAGGGCCCGGTTGGTTTCGTGTACGAACCAACCCGGCCGAACCCAAAGTCTCCTGAAACCTTGAGTATAATATACCGAAACGACCATCTCGATCCAAGGATCGCGTAGCCGCTGACGGTTCATCAATCGGAGGTCCCAGGCCCAAGATATGGGCGAAAGACCGAAGAGGGCCCGAACATTAGTTAAAACATTAATGATTTCAAAAGTTAACTCTTTACACATACCAAAATTATAAAACATCAATATATTAAAACCATGATATCAATTTTTCATTATATCAGTCATGAGGTTGTTAATACTATCAAATATCTCATTATCTCTTTGTCCCTTCATTATGTGCATATCATGTGCTTTCCAAAAATATTTAAATCACTTTTCATAGTTACCTATACCATATACTTATGGAAAACCACAATAGACCAATACATTGATATTCCAATATTGTATAATACAATAAAAGAGATTCAACAACACTATTTTGGAATCATATTACATAAACACTAAATCATTCCACCACTTTGTTGTCATACTCAACACTGCCAATAGTGATCACATGTGACATTCCTTTGTCTTTTTCCTTAATAGGTTGATGACGTCAATCATAATTAACCCTTGTATTAGAGCATTGGTTATCATAATGCCACATATTCTTTATTTGAATCATTGAAGTGTTGGTGGTGCATTCTCTACAGTCTTTGCTCTATTCACATCATTAGAAATATTTTTCCCATTATTTTGGCACTAAAATACTTGATGACCTTCTTTTCCACACTTTAAACATTTTCTAGTCCCTTTAAGTCAATCTATATCATGCTTTATTCCACACTTTGAGTATAAGGAAACTTTCATCTTCTTTTCACCATTGTTTGGATATTTTCCCTTAAACTACATATTTCGTTTCTTGTCAAAACCATGAGATGGATATGTAACACCAACTTCTAGTTCTACCTTGATATGACAATGCACAATCTCATCATATCAACTGAAGTCTATTATAGATAATTTATTTAGAAGACTTGATTTTAATTCACTGAATAATCGATCAACTTTACTTTCAGTTTGGATGATAAATCTAGAAGTATACCTTGCAAGTATTGTAAAATTCACCACATATGTACCAAAAGATTCATAAAACTTTTTTTTATGCTCAAGGAACAACTTTTCCATATTTCTTTGAAGAATACGAGAAAAGTACTTATTGAAATATAAGTTCTTGAACTCATCCCATTCCATGGATTTTATTTTATTTTTCTTCCATTTATTCTTAATTAGAGACCACCACTGGTCTGTTTTACCTTCTAAATGATAGACAACCAAAATGGATTTTTCTTGTTCCAAACAGCGAATATAGAAAATATATTTTCAACGGTAATGATCTATTGTTCAGAAAAAAGTGGATCAGAAGACCAACAGAAAGATGGTGGGCGTTGCCTCATGAAGGACTCAATAGAATGTTGTTCCCTTCTCTGCTCATTTGAAAGTCCAAAATGATTCATAGCTTGAGTAAGTATAGAAATAATAATTTTCACTCCATATACAAAAAAATTTTGTTTTTCAGGAAGACAATAATTTCATTTCCTAGTGAATTTATCATTAACACAATTCCTTTGGGTTCTAGCTATTGTCTAAAACCCAAAAATAAAAGTATGAGTGGAAAAAAGCATACTTGGAAAACAAAAATATCACAGGGGAGTACTTTAAATATCTGACATCTTAGGTTTAATCCTAGGTTATTGATGATTTTTATCACAATTCGAGGACTATAACCTATACTTATACTTAACCATAGGGACAACCCTAAACATATCTTAGAAATATCACCAGGTATCTCACTAAAATATTCGCATCCTAGTTTCCAATGGTTAACTAAAATTTTTCTCTAATAACAACAATAAAGACCCAAGCTTGATGTACATGGGCATTACATTTATTTTGTGGAATACTTAATACATGACACAAACATACGCCCAATGAATGTATTAGTTTAGTATCTTTGGAAACTCGGAATATAATCTTCTAATCATAGTGAAAGATCTTCAACATCTCCAATAAAGATATTCCCCTTTTGTTTTCCTACCTAAAACTTTTCTTTATATCCAAGGGAAAAGAGAACATAAAAATTTTGATATCAAATTTTCAGTAAGGGTAAACATGGAGAACATAAAACAAACCATAAATATTTGAACGTACAAAAACATGAATAAAATGTTTAAACATAAAAATCATGAGAAATGACATAAATCTTGGTAGTACATAAGGAATAGATCATAAAATAACATTAGCAATGATAGAATATCATTGACATAAAACATTTATTGTGTCAAATTAATAATCACATCATATGATTTCCATAGTATCCAAGGCATTGATTCTAAGACCATCATAGTGGACAAAGTTCATTACTAAACCGGTTTTACTTGTCGTTCTAGTCATATATTACTGAACCAGATTTACTTGTCATTAAAATCATTTCTATCTCATAAGATATAAATATTTACCTAATTCATTTGTGTGAGATAAAGGTGACACCCATCTCATAATGAAATCATTCTTACATGTGCTACAAAAACATAAATCATTCATTATAGCATAACCGATGAAATAAAATGTGATTCTTAAATCTCATTCCATTATAACATAATCCCTATAAAATATCATTCCATCATTAATGCAATAAAACCATAGTAATAATAGGGATCGAAACATAACCCTATTTAAAGAGAATCATCTTAAACGAAAAATAATTTTGATAAAATACTTGAATGTAGTTCTTGAGGGAAGTATACTTTCTTCTTCAAATACGTTTTTTTTCTCAAAATTCCATGAAATTTTAAAATAAAATAATATAGTTGAAAATAAACTTGAAATAGTGTATAAGAAGCTTCGTGTAAATAAGGCATCATTTTAGAGGCCCTATCTTGATGTACATGAACATTACATTTCTTTTGTGCAATACGTAACACATGATACAAACAGATTCTCAAAGACCATATTTGTTAAATGCCTTTGGAAAATCAGAACAAAATATTCTTATCATGGTGAAAGATCTTCAATATATCTCATAAAGATATAACCCTTTTTTCCCACCTAAAACCTTTCTTTATAACCTGGAGAAAAAAAATAATAAAAAAGGGTGAGCTCAAATGCTCAGTAAGGGTAAACATTGAGAATATTAAACAAACTATAAATATTTAAACGTAAAAACTTGAACATAAAGTTTAAACATAAAAATTATGAGTCATGAAATAAATATTGGCAGTATTTAAGGAATATATCATAAATGAACACTACTTTTCTAGAATATCATTGGCATAAAACATATAATTATAGAAAAATAATAAGTAGATATTATGATTTCCAAAATAGCCAAGGCCTTTCTACCAAGACCATCATAATGGACAAAGTCCATTACTGAATCAAGTTTACATTCCATTATATCCATGTATTATTGAACTGGATTAACTTTCTATTTCAGTTATGTATATCTCATGAGATATATATCTTTACCCAATTCATTGGAGGCAGATATAGGTCCCACCCATCTCATAATGAAATCATTCTTACATGTGTCGTAAAAACATAAACCATTCATCATAGCATAACCCAAGAAATAAAATGGGATTCGTAAATATCCTTCTATCATAATATAATCTATATAAAATATCATTCCATAATTAATAAAATCAATCCATAGTAATAATTGGGATAGAAACACAAACCTATTTAAATAGCACCATTTTAGATGGAAAATAATTTTGACGAAATACTTGAACTTAGTTTATGAGGAAAATATCATTTCTTATTCAAAAAAAATTTCTTTTCTGAAAATTCCACACAATTTTAAAATAAAATAATTTATTTGAAAATAAACTTGAAATATTGTATAGTAAGAATCGTGTAAAGAAGTCTTCATGAAACCGTAAAAATCCATTCATGTCGTATAAGTTAAAAAACATTTCCATCGTACTTTTAAATGAAAATTCAAAAAGTACCTCTTATGGTAAACAAAAGAAAGATTCCCCCCAAAACATGTAATAAAAGTAAAAAATGGGTAAAATTAAATATAATCATACATAGAAAAATATTAATCATTTTATGAAAACTTTTTTAGAAATCATGGATGATAAATATACCCCCAGTAAATACTTTTATATAAACAATCTCAAATAAAAATTAGATTGAAAAATTATCCCTCACCTTAGTTCTGATGTTATTCATATCTATCTGAACCTCCTGTATAATGATTTATGTATTTTTAATGATTTATTATAAAATAATAATCAATTTTATGATAACATTTATGATCATATTTTCATCTGTTTGTTAGTAGCAATTCATTGTTACTCATTATTCGGCTATTAACTGCTTTATGTTCTTATGTATGTTTTGTCAAATAAGCTCTTATTCATCTTTTATGGTAATCTTTATATCATTTATAGAATGGTATTATTATAATATATATCATATTTATTTTTAATTCAATTCATTTATATACTTATGGTTTAATGAAGATTATTTAGAACGAATCAAATCGCACAGTGGAGACGGTAAGACACACGTACGCACAATCGACGATATAATTCCCATAATTGATGAATGGTATTTAAGTTGATGGTTTATATTATCTCATAATTATTATCATGTTATATTAATAATCTATGGTTATTATTTTCACCATTATACCCATCCAAGTATGGTGGTGTTGAAAAATATAGTACACCACATCGTGGAGACGGTAAGTCATACGTACACACGTGCAGTGATTTTGTTTTTCGTTGGATAGATATCAGGTGAAATAGGGTTGTTTCATATTTATAATAAAATATTATTATATTATTGAAACTGATTTTATTACTTTATAATGAATCAACTAAATATGAAGAAGTAGAAGAAGAATGAAATTTGAAATAATTGGTAGAAGAGATTACCTCTTCCTTGACGTGCCTCCTTTAAATTTCATCTTAGAGATCTAGAGTTGTTATTTTGAGATTACCGGAACCTATAGAATGTAACTAGGGAAGTTGAGAAGATAAATGGGTAGGTTTTATCCGATCTTGAAGACTCAAAATGGAGTGAAGAGGATATGAATAAGGTTTACTTTTATAAGAGAGGAGAGGGGCACTTTAGGAAACTCTCCAAATAATAATTTATTATAAATTATATTTTGATAAACTTATTTAATTGTAAGATAAGATAATTTTGGTTTTAATACTCATCATAAAATTATTTTAATAAAAGTTTCGAACATATATTTTATCCTTACCTTTTTGGTTCGACCCTTATTTAACCCTTTTTAATCATACTGTGATATCATGTCATTTACACATTGTGGGTTAATGTAATTACCATATCATGTCAAATGACCCAAAAAAATTAATTTATGAAATATTTTCACCTATATAAACCAATTTTTCAATATTATATTTTTATGAATTTAATATCATTTGATAAACAATTTTATATTTTAAGTAATGAATTATGTCAATTTTGGAAACTATTCATACATGACTTTTTTAAAAATTCATAACAACCCGATTCCTTAAAATATAAGGAATTACCTAAAATATAATATGTCAATATCATCCAAAAAATTCGTGGGTGACATAAAAATAACCTAATTTCATTTATTTTAACGTTTATTATATCATTTATTTGAATTCTTCATTACTGAAGAAATCACTACATCATCATTGTGTCATTATTAAATTTATTAATTTAATTTCTAAAAATAATGAATAAAATAACATGATGTAGGAAATCCTTTTATATTTATATTTATTCTTTATATACATAGATATCATTTATATAACCCTATATTAAAATCGATTTAGTAAAAGATATATGTTTTGGTTATAATTATCTTTACTTTAAATTAATTCTTATAAAATGTAATTTTCACATCCAAGTGAATCCATGGGGTCTCCAAATTGACCCAAGTATGCCCATGATTGGAAATATATCATCCACTAGGATTGGTACTAGTGTTATGTTAGTTTAATATGATTATAATATTATTTTTTATCCTTATTTACTATATTTACCCTTTGACCATGGTAAATAAAATAATTAATGAAGTTTCTATTCACAATGTCCAAAAATAAAAGGTACCTATTTACACAATTTGAACCTTCTGATTCCAAAAATGAAATCCATTTTTCTATATTCAAAACACTGAATTTTCATTAGTTAATTTAAAATTAATTCGCGTTGTTAAAAACAAAAAGTGGGTTTTTAAGAAGTAATAACTATCAAAAGATTGACATGTGTTTATGTCTAATTTAAATGTGAAATTAATTACAATGACCAAAATTGGATTAAATTATAAAAAATTAATCCAATTAAACTTTAAAACCAATTAAAATTACAATATAACAATAAAAACAATTGATATAAAAAGGTAATTTTGACTTAAAATGTGGTAATTTTCACTTTTCATTAAAAATGATCATTATCAGAAAATTACCAAAAAATTCAACAGAAGTAAAATTTTATGTCACGATTCGAAATTATAATTTTATTTTTTCAATTTTAACTTATAAACATGTAAAAACCATATTTAAAATGGGTGCTCCATCAAAAGGCAGCAAAACTGCATTTTTTGAAAAATATTTTTTATCTGAAAAAATTGATTTTATTCTCATACCATGTTGTATAAAATGTGTAAGATGAATGATAATGTTATAAAATTAAAAATTTGGTTAATAATATTAATAATGGCTAGTTTATATCCCATTAAATAATAATATTTTAATAATATATCATTGTCTAGTGAAACTCAGTATCACACACAATGCAAGCAATCGAGGAAGGTCAGCCTTATGTGTAACACAAGAAAAGTCAGTGTTGCGTGTAGTTAAATCTTCTTTTGTTATTGAGTATAACATAATCCAAACTTATTTCACTTATACATTGAAAAAACTCTATAATCGTTGTTTCATGAAATGAAATCTATCAAAATAACTTGAAATTGTGTGTAATAGAAGACAAGAATAGTGTTGCATATACTGAAAGATAATACAGGGTTACATATAGTACAAGATAATATTAGTGTATTGTACAACACAAGACATAAAAAAATTAAACATAATATATCTCATAAAATCTCAGGGTGTTATATTCTTCCCCCTTTAAATTAATTTCTTCCTCGAAATTTGCTGGAGTTATAAATTTTTACTACTTGAAAGTTTCTTTCATAAAAAACCACATCATAAAAAGGGATACTAAAAATACAGCTTAAAAAGAAATGTTAGAAACAAATTGGCTTCCCAATGTAACTCATCCTTGGGTTTCCACAAAGGATAACATAGGTGGAAAATTAAAACATGGATATAGAAGATTATTCTAACAATCATGTTCTGATGGATAGTGAAAGAGAATAAGGTTTGGAGAAATTTAACTACTAGAAAGCCATAAATATATTATGATTTAAGGTACCATCTGATTCATCATATAATAGGGTACTAGGATTACATTTTTGGTTTTCAATATCCTTTCCCTAAAGTTTACTAATTTTTCATGAGAATAAATCCTTACATGATTTTTCTACAATCCCATCGTTGTTCGTGCCTTAAACAATTTCTACTTCTTCTCTTATTTAAAGAAATTAAGTCAAATTTTTCATTCTTGATGTGTTAGTAGAATATGTGTTAGAATGATAGCTTATTCCATATGACTCAATATACAAGTTATCAAAGGAAATCATATATGCATAAGGCCGCCTATAGTGAGATAATACATTAATATAACAAACCTCAACCGAAATATAACTTATTCAATCCATAAATGGATAACATTACAATCCTTCCAAAAATATAGAACATAGAAATATGTGAACATAATCTATATAACATTTTTCTCCCATATCTCATATGGTAGTTCTTGGTTTCCACGTTCGAAACATTTGAATGCCTTAATCACATATTCTCTTGAGTCACAGTAACAACCTAAATTATCAGATATTCTTATTGAAACCATGTATGTTTCCTTATTCCAAAACTTATTTTATATATTCCTTAATTCCTAAAATTTTTTATACTTCATCCATAATAGCATAACCCTTTATTCAATAACTCCATAATTAGATTTCAAGATACTAGAACCATCCAATTTACTAATTAAAATCCACCATATCTTTATCAAAACCTTATTATCTTAACATAAGGGACATATTAAAGGATATATTTACCTTAATCATGTGTTATCAAAGTATATCACCTTACCATTAAATCAATTTTCTATCTTCTTATAACTATTCATCATATGCTTTCCAATCCTTATTCTGAAAACACTTATATATTTCATGATTTATATAACATAATCTTTGAATTCTGAAACATATACACCTCAATAATCCAAATTTATTCTTAAATAATTACTCATAATCCATCATATTCATATTTGTTAAAATATGAATCATGTATTTTCGTTTCTCAACCTCAAAATTCCTAGGTTCAATTTAAGAAATACTGGAATAACTTCACATTAATTTCATATATCATTTATAATATATTTATCTTCAGTAGTATGACCAATACTCATACCATCATCATTATTCTCATCATGATATTTCTACTTAGGAAATAAATCTTTATAATCCAAATAATTCTTACATATGAAACATTCACTGGTTAACTATGTTCTATGTAGTTATGGCTATTGACTAAGATCAGAAATCAAAGAATGAGAAATACATATCAGAGATTAGAAAAACATATGTAAGTTAAATTACTTATAATATTTAAATCTATGATATTTTTGGTTTAACCCTAGGTTAGTGAGGATTATCACAAAAACCGAGGCTTGTAACCAATACCTGACTTATCCTTAAGACATCCCTAGACATATCCTTAACATATCTCTAGGGATCTTACTAAATTTTTCACATCCTAGTTTCTAAATTTTGACTAAACCTTTTCTCTAATATCAAATGTAGAGAAAAAATCTTAACATACATGTACATTACATTTTTTCTACATAATACTTAATACATGACACAAAAAGATTCCCCAAGATCCTATTTTTTTAGTGAATTTGGAAAATCAGAACATAATCTTCTAATCATGGTGAAATATCTTCAACAAATCCCATAAATATAATCTTATTTTGTTTTCCTACCTAAAAACCTTCTTTATATCCTGGGGAAAAAACACCAAAAGGGTGAGCTCAAGTTCTCAGTAAGGGTAAACATGGAGAACATAAAACAAACCATAAACATTTGAACATAAAAACATGAACAAAATGTTTAAAAATCAAAATCATGATTCATGAAATAAATCTTGGTTGTATGTAAGGCATAGATTATAAAGGAACATTAAACATGATAGAATTTCATTTTCATAAAACATGTAATCGTGGAAAAATAATGAGCACATAATATGATTTCCATAGTAGCCAAGGAATTGATTCAAAGACCATTATAGTGGACAATGTCCATTACTGAACTGGGTTTACTTTCCATTCTAGCCATGTATTACTGATCTCAATTTACATTCCATTTCAGTCATGTCTATCTCATGAGATATAAATATTTTCTGAGTTCATTGGAGGTAGATATAGGTCCCACCCATCTAATAATGAAATTATTCTTACATGTTCCACAAAAAAATAAATTATTCATCATAGGATAACCTATGAAATAAAATGGGATTCTTAAATATTATTCCATCATAACATAATACATATAAAATATCATTCCATCATTAATGAAATCAAACCATAGTAATAATAGGGATAGAAACATACCCCTATTTGAAGAGCATCATCGTATATGGAAAATAATTTTGATAAAATACTTGAACATATTTATTGAGGAAAATAATATTTCTTATTCAAAAAAGTTTTCTTTTCTCAAAATTCCACAAAATTTTAAAATTAAACAATTTAGTTGAAAATAAACTTGAAATAGTTTAGAGGAAGCTTAATGGAAATAAGGCATCATGAAATCATAAAAATCTATTCATGCCATATAAGTTAAAAACATTCTCCTCAACCTTTTACTGGAAAAGTCAAAAAGTACCTATTTTTGTAAACAAAATAAATATTCCTTCCATACCATGTGGTAAAAGAAAAAAAGGGTAAAAATGACTTTAAAAATATATAGAAAAATAATAAAAATTTTATGAAAACGTTTTTAGAAAACATGGATGATAAATATACCCCTGGTAAATACTTATGTATAAACAATCTCGGATAAAAATGAGAATTAAAAATTAACACTTGTATTAGGTCTGTAAGAGTTGGTTTCCTAGAACCAACTAGTTTTACTTTTATTACATGTATATTTAATATATTATTACATATTTTTTATTGTTCTACATGACTATGATGTAATAATGTCCTAGAGTATTTGTTGCATTGATAAGGTCATGGAAGTTCGCTGCTATGATGAGAACCTTGAAATACTATAACAATATTCTTAAATATAGTTCTTCGATTGGATGACATACTATGTTGGGACACATAGCATGAAGACACTCAGGTGTGAGTACTCGTAAGCATATGAGACTTCCTCTCATGAATTTCACACTCGGTAATCTCCAAGATAGGATATTATGAGAATAGAGCTTCTAGTAGGAATTATGTATGTTTTGGTGTCATCAGATATTTCAATATGTGAGCATGTGTAATGATCTTTAGACTTTAACATCATCGTTAACATATGTCGTGACTCAGTCACTTTGATTTACTGACGAAAACCTTCACACAGACAGTTGGTGGGAAGTGGGGTACATTTGGTGCATCACAAGTGACATGATATTAATGGATACATCGAGGAAGGATTTGTCACTTCCATTTATGGAAGTTGATATCTTGGCCCTTTGATTGAAATAGAAGTGTCACGTGAGATACCATGGCCATGGTGTAACGACAAATTTATTTCTAGTAGTCAATGAATGACGTATCGTGTATAAATTTTGATGACATTATCATGAAACCCGCTTGATGAGATATTGAGACAAAGGGATTATGTTACACAGTAAGTGTTTGTATGTGAATGATGTTGTTACAACTTTATGTTCTTTCTCTTGGGTGCCTTGACCCGTTGCTAGAAATTACTCTTCGACTATAGGCAAGATCTCCTAATGGAAATGAGAAATAATCCTAGAGGGTCACACACAAGGTGTATTTGGTGGTCTCAGTTAAATTCTATTTGAATTTAATTAATAAAAATTATTCTCAAGATAGTGGAATAATTTTATTCACGTAAAAATAATTGAATAAATTAAGTAAATATTTATTCACCATATTGTGGGTAAAATATATTTATTTATTTTATTGAATATTTAATAAATATTTATTTACCAGTTCGTAAATAAAATATTTATTTAAGAGAATAAATTTTTTATTTATTTATTCAGGTGTTCAATAAATGGAAGTGGAGTTCAAGGGGACCATGGTCTGTCCGGTAATAAAATAATTATTTTTAAGATGATAAATAATTATTTAACTAGTTTCCACAAATTAAAATAACGCTGTTTTTATTTTGTGACGTAGAATTATATTTATAATTCTATTTTCTGCAAGTTGGCATACCATAAATAATGATGCAGTATTATTATTAAAAGCATGGATTTTCACTATTGTTCATGAATGTATTTAATTATTTCTATGAAATTAAATATTGTAACTGAAATTCCATGTATATAAATAGACATGTATGCCTATTATGCCATGCACCACACCAAATTACTAGTGAATTGATAATTGTTGTGCCAAATAATTTCTCTCTCGAATCCTCATCTCTCTCCTCTCAAGAACAGGAGACCTTCTTCAAGAACGAAGAACAAGCGATCAAGAATGACCAACACAAGACACTCACTTCACCGCGCTAGCACCCGAAGAATGAGCAGTGTCTATTGAAGACCATCTGAGTATGTGTGGATCACCACTAGAGGGATTATAGTTTGAATCCTTGCAAGCGCAACCACATAATTTGGAAGGGTCATTCTGAATGATCAACATCATCAACAAAGAAAATCCCAAAGATCCAGGTATTCTTTTATTTATGGAATTAATTAAATTAATTATAAACATGATGATCAAGATCCTCTCTAAATGTTTTGGGCATCCTCCTTATTTATATAAATATTTGATTCTATTCTGTGGAGACTTGAATTATCATCATATCAATCCCGTAAAAATAATTGATCATGGTAAAAAAAAATTGGGTGTCGACCAACCATGCTTCCGCTGCGCTCAGAACCATCAAGGACGGATATGCTTTATATATATCTGAACCTCCTGTACAATGATTTAAATAATGTTACTAATTTATTTCGGAATAATAATCATTTTTATGAAAACATTTATGATGATATTTTCATTCATTTGTTAGTAACATTTTATTGTTACTCATTATTCAAGTATTAACTGATTTATGTTCTTATGTATATTTTGTCGGATAAGTTTTTAGTCTTATTTTAGGCCATAGCTCTATAATTTATAGCATGTCATTAGTATAATATATATCATATTTTTTTAATTAAATTCATTAATATACTCATGTTTTAATGGAGATTATGTAGAATGAATCACATCGCACCGTGGAGACGGTAAGCCGTAAGTACGCACGAGCGACAGTATCGTTCTCATAATTGTTGAATGGTATTGAAGTGGATGGTTAATAGTATATCAAAATTAGTATCATGTTATATTAATCATATATGTTTATTATTTCCACCATTATACCCATCTAATTAAGGTGGTGGTGAAAAACATATTACACCACGGAGTAGAGGCGGTAAGTCATACGTACGCACGCACGATGATTTCATTTATTGTATGATGGATAGAATGTGAAATGGGGTTGTTTAATATTAATAACAACATATAATTATATGGTTGATAATTATGTTACTACTTTATAATGAAACAACTAAATAATAGTATGTATAAGAAGTAATGATTTTGAAAGAATCGGTAGAATATATTACCTCTTCCTCGATGTGCCTCCTTTAAATTTCCACTTAGGGCACTAGAGTTGGTCTTTTGAGAATAAAAATACTTCTAGAATGTAACTAGGGAACTTGAGAAGAAATTTTTTTAGGTTTTGGCTGATCTTGAACACTCAAAATGGAGTGAAGAGGAGATGGGGGAGGTTTACTTTTATAAGAGAGGAGAGGGACACTTTAGGAAACTCTCAAAATATTCATTTATTATAAATTCAATTTAGACTAAAAAATGTCCAAAACTTATTTAATTCTAAAATATGATGATTTTGATTCTAAAAACTATAATTAAATAATATTATGAGAAGTTTTCAATATATATTTTATCCTTATCTTTTTTGTTTAACCCTTATTTTACCCTTTTTAATCTTATTGTGATATCATGTTATTTACCCATTTTTGGTTAATTTAATTACCATATCATGTAAAATGACCCAAAAAGTATTTTTATAACATATTTGGACTTATATTAACCATTTTTTAGAATGGTATATTTTTATGAATTTAATATAATTTGATAAAATATTTTATGTCATAAGTTATGAATTATTTCAATTTTGGACACTATTCATACTTGACTTTTATAAAAATTAATAACCTAATTCCTTTCAATATAAGTCATTAAATAAAATATAATATGTCAATATCATCCAAAAAATTCTTCTATGACATAAAAATAACCACATTTTATTTATTTTAACTTTTATAATATCTTTTATTTGAATCCTTTATTAATGAAGTAATCACTACAACATCATTGGTTCATTATTAAATTTATTAATTTAATTTATAAAAGTTATAAATAAAATACCATGATGCATGAAATATTTTTATATTTATAATTATTATTTATAGACATATATATCATTTAAATAACCTTATATTAAAGACAATTTACTAAAAGATATATGTTTAGGTTATAACTATCAAAAGATTGACATGTGTTTATGTCCAATTTAAAAGTGAAATTACATCAAATGACCAATATTGGATTAAATGATAAAACAATAATCCAATTACACTTTAAATCAAATTAAAAATACAATCTAACAATATAAATAAATGAGATAAAAAGGTAGTTTTGACTTAAAATGCGGTATTTTTCACTATTCATTAAAAAATGAACTTTATCAGAAAATTACCAAAAATTCATCATAAGTAAAATTTTATGTCCCTATTCCAAATAAGAAGTTTATTTTGTCCAATTTAACATATAAACATGTAAAAAATAGATTTAAAAAGGGTGCACTGTCAAAATGTGGCAAAAATGCATTTTTTTAAAATACTTCTTTAATATGAAAAATTGATTTTATTCTAATATTTTGTTCTAGAAAATTATTAAAATGAATGATAATGTTATAAAATTTAAATTTTGGTTAATAATATTCATAATAGATATATTATATACCATTAAATAATAATATTTTAATAATATATCGTTGTTTAGTGAAACTTAGTTTCGCGCACAATGCAAGCTATCGAGGAAGGTTGCTCTTATGTTTAATGAAATCCAAGTCGGTGTTGTGTGTAGTGAAATATTCCTTTGGTGTTTCTTATAACATAATACAAAATTAATTAATTTTTAATTGAACAAAATATATACTCATTGTCGCGTGAAATGAATTCTATCAAAAAGAACATGAAATTGTGTGTAACAAAAGACAAGAATAGTAATGCGTATATTGCACGTTAATATGGTGTTGTGTATAAGACATGGTAATATTGGTGTTGAGTACAACACAAGACATAAAAAATTAAAAATAATCTATCTCATAACATCTCAGGGTGTTACAGTCACGAAACCGTAAAAATCCTTCCATACTGTATAAGTTAAAAAACATTCTCCTCGTACTTTTACAGGAAAAAACAAAAAGTACCTCATTTGGTAAAAAAAGAAATATAACATACATAACATGTTTTAAAAGTAAAAAAATGGTTAAAATTACTTTAAACATACAAAGAAAAATATTTAAAATTTTATGAAAATATTTTCAGAAAACATTGATGATAAATATACCCCCTTTAAATAATTACCTTTAAACATTCTCAGATAAAAATGAGATTTAAAAATTATTCCATAAATTAGGGTTGATATGATTTATATGAATATGAACCTCATGTATAATTATTTAAATAATGATAATTTTTTATTCCAAAATCAAAATATTTTTTATGATAACATTTATGACCATAGTTTCATCCGTTTGTTAGTGACATTTCATTGTTACTCATGAATCAGGTATTAACTGATTTATATTCTTATGTATGTTTTGTTAGATAATTTATTTTTCCTCTTTTTGGGTAATAGTTATATCTTTTATAGAAGGTATTAGTATAAAATATATCATATTTTTTCATTCAATTCATTTATATACTCATGGTTTAATAACAATCATTTAGAACGAATCACATCTCACCGTGGAGACGGTAAGCTGTACATATGCACGAGTGATGATATCGTTCCCATAATTGATGAATGGTATTGAAGTGGATGTTTTATAATATCGAAAAAATTATTACCATGTTATATTAATCTCATATGTTTATTATTTCCACCATTATACCCATCCAAGTATGGTGGTGGTGAAAAATTGATTACACCACGGCGTGGAGACGGTAAGTCGTACATACACACGCGTTGAAATTTTGTTTTCTGTAGGATGGATAGAAAGTAAAATAGGGTTGCTTCATATTTATAATAATATATAATTTTATTAGTGATACTAATGTTAATAAATTATAATGAAACATCTAATTAAGAGTATGTAGAAGAAGAAATAATTTTAAATGAATCGGTATAAGATATTACCTCTTCCTCGATGTGCCTCTTTTAAATTTCCTCTTAGGGATCTAGAGTTAGTATTTTGATAAGAAAAGAAACTCTATATTGTTACTAAGAAAGTTTAGATAAGAAATGGTCAGGGTCTATCCTAGATTTAATACTAAAAATGGAGTGAATTGGAGAGGGAGGTGATGCCCTCTTATAAGAGAGGAGATGGGTACTTTAGAAACTCTCAAAATATTAATTTATTATAAATTAAATTTAGATTAAAAATGGTCCACAATTTATTTAATTATAATATAATATGAATTTTATTTTAATCAACATCATTTAATTATTTTAAGGCAAGTTCTTACTATATATTTTATCCTTATTGTTTTGGTTTAACCCTTAAAATACCCTTTTAATCTTACGATGATATCATGTTATTTACACATTGTGGGTTAATGTAATTACCATATCGTGTAAAATGACCCAAAAAAAGTTATTTATTAAATATTTGCAACTATATTAACCATTTTTTTAATATTATATTTTTATGAATTTAATATCATTTGATAAACAATTTTATATTTTAAGTAATGAATTATGTCAATTTTGGACACTATTCACACTTGACTTTTTAAAAAATTCATAACAACCTGATTCCTTCAAATATAAGGCATTAACTCAAATATAATATGTCAATATCATCAAAATAATTCGTGTATGACATAAAAATAACCAAATTACATTTATTTTAATTTTTATAAAATCATTTATTTGAGTCCTTTATTAATGTAGAAATCACTAAATCATTATTGTGTCATTATTAAATTTGTTAATTTAATTTGTAAAAGTTATGAATAAAATACAATGATGTAGAAAATCCTTATTTCTTTCTAATAAATATTTATATACATATATATCATTTATATTACCCTATATTTTAATCGATTTAGTAAAAGATATACGTTTAGGTTATAATTATCTTCACTTTAAATTAATTCTTATAAAATGTCATTTTCACATCCAAGTGAATCCATGGGGTCCAAAAATCGACCCAAGGATGTCCATGGTCAGAAATATCTCATACGATAGGATTATTACATGTTTTAGGATATTTTAATGTTATTATAATATTATTTTTTACCCTTATTTACCATATTTACCCTTTAACTACGGTAAATAAAATAATTATTGAAGTTACTATTCATAATGTCCAAAAAAAGGTACATATTTAAAAAATTTGAACCTTATAATTTCAAATATGGAATTCATTTTTTTTAATTCAAAATACAGAAGTTGTAATAATAAATTTAAAATTAATTCCCGTTGTCAAAACCAAAAAACAGGTTTGTAAGAAATAATAACTATCAAAAGATTGACATGTGTTTATGCTCAATTTAAAAGTAAAATTAATTCCACTAAAAAGAACTGGAGTAAATGATAAAAAAAATTTATTCAATTAAACTTTAAAACCAATTAAAAGTACAATATAAAAATATAAATAAATGAGATTAAAAGGTTGTTTTGACTTAAAATGCGGTATTTTTCATTATTCATTAAAAATTGAACTGTATCAGAAAATTACCAAAAATTTAACATAAGTAAATTTTTTATATCCAACTTATAAATAATAAGTTTATTTTTTTCAAATTGAACTTATAAACATGTAAAAAACAAGATTTAAAATGGGTGCACCATCAAAAGGTGACAAAACTATATTTTTTGAAAAATAATTCCTTTATCCAAAAAAAATATTTTATTCTCATACCATGTTCAAAAAACTGTGTAAGAATGATTATAATGTTATAAAATTTAAAATTTGGATAATATTATTCATAATGGATATTTTATATCCCATTTAATAGTAATATTTTAATATTATATTGTTTTTAGTGAAAATTGGGATCACACACAATGCAAGCTATTGAGAAAGGTTTCTCTTGTGTGTAATGCAAGCTAAGTTAGTGTTGCGTGTATTGAATGCTTCAATTGGTGTTTTGAATAAAATAATCCAAACTTATTTCATTTATAAAATGAACCAA
Organism: Viscum album; assembly: GCA_963277665.1. NCBI lineage: Eukaryota > Viridiplantae > Streptophyta > Magnoliopsida > Santalales > Viscaceae > Viscum > Viscum album. Next base: position 736,011,026 of record OY728125.1, on the reverse strand, counting down.
ATCTATACTCATTGTTGCGTGAAATTAATTCTATCAAAACAACTTGAAATTGTCTGTAACACAAGACAAGAATAGTGTTGTATATACTACAAGATAATACGGTGTTGCGTATAGCGTAAGATAATATTGGTGTAGCGTACAACACAAGACATCAAAAGATTAAAAATAATATCTCCAATAAAATCTATGGGTGTTACACAAAATAATTGTGAGTTATTGGAATGATACATGTAGAATCAAATCTCATTCCATTCAGGGCCACAAGTCAATCTCAAAAAATCTCAGAAACAAGAATCACATCAAACCACACGTGTTTCACCCAAGGTGAAATAACATTAAATGTAACAACACATATTAATAACAACAATCCCACCCTGGGAACGAGGATTTTATACTCATACATGGGTTAGCTACTCTCATACACAAGATATTAACCAAGACCCAACCCATATTATTATAATGTCTACCTTTCCAAAATAGCAAGACAAAATAAGAAGAAATGAAACTCCTCTAATACCAATTTGTAATGTCCTGACTCGGGTGCCACACACCGGTGCCTCGAGCTGGACCACTATATTACCTCAGGCGCACCTACCCATATGCTAGAGCCTTTTAAATAATAGTGAGGGTCTGGTAAGTCATTCATGGAGAGACTATACCCTCTTTTATCAGAGTAAACACTTGAAGAAATAATAAACAATTATAGAATCAAATACAATAATAAATAGTACCAATGTCATAGGAACACCAAAATAGGAAATATAGTACTCAATTGAAAGGGAAACATTCCATGACAAAGTAAGTGTCAAAGTTTCTAAAAGAAAAAAGAAAAATAAAGACACTAACGATTCCCAAGATGGTCTTGAACCATGTTTGGTTACCTCTTCCAAGCTTCATCCCCAATCAGTATTCTAACATAGGTCATTTTCCTTTAACCTGTCCTAAAAATACAAACTCTATTCTAGTACCAATCAGGTATCCTAGATAGGGTGTGAGTACAAATCAATAGGCCACCACCAGTGGTGTCTAAAACAAATCCATCAAATAACATTGTATATAGTTGTATAAATAATAAAATACACATAATAAATTAAATGGTTTACATTTATTAAATTATCAGTTATTTAACTGTATAAACCATCGAGTTCCCATGGACACTCATATCTCAATACCTTCTTTAGCCTGTGCGAGGGTCTAAACCATTTATCATATTCAATTCACAATCATTATATCACATGGTCTTCCATTATCCATTTTATTCAATTCATATATGTTCAATTAGATCAATATTCCAATGTCAATAAATGGGTATAAAACATCATATCTAGAACCCTTGTGAGTATTTAGAGCATGAGTCATTGTCTCACACCCCATTAGTATTTGGATCCCCAGTCCATGTACCATATAAGAATATTTTCATACATGTTGTGTGTAGAATGCCATGCATAGAACCCCGTGAGTATTTGGAGCATCGGTCCATGTCTCACTCCCCATTTATCAATAATACACACACACACACACACATATATCATGGGTGTAGAATACTATGTTTATCACCTCATTAGTATTTAGAGCTTTAGTCCCTATCTCACACCACATCCATCAATCATACATTTTATCATGGGTGTAGAACATCATGTCTTACACCCGATTTCTCAATAATTCCCAATATATCACACATATCACATTTTCCCATATATCACAACAATCAAGGTTAATCAATATCAACCCCCTTATCACATTTCACATCACAATGTCACATTAATTAATTTAACAATAAATTAATTAAAATATAATAATTTTATAATCACATTGTTCCATTAATTAATTCAATAATGAATTAATCACATCAATACCATTAATTAATTCAATAATTAATTAACCACAAAAATCTTATTAATTAATTAAAAAATTAATTAATCACAAAAATTCCATTATTTAATCCAAAAAATAACTAGTCACATCACATTCATTAGTAAACTCAACAATTAACTAAACACATCAATAGAATTATTTAATTTGAAATTTAATTAATTCACCAGTTAATTAACTACCTCAATTTCCAATAATTAATTCACCAATTAATTAATCAAAACACATTTCCATTAATTAAACCAAAGATTAAATAATCACATCAATTTTGTTAATTAATTTTATCAATTAATTAATTATAAAAACACATTAAATTAAATTTTCAATTAATTTGGAATTTCAATTTTGTTAATTAATTCAGAAATTAATTAACTACATCCATTCATTTAATTAATTCAACAATTAAGTAATTATTACCCATTTCTATTTATTAATCTAGTGATTAATTAATCACCTTAGATTTATTAGTTAATTTCCCCAATAAATTAATCATAATGATACCTTTAACTAATTTATCAATTAATTGTTCACTTAAACTCCGTTAATTAATTCATCAATTAATTAACCATATAAAGTATCTTAATTAATTAAATAATTAATTAATCTTTTCTCAAATGTATATCCAATAATTAACTCATCAATTATTTATTTTCAATTTATAATTCAACAATTAAAAAATTAACTCACCACTTTATTTCCCTCCTACACCATTAATTAATTCCCATGATTAATTACTCTATCTAAACATTGTTTTTTAATTTAATAATTAAATAAAAAATTTACTCTCATTAATTTATTATACAATTAATTCTTTCTAACACAAACAATTAAATAACCCAAATTAATTAACCAATTAATTATTGTATCTCTAGTAAACCAATTAACCCAATTAATTCCTCCATTAATTTTTTGATGTCAAACAATTTAATAACCATAAAAAATAAAATAATTAATTCGACAATTAATTATCTCTTTTCAATAACTTCAACACAAAAATTATTAATATTTAAATTAAGTATTTAATATCAGCAATTTCTATATTCATATAATTAACTCTACAATAATATATCCAAAAACACAATTTCCTAAAACAATCCATTATCAATAATTTATTTATTAATTAATTAATCTGGTACAACCATTTTATTATCATTGTAATTAATTCCCTAAATTGAACATCAAAATTTCATGATTCTATAATTAATTAATTAACCAAATTAATTAGCCGTTTTTGGAAATTAAATTTCTAAGAAGATCTAGAAATTCTAAAAATTACATATACATAATTAAAAATTAAAACTATGAGATTTTCGTTTTAGACCACATACCTCAGGAATGTTGATGAATGTTTTCCAATAGATAATCCTAATTTGATAAAGATCCATCAAGAATGCGATAAAAAACACGGTCTAGATCTGAAATCTAAATCCATGATTAAATTGAACAAGATCACTTCACTTTAGATCTAGGTCCAATGAACCTAGATCTAGATTACACAAATATAGTTTTAGATCCAACAGTGGATAAACATCTTTCTTTTATCAGATAATAGGAGCAGAAGAGAGATAGATTTTAAACAAGAAGAACACACATACTTAGGAGGTTCACGATGAGTATTCAATCGAAGATGGTGGTATGCTGAGGGGTTTCGATCCAAGGAAGAAGCTCTGTGAAGGAACATTGATCTGTGCCAGTGGTGTGCAGAGGTGTTTCTGTCCAAGGTGGAGGTATGCAGGACACCTTGTGTTGAAAAAGATGGTGTGCAGAGTATATGTTGCAAAGAAATCCATGTGCAGAGGTTTATGCAATGATGGATACACATTTTTACAATCTTTGGAGTGAATATTACATGATGTGAATACTCATTTCATGTCATGTAATGATTTGTAACTGATTTCCCGTTTTTCTTGAGGATATCCCATCAAACCATTAAAAAATATTAATCGCATCACTTAGTTTTTAATCTCTCTTATTAATTTCATGAGTCAAACCGTCGTAATATTGGTCATTTCATGTAACTATATCATTATACTTAATTTAATATTCAACATTGGTATTGAAATAACCGCCTCAATTTTTGGGCCATTCTTCCACTAACGGCATATTAATCTCACATCATACGAAATAGTTATGACCAAAATGGTGTTTTGACAACAATTATTTTCTCAATTTAATAATGATCATAATAATAAAATTATTATTATTATAAATTATATTTCACCATTAATTTTTTTTTCTAAAAACATTCATTAAATTTTGATGATAGTTAATAAATTAACATTAACCCCACATTTTCATTTATTTAGTATTGAATAATAATTTTACCACTATTACATTGATCAAAAAAATATTCACATGTGGAGAAACATCGTTCTTCATTAAGGTGAAAAATAATATATAATTATATAATTACATCTACATTCATTTTTTTGAAAAATAATAATAATATGTTTATTAAAAATAGTCTTTTTTTATTCCTATAAAATATTAAAATACCTATTATCTTAATTTAAGAATAAAACTAGTAATATCAGTAGTTAACATTTTTATTAAATCCGTTTCAAAATTGTCACCATTAATGTTTCAAAATAATCTTCGGTTTCATCCGAATCATAACGAAGGAAATGTTTAATTTTTACCCCATCAATGTGTTGCAAATTTCAAATTAGTCAAAACTATTTCAAATTCAATATTTTAAAACACCTTGTCTATAAAATGGATTAATGGGCCAATGAAAAAGATGAAATAATGAAAATAATATTTTTCATTTAATTTAATTAATTTCTAATTAATTATTAAATTTATAAAATTAATTATTTAACATAAGTATTAATTAAAATCAAACATCCATTGTGCATAAAATTTATACCTTATCTAGAGTAAACTCCCCATTTTGAACCCAAGGGTGGTATCAAATTTCTCGTACTATGCACCATTTGAAATAAATTAATTATTTAATATTCAAAAAAAGGATTAAAAAATTAATTACATATAAAAAGGTCATTTTTGTGATCAAGACATCTAATCGTCCAACGCTTATAAATGTTATTACCCACCTAGGGTAAACACCATGATTCAAACACAACAATGGTCTTTTATTTCTTATATGATGCACAATTTGATAGATATTCATTATTTAATAGTCAAAAAATTAATTAAAAAATTAATTAAATATAAAAAGCTTATTTTTCAGGAGATATTTCTAAACGTCTGAAGCTTTTAAATGTCATACCTCACTTAGGGTAAACAACCAGTTTTGGTCACAGTAGTGGTCTCAAATTTCCTATATGACCCACCATTTTGGAGTTATTAAATTATTTAGAACCTTTTTTAATTAATATATTATATTTAATATTTGTATTCAATCATCATCGATACTTTGTAGGCCTCAGAATCTCACAATAACTTAGTGTCTAACTCCAAAAATATTCAATTGAATATTACAAGAGGTTAACTGGCATTTAAGTCCATTAACACATTTATCAACATTTTTATAATAAATCCGTTTTTTAAATTAAAAGAAAGACAACCCATCTTCACCAAAAAATTTAATATTTCCATACCTAGAAAAAGGATGGGATCTTACACCAGTAACTCGGAGCCAGTGCCTACTTTATTGCATTGTTATATATAGAAGGGTCCAAATTCCGAAAGAACGATTAGTTTAATAGTTTTGGAGAACTGGGTAGATATATGATACCAATTTTTTATTGGTAAATAAAATAAAAATCAACAGAATGGATAACATTTGGAATCCTTGTACTCATTCCAAGAATTCTTCTTTATATCCTGAGGAAAAGAAAAAAAATATGGGTGATATGAAGTGTTCAGTAATGGTTACATATAGTTGAAGCTATAATAAATTAATAAATCATAATAAATATAGATTGGTAAATAAATAAATACACATTAAATTAAATTAATAACTTGACTATAAATTTTTGACACGAAATAACCGATATGGAAAGGAATATAACTAATCACATATTCTATTATATCAATAAATCAAGAAAAAAAATGCATCTAGAAATAATATCATTTTGAAAATATCATGGATAATAATAATAGATGAGTTATCAATTAAAGAAATGATTAATTTTTAGAAATCATGATCTTATGAATCATTAAACATGTACTATTAAGACCATTCTGAAGACAGTTAAAACTATTGGGTAAAAACCCATCTAATTTGTCTAACTAATTTGTCTCATGAGACCTCTCAATGCATCAAGGGGATATCTATAACCGATAACCACTCATAACAACATGTATAAATAATTATATATATATATATAATAGATTTAATTTATGAATCTATTTTCCTTATCATCAAATATCTGTATTGAGTACAAGATTGAGATTAATTAATATTTCCCCGATGAATCTACTAACTTTCAATGTAAATACCATATGTAAAAAGGTATGTAGTTTATGAAATAATAATATCCATAATATAATAATATTTATATTTAATATAAATATAATTTCCAAACAAAAATGATCACAATAAATTTATTGTTTCAAGAGAAAGTTAAAAATATCAAAAGAAATTGAGACTGTATGATAACTTTTACAAATTGGGAATCTTCAATTCAAATACCCTTGAATTAAATAATTAAAATTGAATCATAAATTACTATTAATTTTTAATAAATCAGGATATTACATGTCAATGGGAAATTATATACACAATATAATATTAAATAGGCCCATAACATTACAATAGGCCTTAATAAAGTGAAATCGAGATGAAGTCCCTTAATACACACTTCCATTGGGATGAATATTATTTAATATACTAAATAATGGTTATAATAATGTTATTAATTTATTATAGAACCAAACTCGTATTTATAATATCATATATTACCCCCTTATAACATTTCACCACCCATTTATTAATAATATTTCAGTATTTTCATTGTTTTCGGTGTTAATTTCCTCATTTTCTCATGCATGTTGTATCATAAAAGTTATGATTTTTCACATATTATACTGTTAAATATTCTAAATAATTATATTAATTTTTTTAAAATCATATTGAAAATTTATAAAAAAAATTATAATAATTTTTCAATTTTGTGCATGGAAAATGAATCACATCGCTTCGTAGAGACGACATGTCATATGTATGTACGAGCGATGATTTCATTCTCTAAAAGAATGAACAGGAAAGGATATGGGTGATTTATTAATATTAATTAATTGATATAACTTCATATATATCACATATATTAATTAAATTTATCTCTATTATCCTCAATGTATAGTGTATGTGAAGAAAAATGACAACACTTCATGAGAAGGTAATCTGTCATACACACGAGTGATGTTATCCTATTTTAAACGGAATGTAAAGTAGGAATTTATAAGTGATATTATAATTTCATTAGTAAAATAATTTCATAAATATCATATACATGTTCTAAATTCAACATTATATCCAACCTTGGAAGGTGGTTATGGAAAAAAAATTATATCGGTTTGTGAGGTGGTAATCCGCCACACACACGATCGGTGATTTATTTTCCCATTTGATGGAGGTAGAGATGTATATAGGTTATTACATTAATATGGAAACTTATTAGTATAGGTAATATTTATATTTTATTATAATATAATTATTTAATAATATTTTATTTATTTGGAAGGAGAAATAAAATGAAAATGCTCATTTAGGAACATTACCTCTTCTGTGGGGAACTTCTATTGTTTTGCACCAAAAGCCTTACTTGGATAGATTTATGATAAAAAAGAGATCTAATATGTTTTTATGGGTGTAATGATGTGATTTTGGAAGTTATTTATAGAAAAATATTTATTTCAAATAGAAAAGTGGGAAGGATAGGGAGTGATGTTTTATAAATGGGGGAGATGATAGACGAGAAATTTTTTAATAGAATCAATTACACCCAAATTTTATCATGTAAAAAGTTTAAAAAATTGGTCATTATGGACCCTTATATATTATAAGGTCTAAATATGGCCATCCAATGTGTTTTGGAAAATTTGGAAGGTTATTTTTAACCCTTATATTCTTAGTTTAACCCCATGGTAAATCAGTTTTTACCTTAACCACGATAATTAATTTTTACTGGTTGTATTATTCATAATAGAAAATAATTAATTTGAATTTATTATATAATATAAATAATTTCTATTTTAATTATGGAATCAATGTTTCAAAATTTTATTCACAAAATTGGTAGAATTCATTTTAAAATTATACCCACAAACGTGATGAAAAAGTGGGTTTCCAAAGAGAAAATATCATATGTATAGAAGGTTTTAATATCAAAGTTAAATATATAATTGATTAAAACAACCTAAATTATATTGATTATAATATAATTTAACTAAATTTACCTTAAAAAATAAAATAAAATATATCTTTGTAAATAATGTAAATTAAAAGAAAGTTTGCAATAAAAAGGTGTATTTTTTATATTATTTTTTTAAAAAATATGTTCATTTTATCACCTTTTTAAATTTTGAAAAAAAATTAAATTATATGTGTAAAAACTGACTAAATTGTCTTATTGAAAAATATAGTTTTTTCAGAAAACATTTATTTTTTATTTCATATGATTTATATTTTATTTCTAATAAACAGATATCCATTTGTTTGTTTTATACATGTATAAATCATATAATTTTATAAATTTAGCTAGTATTATTCATACCATCCATCTTAACGTATGTGTTATAATGGTCATGTTTAAATAATATTTCAATAGTGTACTTTCGTTTAAAACTGGTGTTGCATGTATCACAAGCTATCATAGATATTGAATTTAATTAAAATTAAATGAATCATAAAGTCTTAGGGTGTTACATTAATTGATGGTTGTTACATTATAACCAAAGGTTACAGTGACGTTATAACAAACGATGGTGGTCATGTTATAACCTTGGATGAGTGGGACCTATATCTCCCTCCAATTCATTGAGTAATGATTGATATCTCATGAGATAAATATGATTGGAATGGAGAGTGAAACCAATTCTGTAATGGACATTATCCAAAAATGATATTCTAGGGAGTGGACCTCGACTACTATGATGGTTTGGGAAGTGAACCCATCCCACTATGACAGTTTTAGAAATTACACTTGACTAGTATGGAAATGATTTTCTACATTTATATGTATGGAACAAATAAATTTATTATAAAAATTTTATGATCTCATGGATTTAGTGATTTATTTTCATTACCTTTTTAACTATCATTATTTGTTACATGACTCAGGTTTATGATCTATCATAAGTATGTAATGGTTTTTCAAATGTTATTCTTTTGTTCACATACCCTTATGTTCATGTTATGTTGATATTTACCATTTTTATGATCACTATGATTCATAGATCAACCTTTATTATGTTTCTTTTCCCTAGGTTATGAAGAAAGTTATTGTGTATGATATTTCTAAGAAGGGGTATAGTAATAATTAAAATGGTGGGAGATGATTTTGGTCACCATTGAACTAGTTGTTTATGTATCCCAATTTCCAAAGGCACTAGACTTTTATAACTCTTGAGAAGATCATTATGTTATGTAATGAAGACTCATCTATTAAGATGTAATATATATATATATATATATATATGAGAAGTTTTGGAATTTATTTCTTTTTTCTTTCTCATATAACCCTATTGTTATGAATATGAGTGTATGTGATTCCCTTCACATAACAGAATGTATACATGGTACTTCATGCAAGATGTACATTGATCTTCTTCATAAATATCAGTGATAGTGTATTACTCAATCACTTAACCATGTCCTTTCTTCAAACAAGTGTTATGTATGAAAACTCTCTTTTATTAGCTGAGTGGATCACAGTTCATTATTTCATACATGATATACATAGAACCATGCTTCATGAAGAAAAGTGTATTGTGGTATTTCTTCAACACAGAGCTCGAATGGTGCTATATTTTTCAGAGGAAAAAAATTTGTCTCAAAATAATATACGAGAAGATCTTATTCTAATGTGTTCTTACATTATATATATTTTACAATACCATATTCATGAGAATAATGGTGTGTCCTAGTTTTAGTCTGTGTTGGATAATGGTGGTAATTCATAGAAATTTTCAATATCATTGAATATATAAGTTTATTCCTAGTGGGTTTCTTATCTTTCAGTGATTCTAAGAATCATGGTTTCATTAGTTAAGTTCTTCCATAATGTTATAATACTAACACTAATTCAAGAATATTGCATACTTTTAGATATTTAAACATATTCCTCAATTTATTTATGAGTTTTCCTTTTCTATATTATTTTATATGAAAATATATCTTGCATTAAAGATTTAGTTGCATGCATGGATTCAGGATTTTAGGATTTCATTAATTATTATGGTTGGTCAATTAAGGATAGATATAATCTATCACGAGATCGATCGGTGCTCACTACTAGAGATGATCAATGATGCAAGATGACATCATGAGCCATGGGTGATTGAAGATGAAAACAGATTCAATTAGACAGCTTTGATTAGTTTGATTAGACATCCATTTTATAAGTTTATCCTTAGATTATGTAGTAAGAGTGATTTACACCATGAAAGTCCGACATTTAAATTTAGTTCTGTCCTAGAGTACCTTTTTTACTCCATGACCCATTGTTTGATAGATATGAGTAACAATGTCTTCTTCTAATCATCCACCGACACTAACCTATTCCAGCACCTCTTCCATTTTCCACCCATTATGGTGGTTCCACCTATCTTAAACCATGCACTCTTGTGAGTGTCTATGCTCTCCCATCTATGACACTATGGTTGGATATCCATGGTTAACCCTAGTTCCCACCTCAGCAGTAGTTGTTGTTGCAACTTGTGGATGGCTAGTTTCCTGGACAATATTTCTTTAATAAACCCCCTTATAAATACTTTGTAAAAACTAAGTATTCCAAATAAAACTTAAACAACTTCACCAAATATTCATCAAATTTAATAATAATATTGTTTCTCATTTTTTCTTGGACTACAAATTCCCTTATGCAAGTAAATATTTTCATGAACTTCATATAACTCCTCATGATTTAAGGATATATTACATGAACATCATTTAAACTTCCTAAAACTTCATTAAATTAGAAACACTAGTATATAGATCATTCCTATTATTCGTTATTATAGAAAATTTGAATCACATCAGCATGTTTTCATGAATCAATGAGGACTGGTTCATCAATCATTAGACTCTCATGGAGAACTATTCAAGCATGAAATCTAGTTCTATTAAATGAATCCATAACAAATTTTCAAGAATCATGACATCATCCAAAGAATATTATGAACATTGAAATTCAAAAGGGTCATTCATCTTCAAAGCTTCAACAAAATTCAATATTATTGATGAAATTAACAACAATTTTTGTTTACTTTAATCAAATCATTACTGAGTTTAGTAACACCACTTCTACGATATTACTCTTCCTCAATACATATTGAAATAAAAATTTAGGAAAATACAAGACAAACACAAAAAAGGATCCTCAGGTTTATAAATAAAATGTGAATAAACCTCATAATATCCGTCGAGAGTGTCTATACATGTGTACAATTTTAGGCCCAATCATCACCTGTCGATGATGATCGAGTGTATACTCAAACCTCCCATTTCAGATTTATTACCTTAAGGTGTATCTATCGAACAACCACATATACAAGCTAGTATCCATATGGGGATGCATTTTCTAGGAAAACCACACTTCTTTATTTACCATAACTTATTATGTTCTCATATATATAGGATTATCATAATGGATATCACTAAAGTTTCATCATCATAATTTTTATAATAATTTAACCTTTCTCTGATACCAACTGAGGCGATACAAACATTTCTTATTTAAGTACTATTTTTTATGAATATTCATTACATATTATTAAGATCCATGCCTGAATCGTAAAATATTAGTGTCTCTAGAAACATGGATATATATAAAACTGGTACATAAAATAATTAAATCACCTCCTATAAATTTATTCACAACCATCACCCTTCATAGACATATTATACATAAATATTTTCTTTATATCCCAGGGAAATGAAATATAATAAAGTGTTATATTAAATTCTCAGTAAGGGTAAACCTGGGTGATAACAATGATCATTTAAGCGTAACATGAACATAAGGGTATGAGAAAATGATTTTAACATTTGAAATCCATTCCCATCAATTCATATATCATAATAATAAGTCATTATATAAATTTTGGTAGTTTATAAGACATGAATTATAAATGAATCAAAGAACATGATCAATGAGACCATAAAATTAGCATAACATCATGTCACAAAAGAGTGTAATAATGTTTGAAATAATCATAATAATAGAAATATTATTTCAAGTATACCCACTAAGAAATTGAAAAATTGTTAGTATTGGGATAACCACCCATGTACCATCTTATTTATTCAGATAAACTCTTGTGTGCCCAATTTTTTGGATTGGGATAACCAATCATGTACCCTATTTTTGGGATTGGGTTACATCCCATGTACACTATTTTTGGGGTTAGGATAACCTCTTGTATATAAATTGATCCCATAAATTATCAAAATTTAAAAAATAAAATAAATTTATATAACTGACCCATAATTCACATAGTCTTAATCAATTTATTTGTATGCCACATGATCATAAAAACATTTATCATTCCTTCATAACTTTACCAGCGGAAAAGTAAATATGTTACATAATATTAAAAATAAAAACCTTAATATATATATAAATAATAATAATGGTATCATATGATAATATAACCAATAATCCATATTTAACATTACCAAATGTTTTCATGGATAAAAAAAATTATTTTAAAAGATCGATGTTACATTTCTTGAGGAAAATACCATTTTCATTTTGAAATAAATTATTTAAAATACAAAAAATATAAAAAATAATTTGGTAAATTTTTTATTTAAAAATAAACATGGAAACCTATAAAGGTAGATTCAAAACAAAGAGGTTCTATTACGGCCATAAAATCCATTTTTCATTGTATGTTAAAATTAAGATTTTATTCACACTTGTAGTAAAAACATCCTCATTTAGAAAGTGAAAATACGTTTGGTTTATTAATTTTTTTATATAAATTAAAGCATGGGTAAAAATTAAAATAAAAAATTTTTGAATATTACTAAAATTAATTAAATAATTTTAAATAAAATATAAAAATAAAATAATATATTTCTAAAAAAATAAAAATAAATCTACTTTTCTGTAAAAATAATTATTTCAGAATTTTGGGTACATAGAAAGAGAAAAATGAAAGGAAAACATGTAATATACCAAAATAATCATAGTAAAAAATATTAAATTGTATTTATGAGATATATATCATAAAAATTCATCGTAAAAAATTTAAGCATTAAATATCTTGGTAAATATGAGGTTGTAACTTAGAACCCATACCATATTGGTAACTCATGAATCATAAACTCCACTAAATAAATAAAATTAAAAGGAACATTAATGCAATGAAAATATGTATATTCATGATACAACATATCTAATGGGTATTAGATATACCTTATATGAAATTATGGGTTCTTAATATAATATATGACCCAATGAATACAATTTGAGATGGTAAAGTTATACCACTTAGGGTAATTTCAAATCAAAACCCATTTGATGAAATAATAGTAATTGTAACATTAATTATTATGAATTATGACTCATAAATTATATAAAATTAAAAATTATATGTATATATACCTCAAACATATAAATAAGTTTATAACATCAAATATGTTTTAATGAAACAATATTGGGACAACAAACCCTTACCTCAAGTCCTTCATACATCATAATTTCTATAACTGCATGTATAATAAATTTTAATTTATTTTAATTATATAATTAAAAAAATAATTCTTTTAATTATATATATATTTCCCACAAATAACCTTTTGATACACATTTATAAATAATTTTTTATTACAATCATCCTTCCAGGGTGTTCACTGTTTCATTTTTCTAGTATGTTTTATTTCAAAAGTTATGGTCATTAATGTTTGATAAAGGTTATATAATCAATATATTTTTAATCATGTAATATTTTTAATATTTAATAATTATTTATTCTTTTTTAACCATTCATATAATGTGGTGATGAAAAATTAATTAATAACTACTTTGAGATGATATACTATGTGTACGCATGAGTGATTTTCAAATTTTAAATGAATTGAATGAATTGAAGGTAAATAATAATTCAATATTACCAAGTAATTATTTTATAATAAATTTCATATATATTCATTAAATCTATCCTTATTACCATAAATGTAATTTAATAATGAAAAAATAATCACATCACTCTACGGAGGTGGTAGTCTACATGCACGCATGAGCAAATTTATCATTTTACAATGGATGAAATTGTAAGAATATGGTTAATATATTAAAATTAATTAATCCCAAATTTGTAATATATATAATTTCATGTATTTTTATATGGAACTAGAGTCTATAGAGGGTGTTAATAGTGCTTTTAAATCTATTTTAAAAACTTGTAATTATCAAATTTATAATAGTGTTAAATGTGTAACAGAAATAAAAAGAAATAAAAAATAATGTGTTTATAGTGTTTAAGATCCCTAAAATACTATTATAATGTTAAATCATCTATAATTGGTGAAAATAATGATATTCTATAACTCCCAAAATTTTATGGTGAGTGATAACTCGAGTATAGTCATTCATACATTTTTTGCACCAAGTGGTATAACCCCAATTAACTTTTTACATGAGTCACAACCCACCTGAATTTTTATGGGATTCATAACCCGCCAATATTTTTAGATAGGTGGAATAACCAAATATAAATATTTTGGATGGAAAAATCATATACCAAAATTTATAGTGCAAACAGAGGGAATGAATAAATACAAAAATAATGTCCAGAATGAAATTTGACAAACAGTAGAGAGGGAGACATTGAAATTTAATGAAACTCAAGATCATTGTTCCATTCATTAGTTGATGAATAAAATGATTTATTCCTTTTTGATCAAGGTAATGAAATGATAGTCATAGTCTAGATATAGTACTTCTTAAGGATCATATAAAGGTTTTACTTTTATGTATCTGCAATTGTGTTAGTCATCATTGTCAGTCCTTATTGAAAAAAACTTTTATCATATTCATCTATTTGAATTAAAATGGATAGATGTGTGTCATCAACTCAAAATATATTATAGAATCTAAATAACTAATCACAGATGTAAATGTTAGAAAAATAAAAATCTCTTAAAATAATACCATTACCTAAAAATTTAATTAACATGCTTATTATTTGAGCCCTTTAAATTTTGTATGAAATAATATTGCAACACAATGAAAAATGATCTTTATGATAAAATATAATCATTAAATTGAATATTAATGTTAAACTTTTTTTAAAAACTTTCAGAAATTTGATATTTCAAAATATACATAAGACTAAGTATGAAATAAAAATATGAATCTTGTTAGTTCTAAAAATTTTTTATTAATATTTTGTAAACACTTTGAAGGTTATAATATATAACTATTTAAAAAATAAAAGAAATTGTTATAAAAATTATATAATATGAAGTAAATCATTATCTAACTTTAACATTGAAATATAGTATTTTATTAAATATATAAAATTTAAAAAATAATTATATTAAACCAATAATTATATGTGGAATAAGCCATGTGGTTAATATAGTGGTCGTGTATGCATATCAGGTGTACTGAATGAGCCTTTTCATGTGGTCACGTAAAAAGAACATGTGATAGGAATATAAAATAGTACCTCATGGTTGCTTACCTCATATGATATGTTGTATGGAGGCTTCATTGTATATACACTTACCATATTACAATAAGCACAAATTTAATTCAAAATAAGGTAAATAGATTGGTCACAATCACATTAATGGTAATAACACTAAACATTTCATGGTAAGTTGGTATAGTGAATGGTAAGAGATTACCCTGACATAAATTTTAGTATACTTACTTTGTTAAGGTAAGGGAGTGTTTTGAAACATGTCAATAATTTTGAAGCAATATCTAGGTGTGATCATATTAAACATGTGGATCAACTGAAATTTAATGTATGAAATCATCATAAGAATCAAAATATTAAAAAAACATCTTATAACATTTTTGTTTCTCTTTGGCCATGGATATTTATTTGAGAAATAGTAGGCATAAAAGTATAATCGATTTTTTCTTCTTAAAGCCTCGATCATGAAACAATAATGAGATCAGTATTTATCATGTAAACATTCAATATAAAGAGTGAAGAAGGTGGGTTTAAATTTTGATCAAAGGAAGACTAGCTGAGATCTTTAACAAATAGGAGAATTCGATGAATCTGGGATGATAAAGATGATAGATCATTTAAACCATGTGAGTTGTGGGAGATCCTAAATTTGTGATAGATTTGATCAGATGATCAAAATACTATTCATATTTTTAATAATGGATAAATTGTGTATCACACACCATTGTCTCACATTAGAGATGATATTTTACGAGGTTTACTATATCAGTCAAGCAATTACTCAATCATTTGATATATCAATAGGGGATCCACACACATTAATCTAAACACATACCACATGGGATTCCACCAACCCACACAGGACCCCGAAAACATGGCCGAGACTATGAATCATTCACCAAGGTCCACTCCCACAGGACTTATACATGGTCTAATACACATCCCACCCATTCTTTCACACTACTGTGCAATATAGAATAGTGGGATCCCTTGGGCGTGGTTGACCACCTAGTCCCATAGTTCCTTGGTTGAGCCTAGCTAAGGCCATCTTAAATAGTTGGAATTTTTTTAAATCCCACATAGAAATATTATAATCATAAATTATTTTTTAAAATTAATTTTAAAAATCAATTAATAAAAAAATCATTTAGCTTCAAAAATATATATCGAAGCTAGAGATAATTATATTTAATTTCAATTAAAACATCAACCATAGGGGATTTCAATTTATGAAAACCATTAAACACAAAACAAATATTGTAAACATGCATATATAAATAGTAAATCCATCATAATAACTATCCATAAAATAAGGTGATGGAAAATGAATCATAACGCTATATGGAGTTTGTAGTCTAGATATAAGCATGATCGAAACTTTCATTTCACATTTGTGTTGGAACCACAATCGTTATATAAAAGAAATGGATTTTGGTTTGTGTTTATTGTAAATCCTCATTTGAAGTTCATAATGTTTCCCAGGAAAGGGATCATACAATTCAAGCGTAAACTAGTGTTGAAGGAGGCATCGTTTCCCAGTGTTCGCCAAATTTTTGGGCCTGAAAATCAAAAAATCGAGAAATGTGTGTTTGGAAATCGGAGTTGAGCACAAGTTTAAAGGGTGTTTAGAAAGTTTCATGAAATTCCTTATTTGGGATCATAATGTCAAAATATGGAAAATTCAAAAAGTATGCTCAAGACTTAAATGTGTGATAAAGATAAGGTTGTGTGGAAGAATCTTATGCACCCAATGAAACATTAAAAGGGTGTTTGCACGCTCATGAAGAATCTTCCGAGTACCGAAAAAGAAGTGTCAAAAACTTGCGTGCAAGGCCATCGAGGCCTATAAATTGGTCCCTACCTCCATTGAAGATTTAATAATTTTTCAACAAAAAATATGGTTGTTGTGCCGCGTGAAATATTTTCATGTGAAAGATTAGATGTGAGTTAATCTTCAATGCAAGGTATTTATTTAGATTGAATATACCAAGTGAACCCTTCGGTTCAGTTTCACTAAATATAAGGGTTGAAAAAAAAGTTTGGGTTGCACGGAAGTCAACTTGTGCGACAAATCCCAAATATTCCATGCAAGTTCAGGTATTTTGCACAAGCATAATGTTAAGATTATGACAGGGTTTTGAATATCGAGTTCAGTGGTTCAGTGATTTCAAGTGAATCAATTCAGGACTTCGATGCAAGTAGTGTCTCATGTTTAATAGAGACCAAGGCATCGATGAAAATCTATTGAATTATCCTTCAAGTCGATAAACTGATATTGACTGCTCTCAAGGTAGTGAGCTTGGGGGAGTCGAGGGAAGTGATCTGAGGGACACAGTGTGCTATCCCTGAATATTTGTAAAGGTAGTGTGTATGGGATAAAGTGACTATACCCAAACCTTCTAATCTATAGATTGTAAAGTTTAGTGGAATTACATACGACTGAAAACCTGTCCGTGTATGCTCCTTGGACCTATCCCTTAGTGGTGAACCAAGAAAAAATGTTGTGTTGTCTCTAGGCATGTGATTTTTTGGTTTCTATTCCCACTATTCTTATAGGTTTAACTATTTCCTACTAACATGGGAACAATATCCTTGTTTTAAAAGAAAAATTTGACACCCTGATTCATCCCTCCCCTCTTAGGGTATCCCGGGGTCCTATAATTTGTTGGAAAAGAGGGTGAAATATAATTACATTATCATAATAACACACACAGAGATATATATATATATTATAATTGATTAATCAGTTTATTATGGATAAAATTAATTTATATAATGTTAAATAAGAAGTAAAATTTAAATATATCCATTAAGATATATACCTATTCTTTGGGAGACCTCTCCCACCTTACACATTATTCTTTGAAATATTGGTCTTAGGAGAATGCCCAGAGATCTAGTATGAAAGGAAGTAATCTATGAAGTTATTATGTAAGGGATTGGATAATCTAAAGGGCTAAAAATTCATGAATAAGGTAGGAGTAGAAGTTTAATTTTATAAGTGAGGGAGATGACACAAATGAATTTACATAGAATATTTAAATAATAAAATTTCTTTTTCTTGTAAAATGGTCCTACATACCCAAAAATTAAAATTTAAGATATAATAGGGTTGAAATTAATTCATAAAATTATAATTGCACTTGTTTATTCAAAACCTATACCCTTTTCTCTTTGTTTAACACCCATGGTAAACTCGTTTTAACATTAAATATGGAAAGACTTTTCTTTACAGCTTTCACTATTTATTGTGATAAAAAATGAAAGTGGCCTCATTAAATTTTTTACACATGATGATTAAAAATATATAATAAATATTATCAAATTAAATTTATATAAGTCAAAAAATTTAATTTTGAAATAATCATGCAAAATTTAATGAAAACACTTTTTTAGAAAAAATGCATTTTTAAGCATAAAACATGATTTATTTGTATTCTATGCATAGTAAAAAGAATCAAATGATTGTTAATTTCTTTATATAATATTTAATTTATAAATTTCATTAATATCAATATCAATAGTGATTTATTTAATTAATGATTATAAAAACACATTACACACATAAAAATAGTTTTTATAAAGAATTGTTTTAAGCTAAAAATGAGCTTATACCAAAATATAGTATAATGTGATATACTATGTAATTAATTATATTATTTATAATTAAAGGAGAAGTATCATTATTTAATATGAAATTATAAATATAATGGGACTTATAAATTATTTTATTTAATGAAAATAAATGAAATTTTCTAAAAAATAGTATTTTCAGTCTTCACTAAAAAATATTGTTTTTAGAAAAATATACAAAATTCACCCTAAGATAATAATGATATGAAAGCATAAATAAATTATTACTCAACATAAATTTCAAAAAATGATAAAAAAATAAATATAATTTTCATACATAAAATTTAATAAAAAAATTCTCAATGCAACATATTTCTGAATCATAAAATAACTTTTCTAAAAATTTAGTACTTCATTATTATATATTAATCATTACATTTTGATTATATAAAAACCTTATAGATATTTTTAATAATTTTAATACCTTAATTTTTATCTCTAATTTAATGAAAATATTATAATATATTTTGTTCTATTTTAAGCTATGTGTTGTGTTTCAAGAAAGCTATTGGATAATTAAAATTTATGTAATAAATAATATTTTCTAAAATTTGGGGTGTTACTTGATTTTTCACATGCATGATAAGATTGAAAATGAACTCTATAAACTGAAATTCACACATGTATAATCACATTTATGTTGATATCTATTTACCTTTACGCGGAATCATTTCTTCAATGATAACCCTTACAGAACATCACCCAGTTACCCTTATGAGAGTCAATTATTCACCTGCAGACATGCTGCCTTACTGCAAGATGACCCTTACACTATGTTAAATCTACCTTTATATAGAAAAATACTACCGCACATTAGGGATAATGACCCTTAATTATCTCATATAATTATTTTATGAGGTTTCATAAATAAATAATTACCTTTATATACCCAAATCACTATATAACCCTTATAAAAGACAATATTTACCATTACCCAGGTTCACATACTACGGGTTGACCATTATTTAGGGTTTTAGATACCATTATTATACTATAAGTCTCGAAAAATGGAACAAAAAATCTCTTTATGATGAAAAAATCAATAATTCCCTACTTTACTAATCTCATCCATGCGATGTGGAGTACCACATATGACATAGTGGGGGAACCACATCTCCGTGTGAAACATTGTAATATCTTCTAGTCCAATATTGTGCTATATTATCCAATGGTTTTGGTGCGGTTTACTCATATTCAGTTTTGTATAATCATGAATAGATATGCCTATAATTTTAGGTTGAATACAAGTTTATATGTTTCCTTTTAATAAAACTTTTACACACATTTTACTTTTGAGATGAGTAGTTCCACTAAATGCGTACTACATTAGAGAAACTCTTTATAGGGAACTTGAATATAAGCCCTTCCATGCTAAGGGATATCTTATAAATACCTAGCCATAGAACCAAGATAGAGATTCACTTGAGCCAGCACACTTGAGTCTTTCCTTCTGTCATGTGGACTGACCCACACACTAGCTTGTCACCACACATGATACTACAGACCCACGGTAGCAATCATATGCAATTACATCCGCCTTGTTGGGAATTGAGAGGGAGGGGAAATTTTTTAATTAAAACACCCTCAAAAATTTTTCAAAATTTATATAATATTACATATTAACATATATATATTTATATATTTATTTCATTATCTCTTTTGGGAAAACAAGCACAACCAATAACATCTATAACCAAAACCTCTTCTTCTTTAACAATGACCATCTTAATCCTTAATAAAACTTTATAATGAAACTATTTAATTTATATATGTGCTTAATACAAAACAATCCACCAATAATTACATTTCATACTTGTTCTATATATCCTCCAATCATCAAATATTTTCAATAACATCTGATGCTTCTTCCAACATCATGTATTGCCAGAAAATCCAATACAAACCCTTTGGGGGTTAAAAATCTCTAACATTTGATATTTTGACAATATGAACTCAAATAAAACTCCCTTAAATAAAATAATTATACTTTGTTAATCCTTATGTATTTAAGGATTTCGTACCTCCCTTTTTCAATTAAATACAAAGGTTCACTCAAAATGAAATTCCATACTTATGAGAGAGTTCTTCAAAATTTACCCTCCTTTATTCATTAACTCTTTATAAAGACATCTTCATTGTTTATTATAATTTTACTAGAAAAAAAATAAGAGTGTTATATTTCTTCTTACCTTCCATTTGTTAATGTAATGTGGGAGGGATCATCAATGACAATATACTTATCCTTGACCTCTAATTTCCATGTGGAAAGCTCTATTAGTGCCATGAAAATTCTCTGCCATTATCAAAATATTATTTTCACCACTTATTTATAAAAAAAATTGGATTGTATTCCTTACTATAAAAATCCCACCTTGTAAGATTTAAAATTACTTTTGATGCAATATCTTTATAACCTCATCAAAATCCAGTGATTGAAATTACCACTTTAATATTTTGGTGTCAAAAATTCATCTATGTATTTTGATCCTTGGCTCATTGTAGGAAACAATAGTTAAATATAACACATCCAAGGATATCTATATCACTCAATTGATTCATTAAATAAAAGTTATCATTAATTTTTCATTATAAAATCTTATTATCTCAACCAAAATTACTCAATTTAGTTATCAAATAAATTGTAAAGCATAAAGGGAATGTGACATACCACTTTTAGAATTAATTGATACCATTTTTATATACCAAATTGTTAATTCATCTTGAGTACCATGTCATAAAAATCATCATATGTTCTTTCAACCATGAACAATGAAGATAAGAGTTTATAAATACGTCTCTAAAAACACATTAATTTCACAAACATATATATAATGTTTTTATATATTAAGGGAAGACCAATTATTTTATAAGAATGTCATTCTTGATTAGTGACATTTGATGTTCTAAAAAAAAGAAAAACTGATACAAAATTTTTTAAATAAATAATGATATATAATAATTCCATCCTTACTACTTATCCAATATGTTATCCTTCTTTAGTGGACTAATTCCACCAATAACACAACCTGTAAACCCTTATTTCAACATAGATTCATCATAATACCATAGGATACTTATGATATGTATTTATTAACCACATATCATCAAAATAAATGATTTAATAATCAATTTATATATTAATATACAATATAATATCCACCATTTTATTTGAGAGAAAGAGGGATATTAAATTCTAGATATAAAACAGGTTACATGATTTTTTTTTAAAAAATAGATCTATTTTCTGCTTGATTCCAAGTGACTTTTACCACATTTACCTCGTAGATTTTTTGTAACCCAGAGGTATTAAATTCTTTAAACACTTTATAAAAATGTAAATCATAATTGTATAGGGTTACATTATATATTATTCATGTAGAGGTGTATGGTGAGTCTATATGGACCACTATTACCCACTTTTTCTTTTATCTTAGAGTCTACTTTCATATTTGAATTTGATTTAATATATTTTAATATCCTTTTCACTTATTTATGATTGCTATATTTTAAAAAACCTAACTCACAATATTTTGTTTCTTATATAGCTTTACAACCAATTTTTTTATTTTCAAAATAGTTTGACCGTTATTTCATTGAAAACATTTCTTATTAGACTATCCCTATAATACTTATTTAATTTTTCCGTACGTACCCTTACATGAGACATAAATTTATCAAGTTCCCTTTATAATTTAGAATCATGTAAACACTTCTCATGACTCCAAGATATTTTAATGTCTCTCCAGAATTTCTTATGTGAAGATACAACTATATAACATCTATTCCCATTATTTTTAGGATAAGAGTCTTCCATATATATAGGATCTAAAATATGTATATCAATTTGAAGGATTTGTCTCTAAATATGTATCCATTAACGATATTTGATAATATTAGGAAATTTTCACTTGAATAATTATTTTTATGGTATGAATTTCTGAAGAAGAATACATTGGTTTTATATAGCTTTGGATGACTCGACCTCTCAAATTTTCCATAGGATTCAAAGTAAGTAATGTACTCCCATTCTTCGGAAGAACAACCCGATATTTTTTCACACATTATATATAATTGAATGTGTTTCTATATACTTCAATATAACTAATATTGTTTCCATTACCTATTTCATGTTCACTTTTATATTTGTTTCCAACACCAAAATGGTTTTCTCTATTATTAGGAATATCTATATATCTCTTTCTCACATTCATGGGAGAGGGTTCATCATATCCAACACATGATTTTAACTTGTAAGGTATTTTTTATGGCATGAAAATATTATCATGATTTTATTTTGATGAGGAATATTTTCCCTTTAATTCACTACCACCGACTAATGTATAATCAGATAACAAATGTAAATAATCCTTAAGTTTCGGCATGGAAATACATTACTCCATTTCGTTGTTAGCTGCAATCATTTGTTTCTCAAATTATGAGATCATTTTCCTTTTATTATCATGATGATAATTCATATATTTTATGATACTATTCCTACTAAACATATAATTTATCAATTCAAGTATTTTTTTTCATTATATCTCATGGATCCTTTATTCTCTTGTCATTTTAGAAATAGATTTTTGAGGAAAATATCTTATTGTTTCAATGATTTTTATCCTCAGTAATGTCTAATAGGTGTATAGCCATCTCATCCTTCTTAGTCTTCATTATTTGAACTTAATTTGAGTTCATAATCTTTCCATGAAATTTAATTTTAAATTTTATACTTTTTTAAAAACTACATATAATTTTTCATCTTGGAAATAATTATTCTCCATTTATTCAGTGGCTACATTAATGATAATTTTAGGTTATTTAACATTTAAAATTATAATCCCAACACTTTGATTCAAAACTCATAATACTTTTTTTATATTTAAATTTCATATTTAATTCATTAATATATTGATCCATCTCCTCTGATAAGTGGAAAACGTCTACTTTTGGCCCCCTTGGGAATTCTTTATCATCAGTACTTCAAAATTCACATACCTTACCATCCTCTTCATTAATTCATGTAGAAATATTAAAAAGGTAAATAGACTCAAATTCTGAATCATTCATACTATATTCTTGTATGCTACCATATTCCTTCAATAGTGTCTCAATTTTTCTAAAAGGTTCCAAAACATGGACTTCCACTAGTCCTCTTCCTTATCTGTTAATTATTCACTTTTATATAGAAACAAATAATATAATATCAAAACAAATCATTAGCTCTAAGAAACATTACAATAGATTTCGAAAGAAATGCAATAAATAGCTATCATATTCTATGATACCGATTATTATGCCTATATAAATCTTTGGTGAGAGATAAATTTTGATGGGGGATTAGGGGTGACCCATATAATGGATTATTTTCAAAAAGATAAACAATTTTCTATAAACTGTACATGTTCTATTGGATCTAGCCTCATAATTATAAGATTCAACTATTTTTCTACCTAATTTGAATTTATCCTATTTCATGAGTGGCATAATTTAATGTTTTTTCATGTGATAATTCTTTACCCACATTATAAGATGATGTTTTATATATGAAAAATAAGAAAGAACATAAGGAATACTGATTTTTACTTAGTTTTACCTATGAAAAAAATCAAAGGATCATGCAACCAATAATTTTTTTGTGCACTGAATACAACAAGATCACTTCTTAGGGTTTTTTATTGGTAACTCATATCAAGGAAAAATTTCCCTACAAATATTTTGGGTAGATGCAATATATTCCTGGGATTAACTCCCTCAAAATTCTCTCTTTCACTCACTACTTAAAAGAAAACAACCATGTTGGCATGTATGACAAAAAAATATCACACTTTTTTACGATACTTAAAATGTAGATATTAGTGCCATTGGTCTCCAATTTATCTTACATAAACATTATATGAACATTAATCTGAGAAATATCCTCATTCTATGAGATATTATGGAACTAATTCCTTATTTGGATAGCCCTTCAAGAAAATAAAATAAATTTTTAGAGTAATTTTGGAATGCTCTTCTCATTCATGTTTTGAAACTACAATACATATACCTTTTTCTATAGTAGTAATTATTCTTTATTTAATTATCATGGATATAGCTACGATTACATTCCGAAATACAAAGAGGTAAAACTATCCTTTAAAAAATAATGTTTCTCAATGATGATCAGTTTGATATCCTTATTCACTACTATATGTAGATATCTTGATGTGTCTTTATTTCCTTCTAAAGGCAATTCTATATTATCCATATCTCTCAATTTATTTTTTAGCTTTCCTTCTCTTCTAATATTCACATGAATGAGAGGAAACCTTTAAAATTATGAATCAAAATGACACCATAAATCTCTCCATATCCTTCAAATATTATTCTATAATAATGATAATTTGAATATATATATATATTTATAAATATTAAACTTTTTGAAATTTCCACTATAAAAGACTCCCTGATTTTCATCCTACCTTAAACCCAGTTTCTATAATCATTCACCACAAACATTATTGTCTTAATCAAAAACCACTTCCTTTAATTAATGGAATATATTGGAATACATGTCCATTTATGATTCAAAAAATAATGGTGAACTATTTCCATTTAATAGTACTATATTTATTCACCTTGTAATCATGATCCAAATATCTCTAAGATTACTAGATGATGTATCATGTATCATCAATTCTTAAATTCTATGAAGTGGAAAGAAAACAATGGATTGTAATGTCACATGCATGAAGGTATTGAAAATATATAGTACAAACTTACTTTCATGAACTATAAATCACCTTTAAATTTTTATTCATTTAACTTTATGCAACATCATTTATATAGGGATAACCCTTTTAGAGCCTCACTAAATTACCCTTACAATAGCAGATTCTTCACCTTCACACAGGCATCCTTATTACAAGAAAACAATTATGAATGGATCAAGTGACCTTTATATATACTTTTAGATTTAACTAGTGGGGAAATTAACTCTCATATATTTCATATAACTCTTTGATTATTTTTTGTATAAAAATATTTAACTTTACACAATTGAAACTCCATATGAACCTTATGAAATATAATCTCTATGTTCACAAAATTTTTCTTTCTGGGATATGACCCTTACATTGTGTTTGAGTTACCATTATATAGATAAAACGCACAAAAAAACAATACAACACCTATCTTTTAGACAGGGTAAATAAATAATTCATTACTAACCTCATCTCATCCCTATGAAAAAGATTATAACCTATGGAATATTTAGGAAAAACAACATTGTCTGAAGTGTTGAAAAATCATAAAAACCAACATGGTGTTCGATCCTCTAATGGTTATGACATTGTGTAATAAAATGTGATTTATAATACTCATGAATATGAACACCTATAGCTAGAGGTTAAAGATGACTCAAGAAAGCGTCAATTAAAACATTCCATGCATCATTTTTTCTTTAGTAATGAATAGTTCTACCAAATGCATCTCACATCAAAAGAATTATTAGAAGGGAATTTGAAAATGTTATATTACAAGCTAAGGGACATCTGATAAATCCATTAATCAGTAACCCAAAGTGGCAGGTTACTCGAATTATCCCACTCATGTATTTCCTACTATCTTGTGCAGTGAACACAGACAACCCTTCCTCCACACATACTACTACCAACCTGTGGTAGTGCTCACTTGAACATTTACCCTCCTTTGTGGGCCTAGAGAGTTTTAGCCCATTTATTTGTTGAATAATAATTCAAAAACGTTTCTAAATAGACAAAATATTCATCATTTATATATATATTTTCATTTCTTTATCCCTTAAATGATGTCAACCACATCCAATAGTAACCAAAACCAAGTATTCCTCTTCTTATTATACTTTAATAACCATATCCATATTCATCCTTAGAAAAAAATCATCATGAAAACAAATATATTTTGAATATAATGAATCCATATTAATACTATAATAATGATAACCAATTATCATTTTACAGACTCTCCAATCATTAATCATTGTTACCATCATCCAATGATTCTTATTACATCATGTATTGTCAAAATATAAAATAAAATTCCTTATGGGGTCAATAAATATGAATTTTAAATTTTAAATTAAAAAATATTCTATTTTTTGTTGCATTTTTATAAAGAATCATAAAATAACAACACAGTATAGAATGGAAGATAATTCAAGATCGTAGAGAATAGAAGTATCCTTGAATGTTTGGACTAGAGAAAATATGTATGTGAGAGTTAATTACATTGAAGATAATGACATAAATAAAATTTTATTGTGCATATTGTTGAATATATAGATTTTAATACTAAAGTATCATAAAGAAAATCCCTGTTGTTAGTGTGGTATCATTGATTGAAATATCATAATATTAAACTTAGTGCTGATTCTGTCATTATATCCCTCTCTAATGTAGTTCGTGGAAGAGTGGAAGTAGTCTTCGACCTTGTATGAGTAGTGATATCATACAAAATTTTAATTGAAATACTAGTTAAGTTGTGGTAATATAAAATATCAACACATCATTGATAAGTAATCCTTGTCTTAGTATTTTATAGGTGGATTGAGTAAAATAATTATGTTCAGAAACTTTTTATTTTTGGATTTGGGTATGATTAATAATTAGATTAAAGTGGTAGTTGACAATGAGAAGACAATATCCAATTTAATCTAATGAAGAGAAGAAATCTATACATGATCATTAACCCCCCTCGTAGGGTGTATAGTGGGACTAAGGAAAATAATATATTTCTATATATCATAATTTATAAGATATGAACTCTTATATAAGTATATATTTTACATAAAGGAAATATAGGCCCCACATAATGTGCTATTATTAGTAGTTTAAGATATTATAGGATAAAACATATGTCGTGTAGTTCAAAATAAAACAATAATAATGTAGAAAACATGATGTTTAGGGTGGTTATATGATGTGTACCTATATAAGTGAGGTTTCATATAGTTATAACTCATGAAAAAAATGAAATATATCTTTGTGCCAATTAAGGAAATAAAACCCATCATTAATGAGTGAATGTTTAAAAACCAAGACAAATTAGGGGATTTAATGGATGTTACAGATAGTAACAAGTTAAGTGATCTAGACAACAATACATGACATACGATAACATTAATAAATCCATAAATAATTCTTATAAGTTATAGTCACTATATAGATATAGATTATATGTTGGTAGACATATATTCTAGAGTGAGAAATGGGGGGAGAAAACCGATGCGAATAATGAAGGGTCTCAAAACAAATAATAGAAGAAAATATGGACATGAATGTTTTTTTTGGGTTTGTAATAGGATAATAAGGGGTCAATACATATCCCATGATATGATAATTTATACACACATTGTTCTTATAGAATGTGTTATTTTTATTCCCTATTAAAAAATAGTGAATTGAGGAGAACCTGAACTGATAACTCCTACATGAATCTAGTAGTTAAGTTGGGAAATGAGTATTTATTTATGAATAACCTAATTAGTTTTTTATTCTATGTGTATAATACCATATTATAGGAAATTGTATGTCACATTACTTAGAAGTAATTATTTCAGGTTAAATTTATGCTACTAGGACATTTGTACTACACATTTTATAGTTGTACATCTAAGGAATTTATGAACAAATCATGAATTGAGAAGAGCCTATTGACCAAATGTAAGATCATTGTATTTTATATTGGGTCTAGAATAGATATTATGATAATCAATACATATCCTAAAATAAAATGAATATATCAAACACAATATTGATTTTATGATGGAATTATTCTGGTCACAAGTGTCTATAGTTATGGTGTCTCTATAGAAGGGGATATTTAATATGAGGTATAATATTAAATATATGGAAATTATTTTTCATCATAGGTTCATGTAAAAAGATATAAATACTAGAGTCTCCCACATATAACAGGCTCATATACGAGAGGGGTAAAAATGATTGCACCCTAGTACAGCGTATATGGATGAGGAACATATCATTACTTAGGAATCCAAAAAAAAAGTGAATTTTTATTCTATAATGGTATAATAGATGAAATGTATGCTTTATTATAGATTTTACATTAATATGGTTCTCATGTAAGTCAACTAGTCCATATAATATATATTTCTCTATTTAGTGAAAGGTCTTAGAAGGAAGAACAAATTTTTGTAGTTTAACATCATGCGATAAGGAATTTATGCCATGATGTTTAGCATAATACTTCTAGGAATGTTTTAAGAAGTTTTTTACTATGTGAAACTGACATCATGAACCTGTTGTGAAATTAAAAAAAAATTATTTCTTGAGAAACCTTGCATTCGTGACTGATGTGATGTGCCCTCTATATATTATGATTAATGGGTATGGTCCATTGGATTATAACTTTTATATTTTGTATGTTCCTTCCAAATTTGGATCCAGTTTTTGAGGTTTATTTCAAGGTATCATGGGGTCCATAGGGACAACACTAGTTCCCCTTATAGGAATAAGAATATCCAAAATATATTTTTGAAAACTTGTGTCACTCAATAATGATGAATATCTAGGTTGTTAAATATGTATAGAATTTTTCTCGTAGCGTTGTTCCATCTCACCGATTTAAAATTGGGGCTGATCGTATTAAGATAATTAATCATTGCTACGAGATAACATCTTTGTTTATATATGTCCCTCTTTATGTTTTGGTAAACCCCTTTTTATATATTTTGGGTTTGTTCTGGATGAAGTAGGAATACGAGGTATACAAAATGAATCCATTCCTTGGATTCCCAATTCAAGGGTTTAAATGTTTTGGCATACCACAAGAAACTTGTATAAGGAATTAATGGATAGGGAAATCCCCATGAATTCCATTCATTCCATGATTTATTTTTTTTGAAGGGGGAAGTCCAGGAAATGAATAATCTTGTCGTGTAAGGGATTAAAAATGTGCAATGGCCTTTTCTAGGGTTTTAAGATGAGGTTACAACATTCTTAGAGTATGTGGGAGATGGTCCATTAATAATGTGAATCCCCTATTCTCATCATGAATTTTTCATGACCAGCCTCCTTTTAAAATATCAAGTACCCTATAATCTAATATCATTCATTGTTCACTCTCCTGAACTATATATCTTCCATATAATATCATGAAACTCTTCTTTAAACTAGAAGAAACCTCCCTTGGATATTGGAATTATAGATTGAGATATTAAATATAAGACCATACATTCCTCTTCTTCTTATTATATCACATGTTTTTCATGAGGGAACTGATAGTCCTACATGAATCATTAATTCACATCAGGTTACTGAATTTAGAAATTTATTACACGAAAAAAACAAAGTGCTAAACTATAGGGTAGTATATAATTTTTCAAGTCTGAGGTTAAACCCATAGATATAGGGTTGGAGAAAATATTAATTAATTATGATAGACCTAAACTAATATCTATTTTTCTGAATTTAAATCTATACTATCGAGAATTTGATTTGATTTATAATGTTGGATAACAAAATATAAAATGGGTGTAAGGTAGAAATGAATTAAGGTTCACGAGATGACAAGGTATGAAATAATAAATTTGTAATCATGCTATTGTTAGAATCAGGTTTTAGCGAGTTCAATTTTCATGATAAACGCTCTCCATCATAAGTTCTCATTTTCTAATGATCAAGTACTTAGGATTACAAATGATGGGTAACCCAAAACATTTTTTAAATATAGAAAAAATAAATATCCAAAGGTCGTAATGGATTTCGAGTCCCTAGATCGTATATTAAACAAATTTATTCAATCTAGGAAATGGTCATGCTCAAAGAAATAAATTAAACTCAATCATGAACCCTGCTCATAATGGTCATGCAAGAAGAATTTGGAAGGTGGATAGAATTTAATTACAAATATAAAATCCCAACATGAATTTAATTAATTATAAAATACCTTGCATTCAATTCCCCTTCATCATACATGCATTGGCACAAATAAATCACTCGCTCATGCTAACTAGGAGCGGGTTTAGAAAAGCAAAGAAATAAAATCCTATAGAATGTGGTGGTTGTAGGTGTGCCTTTATCCGATGGATGTCTGGCGACGAGCTCCATCCATAATGCTCTAAATGGTGTGGCCTAGGGTCCATTTTATAGTAGAGTCCCATCCAATCATATAGTCTATATCACCTATATTTTATCTGTGTTCCTATGTCATCACGACGTGTACTTGTGGTACAGGTCGTGTACCTCAAATATGGTTTTTCCTCTATCATGTCAAAACAATGGACACTGCTTTGACTGTTTGAATTTCCTCATGACATGTACTGAAGGTACATGTCATGTAATCATAGTCAGTGTTCTCCCCTGCATCTATAGGACTCTTGCACCACTCTCATTCTTTAATTTGAAACTTTGACTTCCATCATGTTGTGTGCTGAAGTTACATGACATGCACTAGTCATTCACAACATGTATTCTCATCATGACTTGTTCTATGTGGTCTGAAACGTGTCAATATCTGAAACTATACGTCTTGTACTAAAGTTACATTTCCTTTAGTTTCTCTACTCAAGAATTTCTATCTCCCCTTCGACTTTAAAATTACATTTTCGTGCTTCTTCACTTTGCTCGCGGCGTGAAGTGTCTTCAAACTCATTTTTTCACCTTTTTTCATTTCTTTTTCACATATATGATGTTTCCTTCCATAAAACATAAATCAAGTCAATATAATCACAAATTGGAAATATTAATCAATTAAATACTACAATCAACACCCAAAAATACTCCAAAATATATGCATGGAATACACTTATCAAGAACCGTTGTTTTGGTTGACCAAATAGGATCGATATCTCAAATATTATGTTGGTAGGACCTCTGGTCTTAATTGAAGAGGAAAATGGGGGAACCTGGTTATAACTCATACATTGATGAATTTATATTTCAAATTTAATTTTGAGGTGGGTGGACTAGAAAAACTATCAAATGTAAGTTTCAGTTCTCTAGTTTGTTTAATAAGTATAACCTCACTAGCACACTGTGCATAAAAACAAACCAAAATTGGAAATTCACTGCTATTGAAATATACATGGTCTATTTATTGAAACCTAGAGCCCTTCGAATAAAGAGGAACATGTTGATAATTTGGATCAACATGGTGAGTTAAATATAATAATCGCTCAATTGTCCTGATATGAAATTGGTGATTCATTCCAATATAGTATAATTTAGAAGTTAAGATTGAATAAGTTAATAAATTTGAAGTTAGAATAATTGACCAAACAAGACTATGATAACCTGATACATATTGATTTTGGGTTCCTTGATGTGTGCCATTAGTGATTTTTTGTTATGTAGTAGAATCAATAAATTTACTATTATATGCTTTTTTATTTCCTAAAATTGTTGTTGATGGACATTTTCCTGGCAACTTGATCTATTATCTCATGAGATGTGGTGATGGAGATTCTTATTGATCTAGGAGAATACACCACTTTATGTAGTCACTTTATCCCTAGCATGGTCTTATGTCATGGGAATATGTAAGAGACTACTACATGGTACATTAAAATAGAGCCTGGTAAGAGATGGTTATATACCCCTTGGTGATATATGATGCAGGAAGACATATGAGATTCCAAAATGGTTATCTATTCATTGAAACCTATCTGAGATAATTACATTCACCTTTCCAATGTAAACCATAATAAGTCTTAAGAGACTCCAACATGGTTATGTACACATAGATATCGATGTTTCTTTGTTACCTTGTCATTAGGTTACTAGTATACATGGTTACTTGAGACATGGAATGTGAAATTCTTATTGATCTAGAGTAATCATCAAGTGGGATGGGAAATATATCCTCATATAGGAGGGTCCACCACTTGAAAGAGGTACGAAACATCCTATCATACCAGGTTTGGTTAACTTGGGGTGTCAACCCAAAATCTGAGGGTTCATAGGTTTTTTTTATTTTCTGTATTTCTTTATGAATTATTAACCTTATTTATAAAAATATTTCGTGTACTATATATTTAGATAGGATTGTTTAGACCCAATTCCTATGATCCTACTGAGTTGTACTGAAACCCTATCCAGGCTTCCTTTTGGTACATGATCATGTTTCTTGGCTCTATGTTGGGAAAAGGGAAAGAGGCCATGTGTAGATTGATTGCATGCTAGATGGATTAGAATATGGAGATGATACTAACATCTAGTTCAGGACTGGGGTTTTGTAGTATTCTATGGTTTCTATATAGTCTTTTCATAATATGATTTTTAGAACATCATTTAGTTACATTAATTATGAAATTAAAAGTTATTTATTATTATTTGGGCTCTTTAGTTTTCCTTTTAATCTGATCTGGTGCATGTTTGATTATTTATAACAATCCACTATTATTGATACTCTATATGAGTTGGTACAGTCTTTCGAATATATCCCTTACACCCGTAATGCTAGTTGGAAGCCTCTATCATATTGGGAGGTTCTCCTTGGGTCACAGAACCACTCGACTTTGTCACGAAAGGGAGAACCGTGTATGGGATGTCCCAAAATGGTATCAGAGATCTGATATTTTAAATTTATTTTCTATTAGGGAATTCCATGCAGGATAGTTTGATGTGTTAGGGCTTGTAAATGAGTTCTTTCATGGGAGTAGTTAACCCATGTTTGGGGGAACAACTAAGTTCACATGGATTGAATTGTTGTTCGTGTTGTTCTATTTTTATAGTTATGATATTATTTCACCTAGGGTGATTTTCATGTTTTTTGATGATATAATTTATCAATATTTTACTCATGTAATGGAATGAAATGAGATGATTATAAATACCTCATGGTAGGAACATATGATTATATATTGACATGCATTATTCATCCTACGGACATATTTATCATATGTGAAATATTTTCTTGTATAATATGTGAATTGAAATACCCTATTATATTAGAGAAAAATTTATGAAAGAACTATTATGTTATACTAATTCAGTTTATGATCCATGTACAAAGGAACATTTGTCTAGTGTTTCTTTATTTTTTACTCTTTTTGTGGTTAACCTAGTTGTGTAACCTATGTTTTATGTATTTTTCTAAATATTTTATAGAAAATACCTCTCTATCATCTTTAGGATGACCAAAGAGAGAGTGGTGATCAGCACACTCCCACCATATCTAAGAAAAAACATCTTGTAGCTCTAGATAACATAATGGGCGATCACCTCTTCAACAGTTTCATGAGGGTCATGTGATCCATGAAGAGAGATAATATTCACACAAATCCCTAAATATCTAATCTAATAAAATAGTTCTATCGGCAACATCCACCTATACTCATTGGGAAGGGAGGACCCTAGGTAGCTAAGTTATGGAATAAGTAAGTCGAGATGATATTTTAGCACCTTGAGACACCCACAGATAGGAGGGTAAATATTAATACTTACATGTTATGAGGACCATAAAAATATTGGTGGGACATCATAATGGAATCTAGTTAGTAGAAGGATCTAAAATAGAAGGAAATCAAAGAGAAGCCCATTTAAATCTTCTATCTAGTGACATTGAGGGATGAGAGGGGTCATGAGTTCATGCACTTGATATAGTAGATCATGTTAGTGATAGACTATGATGTACACTTCATCAACCTACAATGTTTTTCTCCGTATTGGGAGGATGATGAAGTTTCCAAGGAAAAACATTTCTAGGATGGGATGGAAAATAAGCTAAGGTCGTAGGTAAATATATTTTGTTTAAGAAACATCACATACATGATGATTCAGGATCTCATCAAGGAAGAGAACTAGAGGTACTCCATAAGTGTGATCCATATAGTCATAGAAATATAATCAAGGATATCTTCTTTAGTCTTGAATAAGAAAGAAAACTTGATGTTATCTCAAAGTTATCAATGACAAAATAATCCATGATAGTGGGAAACCACCACAAGAGTGTGGTATAATCCAGAGTTTTTTGTGTGGCATGTTTGGCCACATGAAACAATGTTGTCTTTAATTGATGTAAGGTGTCATGTTTGTGGAAACATGGGTAATATAAAAATGTTTTGTAGGAAATCTCAGCTATATAACAAAAACAATGGATCAATACAAGCACCATTATCTAGAAAGGACCAAGCTACCCATCGGCAGATAGGTAGATAGAGTACCACTAGATGTTCAGGTTAAGGTAGAGGATATGGTTCCCACGTGAATGAGTAGTAGTACTATCTAGAGGGAACAATACTAAGGAGTGATATTAGATCCCATGGTTGAGGGGCGATTCGTTTATACATAATGTTGTTCACACCAACTAGCCTAAATGTGGGGACTTCTACCATCAAAGGTATGATTCTCAAATCATCTAAACTAGCCTGTGCTTTTTATACAACATAATTTCATTCATTTTATCTAAACAATTTATAAATGGTTTATGTTTGTTTTTAGAGATATTGGATGGTGTTATGACCATCAACACACCATTTAGAGTATTATCAGATGATATAAAATATTCCGAGGAGTACACTTTTGGAATTTAGGGATACCATTTCTTTTAGAATTTGTTGGTGTTGTAAATTATAGGATTGGATTTGATTCTTGGAATATATTGGTTAGTTCTATACCATGATCTTAACGATTGTTATTAGTTGAGAGTTACCATTCTATCTCTAGATAGGGGAAGATATTTTTTCTAGGGTAAATGAGTTATTTTGTCTAGTTTTGTGGGACTAATTAAATATATATTTGATTGAATAATTACTAGATAATAATCCTTGATATGGATGATTTTGGAATGCTTTAAGATAATTTTCCTCACGTGGAAGAACATTTTTAAGACATATTTCTCAAATATTTCTCTATATTACCACCTAAGAGGGTGATCAAGTACAAAATAAAGTTTATAATAGGAGATGAAACTATTTTTATCATGCATTACATTTTGGAACCAGCATAGCTTCATGTTTTAAAGTTCAGTTGTAAGATCTGGATGTAAAGGGATTCCTATAATCTAGTACTTATCTATGGGGTTCTCCCATGATTTTCACCATGAAGGATAACTATAAATTATGATTATGTGTGGATTATAAAAAATTGAACTAGATAATTGGCATAACATGTATCCCCATCTAAATTTTTTATTTCTATTTGATTATCTGAGAGGTTCTAGGATATTCTCAATGATTAATTTGTGATTATGGTATAATCAGTTGTGGGTGAGACCATCGAACCTACCCAAAACTTCATTTAGGAGTAGGAATAGATGGTATGCGTTCATGGTGATATTTGTTTTCTAGAAACATTCACAAATACTATTCACGGATTTAATTAAATAGATATTTCATTCATTATAGGATCATGTTGTGGTGTTTTCCATCGATTCCATCTTCGTGTACTCTATATCTACGGATGATTATGTTTGATGTCTTGATATTGTCCTGAGCAAACTAACAGTGAATCTAATTAATGGAAAGCTATCCAAATTAATCTTTTATATTGATAAAGAGAAATTATTGGGTTATGTTATCATTTAGGTTAAAGTGTTAGTGGACCTAGAGAAGGCGAAAACCATTGTATATTGGGAGTGACCCAAGAATTTCCTCAAGAATAGAAGGTTTCTGGTTCTAATGGGATGTTATGATCATTTTATCTAGGAATTTTATTTTCTAGAAGCATAATTGTTCCGGAAAACAAAGAAAGTGGTGAGGATAGTTTTTCTAGGTGATTGTGAAAATTATTTTGAGGAACTAAAGGGAATGATGAACTCAATATAAATCCTCAATTCACCTCTGATGGGTAAAGAGTATAACGTGTTTTATGATTCATTCAAATTTATACATGGAGTAGTTATGATTTATGAGGATAAAGAAGTTTCTTATGGTTTTATAAATCTAATATTGGATGTGATTAATTATCTTACTAATGATATGGATTTAGCTATGGTGGTAAATTACCTGATATAATCGAGAAAATTTCAATTGGGCTAGTGTTTTTTGGTATACATGGACCCCAAGAGCCTCAAGTATATATTATCTTATCATGTCTCGAACCTTCAATACAGGTGGTGGTTCAAGTATCTGCAGTCTATCAACTTTAGGATATCTTACGCACCAAATAATGGAAACATGGTTACTGATTATATGAGTATTAATACACAGTAAGAGGCATCACTAGAGTCTAGGGTGACTATTGGTTGATGGAACTATTTTTGGACATCCATCTGGATGTTCAGGAGTCCTAGGGGAAAAAAATAACCTCGAAATCTATTATGCCCATGATTCTATCCATGGTCAAGACAAAGTAGTTATATGATTTGGTGGGATTATATTTGTGGGAAAACATATATGGTGGGTACCCACCATCAATATAGACTCTTGAAAGTGAATATTTCCATCTAATACAATGCTATGAACAGGTTCCTACGAGCTTATTTGAGGATCTAATGAGGGAGTTTCATGCTTCTATATAGTAGGTACCTACTAGAATGAAAAATATGCATCATGGTAACTATAGATTGTATTAGTTTCTATGTATGAAATTGGAGATAACATGATTAATGTAAAGTTACTTCTCCTTTCAGATAGTTAAGGCCAAGAACCTGAGGCATAATGTGATGTTAAATCTTCTATCAATTTTTTGGAATAGAATTGGGATAATTTTACTAAGTATTTTTTTATAGTATTACATAGGACGCATTTCAAGAATAATGTGATATATGATATTGTAGAAAGACTGATGAAAGTATTTCACTTCTTTCCTATCAAGGAGACCTTCATTTCCAATTATCTAGAAAGTATAAACATGCAAGAGATGGTTCAACTACATGATGTTACAAAGAGTATTGTTTTTTATTGAGATCCTTGTTTCATGTCTTAGTTACTTAAGGGAATTTATAAGGTTATAGGATGAAATGTTCTTCTAATTATAGACTTTCATCCCCAGACTAATAGTAAATATGAACAGATGATTCAAATACTTGAGGATATGTCACTATCTTATATATTAAAAATCAATGGTTCATGGGAGTGGAAACTAGAAATCATTGAATTTTATTATAATAAATTCATCTAGGAATCGATATAAATGGAATCTTTTGAGGATTTATATTGGAGGGTATGTCGTTCAACTCTTTTTTAGTTGGTGGATGGAGAGTGAGTTCTCGTTGGACCTTATTTCATGCCAGAGTTTCTTGAGCATGTTTATTTGATCAAGAATATTTTTTGTGACCATACAGAGCTAAAAAACATATGCTGACCATCAGATACAGTCTCTAGAATTTTTTGTTGGTCATCATATTTTGATTCTGGTGTAACCTGGATTGGGAAAACGACTTATTATAATGCACGGGAAGCCAATGCCAAGGTTTTTTCGGGCCATTTGAGATAGTGGAAAGGGTCATAACACTGGCATACCATTTGATCCTTTCACAAAAAAAACAACGGAATCCATGATCTGTTTTATTTTTAATAGTTTCATAGATTTCATCATGACCCTTTCCACATGGTGGATATTTATTAAATTGATTTGGACATTGATACATCCATTAAGGAGAATCTATGATAATCTTGCTTTTTAGTACAAACATAAACATGAATTATTACATAAAACATCACTTGATACAACAAAGAAGATCGAGAGGTTTAGTGTCTTTGGGGCTTAGGATAATTACATCAAAACATGAAACATGAAATACAACATCTTTATTGAAAAATTCCTTTACATAACCACTACATTCCCTCGTACTTAGCATTGCAAGGGATAACCTGAGGACATGCATAAGAAAAGGGTGAGCTATAAAGCCCAGTAAGGGAGTACACATGGAATAACATGAGGAGTAAAATACATGTTAGACAATAGGAATATCAATAGATCATATGAGAAACATGAACATAAATGCATGATAAATCATGATAATCATAACATGGAAATGTGGCAACAACACTTAACATGGAATTAGCATGAGCCAAGGCTCATTGCACATGGAGCATGAGTAAATACTCATTGCACATAAAGCACGAGTAAACCCTTGTTGCACATGAATTATCATTATTCAACACTCATTGCACATGACGTATCATGATATTATACTTTACCCAATGCATTGGAGCGCTAAAAGGGCGCACCCTTCTTAAACATTTCATTTCATGCATATGTGTGCCACATGGATCATAAAACAAGGATTCATAAAACATAATAATTTATTCCATGATAAAGTAATGTGGAATTCGTACATGAAACATTGTAATCAATAAGTAAATGTGAATAAAGTTGAATACCCTTGATGGAAAAATGGGCATGGTATTCACTACACAATGACATTGGCTTAGCAAATCAGTGCGATTTCGGCAGCGTAACGACGTGACATAAGAATTCATAAAAGTGGTTGATGATAGATAAAGGGGTTCCTCATCATATTTACATGTAATTAATATTAAAGAGGTCATATAGATACATTTCCCAAAAATTTTAATGGAATTTAGATTCATGATACAATAGTATTTCTTGAATGTAAATGAGGAGAGAGAAGTTCCTTTCAGAATTTCGGCATAGTAACGGGTGTACATGAGAGGAATATAATGAGAGATAAAGGGGTCTCCCATCATTAAAACATAAAGAGGTCAGTATGAGGGAGGTGAGAAACCATACCCCAACATTCATAATTGAAATTAAAAGGGCAAAACAACTAAAAAAAATTGGACAAAAAAGAGAAAGCAAGAAAAAAACCTTACTTGGAAGTGTGCTTTCAAAGGCTAGAGAGAGGCTTGTGAGAGGCTTCTTGGGAGAATAGGGAACCTTGGGAGGATTCTAGAGATAGTAGGGAAAAGTTTGGATGAACTCCGAAGGATTTGAGTGAGAAGGAAGTGGGAGCTTGGGTGGGTTTATATAGGAAAGGTGAGGGAATTCTTTATTATTTATGTTTGGGACCCCTTATATTAAATTAATCCAAACCACAGACCATCCAATGGCTTTTGTGCATGGTTTTTGGCAAAGGGAAGTGGAAAACAATATTTTATAATTCAAAATTCTGAACTTCTTAAAATAATAGGGTTGCTTGTGTGGAGGTGAGTCACACCCCCATGGAAATTAATTTAAAAAGACAATGTGTTTAATAAGTACTGAGGGGTCCATTAATGCTTTGAAAAGTAATTCAAACAAACCAAAAATCACCTTATCTTAATGGTAAGACAAATATTGGCCGAACATAAATATTATAGTATTTTATTACATCACTATTGGGTCATTATGATGTCATAAAACACATTATATATTTAAACGGTATTTAATTTTTACCCAAAAAGTTTACTATCTCAGAAAATTATGAAAAATTAACCGTGGGATAATTTCAAAATCCTGATTCCAGAAATAACAATTATTTTATCTAAATTATTTTATAAATATGTTAAATTTCACTTTTAAAATAAAAACTGACATTTATAGAAAATTCACGGGTTTTGACAGAAATGGATTTCAAACATTAATAAAAATTATAATTGCATTCACAAAATTATAAGATCATTTATATTTAATAAAAATTAATTTAATAATAATATTATTTTATTAAAATATTATTTCATTCAAAAATACCTTAATTTAATAAAATTTATATCTTAATTAAATAATAACTAAGAACACCATTTTTACTTTAAAAAAAATTTACAATGTATCAAAAATGACTAGAAATTATATTCATTATTATGTACAAATATAATGTACATGAACATAGTACTACATATTTGTTATATAAACCCTTAAAACAGCGGCATAAGACCTAAGGGTAAGGTGTGAGTTGGTGAAAAACTCTTGGGGCGGCTTGGATAACATCGCTAGAGTGGTAATTTCAATCAACTTCTACATTTCCCATAGACGATCACGTTCGAGCTTGACATGCTGAAGATAATCTTGGGCTTGGTCAAGGGCGAAGCCCAAAGACGCCACCTCTTTTCTAAGCACTGACAAATGGGATTTGTATGTGGAACTTCTACTGGATGAGGCCATCGCTTCCTTTGTCTGAGTAAATTGGATTTGTTAAAGTCTTATATTTATACTAATCATGTGATCACTTTTCAGCTGCTATATTAGAAAAGGTAAAAATTCTTAACATAAAACCAAGGAAGATGA
Source organism: Viscum album (assembly GCA_963277665.1). Classification (NCBI taxonomy): domain Eukaryota; kingdom Viridiplantae; phylum Streptophyta; class Magnoliopsida; order Santalales; family Viscaceae; genus Viscum; species Viscum album. The sequence continues at coordinate 735,969,648 of OY728125.1, read as the reverse complement.
AATTTTATATAAACATAAAGAGACATTTAATTAGATCAAGGGGCATTTTCAGTAAGGAAACTTTTGGTCATTACAGAATCTAATTTATATAATTTACTACAGTGGGAAGAATCACATAGGGATGATCATACCACTAGTATGAGTGAAATGGAAGCAAGGGAATGTGAAAAAGGATACCTAATAGAGGGAATCTAATGTGCATATGCAATGTCTAGACTTTTTCATAGATAACTAGTGAGATTCTATAGAACACATTTTGAGGTTGATATTTTATATAGCGGGTAGGTTATAATACCCCATACTTTTCTAGGTACATCTCCCTTTATGATTTTCTAAAACCATTTTTATCATGGTTGAGTTTTATTATGATGAACTGGGAGGATTTGGTCTATATAATGAATTTATTCCATAACATACCAAGTCATGATGTGATTTTTGTTTGAGAAGAATGCATGAAAACTGTACAAGGGATGAATGGATCAGGCCCACCCCATGAATTTAATTCATTCCATGAATGATTTCAGTAAGTCTATGAAATGAAATGTCATGTATTTTAATGGATTCACAATTTGAAATGTTCTTTTCTGGGGTTTTAAGCCGAGGTGGTGGTTTTCTCAGCATATGTTGGGGATGGTCCATTCACAGCATCAATACCCTATTCAGATCACGAATGAGCCATTCCCAACCTCCTTTTAAAAACTCTAGTTCCCTAGAATCTGATATCACTCACCCTTCCCTCTATCAAACAGGTTCCTGATAAAACACTATTTTGTTTAATATTTTATTGATAATAAATGATATAATTTCCTCACATTGTGTTAAATATGTTTATTTATAAAATATTTGGGATTTGATCATTCATTTGAAAATTTGGAGAAAATTCCAGTTTTACCCTTTATAGTGCACTGTAGTATTTCAAAGATAAATATTTTAATTTTTATTATTTGAATTTTAAATTTTGTAACAGTGTTCCTAACTTAATTTTATACAAATTTCATTCAGGGAACTATAGCTGATAAGTGCATTGGGATGGCGTAAATGGGACATTAGGACAATGGTGGGCTGGACTCGGCAGAATGGAATGAGTTCTGAATTTGGACCATATCCTCTACATCCTAGCTTGTATTGAGCCCAAAATTTTAGGAAAGCCCAGGGACATGCTTTTACACAAATCATCCTTCTGTAAGGGTGGTCAATTCACGGGTTTCGGTGGTCAACTAGGCGGTACAACTTGGAAAAAATATTTGGCCGAGTTTTTAATTTCACACTTAAAAAGTTATTGATCCCTAGCCCCCACAAACTCTATTTAAAGGGGGTTTTAACTCTTTTAGAGGGCTGGTCGAGGCTTCAGGAAGGTGTTTCCGAAAGGGTGTCTCTTGGGAGCCCCTAAAAACTCTTGGAAGAAGTAAGCCTTTGTGCAAACCTCTCTTCCAAAAAGGCTCTCCTCTCCCACCTCTTCTTTGTATTTCTTTTATTTCATGTTTGTTTCTTGAATTTTTCTTCAAATAATCTTCTGTGTTATTGCCTATTCTTATTATATTAATCTTCTTAATTGGGTTGGAATCAAGAGTGGATACATGATTGGGTTCTACCCTTTCAATCCTTTGCTTATGCAAAACGTCTCCACGATGACTACACTGCCCATGGAAGAGTTGTTCTTTTTAGTAATCGATCGACCTCTATCCTTCTTCATTTAATTATTTTGAATCATTGAGCTACTGTAATTCACTTAATATGATCCATGAATTGTGTTTTTAAATTTCAAGAAACTAAGCAAGAAATTGAACAATTAACACAAAACACACGAGGTCAGGAATTGTGTAAATTGTGAGAGCGCAATCTTAATCAGTAATACAAGACCATACATGATAAATTTGTAGAGTTCAAATATAATCCCGAAGCACAATTTATCCTCATTTCCAGAATGGATATGTGCTCTAATTAACCACTAACGATAAGCTAACTTTAGAACAACAATCAAAGTAGGGTGTTGCGATTTCGTGTTTCGAAGCTAGCATAGAGTTTATGTAATTTCATCTTTGTGGTTAAGTTAACTCTCATAGGGTTTGAGGGATAACAAATTAAGGGATCATAATTAAGTGGATATATATTTAAATTATAATGATTAATAAGTGAATGAAGAGGTATAGTTAGATCGATTACGCCTTTTAAAATATTTTCTAAAAAACATCTTCTTGTTGTTTCTTTTTAATCAAACTTAATTTCAAAATTAAAAACAAAAAAATGCAATCTTCTTCCAGAAAAATTATTCTAGATTCATAAACGATAAACAACCACCCCCATAATTTCATGTAGTGTTTTTATTCCCATTTATTTTGTTTTTATAATACCTCTAAAAAGTTGTTTTAATTCACTTCCTCCTTTGAGAGACGACCTTGGTTAGCCACTCTACTGCGCCTAAGTACCCCAAAATCACACTAATCATTTGAGGGCGCCCACGATAGCGCTCTATCCAATTAGAGCCATTGCCTGGGAGGCAAGTAATTATTTCAACTAATTAGAGTTATTTAATATTTTTTACATTTTATTCTCTTCCTCTCTTCTTTCTTCCGTCGTTACCCAATCTGATTTTCTTCCATATTTTATTTCCTTCTACTTATTTTTGGACCATCAACTCAAACTTCTAATTATTATTTTACTATGGTCCAATTTCCTTCCTTTTATATTTCATTGATTGATGACAAGAACTAATCCCAAATATCTCTTAGATCTTGACCCTGAGATTGAACGTAGCCTTAGGGCTCGAATCATACATTCTCAGTCTACGGGATGATTCAATATTCAACCAGTTGGTGAATTCCTCTCTTCTAGAAACATTGAAATTGGAAAATATTCAAATTAGAACATAAAAGAATAACCAATGGCTAGAAATAATAACAATGAACTGAATAGAACCATTCGAGAATTGGCTGCACCTGATATTAACTATCAACCAAATTGTATTGCATACCCAAACCTCAAATCAGACTTTGAGTTAAAATCTGTATTAATTCACCTTCTTCCAAAGTTTCATGGCTTATCTGGTGAGGATCCCAACAAACACCTTAAAGAATTTAATGTGGTTTTCTCAACTTTAAATCCAAGAAATGTTTCTGAAGATCAAATCAAATTAAGAGAATTCCCATTCTCAATTGAGGGAGCTGCGAAAGATTGGATGAATTATTTAGAACCCGAAGATGTAACTTGTTGGAACGATTTGAAATGTATTTTCTTATAGAGATTTTTTCCAGCATCAAGGACCACTTCTATTTGTAAGGAGATCTCGGGGATCAATCAAGCCCAAGGGGAGTCAATGTATGAGTACTGGGAGAGATTCAAGAAGTTGTGCGCAAGCTGTCCACATCACCAAATCAGTGAGAAACTCCTCATTCAGTACTTCTATGAAGGACTCACACCCATGGAGAGGAGCATGATAGATGTTGCAGCTGGAGGAGCATTGGTTGACAAAACACCATCAGCCGCACGTGCATTGATCAACAAGATGGCCCAAAACTCCCAACAATTTGGTGATCGAGGTACACCACATATCAGGAGAGTACATCAGGTAAGTCCTTATTCTCTTGAGAGTCATTTGATTGATACCAAGTTAGAAGAATTGACAACTATGGTGAGGCAAATTGCTTTGGCACAAAAGACATCTCTACCCCCTCCTTCAAGGCCTTGTGGCATTTGCACTGAGACAAGCCACCCAACTGACTGTTTCCCACAACTACAAGAGACAGAGGATTGCACAGTAGTATTCCCAGGGAAACCATATCAGCAGCAACAACAACAACCATATCCCCAAAAAAAGTTTTATCCAGCATACAACCAAGGGTGGAAAGATCAACCGGACATGAGGTATGTCTCTGGAAAACAACAAAGGACACCCTTTCAATAAAACTTCCAGTAGCCTCCGCCTTACCAATAGGGTTTCCAACAACCCCAAAAAAGATTTGAAGCCCAAGCATCAACAAGCCAACAACAAGGGAATCCCCCACAAAAGGTAGATTCTAATACTGATGATATTTTGAAGCAAATTGTTCTTAATCAATAGAATGAGCTGAAGAGTCAAAGTTTAGAGCTGAGGGAATTAAAGAATCGAATGAGCCAGATTACCACTGCCCTCCATGAACTTGTAAGTAAGAATTCCGGAAATCTACCTTCCCAACCCACTCCAAATCCAAAGGGGAATGTTAGTGCCATCACATTGAGAAGTGGGAAGCAAATGAACGATACATCTGTACCTACCATTCCACCGAGATTCACCTCAACTCCAGAGAAGCTGCATTCCATACCAACTGATGAGAAATCCAAGGAGAAAGATAAAGGTAAGAAAACGATTGTTGATGTTCCTCCTAAACCCCTTCCTTTTCCAAACAGGGTTGTTCAAACCAAGAATATGGCTGAACAAGCAATGAAAAAGGAGGTTTTGGACACATTCAAGAGTGTGGAGATCAACATTCCTCTACATGAAGCCATTAAGAAAATCCCAAGGTAAGCCAAATTCTTAAAAGAACTCTGCACCAATCGAAGAGGGCTCAAGGGAAAGGAGAGGATCAAACTTGGAAGGAATGTCTCGACACTCATTACACTAAATCTAGCAAAGCCAACAAAGTGCAAGGATCCCGGGACATTCACTATCCCATGTACCATAGGGGAGTTGCACTTCTCTGATGCTCTTTGTGATTTAGGAGCTTCAATAAATGTGATTCCTCACTATGTATTCTCTTCCTTGTAGGTTGGCGAGTTGAAGCCAACAAGAGTAGTGGTGCAATTGGCAAATAGAGTTACGGCATATCCAGCGGGAGTTCTTGAGGATGTACTTGTCTGGGTAAGAGACATGATCTTTCTAGCGGATTTCTATGTTCTTAACATGGAGGATGATCAGGTAAGTTCTCATGCCCCCATTATCTTAGGTAGTCCCTTCCTCATAACTGCAAAAAACAGTCATAAATGTCAATGAGGGTACACTTTCCATGGAGTTTGGAGATGAAGTTGTGATATTTAATGTTATGGATTCCATAAAGCACCCCTTAGAGGACCATTCAAATTTTGTTATCTCCCATTTTGAACCACCAAATAAAAACTTCATGGAATTTGATTGTCCTATGCTTAGGGAGATTATGAGCATTGGTTCGAGTTTGATGTCTAAGAGCACTTCCACACATGTTGCTGATACACAATCCTCTCTTGGATTTGATTTTGATGTGGATTCATATTCGGATTTTGATCATGTGAACTCTAATTATGACATGGTTGTTGAGTATGATGATGGATTTGATGATTTATTCTCTGATTATGATGATGTATATTTTGATACTGATGCTCTTTGTGCACATATTTTAGTTCCTTCTATGACCCCATCCATACACCACCCCCCTACACTGAAACTCAAGCTATTGCCACCAAATCTAAAATACTCATACTTGTTGAGTGGTGAGAGATTACTTGTTATCATTGCTAACAATCTCCCTTTTGAACATGAAGAAAAACTTTTGAATCTTTTGAGTGTGAACATCAGTGCAATCTGGTGGACCTTGGCTGACATATCAGGTATTAGCCCCTCCATTTGCATGCATAGGATTCTTTTGGAGGATGGGTCTAAACCGGTGAGGCAACCACAAAGGAGACTCAATCAGACACTTTTGGAGGATGTTAAAAAAGAAGATGAAAAATTGGTTGAGGTAGGTATAATCTATCCCATTTCGAGATTCTCAGTGGTTAAGTCCAATTTAGGTTGTGCCTAAGAAGAGTGGTGTTACTGTTGTTAAAAATGAGAAAGATGAGTTAATACCAATGAGGGTGGAAAACAGTTGGCGTGTGTGTATTGATTATAGGAAACTAAATCATTCAATTCGCAAAGATTATTTCCCCCTCCCAATTATTGATCAGATGCTTGAGAGACTAGCTGGGAAAACACACTATTGTTTCTTGGATGGATTTTCTGGATATTTTCAGGTTCCTATAGCTCTAGAGGATCAGGAGAAGGCTACATTCACCTGTCCCTTTGTCACATTTGCCTACCGAAGGATTCCATTTGGACTTTTCAACGCCCCAGGTACCTTCCAGAGATGCATGGTGAGTATTTTTTCTGATTTTATTAAGACCTGCATGGAGGTATTTATGGATGATTTTACATTGTACGGATAATCATTTGATGAATGTCTAAATAGTTTGGGAAAGGTGTTGAATCGTTGTATTGAGAAGAATCTGGTCCTGAACTTTGAAAAGTGTCATTTCATGGTGGATCATGGCATTGTCTTAGGGCATTTAGTGTCAAAACATGGGATAGAGGTTGATAGATCAAAGGTATATATTATTTCATCCTTACCATATCCTTCATGTGTGCGTGATGTTAGATCTTTCCTGGGGCATGCAGGATTTTATCGGCACTTCATCAAAGATTTTAGTAAGATTTCTCTTCCTATGTCACGTTTACTCCAAAAGGATTCTGATTCTGTGTTTGATGATTCTTGCAAGACTTCCTTTGATGAGCTAAAGAAGTGTCTAACCACTCCACCGATCATACAGCCCCCACGGTGGGAGATTCCTTTTGAGATCATGTGTGACGCCTCCAACTTCACGGTTGGAGCTGTCTTATCTCAGAGGGTGGAAAGACGTTCACATGAGATTGACTATACATCAAAGACATTGGATTCAGCCCAATCAAACTACACTACCACAGAAAAGGAGTTTCTTACTGTCATATTTGCTTTAGATAAATTCCGTTCATATTTATTGGGCTCTAAAGAGGTTGTTTTTTCTGACCATGCAGCTTTGAGGTACGTCCTAAAGAAGCCAGATGCAAAACCCAGGCTGATTCGATGGATGCTCCTTCTTTAGGAATTTGATATTGAGATAAAGAACAAGAAGGGTTCAGATAATTTGGTGGAAGACCACATGAGTAGGCTTACTCACACACTAGAGGATGACAGCTTGGACCAGGTACCACTGCGGGACACTTTCGTCGATAAGCATATTTATTCCATCTCAGGTACGCATCCTTATTATGCTGATTTAGTTAATTACATTGTTTCCCTTGAAATACCTACAAATTTAAAGAATCATCAAGTCCAAAAATTAAAAAGCGAGTCTATGTTTTATGTGTGCGATGATCCTTACCTCTGGCGCATGTGTAGTGACCAAGTCATTATGAGGTGTGTTCTTGATCATGAGTTTGAGTCTGTTTTACATTTTTGTCACACATTTGCTTGTGGTGGAAACTTTGGACCCCAACGGACAGCTATGAAGGTTTTGGACTCTGGATTATATTGTCCTAGCTTGTTCCATGATTCCCATGTGTTTTGTAAGTCATGCTCTTGTTGCCAACACAATGGGAATATTTCTAGGAGACATGAGATGCCCCAACAACCCATACTATTCTGTGAGATTTTTGATGTATGGGGCATTGATTTTAAGGGTCCCTTTCCTAGTTCATTTGGATTTTTGAACATTTTGGTTGCTATTGATTATGTGAGTAAATGGGTGGAGGCTAAGGCCACTAGGACTGATGATTCCCATGTTGTTGTGGGCTTTGTCAAAGCACAGATTTTTTGCAGGTTTGGAGTACTAAAGGCCATCATCAGTGAACAAGGGACACACTTTTGCAATAGGAATTTTTCTTCCCTCCTTAGAAAGTATGGGGTGACACACAAAACATCAACACCATACCGCCCCCAAACAAATGGTCAGGCTGAGGTTTCAAATCGTTAGTTGAAACAAATTTTGGAGAAAACTGTGCAGCCAAATAGGAAGGATTGGAGCAAGCACTTGGATGATGCATTGTGGGATTATAGGACAACATAAAAGACACCCATTGGTATTTCCCCATTTAGGATTGTTTTTGGGAAAGCATGTCATCTCCCAGTGGAAGTCGAGCATCATGCATATTGGGCTATAAAGAAATGCAACGTGGATTTGGCCCAAGCTGGAATTCAAAGAATGTTGCAAATTCAAGAGCTTGAGGAGATTCGACTTTCATCATATGAGAACTCAAGGCTCTACAAGGAAAGATCAAAAGCACCTCATGAAAAAATGATCCAACAAAGGGAGATTCATGTTGGAGAGAAAGTCCTTCTCTACAGTTCACGACTGAAGCTGATGCCTGGTAAGTTGCGTTCCAGATGGTTAGGTCCTTATATTGTATCTAATGTTTTTTCTTATGGTGAAGTGGGGATCACACAAGAGGACATTGTAAGGAGATTTACAGTCAATGGGAAACATTTGAAGAGATACATTGAGGGACTTTCTACTGATGCAGTGGATTTTATCACACTGCATGACCCCATCATCGCTTGATCACATCAGGCTGTTCCTAACCCTTTCACTTTTATATTATTTTTCCTATTTAAAATTTCTGCATTTCATGTGCATATATCATCTCATGGGATCACATTGAGGACAATGTAATATTTTTAGTGTGGGGGAGGTAACCTTTTAGTTTAGTAATATCAATTGTTTTCCTGTTTAAAAAAAATTGCGTGTTTTCCAAATTTTGTGTGTTTATTTTTCAATTCTCTTTTTGTTTTTGAAATTTTTGAGCTAAAATGACCCTCATCACCATTTTGAAATGAATATCAATGAGTGAAACGATTTATCCCTTTAAACTAAGCTTAAATTAATGCTGAAATGACTTTGTTACAAGTTCAAATATTTAGTAATTTCATGAAAAGTACACTGAATTTTGAATCCCATGTCACATCTCACTGTCTTTATATTTGAAATCACTTTCCTATGAGGCTTCTGAACCGTTATTTTCATATTCTTTACATTCACCTCACTTCTTGAGAGAACCAAACCATGCTTGATTTAACAAGAATTTGATCTATTCCTATCAAAACTTGAGGGTTTGAGGTACATATGTTTAAATGATTGAGGAATTTGTTTGGTATTAAAGCCCCTATTTCAAAGAATCTTTTTTTTATAATGGCCTACCTTGAATATTTAATCCTTGTAGACCTTAGAAGACATGCATAGCCTGTTAGGTTAGCCACATTACAAGACAAATTTCCCTATCCAACCAACTCTTGAAGTGAAATTGCATAATCTAGTTGAGCTTAAGTGTGGGGGAAGCTGTCTTGTGTTGTGCTACTACATTTTGTGATACTTTGGGTGGGAAATTAAATTATGAAGAGATGTGTTTGCTGATGAAGAAAGTCATTATATTGAAAGTTGTGCCTTTTCTGGAGCATTCATGACAAGTGATGTTGTGCCTTTTCTGGAGCTTCTAATTGAGGTGGAAAGTTGTGCCTATCTGGAGCTTTCAAGAAAATCATGTTTGAGAAGATTGACAATTTTTTATGCTGAAATGAATAATGGTGTAAACTTTTCATGAATTTACATGATGATGGAGATGAATTGATACAATGGGGATTAACGAGGAGACCATATTTAAGTGAAAATTAGATTAATGCAATTTTTCTTCAAAAAGAGTCAAGCCCTCCTTATTCAGCCTCAGAATTTTTCACATCTAAATCCAACCAACCGAAAGTCACAGAATAACCCTGAAAAGTCCTCATGATAAACATATGTCCTTGACTCATATAGGGTAATAATGTAGGAATCTATCAAGCGTATGGTTACCCTTGCATGAGTTTGGATGAGAAAGACATTGCAAAAAATTGATATTTGAGTGATGAGAGAAAATTCAAGCGAGGTAAGTGTTTTGTGCATGGGAGGATAAATGAAGTGGAAATATATTGAATGATATAAATTGAGAACTTGGAATAAGGTTTTTAATGAGGCATTATATCTTTTGATTATTGGTGTGAAATTTATTGATCTCAAGGATATGTGTTTTAAAATTGGTTTTGATTTGATATTGATGTTTACTTGATATGAGGTTTTTCTCATGAGTGAAAATGGGTAAGTGTGGGGGAGTTGATAAAACACAATTTTTTTGAATATTTTATTGATAATAAATGATATAATTTCCTCACATTGTGTTAAATATGTTTATTTATAAAATATTTGGGATTTGATCATTCTTTTGAAAATTTGGAGAAAATTCCAGTTTTACCCTTTATAGTGCACTGTAGTATTTTAAAGATAAATATTTTTATATTTATTATTTTAATTTTAAATTTTGTAACAGTGTTCCTAACGTAATTTTCTACAACTTTAATTCATGACACTAGAGCTGATAAGTGCATTTGGATGGAGTAAATGGGACATTAAAACAATGGTGGGCTGGACTCGGCAGAATGGACATGGGTTTTGTATTTTGGCCATGTCTTCTACATCTGGGATTGGGTTGAGCCCAAATATTGAGGAAAGCTCGGGGACATTATTTTACACAAATAATCATTCTGGAAGTCCGGTCAATTCACGCATTTTAAAGGTCAACTAGGCGGTGCAACCTGGAATAAAATATTTGACCAAGTTTTTCATTTCACACTTAAAAAGTTATGTATCCCTAGCCCCCACAAACTCTATTTAAAGGGGGTTTTAACTCTTTGAGAGGGCTGGTCGAGGGTTTGGGAAGGTGTGGCCGAAAGGGTGTCTCTTGGGAGCCCCTCAAAACTCTTGGAAGAAGTAAGCCTTTGTGCAAACCTCTCTTCCAAAAAGGCTCTCCTCTCCCTCCTCTTCTTTGTATTTATTTTATTTCATGTTTGTTTCTTGAATTTTTCTTCAAATGATCTTCTGTTTTCTTCCCTCTTCTTATTATTTTAATCTTATTAATTGGGTTGGAATCAAGATTGCATACAAGATTGAGTTCTTCCCTTTCAAACCTTTGCTTATGCAAAACATCTCCACGATGACTACACCGCCCATGGAAGAGTAGTTCTTTTTCGTAATCGATCGTCCTCTATCCTTATTCATTTAATTATTTTGAATCATTGAGATACTGTAATTAACATAATATGATCCATGATTTTTTTTTTAAATTTCAAGAAACTAATAAAGCAATTGAACAATTAACACAAAACACGCGAGGTCGGGAATTGTGTAAATTGTGAGAGCGCAATCTTAATCGGTAATACAAGACCATACGTGATAAATTTGTAGAGTTCAAATATAATCCCTAAAAACAATTCATCCTAATTTATAGAATGGATATGTGCTCCAATTAACCACTGACCATAATCTAGCTTTATAACAACAATCAAAGCAGGGTGCTGCGATTGCGTGTTTCGAAGCTTCCCAAGGGTTTAAGTAATTTCGTCTTTGTGGTTAAGTTAACTCTCATAGGGTTCGGGGGATAAAAAATTAGGGGATCATAATTAAGTGGATATTGATTTAAATTATAATGATTAATAAGTTAATGAATAGGTAGTGTTAGATTGATTACGCCTTTTAAAATATTTTATAAAAAAACATCTTCTTGTTGTTCCTTTTTAATCAAACTTCATTTCAAAATTAAAAACAAAAAAACAGCAATCTTCTTCCGGCAAACTTCTTCTAGATTTATAAACTATAAACAACCACCCCATACTTTCAATTAGTGTTTTTATTCCCTTTTATTTTGTTTCTATAAGACCTCTGAAAAGTTGTTTTGATTCACTTCCTCCTTTGAGAGACGACCTTGGTCAGCCACTCCGTTGCACCTTTGTACCCCAAAATCACACTAATCATTTGAGGGCGCCCACGACAGCGCTCTATCAGTTCCCTTCCACAAACAAACCTAATATTCTTATTCAATAAAAATGAAATAATAGTTTGATATTAGTGTTGTGGATTATGATATTTAAGGTAAGCCATTATATTCTTCTTCTTAATATTATCTAATATTTTTTCAATGAGGGGACCCATGTTTTGGTTGACCAAATACGATTTAGATATAAAGTCATGTTTTTGAAGTAATTTTAGTATTTATTGACGCGACTTATTGATTATCCGATTTATATCTCTAATATTGAGTAATTTTTGTGCATATTCTTCTTTTGTGGTGTGTGGTCTAGAAAAAATCCCTAATTTATTTTCTATTTATCAAGTATGAGAAATAAATTTTATTTCTCCGACGTTTCTTGTGTGTGACCAAACCAAAATGGGTAATTCATATTTATTGAAATTTACATGCTTGGTTTTGTTAAAACTAGAGCCCTATGAATAAATATAAACTTGTTGATAATTTTTAAAGACCCAAAAATTCCATATAATTTTTTTAATTATATAGAATTATTAAGAGACTGTAAAAATTCATGGCATTTGATTCCAAGGCCCGGATAGACTGGAACAAAATTTTGAACTTTTTTTAAAGTATTTTCAGTAAACATGCAAGTGAGAATTTCTATATTTTGAATAAGTGCTTGGATTAAAATTCCGATGGCATCGTTGGATTCGCAGTGCAAGGATTTTCTTAGGTAAAGATTAACTTTTACCAGCAAGGGTCGGATGGAAAAGTAAATTTTTTGGACTTTCGTAAAAAAATAATAACTAAAAGTTGTTATTTTATTCTTTTTTCAATCGTTGAGTAATGGTAGAGGCACCACAGAGTTGGTCGGTCCTTTAATGTAGGTCATTAAGTGACATGTTAAACTTGGCTAAGTTACCGCTATGCTTGAGTAATTAATTGGTTCATTAATTGCGATTCATTTAGGAATGACATTAATGAACCAAAAGTTAAACCATTTAACTCTAAGAGTTAATCAATCCATTGGTAATTGAGGAAAGGGGGGGAGGAAATATCAATGTAACACTGACGATTTCTTCCTCTAATGAAGAAGTAATATTTGAAAATTTCATTGAGGATTCAATCTAGAGATCGACAAAAACCAATGAACATCTTTGAATAACGGATTATCCTTCTTCTTCATTAGTTAATCCAATGTGTTCATGGTAGGGGAATTAATCTTTCTAAGTGTTTAAATATTCATCATACCTCAATCCTGAATAATGTGATGAATGTGGATCAACTGATTAACCAATTGATTTTTAATTTTCATAAATATTCAAGAGGTTCTTTCATTGGTTTTATTTGGGTTAAAACATTATCTTGGTGTTGTTTTGATTTTCATCCCATGATATAAAACTAAAGTAGAGGGTGTGGGATGATCTGAACAAGGCCCGGGCCCTCCATAGACCTTAGTTTTGATTCATTCTTTATGTGAGACTGGGAAATATGATGGAAAGATGAAATCGAGGGCCATATGGTAAAGGCAGTGCCCTAGGTGACCCGTAGGAATATTCAAGAAGGAAATCGGACCACCAGAGCTTCACCAGTGGCCCACGGAAGCACCACCGGTGTGGCACCATCGGCAGGCTAGGCCTGCAGCTCAGCGGGTCAGGTGGGCTCGGACTAAGTCGGGTCGGACCAAACCAGGTCGGGTCGGCCCAGACAAGGTTGGGATGGCCCAGACCGGGTCGTGTTGGGTCGAACTAGAACTAGACCCAATTTGACCCATTATCGATTAAAGGGACATAACTTCTAAAACGGGTGTACAATTGATGTGTCGTCAACGACACTGTAACCCTTAGGATAAGGAAGTCCTTTTTAGATGATCCACTTGAGTTTTGGATTATGTTCGTGTAAGTTTGGGTTGGATCAAACATGAATCCAATTGGGTACTCGATACTAAAATTCCTATAACTTACAGATCAGGCGTCTGATCAACACACAGTGTGTCACGTTGGAACCCTCATGACATGATAGTTATTCGAGTTACTTCCTCGTGGGACTTTATGGTGTTTGAAATATGACCAGTGTATTGAGGAGCGGTTTCTCAAGAACTCAATCGCACCAAGTTCGATAATTCTATGGCTGGATGTCAAGTGATGAGAGACCCTTTGTAAAATGGCATCAGATAAAAACTATGTGGATCGATGACTTACAACCCTGTGTGGATTAGCAGTAGTGAGAGCTAATGAGGACTAGCCTTAGATTGGACCGTTGTGGATTAGTGACTTACGACCCTATGTGGATCAATGACTTAAGACCCTGTGTGGATCAAAAATAGCGTGTCCTGATAAAAAAAATCCTTAGAGTGGCCTGTTGTGGATCCGTGATTTGCGACCCTATATGGATCGATGACTTATGAACCTGTGTGCATCGACAACTTACAACCCTATGTGGATCGATGACTTACGATAATGTGTGGATCAGTGAATTACGACCCTATGTGGATCAATAATAGAACGACTTCTTCATGGTTCAACAGTGGAACTTATCAATAGAATAAGATGATTTAACTTTATGACTAATCATAATTATTCTTTTTCTTTAAGTTATATACCTGGTGTGAGATTTCTTTTACCTTGTGCTTTGTGATTGAGATCATGCTTTGTGGTTTTTCCATTGTGTAATTATGAGAGACCGTCCGGGGTCTTGAGGTCTATACTGGGTATTATTATACACACCCATGCATGGTCTTAGTCCGCACCATGTTGTGTCTTGTACATATGACAGCCATATTTGACCGAGATTTGGGATCTAGGACTAGATGGTATACATAGGTGACTGGTTGACATGGAGAGCTGTAGTGACAAGCTGCACCTACGCTTCAGGTAGGATCCTTGGTGGATTACCTTAGGGGATATTTTTCCTTTTTTGTACTTTATTTTAGTTGGGTTTGTATACTGTCTCATTCTGCTTCATTTCATACATTTAATTTTAGCAGTTATACTATGTGTTTTTCACTTGTTGTGTACCAAGTCTATGTGTTTGTAGGCTTAAATGAAATTCCTTCTCTTTTAGGGATATGATTTCTTTCGATTGTCGTCAACCCCTGGCCTATGGAAGGCGGGATTGGGGTAGTCATGTAACGGGCCCTGGGGGACGGGTCATGAAAAAATTTGGATGTACTTGGTGAACCTTACATAACATGTGAAATTTAATAATAGTTAAACTGGACTGATATGACACCAGTGAGTTATCCTGATATAATAAAATTCACGATTTGAGAATGAAGGAATTGATAACTTGTTAATTGTAAGAATTAAAAAACATTGATAATAAAAACATTAAACATGATGATGTTTGTTTACATGATGCATACCATCATTTATTTTTTCTCCTACTGGGTAATCCACCAATTTACTATTATATGTATTTGAATTTCCTATTCTTATGTTTGAATGACATTTTTTTAGAGGTCTTGATCCACTATCTTGAGAGACATGGTATTAGTGATTCATCCTAATATAGAAAACATCACATGATATGGATACTTTACCCCTGGTACGTTTTTACACCATGGAAAGATATAAGCGACTCAAACATGGGTTATTCCCTTGGATCCTAGTATGAGATGGTTAAATACCCCTTGGCATTGTGTGATGTAATAATATGTAAGAGGATTCATCATGGTTAGGTATGAATAGAGCCTATTATGAGTTTTTTACTTACCCCTTAGTAACATGCACAATGGGAAGATGTACGTGACTTCATCATGATAATATTTCTATAGTGTCTATTGTTACCTTTTTACCTTGTAACTGGGTTACTTGGTTACATGGTTACATAAGAAAAGTCATGGGAGATTTATCCTGATGTATGAGAATATGCTAGAAACACAGGTAACCATCCTGATACAGGATGGTCCACCACTTGATAGAGATATATAGCATCGTTTTGTAGTATGTTTTTCTGACTCGAGATGTCAACCTAGAGCCCAAGGTTTGATATGTTTCTTTTAGTTTTTATAATAATTTATAAATTCATACCCCTATTTACCATACTACTACATGACCTATATATTTATTCAGGATTATTTAAATATTGTGGGATTAATCCTACTGATTTACAATCACACCAAACTTGGGATTCCATTATGAACCCGGGAAGAATACATGGAGGCAGGTATGTAAAAGGAAAACACGCCCTAAGTTGAATGATCAAATGTTTTAGAGGGTGAATCTTGTATATAGAACATAAATAGGGTTTTGGATTAGGGTTTTGGAGAATTATATGGTGTTTTTATTTTTTTAATTGCATGACTTTCATAAATTAATTTAGATACATTTAGTATGACATTACATATTTTTTAGGATTATTTATATTATTTAGTTTTCCATTTTTTTTAATTGGTTCTTACTTGATGATTTATATTATTCCATTATTATTGATAATCTATAATAGAGGATATAGTATCCCCACTATTTTACTTTCCCACATATTTTAAATCAAAAATCTATAGCCTATGGGAAATCATTCCTCAAGTCACATAATCACCCAACTCGGACACATGAAGGAGAAATAGGCTGGGGTTATTATGGACGATGGGTATAACATTGACCATCTTGGAGAAGAAGTCAGTAAAAGTAACAATATACTCCAACTGCCTAGATGTATCTAGGGTATATAGACCAAGACATCTATCTCCAAGATGGAATCTTTTCATGTGTAATTGGTAGTATGTAATATATATAGGGGTTGATGGACGATGTGGGAATTTATATGGAAATCATGACCACTTTTCTGTATACCCAATGTAATCTTACATCAATGAAGTCTTAGAGTTTCCAATTATTTTGATATGAAATAATAACATAGTTCCCAATTGATCAGCACTGTAGGTATCAATATGGACTTCCAAAATAATAGCGAGGGTCTCTATTCTTTAAATTCATTTAAAGAGGACCCCATCAAAGCCTCATATGTATAGTAGATTTTGGGAATTTGGACCATCATAAAGGATGAAATCTTCTACATACCACTAATTGTATTCCTTATTTTATCAGTCTAATTTAATAATTCCATGATGGAAGTATAAATTATTAGGTGAATCCATATGATTATATTATTAATCGGAAAGTATATGGTACCTCTTTGATTAGGATTGTCATAGATTTAGTTAATTTATTCTATTTAATTACAGATATATAGAGAGACCACCCTAGGATGCACACTGAGAACAATTTTCTTTTCTCGATCATGATCATTCAAGGCTATGGTTGTATTATACAGTGCATTTAAAATTTTAATATATAAATGTGGGAAACATGATTGTTTTGGATCGATAGGGAATTCCACAATTAACCCTCGCACACAATCAATAATGGGGATGGATTCCAATTTTGATGAAGTATTCTCTATTAATTTTGTCAATTGACAACATGGAATCACTATTGATATTCATCTAATCCACTTGTATATGAAAATATATCTCTAATATGTTAATAAGGGATTATAATCCTCTTTAATTATTGGAAAAACCATCAAACAATAGAAAGGAACATGGCATAACCACCTTAACTTAGGATACATTGACAATTACAAATACAACTCTATTGTTCTTTTGATTTTCTATTATTATTTCTATCATGATTATAGAGGCACCAATAAAATATACATCAAATATATAGAGAGTGTTATAAATGGAGAGAATCTCCTAGTGGGGAAGATTTATATTTACTGATGTATTTTTTAATGTGGGGTGTGATGTGAGGAAATCGTCTAATGCCTTCACTTTCACTTCTTTTTAAGACATGAATTGAATGAAAAAATATTGTAGGTTATCCACCAACCATTATATAATTCTAATTAGTATTTTTTGACTGAGAAAATATTTACATAGATTAATATAGGTTATTGTTTTGCCTCCCTTAGAACATGTGTTCTGGTTAGGAATCACTACCTGCGGGGCGGTTTCCATTGGATTTATTTATGGAACCAGAAACATCCAACAATTCTTTATCCTAATGAACCAAATTTCCAAAGGCAGGTGTTCATTAGGTTTGGACCTATGATACTTAAGAACGTACATTGGTCGAGATGATGGGGGTTAGGACTCGTTACACCCTTTTTTGGGAGGAATAATTTCCTACTCTTGGACTCTCTTATATATTTAATATATTTTCATGAATCCTTATTAATTCACCAAGTATAACATTGGTTTTCCTGGAAATTTAAAATCAATTATTATTATGTGTGAAGTTTAGAATCATATCTATGTATTCTAGGTTCTTTATTAATGGAGATATTCATATGTATTTGAGGTTCTCCATCAATGGTATCCTCTAATATACTATTTATATATTCTTTTAACCATTATTACTATAATACTGGTTTTTAAGTCACTCAATGGGGTTCTCTGAAATTTATTTTTTTATTGGGAGACTAAAGTTTGTTTTTACGTTGGGATCTTACCCATAAATAGGATAACTATGTATCCTTGTGAAATGAATCAGAACCCTCAAAGTTTAGTGCCACTTAATGGGACACATAATACCATTTAAGGTCTTGTGATAAGGACCTAATCGTAAAGTTTAATGTCATGTGGTAAGGAAATATATTCGGAAGGTTATTAGTGAATTCTTGTTGTGGGACTTCTTCCTAAACAACCCAAGGAACCTCGAAAACATATGATTTTCCAAGTTGGATTAAACCCTGTTGGGAATATGGCCTAACAATAAAAGGTTTGTTTTGGGGTGTTGGGTTTTAACCTTAGGGAGTCTTCCTACATATCCCATTTGGATGGGAATTAAATCCCACGTAGTTTAGTTTGTCTCTAGGGGTGTATGACCCTTTGAGAGAAATAGGTTGGGGATTACTCTTAAGGAGTATTCCCTAATAAATGGAATTAGGGTTGGATTCTTGAAGAGGATATCCAATGAGATCGGGCCCTGGTGAAGGCTTCCTACATATCCCAATTATGATAGGAATCAATGTTCTTTTAGTTCAAGTGGTACGGATTATTTGGATGTTGTGATCATCACAATTATCTAAGCCCATGTGAGTCATGATTAGTGTGAGAAATAAGAATGTGTGAAAGATTCACCAACCACACACTCTCTCTTCCACTAATGGGAGAGGGCCAACCTATAGTGAAAGAAGCCAAGACGTTGGTGGGTAAGGACACAGAGCGAAGGACCATTCAATGTGAGATGGCATTGGAGGTCATGTGGCCCGGATCTTAAGAGATTAGGTACTTACATCAGTGGGAGTTCACTGATTGTATCCCAGTAGAAGAGGGAAACATTTAATTATTTGTAACGGAAAATCAAGTGTGACCCTCACTCTCCCTATTGGGAATAAGAGGATCTGAGTCTTAGAGATAAGAAGCCAAGGTCAGAGACCCATTCCCAAAATCTATGACAGGGAACTTCCCAAAATTATCACTAGGGTAAGGATCCATGTGACTATAGATATAAAAACCTAAAAATATTACAAGGTTCTAAAATTCCTTAGAAGATTGATGCAGGAAACTTCTAACTGTAGATATACAAACATAAATAGGAGACACGCTGATGTGTCTTTCCCATTGGTTTGATAAGTTAGGAGGTTTTGGTGGAGTCTTCAACATACTCTCTTTCATATAAGGGAACTAAGGAAGGATATACCTTTCCATGAGTGGATTTGAAGAGGGTTTACACAGTGATATGTGTAGGCCTTGAACAAATCTATGCAATGTTGTTATACTACAAAGGTATGTCATGCAGGTGCACCACGTAGGTATGTTGCGTAGGTGTGCCACACAGGTCTTAGAGATTTCTAAAAAAAAGTTATTAACATAGAATAACAAGCCCAATAATGCTTAAAACTTTGAAAGGATTTCAAATCAGGATTATTCCACCTAATTCTATATTCCATCATGTTTTTAGATAGATACCTGGGAAAATTTAGGGGATCTAGGAGAAAGAGCTACGCAATGGGATCTTCAAGAGTTTTTCCAACTTTTTTTCAACGTCAAATGAGAATCCCAAGGGTCCTATTTATAGGAAAGGAGGCGAGCTATTAGAAAGGATTTATTCAGTATAGGTCGGCCACGTAGATCCTCCACGTAGCTCCTCTACATAGGGGTACAAAAAATATCGTGTCTCATATCTCCTCTGCGCAGGTCTATTGTGTAGCTCCTCAACATAGGTATATCGCAAAGCTCCTCCACATATGTCCCCTATAATTTATATGACTTTTACTTCTTTTAGCTTCATATTGAGACATTTAAATATCCATAGGATGTCTTTATAATATTTTTGTCTTACTAAGGAGTGTCAATAGAGACCAAGTATACCTTTTGATATTATAGGTAGTGTCTCCAGTTATACAATTTTCAAATTAACGCGAGACAGTTCTTTAAGCAATTTTTAGTTTCAGTATCAATAATTATTATAATAAGATATTATTTAATTTTCTGCTTGCCTAAATTTTTCTTTTATTTAAGGAGGGAACCTAGATATATATTAAAGGTTTCCACAAAAAATATGAGTAGATTCCTATTTTTTGGAAGCATTAATGTTGGTCGGTGGAGAAGGTGTTACTTGAGGTTTTCAAAATATTATTCAAATAATATTGTATCATCAATAGATAACCCTTTTCATCATTAAATTCTAAAAGGGTAATCATTTCTAGAAAGGGTGTCTATGAATCTCATAATATAGGTGACATAAACTTTTATTTCCCTTAAATATGTATGGTTTTAAGGAGGTATAATATAAAGGATATCCATTGTCTTTTCTACTTTATCTTGAACACCACATTAGAATATCGTAAATACAAGTAACTTTCCTAATGTTAACCTAAAAAAATCATAGTATTCGTATTTAGGCTATACTATCGTAGTTTGTTTAATGCCTTCACGTGGTCGGTAATATAATCATATCATCATTGAAATTTGTCCAACAAATCAGTCACATTTCGTTATATTGTCATCCACAATATGATCCTTAGTATATGATGCATATAGAATTGATATGTATATATAAAAATCTTCAAACTAAAGAGAATTACATGGTAGAAATACACTCATTGGGGTGATATGAATGTATTATATTATTTATATGGATGGGCCATCCAAATCTGGTTGTTCCTAAAGTATTCACACATAAAGGGGAAGGCTTGAAATCCAAAAATTGTATCAATAAATATCTCTATGATCAATAATGAGAAATCATACTTCAGGAAAAAATGGATGAAATAATTTAATTCAATGTTGAAACAGTTATATTTTTTCTTTTTGTTTATGTGAATGATATTTGAGATCCATTTAGGTATTGAATCACCCCGAATGTAGTTGGATTTGATGAGATTGTGAACTTTAGCTTCTACTATAGTGTCATAGGTCAACTATATTATTCTATATGAATAATTATAAACACATTAATCATCTAAAAAAAATTTATGGGTAGCCACATTGGGATACAACATGGGAATTTATGTATAGTTCCATTTAAATATATCTTGGTTTCATTTGAGGAAAGAGATATATGTCTTATATTCTTTGGGAGATATGATATCATTTCTCAAAGTCCATTGCAAATCATCATATATATTTAAATTCACTTACCATAGAATATCAACAATGATTGAGATACTTTCATTTAATTATAGAGTTTGATTTATGAGATATTCTTCTTATCCTCTTTCAATAATATCAATTTGAGAGTATGGTTCATCATCCAAAGGCCTTAATGTTTATAAAAAAAATTATTTCAAGGATGTTAATGAAAATAAATAATTACCAAAGTATTAATATATATTTTACCCTTCCTATTAAATTTAATTTGGGGGGGAGGTATTCTATTATCTTAATATTCAAGAGATGATGTAAGGACAATGTCATCAGGGTAATTATTATCTTCAGCAAAATCATATCCATATTCCAAGTCGAATGGTTTGGAGAACACAACCAATATGATCAAGATATGATAAAATCTATATAGTTATCATGATCAACTCCTTATAATATAGTTAATGTCTATTTCATTGAATATCCTTAGATAATTGGTTGGAATATTGGTCAAATATTCCCCATAGTAGTGGTGTTGATTAGTGAGATTTATTTGCATGGATGGTGTATTTTGATATTCTTTTATTGGTGATGGTCACAAAGTTGGAATATTTTCCTAACCATCCAATGACATGATAGTGATAAAATTATTTTACTTCTAAAATGTAATATTTATAGATTGATGTATACCTATATTAGATGCTTCTTCATCTACTCCATTGATGAAAATATATATTCTTCAACGAGTCCACTCCACAGGTTGAGTGGAGCCATTTCCATATAACTATATAGAAGTAAATTAGATGTTTCTATCTAACATCAGCTTCTTAACCCACTTTTATAGAATCCTACATCAATATATTGAGATACGAAAGACTCTAAGGGTGAATTATCACCATGTAGTACTCTGACATGTCCATTTAATGTGTATTTGAGGTATTGATGAATGATTTTAGATTTTCCATGTGTATATGGGGCTATAAACTTCCCCCTAGGGCATTGAAAGGATTTTCTTGGTGGAAAATCATAAACATAAATTTATAGATAAGGAATTTGAATAGGTTTTTGAGATTGATTCTATAAAGAGGTTTATGATCACTTTTTTTGTACTCATGGATAGTCTATTTGGAAGGGGATAAGTTATCCTCATTATCAAAAAAGAAATGGAGGGTATTAATTTATATGATATTTTTTTATAAATCCATGATTAATAATGGCCTAAATGATTTCATTCTCAACCATATTACTAGATATTTATGAGGTCTAGATGTGTCGTTGTATAGAAAACTCCCAATACTATTCCACAAAAGAGATGACTGTGTGACACATAGTGGTACTGGTTTCTATGAAATTTACCATACCTATAGTGACTTCATTTTCAATCTCATGATGAATAATATGTTCCTAAATGAGTTCCTCATTGAATCTATAGATTAGTGAATTTCGTATAAATATTATTATTTTTGTGCTCAAACCTTGGATTTTTATGACCATAAACTCCTTTTTAACATGGGAATTGTTTCTACTACTTCCATTCTGGAGGAGGCACTATGTTATGTATTGAGAGCATGAGTTACAAAGATAGTTATAGTGATGGTTTCAGTGTGATGGTTTTAGTCTCAAATATTTTTGGTTTCATTCCATGGGATAAAAGTTTTTGTTGATATTTTTACTTAGTACTTCATATTCAATCATCTAGATGTTGTTCCATAGATACAAACTCTTGAAATCGAATGAGGTATTATAGAGTAATTAATGATGCTAGTAACTCATATTGGATATTTTCTACATAAATATATAATATTTTATCTTGAAAGAGTTTCATATTAAAGTAATATATTATTTCTTTACCTCAACCAGTGAAAGAATAGGCCCATGTATTGTATTAATGTTTTCAGTTTGAGAGATCAAAGATCATATTTTTCCTCAGTGTGGTTATAAACTAGTAGAAAAACTTCCTATAAAGGTATTCCCAACCTATGAATAACTCTATTGGTAGATTGAAAAGGTATAAAACAATAATCAAAATTAATTATATATGAATCATATGACCTTGAATACTTCATATGGTGTGAGTGTTCTCACTATGGATCCACATCAAGACAAAAATTGTGTAATATGATCCTACGGATCCTCCATTACATTGAAAATAGGGAAGTTAAGATTATAAATTTTTTATGGAGGATGAGTAGCATCCACCAACTCAATATATCTCTTCCTATCTGGATAAACTATTTTGAATCACACCTCTTGGGATTCCATACTAATGGAAAACATTTATATAGAGTCAAAGAGTTTTTACAGGACTATTAGTTGGGTAGACTTCTTAGTAGAGGGTGTATAAAAAAATTATATTATTAAAATGTATGTGTTGTCCATTGATATTTTTTATAATAAATACTGGGGTTTATTTATTTATATGGATGCATATACTTTAATTATGAAATAAATTATTGATAATCATCATCCACTTGATCACCAATTTTCAAAGATTGTTAGACTAGTAGAATCTTCTCTTATAGGTTTAATAGTTACATCCTATTGGATGTGTACCAGAGGGGAATTTTTTACCTTTTTTGGGGGTATTATACTTCGTAAGAATATTTCTTCTGAGTAATTATTTTTTAATAAACCTCAATTTCTTCAACTCAGTTTCATGTTGTGCTAATTTTACTTTGGTAGAGATTAATTCAATATATTTATATTTAAAGTGGGATATGAAAATGCCTATTCCTATAACTTTTGATTAATTTAAATGATAAGGTTGTATTTTATTATTTATAGGATCTCCTAAATTTTTATCAATCTAATGATGTTAGTTATGATCACATTCATTATATATTTCACTGTGGACTATATTTTATAAAAATATTTGTTCATAATGTTATTGTGTGTTATAATCATTATTTGAGAAATATATAATCAAAAAATGAATACAATAAATGATGTGTGGTATGAAATAGGGACTATATTTTCATCATAGGGTTATGAGTGATTGTTTCATTCTGAGCATTTGGGGGGGGGGGAATTAACATCCTCCTTTATCATTTCCTTTATAGTGGAATATTTTTGGAATATAGCCCCTAAAAGGATTTACTTTCTATTTGGGATATTCCCCAAAACTGAATTATAGAGGAATATCCTAATGGATTCCACCATATATCTTACTAAACATAGTATTAATTAGAATGATAATTCACAGGATGGAAGAAACCATGAATAATTTTCTTACAATGATCCTCCAAGTCTGGATAGGAAGAAATTCCATGGAAGATGAGTTATAATAATTCTTCCAAGCTTATAGGCTAGGATTGAGTTAGATTTTCCACCATCACATATTATACCCACTTGGGATTTAAATATCCCATGTTTTGTGGTGGTGGTATACATTCCCAAACACTATGTTCTAGGGATACACCAATAATGATACTTAGGAAATGAATATCACGACCTTATGGATTTTTCATTATTCAAGCCAAGCAAGTGCTAGATGTAGTTATTGATTTGACAATGAGTTAATCACCATAAAAAGTTTATTTATGATTTTTAATCTCACTTTCATTATGTGGGAGTTCTGTTCGACCTTATTGACATCCCCATACAAATTTTTATTAATGGCTCACTCCCAAATAGGGTTCCATTGTAGTGTTTTAAGATAAATAATAATATTCTATATAGACTAAGTAGCATATGTAGATCCCTAGAATCAAACATGATCTGAGGTGATAATGTTTCATATGGAATTTCATAGTGGAATCTTCTAGTCATAGAGTGGGTAAATATATAACTCTCTATATTAACCACATCCTATGATTCTCACATTAGGTTGGGAATTAGTGATTAATTGTTGATGAGTATTTAAAACATTTTGGAAAACATATTAGAGGTTTCGTTGTAACCCCCTAACCATAGAACCTGAGAGCCGATGACTTATTTGATTACATTGGCATATATACATGCTTAAAATTGAAAGGGATAAAAAATTATAGTAGTTTCGGAAAACTAGGTTACAAACATGACACCCATATTACATTGGAAAATAGAAAATAAAACATGATACATAAGAAAATGAAATGAACTGAATCCATGAAATCTAGTTAAAATATTTCTTCTACATAACCTAGAGAAAATATAAAAATAAGGTTTAGATCAAATTCTCAGCAATTGTATGTAAATTGGATGTAATAATGAATCAATGAGAATAATTAACATGGTAAGGTAAACAATAGATAAAACATTCCATTCAAATAACTAAATAAAGAAACATCAATATGGTAAGGTATTCAATAGAAACACATGTCATTAAAATAAATAAATAAGGAAAAATTAATATGGAAAGGTAATAAATGGAAACACATGCCATTTATTCGATGAACTAAGAAAGAAATTCATCGATAGATATATCGACACAAAATCTCATGGATAAAAATAATATCTAAAATAATGGTAATGGTTTAATATTGGACATCATGTATCTGGAACAACAATCACTAAACCTTAAAGGTAAATTCTCAATATAGTTTAAACTATTCTGATTTGTACAAATAATTCATCTCATGAGACTACAAATGCATTTAGGGGATATCTATAACTAGTCCACACATGTATCTGCCAGTCCAAAACATTCATCAGATATCAAATTATCAATTAAATTAATAAAAATTTTACCTTATCACCAAATATTTATATTGAATAAGGGATAGATATTTATCAATAATTTCCCCAGTGGACGATAAGTAAAAACAAGTGTTTTTGAAATTGAATAATGGAAATACCATTTAAATATCATTAAAACATTTTTGTGGAAAATAATCATTAAACATTCTAAAGTGTCCCATACCACTTTGAAACATTTAAATCCCAATCCCCATGAAGTAATAACATTAAATGAAACTTATAATATCATGAAAATAAGGATATTCCTGATATGACATGTCAAATGGAAGTATATAACCATATAAAATTGAATTGGTTCATAATAACTATAAGTCTCAATAGAATCTAAATTGTGATGAAATACCTTATCTTGAGTTCGACTTTTCGTGCGTGTCTTTATATTCAAAAATAATAAACTTATTTTAGTTATTTACTTTTATTCAGAACCTTTTTAAATATTCTTATTACTTTTACTTCACTTATTACAATGTTATAAACAACTACATAAACAACTACGTTTACATAGGGTGTTTTGACCATATTCGGATTATGTGTCAAAAATGAATTTGGTAGATCGACTATGGTCAAAGGGGTCACTATAAAAACATGTCCAGAATAATGATAAAATGGAATAATTATAATATTTATACATAAATTATACTTTTAATACCAATAATTAATTGTATGTAAGAAAAATGAACCAACGTTACAATCATGAAGACAGTAGGTTGTACATACACATGAGTAACGTTCCCATTTTTCTGTGATCATCTTGAAAAGAAGGTAACTAACACTATATCTTTACATAATGATAATTATATCATATATACCATTTTATTTAATCATATATACTTATATATAGTTTTTTTATGTAAAATGAATCACATAGTGTCGAGGAGGTGGTAGTCCACATGTCCACGATCGACATTTTCAATTTTTAGTGTGTGAAAAGGGTATTAAAAAAATGATGTATATTTTTTTAAAAAATAATTATGTCATGAATATTGTATATATGTAATTTATGTTTCATATTTTCAATTAAAACAATTCTTTATACGTTTGATTTATATTTTGAACAAATTACATTACTTTGAGGAGCTGGTAGTCCACACTTTCACAAAGGATGTTATCGTATTAAAATAAAATGAAATACATAATGGTATATATTATAAAATAATTACATAAGAATAAAGGAGTAATAAATATCATATATAAAATATATAAATAGAGTGTCTATAATAATTCCCAACCTTGAAATGTTGTAAAGGAAAACGAACATTCATCGTTTTGTGAGGCAGTAGTTTTCCAACACATAAATAGTATGTTCATTGCCCGTTAGATGAAAGTTTGTGTGTGTAGGAAATAAATTATAAAACAATACTACCATATTTATGATAATTTTTTTTATATTATCATGGAACAATAATAGTTTAGGGGTTGAATAGTGGAAAAAACTAATGAGCTTAAGGAATGATGTTACCTCTTCTTTGGGTAACACCTTTTGGTTTGCACCAAAGGGATTCTTTAAATGGATTTATTCACAAGGAGAGGATTATAGGATTTGGGGAGGTATTTTTATGAGATATCTTTTAATATGTTAATTGATATAATTTGTATTTAGAGGTGTGAGAATGTGGGAGGATATGAGTCCTTTTGTAGTTGAGGAGGAGTGACACTCTTGTAAATTTTGGAAAAGGAATTCCACCCATGTTTTTACCAATGATATTGGTTCCAATAATTGTCCAAATTCTATAAAATGGATTATAGGGTCAAAATATTTCCATTCAATGTTATTTGGACATGTTTATAGTTCATTTGGGCCCTTAAGATTATGGTTTAGTCCCTTGTTAAGCTTAATTTCACCTTAACTGTTTTAATTAATTATAATTACTTTCTCTAATAATTTTTTAAAAAAACAAATTTTAACTTATTATAAATTATAAATTAATCTGACTCTAAATATGTAATATATTTTTATAAATTCCAATCACATAAGTGTCAAAAATTAATTTAAAATTAATCCAATTGATGGGACAACAATGCTGGTTTTTAAAGAAAAAATATCCCAAAGCATACTAAGTTTGTATACTCAAATTTGAAGTGGAATTGATTATAATTAACTAAATAATACTAATTAGTAAAAATATAATCTAAATAAACTTTAAAACCAATTAAAAATATAATTAAACCTTATAAGTAAATTATATT
This sequence comes from Viscum album, assembly GCA_963277665.1. Lineage (NCBI taxonomy): Eukaryota > Viridiplantae > Streptophyta > Magnoliopsida > Santalales > Viscaceae > Viscum > Viscum album. The sequence continues at coordinate 735,941,677 of OY728125.1, read as the reverse complement.
AAACAACAGTTTTGAATTAAAATTCAATATTTTTCACTATTCATTAAAAAGTAAAATGTCAAAGAAAAATACAAAAAAAATAACCCTACCCTAATTTTTATGTTTCTATTTTAAATACTAATTTTATTATGAAATATATATTTTGTAAAAGTGACATAAATTATATTTAAAATGGGTTCTCCATCAAAAGAGGGTAAAATTGCCTTTATAAGAATATTTGTTTTTTATGCATAAAATTGGGGTTGTTCTTATATTATGCCTATAAAATCTAATGGATGAATATAAAAAATATTTTATTTAATATATAGTATATGTATTTCATTAATATAATACACTAATGATAATTAATTTAATTTAGTAAGGTAAATCACCTTTGGGTTTATAAAAAATGTTTTTTTTGAAAAATATTTCCTTTATATTCAATTGGTTGTTATATTCATTTCTAATCAAAATGTAACTAATGAATTAATTTTATATTTTTCAAAACCAAATATTTTCATAAGTTAGTTAATATTATTTATAACCTCTAATTTAATGACTAGGTTAAGTATTATTATATTAAATAATAATATTTTTATAATATATTGTTTTTTGGTTAATACTTGGTCTTGCCTGTAACGAATGCTATCGAACAAGCCCTTTATTGCATTTAAGGAAAGATAAAAAAGTATTTTTATGCATTTCATGCTATATAATATGTAAAATTTATTTAAAAATGTAATTATAATGAAAATATTGGGGAGATTACATTCCCTTACACATTTGGTGTTGCATGTTATACACGCTATCAGATACAATGTTCTTACTTTAGAATTTCGGTGTTTTACATTATACACACCTTAATTAAATTTAATCCTTGAAATTTAAACTTTATATCATTAATCAAGGGATTTATATTTGAAAATATAATATTATTTAAAAACCCACATCGTAAATAGGGTTAATATCACATCTTCTTAAAAAGAGAAAAAAGAATGTATGATGGTCACATAATTAGGTTCTCTAGTAGAAGAACATAAGTGGGAAATGGAAACATAGATAGGAAAGGAAAATATAACAATAAATATCTAATGGATATTAATAGATAATATAATTAGGATAAATTTAACAATAAAAAATCCTTAAGTCTATGTTGATCTATGGGGACATTTGTTTCATCGAAAAAAATGTACTAGGATATCATTTTTCGTTTCAAGATCATTTTACCTAGAGTTGTGGAATTATTTTACTCTCTAATAATATAAGTAATTATAAATAATTTTTACATTTCTATAAGAAAAATATTATTCATTAGTTGTTCCTTGAACTATTTCTATTCTTTTTATAACACAAGTTTCATCATATTGTTATGTAATATATTAGCCTCTAAAACACCATCCAATGATCAACATAAACTATTAAATAAATGTTTAACTTTTCCAAAATATTATGATCCAAAATTTTACATGTAAGTTCACTTAATTTTAAAAGTTAAACTTATCATTATTCTTCAATATACATGATGTAGATCTTTAATCATAAAACTATGAATATGTGAACACCTTCATCACACATTCTCTTGAAATATGGTAATATCCATAATTACCATAATATTGTTTTGTGAACAGGAATTATTTTTTATTAATTAAGTAAAAAACATGTTATTTGATATATTACATAATTCCAAAACTATTATAAACTCCATCAATCACAGAATAACCCATTTTGTTGAAAAATTATTAACTAGTTCCAAGGTAGTAAGAAGATATCCAAGTAAACCATTTCATTATCCAAACGAAATTGTCTCAACATCAGTAACATATTGAGGCTAATATTAACCTCAAGTATTTATTTTCTAAAAATATATACTTTCTAATACATAAATTTTCTTAGTACCATTCATTATATGACCTCAAATCCTTAACGAAAAATAACTTCAGTACAATCATCATATATTCCATAATTATTATAACCGATACATTGATCACTAATAAAATATTCAAATAGAATAATTATTTAATAAGAATATTATTCATTCCTCTTCATCTATTATTGTAGAATAACATTCCCATTATCCAATAGCATCATTTTGGGAATATTCCTTTGACTCTTGAGAAATTGATTTGCATAGTGTCCTATATTTTTGTAGTGGAAGCATTTCGCATTGGAATATTCTTTCTTTCTATTGAAATTACAAACTTTGTTGCATTTTTCTTTAAACATATGAAAAAATACCACTCTATTCATCAATTTAATAGGGTGTTTCATTCTACAATTATCACATGTGGAAAAATACATCTATACCTTCTTCCCTTTAGATATATTTTGATATAACATCCTCTTCTTTTCTTACTGTTTATTTGAATAAATAGTACTTGAATAATTTTTTATCCATCTCATTATCACATGATACTATGTTCTCATATGATGAGAATATTTGGGAGAATATTTCCCGTTGAAATATTTGATTAAGACCATGAAAGATTTGATCCCTCTTACTCATTGGATCATGTGCATCAGTAAGGTTCACAATAATTCTACTAGGTTCTACTCCTAAGTGATGAAATAAATTAGGTTAGTTCATATAATAATGTATAATCTCAAAAATATAAAAATACTTAACATAAATTTTTAAAAAATTTATCTAATATCATAATCATGAACACGATTTCTCTAGGGATATCATTAATTTCAAATCCGTATAATGGTTTATAAAGAAAATGTGAACTATCCTATCTGTATCAATCGGGAGTGTCAATCCAGGTGCATAGTAAGGACTGTTGTCATATACTAGGTTGTGCTGAGTTAGACCCCACACAACTTGTTGGAGCTGTTACTCCTAGGAACATCTATGGTAGAAGCACATCCACTTGTAGTATTCAGACATTTCTAGGAAGATCCAAATAATATCAACCTTAAAAATATTCTAGGATTTTCTTCAATACTTTTCCTCAAATTATATCTTTGGATTATGTTCCCTAATATATATTTTCTAAATTTATATCCCAAGGATGTTACTAAACTTTCTCTGATATAATCAATGATACCCTAACCCCAGAAACCTAAATACCATGCATTGCATTATTACATTTTCATAGATACAAGATTCAAATCCCAATATACCAAACAGTTTATAAGTTTTGGAAAACTAGATTACATACATGATACCCATATTATATTGGTAAATATAAAATAAAACATGATACATAAGAAAATAAAATGAACTGCATCATTAAAATTTTATTCAAATATTTATTCTTCATAACAAGGGGAAAATAAAAAAAATGGTGAGCTCAAATTCTTAGTATGGGTAATTAAATAGGAAGTAATAATAAATAAATGAAAATAATAAACATGATAAGGTAAATAAATAATATAACATTCCATTCAAATAACTAGATAAGAAAAATTCAATATAGAAAAGAAATAAATGGAAACACATGCTATTCAAATAAATAGACAAGGAAAAATCAAAATGGAATGGTAAAAAATTAAAACACATGCCTTTAAATCAATGTAATAAGAATGAAATGAATCAATAGATATTTCAACGCAAAAACTCATATATAAAAGTGATATATGAAATGAGGGAAATGATTTAATATTGGGAATCATGTATCTTGACCATGAATAACTATACCATCACGATCTATTCTCAAGATAGTTTAAACTATTCAATTTCTCCTACTAATTCGTCTCATTAGACTACCAATGCATCAATGAGCTATATATAACTAGGACATGCTCACACCTTCTAGTCTAAATAATTCCTCATATATAAATTAATCGCTTTAATTAATAATAACTATTACTTATCAAAAAATATCTATATTGAATAAAAGATACATATTTATCAATAATTTCCCCAATGTAGGATAAGTAACAACACGGATTTTTAACATTTATTAATGGAAATACCATTGAAAGATCAGTAAAACATTATTTACAAAATAATATTAAAACATTTTGAAGTGTCCCATACCACTTTGAAACATTTGAATCATAATCCCCATGAAGAGATAACATTATATAAAATATATAATATCATGAAAATAAATATATTCACGATATAACATGTCAAAGGGAATTATATACACTATATAAAAGTGAATCGGTACATAATAACAAATAAGTCTTAAAAGAATGTAAATTGAGAAGAAATCCCATACCTTGATTCAGACTTGTCATGTGTGTCACTATATTCTGGAATAATAATCATATGTTCATTACATTAATTATTTAGAAACTTTTTCATTTTTATTATTACTTTTAAATCACTTATTACAATATTTTAAACAACTACTTAAAAAACTAAGTTTACATCGTGTGTTTTAACCATATTCGGTTTATATATCAAATATTACTTTGTAAGATCAACAATGGTAAAAGGGGTCATTATATAAACATCTAAAGAATAATAATTATAAAATAAGTATCATATTTATAAATAAATTATACTTTTAAAACTAATCATGAAAAATGAAGCAACATTGAACTCATAGAGATGGTAGGTTGTACGTACGCATGAGTAACATTCTCATCTTCCAGTGATCATTTTAGAAAGAAGGTTAGTAAAAAAATATCATTAAATAATGATAATTATATCATAAATAAAATCTTATTTAATCAAATATCCCTATACATAGTATTCTTCTTCTGTAAAATCTATCACATAGTGCTGAGGAGGCGGTAGTCCACACATCCATGACCGACATTATCAATTATTACTATTTGAAAAGAGTAATAAAAAATTATATAGTATATTTACATAAAGTTAATTATGTAATTAATATAATATATATTTCATTTATGTTATATATTTTTAATTAATACCATCCTTTTTTATGCTCCACGTATAGTGTGAACGAATCACATCGCATTAATGAAGCAGTAGTCCAGACTTCCAGAAACGATGCTATTGTATTTATGCAAAATGGAAAGTATAAGGGTGTTTTTTATAAATTAATTAAAAAATAATAAATATATAATAAATATAATATATAAAATATATAAAAATAGTGTCTATCATAATTCCCCACCATGAAAGGTGTTAAAGGAAAATGTACAATAATTATTTCGTGATGCGGTAGGTTGTCATACACAGAAAACGTATATTCATTAACCATTATATGGAAGTTTGTGAAAGTATAGGTATAATAAATAGCATAAAACATTATAGTATATTTATGATACTGTTTTTTATATATAAATTGAATAATAAGAGTATATGTGGTGGATGATGGAAATAAAACTAAAGAGTTTAAGGAAAGATATCACCTCTTCATTGGGTAACTCCTTTTGGTTTTCACCAAAGGGATTCCTTGGATCGATTTATTCCAAAAGAAAAGGATTCTTGGATGAGGGAATGGATTTTGAGGAGATATTGGGTAAGATATTTCTTGACCTAAATTATCTTGAGAAGTGTGGGGAAGTGGAGGAGAGGACATCTTTTTATAGTGGAGGAGGAGTGACACTTTGGTAAATGCTGGAAAAGGAATTACACCCATGTTTTAAACATTTTAAGTTGATATAATAATGGTAAAATTTCATTAAATGGAGTATAGAGTTAAAATATGTCTATAATGTTGAGTTTATACAAGTTTATAGGTCATTTGGGCCCTTATGATTAACGTTTATTCCCTTGTTAATATTAATTTTACCTTAACCATTGTAATTGATTTTATTTAATTTCACTATTATCATTGGTAAAACTCTATGATGATCTTATCATAAATTATAAATTATTCTTATAAAAAATATGTAATCCATTTTTCAAAATAACAATCACATATATGGTTGAAATTAACATAAAATGAATCTCGTAGACGGGATGACAATCTGAGTTTTTAATGTAAAAACAAACAAATGATTACTATTTTTATACACAATGTCAATGTGAAATTGATTAAAATGACCTAAATTTGTTTAATTAATAATAAATTTATCTAATTAAACTTTAAAACTAATTAAAAATATAATTTAACCGTATAAATAAATTAGATGACAAAGAAATTTTGATTTAAAATTCTATATTTTTCATTATTCAATAAAAATTGAAACATAAGAGAAAATTACAAAAACATTCACCATAAAAAAAATTTATATTTAAATTTCAAACATTAATTTTATTTTGACATATATAGTCTATAAAATTTCCAAAATTTGGATTCAAAATGTGTTCACCGTTAAAAGGCAGTATAACGGCCTTTATAAAAATATTATTTTTTATGCATAAAATTGGGTTTGTTTTTATCTCATTCCAATCAAATATATTACATTGGTATAAAAAATATTTCATTAAAATCATCCACTAAGAGTAATTAATTTAATTTATTAAGTTAAAACACCTCTAGGAACATAAAAATCTGTTTTTCTGAAAAACATTTTCGGTATATTTAATTGGTTCTTATATTCATTTATAATAAATTTGTAACTCACAAATAACTTTTCTATTTGTGAAAACCATATATGATCATAAGATAGTTAATACTATTCATAAACTCTAATATAACGGCTAGGTAATGTCTTGTAAGATTAAATAATAATATTATAATAATATATTATTTTTCAGTTAAAGCTCGGTCTTCCGTGGAATGAAACCTATCGAACAAGGTCATTATTGCATGTAAGGAAAGATAACTTAGTGTTTTCATGAATTTTATGATATAGAATATATTAAATTTATATAAAATAGTAACTATATTGTAATGTATTGAGATATGACATTCCCTTGTGTGCATGGTGTTGCGTGTTATACATGATATCCAATACTATGTTCATACTTTATAATTTTAGGGTGTTATTTTATTTATTATTTTATTGAGTTTGTATGTTGTTTAACTAAGATGAAAACTGAGTCAAAATGGTAGTAGATATTACATTCTACCATGATTTGGTTGGTATACTCCCCATAAGATTGCCATTTTTTATTGAGATAATATAGAGTTTTCAATAGAATCAGAATCATATAATATAAAAAAACCCTTTCAATGCTGCTGGAATGTTATACATGTAACTGGAAATAGGATCGGGCATAACTAGTATGTTTTCTTTGGCGATTTCTTCTCATATAGCCATAGTATTCTACAATTCCTCAAATAGGATTCTTCCATTTAATCTCACCAAAGTGGTCACCCCCAAGCTGCCTTACCGCGGAGAGTTGGATTTCCTAGAATATCTTTTACTATATCATCAGGGAGGGATTTGTGATTAAAATCTCCCCAAGTCACCCATTGATTTGGCTAAAAAATCAATAAATAAGGACAAGTCTTTATGTGTTTATAAACTTAACTTTTCATGTGCCTCCCAATATGATGGAATCCTTGAATTAATTTTAAAATGGGAAAGAATTTCATGATGGGTAGATAGATCACTATAGTGTTACCTCTGTAATGAGAACTAAGGGGAGGAATTATATGGTTGCATTTAAATTCACCATTATGGGGAGGACCTATATTCTAGAGTGATTCCCAACTATAGGATGGACTTATACAAAATATTCCATTAGGACGTCCTCTATGGTGTATGATCTAGTTTCCATGGTGATGAATTTTATATTTACCAATATATAATTAATTTCTATCAGAGGGTCCCTTTCAATTTGATCTTCATGTTATTGGGAGGAATTCTGAAACTGTAATCACGAGGAGGAACATCATGAAGAATCTTTATATTATCACAAGAAATTATTCTATAATGAGTACACTGTATAGGATCTCCAGAGAAACTAGTCATAGTACCATGGGGAGGACCTCCATGTTTGTTGTCTCATTCTCTTAGTATAGAAGATTCTAGAAATTCTTGATCATCACCTGATATATTTAGTGGGATTTAAGATTAATAGTTCTGATTGATGAAGTCATATGAGCCTTCTTGTGATTTATTGATTTTTATTAGAGAGACCCTATAGATCTTCTTGTCCAGTGACTGAGACTGGAATCTAAATAATAATCAAATTTTTATAATGTGGGAAATAAACATCATTTAAATGAACCCTACAAGGTGCAATATTTTCCATCATTGGAATATGTTAATGAATTTAATGGATAGAGTTTAGAATATATGAGTGTTATTCTAATGTATGGGTAGGTATTGGGATATAAGCATATTATAAATCATAAATCATTGATGGAATACTCAAATAAGACTCTTGTGTGAGGATAAGAACATTATATTTCTCCCTGAAAGTTTCTAGTAGGATATTCTAATGGTATATATGAATGTGGGTATGAAGATGAGTTTTTCTATGTGCCACTTATAAAATATTATATTCATCTCCTCTGGTGGGAGCATGAACATGACCCTAATCCAATGTGATTTTCAAAGTATGATGATGATCTACTATCATTTTAGTAAAGATATGATCTTTACATAAAGTGGCTATTAAGAAATGTCAAAAAAAATTACGGATGAAATGATAATATGGGAGCAATATTATTCATCATAATTTTTGGGATATACTGATGATCCTTTTAAATGGTAGAGGTAAGATTGGACCACTTCTTAGTAGATCTCAGATTATACAAGCTAACCCATATGATTAAAGGAGTAAGAATATAAGCCTACCCATGATGGCCATCATGATGTGTTGACGGTGGTCCTCTATTTATGCAGCTAGGATATACTAGAAACACTATAAAATATGAATAGGAATATATTTATTCCCTTTAATGGCCTACTTGATATGATGGTGGGCTTTTACAACATGAATAGTGTTATGAGAACAATAATAAATGGGAATGGGGGCATGGCCCCACCATGTCCCTCTAAATTCTGTTAAAACATTCCAAAGTGAAACACATGTGAGAGATATAATATAGTATTTCTCATTGGATTCCATTAAAAAGTGTGGGATGATTTGATCAATGAGAATAGTAACGTGGGTCTATTCCGTAGATACTCACCAAATAAACCATTAATATCTTTTACATGATTGTAGGACACATAGACAATATTACTCAATTGTAACAAGGATATGGTTCTATTCCCTACCTTATATGGTCTATCATTCCCATAATACTTTCTCCCAAGAATCAAATTATTAGTAACTTTATTTGAGATCTCCTAAGTATCTTGCTTAGTGTTTCTTTGAGTGGCCAAGTCTATATGACACAAGAGATATCAATATATGATAGCATCCCTCCCATGTGTCTATAAGGATTCATTGAGGATTATGTTGTCCTCCTCAATATCCATGATTTTAGGGATGACATAATTGTCTCATTCTGGGTGTAAACTTCTAAAACTATTTAATATAGAAACATTCACTATTGGATTCACATCAATTATCCACTGATGGGGTAGTTTTTGGGCTTTGATCCCTTGAGGGATCTCTTGAGATACCTCTGGGGTGGGAATTATACCATTTTCATGAACTGGCCTAGGTAAACCTGACCCATCACTATATCTGACTCACAAAAAGGCCTTAAGCATGCCTCCCCCTACACTAGAGGATTCTAATTTTTGGTGAGGGAATAAAGAGATACCAAGGGGAGACTATACCATAATATCATAGTTCAATAATAATCAAAATAAAAAAACACATTCATATCCATGAACATTGTAGTACTTCATAAATAAATGATTGAAATAAAAGCAAGAAATAATAAATTAAATTCAGTACATCTGCTCACAATAATCCTATTCACATCAACTAATATCCCATTGGGAAGACCCCATATATAGAAAATATAAATAATTAATTAAAATCCAATTCATAAGGCTCTACTTATATCCCTGATCAACACCCCAAACCCAGTCTCTAGAGTTTTTAAAACATATCTTTACCAATACTTAGATTCCAAATGAGTAGTCCCATTCAATAATATAACATTGGGCCTCTTCATAATATACCATATTTCCTATTCTCAAACTAATATTATAAATAATTTTGACACATACACTGAGGTACCTATATATGGGGTGAGAAATAAATCTCATTAGTCCCCTTGAAATGGGGGCCCAAACATCTAATATAATAATAAGTGCATGAAGTATGTGATATTCCTATCCTATCCAAACAAGAACTGACAAAGAAAAATAAACAATAAAAATAAAATAAAATATTGAAATAAATGGGAAAAACCCTCAAAAACCATATGATATGTGGCCACCTAAGGTTGATTTTTCCCACCTAATCCAAAGATGGAGGCCCTTGAACATGCTTCTAACTAATCAACATGAAGCATTATGTCTATTTTCTAGACTAAAAAGAAGATTCAATTTATATAGAATACCAATACACATAACTGATTTACCCTATGATCTCATTCCAGGTGTCTTAAAAAATCATACTATTGAGCTCTAGTACTCCAACAGTATCCTCTGAAATGGGGAATATATCTACTAGGATTTCACAATTAGAGAACCTATCAATTTCCATGGAGTCATGAAGAACTAGATTGGATGTAAATATATTTATATCAAAACATTTCTTGATTAGAACCAATATTAGTTCATGTTGATGAAAATATATATAATCTATCCTGGGAGTTCCATCACATTCAGTGGTCCCATACTGAGACAGAGTGTAATAATAAAATAGGGGTAAATTTTCACTCATCCAAACTATCCATTATCACCCTAAACCATCCTAACACCATCTATCCAATTAATGAGATAATCCAATAAATATCACGCCACAAACCAAGTATAATAATAATCCAAATTTATCATCTCACAACCAAATCTTGTTTAATAACAACCTCATGAATTACATGCCTAAGATATCTCATGAAAGTGTTATTTAACACCCAAACCCAAAAATATAACCCATAGAAACCAACACTGACCCTACCGCATTTGATGAATTTTTAGGTACCGTTGGTGGTACTATGAACCGTACTAAGAGTTGGAAACCATACTAGGGGATCCTCTTACATATTTAGAGCCACAAGACAAGCTTATTTCAAGGAAACCTTAGTCAACCTCTTTGAAAAAAACATATCCTTGAAGAAAAACATGCCTACAAGAGAATCCTTAAGAGGTCCCTCAATACTATCTCAACCACCACTCAATGGAACTCATACATACCGACACCACACAATACCACTCTAGACCAATGGATCCAACAAAACCTAACCTCAAACAACTTATATTGACATCTAAGTACCAAAAAATGAACCTCATTTACCCATCCAATAAACTACTCAATATCACATATTTAATGACATATGAATGACCCAAACACATCTCTAGGCATCCTCAATTCAAGGTAACCAAAAATAAGAACATAAAAACCTTACCCTAACACCATAACTCACTTTCATATGGAGGATTCTAAAATAAATCCTCAAAACTATCCTCCTAATAAACTATGAATAAACCCAATCCACCTTACCACGACCTCTACTCACCCCATGATCCTTACCATATTTTCCTATGTGGAACATTACACAGAATGTACTCTTTATGAGTCCAATTATAACTCTAGGGATGCAAAGTACTAAAAAATCCTCATAAAGAGAAGTAGACAGTGTGATCCTAATGTACACAATGTATACCATCAACACAAGGTAAACCAAAACTCAATCTGATGTGTACATCCCAGGTACATGATATGAACTAGAACTACAAGAAGTGTTCTATACATCAGGTACTTATCCATGTACCCCACTGTGGATCTTGAAAATTAACCTACATGACAACTGGCATTTTTCCTTACATTTTCTCTAGCCATGTATCCTACATAGTCATGTCCCGCCACATGGGGTGTTTTTCCAATCACCTGATGACAACCTAAGTAGTCATACACACAATGTCCCAAACAAATACACATATAGTGTAACCCACATATTTATCCCCACACACAGAATAAATAACATGTTTCATGTTCTCTTGAACAACACACCATTTTATCGTGTTTTCCAAAACAAAAAAACCATTACGATAATTTGAAACCCCCTAATCTTTTAAAAACACTCAATAATGACCCTATAGAGGTATTTATAAACAAAAAATGGAATTAAAAATAGAGACAAATTAATTAAAATAGTAAAGATACAAAATAATAGTTATAACATGCATCCTAGTGAAAACACTAAAGCTTTGAGCCTAGATTCACACCACACATCTGTTGTAAACCGATCTTCCTCCTTGGATAAAAAAGTGTGAAAAAATACTATCCCTATTCTATCTATGATGAATGTATAAAATTTTTTGGAGTACCTATAATGTAAGAAAAAATCCATGAGGTGGAAATAAATGGTAAAAAAAAATTGTAATAAAAGAAAAGGAGAATTAAAAATGAAAAGGAAAATTCTTGACCTCGATCCCATCAACTGAGAAACATTGAAACCTCACAAACGAAAAGAACTCTATTATAGGCTGAATATTAAAATCATAATTTCAATCCAATATTATGTTCAATGGATAGTATTTATCAAAAACATAACAATAATTTATATTTAATTAATTAAATATCAAATAAACTATCAAAATACGACTGGTTCTAAATTATATCGAACTCCAACCCTAGAGTAAGAACCCTATTTTTGGGACCAACTATGTTGTCAAATTATTTTTCAAATATAATCTATTAGGGTAAATTTCTATATCCATCTCCAAAACTCATAGGAACATAAATTTCAAATTTCCAAAACTTTTCTCAAAAACATAATGATGGGGTGCATTAAAAGTCCACACCTTAATTATTCTCAGCCATGAAGAAGACTTTATAGATAAAATTCTTTCATTATCTCACCCTAATAGCCAACACACCCAAAACCCCTCCCATGAAAATCTCATCCATCCATGACTGATGAGATATTACCCACCATTGTATTATATTTATTATTTCCCAATGACTAAACATCATCCTCTATGACCCATTCTTTGACCACTATTGAAGGTAATGAATAGACATGGATGACTCACATAGACCCAAGATCCAACCCAAAATAAAAACTATAACCCCTTCTCAACTCCTAAGGCATTATATCCCTTATTTTCAATATCCAATTTATAATAAGGATCAGACCCTTCAATGAAATTTGTTTCACTCACCACCATAATGATTCCGTAGTACCACTCCTTGAGCATTGACCTTAATAGGTGGTGATTCATTTCACCGAAGGTATATTATCGGTGTCCCAATTTACTTTTGACCTAACAATTATAGTACAAATAAGGGGTCGATCCACAACGAAAAAGAAGATATTCTTGTCTAGTTTAACTAGTATTTATTTTTGTCTAAGAAAAGTTGATTGAATTTAGAGTCAATTTTTGTTTTTGGATGAAAAAAATAATTGGTTTTATGTTTATTTAATAAATTACTTAATGGAATAAAGGAAAATAAGGGAAAATTGGTTTTAATGCATATCAAGAGAGAAATTCATTGGGGTTATGGATTTATGAGAAGTTGATTATTAAATCAAATTTCATATGAGGTTGTGTGGTTCATAATAACCCAACACTCTGGTTTTCAATTTTTAATAAAATTTCCTTGGTCCGGTAAAATTGTATTTCAAGCTGAAGAAACTGACTCCTTAGTTTGATAGTCAGTGTTTCACAGTTCTTTATTTGGCTTAATCCATTTTGAGTCGATGAATACTTACAATGGTCATGAAATTATTTGTTGGTATTCTTCTTTTGAACCCCTGAAAATTATGCCCTTAGTCTGCTTTAGAATTTTTAGTGATAAGATGAAGTGATTTAAGAAGAATAAGAAGAAGTAAAAAAGAATGAACACGTTCATAAAAACTAATTCAAATTACAACTCATCTTCTCCCACAACCCCAACACATTGGGTATTTAGTCACCCATATAGGTAAGGATAAGCACAAAATTCCTGATACTTGATGTGATCATGCTTGAAACATCAAGGAGGGAATAATTTTTCAGTAGATAGTAGAATGGTGGTAGTATGGAAGAAGATCTTCTTTCATTTGGACCTTCACCATTTTTTCCACACAATTTATCCTTTCATGGTTCGAAGGTCAAGGCCTCTATTTATAGAAAATAGAACTACATGGTGTGTGAAAAAATAACAAGCATATACTTTTTTCAACGTGATTTTGTCATTTTTTTCTCCACTGGTAGGCGGCCTAACACACCGTCTTTGACTTGGAACATGATACCTCCTAGTAGGTAGTTATACACAGTGTGTAGCACCGCTATAAACGGTGTGTAGTCTCAGTTTTTAGACACCAACCGCTTCTATAAAGGTATATATGGCGTGTATAGGTAAAACATGGCGTGTCCACTTTAGCCGACCACATGGGCATGTAGACTTCTTCTCAACTGCCAACTACTTCTAGAAAGGTTTAAACGAAGTGTATAGTGTGAACATGGCATGTATGGGCTTTTGATTACATGGGAATGTACTTGTCCAAGTCTATCCGTGTCTGAGTCTAAATGTACATGGCCTTTATATATGTACACGCTGTGTAGTTGGTAAAATTTTCTCAATTCTCCCCCAATTTATGTATTTGTCCATAAATCTTCTGAAAATGAACATGATCACCAAAATTAAAGTGTTTTTCCACTAAGTAGTAGGTAATTTCTGAAAACTTGTTCTTATTTTCAATAAAGTATTTAAAAATGTATACACAAATTGGGTGCATCAAACTCCCCAATACATAGTCATTTGCCTACCCTCATGAAAATATCAACATCTAATTAAGAGACCTTATATTTTAAAAGGAAGGACTTCAGTTAATTATAAATGTAAATAATACGTTTATAAGAGAAAATTCTTAAAATATACAAAACAATTTCAATTCAGGAGATATTTTAATCACGCCTCATATACAATTAAATTAACTACATTCATCCTCCTCTAAACACATGTTTCAACCTTTCAAAAATAAGCCATCCACTTGATGATCGAGTTCACCAATAATATTCTCAACACTCAATATTTTATTAATTTATAGTTATTATCTATCAAAGATATATACACTCTCTCTATAGGTTTGCAAGAAATCTAGTTCTATACTTCAGAAAATTGATTTACAAAAATCATGAGGGTTTTTCAATATCGATCAGATGCCTTTGTGGCTAAGGGTTGGTAGGTAAAGATGTGAAAATAACTTTGAGGCTTGAAAAAGGAGGAAAATTTTTTAAATAATAGTGCATGATATTCTAATTTAAGCTCAATGTAAAATAATCCTCAACAAGATTTATCAAATGATCTTATCACCAGCATATCGTTTAGTTGGGTGGGTAGGGTTTATAAACCAATAATTGAGTATAAGGTCCCTTTGTCTATACCTTTTTTTATAGAACAAAGGGGACCTTTTAAAATATCCACAATAGTGTTTTGGAACTATTTTTTCCCAAATAATCAAGAGGCTCTTCCCCCATACTTAATTTCAAGAAAATTCACAAATATATTTCATGTGTTGCTAATACCTTCTTTTAAGCTCAAGTGAATAATCATGAAAAATCATAAAATAATTAGGGTAAGAAGGGAAATAGGCTTGTAATATGGCTTTCTATAAAGGATTTTCATTATTTATAGGGGTTTCACGAAGATAAGATGTAGGGTAGGTCTCATGATAAAGGGGTTTAAACAATATATTGCCTCAATAATTTTAATTTAATTAAAAATTTATTCATGATTTGAAACGAAAACTTTGATATTCTGGTAGTTATATATATCCTAATAATCTCTCATGTAATAGGGTATTAGAAAGAAAATTAAAAAGTGTTTGCAATACCTCTCAGGAGAGGGAAATACAAAGAGACAATCAGGTCGTGATTTGCATATAATTGATTAGTTTAATTGATGTAACTATCATAGGATTACAAGTTACAATTTAAACTATATCAGAAATAATTTTAAAGCACTTAAGAACCAAAACAAAATGAAACAGTTATAAAATTTCCACTTCATATTTAATATTTAGAAATATAATTAACCAAAATGTATTCACGTTTTAAAATATATATTCTAATAATGATGTCTCTTATAATGATGATAAGGGAAAAGACTATGGTGGTAGAGAGATGCTCCCCCATACTTAATATCACACATGGACTACCAAGTGCCATAGAAAGTGAATAAGGGAGTGTGGGGACACAATAGTGGACTAGAATGAGGGGAAGTAAGGAAAGAAGTAAACCAAGAAAGAAAAGAAAAAAAAATGGAAAAATGTGGAAAAACAATACTTCCCTCGTGTCTAGGAGAACAAAGATGAGATATGATGGAGAAGGATAAGCCATAGTATTCTAGAGTACATGTGATGGGCGTGGAGAGATAACACTGCAAGTATAAAAAACATACATAGAAACCAGATATCACAAATATATATAGATAAAAAAACATGTGTCCAAAAACCATTCAGGGGGCTACCTCCGAAGAGGCATCATCTAGTACAGAAATAGCCGGTAGAGAGGGTCTCTAGATGGGGCAGTTGATGATGGACCAGCTGCGAATGAGGAGAGATCGGGTGGATTAGAAGATGGTGGAGAAGAAAGGGATGTTCTTGGAGCCTCGATGCGAGATGGGGGAGGTCCAGCTCTACTAGGACCAGCCTCAGCTAAGGGAGTGAGGGGTGAAAGGATGGCCAATGGAGGGATCTGATAGACTGGAGAGTCTTTATCTGGTAGTGTTGTGGGCCGGAGTCGTATGCGACGATAAATAGGCCTCTTGCCCTCATGGGAAGAGGTGGGCTGCTTCCCACGCGAAGGATCTCTGTCATCCATACCCTGAAAGAGAATAGAAAAAACCAAACAAAAGAAAAATAAAAGAAAACGAAAATGAGGAAAATGTGAAAAAACTGGAAAATAAAATGTATATGGAATGTATATCCATAGTACACTGCGTGTAATGAATGCGGGTTAGCATCCCGTGTTCTCTAGATAGACACTTCGATGGAGCGAGGGATAGACCAGAGAAGGATACACCATGTGTACCGAACATACACATAGTGTTCATGTAAAGTGGTCCTGGTCAAGTGTGCAAAAATACATGGCCACTGTTAAAGTAGTTCGAATAATACATGACACACAGTGTTTATAGGACCACACGACGTGTGCAAGAACAATGGGTAAACGGTCATTTGAAATGATAGACATGGGCTGGTCGAAAGAAATGTTATACATGGAATGTACCTAACACACATGCCATGTACGTGAACATGGTGTGTGAGGCCTTGTGGAAAAATGTACCTGTGCTTGATAGGGTAGGGACACGGTGTGTACCGAACATATAAACCGTGTATTTTCAAATCTCGAAGCATCCAGTGTGTGGTCGTGTACAAAAGTACATGGCGTGTGTTCTTCAATTCATGCTTGTGTACCGTGGAAGTCAAATGGTTGTCCGATCTAAAAATCACCCTAAATGCTTATGATTACTTGAAATAGAGGGTGTAGAAGGGCGTACCTGGACCTAGGATCACAATTCAGTAGAAATCAGAAGGAAAAACTCCCAACATCCGTGGATTTGGGAGTGACGAGGTTGGGTTTCCTACATGAGAAGAAATGGGGAGAGGGGAGGGGGACGCGTGACACGGGCTGAAGCTGGGTGGTTTGCAGTTTTTATTGTCGAGGTACACAGCGTGTACAATAGACTACATGCCGTGTATCCCATTTCTTCAAATAATATATATATAGATGGATATATACTTACTATAATAAACTATATAATAATTAATATTAAAAAATCAAATAGTAAAATTTGAGATATATATATATATACAGAATTTAGAAAAAAAATACACTTAATGTATCGGGAAATACACGTCGTGTAGTTTAAAATTGGAAAAAAATAGAAGTACAACCTTTGGTCTGATGCATGGGGCGAGGTTCGAATCGGTGATCGGTCGTTCCAAACGGATGCTCTCAACCACTATAAGAAGGGTTGTACTTCTGCTCCTATTTATTATATATATATATATATTTAAATTATACAGCCTATAATACACGGGAAGAAGGAAATGCACGGCGTGTTGTTTTTAATTTACAAAAAGGGATGAAGCATGGAGATTAGTCGAGTTCAAACCCTAGTCTTTTGGATCCAGGGCCGAGACTCTGCCAATCTTCCAAATTCCCATGCATGAAGTTATTTATGACGAAAATCTTTTCAATTTAGTAATTAAAAAGATGATACATATGACATATATCGAGATAAACATCGTGCAGTTTTATTAAAAGGAAAAATGATGGAAATGGGGCGGTTATCAGGATTTGAACCCGGGTCTTTTGGTACTGAGTAAAAACCCTGGCTAAACTATCCATTCCCATCATGGATTTTCATATAAGAAAAAATATATATTTATAATATGAAAAATACCACACACACCGTGTAGGGGAACACATGGATAAAAAGGAGGAACCCCATGCTGAAGGTGGGTCGGGAGAGATCTGAACCCGGGATGGCTCGGATAAACTCTAGTGACCTTACCATCAGAACTGGAATCATCCCTATTTATTACTTAGTTACACTATTTATTTATAATATTAAGAAGATAAAGGAAAAAATGAAAAGTACACGCCATGTATGTAGTGGGTACACGGCGTGAATTCTCAAGGTTGCCTCCTAGAAAGCGCCTTTGTTTTAGTTCACTGGCTCGACCTACTTACCTCTTCTTATCTGATTTGTATGGCAAAAAACGTTCCTACCGTGTTGTCTATGTGATGGTAATTGATGAAGCATTTTTGTGTTCACTCTCAAAAATATTTATACTAAGTGCATCATAGTGGTTGACCTAGGTCGATCTTTTGAGGAGCCTTTTGTGGTCAATCCCTGACTACTTCTAATTCACTACTTATATATAAACTAAAATGACCAGAAATGATATTTGAGAAGTGAAAATGCTAAACTAAAACTAAATATGTAGATTAAATGAAATAGAATTAATGCAAACAAAATGATGCTAAGATAGAAAGGAGGCATTCCCGAGAGCATCACCTTGAGTGAACCTTCATCGTCTCATTATTAGTTTCAAATTTACTTAATGAACACGCTCCATCATATGAATGAACATCCTCCTTTTCATATGGTTGTGAGCATATGTAACTCTCAACGATCACCGAGATACCACACATCCACCACCTCGATCGAGGGAAAATATTGTAGAAGTGGAAGCCAAACCTCCGGTGGCAAGCAGAGACACAAAGGCGCCTTTCCCACTAAAATCCCCCTAGATCTAACTCTAAGAAAATATAAAATATTAAGAATGAATGTTCAATGACTTGGGTTCATCAATGGATTACTCCCCTGGGAAATTCCTCGGGTTAGGTACTCATGATCACGTGCATAAGAGTTCACGGTGAAAAGAAAACGATGAGAGAAAACAAAAGAGAGATAGAAAAGTGGAGAAAGGAGAACACTTAAATTAAAACATGAAATGCAATTACAAAATGAAAAGAAAATAAAATACAAAACTAAACTACAGAAAATGGCCAACAAAGGATATTCCTAAGTTTCCAACCCTTTGAAATGAAAGTGGGATACACTTTTGTAGGGATAGGCGGTGTCATTTTGGATCCAAATATCATCTCTGAATGTAGGCGTGTGGATGTCCACTTTAATGGCAGAATTTTGAACTAGGGCCTTATTGAATGTTTTTCGTATATCTCTCCTATGTCAACCCAAAGTATAAGAGAACAATTGGACATGTAGGAAGAGAGATATAGACAAAAGTACTCAGGATATTCAATTTTTCCAAACAGACTCTTCGTCTTCCAATGCACTGAGTTCCAATGAATTAATGACCTTGATAATGAAATAATCATGCATAGACATATTAATGAACCTTGTTATTACGAATTTCATATAGATCCTCATACAGTTTCTTTTCCAATGGTTTGGCCATTTATGAGATATGGTCTTAAGAATAAAATTCTCTAGTTGTGTACACAGTTTTCAAGGCCTAGTTTGTGAGCTGGATTTGAGCTTCCAAGTGATTGCATGAGCTTTGTGTTCAAAAGGATAAAATTAAGATCGTCGAAAATATATACCTATAAAAGAATAATTTTTCAATTTGGATCATTTTATAAAAAGTTATTGCCGAATCATTAAAATAAATGAAAGCTGTTTAAATCCAAAATAAGCCATTTTTCTAATTAAGCTAAAAAATACTCCAAAAACTATATAATGTGACAATTTCAATTGAAATAAAAAATTTGTGGGATTAAAAACATTAAAATTTAGAATAAAATAATTGAAAATATTTGTTCTATCAATTCCCCCACATTTAAACATTGAACTCATGGGTAATCATCTTATACTGTGGTCAAAAACAAACTTCTCAAAGCATAAATGAAAACACAGCTCAATTATCATATCAGAGAAAATATCATGCCTCCTACATGGATCATAATTTTAGAACTCCTCAAAAATCATATGAATACATTCAATATCATGCTAATCTTCACATTCAATTCATACCCACCTACCCGGAAAAATATTTCTCACTTCACTCAAGGATATTTAATGTGGAGTATTTCCCATTCTTAAGAACATGTGTG
This sequence comes from Viscum album, assembly GCA_963277665.1. Taxonomy (NCBI): domain Eukaryota; kingdom Viridiplantae; phylum Streptophyta; class Magnoliopsida; order Santalales; family Viscaceae; genus Viscum; species Viscum album. The sequence goes on along the minus strand of OY728125.1, from coordinate 735,921,283 downwards.
ATTTACATAGGCTTTCTATCCTACTAATATCTCCACTTCACAGAGTAAAAAAAGTGTAAATCATGAGGTCTTTTTCATGAGTTTTTTTGAGGCTGAGGGTTGGAAGGTTTAAAATGTAAAAACATCTGTGAAAAAATGAGAAGTGTTAAGCTCTAAAGTGAAATAAATGCATGAAAATAGTTTTTCTCAAGAATGGTGTGCTCCTCAGTCAGATCAAAAACAAATCACCTGCAAACACCTCTTATTTCAGGAACTTTTCACTTAGAATTTCATCATCAATGATTTTTTATCCCACTTTCCGCCTTTTTTCGCATTGTTTCAGCTTGAATTCAGATCTGAATTTCTCTTCAGAATCATGTTTTGAGGAAAAGAGAGGCAGCTTTTTATCTTCAAAAATTGGAGAACACCCAGCCCATATATGTAATGATATTTTTGTCCACTCATCCATATTTACATCATGTCATTTATTACCCCCAAGAAGCAATAAATCTGGAAACACTTTCAATTCAGCTCAAAACGATTCTTTAGGAAAGAAAAATACAACCCATCTTCTCCCTCCCCCACACTTGCGTTCAAAAATAATCAGGCATTTAACTTATAGAGAAGGTTGGAAAGGGATAAATGTATTATAATTTGGATGACTAACATGGTATTTCATGGCTACTAGGGGCTTAAAGAAGGTCTGGTGAAAAGTTAGGTCGAAATAAGAGTTGAATGAAAAAGGGCATTCAAAGTAGTGCCTCAATCATACTTAACACATTCTTTGAAGACTAACAGCTTTGAAAAAGAGAAAAATATCAAGTTCTAGATCACACAACATGTCTCAAGACTCTCAAAAAAATGAGAAATGTAAAAATATTTCAAATAGGTTTAGAAACCTCTCGGGTTGGTCATGATATTCAATTTGGACCGCACTAGTGCACTTGAGTTTCACAATAAATCAAAAATCATCAAATGAAAAGATCAGAAATCAGAAAAAAATTCATTCAGAAATAATTTAAATCCTCAAATACACACATCAAGCAATGGGCCAAAAATACTAAGATGGTTTGTATTTTCTAAATAATTCAATTTCTATCAAGATTCCTAAAAACACACCAAAAAAATGACAAAGGAAAACAAGAAAATTTCAAAAAAAAACTACATGAAAAATAAAATGAAAGCACAAACAAAAGAAATGAAAACACATAAGAAAAATAAATATAAAGAAGAGAAAAAGTACAGAAAGGGTATAATTCTTGGTTTGACCCCCAATCGGATGCTAGGTTTTTACTGCCCCTAGTCAAGTAGTTGCAGCAGATTATCCCCAATCAGAAGGTGAGTGTGGTTTCATTGAGATAAACCACCACATGTGACTTTTCATTATGTCTATGAGTAAATACCATGAATAGAGAACCCTAATGAAAATAAAAAAGTTTCCAACCCCCAAGAAATAAGATAGATATAATTTGATTTCAGGAGTGGGAGGGAAAATAAAATAGGGGTGCCCCCTGCGAACATCTATGGTGTCCTCCTCCAAATGGTTTGAAAGTTTTTATAGAGGAGGTAGTCGCACCACCGCCAGATTCTCCATATCTTCTTCCTCGATCACCACCACTTGGGTGGTCTCTTTAGTATCATCCAAGGTCTGCTCCATTTTATCTATATCAGAAATTTCAAAAAAGGATAATTCAAAAAACAATTCAGTTTGAATAAAATTAAAACATGACGAATCAATAAAAAAATATTCCATTTCAAATAAGTCAGCTTGAAAATTGATCTCTTCAGGAAATACCATTGTAAACTCCATCTCAGTTGTTTCATATTCTTCTTCATCTTCCAAAGCAAGAGAGAGGTCAAAAGGTGTTTATCGTTCAATATCAAAGATGGGAAGATCAATTTTCAAGTTATCTTCAATTAAATGATTCCAAGATTCTTCCAAAAATTGTTGATCTCCCATAAGTGCATCAGCTGGAATGTGTACATTAGGGACCTCCTAGAGAAATGGTTCAGTAGGAGATTACATGATTAACTCCTTTAGTATCTCCTTCTCACCCACTTCAGGTTCTTTAACATAAAAAATTATTGGTAAAAACTCTTCCACCACTGGTTCAGGTTCAGGTTCCGGTTTTGGTTCGGGTTCAGGTTGTTGCACCATTGAATGAATATATTCTTCAACCATTTCATCTTTACCATTGATTTTTTTAATTTCTTATTTATGTTCTTGAATTTGGGATTCAGGATCATATTTCACTTCTTTATGCTCCTATGATTGGTCAGTCCACGCATAATAATCACCATTGAAATACATCATGAACAAATATTTTTTTTTGTTTTTGAAATTTATGATTTTTTGGGTTTTTTTAAATTAATGGAAGAAATATAATTAAAAATATGTGAATAAAAATAATTAGTGAAGACCACTTGGATCCCCGGAAACGGCACCAATTTGATTAAGCGTTGTCGTGCGCGCTCTCAAAAATATTTATACTATGTTCAGCACAGTGGCTGACCTAGGTCGATCTCTTGAGAAGCATTTTGCAGTCAATCCATCACTACTTATAATTAACTATGAATATATAAACTAAAATGAACAAGAATTATATTTGATAATTGAAAATGGTAAACTAAAAGTAAATATGCAGATGCAATGCAACAGAATGAATGCAGACAAAATAATGTTAAGACAGAAATGAGACATTCCCGAGAGCATCACACAGAGTGAACCTTCATCGTCTCATTATTAGTTTCAAATTTACTTAATGAACATGATCCATCGTAAGCATGTAAATCCTACTCTTTATATGGTTGTGAACATATGGTACTCTCAATGATTGCTGAGAGACCACACATCCACCTCCTCGATCGAGGGGAAATATTTCAGAAGTGAAAGTTAAACCTCGGGTGGCAAGCGGAGACACAATGGCAGCTTGACCACTAAGATCCCCCTCAATATAACTATAATAAAACAAGAAACATTAAGAATTAATGTTTAAATACTTGGGTTCATCACTAGATTACTCCCCCGGGAACATCCTCAGGTTAGCTACTCATGATCACGAGCATAAGAGTTCACAGAGAAAAGAAAAGGGGAGATAAAACAAAAGAGAGGTAGAAAGGTGGAGAAAGAAGAAAAAATAAATTAAAACATAAAATGAAATTAAAGAGTGAAAAAAATAATAAAGTACAAATCTAAACTACATAAAATGGCCAAAAAAGGCTATTCCTATGTTCCCAACCCTTTGAAATGAAAGAGGGATACACTTTTATAGGGAGAGGGGTGACATTTTGGCTCTAAAAATCATCTCCAAATGTAGCCACGTGGATGGACTCTTTAATGACACAATTTGGAACATTGTAATTACTGAAATTTTTTTATATATCTCCTCTATCGACCAACAAAATTTGAGAACAATTGGACACGTGGGTAGAGAGATGTAGCCAAAGTACTCCAGATATTCAATTCTTCCAAACAGACTATTCTTCTTCCAATGCACCGAGTTCCAACACATTAATGACCTTGATAATGAAATAATCATGCACGTCCATATTAAAGAAACGTGTTCCTCAGGTTTTATTATAGCTCCATGTACAATTTCAGCTCCAATGGTTTGGTCATTTATGAGATATGGTTTCAAGAATAAAATTTTTCAGTTCTGTACACAGTTTTCGAGGCCTAGATTGTGAGCTGGATTTGAGCTTCGAAATGATTGCTTGAGCTTTTGGGTCATAAAAATAAAATTAATATAGTAGAAAATAGAAACCTATAAAATAATAATTTTGAAATTTTTATCAGTTTAGAAAATGTTATGGCCGAAACATTAAAATAAATGAAATCTCTTTAAATCCAAAATAAGCCATTTTTCCAATTAAGCTAAAAAATACTCCTAAAACTATAGAATGTGATAGTTTCCCTTGAAATAACACATTGGTGGGATTAAAAACATTGAAATTCAGAATAAAATAATTGAAAATATTTGTTCTATAAATTCCACCACACATAAACATTGCACTCCTGGGCAATCATCTTATACAATGGTCAAAAAAAACCTCTCAAAGCATAAATGACAACACAGCTCAATTATCATATCAGAGAAAATTTCATGCCTCCTACATGGATCAGAATTTTATAACTCCTAAAAAATAATATTAATCCATTCAATCTCATGTTAATCCTCACATTCATGTCTTACCTACCTCTCCGGAAAAATATTTATCACTTCACTGAAGGATATTTAATGTGGAGTTTTTATCATTCTTAAGAACATATATGATTTCCATATGCTTGCTATCATCCTAATATCTCCACTTCATAGAGTAAAAAATGTGTCAATCATGAGGTCTTTTCCATGGGTTGTTCTGAGGCTGAGGGTTGGCTGGTTTAAAATATAAAAGAATCTGAGGCAAAATGAGAAGGGTTAAGCTCTATAGTGAAGTAAATGCATGAAAACAGTTTTTATCAAGAATGTTGTGCTCCTCAATCAGCTCAAAAACGAACCACCTCCAAACACCTCTTCTTTCGGGAAGTTCACACTTAGAATTTCATAATCAATTATTTTCATCCCACTTTTCCCCATTTGTAGCATTGTTTCAGCTTGAATTCAGATCTAGATTTCTCTTCAAAATCATGTTTTGAGGAAAATAGAGGAAACTTTTGATATTAAAAAATTAGTGAACACCCAGCCCATATATGTAATGATATTTTGGTCCACTCATCCATAGTCCCATCATGACATTTCTTCCCCCCAATTACTAATAAATATAGCAACACTTTTAATTCATCTCAAAAAATTTCTTTAGGAAAGTAAATTACAACCCATCTTCTCCCTCCCCCACACTTGAGTTTAACAATAATCATGAATTTAATTATAAATAAGATTGTAAAGGGATAAATTTCTTATAATGTGGCTGCCTAACAAGTTATTTCATGGCTACTAGGGGCTTAAATAAGGTTTGGTGAAAAGGTTGGCGAAAATATGAGTTGAATGCAAAAGGGCTTTCAAAGTGGTGCCTCAATCATACATAACACATTATATGAACACTAATAGCTTTGAAAAAGAGAAGAATAGAAAGTTATGGATCACACAACATGTCTCAATACATTCAAGAAAAGTAGAAATATAATAATATGTCAAATAGGTTTAGAAACCTCTCGGGTTGGGCATGATATTCAGTTTGGACAGCACTGGTGAACATGAGTTTCACAATCAATCAAACTTCATCAAATGAGAAGATCAGAAATCAGAAACAAAATTCATTCAGAAATAATTTAAATCCTCAAATAATAAAGTCAATAAATGGGCCAAAAATAATAATATGGTTATAATTTTCTTAAGAATTCGATTTCTCTCAAGATTCCTAAAAACAAACCAAAAAAATGAAAAGGAATTTTTTTTTAAAAAAAAACAACATGTAAAATAAAATGAAAGCACAAACAAAAGAAATAAAAACACATAAGAAAAATAAATAAAAAGAAATAGAAAAGGTATATAAAATGGATAGTTTTTGGTTTGACCCCCAAGTGAATGCTAGGTTTTTACGGCCCTTAGTCAGGTAGTTGCAGAAGATTATTCCCAATCAGAATGTGGGTGTGGTTTCTTTGAGATAAACCACCACATGTGAATTTTCGTGGTGTCCATGAGTAAACACCAAGAATAGAGAACCCCAAAGAAAATAAGAAAGTTACCAACCCCCAAGAGATAATATATATAGAATTTGAGTTCAAGAGTGGGAGGGAAAATAAAATAGGGGTTCTCCCTATGAACTTCTATAGTGTCCTCCTCAAAATGGTATGACAGTTGTTGTAGAGGATGCAGTCGCACCACCACCAGCTTCTCCATATCTTCTTCCTCGATCAATACCACTTGGGTGGTCTCTTCCATATCATCCAAGGTATTCTCTATTTGTATTGTATCAGAAATTTTAGAAAAGCAGAAGTGAGAAAACAATTCAGTTTGAATAAAATTAAAACATGACTAATCAATAAATAAATCTTACCTTTCAAGTAATTCAGCTTGAAAATTGATCTCTTCAGGAAATACCATTGGAAAATCCATAACATTTGTTGAATCTTAATCTTCATATTCTAAATAAAGAGTTTGGTCAAAATGTGTTGATTGTTCAATATCAATTATTGGAAGACCAATTTTAAGGTGATCTTTAATAGAGTGATTTCAATATTCTTCCCAAAATTGTTGATCTTCCATAAGTGCATCAGTTGGAATGTGTACATTAGGGACCTCCTTGAGCAATGTTTGAGTATGTGATGACATTATTAACTCCTTTAGCAGCTCCTTCTCACCCACCTCATATTCTTTAACATAAAAAATGATTGGTGAAATCTCTTCCACCACTCATTTAGGTTCAAGTTCCGGTTCTGGTTTGGGTTCGGCTTGTGGCACCATTGAAATAATATATTCTTCAACAATTTCAGCTTTACCATTCAGTTTTTTAATTTCTTCTTTATGTTCATGAATTTGGGATTCATGATCATATTGAACTTCTTCATGCACCTGTGATTGGTCAGTCCATGCATAATAATCACCATTGAAAAACATCATGAATAATGATTTTTTTTAGTTTTTGAAATTTATGAATTTTTTTGTGTTTTTTTAAATGAATGGAAGAAAAATAAAATATAATATGTGAATAAAATTAATTAGTGAATAACACTTGGATCACTGGAAATGGTTCCAATTTGATGAAGTGTTGTCCTGTGCCCTCTCAAAAATATTTATACTAAGTGCAGCATAGTGGCTGACCTAGGTCGATCTCTTGAGGAGCCTTTTACAATCAATCTCTCACTACGTCTAATTCACTATATATATATATACTAAAATGACCAGAAATGATATTTTATAATTGAAAATGATAAACTAAAATTAAATATTCAGATGCAATGCAATATAAAGAGTGCAAACAAAATGATCTTAAGACAGAAAGGGGACATTCCAGAGAGCATCACCCAGAGTGATCCTTCATCGTCTCATTATTAGTTTCAAATTTTCATAATGAACATTATCCATAGTATGAATTAACATCCTCCTATGCATATGGTTTTTAACATATGGTACTCTCAATGATTTCCTAGAGACCACACATCCACCTCCTCGATCGAGGGGAAATATTCTAGAAGTGGAATCTAATCCTCGGGTGGAAAGCGGAGACACAAAGGTGCCTTTCCCACTAAGACCTCCCTCAATCTAACTATAATCAAACTATAAACATTAAGAATTAATGTTTAATGACTTGGGTTAATCACTGGATTACTCCGTTGGGAACTTCCTTGGGTTAGCTACTCATGATCACAAGCATTAGAGTTCACAGTGAAAAGAAAACAGGGAGGGAAAAAAAGAGGGATAGAAAAGTGGAGAAAGGAGAACACTTAAAATAAAACATGAAATGCAATTACAGAATGAAAAGAAAATAAAAGACAAAACTAAACTACAGAAAATGGCCAACAAAGTATATTCCTAAGTTACCGACCCTTTGAAATGAAAGAGGGGTACACTTTTATAGGGATAGGGGTGACATTTTGGCTCGAAAAATCATCTCCAAATGTAGGCGCGTGGATGGACTCTTTAATGACATAATTTGGAACTTAGTCCTTCTTGAAATGTTTTCTTATATCTCTCTTCTATCAACCTGAAAAGGTTTAGATTAATTGGACATTTGGAGAGAGAGATATACCCAAAGTACTCCAGATATTCAATTCTACCAAACAGACTCTTCTTCTTCAAATGAACCAAGTTCCAACGCATTAATGACTTTGATAATAAAAGAATCATTCACCTCCATATTAGTGAAACTTGTTCCTAGTGATTTATTCTAGATCCATGTAATTGTTCAGCTCCAATGGTTTGTCTATTTATGAGATATGGTCCCAAGAATAAAATTATCCAGATCTGTACACAGTTTTTGAGGCCTAGTTTGTGAGCTGGATTTGAGCTTCCAAATGATTGATTGAGATTTGGGTCCATAAGGATAAAATGAATATAATCGAAAATATAGACCTATAAAAGAATAATTTTTCGATTTTTATGATTTTAGAAAACGTTATGTCTGAAACATTAAAATAAACGAAAACTGTTTAAATCCAAAATAAGAAATTTTTCCAATTAAGATAAAAAATACTCCTAAAACTATAAAATGTGACAATTGGCATTGAAATAACACATTGGTGGGATTGAAAACATTAAAATTCATAATAAAGTAATTGAAAATATTTTTTCTCTTAGTAATACTTCAACCGTTGTCCGTTCACCTTGAATGGTTGACTATCCTCTCTATAAATTTCCACCGCTCCGTGATCGAATACACATATAACTTGGAAGTGTCCCGACCATCGTGACTTTAAAATCCCTGGGAAAAATCAATGATGGGATTTAAATATAATTACCTGATCACCAATTTGGATGGGTTTTTGTGAAATCATCCGGTCATGAATTTCTCTCACCCTCTCCTTGTATAGCTTAGTGTTCTCAAATGCCTCTAATCTGATTTCATCAAGTTCTGACAGTTGGAACTTTCGCTTTTTTTCAACTGCATTCAGATCAAAATTTCGGGCCTTTAGGGCCCAATAGGATTTGTGTTCCAACTCCACTAGTATATGACATGGATTTCCATAGATGAGGCGGAATGAGGACATTCCCAGTTGTAACATCCCGACCCGGAGCCACTAGACCGGTGAACCGAGCCGATTCGCCACAAGGCCTCAATCGCGCTTCCCCATATGCCATAGGCTTCCAACTAGCAATGAAGTCCTAGGGTGTGATAGTGGGGAGACTATTCCCTCTTACCAGAGTAAGAAAACATCAGAAATAACTAAGTATCATACATAGCAGAAAGTAAACATAGTGTGGAAGCAATAAACAACTGAAATAGAACAAGCAGTAATAGTAAAATGATGTAAAATCCCAAAAAACTATGCAATACAATACAAAACTGGTCACCCACCAGGCCAGCCATACAAATAAAAGTACAAAAGAAACTGAAAGTGAATATACATGGATCTGCTACTAACTCCGAGCCAATATACGTACCCTATCTCCAGACACTATCGAACGCCAACAGCCCGATCGGTAGAACCACTCGAGTAGCTCTGCTTGATCATACAACTCTAGGCCTCAACCCTATCCACCATGCAACTCATGCTTGACCTGAAAAGCAGAAATAAGGTCTACAAATACACCAAGGTGCAAATGGAGTGGTGAGAAATAAAATTATTAGGATACCCTGACAAGTAACCTATAATTGTGCTGCTAAAAGTGTATCCAACAACAATGTGCTCAGCCTATCTGGAACACAACAAAAGGAAGTAAACCAAATGTGCTGCCACAGTTGAACTCGGGGCATGTAATCCCTGTCAACTGGGTAAGTGCCACCATGGATGTCCATATCTATATACATACACATGTATAGTCCCATACCTATACACATATACATAAATACGAATATTCATGATTAAGTGATTGAAATAATAAGAACAATATCTGCAGTCGATCCTTGGGACCTTAATCCCGATCTCTTGGATGTCCTATTCAAGGTAATTGAGTTGTTCGTCGTGCCACTCAAGCCGTGTATCAAATAAGTCGATCTATGTGTCCGTAATCCCATCGACATGTACCTGCTTTTTCCAAAGCTGGTGATATGCCTCTGAAGAAGCTAAAAAAACAATAAACCCTCTAGTTCAACAAATCAAACATAAGAAAGCAGATAACACAACAGGTGACCCTCTGGGATGTACTCACAACCATCACCTCCGGTCCTACCTAACAGGTTCCATCAACCTTCTGGGAAGCACACTCGGTCTAACCCCTCGAGTTTTGTATATGAATTCAATAAATACTCTCTAAGGAAGTTCTCACAGTCTATCCCCTTATTGTCAAAAGTAAGGCAAGAATCTCTAAGGAAGCTCACACAGTCCATTCCTTGCATAGTCTAAGGTAGTCAAGGACTCTCTGAGGAAGCTCACATGTCAATTCCCCATATAGCCAAAAGGTCTAGGACTCTCTGAGGAAGCTCACTCGGTCAATTCCCCTTATACCCCAGGTCATTCAAGTCAAATACAGACTCACTGAAGAAGCTCACGCAGTCTCTCCCCTTTTAGTCTAAATCAGTCAAGGACTCTTTGAGGAAGCTCAATTGGTCTATCCCCGTATAGTATATAATTCCCAAAGACTCTTTGAGGAAGCTCACTCGGTCTATCCCCGAATAGTCTATAATTCCCGAAGAGTCTCTAAGTAAGCTCACTCGGTCTATCCCTGTATAGTCTACTACACCAGGTTCTCATAGCCCCGTGTAAGTCAAAAAATAGTAATGCTATATGGACAAAGTAAACCTACAGCACTACTTGGCTAATTATTCTATAGAATATCAAGAATTTCAGATAAAACCACTTCATCCTAACTATACTAGCCCTCGAAAAAAGGTAGCCTAACATGAAAGCTCGACCAAACAGTCAAAATCAAGTAACATGGGCAAACACATCCACAGCAGGGTAAATAACCCCATTTATAATCAAACCACCTCTACTCAGGCACATAAGGAAATAGTAGGCATCCCAACAAATAAGAAAGACGCCTCACATCAGGATCAACAGCCACCAACTAGGAAGCACCTCTGGTAAACACTACAACATCAGCAAACCAAGTCAGATATAAACAAACAATGAGGGTGGCCCGAATGCCAAACCTAATAAAGAATCCAAAGCCCAAGGGATTACCACTTTGGAACGAGTTCAAGGTGACACCCGATCACCAAATCTACCCAATCCTAACATAATGACTCATGGTCATGCAAACAACAAGCACCCACAAGGTCCCTCAAGTCAAACACTGAGGATCATCATACTCGGGATTCTCCAGGCAAACACAAGCGAGGAAATACTATACTGGATCCTTAGCAAAGAGTAAGGGAGGACTCATACACAAAATCCTCAAAGGAAGGACAACATAGGCATTCCATAACATGGTTCCTGTCAAAGGAAGAACAAGAGAGAGATCCTACAAGGGACTCCCTAGGTCAGCACAAAAGTAAAGGCATCCCTCAGGGGATCCTTACAAGTACCCGGTCTCAAAGCCTCATAGGCCATAAGGGAGCATCCGACAAGGGAAATGTACTCTAAAGAATAGGTTATGGGAGATATATCATAGCTCATCTCATATTAAAGGTCTCAACTAAGTTGGTCCGAACACTCAACCTATCATCCACGCCAAGTATTACTCTCAGGTGATAACTGAACTCGATAACTAGAGGAAGAACCCCTCCATTTTATATAAAACCCAAAAACCACATTTATATGACCTATAAAAGTCAAAATCATTCCACCATTGCAATATATGCGGAAAACGCTCAGAATCGCCAACTCACACGCCCAATTCTGACTTCCAGAGCATAAGAAATCCCAAAATTACTAAGTTGAAGTAGTACATGGCCAGAACACATGTCCAGAACCATTGGGTCTACCTATGTAAGAGTACACAGTGTGAACTTTACTGTACATGGAATGTACTATTCACAAAAAGTTACACCAGGTGCGTTTTCACTAAAACACATTTCCAAGTACCACTACATGGCGTGTACTTTACTGTACATGGAGTGTACTCCAAAAAACCACTATTCCGTGTTCAATTCCACACAGCCAGCCACATGGCCACCCACTAAACGGCATGTAATAAAATTACATATTGTGTACTTAAGAAAACTCCATCTTCTCCAAATGAGAATAACACACAGCATGTTCCCCTGGAATACACGCCGGGTATTTGGGGTTTTCCGACGGGAAATCCCTGAAGACGCACGAAACACCCGTTTTCTCCCCCGAAACATTAGATCCAGATTTAACCGGCCACAAGATAGAAATATAAGGCTTTAAAGAGTTAAAAAAATGTTTAAATGGGATCTGTGGTAAAAACATAAATCGACCTACCTTTGGGCGGAAACTGCCGAAGCATTGTTTGATTTCACGGCTCACGGTTGCCTCACACCGACTCAGCACGTCGAGAGCTTCGAATCGGTACCCCTCTTGGATTCTAAATCTCCCTATTTATCAATATCCATATCTCCCATAGGTCACAACCAAAGGGGTGGCATAGAAGACATGTGAAAGGAGGAGAAGGAAAGAAGTGAAGGAATAAAAGAAAGGAAAATTAAAAGAAGAAAAAGGGGCCCGAGTCGCACTCGGTGCCCAACGTAGGTTTATGCCTTACCTAGGATAAACTCCCCATTGAGGACTCAACAGCGTATATGGAATATCAATTTGAATATTATTTTAAAATTTATTTTCAAATGAACCTACGTGAATAATTTAATATTTAATTTAATAATATTAAATATTAAATATTCCTCCAAAATTCGAACAGCTCAGATTTCCTCTAAACTCCTTTCCAAGGGTAAACTATGTATTCCAGGATGAAAAGAGCTGTTAGTAAAATTATACGAGATCATATGGTAGGAGAAAATGACCATTTATCCCTCACAAGCATCCAACAGCAAAAATTCAAATTTCTTCTCAAAATTGTAGTCCGGAAAGACACGGGTTCTTCCAAACTCCCCCCCATAACCCTTCTCATCCCCAAGAAGCCCAGTAAAAGGACCAATATCCATGCTCCCAACCTGAGCATCTACTCAACCAAGCTACCTGGACTGTCCAACGACTATCCTTATACTGTTAACAACCACCTTCTACATAGAAGATATTCAACTATGACCAAATAGGTACTCCCCACCATAGGAATACCCTTGCCATCATTTTAAAAGTAAAATCTGAGCTCAAAAGCTCCTGGAAAGCACTGAAGTTTAACCTAAACAAGGAAAACCACCCTCAAAAGGATAATGGTCAACTCCCCACCATATGTTTTTCCGTACACTGCACTAAGAGTATAACCAGAACAGGTTCCATCCACCACACATATGAACATTAAGAAATAAAAAAGAGCGGGATGTGGGTTCGAAGCTCTCTCATTATACTCAAGATGAATCAAGATAGTTCATCATTGTCTCTAACAGGAATAGACTATGATTTCACTGAAGACATGCCTAGCTCCCTTTGAGCCACACTAACATCCTTCCAAAACCAGACCAGGATTCAAGCACGAGTCAACCATTTCATAGTAACCCTAAAAATCACAATGTCACCTCTACAACATAAGGACATTTCAACAAAACATCTGGGATCCGAGTCCACAAAAATTCTTGACACATCAGTCCTCAGATCACACCCGGCCACTCACCGATATAGATTCAAACGATGCCACCTCCAACAGCAACAACAGTAACATTGGTCAGCCAGGCCAGGCACCCGAACATGCCTGATCTTCAAAACCAGTCCCGAAAACAAACACCTCCAAAAGGAATTATAAAACGTTGGCCAAAATTCTCACACATGTTTCCCTAAAACATAATAGACATCAATCTATAAGGGTTCGATTCAAAACCAAGGGTCTCTAGGTCTTTCACCTAGCCCTACAGAAAAAAGTCTCACAACTGGGTCACAAGGTCTAACCACCTAGCCCAAAAGATCAAAAACCTCTCAGAAGATAGTAAGGATCACAACGACCCACGAAATTCAAAACCGAAATACAGTCTACAAGGGACCTAATCCTCTACGAGCATCCTCAGAAGGAATGACTCCTTGGAGGTCAAAATAAAAATAGAAGAGACAAGCTGAACTAACACTCATCTGGTATTTGTATATAGTTGTACCACGAGGAGGTCCAGTTCACAAGAAAAGCCTTGGTATCTATAGACATCATTCTCAATGATCCGACTAGATAAACACAGTCCCAAGAAACATCACCAAATAAGGGGTTAAACAGAAAGGAATCATGTTACATATTGGCCAACTGCGGTCACTGCACAAATTGTGCACAAGGACTGAGTCATCATCCTCACACTAAATCCTCATCATATATCCAAATAACCTTCCATCAGAGTAAAAAGTATGTGTATGTAGACCCAAAGGTCTCAATAATCAGTAAAAAGACACACTAGCAGGCCTATATGCTGTGAGTCCTATGTGCCTAGTATGATGGATGAGATGCCTCTTGCCTTTGCCGGCCAAGAGTCAAAATCTATCCCTGGAATCTTACCGATGGCCATGATCCAGAGATCCATAATAAATAAAAACACCACACAACATGTGCATCACTCAAGGTAAAAATCATATACAACCATAACATTGCAGAATCATAACAAAAATCCCAAACCCTAACAACCAAGACTTCTTACCGAAACAAGTTTTCTCGACGCACCAGCCCGATATCCATTATAGGTTCTGAAACATTCCTAATAGTCATGTCTACCATATCCCAAATAGTAACGATAATGAAAGAAATCTCCTCTGATAAAACTTTTTTACATCTCGACCCAGAGCCACTAGACCAGTGTTCTGAGCTGGTTCACCACAAAGCCTCAAGCGCGCTTCCCCGTATGCCATAGGCTGTTGATTAGCAGTGAGGGCCTAGGGTGTGATAGTGGGGAGACTATTCCCTCATACCAGAGTATGAAAACAGTGGTAATAATTAAGTATCATACCCAGCAGAAAGTAAATAGAGTGTGGAATCAATAAAAAACTGAAATAGAACAAGCAGTAGTAGTAAAATGCTATAAAACCCCGAATAACTATACAATACAATACAACACTGGTCACCCACCGGGCCGACCATACAGATACAAGTACAAAAGAAACTGAAAGTAAAAGTAAAAAAGCTCTGCTACTAACTCCGAGCCAATCCATGTACCCGATCTCCATACACTATCGAACTGCAGCAGCCTGATCGGTAGAACCACTCAAGCAGCTCTGCTCGATCATGAAACATTGTGCCTCATCCCTATCAACCATGAAACTCGTGCTCGACCTGAGAAGTATAAATAAGCTCTACACATACACCAAGGTGCACGTGCAGCGGTGAGAAATAATCTCAGTAGGGAACCCCGAAAAAGAACCCATAATTGTGATACTAAAAGTGTATGCAATAATAATGTGATCAGCCTAGCTAGAACACAACAAAAGGAATTAAACCAAACATGCAAACACAATTGAACTCAAGGCATGTAGTCCCTATCAACTAGGCAAGTGCCACCATGGATTTCCATATCTATATACATACACGTGTATAGTCCCATACCTATACACATATACATAAATATGAATATTCATGATTAAGTTATTCAAATAACACAAACAACATCAGCAGTCGATCCTTGGGACCTTAATCCTGATCTCATGTATGTTCTATTCAATGGAATTGAGATGTACATCGTGCCACTCGAGCTATGTATAAAATAAGTCGATATTTGGGTCCATAATCCCATCAAAATGTACCGGCTTCAGCCAACGTCAGATATATGAATCTAAACAAGCTAAACAAAACAAGCAGCCCTCTAGTTCAACAAATCAAACACAATCAAGTAGATAACACAACAGGTAACCCCCTAGGAAGTACTCACAGCCTTCCCCTCTGGTCTTACCTAACAAGTACCAGCAACCCTCTGGGCATCACACTCGATCTAACCCCTCTGGTTCTGTATGGGAATTTAATAAAGACTCTATGAGGAAGAACTCACGGTTTATCCCCATATAGTCAAAAGTAAGGAAAGACTCTCTGAGGAAGCTCATATAGTCCATTACCCGCATATTCTACGGTATTCAAGGACTCTCTAAGGAAGCTCACATGTCCATTACACTTATAACCCGAAGGTCTAAGACTCTTTGATGATGCTCACTTGGTCAATTCCCCTTGTAGCCTAGGTCGTTCAAGTCAAATAAAGACTCTATGAGGAAGCTCATGGAGTCTCTCCCCTTTTAGTCTAAATTATTCAAGGACTCTCTGAGGAATCTTACTCGGTCTATCCCTGTATATTCTATAATGCCCAAAGACTCTCTGAGGAAGCTCACATAGTCTATCCCCGTATAGTCTATAATTCCTGAAGACTCTCTAAGGAAGCTCACTCAGTCTGTCCTCGTATAGTCTACTACACCAGGTTCTCACAGGCCCGTGTAAGTCAATGCATATTAATGCTATATGGCCAAATTAAACCTACTGAACTACTTGGATAATCAGTTTACAACATATCAATCATTTCAGATAAAACCACTCCATCCTAATAATACTATCCATGGAAACAAGGAAGCCTAACAGGCAAGATAGAACAAATGGTCAAAATCAAGTAACATGGGAAAACACATCCATAACAAGGTAAATAACCTCATATAAAATAAAACCACTTCTACTCAGGCACAAAAAAGAAATAGTAGGCATACCAAAAAACAGTAAAGATGCCTTGTGTCAAGCTCAGCAGCCACTAACCAGGAAGCACCTCTGGTAACCACTACAACATCAGCAAACCAAGTCAGATGTAAACAAATAGTGAGGATGGCCTGAACACCCAACCCAAAAAATATATCCAAAGACCAAGGGATTGCCAGTTTGGCATGGGTTCTAGGTGACACCCGATCACCATCTCTACTCAAACCCTACATATCGACTCAGGGTAATTCAAACAACAAGCAACCACTAGGTCCCTCAAATCAACCACTGAGGAAGATTAATACTCGGGATTCACTAGGTAAAAATGAGCGATGACATCCTACGCGGGATCCTTATTAAAGAGTAAGGGAGGAATCATACATGAAATCCTAAAAGGAAGGAAAACATAGGCATTCCATAAATTGGTTCCTGTCAAAGGAAGAACAAGAGATAGATCCTACAAGGGACTCCCTAGGTCAGCACACAAGCAAAGGGATCCCTTAGGGGATCCTTAGAAGTCCCTGGTCTCAAAGCCTCATAGGCCATAACGGAACGTCTCACAAGGGAAACGTCCTCTAAAGTATATTTTATGGGAGCTATCTCATATCTCATCTCCTATTAATGTTCTCAACTAATTTTGTCCGAACACCCAACCTATCATCCATGCCAAGTCTCAATCTCAGGTGACAACAGAACTCGATAACTGGAGGAAGAACCCATGAATTTATATAAACCCCCCAAACCATCTTTATATGAACTCTAAAAGTAAAAAGGATTCCACCATTTCAATCTACGTGAAAAAACGCTTAGAATCGACTAATCACACGCCCAATTCTGACTTCTAGAGCATAAGATATCCCCAAATTACTTAGTTGAAGTAGTACATGGCCAGAACACATGGCCAGACCCATGGGGTATACCTGTGTAAGAGTACACAGCATGTACATTACTATACATGGAATGTACTGTTCACAAAAAGTTACACCATTTGCGTTTGCACTAAAAAACATGCCCAAGTACCACTACACGACGTGTACTCCAAAAAAACCAATATTCTGTGTTCTATTCCACAGGACAACCCACTACACGGAGTGTACTCAATGTACATGACGTGTACTTAAGAAAACATCATCTTCCTCAAATGATAAGAACAAACTACGTGTACCCCTGAAATACATGCCTTGTATTCTGGGTTTTCCGACGGGAAATCCCTAAAATCACCGGAAATGCCCGATTTCTCCCCAGAAACATTATATCCAGCCTTAAGAAGCCACAAGGAAGAAATATAAGGCTTTAAATACTTGAAAAAACATGTTTAAAGAGGATCTATGGTGAAAAAATAAATGTCTCTACCTTTGGGCGGAAACTACCGAAGCTTCGGTTGATTTCACGGCTCATGGTTGCCGCATGCCGACTCAGTGCGTTGAGAGATTTGAATCGGTACCCTTTTGGATTCAAACTCTCCCTCTTTCTAAATATCCATATCTCCCATAGTTCATGGGAAAAGGTTCAGCATAAGATATGTGCACAAGGAGGATATGGAAAGAAGAGAAGCAATAAAAGAAAAGAAAAGGAAGAGAAGAAAAAGGGGCCTGGGCCGACCCCGATGCCCGACATGAGTTTATGCCTTACCGAGGCTAAACTCCCCATTCCAGACTCAAAAGTGCAGACTTAATCTCAATCCGATGCTCCATTTAAAATTTATTTCCAAATGATCCTTCGCGAATAATTTAATATTTAATTTAATAATATTAGATATTGAATATTCTGCCAAAATTTGAACAGCTCAGATTTCCTCCAAACTCTTGTCCTAGGGAAAACTCCCTATTCCGGGATGAAAGGAGCTATCAGTAAAATTATACGAGTTCAGATGGTAGGGGAAAATGACCATTTTACCCCTCACGAGCATCCAATAGCAAAAATTCAAATTTCTGCTCAAAACTGCAGTCCGGAAAAACGCGGGTTCTTACACCAGTGGTGTTTTGAAAGAAGCCTGATATGCCCACAAAGTATCATCTAACTTATTGGACCAGTCTTTCCTTGAAGTGTTCACTGTTTTCTCCAGGATCTTCTTGAGCTCACGGTTAGAGAGCTACACTTGGCCACTAGACTGTAAATGATATGGTGTCCCCATATGATGCTTTACTCCATACTTTGACAGTATTCCTCTCATTAGTGTCTTGTCAAAGTGGGTCCCTCTATCATTGATCAGTACTCACGGAACTCGAAACATGCTAAAAATATGTGTCTTGAAAAATCTCATGACTACCATGGTTGTGTCATCTGCTTTAGTAGTGGCTTCCACCCACATGGAGACTTAGTCGACACAGACTAGGATATAAGTGTTTCTGAAATATGGGAGAAAGGGACCAATGAAATCTATGCCCCAGATGTCGAAAATCTAAAAATCCAAGATGGTGTGCGGGGGTATTTCAGCTTTACTTCCCACATTACTGGTTCTCTGGCACCGATCACAACAGGAAACAAAGGCCCAAGCATCTTTATACATGGTGGGCCATAACAACCCATACTGCATGATATTTTCTATCATACGGCCAGTCCCATGATGTATTCCAACTAGTGAGGCGTGACAGAACTCCAATACACTATGAACTTCATTCTCCATGATGCAACGACAGATCACCCCATCTCCATAGGATCAGAATAGTAGAGGATCTTCCCAAAATTACCACTTCACATCAGAGACAAATCTCTTCCTTTGCTGGAAGGAGAGGTCAGGGTGAACGACACCTGTAACCAAAAAATTAGTAACATAAGCATACCATGGTCTAGGTGTTTTGTTGAATGAAAAGTGGTGCTCATCAGGGAACTCCTCCCGGATCTCCCGATATTCCTTATTCTCTAAATGAGGCATCTCTAGGCGGGAGAGATGATTAGCAATAACATTATCACTCCCTTTCTTATCTAGGATCTCTAGATCAAGCTCTTGTAAGAGGAGTACCCATCGGATCAATCGAGTCTTTGCATCTTTCTTGTTTAGTAGGTACTTAAGTGCTGCATAGTCAGTATAATAAATAACTTTAGACAACACTATGTGTGAACGGAACCTGTCAAACGTGAAAACCACTGCTAGCATCTCCTTTTCGGTGGTGGTGTAGTTGATATGTGCCTTGTTGAGTGTCCTTCTAGCATAATATATTGGTTAGAAAATCCGGTCAAGCCACTGGCCCAATACTGATCCCACTGCGTAGTCACTGGAATCACACATTACATCAAATTGTTCGTCCCAGTTGGGAGAAATCATCACTGGAGATTCTTCCAGGCGCTGCTTCAGGTGCTCAGAAGCTATGGAACATGACTCATCAAACTCAAATATGGAATCCTTGGTTAGAAGATTGGTGAGGGGATGGGTTATTATTGAGAAGTTGCGGACAAAACTCCTGTAAAAACATGCATTCCTTAGGACGCTATAGATGGCTCAGAAGGAAGTGTAATAGGTAGTTGTGAAATGACTTCTATCTTCATCGGATCCCCATATATCCCCTTTTTTGAGATTTTGTGTCCAAGGATGATGACAGTTTTCACCATGAAATGACACTTTTCCCAGTTCAAAACCAGGTTAGTGTCCTCACATCTTTCCAAAACTAGCTCCAGGTGCCGGAAACAAATGATGAATGATTTTCCGTAAATGAAAAAAATCATCCATGAATAAATCCTGGATCTATTCCGCCATGCCATGGAAGATAGCCATCATACAGTTCTAGATGGTGTCGGGGGTGTTTTACATTCCAAAATACATCCTTCGGTAAGAAAATGTACTGTAAGAGAAAGTAAATGTGATCTTATCCTAATCCTCTGAAGAAATAGAAATTTGGTTGTAGCCGGAATAGCCATTGATAATGCAACAGAAGTTGTGCCCTGCTAGTCTCTCTAACATTTAATCTATTAATGGTAGGGGGGAAATGATCTTTCCTCGTGGAATCATTCACCTTCATCTAATCCACACAGACTCGCTAGCCCATGATAGTGCGTGTAGGGATGATCTCGTGTTTATCACTTGAAACCATAGTGATACCCCCTTTTTGGGTACCACTTATAGGGGACTCACCCATGGACTATCCGAGATGGGATAGATGATGCCTGTATCCAACAATTTGATCACCTCTTTTTCTGCAACTTCCTTCATGGGGGGATTCAGGTGCCGTTGTGGTTTCCAAGATTCCTTGGAACCTTCTTCATATAACACTTTTTGAGTGAAAATGGTAGGGCTAATTCCCTTAAAATCAGCGACTATCCACCCAATAGCATGCTTCCTCTGTTTCAGAACCTGAAGAAGTGAATCTTTTTGTTCCTGTGACAGTTCTATATTAATAATGACATGAAATGTTTGATGGTCTCTTAAATACCCATACTTTAGAGATGATGGAAGTGGATTTAGTTCTAGTTCAGTCGCCTTTAAACATGAAGGTACAAGTGGTTGGACCTTATCCCGTTCCAGACTATCAGGAACAACTGCACGTTGCCAATAGTGGATGCCCTGGCCTTCTAGGAATTTCAAGTCCTATGGAACTTCATCAAATAGAATTTCTAGAATGATAAGTTATTTGAAGTTAAATAACATACCAGATCATCCCCTTTTTCTCTCAAATGATCATCCATGGTGGTCATCACATAATAGTCCTCATGCTCTGATAATGATGCATGCTTGATGGCATTGAGGATATTGTAGGAGACTCTTTCGTCTCCTACCCAAAAAATCAACTCCCTTGATTCGTGTCGATCAATACCTTCCTAGTGGCCAGGAAAGGTATTCCTAGTATGAGAGGCACCTCTTAGTCATCATCCATGTCAAGGATGATGAAATCTGTGGGGAGGATCAGCCTACCCACCTTGACCAGTACGTCCTTCACTATTCCCTTCAGATGTTTAATGGATCTGTCAGCAAGTTGACGGGATACTCGGGTAGGCTTCAAATCATTAAGCCCTAGATTCTTGAAAACTACAAGGGGTATGAGGTTCATACTGGCCCCTAAGTCATAGAGTGCCTTCCCAAACTCACACGGTACAATAGTACATGGATTAGTGATTCTACCTAGATCCTGGTGTTTGTGAGTAATTGAATTCTGCATGACTGCAGAACATTCCTTGGTTTGGGAAATGGTGCCCAGATCTTCCATCTTTCTTATGTAGGAGAGTATTTACTTTATTAATTTCGCATAAGTGGGCATCTGTGTCAGTGCCTCTGCAAATGAAATATTTATGTGCAGCTTCTTGAAGACTTCCATGAATTTTCTGAACTAGTGGTATGGATTTCTCTACTTCAATCTCTCTGGGAAGGGTAAGGCAGGCTCAAAGGGTTTTAAAATTTTCTTACCTTTGTAATGTGAGGCCTCATTCTATGGGATTTTGGCTGAGGTGAGGTCTGAATTTGTACCAACTTTATCAATAGGGGTTTGGATGCACCTAGCTGGGCTAGTAGGTTCTTTTGTGGTAGCTATTTTCCACTTTGTAGCATAATGGCATGAGCCTCCTCCCTCGGGTTCTTCTCCATGTTACCTGGTAGTGTACCAGGTTTCCTCCCTAAGAGTTGGTTTTCCAATTGTCCAATTTGGTTTTCCAAGCATTGAATTGAATCATCCTTATTCTGGAACCTGGTCTCAATGGTATATTTAAATTTGGTCATGAGATCCTCTAACCTTAAGGTGTTCTCCTACTGAGGGTCTGTTGAGCTGGTGGAGGTGGTGGTTGTCATGGCTGCTGCAAGTGAGGGTTCTGATACCCTTGATGTTGATTAGCGCCCTACTGGGGCTGTTGTTTCCTTTGATATTGGTTCTGATAAGGAGGCTGGTTATAGCCAGGCGGTCTCTAGGGCATCATATTTTGCAGTTTTTTGGCCCCAACCTGTGTTATATCAATCACACCATGTCGGGTTCTAGTACTATTGGTACTAGTTGTGCCCTAAATGTTGTGCAACATAACTCACCTTGCTCATCAAAGGGCCTCCAGTAGAACCCGAGCATTCTCCCATGATGTGGTTATCCCCACATTTTCTACACTCTAGATGGTTTTCCGCATGTACTTGAGACATGCCCTTCAGATTGAGCGCATAAATCGTTTTGGAAACGATGTCCAATTGGGCAGCATGCATATTGGTATCATCAATGTTATGCATAGCTCATTTTTGTGTGCCCCACTCAGAATTCCACTAGAATCTGTTGGCAAACATGCCTTCTAGTAGTTCAAAAAGCTCATTGGAGGATTTCCTCATTACTGTACCTCAGGCAGTAGCATCCACCATGGACTTTGTATTTGTTTTCAACCCTCCATAGATGTTCGGGACCAGCATCCAAAGTGGGAGTCCATGGTGTGGGAATTTTTGCAGCATCTCTTTGAAGCACTCCCATTATTCATATAATGACTCCAAGTCATGATGCTGGATGTTGTGGACTTCATTCTGTAGCGTCACTATCTTCGAGTGTGGGAAGTATTTAGACAAGAAGGCCTGGCCGAGCTCCTCCCAAGTGATGATGGATCGTTGTGGCAATCCTTTAATCCAGTCTTTCACCTTATCCATTATAGAGAAGGGGAAGAGGTTAATACAAATGGCATCTCTAGACACACCATGGTAGCGTAACATGTCGCAGACCTCTAAAAAGTTGGAGAGATGGGCATTGGGATCTTTGCTGGGCAAGACTCCAAATAGAATGGTGTCCTGGATCAGCTGCATGATAGCAAGATTGATCTCGAAGTGTTGGGATTTTACTGGTGGACGGACAATGCCAATATCAGCTCCCTGGATAGATGGAATGTCGTACTCCATGGGAGTATGACATGGAGGTGGTTGTAGTGGTTGTAGAGACGACATGTATTCTTGTTCTTGAGGGACATTGTACGACCCCTGACTTTGGTTGAAAAATGGCATTCACTCTAGTTGAAATTGTTGGAGCTACTGCCGGCCATACCCTGAAAGAATTGGAGCTTTCCGGTTCGGGTTATCATCTGGTTCTAACTACTGTCCAGCTCCTTGCAAAATAGATGGATTTAGTTCCTTGATCTTCACCATTGGAGTGTTTTGGTTGTGCCTAGCCATAAGTCCTCGTTGGCACCTCAAGAGTGTTCGTTCGATCTCTAGGTCAATTGGGAAAAACCCTGACGACTCAACATTCTTGGAACTTGTGTGGTAGCCACTCATACACCGAAATACCTGCACAATATGAAACACACAAAGTGTAAATGAGGAAAAAGAAAGATAAAAAGAAATGAGAATAGAAAAAATATTTTTGGGAATTTATGATTTTTATTTTCACTAAAATTTGATACAAACTTAATCAACACAAGGGAAATATTATCTTCTCTTTATTCCCTAGAAACAGTGCCAAAATTTTGCAATTCGTTTCACCAAACATATATTATCGGTGCCCCAAATTATTTTTACCCTAACAAGTATAGTACCTGTATGGGGTTGAACCACAAGGAAAAAGAAGTTATTCTTATCTTTCTTAACTAGTTTTTATTTTTGTCTAACAAGGTTTGCTAAATTTAGAGTCGATTTTTTTGTTGGATGAAAAGAATAATTGGTTTTAAGTTTCATTAATAAATTACTTAATGGAATAAAGGTAAATATGGGAAAATTGGTTTTGAATCAAATAAAGAGATAAATGTGTTGGGGTTATGGATTTATGAGAAGTTGATTATTAAATCAAATTGTTTATGAGGTTGTGTTGTTCATAATAACCCAACACTCTGGGTTTCAATTTTTAATAAAATTTCTTTGGTCAGGTAAACATGTATTTAGAGCTGAAGAAACTAACTCCTTGGTCCGCTAGTCAGTTTTTTACAATTATTTATTTGGATTAGTCCATTTTGAGTCAACGAATACATTAAATGGTCATGAAATTATTCATTGTTATTCTTCTTTAGAATCCCTAAAAATTCTACCCTTGGTCTGGTTCAGAATTTGTAGTGATAAGATGATGTGATTTAAGAAGAATAAGAAGAAGTTAAAAAGAAAGAACACATTCATAACAAATAATTGAAATTAGAACTCATCATCTCCCACAACCCCAACACACTGGGTATTTAGTTACACATAGAGGTAAGGATAAGCACAAAATTCTTGATACCTGATGTGATCATTCTTGAAACTTTGAGGAGGGAATTATTTTTTGGTAGATGATAGAACAAAGATAGAATGGAAGTAGAGCTTCTTTCCTTCAGACCTTCACCCCTTTCGTTATACAATTTCTCCTCATATGGTCCGGAGGTCAAGTCCTCTATTTATAGAAAATACAACTACATAGTCTGTGATAAAAGAACACAGCATGTACTTTTTTTCAACGCTCTTTTGTCATTGTTTTCTCCGCTGGTAGGCGGCCTAACACACCGTCTTTGACATGGAACACGACACCGCCTGGTAGGTAGTTATACATGGCATGTAGCACCGCCATACACAGCGTGTAGTCTCAGTTTTCAGCAACCAAACGATTCTAGAAAGGTATACACGGTGTGTATAGGTAAAACAAAATGTGTCCTCTTTAGCCGGCCACATGGGAATGTAGACTTCTTCACATCCATCAACTACTTCTAAAAAGGTGTACATGGCGTGTAACATCTTTTGATTACTTGGGCATGTACTTTTCCTTGTCAATCCATGTCTAAGTCTGAATGTACACGACCTGTATAAAAGTACATGTTGTGTAGATGGTAAATTTTGCTCAATTCTCTCCCGGTTTTGGTATTTGGCCATAAATCTATTGAAAATGTACAACATCACCAAAATTAAAGTATTTTCCCACTAAGTAGTAGGTAATTTCTGAAAACTTGTTCTTATTTTCAATAAAGTATATGAATATTTATACACAAATCGGGTGCATCAATAGGTTCTCCACACCTAAACCACTTGATATCCTTCCACTTGACTAGGAAAAATCTCAGCCAATTTTAAAATAAAAAACCTAAACTTACTAACCATGATCTTCTTACATGTTATTTCCAAAACAATGTGCCCTTAACCATAATCCAACCAATCCACCAAAATCACAACTAGAATTTGAAAAACCGAAAAGGTCAGATATAAAACCAAACCCACCATCTTGACCCAACCATGAATCCAAGTGTACTCCCAATGCCCCACCTCTTAATCCCAATGGAAACACAATATATAAATACATACCTCTCATGGAAATCACAACCTTAGAGAAACTAAAGTTTGATCCAAACATATTTCATGAATATTTTCCCACTTTGAGACACCACCACAAATAGGGAACACGAAGCCTTCAATAAAAATCAAGGGTCTCCACGCATCAATTAAAAAAGGGGAAACATTTCCATCACCAGATAACGTCTCATCGAAAGATCCACATGTCCTATAATAAAAAGAATTATATTTTTGTTTTAAATGAAGAAAACTCTACCAACAAGATATTTATGGAAATTATGCATAGGTTGTTGTTGAAAACATAAAAAATAGAACCTCCATTCTTAGTGAAATCACACAAAAAGAGGCACAAGTCATGTGATTCCTAAATTCCTAGTATTATGTATGTAAGACTACCTCTTTCCAACAACAATAGATCTAAAAACCATGAAAAATCATCAATCCAGAAAAATAATGTGTTAACCATGAACAAATAAGACCATTGTATGATCCAAAACCTTGAAATGTAATTCCCTACTATGGTAGCCAGGACATCCTATCAGAAAATGTGTTCTCGATGCACCCATATGATATCCATCACAAGATATGAAACATTGCTAGAATAGAAATCGTAGATATCCCAAATAATAATAAAATATTGAATTTATGGATCTAATACCATTTACTCATAACACACCACAATTTGAACCAAACCATCACCTAATATAGCTCATGTAAATGCCTCAAGAATACCTCCTTGTATTCTATATGATGCATACTAGAAGCTAGGGCCTAAAGAGATACAATGGGGAGACTATTTTATCATATCCTAGTGAAATAATAGTATAAGTAAATGAAGCACATAAACATCTACAAAAATTAATGTAAATAATAAATTAACTACTAAAACATAAACATGCTATAATAAATGAAATAAAGTATAAAAAATAATGTTCATTCTATAAAAATCATGTAAATGACCAGACCCTAGTAGCTCAGAGTCGATGGTCACATTATTACATTGGAACTAGATACATGGAATCATATACTATAGGACAAAATAGTTTATTAGTTATGGTAAACTAGATATATACATGGGTTTTAAATTAAATATGAAAATATAAAATAAAAAACACAATAAAAGGGAATATATTACATCTTTAAACTCATTCAAATATTCCTTATTCATATATTGGGGAATGGGAAAAAATAATGGTGAGTTCAGATTCTTCGTAAGGTTTATATACAACAGAAGTTACCATGAATCTATAAGTCATAATGAATATTATAATGTAAATAAAATAAAATACATTCCATTTAAACAATAATATGATCATGAAATGAATTGATGAATAATATAAATGCACAAATCTCATGGATAATAATAAAAAAATTTGAATTAAGAAAATTCATAATATTAGATGTTATGATCTCATTCATCATGATATATGTACCTTCAACACCTGACACAAATACTGTTTAATCAAAGGGTATGTGTATACCAAAAACCAATTAAATGATAGATTAAAAAACATTTCTCATGAGACCCAATGATGACGGTCTATCTATAATGAGTCCTCACCCATCATAGAATGTATAATGAATTAATAATATATTTAATGATCAATTAATTTCATAATAAATACCACTTATCAATTATTATGTATATTGAGTAAAGAATACTGATTTTTCATGATTTTCTTCAATCAATCAAATAACATTCATAGTAAAACAACTTATGTAAAAATGGTACAAATGTTTTGAAATAATCAGATCTAGGATATAATGAATATTGGTATTGAAGATAAATTTTATGTATAATGAAAATTATAAAGTCAATATTTCAAGATAAATTTAACAACCCAAAATTAATAAGTGATAACAGATAACCATCAGTTGATCAGAAATATACATTTTATAATAAAATAATTTACATTTGAAAAATATTGAAAATGGAAGTGAAATATTAAAAATAATCTTTCATTAGTGAATTTCCTTTAAAAAATGAATATTTCTTGAATAATATAAATATGGTAAAATGGTTACAATGATGAGGAATATTGTTTACATCATATATATTAAAAACATTCCTTTTGATATTTTTGTAAAGAAATTAAAAATTGATCCTTTTGAAAAATGTTTGAAATTTTTTATTAAATTATTTAAAAAATTCAAGGTTAACATAAAAGGTTCATAATTAGATATTTTATTAATAAAAAACATTTATAATCCAATTTAATAATATATGGACATATAAAAAAATATGATTAAAGGAGAACTAAAATTAGTTATTATTTTAAACATTTCATTACATGATTCATGTTTCAAAGATAGTAAAATTAGTAATATAAAATTTAAAATCCATATATATCTATAGGATAATAAAATAAATGGATTTTATGAATGATTGATTATAATATTCTTTCATGAAAAATTAAGGTAATCCCAAAAAAATAGTGAGATAATAAAATAAATCCTTACCTATTTGGTACCTTTTATAGTATATGCCCTTAAGAGAAAATACATTAATTGAAACAATAATCATCATTAGTCACTATTTATTAATGTTAAGTATATAAAATAGGTATTATATTCCCCCCATCATAAAACTGGATAGGTTCATAATAATAATTTCACTTTAGTGGAGTGAAAATTAAGGCGAAATACCTTACAAGATCATACTGTTGAATTAATAATTAATAAATGAGTTTTTCATTTGTCTGAAATGTAAAAATAAATAAAATAGTGTATATATAACATAAAATAATAAAAATTCATTACACACATAATCTTGTAATATGAAATTCAATGAAGAAGTAATATAACCCATTGAAAAGATATTGAGTTATGAAACCCATTACAACTTGGAAACATTAAAATCAAATACACTTAGATGAAATAATTTGAATTGAAACATTAAATAACATAAAATATGATATGTAAAAGGTTGGTGTACATACCATATAAAATAAATTAGTGTGTAAGAATACAATATTCCTTAATGAAAGGAAATCTAGATGTAATCCCTTACCACATGTCTGACTCGTCACATACGTTATTTATCTTTCTAAAACATAAAATTATGTTAATTTGGTTAATTTATTAAGATAATTTCTCTTTTTTATTATTATATTTATTCTATTTAATACTATGTTATATTTAATTACTTACTTTATTAACATCACTTTAGACATTTTTAGGATATTCAGTTCATATGTCCAAAATGAATTTAGTAGTTTGACTATGATATAATTGGTCAATGTTCTATCATCACCAAAATAATAATCATGATATAATTAAAAACATTTCGTATAAATTATAATATTTAAAATAACCATTAAATATGGTTATGAAGAATTAACTATGTTACAGTCATAGAGACGATAAGTGATTCATACGCATGGGTGACATATCCATTTTTAAAACATCATGATGGGAAGAAAATATGTATTATTTTAACTTTTTCGAATGAAAATTATGACAGAAAAATAATATTATTTCTTTAAATAAACATATATTAATATAATTAATGTTATGTGGTGATTAAAAATGAATCACATTGCTTCATGGAGGTGGAAACCCACGCGTACGCATGAACGAAATTATCATTTTTAAGTGAATGGAAAGGTAAGAATTTATATGATATATTATAGTTATAGAATGATAAATATATAATTAATATAATATATTTTTGGTAAATCCATCATTAAAAATATTCTTGAGTAGTGGTGATGTAAAATGAATAACACTAGTTTGCAAGGTGGTAGTCTTCCATATACATGAATGATAGTTTTTTACCATCAGTTGGAAGAGTATATAGATATAGGGTATAAAATTAATATAATAATATATATGTATATATGTGATAATGATGTTGTTATATCATCATTATTGAAAATTATTTGAAAAAGGTGGAAGAAAATTTATCAAAAATGCTACGTTAAAAATGATACCTCTTCTGCGGAAAAACTCTTTAGGTTTACACCAAAATCCTTCCTATGAGGTTTTTATAAAAAAAAGAATTTTAGACATTGTAAGGGAATTATAAATGGATTTTTTGAATTATTTAGATGAAAAAAGGATTTTTATGTTTGATGAAGAAAGGAGAGGATGTAGCCTTTTATAAGTGAGTGGGGGTACACATTTAGAATCTTTTAAATTATGAAATTAATAGAAATTATTTCTCAAGAAAAATTGGATACAAAACGAAATATTTAGAATATAAGATGAGTAAGAGTCTAAATAATATCATCCATTAAAAATTGGGCAATTTTAGTTTTGGTTTTTACCCTTATAGTTTTATTTTAACCCGTGTTAACCCTTTTTGATAATTACTGTGATAACAATGTACTTACTCTTTAGGGTTTATCATAGTTAATATAAATGTATAATTGGATAATATTTTTTCCAGGGAAATTATTTTGAACCATATCCCAATAATTGGATTAATTTCTGGATTTGATGAAATTTAAATCATTAAATAAAATACTATTAATTATAGAATAACATTATTTTCACTTTAGGAACTATTCCTTTAATTTGACATTGAAAATAAATTTATAGAAAATAAATTTAAAAATATTACATTTAAACCAATATTACATGTTATAGTTATCTAAGAAAATATACAAAACCACTATTACATCAAATTATATTACTTTTTGAATTTTAATAATTATTTATTGTATTCTTCTATTAATTGAATAGATACTTTGTCAGCATTGTACAAGAATTAAAGGTAATAAGATAATTTATAAAAATTATTAATATATTTATATAATGAATATAATTTTCTTATTCTAAAAATAATCATTAATATTCATCCATAACATACTTTTTCAATTACTTAAACATATTAGATATATTTAAATGTAATATAGTTACATTGTTTGTATTTTTTTTACATAAAATATTATATTAGTCGTTTTTAGGGAAAATTACCCCATAAACAGATACATAAATAGAATAAGGTGATAATTGTGAAAACAAATTAATAAAATAATATTTAACATGAAAATTGGTGGCTCTATCACTTAGTTCTAACATAGTTTAACCTTTTCCGTGGTGATAAATTGTTACTATTTTTACTATTCATTATGATGAAAATTTAATATAGACTTATTGAATAATATTAATTATGATGATTTTAAATATGAAATCCATTTTACTAAATTAAATCTATATAACTAGTATAAATTCATTTTATAATAGTCTCACCAAGAGAGTCGAAAAGTGGTTCTTCAGGAAAATGCATTTTTCATGAATTAACTGATCCTATATAAACTATATGACTAAAAATAATCATTATAGAAATATACCTTCATATAAATAGATATATTATATAGAAATTTAATTTTAAATATTTCTTTTTTAGGGGTTATTTTTATTAATTATAATTTATAATCATTATTCCCTTAAAATTAGTTTTTAGAAAACTTCATCTATAACAATAAGAATAAACATCTAAAAAAATAATGAAAAATAATGATTAAAATGAAATTTATTAGATTATTATAAATAAAATTATTTATTATTCACCTTAAGACATAATTAAAAATATATTGGTACTTTTTAATCGATTTATTAAATGAACAAAAATAGAAGCATTAGAAAAATCAACAATTTTCACTATTCACTACAAATCAATAATTTTAGTGAAATACAAAAAACTCACCCTAAATTAATATTCATATGCTAATTTGACAAATTAAGAAAATTTTATGAAATAAATTTCCTAGTATTTCCAAAAAATAATTATAATATGTTCTAACAAAATCAATAAAAATAATTTTGGAAGAATATATATATTTTTAAGAATAAAATGAAATTATTAAAAAATGATTGATTTCGTACTAAGAATTTATCAATAATATTATATTGATGAATAAATTGGTATATAATTAATAAGTAATTTAATCCTATTTATACCTTCTAATTCTATGGCTAGTTAGAAAATTTTATATTTAAATAATATATATTTTTTCATTATTTTAAGCTTGGTGTTACATGTTATTTATGATATCTAACATATTGTTTTTCAATTAAAATATTAGGGTGTTACATTATCCCCACCCATAAGGAATTTTTTCCTTGGTTTTTGAACTTGTTCTTTGAAATCAAGATTTTAAAAGTTGAAAATTCGTTATATGGAAAACCCATCTCTTAAAAGGATTAATAAAACCTCCTCTTGAAAAGAGTAAAAATGATATGTGAGGGTCAAAAGATATCAATTTTTCAAAAATAGATAAAAATGGTGGGAATTAAAAATATATACTTGGGGGGGAATAATTTTCAATGACTGATATAGATTGATAGAGAACATGATCTGGAGAAAGTCAATAACCACAAATCCATAAATATGTGATGGGTAAAAAGACCATTGATTCATCAAAAATAAAGGTAAATGTAATACATTTTTTTAATATACTTTTCCTAAAGTTAAGTGATTATTTTACTATTAATATAGATAACCCAAAATATATACATGGATGAAATATTTTTAGTTCATAAACACAATTTCATCTTTTGGTTGTGCTATGATCAAATTTATCTTCATTTCTTACTCCATAAAATATATGTCTAAGTTGATTTTTTTGTTCATAGAGAACTAAAATTATATATTAATGGATCATATGATCCAAAAAATAATAAAAATATATTTATCCTATATTTATTAAAATCAAAATTATTGAGATAATTTAAGATAATTACAAAAATTAATAAAACTTCATACATTAGTGTCCAAAATTCAACAATAAATACAATGGTTTATCATAGATTATTCCATAAATAAATAACACTATATCCAAAATAACCTCAACATTAAATAATTCTTTAACCTTAAAGGTAATCTCACAAACTTCTGTATATAACTCAAAATACATAATAAAAAACTTCCAAAATAACCATTTCTATTAAAACAAGTGGTTTAATATTCCTAAACCCAGTAAAACATATCCTGAAATATCATTAATCACCTCAAAATGAAAAAAATATTTGATTCTGTAATACATATCACAAAATTAAAATAATATTATATTGTAAAAATTATAATTTAAAACAAATATATACTAACAAGTACATCATGTATTCCAATGGTAATCACTAAAACCATGTCACTCCTCATTTGTGGGTTCACGCCCCACCACCTATCCATATGCGGGTTATAGAATCCCGTCTTTTTATAACATAACTTTCATTCCATTACACGTAACTGAGGATCTTTAAGGTTTAGTGTCTTGGAAACAAGGAACATAAAACATGAAACAAAAAAACATTCTTCTTAAACACTTGAAAGGATTCTCCTCATGTTCTCCCTAGGCTCATTACTGCATCTCATAACCTGGGGAAATACATCAAAAGAAAGGGTGAGCAGAAGGCCCAGTAAGGGAAACAGGTGAAACATTTTACATATGAACTTGAGATACATCAATAATGTCATGAAAAGAACTTTAAGGCATGAAAATGAAATCATGAGGCATATCATAATAAAAATAAAACTTTTTCATAACTTGAAGATGTGGCTGAAAAATTTAATATTGACAATCGTTTCGTTTCACCAAGGTCCATCCCCAAGGTGTCGTTAAAAATTACCAAGGTTATTCACCAAGGCGTCGTTAAATATTACCAAGGTTATTCACCAAGGCGTCGTTAAAAATGGTCATCTCTAGAGATTAAGTCTTTACCCAATGCATTGGAGCGCTATCGGGGTGCACCCTTAAATTTTCCTTTATTATCATGTGATCCACATATATCATCATCAAACATTTCATAAATAACCCATATAGCATAAAATAAATGGGTTTCATTTCATAATCATAACGTTTTAAAAACTGCTTTAAAGACATGATCTTTACCTCACTTTAAACTCACGGAAGGGGAGAGTGGGTTTTATGTATGTAAATCCCAGAATTTAAAATAGAACATTTTTTTATATATGTGAATAACCCTGTAGAAATATGATCTTTGAGTATTCACTTAATAACATAAAGTAATTTTGAGAAAAAGAGAGAGACATTTTGAGACGAAAATTCTGCAGCACAATGGCTACGTTACAGGGTTTTAGAAAACGTTGAAAAGTGAGGGGACATGGGACAAACAATCATAAATGACCCATAAAATAGTATAGGGACAGAATATATGGGATTTAATAACATGGTAATGAAATTTGAAAATATACCATATGAAATGAAGAACATGAAAGGAAGACAAAAATAAGATTTCTCTTATGAAAATTCGGCAGCCTAATAGCGTTACATAAACTTCAACCAAAAATGAATTGATGATGTAAAATAGGGTCTCTCATCATATGAACATAAAAGATCAGTATGATAGATATATATATCATACCCCAACATAATAAAAAGGATCTTGCAAGACTTGACATGGAATTAGAACTTTGAAAAGGAGAAGGGTGAAAGAATCCCTTAAAAATTCGGCAGCTTAACGACGCCACTTAAAACTTCAAAATAATTATTTGAAGAGATCAAATGGGGTCTCTCATAATATGAACATAAGAGTCCAGTATGATAGATATAGATATCATACCCCAACATAACAAAAAGGAAATTGAAATAATTGACATGAAAGTAGAACTTCAAAACGAGAAGTGTGAAGAACCACTCAAAAATTCGGCAGCCTAACGGTGCCATTTAAAACATCAAAATATTGAATTGAAGAGATCAAATGGGGTCTCTCATCATATGATCATAAAAGATCAGTATGATAAATTTATAGATCATACCCCAACATAATAAAAAGGAACTTGAAGTACTTTACATGAAAATAGATCTTGAAAAATGAGAAGGGAGAAAGAATCCGTTACAAAAATTTCGGCAGCCTAACAACGCCACTTAAAACAACATAAAACGAAATAATGAGAGTAAGAGGGGATCTATAATTATGTGAACATGAAAAGGGCAGTAAGAGGAGTATAAAAGAACACCCTTTAACATAAGAACATGGAGCATAAAAGAAATTACATAAAAGAGATTTCTTGAAAAGAAAGAGAGAGATCGGATCCCTTACCTTAAAACGTAACTCTTAAAACTCAAAGGTTTGGACCATGAGGGCGTGGAGGCACCTTGGGAGGACTCCTTGGGAGGTAAGGAGACCAGAACTTAGTTGGGGGAGAGTTGGGAGTAAAAAATAAAGGAGTAAAGGGTGTGTATTTATAGGGAAAGTGAGGGGACAAGGCATTAATGGCCAAGGGACACCTCACAAGTGCTTTTCTCAAAAACATATGCTCTCCCTTGGCATTTACCATGGATTTAGGCCACATGGGGCCCCAAAAACAATAATTCCTCACCCTTGGCCGGCCAAACCTTATGATATCTCATGAAATCATCATGACACAGTTATGATGTCATTAAACATACCGAAACCCTAAAACTGCATTTTCACTATTCATCGAAAATTCAACTTTCTCCGAATAATCCCAAAATTTCACCTTAACCAAATATCAATGCTCTTATTTCAAAAATGAAATCCATTTTATAAAAATAATTTTCTAAATATTTTTAATTAAATTTTTAATTAACAACACTATTCATCGAAAATTTAATTTTTTCAGAAAAATCCCCAAAAATTACCTTAACATAATATCGATGCTCTGCGTTCAAAAATGAAGTCCATTTTATAAAAATAATTTTCTAAATATTTTTAATTAAAATTTTAATTAAAAAACATTATTCACTCGAAAAAACTAATACTTGAATAATAATTTATGAAACCGTTATTTAATGATTTTATTGAATCACATTACTTAATCAAAGTGCCTAGCTTATTTTAATACTTTCTTTAAGTGAGATTACTAATCCATTTGGACACATTATTAATCCTAATCATAAAATCACTATTCATAATTTACTATTCATCAAAAATCAATTTGATCTTATTAGACTCTAAATTTCGTACTGAATATAATTGTAGAAGACCATTTTTTGAAAATCATTACACAGTTTTAATTATTTAAGGTTTACATAAACATTTTTAAAATATACTTTTTCTAAAATTCATCAAAAATATGCATACTATATTTATCCGGTCATTTGAAAATTCATAAAAGAAATTAGAATTTTTATTAAAAAAAAGGATTACACAAGATAGTTATGGTCTCCTTACATATCCCCTTATCACACCAGCATAGGACCTAAAAGTAAGGTGGGCTAAGGTGAGAGAATTCGAGGGAGGCTCGGCCAACATCGCACGAGTAGTAATTTCTCTCAGTTTGAACTTCTCGCGAAGGCGATCCTGTTCTAGCTTTATACGATGAAGTTCAACTTGGGTTTGGTCCAGAGAAAAGCCCAGTGGTGCTACCTCCTTCACAAGTTCTGTTAGATGGGCTTCGATCGGTCCATGACTACTCGGTGAGGCCATCGAATCATCTTTCTATATTAATTAACCAAGATTTCTTGTATTTAGAGACAATAGTCAAAACGTTTATTTTCCAGCAGTCATATTGACCAATGGTCAAATAACAGTCAAAACCCAACAGGCTCATTTTAATTACACTCATGTTATCAAATGAAACATTTTTTTTGAGTATAAAAATAAAATAAAATAACACATAAAATTAGGAAACAATATTTATTTAAAATTTCGGGTCGTTACAATCTTCCCCCCTTAAGAAATTGCATCCTTGGAATTTTTAAAATTGGGTTTTGAAATTTCATTGAACGTCCCACATCGGAAAAGGAGTCAGTAAAACTATTACTTTAAAAGAAAGAAAGGGAAGTACAAAGGTCAACCGAGTTAACCCACACCAGGATTCCATATAGGAAAACATGGACATGGAGGAGAAAACAAAGGGTCATGTTCTGAGGGAGAGTGATAGAAAACATGATTAGGAGAAAGTTAACCATAATAAAATCCCAAACTTATGATGTGTGTAAACAGTCTTTGATTACTTAGTAGGAAACGTAAACCAACAACGTTTTTGTTTTATATTCCTTTTCATAATTTTGAGGAATTCATTTACTAAATAGAACAAAAACATAAGAAAATATACCTACCTTCATATAGAGTTTCATCCTTTAATAAGTTTCTACCAAAACTAATATTTTCTCCAAATGATGAGCATTCAAAACTACTTGGTCTCATCAAAACAAAATAATCATCTTCTAGAGAATCACATAATCCAAAAAAGATTAACTATCTATTTCTTCTATCATTAAACATTATCCCAATAACAGAAAGGGTAAGGTAAAACAACTCTTCAAAAAGAAAGAATCCCATAGGAAGGGAAACTATTTTTAAATCTTCAAAGTTCCATGGTACTACCCAAAGTTCATCATAGACCATCCCATAAATAACGGTCCTTAAAATTCCTCAAAATAGACCAAACTAAGATTGAAACCCAAATAAAAGAGGGATTTGATAACATAGTCTTCCAAAATAAACTTCATTGTTCATCTCCAAACAACATCAACCACACCTAACATCTTATAACAAAAGTATCTAACCTAAACATATTTTACCCAAGATAGGTTAATCATTTCCATAAGTAACTTAAATTACTATAATCAACCTTAAATTCATTGATTCTTCAAAATATAAGTCAACCTTACTCCTCAATGAAAATATCGCAGTAATCTATTTACCTTGATCATATAGGGTACTCAAAATAGTGAACGTCTTCCAAAATAATAATCATATTTTAATCCCCTAATCACCTCTTTCATATTAATATGGCAATCGTCACATTTCTTATCACATTGGTTGTTTGGACATGTTCTTCCATTTCACGCCATTAACTATGAAAACAAAGTACAATTAGGGGCTTTAATACTTAGCCAATAATCATGAAAAGGAACATAACGCATATAAGGAAAACTTGTAGAAGAAAAGTATACCCTAACTTGTGATCCCCTAGGTTCCCATCTAGGTTATCCATGATTATATATTCTTATGTGAACCTTTATTTTATTTTATCTTTTTTCCTTTAACAATGGTTCATACTAAGCTTATGAATTTACCAAAGCATATCCCCCGGGAGTGTCGTAACCAAGAGTACAGCAAGGCCCGTTGTCGTGTACCAGTTCCCGTTAGAGTCTAGCTCAAAGAGGTGTTTTCGGGATTTACCCCTATGTACATCTGTGCCAGAGCCACCTCTACCTGCTCGTATCCAGATAGGGATGTATTTTCTTGACAACCCATTACTCAATACTCACCAAAATACCAGGAAGATTTCCTATATATAAAATTCTATATAGGCTTCTTCCAAAAGTTTTCATATCCTAATTTCCAAAAATAACTAAACCATCCGTTGATACCAACTATAGCATCCCATCATTTTATAACATAACTTTCATTCCATTACACGGAACTGGGGATCTTTAAGGTTTAGTGTCTTGGAAACAAGGAACATAAAAATGAAACAAAAAAAACATTCTTCTTAAACACTTGAAAGGTTTCTCCTTATGTTCACCCTAGGCTCATTACTGCATCTCATAACCTAGGGACATACATCAAATGAAAGGGTGAGCAGAAGGCCCAGCAAGGGAAACAAGTGAAACATTTTACATATGAACTTGAGATACATCAGTAAAGTCATGAAAAGAACTTTAAGGCATGAAAATGAAATCATGAGGCATATCATAATAAAAATAAATCTTTTTCATAACTTCAAGATGTGGCTGAAACATTTAATATTGACAATAATTTCGTTTCACCAAGGTCCATCCCCAAGGTGTCGTTAAAAATTACCAAGGTTATTCACCAAGGCGTCGTTAAAAATGGTCATCTCTAGAGATTAAGTCTTTACCCAATGCATTGGAGCGCTATCAGGGCGCACCCTTAAATTTTCCTTTATTATCATGTGAGCCACATATATCATCATCAAAAATTTCATAAATAACCCATATAGAATAAAATAAATGGGTTTCATTTCATAATCATAAAGTTTTAAAAACTGCTTTAAAGACATGATCTTTACGTCACTTTAAACCCACGGAAGGGGAGAGCGGGTTTTATGTATGTAAATCCCAGAATTTAAAATAGAACATTTTTGAATATATGTGAATAACCCTTGTAGAAAAAAGAGCTTTGAGTATTCACTTAATAACCTAAAGTAATTTTGAGAAAAAGAGAGAGACATTTTGAGACGAAAATTCTGCATCACAACGGCTACGTTACAGGATTTTAGAAAATGTTGAAAAGTGAGGGGACATGGGTCAAACAATCATAAATGACCCATAAAATAGTATAGGGACATAATATAAGGGATTTAAGAACATGGTAATGAAATTTGAAAATATACCATATGAAATGAAGAACATGAAAGGAAGACAAAAATAAGATTTCTCTTATGAAAATTCGGCAGCCTAATAGCGTTACATAAACTTCAACCAAAAATGAATTGATGATGTCAAATAGGGTCTCTCATCATATGAACATAAAAGATCAGTATGATAGATACAGATATCATACCCCAACATAATAAAAAAGAACTTTCAAAACTTGACATGGAATTAGAACTTTGAAAAGGAGAAGGGTGAAAGAATCCCTTAAAAATTCGGCAGCCTAACGACGCCACTTAAAACTTCAGAATACTACTTTGAAGAGCTAAAATGGGGTCTCTCATCATATGAACAT
Organism: Viscum album; assembly: GCA_963277665.1. Taxonomy (NCBI): domain Eukaryota; kingdom Viridiplantae; phylum Streptophyta; class Magnoliopsida; order Santalales; family Viscaceae; genus Viscum; species Viscum album. The sequence goes on along the minus strand of OY728125.1, from coordinate 735,882,361 downwards.
AAGAGTCCAGTATGATAGATATAGATATCATACCCCAACATATCAAAAAGTAACTTGAAAGAATTTACATGAAAGTAGAACTTCAAAACGAGAAGGGTGAAGAACCACTCAAAAATTCGACAGCCTAACGGCGCCACTTAAAACTTCAAAATACTGAATTGAAGAGAACAAATGGGGTATCTCATAATATGATCATAAAAGATCAGTATGATAAATTTATAGATCATAACCCAACATAATAAAAAGGAACTCGAAATACTTTACATGATAATAGATCTTGAAAAATGAGAAGGGGGAAAGAATCCATTACAAAAATTTCAGCAGCCTAACGGCGCCACATAAAACTTCATAAAACGAAATAATGAGAGTAAGAAGGGATCTATAATTATGTGAACATGAAAAGGAAAGTAAGAGGAGTACAAAAGAACACCCTTTAACATAATAATGTGGAGCATAAAATAAATTACATAAAAGAGATTTCTTGAAAAGAAAGAGAGAGATCAGATCCCTTACCTTAAAAAATTACTCTTAAAACTCAATGGTTTGGACCTTGAGGGCTTGGAGGTACCTTGGGAGGACTCCCTGGGAGGTAAGGAGGCCAGAACTTCGTTGGGGGAGAGTTGGGAGTGAAAACTAAAGGAGGAAAGGGTGTGTATTTATAGGGAAAGTGAAGGGACAAGGCATTAATGGCCAAGGGACACCTCACAAGTGCTTTTCTCAAAACCATGTGCTCTCCCTTGGCATTTACCATGGAGTTAGGCCACATGGGGCCCCCAAAACAATAATTCATCATCCTTGGCCGGCCAAACCTTAAAATATCTCATGACATCATCATGACACAGTTATGATGTCATTAAACATATCGAAACCCTAAAACTGCATTTCCACTATTCATCAAAAATTTAACTTTCTCCGAATAATCCCAAAATTTCACCTTAACAAAATATCAATGCTCTAATTTCAAAAATGAAATCCATTTTATAAAAATAATTTTATAAATAATTTTAATTAAATTTTCAATTAACAACACTATTCATCGAAAATTTATTTTTTTTTCAGAAAAATCCCCAAAAATTACCTTAACATAATATCGATGCTCTGAGTTCAAAAATGAAGTCCATTTTATAAAAATAAATCTCTAAATATTTTTAATTAAAATTTTTATTAAAAAACACTATTCATCCGAAAAAACTAATACTTGAATAATAATTTATGAAACCGTTATTTAAACATTTTATTGAATCACATTACTTAATCAAAGTGCCTAGCTTATTTTAATACTTCATTTAAGTTAGATTACTAATCCATTTGGACACATTATTAATCCTTATCATAAAATCACTATTCATAATTTTCTATTCATCAAAAATCATGTTGATCTTATTAGACTCTAAATTTCGTACTGAACATAATTTTAGAAGACCATTTTTTGGAAATCATTACACATTTTTAATTATTTAAGGTTTACATAAACATTTTTAAAATATCCTTTTTCTAAAATTCATCAAAAATATGCATACTATATTTATCCGGTCATTTGAAAATTCATAAAATAAATCGAAATTTTTATTTAAAACAAAGGATTACACAAGACAGTTACAGACTCCTTACATAGCCCCTTATCACATCAGCATAGAACCTATGTGTATGGTGTGCTAAGGTGAGAGAATCTGAGGGAGGCTCGGCTAACATCGCACGAGTAGTAATTTCTATCAGTTTGAACTTCTCGTGAAGGCAATCCCGTTCTAGCTTTATACGATGAAGTTTAGCTTGGGTTTGGTCCAGAGCAAAGCCCAGTGGTGCTACCTCCTTCCCAAGTTCTGTTAGATGGGCTTCGATTGGTCCAAGACTACTGGGTGAGGCCATCGAATATTCTTTCTATATTAATTTACCAAGATTACTTGTATTTAGAGACAATAGTCACAACATTTAGTTTCTAGCGGTCATATTGACCAATGGTCAAATAACAGTCAAAACCCAGCAGTCTCATTTTAATTATACTCATGTTATCAAATGAAACATTTTTGTTGAGTATAAAAATAAAATAAAATAACGCATAAAATTAGGAAACAATATTTATTTAAAATTTCGGGTCGTTACACGGGTGGTCATCACCTGACACACAGGTTTTCCTTTTTCTATAAAATATGAATAATTATTATATCATTCCAAAAAAGACGATGAACATTATAAAAATAACATGAATTTTTAAAATCACTTTTTAACCACTATGGTTTTCTATAAAATATACTTTTTCCAAAAAAAATTAGATAAATTTAATTGACTATTGTGACCTTAACATCAATGATCATATTGACCCTAAATTATATCAATACCTTTTATCTTATATACAGAAAATATAAAATAATCATTCACCCAATAAATTTTTCATTAAAACACATACTAAACCCATGGGCTGTTTTACTATAAATATATTCCGAAATATCCATTATCTTGTTAAAATCCCATCACATTATACCCCAAATACAGTATCTACTATTTTAAATATATGATTGACCTTAAAAATATCATACCAAGACACATTACGTTTATCCCATATAACTATATAATATCATAGGTTTCCATAAGTTCTATTATTTAATTAATCATAATTTTTCATTGAGAAAATGTGAAATTACTCAAGCATATCCTTAGGGATTATCAAACCATGTGTGTAGTAATGGAACACTCAAAAGTAACCTGATTGATGGCCAAGATCTACTCAACCGAATATTTTTAGGTTTATAACCACTAGATTTAACCTTTATAAAACCACATTATTTTATAGTGTCAGAAAAGGGATGTATTTTATAGAAACTAAAATAATGTTTACATTACAGAAAAATGTGTTATTTTATCCTATAATAAGACATATACATAGATTATTTCATAGTTTTATGTTATAATTATTCAAATGAGTAATGTATACACCATATAAATGAAATTTGATTCATAATATAAATTTTGTCTCGATGGAGTGTAAGTGAGATGAAAACCCAATAGCATAGATTCTTGTTCGGTCAGACATATCATATTATCATAAATAATCAATTAAAATTTATAAAATACATTCCTAATAACCTTATTCTCATATATTTAATTTTTAATGTTATTTATATTCATAGAATATCTATTAATCATATAGTTTTTTCTTATGTTAACAACATAATATTTTTTAGTCAATTTATCCAAAATTACATTGGTATATTGACCATGGTTATAAGTGTTATGAAATTGTTCCTTTTTGTAGAAAGTTTTAATAATTTAAATAACAAAAATTTTATCAAATTAATACAATTTTATAACCAAGCATGAAATGTGATAATAAAAAAATCAAAATACATCATTCATTATGGTGGTAGTATGCATGTACAAAAGATGACATTTTAGTTTTCCTAATGGTTAAAAGGGAAAGAAAGTATATATTGAGTAATCTATAAAAATAATTTTTATATAATAAATATCAAATATATTATTTAAATAAATACATATGGACATCCATGTAAGGTGTATATGAAATAAGAGTCAAAATGCTTCATGGAGGTGGTAGTCTACATGTACGCACAGATAACATTATCATTTTCCTTAGGATATAAATAATATGAAAAATGGATGAAATATTATCATAAAAGCATCAAAGTATGGTAAATATACTGATTCAATTATGTTAATATTTTTAATTAACATTTTTAGTTTGTTTAAGGATAAAGGAACATGAAATTTTTGATAAGAACATATACCCCCTAATTTGGAAATATCTTTTGGATTACACCATATGCCTTATCGATGTTGAACTTTGGGTAAACCAGAACCTCATGGACGTGTATAAAGATTCTTGGGAGATATTTACGAAGGTATTTATCAATATAAGTTTTTCATTATGTGTGAATAATTTAGGGGATCAAGTTACCTTTTATAAGTTAGGTGGGTGGAATGCTTGTAAATATTAAGAACACTAAAATATAATAAATCCACTATCATTTTAATGTGGATCCAAATTGAATAAATTTTGAAAATGGGATGATATAGGGTCTAAATAAATTTCAAAAATATGATTTTATCAATTATTATATTATTTTAGCACTTGTTTATTTATATTAACCACCTTATTATTCATTATTAACACTTACTATAGTTAAAAGTTTTTTACCATAGTTGTTATTCTTTATGACTAAAAAATCAATAGAAATCATTACCTAATAATAATCATGTAACACCACAAGTTTTCATGAAATATTTGTTCTCAAGTAAATTGAATTTCATTAATTGATTAAATTTCACATTAAACAAAGTAAATTATGGTTGATATGAAACACTAAGTTAGGCTTTTACTATTCACAACACCATATAAGATTTCACTAAATGAAATACTGAGTTTTAACAAAAAAATGTTATATTATTAATTTAACTATTTAAACGTGACTCTTATATCATAAAAAATAAAAATAGTAAATGATTATTTTTAAATATTATTTATAATGGATTCATATAAATAAAACAAACTCATGATAAAACATTAATTTTCTGAAAAGTCTTTATATGTTTTAAAAAAACTATTTTCTCAAAAGAACTTATTCTTATGTCTTTTATGAAAAGAAATAAAATTAATTTTCAAAATTTATAAAAATTTAATTTCCTAAAATAAACATACTTTTTGAATTCATAATTTCAAAATTAGAGTAGTTTTAATTTTTGGTATTTTTCAAAAATATTTATTTTTTGGATGGATAGTAAAAAATACTAAATTATAATTAATAACTGGTTTTTTAAATAATTTATTTAAAGAGTTAAATTATATTTTATTTTTAAAAAATTAAAATTAGTTCAATTATATATCCATTAATCCAATTTAGTTTATTATAATAAATTCTAAATTAAAATTGGATATAAAAATATTTCAAATTTTTGAACATATTCATGTTAAAAACCTATTGTTTAGTCTCATCTGCGTGATTAATTTTAAATTAATTTCTTCAAATTATATGAATTAAATTTGGAGAAATGAATTCCATATCTAGAATAAATATAATTTATTATTTATATTAAGAAAAAATTAGTTTTTTACCAAGGTGATTAGTGAAAAAGTTAAAATTAATCATAGTGATTTAGAGAAAAATGAGTTTACTAAGGGGATAAAGTTTAAACGTAAGTACCAAAAGGACCTAGAAATGTGTCCATAACCCCTTAGATAGAAATATATTGAACTTTTCCCTTATTTTTTCAGCATTTTTCTATTATTGGATCCATTGGACATGGAAAAAACATGGGTGAAATTCTCTCTTTAAAAAATTTACATATTTTCCACTCACCTCCCCTATAAAAGGCCACCTACACTCCCCCTCTCCTCGGACCAATAAATACCTTTAGGTTAGAAAATAAATATGTTAATATCTTATAAAATTCCATACTATCATCTTGGAATCCTTACTTTGGGTATGAATCCAACAAAGGGTGTCCTTTGGTGAAAACCAAAAGGAGATACCTGAAGTAGAGGTAACATTCATCAGTGAATGTTTTTTCTTTATTTCTTATTCTAAACCCTTTAATTATATTTATATAATTATTAGATAATATAATCATTATATAAAATATATTGATATGTTTTTAGGTTAATTTTAAGACGAATTACCACACACGCATCCATCAAATGGGTCATGAAATCAACATTGTTTTGTACATTGGACTACCACCTCACGATCTGATGTCATTAGTTTTTCTATTACCACCTATCAAGGTTATGAAAAATTATGGACTAGAATATTTTTTATATTTACTATATTTATATTTTTATTATGATTCTTGATTTATTAAATCACACATACCTTCATTATTTCTATTTTTTGGGAATATAATAACATTTTTCTTTTGTACGTTGGACTATCACCCCACGAAGTGATGTGATCAATTAAACATTTACATGGAATGTATTAAAGATGGGTTCAATAAACATATGTGATATATATGACATAAAATAATTATGTAATGATAAATCTCATATAATTTTCTTTATTTTATTCTGATAAGAAATCAGAAACATCGTTTATGTATACATACAACACACTATCTCCATGAATAGTGTATTTAATTTAATATTTATATATCTTATTTATTTTTATTAATACATATAAGAAAAACAAAGTAGTTATTACCCAAAACGTAACTTTACCATGGAATTGTTAATAAATTGGTAATAAAAGGTCATAATAATATCATATATGGTATGATATAAATGAATGTGGTTCTGTAATATATGTATAATAAACTTATATCTGTTATATAGGAATATTGAATGAGTAAAAAGAATTTCAATACTTAAGGTAAGTGATTTTTGTCTCACTTTTATTTTCTATGAGACATACGACATATTCCCCACCTATTTATTTTATTTTTTATGTATATTTACCATGGATGTATTTTATGATTATTATACTGGTAACTATTGGTACTTACCAATCCATTTGAAGATCTATATTTTAAGGTGTTATCGTTTCAAAGATACCAAGTAGTAAGGGAATTTTTCATTAGCTATTTTCCTTATTTGAGACACATGTTATTTTATGCACCTATATACTCTTTTATGGGGTATATATAATACCCCTATGACATGTTATATCATGAATATACTTAATTTCAGGATATTTTAATCTTCATGTGATTTTATTCTTTCATGGGTATTATGATTCAATGTTACCAAATTGGTAATTTTTTATTTATATAATCTTATATTTTATCAATATTATTTATGTTTTTTCTATCATTGAAGAAATATCTCATGAATTATCATGAAAATTATTCTTGTCTATTTATTCATGATATATTCAACTGAAAGTACCATTTTCTTTCTATTTGGTACTTAAATGTATTAAGGATTCACTTTTATGAAAATTCAACTTTATCACTCTATTCAGTTGAAAATCTAGTTTCCTTCAAAATAGTGTTTTCTAAAAAAAATCAATTTTTTTTAACTCTTATAATTTATAAAAGACAATTGAACCCATGAATGACTTTTAGAAAAAACAATTGAAATTAATCATCATGTCACTCTTCGAAATGATTCTTGTTTATATTTTACCAAAAATGTTCAAGGAACCATCATTTTTATGTATATTACATGAACATAATATTCTATCATCATGAACAGTCATTTACGTGAAGCTTCTTTATTATGTTTTCGAAATTATTTACAAATAAATTTTGTTTCAAAATTTTTTATGTATTAAAAAGTGGTTTTGAAAGAAGAAATTATATTTTCCTCTTGAGATATTTTAAACGATCTTTCAAAAATATTTCACATATAAGATGACATCCATTGGTATTGCACATTTTTTACTAGGGATATTATCCAAGGGTACCATTAATTTTCATTCTATAAATGGTTTATGTTTCTATTGAATGTTGTTTATGAATCCCGTTTATCTTCCACTAGTTATATACTTATAAAATCCAATTCATTTCACAGGTTATGCTATAATAAATTGATTATGAAACCATCCCCTTTTCGACTAGATAAGATATGATACGATGATTATGATACCCATTTCGTTTCAAGAGTTATGTTATGATGAATTTTTATGATCTAGTAGAGCACATAGGTATGATTTCATTATGTGATGTGTGGGACCTATATCTACCTAACATGAATTGGGTAAAGAATTATATCTCAAGAGATAGACATGTAAATAATATGGAGTGAAACCAATACAGTGAAGGAAATTATCCTATCAGATGGTTTGGGGAGGGAACCAGGACTACTAATATGGTTTATAAAGAGAACTCATTCTACTAATATAGCCTTGTTAGTGAGCCTTGATTATTGTGAAATGATTTTATATTTTTATGTGTATTCCAAAACATGATGTCTTGTGCCAATATTGTGCTCTCATGGATCATGTTCATTGATTCCCTTATGATTCATGTATTATGAACTACCAATATTTATTCCAAGAGTTTTGATTACTATCTTTGATATGAAAGCTAATGTTTTCAAATGTTATGATCTTGTTTTCTACACTTATTCCCGTGATTATGATTATATATCTCTTTTGTTTACCCTCACTGAGCATATGAGCTCACCCATTCTTAAGTTTCATTTCCCTCAGTTAGAAAGATATTTATTATTTATGATGTATCTAATAAACGATATAGTTATAATGTATATAGTGGGAGATTATTTAGTTCACTTATAGACCAGTGTTTATGTTTCCATGTTTCCATAGGCACTAAAATAATATGGTCTTTATGTGTGTGTCTGTGTAATGTAATGAATATTTTGGAAAAAAAATTATGTAATGGGTATTTTTTTAATCCTGGGTGATATAGTGGGTATCAGAGAAAGTGACTATTTATGCTTTGAAACTAAGATGATAAAACCATAGTGAGATCCCCAATGACATGTCTAATGATAAGTCTAAGGATGAGTCAAAGTATAATAAAGTATCCCGGAATTTTGGTGAAGAATAGAGTGATTGTCTTTCAAAACATTATGTCACTGTCTTGATAATACAAGGGGATGTAGCTCTAGTATATATTTATATAGTTATAATAACCCTATAAACTATATTTATCAGGGCTTGATCAAGAAATGATGCATGACAACAGGCCTTACTATACACCTGGTTTGACACTCTTGGGGGATATGGTAAGGAAATTAAAAAACTATTTACGAACCATCATGATGGATTGAAATAGATGATGAATATGAATGATCTAGGATAAAACTAAGGTGTAATATATTAAATAATGTGTCACAATTTTTATATATTATATTTAATTTGAATGACTATGTGGTTCCCGACTATGATTATTGTTTCTTACATTACGCATTTTGGTTTTAGTCAATGCCTAGAACCTGAAACAACTACCTTAATGATTAATGTGATGTGAAATGAAATGATTATTCTCCTAAGAAATCAAATTCAATGGGAGATGGAATGAAAAATATTTTTGCAATTCTCACACAACATTCCCAAGTTATCAGTCATACTGGACACCCAAATGATTAAAAAAGTGATAAAAATTTCATTGAGTTCTTCATGAGGAAAAATCCACCTTCTTTATGTTAGTATTATACGCCACTAGTGGATGTCTAATGGATCAGTACCACTGAGAAGTTATTTTCTGTTAACTAATGGTCATAACATGAGAAAGACATTCTGGATATTTATCATTTAGAAGGTGAAGTGTGCCAGTAGTGTGATCTAATCAATAATATGAGGTAATAAGATAAAATTGACCTCATGGATTGGGATGAGTTCAAGAAATAATTTCAGAATATGTACTTCCCTCATGTTATTTATATGAATATGGATTATGAGTTCCTATAGTTAAAGGAAATGGATAATGAATCAATTAAAACCTACAATGATAATTTTATATGAATTTCAAGTTACACTTTTGGAACTATCATCAAGAAAAAAAAGTAAGGTTGATCTATTCCTCATTGGAATAAATCTAATATCCAAAGGGTATTATACATAAGAGAATTCAGTAGCTATAAATAAATTTTCTGATGGACCGTTAAGGTAGAAATGGATGTTTGATTTTCGCATTCATCTCATGGGTTTAATAAGAAGAGAAATATGGAATTTAAAAGGAAATATTTGAATAATGGATAAAATAAAGTTAACCTTTATTTTATTCTCAATGTGTGGAAAGAATCTTGGAGTAAACATTCCTAAGGGGACTATAAATTTTTTTAATTATGGTAAGGATGGACATTAGAGTTTTTTCTAGAAATGCGATGGGAAAAAGTTAGCTAATGATGCAAATAGAGTGAAATATACATAGAATGAACCACCCAAGATTATGTCTTTGAAGTGTATGGAGAATGGTCATTATTCTAAATAGTAACCAATTCAAAGGTTTAATGATGATGGTTGATGTTAGTAACCTTTTATTCTAAGGTAAAAAGTGAAATATCATGCAATTACCATTTCCGATGAGGGTAATGATAACCACGTGGTGAAAGGTACACTTACCATTCATTCTAAAACTATTAATGTTTTATTTAACACTATATATACCATTAATTTATATCTAAATAATTTTCTAAGGGTATAAATATATCACTACAGTGATTATATTTTTAATTAGTAGTAAAATGTCATAATGGGAGGCATTGCCTAAGTACCTATACACATGCACACATCTCCAAGCCCACTATTTTTGGAAAGTAAAAAAACCCAATAAAGAACAAAATGCATGCATACAACTAAACCCAACCAATAGAGTACAACGAAAAGTAAAGTACTTAAAGTAAACATGGCTGGAATACAAGCCCACCAAAAACAAGAGTATGCAAACTAAAAATTCCAACCTGCGAGCACAAATAGGTACTGGGACTACTTATCATAGTCATAAGAACACATCAGCTTGTAGGTAACTCAAAAATCTTGGTATGCTACTGGTCTACCCTAGACTACATCAAAATTCCGCTCATCTGCACAAGACACGACATGTGCGGGAAAATCCCGTGTATGGGTGAGTTTAATAATACTCATTAATGGACCCCGAAAAACACAAGGAAATACACATGTAAAGTTACAACCATATCTACACAATATATGTATACTAAACATACATCAAGAGAAACACAATCCAAATATACTCAAAACCCAGACCCGTGGTCTAGAGACAAGTCACACAACCGCATACCTCTGTTAGGGATTCATTTTGAATATTCCACGAATCATTTGTATGGGAGAACTCACTCCACAACTCTGATAGCTCTGATAATGTTCGTCTGATAAGTATTGTCCATCGATAAAATTCACAAGTGATAGATACACTCATTCCAAGAGAACACACTCATAAGTGGGGAACGATCATGATACACAGATGAGGATCACTACCAGGGCCTTGGAGGATACCGTGACTCATCCATATTCACCTGCTAAGTAGAGGATCGGTGTCATGTAGGATTAGTCACGTCGATACCTGACTCTACCTTGGGTCAAGAATGGATAGAGGACCTCGCTCCGGGCATCTTGGAGGGATACCTGACTCTATCTCAGAAAGCACTGCTGAAGGGATCATACTCTTGTGGTTGGAAATGACACATGACATTCAGAGGAATGAGAAAATGGGGCACTAACTCAAATGGGGATTGTCCAAAGAATGGTGGATAAAAAGATCAATCCATGTACTAAGAAGTACACGATGTGTAGAAGTGTCACATGTTGTGTCTTCTGACCTCGAGTACTTCCTGTGTACAACGGTCTATGTCATAAGGCTTATTGTGTAAAACACAACTACAGGGCATGTCATAAGGATCACACGTCATGTCAAGGTATCTAGTGTCCTCTCCATGTATGCTGACCATGTTCCCGTACACAGCCTCAACCCTTATATTCCAACCCATGTAATTAGTACACATGGTGACCCTCATTACTGGCCTAGAATGGTCGTGTGGTGGAGTACAGGGCGTGTACTCCACCCAGTGTCCATGTATCATCTAGGATATACGCCGAGCTTCAGGGAAGGGCCCACACACTATGTAATTGGTGTCACATGACATGTGGCACCTATCTGTATCCTAAAGCCATAGCTGCTACTGATACGGTCCAAAAAGGTGTGTTCTTATAAATACATGTCGTGTTGATCAGAAATTTACAGAAATGACGCACATCGCCATCGCGCCCCGGTTGCCTCTCGAATCTTTGATCCGACCACTCGATCACCTCGAAACTCAAGATCTGAGGTCGTCCTACCATGCCATAAATGTTCCGGGAGGATTTGCTATAGAGACCCAAATCTTGACTTACAAGGACATTACATTACTTTTTCGGAATACTTATTACATAAAAAACACACACACACAAGGACCGTAATAGTTTAGTGTCTTTGGAGACTCTGAACGTAATCCTCTAATCATGGTGAAAGATCTTCAACATCTCCCATAAATATCTTCCCTTTTTTTTCTTACCTAAAACCTTTCTTTATATCCCGGGGAGAAAAAACATAAAAGGGTGAGCTCAAATTCTCAGTAAGGGTAAACAAAAGAAAAATAAATCACATCATATTCATAAGAACATAACATTTTGGAAATCTTAACCTGCAAAAGAGATCGTAATATCATAACATCGGATAAATAATAGTAGTGAAATGAAATCCCAATAATCATAACTTAAAACATGAAACTTTGTGGCATACACACATAATCATAGAGAATCATTTCTTATTAGTCAAGACTCATTTCCAAGACTATCTTAGTGGACAAATTCCATTTCTGAACCGATTTCACTCCCCGTTTCAGTCCTGTTTCACTGAACCAGAATAACCTACCATTCCAGCCATGTCTATCTCATGAGATATAAAATCTTTACCCAATGCATTGGATGAAGATATAGGTCCCACCCATCTCATAATGATACCATTTTTATGTGTTCCACAAAATCATAAATCATACATCATTGCATAACCCATGTAATAAAAATGGGATTCGTAAACATCATGACATCATAAAACAATTCATATAAGATAAATGAATTCATAAAAATAATTCCATCACAAAATAATAAAATCAATTTAATAATTGGGATAGAAACAGAACCCTATATTATCTTAGATGAAAAATAATTTTGATAAAACACTTGAACTCCATTCTTGAGGAAAATATCCTTTCTACTTAAAAAACATTTTCCTTTCTTAACATGTCATAAAATTTTAAACTAAAAGAAGTTGATTAAAAATAAACTTTAAAACTTGTAAAGGAATCTTCTTGGAAATAATATTTTAAAAATCCATTCATGCCGTATAAGTTAAAAAAACATTCTTCTCGTACTTTTTTCGGAAAAGTCAAAAAGTACCTCGTACGAAAAACGACAAAAGATTCCTTTCATATCTTTTAATAAAAACTCACTGAAGGGTAAAATAGGATTTAAACAATTGTAGGTGGATGGAAATAATATTACATATTTAGGAAACATAGATGTGTATGATAAAATACACCCCAATAAATACCAAAGTATAAACAATCTCGGATAAAAATGAGATTGTGATATATTCCCTTACCTTAGGTCCGATTTGCTTCGTAAGTGTCCGAACCTCCTCTATAATGATTTAAATAATGTCATTGACTTATTCCAGAATTATACTCATTTTTATGATATCATATATGGTTCACTTATGACTGTATATTACCCGTTCTTTTGTAAATTCCATGTTAAAGAGCGTTTTGGGTAAAATTGTTTCATTTTACGTCTATGTTTTGACTTGTAATTATTCATATGATTACTTAGATCATAATTACTTAATTCCAGAATATAAAACATTATTTATATATAATATATATTTAGTATATACATATATATAATAAATCAGTAAATGGAAAGAAATACACCGTTCATGGAGACGGTAGGCCGTACGTACGCATGAACGTTGTTTTCGTTTCCTTATTGAGTTGAATGGAATTAAGTAGATGAAATATATATATATACACATAAATACAGTATCATTATTATTTAATATATTTCTTGATTACTTATTATATATACTTTATAATCATTCATGAATGGTTAACGTGGAGAATGAATCTCATCGCGTCGTGGAGACGGTAGTCCGTACATACGCACGAGCGATGATATCGTTCTCATGATCGTGGAATTGTATTGAAGTGTATGTATACTATTTCAGAATCAATATCGCTTTAAAATAATCATATATAGTTATTATTTACACTATTATACCCATCCATGTAAGGTGGTGGTGGAAAATGGATTACACCACGGCGTGGAGACGGTATTCCGTACGTACGCACGCGCGGTGATTTCGTTTTCCATAGGATGGATAGATGGTGAAATAGGTTTGTTTCATACTTATAATAACTTATTAGTCTATTAGTGATACTGATGTTATTACTTCATAATGAAACAACCTAAGAATAAGAAGTGGAAGAAGAAATAAATATGAAAGAATCGGTAATGGACATTACCTCTTCTTTGAAGCACCTCTTTGAGATCTCCTTTTAGGGCACTATAATAGGTCTTTGAGGAAGACCAGAACCTCAAGGATGTTTCTATGGAAGTGTAGAAGAGAATTTTTTAGGGGTTGGCCGAGCTTTAAGGCTAAAAGTGGTGTGAGGAAGAGGGGGAGGAGGTGCCCTTTTATAAGGGAGGAGATGGGTACCTTTGGAATAACAAAAACTATTATTTTATTATAAAGTCAAATTTGGTTTTAAATAGCTCCAAATTGATTTATATCGAAGCTAATGTGGGTATGGGTCGAAATAATCTCATCCAATAGAATTTAACAAAGTTTAGGTTCCTATTTTAACCTTATCATTTAGATTTAACATTAAGTTAAATAATTTTACTTTTACCGTGTCTTCTTGTGTTCTTACACTCTATGGTTAATAAACATACTATAACAAGCCAAAAGAACCCCAAGTTGTTTATTATTAATATATATAACCTTATCTAAGACATTTGGCCTAACCATAGATTTTTAGGAATAAAATAACAATTAATAATATAATATTTGTTTTAAAAACTATTTTATGTCAATTTTGACACTATTTAGTAATTGATTTTTGTGAAAATCATAACAGATAGATTAGTTCAAAAACAGTTAATTAAATCAATAATAACTTGACATATTAACCTATAAAATTATTGGAATTCATAAAAATTCTCAAATTACATTTATTTGGGTATTTATAACATCAATTATGTCAATATTTCATTAATAAGATAATTACTGCATCATCATTGTGTCATAAATAAATTAAATTATTTAATGTCTAAAAATTACAAATAAAATACCATTATATAGGAAATCTTTTTATATTTCTAATGAGTATTTATAGTCTAATTTATATTATGTATAACCCTATATTAAAAATTATTTACTTATTAAGCTTTGATTTTAACTATTTTAACCCTTCTTTAAATAAATTAATAATAAATGTCCTAATCTAATCCAAGTGGGCCTAAATGATCATATATTATTCCTAAGGTTGTTTTTGGTCGAATTACAGTTATCCAATAGAATTAAGACATGTTTTAGGGTAATAATAATAACATTTTTACCCTTAATTACCCTATTTACTTTTAACCGTGGTAAAAAAAGTAAAAAGGTACTATTCACCAAAAATTATTTTCATCTCATTGAACCACATTTTACTTACTAACATCAATCATGTCTCTCGGATTTTTGAAATTCCACTCACAGAAGCGGTAAAATTATGTTTTATGAAATATTTATTTTTTTAACTACCACTTAGTGGTTTCACTATTCATCAAAAAAATGAAAGTTTCCAGAAAAATACCAAAAATTAGGCCTAAGCTATATTTGATATTATGAACTCAAAAATGATGTCCATTTTACCAAATTCAAAACATATCAGTTGCATTAATTAATTTAAAAATTAATTCCCGTCGTCAAAACAAATAGCGTGTTCTTAAGAGATAATAACTATCAAAAGATTGACATTTGTTTATGTCTGGTTGAAATGTAGAAATACATCCAATGACCAAAATTGTATGAAATTGTAAAAATATATTCTAAATATACTTTAAAATCACTCAAATTAATAATTTATCACTATTAATTATTTCTATTAGAAAAGTTATTTTTAATTAAAATTTAGTAATATTCACTATTCATCAGAATATGAAACTTATCCGAAAAGTACCAAAATTTCACCTTAGGCTAAATTCGATACTCCGAATCAAAAAATGAAGTCCATTTTGAGAGATAAAATTTCTAAAATTTTAAAAGGTGGTTATTACTATTCATAATGACTAGTTTTAATAATATTTTAATAGCATATCGTTGTTTAGTGAAACTCGGTATTACATACTACACACGCTATCGAGGAAGGTCGTGATTGCGTGTAATGAAAGGCATGTCAAGGATGCGTGTTGTGAAAGCTTGCTTTGGTGTAGCGTACAACACAAGACATTAATGAAATTAAAAAGAATATTTTTCATAAAATCTCGGGGTGTTACATTCTACCCCCCTTAAAATGAATTTCGCCCTCGAAATTCATCGGGGTTATAAATGGTTTACTACTCGAAAGTTTCTTTAATAGAAACCCAAATCGTAAAAAGGAATACCAAAACCAATCTTTAAAAACAAAAGTATGAAACGTAACGGTTACCCAAATAAACTAATCACTGGGTTTCCACATATGTGAAAATATGGATATGGAAGAGAAATCTAACCATCGTGTTCTGATGGAGAGTGGTAGAGAACATGGATATGGAAAATCCAGCAATAACAAAGCGATAAATTTGTGATGATCTAAGGTACCATCTAATTCATCAGATATAAGAGCACTAGGAAAACATTTTTGGTTTTCAAGATCGTTTCCCTAAAGTTGATGAATTAAAAGAAATACTGACATGATTTTGGTACAATTTCACTGTTGTTCGTGCTTTGAACAATTTCCATCTATGGTGAGTATAATCGTATACAATTCCAAAAATGAACTTATACTTCATATATCATACCGCGTAATAAAATAAAACTAGTTTCTACTAACCAGGGACTTCCTGTAGGCCAGTGGTAGGTGATAAAGTCCAGTCACACTTCGGTTGTGGGTTCAATTCCCACAGCCTTGTCCGACGCGATGGGCTGTCGCCCATCCTGCAGGTTGTCCTTTTTCTAAAGCTGTATTACTATAAAATCCCATCAATAATATCGAAAAAATGTTTTATCCTAACTTATGTCAAACATAATCCATTCCAATTTTTAGGCTTATCTAAAATACTTTGGTCCAAGCTCATAGTATAAAGAAAATGATTACATGAAATGTCATCAACCAAGCATGTGAATACCATCATTTATCCCCCATATATCATGTTGGTCACATTCCAATCATGTGAATACCTTAATCATGTATTTTCTTGAAAATGAATACCCATTACACCTTAGTGAAAACATGAATTCTGTCAAAAGTAAACTCTTTCCACATACCAAAATCCAAAAATTCTATATACTCAATCAATTACATAACCTTCTCCTTATATCAGTCATGAGCTCATGAATACTATCAAACATTTAATTTTCTCCTTATCCCTTCATTATGCGCATATCATCTATATTCCAAAAATATCTGAATATCCTTTAATGGATATTGGTACCATTAATCATACACTTTCAAAACTCAAGGAAAGACAACGGTGTAACAATCCTTAGATGTCTATTTATTCCATAGTACCATGAGATTACTTATACAACATTACACTTGATAAACATTTAATCATTCCACTACCTTCTTAAACCATTGACTGATCTTTAACAATTATTTCCACTCACATATCATTTGTAGTCTTTTCATCATCATCAACATAAATACTACTCATACGGCCGTACTGATTCTCTTCATGAGACTTTCCCTTAGGGAATTGGTTTGCATAATGCCCGTACATTCCACATTTAAAACATTTAGCCATTGTTGATGTCGTAGAAATCCCATTATCCTCATCCATGGTGTTAACTGAACCTTTTCCTTTGCACTTATTGGCTTTGTGTTCTTCTTTTCCACACCCAAAGCATCTTCCAGTTCCCTTGAAACAATCTCCACGATGCCTCTTCCCACATGATATACATGAGGGAAATGGAACTTTCTTTCCTCTATGATCATCATGAAACTACATCTTTCTCTTATTATCTGAGTCGGAAACTTTCAGAAGTTGAGATTATTGATCATATTATGAGATTGATGATTAGGCATAATAATGATGTTTGGACTTCCAAATCACGTTTCATTTGGTTTCGCATGAAGAATATCATTCCATTGTCCGTCATATCCTCCATTATCATGAATCTTCCTGTTTCTAGCCATTTTCTAAAACCCAAAAAGAATAGTGTGAGAGGTAAAAATCATAATAAAGGGGGAGTAACTTCAATATCTAACATCTTTGGTTTAATCTAATATCATTACCATAGTTCTAGGACTATATCCTATACGTATACTTATCCTTAGGGACATCCCTAGACATACCTTAGAAATATCTCTAGGGATCTCAGTAACGTTCTCGCATCCTAGTTTCCAAAGGTTGACTAAACCATTCCTCTGATACCAACTGTAGAGACCCGAAGCTTGACGTACAAGGACATTACATTACTTTTGCAGAGTGCTTATTACATAACAAAAACACACACACAAGGACCGTAATAGTTTAGTGTCTTTGGAAACTTGGAACGTAATCCTCTAATCATGGTGAAGGATCTTCAACATCTCCCATAAAGATCTTCCCTTTTTTTCTTACCTAAAACCATTCTTTATATCCTGGGGAAAAGAAAACATAAAAGGGTGAGATCAAATGCTTAGTAAGGGTAAACAAAAGAAAAATCAATCACATCATATTCATAAAAACATAACATTTTGGAAATCTTAACCTGCAAAAGAGATCATAATATCATAACATGGGATAAATCATAGTAGTGAAATTAAATCCCAATAATCATAACATAAAACATGAAAATTTGTGGCATACACACATAATTATAGAGAATCATTTCTTATTAGTCAAGACTCATTTCCAAGAATATCTTAGTGTACAAAGTCCATTTTTGAACCGAGTTCACTCATCGTTTCAGTCCTGTTTCACTGAACTGGTATAACCTACTGTTCCAGCCATGTCTATCTCATGAGATATAAAATCTTTACCCAATGCATTGGAGGGAGATATAGGTCCCACCCATCTCATAATGATACCATTCTTATGTGTGCACACAAAATCATAAATCATACATCATTGCATAACCCATCTAATAAAAATGGGATTCTTAAACATCATGACATCATAAAACAATTCATATAAGATAAAGGAATTCATAAAAATAATTCCATCACAACATAATCAAATAAATGTAATAATAGGGATAGAAACAGAACCCTATATTATCTTAGATGGAAAATAATTTTGATAAAACACTTGAACTCCATTCTTGAGGAAAATATCCTTTCTACTTAAAAAACATTTTCCTTTCTTAACATGTCATACAATTTTAAACTAAAAGAATTTGATTAAAAATAAACTTGAAAACTTGTAAAGTAAGCTTCTTGGAAATAATTTTTAAAAAATCCATTCATGCCGTATAAGTTAAAAAAACATTCTTCTCATACTTTTGTCAGAAAAGTCAAAAGTACCTCGTACGAAAAACGACAAAAGATTCCTTTCATATCTTTTACTAAAAACTCACTGAAGGGTAAAATAGGATTTAAACAATTTTAGGTGGATTGAAACAATATTACATATTGAGGAAACATAGATGTGGATGATAAAATACACCTCAATAAATACCAACGTATAAACAATCTCGGATAAAAATGAGATTGTGATATTTTTTCCTTACCTTAGGTCCGATTTGCTTCGTAAGTGTCCGAACCTCCTGTATAATTATTTAAATAATGTCATTGACTTATTCAAGAATCATACTCATTGTTATGGTATCATATATGGTTCACTTAAGACTTTATATTACCCGTTCTTTTGTTAATTCCATGTTAAAGAGCGTTTTGGGTAAAATTGTTTCATTTGTCATCCGTGTTTTGACTTGTAATTATTCATATGATTACTTAGATCATAATTAATTAATTCCATTATATAAAACATGATTTATATATAATATATATTCATAATATAAATATATATAATTAATCAGTAAATGGAATGAAATACACCGTTCATGGAGACGGTAGGCCGTACGTACGCATGAACGCTGTTTTCATTTCCTTATTGAGTTGAATGGAATTAAGTAGATGACATACATATATATACACATAAATCCAATATCATTATTATGTCATATATTTCATGATTACTTATTATATATACTTTATAATCATTCATGAATGGTTAACGTGGAGAATGAATCTCATCGCGTCGTGGAGACGGTAGTCTGTACGTACGCACGAGCAATGATATCATTCTCATGATCGTGGAATTGTATTGATGTGTATTTATACTATTTAATAATCAATATCACTTTACAATAATCATATATAGTTATTATGTACACCATTATACCCATGCAAGTAAGGTGGTGGTGGAAAATAGATTACACCACGGCGTGGATACGGTATTCCGTACGTACGCACGCGCGGTGATTTTGTTTTCTGTAGGATGGATAGACGGTGAAATAGGGTTGTTTCATACTTATAATAACATATCAGTATATTATTGATACTGATGTTATTACTTCATAATGAAACAACCTAAGAATAAGACGTGGAAGAAGAAATAAAGTTGAAAGAATCGGTAACAGACATTACCTCTTCTTTGAAGCACCTCTTTGAGATCTCCTTTTAGGGCACTAAAATTGGTCATTGAGGAAGAAAAAAACCCATAGGATGTTGCTATGGAAGTGGAGAAGAGAATTTTTCAGGGTTTTGCCGAGCTTGAAGGCTCAAAGTGGTGTGAGGAAGAGGGGGAGGAGGTTCCCTTTTGTAAGGGAGGAGAGGGGTACCTTTGGAATAACGAAAACTATTATTTTATTATAAAGTCAAATTCGGTTTTAAATAGATCCAAATTGATTTATTTAGAAGTTAAGGTGGCGATGGGTCGAAATCCTCTCATCCAATATAATTTAGACAAGTTTAGGTTCCTATTTTAACCTTATCATTTAGATTTAACATTAAGTTAAATAATTTTACTTTTGCCGTGTCTTCTTGTGTTCTTACACTATAAGGTTAATAAACATACTATAACAAGACAAAACGAACCCCAAGTTGTTTTTTATTAATATATATAACCTTATCTACGTCATTTGGCCGAACCTTAGATTTTTAGGAATAAAATAACAATTAATAATATAATATTTGTTTTAAAAACTATTTTATGTCAATTTTTACACTATTTAGTAATTGATTTCTCTGAAAATCATAACAGAATTATTAGTTCAAACAAAGTTAATTAAATCAATACTAACATGTCATATTAACCTATAAAATTAGTGAAATTCATAAAAATTCTCAAATTACATTTATTTGGGTATTTATAACATCAATTATGTCAATATTTCATTAATAATATAATTACTGCATCATCATTGTGTCATAAATAAATTAAATTATTTAATTCTATAAATTAAAAATAAAATAACATTATGTAGGAAATATTTTTATATTTCTAATGAGTATTTATAGTAGAATTTATCTTATGTATAACCCTATATTAAATATTATTTACTTATTAAACATTGATTTTAACTATTTTAACCCTTCTTTAAATAAATTAATAATAAATGTCCTAATCTAATCCAAGTGGGCCTAAATGATCATATATTATTCCTATGGTTGTTTTTGGTCGAATTACACTTATCCAATAGAATTATGACATTTGTTAGGGTAATAATAATAACATTTTTATCCTTAATTACCCTATTTACTTTTAACCGTGGTAAAAAAAGTAAAAAGTTTATATTCCCCAAAAATTATTTTCATCTCATTGAACCACATTTTACTTACTAACATCGACCGTGTCTGTCGAATTTTTGAAATTCTTCTTACAGAAGCGGTAAAATTAAGTTTTATGAAAAAATCATTTTTTTGAACTACCACTTAGTGGTTTCACTATTCATCAAAAAATGAAAGTTTCCAGAAAGATACCAAAAAATTAGGCCTAAGATATATTTGATATTATGAACTCAAAAATGATGTCTATTTTACGAAATTCAAAACATATCAGTTGCATTAATTAATTTAAAAATTAATTCTCGTCATCAAAACAAATAGCGTGTTCTTAAGAAATAATAACTATCAAAAGATTGACACTTGTTTATGTCTGGTTTAAATGTAGAATTACATCCGATGACCAACATTGTGTTAAATTGTAAAAATATATTATAAATATACTTTAAAACCACTCAAATTAATAAGTTATCACTATTAATTATTTCGATTAAAAAAGTTGTTTTTAATTAAAATTTAGTAATTTTCACTATTCATCAGATATGAAAGTTATCCGAAAAGTACCAAAATTTCACCTTAGCCTAAATTCGATACTCTGAATCTAAAAATGAAGTCCATTTTGTGAGATAAAATTTTTAAAATTTTAAAAGGTGGTTATTACTATTCATAATGGCTAGTTTTAATAATATTTTAATAGCATATTGTTGTTTAGTGAAACTTGGTATTGCGTACTACACACGCTATCGAGGAAGGTCGTGATTGCGTCTAATGCAAGGCAATTAAAGGATGCATGTTGTGAAAGCTTCTTTTGGTGTAGCGTACAACATAAGAAATTAATGAAATTAAAAAGAATATTTTTCATAAAATCTCGGGGTGTTACATTTGGGGGTTCGATCGACCCCGAAATCTTATTTCATTCGTCCGCACCAAGAACGGTCAAATGATGATTTCTCCTGAACTTGGTCAATTCATATTCCGCCATCTTCATCAGACCTCTACTGGGTCATCATGATTTTGGATCTCCAATTTTGGATCACTTTGTTGTGAAATGGATTGGCAACGATCTGTTGTTAATAACCCCATGAATAACTCGAAGAAAGTGGGGTTGAAATGTAACGCCCCGACCCCAGCTACCCAGAGTCGGTGCATTACTTCGTAACATTGGCATGATCACAAAAGATCAAGTCTCGAAAGGCCGATTAGTTTAGTAGCCTTGGAAACACTAGATACATTCATAAACGTTACATTACATCATAAAGTGAAAAACTAATAACAAAGTCTTCATAGTCCACACTCATATCCCCTTATGACTATCCCTGCAGGTCATTCATAAAATACTTCTTCACATCCTGGAAAATATTAAAACATTGAAAGGGGTGAGCTCAGATGCTCAGTAAGGATAACAATATTGCGGAAGCTTTCATAAATAAACATTAACATTTAAGGAAATGTACAACTAAAACAAAAGCCTTTTAAACTTGAACTTCAACATAACATGGAAAAAGTAAAATGAGATAATGCCATTCACTTCTTCACATGGATATTCTACTGGTCGAATAATCACATGAAATATCAATAACCACTTTCATAATGAGGGAATGTATAATGCCGGACATTCTGAAACATTTTGTCAAGGCCTCGGCCAAGACGTCTAAAATGATTAAGGCCTCGGCCAAAACCATAAATCAAATTGGGAAAGGGCCTCGGCCAATTCCACGTCTAGTTGTCTCATGAGACCTACCGATGCATCGAGGAGCTATAGCGGGCTCCACCCGTCACTTATTAAGTCCAATACATTCCTCATATGAATAGGTTTAAACATATCATAAACCATAACATAATCGTATCACATAAAACATGGATAAAGGAAACATAACATTTCCACATTTCAATCACAAGATATCAATACAACACATTGATATAATAAAAACGCTTTCAAAACCATTTTCAATACCAAAATAAAAGAAAAGTAAAACATGGTATTTATTTTTCTTTTAAAAAGAAGGTATGGTTTGTAGAGGAAGCCGAAACTCAAATAATGGTCACGGCGGTGGAGAAGTCATTGTTTCCGCATAAGTACGGAAAGAAAAACATTCCCTTTTGTCGTTTAGCAAAACGCTTCATATAAAAATATTTCTTTTGAATAAACGTAAAAGTCAAAGGGGTTTATACACCGTATAAAAGAAAGTTGTGTATAAAACCAAATATGCCTCAATGAAAGGGGATTGAGACGAAGTCCTTAAAAAGATCATTTTTAAAATGAAATAGATCTGTTATGTGTATTCACTATATGTACACATAAAGAAAGTACAAATACAATATAGGACATAATAATATCATGACATAATTTGAAAGTAGGAGATTAACCCAGAGATTGGAAATTGGGTTAAGAAATTCCCTTACCTTGTGTCCGACTTGACTCAACCGTTCTTTAACCTCCTGAATAATAAACTAGAGTTAATATCTACCTTATTAAGAACCATTTTAAATTTCATTATCCTTTTTATATCACTTATTAAAATGTTATGAACATTATGTAATTATTTAAGTTAATAACGGTCGTTTTGTCAATCTTTGGTAACTTGAGTCAACAATAAACTTCTTATAATTACAAGTTGTTCATGTGGTAGAATATCCATTATATCCAGAATTATATTCATGATTTAGATGTCATATATATATTATATATCCAGTATATACATTCATTTATAATATTACGTAACATTTAGAGGTAAGAAATGAAATGCACCGTTCATGGAGACGGTAAGCCGTACGTACGCATGAACGCTACTTTCATTTCAATTTCATATTTAATGGAACTAAATCATATAAATGTATAATATAATTCCAGTATAATATAGTGTATAATACCATTTAATCCATCCTTTATACATCCCACATATGGCATTAACGATTCAAATCACTTTGAGGGGGCGGTAGTCCGCACTTCCTAAAATGAAATTATCGCGTTTTACCCATAATGGAAATCATA
Source organism: Viscum album (assembly GCA_963277665.1). Classification (NCBI taxonomy): domain Eukaryota; kingdom Viridiplantae; phylum Streptophyta; class Magnoliopsida; order Santalales; family Viscaceae; genus Viscum; species Viscum album. The sequence goes on along the minus strand of OY728125.1, from coordinate 735,858,008 downwards.
AAGTATGCCATAAATGAGAAATACAGAAGCATAAGTAAAACATAAACATATTATATATCATATATAAAAATAGTGACATCTTAATGGCCACCTTTTAAGGTGTTATATGAGTGTTGAACAATCATCGTTTCGTGAGGCAGAAATTCGCCATCCACAGAAACCGTATGTTCTTTAACCATTAGATGTAGGTGTGTTTAAGTGTAGCTAAAATACTTCTTATAACAACATCCTAGTATATTGAGGATACTTTTTTTGTTACAAATGAAATGAATAAAAAGTGTTTAGGGGGTTGGAGAAGAAAAATAAAACAAAACAACATTAGAAAAGACATTACCTCAAAATCGGGTAACTCTTTTTGATTTGAGCCAAAGGCTTCCTTGGGAAGAGTTCTGCCCAAAGTAAGGCTTCTAGGAGTAATAGGGGGAATTTGGGAGAGTATTTGGGCAGAGGTTGGTCGAGCCAAATGGCTTGAAAGTGTAAATGAGGTGGGAGAGGTGGGGGCCTTTTATAAGTGGAGAGGAGGGGCACTTTTGGAAAGATTGAAATGTTACATTATTTCACAATGATTTTCGGATTCTAAAGGTCCCACACTTATATAATTCGAGGCTAAGGTGATAAGGTTTCGAAATATCCCCATACAATAGGCTTTGGACAAGTTTAAGCCTTGGATTTTGCATTATCTTCTCATTTTATTTAAATCATTAAATAATGAGGTCATCGCTGCATCACAATGATGTCATAAATAATTTAATTTATTTAATGTCTAAAAATTATAAAAAAAATACTATGATGTAGGAAATATTTTTAGCTTTCTAATTAATATTTATAGTTAAAATTTGGACTTGTGTAACCCCACTTAAAAACTGTTTTAGTAAAATAACTCATGTTTGTGTCAATTTAATTTTAACACTAAATAAATATATATTAATGTCATTTTCCAACTAAAGTGGCTCCATGGGGTCCCCAAGTTGACCCATGGGTTGTCTTGGTCAGCCATGACTCATCCAATAGGAGTAGGACAAGTGTCATGGTCATCTCATATTATTAAAACATTATTTTCACCTTAAACTACACTAATTACCTCTAATCGCGATTAAGAACTTAAAAGTTACTATTCACCAAAAAATTATTTTAATCTCATTGAACCACATTTTACTTCTTAATGACAACCATGTATGTCGGATTTTTGAAAATCAAATCATAGAAGTGGTAATATTTCATTTAAATGAAAAATCAGTTATTTAACTACCACTTAGTGGTTTCACTATTCATCAAAAATTGAAGTTTTTCAGAACAAGGCCAAAATTTCACCCTAAGCTATAATTGATATTCCGAATTCAAAAATGATGTCTATTTTACAAAATTCCAAACATATAAGTTTCATTAATTAATTTTATAATTAATTCCCGCTGTTACGACAAATAGCGTGTTTTTAAGAAACAATTTATATCAAAAGATTGGCAATTGTTTATGTCCAATTTCAATGTTAAATTAATTCTAATGACCACCATTGGATAAAATGGTAAAAATATATTCTAATTATACCTTAAAACCACTAAATAGTATAATTTATCACAATAAATTATTTTTATTAAAAAAGTTGTTTTAAAGTATTTTTCACTATTCATAAAAAATTAGAAGTTCTCAGAAAAATACCAAAAATTCAACATAGGCTAATTTCGATATTACGAATCCAAAAATGAAGTCCATTTTGAAATATAAAATTTCTATAATTTTAAAAAGTGGTTATTACTATTCATAACGGCTACTTTGATTAGTCGCGGTGTTTTAGAACTCGAAGTTGCGTACAATGCAAGCTATTGCATTATTGAATGAGAAGCGTATCGTGGAAGCTCGGGGTGTTACATTCTCCCCTCCTTCAATAAATTGCGTCCTCGCAATTTGAAATTTTTCATTGAAAATAAAAGGTTGAAAAGAGAAAATACCTTTGAGGAAAACCCACATCGGAAATAAGGTTAATAAATATATAACATTAAAAGAAGGCAGGATAAGTACAAAGGTCACCCGATATAGCCCATTCTAGGATTATATGAAAATATGGATATGGAGGAGAAACAAACCATCAAGGTCTGATGGAGAGTTATAAAAAACAGGATTAGGAGAATGTTTAACCACAAGAAAATCACAAACTTGTAATTGGTTAAACGGTCACTGAATCCCTAGTTGGAAAAGTTAACCGACAACATTTTTGTTTCAAGTTACCTTTTATAATGTTGAGGAATTTATTTAGGAGATTTACTAAGAACGTAAGGGAATATACATACTTGTTATGTATACTTTCATTCGTTAATAAATTTTTACCACAAACCCAACTTTTACTCCAAATGGTAACGGAACTCAAAAATATTCTATTTATCCTAATTGTATAAGGTTCCAAATGTTAACACATACCATTTAGATTAGTAAAACTATTTTTTAATAACCAGGGACTTCCTGTAGGCTAGTGGTAGGAAATAAAGGCATGTCGCACTATGCTTGTGGGTTCGATTCCTGCAGCTTTGTCCGACGCGTCAGGTTATGCCCTACCCTGCAGGTTGTCCTTTTCCTAAAACTATAGTATTATAATATTTCAAAAATAATCTTCAGAAATTCTTTAACCTTAAACAATACTATCCATGGTTCAACTTAATCCATTCCAACCTTAATAGTTATCCAAAATACCTCCGTCCAGACTTTCTCTAAAAGGGTTTCTAAATTCCAAAATCAATTGTAACATCAGATTCCCCAAACAAAGAAAAGTTTCTCTTATTGTCACATACTAAAAATATGATTACCTTAATCATATTAAAACCTTACTGAAATCAACAAGTACTGCAGTACAATCCATATATATATATCACATTATTCTTATAACCAGAATATAATCCTTGAGTCCAAAAGCACCAATACATTAATTATTCCGCTTCAACTGTAGTCACAGCATAAGATTGGCCTTGATCCCTTTCCCTTTTCTGAGGTAAGTTTCCTTTACGCTTAGGACATTCATTTGCATAATGCCCTGTTTCCCTACAATTGTAGCATTCAACTTTGACAGCCTCTTTCTTTCCCTTGCAATCACGAGCCTGGTGACCCTTTTCTCCACATTTATAACAAACTCCCATTCCTTTTAGGCACGTACCAGGGTGATTCTTCCCACTATTATTACATAATGGAAAATACTTCTTTCCCTTTTTCCATTTATCTGTCTCTTGTTCCACCGTTCTCTTCTTCTCTTGCTTTACTTTGTTGTCATAAGACTTAGAGAATTCCTTTTCTGTCTTGATAGCACACGAGACAATATCTTCGTATGATGAGAAGGATTGTGATACTAAAGCTCGACGGAGAAATGGTTTTAACCCATCAATGAAACGATCAATCTTACTCCTTGGGTTACGTATATAATCGGCAGCATGCCTCGCTAACCTTGTAAAGTTAGCCTCATACTTTGCGACATTCTCATCCTCCTTCTGCCTCAAACTCAGAAATTACCTTTCCATATCTGCTCGATGGTCACGAGGAAAGTATTTTTCTAAGAAAATATCTTTGAACTCCCTCCATTCCATATTCGATACGTCATCATCTTCCTTTGTGTTTTGAATCAGCGACCACCACTGATCGGCATCTCCAGTGAGGCGGTAAACTGCCATGACAACCTTCTCCCTTTCACTACTCCCCAAGGAATGGAATATTTTCTCTAAGGAATTTATCCATTGCTCAGCTACTAATGGATTTGTACCCCCATTAAATGTTGGCAGTTGTTGCCTCATGAAGCGGTCTAACATTGATCCTCTACGTTGCGGATCAGGATGCTCCATACGAGTAAGGTTATTATTCATAACCTGCGTGAGTTGTCCCAGTACGGTGAGAAGCTGATCGGCACCAGTTGTATCACTAGCTCCACCATAATTATCTTGAGCAGGAGGGCAATCCCTGCACGGAGTGCGTGCATTGATACGGTTTCCATTCCTTCCACTAGGCTCCATTTCTAAACAATGGCATAAACTAGATTAGTTTATGAATCAAAATACATAATTCCATACTTGTTAAACACTTTACATAAATTGAACTATTTATGGATATAATCCATAATCATAAAAAGAAATGTTTTCTTTGAGGAAGTATGTACTCATAACCCTTCATAGTGGTTTGTAAATAAAATGAGAATTATCCTAAGCATATCCCCCGGGAGTGTCGTAACCAAGAGTGCAGCAAGGCCCGTTGTCGTGCACCAGTTCCCGTTCGAGTCTAGCTCAAAGCGGTGTTTTCGGGTTTTACCCCTAGGTACATCTGTGCCAGAGCCGCCTCTACCTGCTCGTATCCAGACAGGGATGTATTTCTCATAAAACTCATAACATCTCTATAATACCAAAATTCTAGGAAGTTTTTCTATACTAATCCTCAAAGTCTATCTTTGGGCTATGTTCTCTAATCAGAGTTTATCTAAATCTATCTTCCATGGTTAGTACTAAACTGCCTCTGATACCAACTGTAACGCCCCGACCCCAGCTACCCGGAGTCGGTGCATTACTTCGTAACATTGGCATGATCACAAAAAATCAAGTCTCGAAAGACCGATTAGTTTAGTATCCTTGGAAACACTAGATACATTCATAAACGTTACATTACATCATAAAGTGAAAAACTAATAACAAAGTCTTCATAGTCCACACTCATATCCCCTTCTGACTATCCCTGCAGGTCATTCATAAAATACTTCTTCACATCCTGGAAAATATTAAAACATTGAAAGAGGTGAGCTCAGATGCTCAGTAAGGATAACAATATTGCGGAATCTTTCATAAATAAACATTAACATTTAAGGCAATGTACAACTAAAACAAAAGCCTTTTAAACTTGAACTTCAACATAACATGGAAAAAGTAAAATGAGATAATGCCATTCACTTCTTCACATGGATATTCTACTGGTCGAATAATCACATGAAATATCAATAACCACTTTCATAATGAGGGAATGTATAATGCCGGACATTCTGAAACATTTTGTCAAGGCCTCGGCCAATTCCACGTCTAGTTGTCTCATAAGACCTACCGATGCATCGAGGAGCTATAGCGGGCTCCACCCGTCACTTATTATGTCCAATACATTCCTCATATGAATAGGTTTAAACATATCATAAACCATAACATAATCGTATCACATAAAACATGGATAAAGGAAACATAACATTTCCACATTTCAATCAGAAGATATCAATACAACACATTGATATAATAAAAACGCTTTCAAAACCATTTTCAATACCAAAATAAAAGAAAAGTGAAACATGGTATTTATTTTTATTTTAAAAAGAAGGTATGGCTTGTAGAGGAAGCCGAAACTCAAATAATGGTCACGGCGGTGGAGAAGTCGTTGTCGCCGCATAAGTACGGAAAGAAAAACATTCCCTTTTGTCGTTTAGAAAAACGCTTCATATAAAAATATTCCTTTTGAATAAACGTAAATGTCAAAGGGGTTTATACACCGTATAAAAGAAAGTTGTGTATAAAACCAAATATGCCTCAATGAAAGGGGATTGAGACGAAGTCCTTAAAAAGATCATTTTTAAAATGAAATAGATCTGTTATGTGTATTCACTATATGTACACATAAAGAAAGTACAAATACAATATATGACATAATAATATCATGACATAATTTGAAAGTAGGAGATTAACCCAGAGATTGGAAATTGGGTTAAGAAATTCTCTTACCTTGTGTCCGACTTGACTCAACCGTTCTTTAACCTCCTGAATAATAAACTAGAGTTAATATCTACTTTATTAAGAACCATTTTCAATTTCATTATCCTTTTTATATCACTTATTAAAATGTTATGAACATTATGTAATTATTTAAGTTAATAACGGTCGTTTTGTCGATATTTGGTAACTTTAGTCAACAATAAACTTCTTATTATTACAAGTTGTTCATGTGGTAGAATATCCATTATATCCAGAATTATATTCCTGATCTATATGTCATATATATCTTATATATCCAGTATATACATTCATTTATAATATTACGTAACATTTAGAGGTAAGAAATGAAATGCACCGTTCATGGAGACGGTAAGCCGTACGTACGCATGAACGATACTTTCATTTTAATTTCATATTTAATGGAAATAAATCATATAAATTTATAATATAATTCCAGTATAATATAGTTTATAACACCATTTACTCCATCCTTTATACATCCCACATATGGCATTAACGATTCAAATCACTTTGAGGGGGCGGTAGTCCGCACTTCCAAAAATGAAATTATCGCGTTTTACCCATAATGGAAATCATAAAGTATGCCATAAATGAGAAATAAATAAGCATAAGTAAAACATAAACATATTATATATCATATATAAAAATAGTGACATCTTAATGGCCACCTTTTAAGGTGTTATATGAGTGTTGAACAATCATCGTTTCGTGAGGCAGAAATTCGCCATCCACAGAAACCGTATGTTCTTTAACCATTAGATATAGGTGTGTTTAAGTGTAGCTCAAATACTTCTTATAACAACATCCTAGTATATTGAGGATACTGTTTTTTTACAAAATAAATGAATAAAAAGAGTTTATGGGGTTGGAGAAGAAAAATAAAACAAAACAACATTAGAAAAGACATTACCTCAAAATCGGGTAACTCTTTTTGATTTGAGCCAAAGGCTTCCTTGGGAAGAGTTCTGCACAAAGTAAGGCTTCTAGGAGTAAGAGGGGGAATTTGGGAGAGTATTTGGGCAGAGTTTGGCCGAGCCAAATGGCTTGAAAGTGTAAATTAGGTGGGAGAGGTGGGGGCCTTTTATAAGTGGAGAGGAGGGGCACTTTTGGAAAGATTGAAATGTTACATTATTTCACAATGATTTTCGGATTCTAAAGGTCCCACACTTATATAATTCGAGGCTAAGGTGATAAGGTTTCTAAATATCCTCATCCAATAGGCTTTGGACAAGTGTAAGCCTTGTATTTTGCATTATCGTCTAATTTTATTTAAATCGTTAAATAATGAGGTCAGCGCTGCATCACAATGATGTCATAAATAATTTAATTTATTTAATGTCTAAAAATTATAAAAAAAATAATATGATGTAGGAAATCTTTTTATATTTTTAATGAATATTTATAGTCAAAATTTGGACTTGTGTAACCCCACTTAAAAACTGTTTTAGTAAAATAACTCATGTTTGTGTCAATTTAATTTTAACATTAAATAAATATATATTAATGTCATTTTCCAACTAATGTGGCTCCATGGGGTCCCCAAGTTGACCCATGGGTTGTCTTGGTCGGCCATAACTCATCCAATAGGAGTAGGACAAGTGTCATGCTCATCTCATATTATTAAAACATTATTTCACCTTAAACTACACTAATTACCTCTAATCGCGATTAAGAACTTAAAAGTTACTATTCACCAAAAAATTATTTTAATCTCATTGAACCACATTTTACTTCTTAATGACAACCATGTATGTCGGATTTTTGAAAATCAAATCACAGAAGTGGTAATATTTCATTTAAATGAAAAATCAGTTATTTAACTACCACTTAGTGGTTTCACTATTCATCAAAAATTGAAGTTTTTCAGAACAAGGCCAAAATTTCACCCTAAGCTATAATTGATATTCCGAATTCAAAAATGATTTCTATTTTACAAAATTCCAAACATATATGTTTCATTAATTAATTTTATAATTAATTCCCGCTGTAACGACAAATAGCGTGTTTTTAAGAAACAATTTATATCAAAAGATTGGCAATTGTTTATGTCCAATTTCAATGTTAAATTAATTCTAATGACCACCATTGGATAAAATGGTAAAAATATATTCTAATTATACCTTAAAACAACTAAATAGTATAATTTATCACAATAAATTATTTTGATTAAAAAAGTTGTTTTAAAGTATTTTTCACTATTCATAAAAAATTAGAAGTTCTCAGAAAAATACCAAATATTCAACATAGGCTAATCTCGATATTAAGAATCCAAAAATGAAGTCCATTTTGAAATATAAAATTTCTATAATTTTAAAAAGTGGTTATTACTATTCATAACGGCTACTTTGATTAGTCGCGGTGTTTTAGAACTCGAAGTTGCGTACAATGCAAGCTATTGCATTATTGAATGAGAAGCGTATCATGGAAGCTCGGGGTGTTACATGAAAAGGAGGAAGAAATAAATAAAAAAAGGAGGAACACACCTCCTCCATCGTTTGTCATGGCGTCAATATTCTCCCATTAATAGGTTTAATAGTAGAATCAAAATTACAAACCAAAGATCATCATAAAATCAATTCATGAATCAAAAACCCAAAAGAAAAAGAAATTGACACCCTCATGCAAAAAATGCACGATCCGCGGATCACCTGGTTTGTGGGTTGATCCACGTTCATCGTTTAATCCAAGAACAGGGAAAATAATAATCGAATTAACAACCCATACCTCGATTTAGTTAAAGAATGATCGTAATTCCACATTCTTTGACGAGGTTAGTTGAATCTGAGATGCGTCGATCGATCATGTCGTCGTCGTTCACAAATGGGTTCTCCTACAAATATTCAATTGAAATCCACAATTCACATGGTTATGTGGTTAACCATACAAAATTTCCATAGTTAGGTATTCAAAAGGGAGGAATTAGGTGGTTGTGTAAAAATGAAACATTTAAAAAAAATTAATTGCCAATTTATTTTATCTCTTTTAAAACGTTCAATAAATAACTTTTGTAGCTGACCCACGTCGGTCAATGTTAGGACCTGCCTAAGGTACAGTCGTTTCTATGAACACAATGTTGCCCTGGGATTTCTGATCCAGGAACCCATTTAAAATTTATTTCACTTTTTCAAGAAAACCACACGTGCACGCTGTTTAAAAGTTTAATTTACTTCAAACATTTATTACAGGCACTCTGGGCCTCAGAATCACATGCCGTCAAAAAGAATGGTCTCGAAATAATTCCATATAATATTTAAAAATAATACATGGAAAATATGAGACATTACATTATCTCCACCTTGGGGTATTACGACCCCGAAAAGCCAAAGGAAGGATACTCAAAAAGATATGGGTACTGGGCATAGATATGACCCTCCCTCTCCCACATGCTCTCCTAAAGATTCTTGTACTACAACCAGATGTGCACCAAGGGAATCGATCATACATGAAGGATCCTCTCATGCTGATCCTCGATCACTACCGAGTACTCATCAAAGGTTGCTCTATCCTCGATTTCCAGCTCTCCCTAGTCGATGATGTGTGATGGGTCATGCACATACCTCCTCAGCTATGACACGTGGAAGACATCATGTACCTGGTGCAACTATGGTGGTAGAGCTAGGTGGTACGCCACCTTGCCAACTCTACGCAGTATCTGAAAAAGTCTAATGAACCTCAGAGATAGCTTTTTGCCTCATCCAAGATACAAGCCTGCAACATATCCTCTAGAACCTGAATGGTATTATCTGTCTAACCATATGTATGGGGATGGAACACTGTGCTCAAGCATATATAATTCCTAAAAGACTCTTGCAATCGCTTCCGAAATCAGGATGTGAAGTAGTCATCTCGATCTGAGACTATTATCTAAGGGACTCCATGAAGCCGAACTATATCCTGCACGTAGAGGCATCTCAATCTCTCTAAGTAACTCTGATCCCTGATAACTAGGAAGTGGTCTGACTTGGTGATTCTATCAATGATCACCCAAAGGGAATCTTTCTCCTTGGATGTTCATGGAAATCCTTCCTTGAAATCCATTGAGATTCCATCCCACTTCCACTCTGGAACTTCTAGGGGATGAAGTTACCCTACTAGAACCTGGTGCTCTGACTTCACCTGCTGGAACATAAGGCATCGAGAAATGAAGCCTACTACTACCATCTTTATGCCTGACCACCAGAACTATCATCAGAGATACTAGAACATCTTCTCCACTATAGAATGTACTTTTAAGGGGGGTGTATGAAACTCCCTTAGGACCTCCTCCCACAACGCCACTAGTACAATAGTGCATCCTCTGAAATGAACTACATGCTCCCCATCTTACTAGTATCCATCAAGAGCATGTCCTATGGATAAATGAGCACATAAAACCTCACAATCAGCATCCCCATGTTGTGCCACTCTAACTCGATGTAAGAGTGGAGGGGTGACATCCATCAACTTATGGTAATTTTCATCATTTATGTCCAAGAAGGATAACTGTAACAGGGCCAACTATTTTGTCACCTCACTCAACATTTGTGATCTTGTTCTCCTGCTAAGAGCATCTGCCACCTCGTTCAACTTCCCAGTATTATAGATGATCTCGAATTCATAGTCCTGGAGGAACTCTAGCCAATGTCTTTGTCTCAGATTCATATCCTTCTAGGAGAATATGTACTTGAGGTTCTTGTGGTTAGAGTAGACGATAAATCGCTCTCCCATAAGGTACTGTCTCTACATATTCAACTCAAAGACTACCACTTCCAACTCGAGATCGTGGGTCACATATTTCTGCTCATGTGGACTAAGATAGTGTAAACCATAAGCAATCACTTCCTATCTCTACATCATCACACAACCAAGACTAGTTACTGATGCATTTCTAGAAAACTACGTACTTGACACCCTCCTTCGGAAATCTCAAAATTGGGGTGCTCTTCAAACTCTGTCTCAACTACTCAAAAGTATGTTGGCACTTCTCCATCCACATAAAGGGTTTCCCCTTCCTAGTCAATGCTGTCATCAATGCTGTTATCTGGGAGAAATCATGAATGGATCTCCGATAATATCCTACCAACCCAAGGAAGCTTCGTACCTCCATCACACTCTGAGGTGGATCCCATGCTAACACTACCTCCACCTTGGGAAGGTCCATGGCTACTCCATCTGCTGAGATGACATGTCCCAGAAAGTGCACCTCCTGAATCTAGAATTGTCACTTTGAAAGATTTCCATAAAGGTGGTGTTCTCGGAGAACATCTAGAACCATTCAAAGTTGTCTCGTGTCCTCCTCCACTGATGTCGAGTACACAAGGAAGTCGTCGATGAATACCACTGCAAACTGGTCTAAATATGGCTGAAATATCTGGTTTATAAGTCCTATGAACAATGTGGGGGAGTTCATCATGCTGAAAGGCATCACAAAGTACTCGTAGTGACCGTAGCGGCATCTAAAAGCCGTCTTCGGTATATCCTCATCCCGTACTTGTAACTGGTGGTAACTTGATCGAAGTTCAACCTTTGAGAACCATTTTTCCCCTCTTATCTGATCAAAGAGGTCATCGATCCTCGGCTGTGGATACTTTTTCTTCACTATCAACTAGTTCAAGTTCCAGTAATCCACGCACAACCTCAAACTCCCATATGCCATCTTGGAAAACAAAACTGGGGCTACGCAAGGAGAAACGTTGGGTCTTACAAAACTCTTTCTATGTAAATCCTCCAAATGCACCATCAGATCGTAATGCTCTGCGGGATCCACCTGATATACTGGTGAGGAAATTGGTGTCATCCCGGGGTGTAAGTCGATGTAGAAGTTGATCTCCCGGTGGGGAGGTAGTGCGAGAACATCTTCGGGAAAGACGTCCTCATACTCCACCACTACTACCAGTAACTGGAAGCTCATAAAATCTATTGCTCTGAGGGTAAGGATATCAAAATTATAAGTGATCGGATTCACCCTACTATGTTTGAGCCCATTCTGTGCTGAATGGGTCTTCTTTTCACCGACAAAGCAAAACCTCATCCCATCACTATGGACACACCACACTCTTCGCCTAAAGTAGTCAATCTGGGTATGGACTAAAGATAACCAATCTATCCCGATAATGATTTCATAAGGTATCTATGCTTCCACCAATAGGTTCTAACCGAAACTCTCACCTCCAAGGGTAATATCACACTGTCTAAAAATGTACATGATCATCGAGTCTTTTATCGTATGTGTCTCCAAGCATTAGGGTCGAGTCAACGACTTTATGGGAATCTCAAGATTTTTCACAAGACATGTGGTGAGGAAATAATGAATAGAACATCTGTCTATTAGTACGACAACTAAGGTATAGAAGACACAGATCGTACCTCAAATCATCCATGGAGTCCACGGGCCGTACGCCTCGACTGCATGCAACTATCCTCGCCCCTACCCCCCAGCTCCCTGAGCCTGGTACGGACCTCCTGGGTGTGGTGGGGGAGTAGATCAAAATGTCTGCCACCACCTATAGATCTCCCTTCTCCTCTACCACATACATTGTCTGGCGGGTCTGTCTTCTATACTCTCTGCCTCTGCTTCGGTGGTCCATCCACCGCCTCCCTGTTAGCAGCTCGACAGGTTGGACAGTCTATAGCGAGATGTCCCCTATCACTGCATGAGTAGCATTGCCTCTTCCTAAGCTGACTGGATGCATCCTAAGAGACCTGGATTGTCTATCCCTTATCATGGGTCCTCTTGTGATGTCTCTCACATCCTGATCCTCATACCTGACATTGTCTCCCTACTACTGAGGTCTCCGCAACTGTCTGCCTGCTGCTGAATATAGTTGGTTTTGTCTGCTCTTCCAAGAATCTATCGATCACCAAGGCTTGCTCGAGAACCCCACCATAATTCAAAATGCATAGAGGCACAATAATAGGTCGGATGTCCCTTCGTAGGCCTCACTCGACAGTCCGAGCTCTGACGTACTGGTCCCAGACCATATCCATCGAGTACCTCGAGGGGTTTTTGATCCTCGATGAATAGTCACCTACCATCAAACTGCCCTACTGGATTTGAATAATCTCTTGGATACGCACCCCTCATAGCATAACCGTAGAGAACACCTCCCTAAAGAGTCTCTCAAACTCCATCCACGAAATATTCTCCACATCGTGATTCTATGTGGTCAGACTCCACCATCGTCCCGCAGAACCCTGAATAAGCCTCGCACTTTGGACAACCATCTGGTCTTCTGGTGTCCTCACTAGATGAAATACTCTGATCACCACCTCAATCTAGTCCTCATCTTCCTGAGGGTTGGGTTCGCCTTGGAACCTAACGGGTCTCTATCTATGGAGCTCATGGAGCATTCTCAGCATGTGCCCCTCGTCTATAGGTACTTCAGGTACCACGGGCTACTACAATGGTGGTGGTATAGAAGGTGCACCACCTTGAGGTAACTCATTGGTAACTGGTCCTTGTATCAAAGCCTCGTCAATGAGGGGTCATCCTCATGATCGTGCTGCTGAATCCTAGTGGGTATGCATCATGGAGGCATCCTGTGAGGAACAATATGTACCATGGTTAACGAGTATATCTGGATAGCTAACACAAAGGACATGGAAAACAAAACCCATTTCTTTATGATGCATGTACTATTCTCTTATTTCCCCTCAACTAGTGTTTTGATGTACCAAGTTGAAAATAATGTTATTAGAGTCCTATTGTATGGATATGTCGGTCACCTGCACCAACACTAGAGTCTCTATCCTGAAATCCTAGCTCAAAACACTTTAACACTGTTTCCCCAAACCAATTTCACGGAATCCTGGTCTTGAGGTAGAACTGACCACCTCTGATACCACTCTGTCATGACCTGTCATAGTGGGACTCAGGCTGTGACTCCCCAAGACTACTTCCAAGAATCAAGGGGCTAGTGACTAGCACCGAGTAGGAATATCACTAACATAGGAGGCATTTCCTAAGTACCTGTACACACACACACACATATCCAAGCCCACAAATTTTTGAATGTAATGGAAACCACTAAGGAACAATATACATGAATACAACTAAACCCAACCAATAGAGTACAGCAGAAAGTAATGTACTGAAAGTTAACTGGGCCGAAATACAAGCCCACCAAAAACAAGTCTGCAAACTACAAAGTATAACCTATGAGAACAAAGAGTTACTGGGACTATTGATCCTAGCCATAGGAACACCTCATCCTATAGGGAACTCAGAATTCTTGGTCCAGTACTTGTCCTCTATGTACTCCGTCAAAAGGCCGCTCCTCTGCACAAGACACGACACGTGCGGGGAAAGCCCGTGCAGGGGTGAGTATAAAAATACTTATTTGAGGTCCTAGAAAACCACAAAACAATACACAAGTAAAGTTAAAACCAACTCTATACATTATATGTCTACTGAACATATAGTAAGAGAAACACAAACAAGATAAACTCAAAACCCAGACTGATGTTCTTGAGACAAGTCACACAATTGCATACAACCGCTAGGGATTCAGTTTGAAGGTTCTAAGAAGCACTCATCCTGGAGAACTCACTCCATGAGTCTGATAGCTTTGATGATGTACATCTAAGAAAAATTGTCTGTCGGGAAATGTCACGGGAGATAGATACACTCATTTCAGGAGAACACACTCCCGAGTTGGGAAAGATCACGATACACAGATGAGGATCACTATCAGGGCCTTGGATGATACCAAGACTCATCAAGATTCACCATAAAAGTAGAGGATCAGCATCCTGTAGGATTAGTCACGTTGATACCTGAATCTACCTAGGGTCAAGAATAGATAGAGGATCTCACATTAGGAATCTTGGAGGGATACCTACCTCTATTTCAAAAATTCCAGCTAAAGGGATCATAATTCTGTGAATGGAAATGACACCTACCCTTCATAGGAATTAGAAAATGGGGCACTAACCCAAAAGGAACTTGTATACGGAATGGTGGATAAGACGATAAATCCATGTGCTGATAAGGACATGGAATGTAGAAGTGCCACACATCGTGTCTTCTGACCCTGAGTACTGCCTGTGTACAACAGCCCGTGTTGTAAGGCTTGTTGTGTAAAATGCAGCTACATGACGTGTCGGAAGGATCACACATCGTGTCAAGGTATATGGGTTCCTCTTCATTTATGCTGGCCATGTGCCCGTACATATCCTCAACCCATGTATGCCAAACCATGTAATCAGTACACATGGTGACCCGCATTACTGGCCTTGAATGGCCATGTGGTGGAGTATATGGTGTGTACTCCACCTTGTGTCCATGTATCGTGCAAGATACACGCCGAGCTTCAAAGAAGGTCCCACACACCGTGTGACAGGGGTCACATGCTGTGTGGCACCTGTATGTATCCCGAATCCGTAGCCACCACAAAGCTGGTCCAACACAGTGTGTTCTTCAGAATACATGCCAGGTTGTTCGGAAATTTGCAGAAACGACGCCTAGTGCCGTCGTACCATGATTGCTCCTCCAATCATCGATTCGGCCACCCGATCACCTTGAATCTCAAGATATGAGGTCATCCTACCATTCCATCAATGATTCGGTATGTTTTGAGGGTTTGATCGGACCCAAAAACATGTTTTGATCATCCACTTCAAGAATGATCGAAAGATGATTTCTCCTGAATCGGGTCGATTCATCCATTGTCGTCGTCATCGCACCTATGCTGGGTCGTCACAATGTCAGATCTCAAATTTGGTATCATTGTATTATGAAACGGATTCTCAATGATCGGTTGTTCATAACCCCATGAAGAACGCGAAGAATGAAGGGTTGAAAAAGAGGAATAAATCAATAAACAAAGGAGGAACGCACCTCCACCGTCGTTCATTATGGCGTTGATCTTATCCTGTTAATAGGTTTAATAGGAAAATAAAAATTACAGACCAAATATCATCATAAAATAAATTCACAAATAAAAAACACAAAAGAAAATGAAATTGACACCCTCCCATAAGAACTCATGATCTGCGGATCATGCTGTTTGTGGGTTGATCTGCATTCATTATTTCATCCAAAAATAGGGAAAAGAAGAATCGAAATAATATCCCCTACCTCGATTCAGTTGAAGAACGATCACCACTCCACATTTGTTGATGACGTTCATCGAATCCAAGATGTGTTGATTGATCGTGTCATTGTCTTCCACCAATGAGTTCTCCTCCAAATCTTCAATGTCAATCCTCAATTCACAAGGTTATGTGGTTAACCCTACGAACTTTCCATAAGCATGTATTTAAAAGGGATGAATTAAGTCGTTGCATAAAAAGGAATCATTTAAAATAAATTTATTTCCAATTTATTTTATTTCCTTTGAAAAGTCCAAAAAATATCTTTTGCATCTGACCCGCGACGGTTGATGTTAGACCCTGACTAAGGTAAAGTCTCTGCTCTGAACGCAATTGTGCCCTTATATTTATAATCCGGGAACCCATTTAAAATTTATTCCAATTTTTCAATAAAACCACCCGCCCGTGCTATTTAAAATTTTAATTTATTTCAATCATTTATTCTGAGCACTCTGGGTCTCAGAATCGCATGTTATCCATAATACTTTTATCTAAAAAATTCCATATAATATTTAAAAATAATACACAAAAAATCCAATACATTACAATTAGTGTGATAATAAATATGAACTTCTGATGGAAATCAAATTCATTGTTTGGGTAATGATTACTTTTCAAAAGGGATACTTATCCTAGATGGTTGGGGAGAGACACAAAATGAATGATATTCCAATTGTTTGGGATTTTTGGTGACATTCCATAATAATTTCCTAGAATTACACCAAAACATGGAGTGGAGTACTCAATAGAACTCATACCTGGTACCACTCCAATTTCAAATACTCTTTATAGAACTTACCCAATTGAGTTATATTAATTGAAAAAGAAACTCCATTAGAATCTTGATATGGTATTATTTTATCCATGTCTGTCACCTTGGGGTGCACAAGTTCTATTCGTTTAGAAGAAATATGGATCAATATGACATTGTATTTATTATCGAGAACTGAACAAGATCACTATCAAGAACAAGTATCCTATACCCTATATTGATGAATTTTTTAATCAATTTTTCATATTTAAATACAATTTCAACAATTTACCTTCATTTTAGATATCATTAATTGATTTTGAAGATGGTGTATATAACTAAGACAACTTTCCATACAAGTTATAGAAAATATGAATATATAGTAATGCCTTGTGGTATTACGAATTCTCCCTCTATCTTCATGGATGCAATGAATAGATTATTTGAACATTACATCAATATGTTTTTTGTTAGTATTTATAGATTACATTATTGTTTATTGAAATAGAAATGAAGAGTATGAATATCATAAGAGAATTGTACTAATGACACTAAAGAAGGAGAAATTCTATGAAAATTTTACAAAGTGTATATTTTAGATATAAGAGGTTTTATTTTTTGGTCACATAATCTCAAGAGAGGGTATATATATGGATCCTTCAAAGAAATAAGTTTTTGAACATTGTCCTAGACCAACAATGATAATTAAGACCCGATGTTTCCTTTTGTTTGCCCGGATATTACCGATGATTTTTGGAGAATTTTTCACAAATTTATATTCCACTTTCCATGTTAACTCAAAAGGGTGAAATGTTCCTATGGATATATGACTATGAATTAAACATCAAGGAACTAAAGAGAAGGTTTGTCGGTTCCCAGGTTCTTATTTTAACATATAGTAGAGAGGGGATTGTAATTTACAGTGATGAATCCTGGAAGGGATTGGGATATGTGATCATACAAAAATTCATGTTTATATTTAATTCCTTATAAAATTAAATATTCATGAGACAAATTACCCAAAAATTTATTTAGAGTTAGATCATGTAATTTTTACATAAAGATATACGGGCATTATCATTATGGATAAAAGTGTGAAACATATACTGGTCAAAAAAATTTAATGTATATATTCACACAAAAGGAATTGAACATGCACCAGAGAAGATAGTTCGAGTTGATAAAGGATTTTGACTGCTCAATACATTACCACCCTAGGAATGATAACAAGGTGGATTATTTATTGATTCAAAATGATCATGCAATATTATCCATGATGAGGATCACAAAATATCCAGTATTTCTAAATTTTCAAAGGATAGATCATTAAATCCCTTTAGAAGAAGGAATGTCAAATATTTCTCTATTGAATGTTGAACCATATATCCAAGTGAAGATTAAATAAGCACATAAGGAATATATATAGTATAAAAAAAGGTTAGAAATTTTCCTGAGTTTAACCTTGATCATAACTGAATGATAAGGTTTAGGATCTATGTATGCATTCTTTCTATAATAGATGTGAAGAAGGATCCTTTAGGGTAACCACATAGTTCTTCATTATCTATTCATACCAGAAGTACAAATGATTATAGAGGTTTTAAAGAATACATCTAGTGGGATTGAATTAAGAGAGATATCACTGAGTTCTTATCTCGATTCATGATGTGCATGTATGTTAATACTGATAGAAAAAATTCAAAGGGGATGTTACAACCATTAACCATACAAGAATGGAAATTTGAAAACATCGCCATGTATTTTTTAACAGGACTCTCCATAACTTATAAAGTGAATAATTATACATGGATGGTAGTTTATCTCCTTACTAAGTCAGAAATTATCATCACTATTTGAGAAGACTTTTCTCTAGGCTAACGTTCCAGGATATACATTAAATAAGATGTAAGGATGAATGGAGTACCACGTTCCATTGTATTTGATCAGGATCCAAGGTTTATCTCAAAGTTATGGTGAAGTAGTCACCAAGATCTTATTTTGGATTTGATTTTTAGCACTGATAATCATATTCATGATGATGGTTAGTATGAAATAACAATTCAAACCCAATAGGATATGTTGTGATCTTGTTCATTGAATTTCAAAGTTGGTTGGGATAAACACATTATTCTAGTAGAGTTTTCATACAACTATATATTTAACTCAATTATTCAAATGGTTCATTATGAATACTTATAAGTAAATATATGTAGTGATCCAATGTGATGGAATGAAGTTGGATAATAAAGATTATTGTGATATTAGATTGCTAATGAAATGTCCAAGAAGGTTAGAACCATTTAACAGTATATCAAGGTATATCAAAGTCAGAAAAAATTTATCCTAATAACCACTGAATTTATCTATAATTCCAATTTAGAGATAAGGTGCTTCTAAGAACTTATCCACAGGATAAGGTTATGAGATTCAGTAATAAAGGGAAACTAATCCCTAGGTATATAGGTCCCTTTGATATTCTTGATCGTATCAGGATAATAGGCTATCTATTTCAAACAAAGCTATATCAAGTAAATTATTTATTCTATGCATCTATACTAAAGAAGTATATACCTGACCATTCATAGGTATTGAACTCAGAGGTCATATCACTAGATCAATACCTTTCTTATAAGGAACAACCAGTAAATATTTTGGATCATACAGAGAAAGTTCTATAAAACACGACCACTCAACTTGTCAAAGCTTTTTTTAGAGACCACCAGTTTACAAAAGCTATATTAGAGCTTTAATATATGATGTGGAAAAATAATCCTCATTTTTTATTATAGTGGTGAATTTCGAGGTAGAAATTAATTTTTAGGGGGAAAGAATGTGACTAAATGATTTTTTATGAAGTTTTTTTTCAAATAAATTTAATTTTTTTATTTATTTCATTGCATGTTACACTAAGATATGATTGTCTTAAACTAAATGCCAAATTAATATTTCCCTACATACAACACCATATTATCTTGGATTACACATGACACAAAGTTTTAACATGACAATGATATATTATTAATGTTGTTATTTAAAGGTGACTGTTATAACCTAAACATAATGTTTATGAAAACGAATAGTAATGAATAATTTTAAGATATAATTTATAATGTTTTTATATCATTAAAACCTACTAAAAATAAAATAAATAATTTTTGGTAATGTATTTATAATTTTTAAAAGTAACATTATCTAAAAAGAACTACTTTTTATGTCCTTCACTAGTTAGTAATAAAATTAATTTTTAACCATTTTAGAAATTTAAATAGATAAACTCAAATAAATTTTGAATTAATAATTTAAAAATTATATTATTTTGAATTTTAGGTATTTTTTAGAAATATTTCTTTTTTGGATGAATAATTAAAAATACTATATTTTAATTTAAAACTGCATTTTCATCTAATTTATTTTTTTAGATAAATAATAATTTAATTTTTTTAATTATAATTTTTTCAATTATAAATACATTAATCCAATCTGGGTCATTGGAATTAATTTCACATTGATATTGGATATAAAAACACTTCTATCTTTTGAATTGTTTTACTTTAAAAACTCGATGTTTTGTCCTGTCAGTGGGATTAATTTTAAATTTTATTCAGTCAGTTATTTGAATATAATTTGAAAATATGGTCTAAATATTTTAAATCATAATAATTTCTAATTTTTAATAATTCCAACATATTTTTTTACAAAATTTATTAGTGAAATTTGTTAAAATAAATCACGACGAATAGGAGAAAAATGTGTTTACTAAGGGATTATACTTTATACCTAAGAGGAAAAATATCATAGAAACATGTGAAAAAAATGGATGGAAATATTTATACCGTATCCATTATATTATCAATATATTTACATTATTTTATCTAGATTACATAGAAAATATGTGGGTGCAATTCACTCTTTAAAAATTTTATAAGTTCACCACTCACCTCCCATATAAAAGGACAACACTCCCCCTATATTTACACCTCTAAAGACATTTTGATAAAGAAATAATTTTAAAAATATATTCCCAAAATCCCTACTCCCATCATATAATCCTTACTTTGGTCATAAAGATAACCAAGTTAGTCTTTTTGTGCAATCCAAAAAAGAGATAACTGAAGAATCTGTAACGTTCAACAATAAATGTTTTTTTGTATTTACTCCTCTAAACCATTTAATTATATTTATATCATGATTATATAATAACATAAGCATATTAAATATGACTATATTTTTTATGTTAAGATTTTTACCAACATCTACATACACTTCCATCAAATGGGTTACGAAATCATCATTCGTGTGTACGGTGGGCTACGGCCTTGTAAACCGATGTTGTTCATTTTATATTACCGCCTTTCAAGGTTGGGAATAATGATAGGAATTAAATTTATATTTTATATTTATTATTTTTATTATGTTATTAGGATTATAAAATTTTTATATCACACATACCTTCATGCTTTCTATTTTGTGGTAATATGATAATGTTGTTCGTGTATACAACGGACTACCACCTTGTGAAGCGATGTGATTCATTAATTATTTACATGGAATTTATTAGGGATGTATTTGGTAAATATATGTGATATAAATTATAAGAAACGTTTTCTTCAATGATAATATATTATATGATTTTCTTTCTTTCAATCTCGTAATAAAATAGAAACAACGTTCATGCGTACGTACGACCGACCATCTCCATGAATTGTGTATTTGATTAACTATGTATATCCATTAAATATTATTATAAATAAATATATAATGAATGTATATGATATTTAGATCATGTTTATCATTATTTTAGAATATTAAATCATGATTACAGTAAATGAAATAAAAATATAACAAATTAAAATATATTTGAAAAATAATGTTTCGAATACCCAAAACATAACTTTATAATTGAAATATTAATAAGATAGTAATAAAATGTCATAAGGGAATAATATATTTTTTGATATAAATTAATATGGGTTTTTAATAGATTTTTAATAATCATATATTTATTATACAGAAGAATGGAACATGTCCAATGAAATTCAATATTTAAGGTAGGCGATTTCCGGCTCACTTTTATTGTCCATGAGGCACAAGCCATGTTCACCACATATTTATTATTTATATTATGTATAACTCACATGGAATTATTTTATTAATATTAAATTTATAATTATTATGATTTATTTATCCATTTGAGTATATCTCATTCATGGGTTTATGATTTCAATGTTACCAAAGTGGTAAAGTAATTTTGTCTCAATTTTCATTCAATGAGACAGAAGATAGGTTGTGAACCAATATTATTTTACAAGGTTTATATATATCTCAATTCACATGATATATTAAGAATATAATTATTTTTATGATATTTTAATCTTCATTCGATGTTATTATTTTATGGGTATTAGGATTAAAAGTTACCAAAGTGGTAAGTGTTTATTACTACAATCTCACCATTTATCAGTATTTTTTATTATTATGCTTCCATTGATGAAATATCTAAATAATTTTTAGCAATTTTATTCTCTTACGGTAATTAATGATATCATATAGGGATAATACCATTTCTATTCTCTTTGGTACTTAAAATTATTAAGAAATTTTTTATGAAAATTCAACATTATCTTTCTATTCAGTCAGAAATTTGTTTTACTTGAAAACCAAGTTTTTAAAAAATGTTTTCAAAAATGTTTTATATTTCTCTTATATTTATTAAAATAATATTTTACCATTTTTCAATATTTTTTTATTTTTTTAAATGAATCTTCATGTAATTTTCTAAAACATTTCATAGTTGGGTTTTATGAAAATGTGAAAGGAACCTTTATTTTTACATGATTGTCATGAATAGAATATTATCAAGTCGTGAACAATCATTTCCTCAATTAATACATATTATGTTATAAAAATTACTTTCAATGAGAATGGGTTTAAAAAAAATTTATGTAAGAAAAAGTTATAATCATTCCCTACTGAGGATATGATCAAAGGTTTCCATTCATATTATTTTTCTAAAGGGTTTATATTTTTATGGATAGAAGTTTTTGAAACCGTTTTCTCTTCCATGGTTTATATTCTTATGAAACCCACTTCATTTCATGGGTTATGATTTTATGAAATGATTATAAAACCTATATCTTCTCCATAGGTTAAGATGTGATAAATCCCTATGATACCGATATCATTTCAGGGGTTATTATATAATAAATTTTTATAAACTTGTGGAAAATATATCTATAATTTCATTATGAGATGGGTGGAACCTATATATCCCTCCAATTAATTGTGTAAAGTATTATATCTTATGAGATAGACATGGGTGGAATGGGTATTGAAACCAGTTCAATAAAGGAATTCACCAACTAATATGGTATTGGGAGTGATCTTTGACTCTTAATATAGTTTTTTAAGTGAACTCATTCAACTAATATATCCTTTTAAATGAGACTTGACAACAATTTAAATCATTTATTTGTTTGTGAGTTTGAAAAAAAATTCATGTCTCGTGCCAAATTTAGGCTCTTATGGGCCATTTTCTTTGATTCCCTTATGATTCATGACTTATGAACTATCAATATTTATGAAATGAAACACAATTATGGTTTTTTATATGTGGGATATGGTTTTAAAATTATATTCTCATTTTCCCATACCATTATGCCCATTATTATTCTTACATGTCTTCTTCGTTTACCCTTACTATGAATCTAAGGTCACCCTTTCCTATGTTACCTTTCTTGAGGATATAAAGATATGTATTGTGTATGATGTGGATAGTAATATTTATAGTTATTAAGATCATATTGGGAGATGATATAGTTCACTTATGCTCCAGTTTTTATGTTTCTATGATTCGAGAAACACTAAACTAATACATTCTTTGGTTGTGTGTTTGTGCAATATAATGAATATTTAAAAAATGTAATATCTATGTTTTGTAAGTATGATTTTCTACAAATTAGGCTTATTTTTAATAATTAAACTATTTTATAAGATTAAATTCATATAAAAAGTAGAAATTAATTTTCATATAAGTTTAGAAAATGCAACAAAAACATTTTTTAGAAAAATGTTTGTTTTACGACTAAAAATAATTTAATAACAAAATCATGAATAATGTTGATTTCCAATAAGATAATTTGATTATATTAAATTAAAAAAAATATTTATTTTACTTTTAAAATACCAAAAATAAAATTAACCATGCGAAAAATTCAATAAAAGTGAATACCCATAATGTATTTGTATTTTGAAAAAAAAAACATTACTTAGAAATTAAAATTTTCAAATATAGATTTATAAGTACAATATTATATTTTTAATTTTATTATAATATTTCATAAATGTATAATTAGTCTATACAAAAGTATAAAAACATAAAATTATAAATTATATCATTATAATGTAATAAAAGTGAAAATATTCTGTAATTAGTATTTATCAATACCCTCCCAAAAATAAACATTTTATGAAAAATCCCAAAAATTAACCATAATCTAATTTTGACATGTTGAATTAAAAAATTCATTAAGTATGAAAATTAAAATTATTATGTGTTGAAATTTATGTTTTAATGGCATTATTGAATAACATTATGTGAATTATGGTATGAATTATTTTTAATAAAGCATTTACTTACTATAATTAGAGCTCAGGTGTAGCATACTTACCCATTTAAAATTTTTAGAATCAACATTTAAAAAATTTCACCTCATAGAAATTGTGGGAAGTTATTCATCATAACTTATTAATGTTCTCACATTTAATCTTTTATTATATTATTCATTTAAATTGAATTTATGAGTGGACTCATCTGATTCCTCAATACGTGCTCTCTAGAGTGATGAATTTGTATTGGCGCTTCACAATAAGATGGATTTGGCTCTGATTCAATTTATTAATTGGTGATTAAATAAATTTTTTCTAGCATGTAATTCCTCATTAAATATATATAGAACACATCATTCACATCAGAGAGATTCTTTGTCATCACTAAATAGTAAACCACAACTCAAAATCTTTCTAAAATCTCAAAAAGACCAATTTACTTATGACATAGTTTCTATTTCTTTACAAACCTTGTCAAATCCTTCCATGTATGTAATTTAAATAAAACCCAATCCCAAAAATTATGTTCAATATCCTTCAGTTATCAGTATATGTCTATAACATATATTAAGTTTCATTGATTTGAATCAGAATAGTTCTCACTTTAACCATTTTATACTCAACAAGTTTTAACCTATAAGCTTCAATTGACCAACTTCATCCTAAAAAGTTATTGTATGAAAACATAACCTAGAAATTTCTTCATACAATTCCATTTGAGTTTTTTGATGGAAGCTATTATTAAATGATAATTACACAAAAGGTAAATATAAATCCCACATACGTTGCACGTCTAGTGATAATGACCTGAAAATATATTCAAATGATTGAGTATTCCTTTATAAATATCCATATATCTAAGGATGACAAGAAGTTATCAAATATAGTTAAATTTTTAGATCCTTATATATACTTTTCCATATTTTTATGCCATTTATGTATTATAATTGGATACATTTGAAATAGGTTAACCATGAAGTCTCACAACTTCATTAATATATAGTCTTGTGAGGTTCTCAGGAGGTTTATCCTATCTTATAGAGAAGAAATGATTGTACTTGGTATGGAAATAAAACATTACGCATATGGATTCGTTTAATTTATTAATATTTATTAATATAGTTAAAAATTACATATTAATATCATCCCAATATAAAATTGGAATGTGGAGAGGTTTCATGATTCATAGTCATCAATTTTTTACTCCAGATTATCCATCCTAAAATGTTCCTTCAAATCATTATACATATTTATATGAACAACGATTATGGGTAGATTTTATCTATGGGAATCATCTAATAATTCCATTTTCAATTCATGTATTTAGGAGACACATAGTATCATTCTAATTTTCAGTAGACCATCTTCAAAAGCAATGTTTCCTAATTTCACATCTTTCATATATTTCATTTTCATTTGAAAACTCATATCATTAGGTTGAGTTTTTTTATCTTCCCATATAAATATGGTTTGGTGATCATTTTGAAGAGGATTGATGTTTCACCTTCCATAATTATTTCCATATCTAACTTTACTAAATCCAGGAATATAATATCTTTTTTAATAAAACATTCTTTATATTTTTAACTCAATGCATTGAAAACATTGTTTTCCTTCATATGGTGGTTGTATATTGACCAATAATATTCTATATTTAGCAATAGTTGTTTCCTTTACTCATGTTGAGAAATATTTTTGAAAATATGCATTTCAAATTTTTTATCTATATACTTTTCATATCTTTCACGGTAGAGATACCATGTCCATATAATCAAGGAAAAGATTATGGCTACCAGATCAAGATCATAATATCGATAGTACTCTTCATTGATATTTAACTATCCTGATATATAAGAAATAAATCTTTCATTCTATAAAATAATAAAT
This sequence comes from Viscum album, assembly GCA_963277665.1. Taxonomy (NCBI): domain Eukaryota; kingdom Viridiplantae; phylum Streptophyta; class Magnoliopsida; order Santalales; family Viscaceae; genus Viscum; species Viscum album. The sequence continues at coordinate 735,831,968 of OY728125.1, read as the reverse complement.
CTAATCCTATTTTATGTTTCATCACAATATATGATAAAATCATCCATTCTTGTTATTAATGTAAAAATCTATGTATTGAATAACCGCCAATTTCATTATTAAAAACATTCTCTATATTGTTCTATCCATTTGAAATTAACCCCTTTACATGTAAACATGGAAAATGGGGAAGACAATAGGGAGTTTTTTGAAAAAACATGGATAGTAATATACTAACCCAAGGAATGTAACTATCTATGGAAGGATCAACATATAAGGAAGTTGATTATGTATCTTTTTATTTAAGGTTTAAACTAACATTCCATACATAGAGAGAAAATTGAAAAGTAAAGAAACTTCCTGAATCCAAAATTCACATTGACTAAAATTCCCATATCACTGCTTTCCTATGAGAGTTTCATGAATGACTCTCAAATAGAATTTAAGACCATAATAGATTTTTAGTTTATAAAAATATATCATGGATAAATACTAACACAAAATTATCAACATAATATTTGAATACACTATTGATTAGATCCATAGAAAAGTAGAATTAGATAATCCAATTAGAATTAATAAAAATTCATAACCTCATACATCATATGGAATTTATTCTCAATAAAATTTCATTTATTTACTCAGAATTTATGAGACCTAAAATAGAGATAAATTTTTTAAAAATTTTGATCTCCTTAATGTTGATCAAATGTTTCATCAATGGGAAGTAGATGGTACTTTTACATCATACTAACGACATTATATTCCTTGTAATTGATTAAAAATTTCAAAGACCCATCGTTCTTCTAATGAAAAAGAATAGGGGATCCACAAGTTAAAAAACTAGGGTTAATGAAACACTTAATGCTTAAATACTATATTTTATTCTTCTGTTCCACTAATTAAATTGTAGCTATTCTATTAGGAATATTATATATATATATATATGAATGTTTTTATTCAATAATAATTTCATTTCAAAAATTAACTTCATGTTTGAGTGGATTTCCAGGTAACTCTTTGTAAAAAACATAATTGTATTCGTACACAATAGTTACATATTCTATATTAGAGTTATGCATCCCATCCATAGGTTTCATCTACTATTCTTCTCCTAGAATATCATTAAATAGTTATATAGGAGGTGGAACCCGAAATGATTCTGATGAAAAGGAATCCATAATGAATATAATGGGTTTGAAATATCCTTCATGCATAATAATTTATTTCTCTTGGAAATAAATTTTCACATTACGATTTGAAATATAATATATAAAAATGATTATACCAACATCAACCAATGTTATGGAAACCAATTCTTTAAATAGGTATGTATATTCATCGTAATGGGGATATAATTCCATATACTTATAGTAACATGGGTTTTCAAGTAGTGTTGATTGAAAAATACCATATTAGGGTTCTAGGAAATGATTTAATATTCTTGAAAACATGGAATATATAAAATAGTGTGAAGATGTAGAATCCAATAAATCATTATATAAATTTTATTTTATAATCCATGTAATTTATACCACATATTTAGGTACTTAAAATTTATCATTAGTCCCCCTTAGCCTCTTCTATGATTGATTACCTTGATGATTTATGAATTGGTTTGAATAATTTATCATATCCCTATACCTAGAGCACTGGGTGAAAATGGTTTCATTATTTAACATTCAATCATGAGACAAATGACCCTTATCTCCACACTTGTAGAAAATCCCCACTCCCTTTATGAATTTACTTGGATTTTACTTTCCATAATTATAATATTGTTGAAATCTAATATTTCATTTCTTCTTCATTAACTCATTTCATTTTTTATTTTTTCTTAGTTTTCCTCTACTTTGAATTATTACCCTTATTGACCTAAGACCTAGATAATTTCTTAACTATGCTGATAAAATATGAATATTTTTCACCATTCATTGAAAACAAGATAGATAAATTACCTATAGAGTTTTGACTTAATACCATCAAATAAATTGTCAATATTGATTGTTGGATTATATATATAGTCTATTTTAAGCCTTTGAAATCTTGTGAAGCTAGCCTCAAAGTCTATAAAACATTCCACTTTCTTATACTTTAGGTTTAGGAACTTTCCCTTCATTTTATCTCATTTCTCTTGAGGAAAATATGTTTTGAAGAAGAACACTTTTAAATTTCTCCATTCCATTATTTCTATTTCAACTGATTTATTATAACTCTAAAACATTGTCTATGATTGAAAAAAAAACTCACTTTATAATATATACTTTCATAATAACATTTTCCAATTCATTGAATCCTAAATATGGGATTATATTTTCAAGGGGTATGATTTATTTATCAAATACCAATGTATTAATAGTTCTATTAAAGGATCAAGAATTTTTTATAGAAATTGATCTAACATAGGTTCATCAAGATTTGTAAAAAGGGTTTCTCTATTTGGGATATGATATTTTTCCTAACCCAGGACAGTCGCCCATATAATTCTATGTTCTTCTCAACTCCAAAACACATTGTATCAAATTTATCAAAATTTAAATCCTTGAATAAAATATGAGTGTTGATATGATTTTTATTTCTTCCTCTATTAATCATTTATATGTAATGAAACACACATAATTGTATCTTAAAATCATGAATATTGTTATATGGAATTAAAAAATCCATATAAGGATAAAAAAATTCACAAATATTCTGAGGGATCATCATAATGCTTATTCTATATATGTTATTTTAAAATCTACTTCCTAAGGTTCCTACTAAACATTATTTTATAGAAACAGTAACAACCATGACTCCATTATGATAGATCTAGTGCTTACTTTTTTACATTAGGACATGATACAAGGGATCTCAAAATGAAAGATCAATCTATTTAGTATTATTGGGAGACTAGATAAATACATGATTTATATATTATATTGTAAAATAAAATATAGCATGAAAACATTATTTATTAATTGGAAATCATTGAAATATTCCTTTTTATATCATATGGAATGGAAAACATAATAATGTGTGAGCATAAATGCTCAGTAAGATTTATGTACAGTATAATATATCATTTGTTGATAAGGAATTAACAATATGTCCATGTGGATAATAAATAGAAAATACATTTAACTAATAAATTTAGATTCAAAATTTACCCATGGAAAATTTAAACATAACAACCATATGGATAATAAAAATAGAAATCAAAATAATAGAAAACTACAATCCCAGACATAATTATTTTACAATTAAGGCCTTGGATCAACACATAATGGAATTTACCATTAAGACCATATAACAAAAAATTTAGTTTAATGGGTAGGTATACACTAAATAGCCAATGTATTTGAAAAACTATTAGCCTCATTCGACACATCGATGAATTGAGGAACTATATATAAACATGCACCACCAATTACTTATATATTCCTAATAAATTAAATATATATTTAATTAAAAATATGCAATACATAAAAATAACTTATACCAATAGGAATTTATTAATAGATAATATATATTTTGGTAAAAATTATAATTTACCACATATATTAAATTTATTGTTATTTAGTTTACATTCCATCATTTTGTTTTTAATAATAGATATATCTTTTGGTATTGATCATTTAATATCAAAAAATATTTAACCAACAATAAAATATATTGATTTATCTTACTAAAAGAATCATTTTTTACCCACACTTGAATCTATTATTAATAATAACTATTACTAATAAGTATTTTTTATTAATTCAATGATAATTACTAATTAAGATAAAAAAAATTTCTTAAATAGATTTTTATTTTTATGACCAATGTAAATATTTAATTTATAACGTTTTTTTAATCCCATAAATTAATTTTAATTTTCTATTTTCTATAGGCATCACTAGTTTTTATATTTTATAATAATTTTAATTTATTAAACATTAAAAAAATTATAATAAAAAAATTAAATTATAATGAAATTTGAATTTAATATACATAATAAAAGAAAACATTATAATTAATAAAAAAAATTAGTTAATAGAGTCGAAATATAATAATTAATAATTGATATCCAAATATATAAAATTATTTTTATACTATAAAACAAAAATATTAATTTTTATAAAATTTAAAATTTAATATATTTATTATATAGAAAATAAATTAAGTGCGTTATCTACTTGAGGGTTTAGGGATATATCACCATTTATGATTTTATTATTTCTTACACACTATTTCTTCTTCATCTAGTATGTGGATCTTATACATATCAGATTTTCATTCTCATTTTTCTTTCCCTCGAATCGTTACCTCATCAGATATGGCCTTAATCCCCCAATTTTGGATCTCCCTTTGTCTTTTTTCCTATATAGATCCTAATTGAGTGTAGTGTTCCCATTTCTAGGTCACTTAAGATACCTTCATTGGAGATTCCTCTTTTCCCTCTTGGTAGTATTTTATCCTTGAGAGGAATTGAATTACATTTGTTGTCATTGAGGTATGTTTCTTAATAATTGTTATCAGATATTTTGTTTGATAGTGGTTGTGAAAGTTATTATTTGAAGGGATTCAGAGGCAATAGTTTATGGTGTTTGTTTGAGCTTCTATTTCTTATCTCCTAATATTTCTTGGTTCTTATTGTGGTTAATCATGGAGAAATTTCTTGGGGTCTTGGTGATTCTCAATAGTGGGCCTGGTACCTATAAACAATTATTCTTGGTTCAATGAATGATTTAATGTTATGAATCTAGTACTTGTTCTCTGGTTGTCCTTAGTTCATTTTTTATTCAAATTATTTCATGTTTGGTTGAGTTTTCACTCAAGATACTAGTGGATCTTCTGTTTTGATTTTAATCATATCAAATTTGTTTTCAAATGTATCTGAATTTTCTGAGTTGGATTGCTACTGGTCCTTTTTCTTTTTCTTGAATAAAAATGAGAGATTCTGATCTAAATATTGTTTCCCACTACTATCCTTTCTATTCATCATTTATTACCAATGTCAAGGATGAAATATTTTCTGGTTATTATTCATGTTGTGTCGATATTTTTTCAGTGGTTTTGAGCCTTTTTGTTTCTTTATGTTTGGATTAAGGCTTAAAGTATATTTCTTATTGCTGCTATATTTGAGGGTATTTCATGATGTTGATGGAGAAATCACTAATAGGATCCAAGTGTTCATCAAAATAACTATATTTATAACTGTATGATGATATATGTATATATTATAACTGATTTTATAATATTGTTCAAGTGATTGGATTTTTTTGGGAATTTTTTCAAAATAACTGAGTATTGGAAAAAGACATTGAATTAATAATAGCTTTCAATTTTAAGAATAAATTTAAATAGAAAATGAGGGTGTTTTTGTGGTCAATATTTATATAATATGATTTTTATATTTATAGAATTCATTATTATTTCTAATGATTTAGTGTGTTGGAGGTTAAATTTATTTTATAGTAATTTTTTTTTTCTATTATTCAATTCCACATGGATATTGGGTTTCTTAGAAATCATGGTTGAGAAAAAATTAAATGATAATGTTGTAGTCATACGATTATATCCATAGTTATCTGCTAAGTAAATATATATAGGACACAAACACTATAATTATTTATCCTCATGATCACATTGTATTTAATTCAATATTTACTTGTAAAATGGGAGAATAAAGGTCTAGATATGGAAAAATGGTAAAATTAATTCTTTATTCAATGTTTTAGGTGATGATAATAATGGCATGGAAATGATGAAGAATTTTGGTTTAACATAAAGATTCATATATATCTTTTTAATTAGAATAATAATTTTATTCAATATATAGACATAGAAATGAAGTATTCCATTAAATCATTAATAATGTGTATCTTAAAGATCCATGAGTAGTATGTTCATCAGTAGTTATCAATTGAGTGTACAGAGTTATTTGGTATTTCATGTTTAAGGTAGCATATTGAGTCTTAATTACTCTTTGAGTAATCACACCAGCTGTTTTATTCCCGTTATATCATTTTCATATTATTGATTGAATTGTGAATGCATAGTTTGATTTTATTAGTTGGCAATGGACTGTATGGAGTGGTTCAGGATTTTATGTTTAAGGTAATATGATAAGGATTAATTTATTCTTGAGTGGTCATACTAGACACATTATTCCCATTACCTTATTCTTATATTATGACAAGAAATGTGAATGATGATATTTATTTCAAATAAAAAACCAAGATGAATTAGGATCTCTTGAGATTATATAGAATTAAAGGGGATCCCTGATATGATCAAGATTCTAACATTGAAGCAGTTAAGTGTTAGGTTACTATAAATATTTATTTTTTAATTTTTTTATTATAAACTCCTTTTTAAGATAAATAATAACAAATATATAAACTAAAAAAATTAATTATAGTTTTGATAGCATAAAAGGCGTTCACTTTTGGAGGGATGAGATTTTAATAAGTATTGTCTTATATAAATATGGTTCCATGAAGGATATAAAGGTATGAGTTTTCTATATAATTAATTTTATAAATGTCTCAATTTGTGAATCACAGATTAAGCACTATAGGCTAAGGGAATTTTGTAGATTATTTAATAATTAGATTATTTAGGCTATTTATTTTATTAAACTTTTACACCCTTATTGTTGGAACTATATTATTCCCTATACATTATAGACATTTTGTTTACATTTTTTAGATGGTTTTAGATCTCCAAACCTATTTTCTTTATGTAAAAAGGTCAAATTATGGATTCTTCGTTTCACTTGATTTATGAAAAAAATCTGACTCAAGGATGAAAATAAGACATAAAGGTGTGTTTCTTTTATTCATGAAATAATAATGACACATAAGTTTCCATGAGAAAAACAATAACTATTGTATTTGAAACCAATGTATGATAAAACATTTTAAGTGAAAATTGGTCAATAAAAACATACGTTTTATTCAATAAAAATATTCATTTCTCAGAAAAATTGAGAATTTCTATTAGATGATTTTAACCAAATTTTTCTTGTGGAAATTATTAAAACATTTTGTACATTTTACATTAATAGTTACCTGATGGTTTGTTATTTTGAAACACTTATTTGATTTAATTATTAATTTTTTCATTGAATCCCCTAAAATGAAATTTTACATTAAAAATCATTGTAAAAAAATCAAATAAAATGTGTTGGTTGAACATTCCAATAAACAAGTTCCATTGGAATTTATTTGTAATACATATACTACAAATTTAATTATTGATTACGAGATTTTTTATCTATTAAAATATTTAATCTATTTACTATAATATATTTCTATTCCTCTCCCTATGATTTCTATTTAAATTTATAGGGAGAAAATTTTATTGAAAATTATCATTAGAAAATTATAGTAAGGAATTCCACTAGAAAAAAATCATTAGAAAGACATGGGTATATATGGTACATAATTTTCTCTCAAAATTTATTAAAATTTTAAAAATAAATATTGTAACCTAGATCTATCTTATATGTCGTTGACTTGTTTCTTGAAACATTCACTCCCAATCTGTATATTCTTTTCACTTCACCATCCTTTTCATTATGTATGTATTTTAGTTTTCTCAATGATAAAGGGGAACAATTTTATGGGACTCTCCCTATGATGAGTTTTTTTAATCAAAAAGTATTATTCATGGTATATTAAGTTTGGTAAATGGATTATTTATTAGTCATGTTTTTTTAAAACTTTTTTAGTTTTTTAGTTTATTTTTGTCTATTTTTTGAGATTTTCTGATCAGAATCTACTGAAGTGATAATTTTATATATTTTTTTGATTATTCTTGATTAATGAAGGCTCATGGGTTGATATATGAAGATAATGGAAGGATTCTAGAAGATTATGAGAAGACTTTTGGGTATTTAAACTTCCTGCATAGTGGTGGATCATAATGTACATGATATTATACCAAAAACTGTTTTGTTTTCAAAGTTAAACCTCATCCTATTAGAGGAATCCTATAAGATGGTGGATTCAAGTTATTATAGTTTTTTTTGTAAATTTATGGATTTTAATTTTTTTTATAATGATGAAACTTAAAAAAAATAATGTTATTATTTCTTTCTATAAAGTTGAAAATGTATCGTAAATTTCTATGACGTAGTTTTAATGATTTTCATCTATGAAAATTTTATAATAATAATAATATAAGGACTATAATGTGTTTATTATATATGATTTAATTAATCAATATAATGTAAATTTTCTCAATTAATGCTTGAACCGAAAATATATAGCTTTTAATTTGAAAATCAATTTATAGACAAATTTAATTGTTTTTATTGGTTATTATAATTGATAAATAAATATATTTAATAATATTATACATTAAATTATAAGAAAATTCTTATTAAATATAATACTAAAAGGAGAATAATGGTGTTAATTTTATCTTTAATAGATAAAACTATATTATGAATATATTGAAAAATATTCTTACCAACCGATATTTTACTATTGGTATTATTATAATTTTAATAGAACTATTTTATGTTTTGTAATAATATTTATAAAAATATTTTTTTCCAACAATTTAGTGATAAGGTAATTGTGGTCAATAAAATTATTTGCCTAATGTACATGCACTTTGAACAATATTTATATCCCTATTAGAAAAAGATAATTCTTTTTTACTGATAATACGTAATTAGTATTACTTATCAATAAACATATGTATATATTGAATCCAAAATAGAAAATGTCAATATATCCCCTAGAAATGATATATCTTTCTAAATATGATTCCTTTATCTAACACTATTTGTATAAATGGTATACTATTAGAAAATAGTTAAATGATAAATATATCCATGATACTAAGAATGTATATAGAAGGATAAATATAATGTACAATGAATAATGATGAGTGATACAAAACATGATTAGAAAAAATATGAATGAAAAATATGGTATAATCCATAAATTATGGTAGAAGAACATTAACTTTTTATCATTATGGTGTTGAAGTAAATAATTATTTTATAATTATATAGGAAAATAGATTTGAATATTTTAAAGTAACTTTCCATAAATCATTTCTAACGTTTTTATAAAAAAAATTAAATCACTTCCAAAATTTCTTTCATCATTTATGAAAGTAATGAATTTTTATTTTAATATAAAAACATTTAATTAAAAGAATAATGGAAGAAGTATAATACTTGAAAAATCATGAAAATGTTTAGTGGAATTAGAATATCAGATAATGTCCATTTATGTAGGAAAATACATTCAAACCATATATGTTAAAAAGAACATTCATTTCAAACTTTTAAAAAGGAAAAAATTAATTATTCTAAAAAAACATTAAAAATGATTCCTTTTAAATATTTTAAAATAAGTTCAAAATTATTATAAAATTACCTTCATTAAGCCTAAAATCATATCTAAAATTTTCCAAAAAAAAATTAATATGGACTTAGTGGATAAATATTCCAAACATAAATGAAGAATAAAGGTCGGTTTCCTTAAACCAAATATTTTAGTCATTATGTACAAAATAGAGGAAAATGTTCATGAAAAACATGTGAACCCTAGAAATAACTAGAGTATAGAAAAATATATTGGTTTTAATAATAATGATAGCATATAATTCAACCATTTTTAATTTTAAAATGAACAATCTTGAATAAGGGGGAGACTACAAAATAAACATTATAGTATTAATAAATTTTTAATCAAAACCCCTTAATGAAAAAATCATGAATTGAAACATAAAATAGTATTAATAAATAATAATTAATCATATAATTTTTCATAGGGGATATATATATATACCATATAAATTAAATTAGGTTTATAATATAAAATATAACTCAATGGTGTGGAATTGAGATGAAAAACCATTACCATGGATTCCTTCTTGGGGGGATGCATTATATCCTCCTGAATAATAAATTTAAATTAATAAATAATTGATCGAAAAAAAATTATTTATATTTAACATTTTAAGTTTATTTTATAAGCATATGAAATTCATTCATTCTATAGTTCTATCTTATGTCAACCACATAAGTTTGTTTAGGAAATTTATCAAACGCTATATCATTATGTTATCCATGGTCAATGGTGTTTTGAAATGGTTCCTTAAGAGAAAAACTGTTAATAATTTCATTAATACAATTTTTTCCCATTAAAAACAATTTTATTACCAACCGTTCGTGGTTTTCATTGAAAAATGTAACAAGTTATTCATAGAGGTGGTAGTTCACACGTAGGCGTGATGAAATTTTTGTTTTCCTAACGGTTAAAAAGGAATGAAATTATATATTGATTAAATTTTTTATAGTAATATATTCATAAAAAATATCATAGATATTAATTAAATATATTCTTATAACCATCCATATAATTCGTAGAAGAAAGAAGAATCACATCGCTTCGTGGAGATGATTTTTTACATGTACGCATGAGTGACATTAACATTTTACATAAGAAACAAAGAAGATAAAAAATTGATTTACAATTAAAATATAAATATATATGAATGGAAAAAATACTTAGATAATTTTTTTAATATGGTTATTAAATATTTCAATTATATTTATGAATAAATGAACATAAAAACCAAGTTTAGAACATATACTGCTTATTTTAGAAACCTCCTTTGTATTACACCTTCAAAAATAAAAAAGTTATATTTTTGGAAAATATAAAATATAATACATGGATAAGGATTTGGGGAAACATTTTAGGTTATGATGGGATGGGAAAAGTTTCAAAAAACATGTTGAGATTTGATCATAAATTTTTCCCTTTACAAGTGAGGTTTGTGGTAAACTTATAATTATTAGTAATATTAAAATATAATAAAGTCACTCTCATGTGAAATTGGATCTAAATGGGATAAATTAAGAATATGGTATGGGTTTGATTTGAAATCCATTGATCCAATAGTGATAAGTTATTTTAACCCTTATCTATTTATTTTACCCCCATTAATCACTTTTAACCCTTTCGGTAGAGAAAACTATTTACCATGGTTACTAATCATTTTGACCAAAAATTATGTTGAAATGATTATATAATATTAATTATTCAAATTTAAAATATAGAATCAATTTTAAATGATTTATCTCAAAGAAGTGATATAAATTAAATTTAATATAATTCACAAAAATCAATAAAAATACCGTTTTTAGAAAAAAAATTATTTTGAAGAATAAAAATGATTTTAAACCAAAATGCTGTATAATATTTACTAAAATATAATTAATAGGATTAGGTTAAATTAATGGATACTAGTTTTACATTAAAAATGAAGAAAAACTAAAATTAACCATTTTAAGACTCGATTAAAAGATAATAACAAAAATTAACTAATTATTTGAATAACAACAATACGTAGAGTTTGAAAATTTCAAACATAGATTTCTAAATGAAAAATTAAATTTTTAAAAGAATTATACTATTTAAAGTAAGTATATTTAGTGAAGAATAATACTTAATAACCATTTAGGTCATTATTTTATCATTATATTTTTAGAAAATTAACTTTATTGTAAAATTTGTATTATTAAGTATTCAACCAAAATTTAACTATTTTTGAAGAAAATATAAAATGCCCCTAAGCTAATATTTACATGGTGAATTAAAAAAATTAATTTTATCTCATTAAATTGAAATTATAATTTTTAATTAATGTTTTATCGCATTCTTAAATAAATTTATGCATACTATGTTGTGTCTTATTTAGAATAGAATATTTTCATACCATAAATGATGTCTGGGTTTTACAATGGAGACCAACAAGACCAAAATACTCAAATAGGACACACACTAAAATTCACTACCCTTAAAATTATTCTAAAATATAACCTCAAAGGAATCCTACCACTAATCCTCAAACCAACCCAAACCATATTTCCACAACCTCTACTAACCCCAAGGTCATTTCTATTAGGTTCTATGTGGAAATCACCCAGAATAGTATCCCCGTGATTCTAATTTAACTCTACTTTGATAAAACACTAAAAGCCCTTTCAAATATAAGTACATTATGTGCACCTTATTTTCAAGTAATTTACCACCAACATCCTTCCCTATCTATTCAACACAACTCAACCTGGTGTGTACTTACAAATTATACATCATGCATTAGACCGATTTGGTGTGAGATTCATAAGAGATACCTACTCATTTACCCCATACAGGTTTTGTAAAATAACCCTTTATAATGACCCAAAATTCTATCGATTTAGTTTCCCTTCATATAATTGTGTCATTTTGTACAATGAAAAAACATCACATAGAGAAACCAACTAAAATTTATTCTCATAAATGAAGAATGGTCCATTATTCGGTATATAAAACTATAAGAATGGAAAATATTATAGATGAATAATAAATAGAAAATAATATAGTAATGATAGGATAATTTTGATATGATATATCCACTAGAATGATTGCACTCATGAACAATGATGTAGAAATAAAACATAATGTTAAAAATACAATATTCATTTTGAAGAAACAAATATATATAGACTTGACATAAAATTAAAGTTAATATATAAATATGTAACATGTATTTTTAGGATATAGGGAACCCATATGACTATCAAAAATTTAACTCTTGGAATAGTAATATAGTTGTTGTAATAGTAATGTCAACATTAGAAAAGTAACCTAATGATTATCTAAGCATAATGAATAGTACTGTGAGTATTAGAATAGTAACATGACCTATTGAAATATAAAATAATACTCAGTAATCCAATAAATTGAAAATATGATATATTTACGGTACATGTAAATAAATGTTATAAAAATGATAATTTATGTTTTGGTGTTTTTTGTAAAACATAAATGGATTATTTTCGAATTTTTAATAAATATAATTATTTAAAAGTAAATTTTTTTTCATTAAATTTAATATTAAATTAATAGTAAATTTTTATTATAATTATAAGATAAATTTATGATATAATAAATAATATTGTTAACTGTCATAAAATTGATCATAATATTAAAATTGGTATTTTTTGAATAAAAGATGATTTTAATTAAAATTTAATTTTCTCATATTTATAAAATTATATTCATAAAATGGATTCCAATTTTTAAATCTATACATCAAAAAGTGGTTAAGATTAATTTTTAGGATTTTTCTAAAATAGTTGAGTTTTTTTTAATAGAGAAACATAGTAATTTACTATATTTAACATTATAAGCCAAATACATGATTTTTTGAGTCATGGATATTATAATATCCAATTATCTCAAACTAAAATAAAAACTTATATATATATATATATATATATATTCACAAGAATAAATATTGTTGATAAACATGATCCAAAATAAAAACCAAATGAATATAATACTCAAAACACCCCTCTCTTCCACTTATGAATATCGCCCCTCACAAACCATTTTTATTACACCTTATAAGTATATATGACTTCAAAATATCTACCAAAACTTATCTTACCCACAATCCCCATTTCCATGTGCTGATGGTGTCACCCAAAGACCAATTCCATGTTCTATATGGGGTCCTTCAAGGAGGAGATATTTAATATGTAACATCTTTTTATTTTTTTATTCTTCTACGTTATCATAAACCCCTTCATCCATATATTCATAATAAATAAAGTATCATTTAAATATTTTAATGTTATATTTATAATTGAATATATTCTACCCCTCCATTTTTTCATATCCTCTTATATAATGAAACGAAACCATTGTCCAAATTATGTTGGTTAACAATCTCTATGGATAACGAGTTTTCATTTTCCATTTCTGAATTAAAGGCTTGTTATAAGACTATTAATATGGTTAAATTATATGTTAGTGAGTATGTTATAACTTATTTCATGTTTTTGAACTAATATATAGGCATTATATTAAATAAATTGAAACTATTTCCTAAGGGTCGGTAAAACTACCTAAAGGAACTTATCACATAATGACAACATTTTTACTCAAAGAACAATCCCTAGGTATGATAAAATGATATATGAGACCATTTAAAATTATTTAATTTCATTAATATCATTTTATTTCACTGATTTTTTCTTATTTCCATTTTACCAGAATATCCATAATCATACACAAGTTAACCAACCACGAAACCATGAAATGAATTCGCCCAAAATAAAGAAATTGAACATTATAACTCGTCAAAATGGTTATAAATGAACTTAATAAAAATACAATAAATAAAATATATGTGTAAGTTCTTATCAATTAATTAATTAATATAATTTTTTTTCCCGTACATTATGTTCATGTTCAGAATGCATTCATACATAATGTAAGGGGTCTGTCTGAGCCTTCATATTTCCTTTGGGTAACACTTTATCTCATTTTCCATCAATTTACATCTTAATTATTCACCAATAATTATAAATTATTCAGAATATATGTACCAAAATTATATATCTAGCACAAATCGTCTTTATTTTATGGTAAATACATGTTTTAAAAATTTTCCTTCTTAATTCCTCTCGACATCAAAACCCAACTAAATGGAACATTTCTATTTCTTACCCCTTTTAAAGTACTCTCTATAAAATGATTTAATCCAAATATATTTCCTAAAACTATAAAATTTTATCATGAAAACTATTTTAGTTTATTTCTTGTTTTATGGAAATAATTATTCTTTTATTCTCTTTGGAGACTCTATAATATTTTCCCAGAGACCATACTAAATTGGTACATTTCTAAAGTTAAATAAACACTCTTTTATATGTTTTAAATTCAATTTGACTTCATTATTTAATATCTATTATTATACATTACATTATTATTGTCCTAGAATAATTTAATACCTTCTTTCATGGACACCATTATGAAAAACCGTTTGGTTATCCCTAATGAAAAGATTAAGAAACCGAATTCATTCCATATGAAATCCTTATGTTTATTACTTATGTTTAGTTTCTATATATGGAACACATATGAATATACATTCTATTATGGGTGAAACTAGATAGAGATACAATTCATTGGGTAATGTTTGAGTCTCACGAGACATTATGTATGGAATTTGGGAGTAAACATAATCCATTATGGGCCTTTTTCCACCATGTGGTATCATCATGGAAGTTATCCTTGACTCGTGTTTATGTCATGTTACATACTTCCGAAATAGTTTTATATTTATACGATCATATGATTCCATGTTCTATATATGATCACTCTATATGTTTATTAATAAGCCATTCATTTTTTGTTATCACATTATGCCATCTAACTAATGTTTTATGATTTATTTCCATTTTTATTCCCTTACATTTATTTTTAGTTCACCCTAGATGGATATGTATTCCCCAGGTTATCCTATAAAGTTGTAGGAGATCATAGATAATTTTTACCCTAGTTTCAATTTTTCTAATTTTTTACCCAGTATTCTAAAGACAATAGACAATTAAATCCTTTGTTTTTATGGATAATTTTTCATAAAATCAAGTTATAATATGTGTAAATGGATAGGGTTTCTAAGTTGGTACCAGGGAATAGTCTGGTTATTTGTGGGGATAGGACTAGAAAACTTAAGTAATAATCATAGGGATAATTCCATCACTATGGATAACGTAGACTAAAACATAGGGAATCATAAGATAGGATATACATTCTATTTATAACTTTATCCATCTATGTTCATAGTTTTCTTTTCTATTCTCATTATACATGTATTTATGCACCCCCAAATTATAATTTTTATTTTTTAGGCAATGGTTGGAAATAAGTGTATATGTACTAATAACCAATGCGAAAGGAAATGTTGTAAAGACTCGGAAATTTGAAGGAAATTTTTTTCTTAATTTTCTTTGGGATTTTACAAAAACGCAGTTTCTGACAGCGCCTGATTCCGAGGCCCGGTGTGCCCGGAATCATTTTCCGAAGGTTGGCTCGGGTACGTTTAGTGAACGAATGAGCGAGAATTTCTATCTTCTGAACCGGTGCTCAGAATCAAATTCTGAGGGCACCGATGGAACCGCAGCGCCAGTTTTTGCTTAGAAACACCTATTCCGCAGTTGCGTTTTATCGAGTTTGGAAGTTAGTTTTTGGGGGTTTTTAATTAAACTGAATAAAAATATCTGTTTGCCATATTTTTATTTGAAGTGGTGGTTAGAACCTCCAAGGGGGGGTTAGTGGAGGGGCCCACCTGCACATAACCTCCCTTGGGGGGATGTTATAAGGTGGGGCCCACATGAGTATCAAACCCCCTTAACCCCCTTAACTCTTGAACTCTCCATTTATGTGGATGAAACTCTCTCTCATTAAATGAGTCTCTCCACCTCCCTCTCATTAAATTTGACAACTTGAGATATTTAATTATGTGAGTTAATTTAAATTTCAAACTATTGAAATTCATAAGCTTTGTTGTGTTAATAAAACAAGTTATGAACATATTTTATTTGGGTTGGAGTTTAGTTGATTGGGAGCCTTTGGAGAAAAAGCTTAGGAAGTCTTGAGTTTCTTCTTTCTCTACGACGAAGAACACGAAGAACGTCTCTTCCGCCAATGAAGCACGACGACGCCATCTTCATCATCATTCTTCAACCGAGGAAAGGAAAGGGAAGCGACGCCCACGACATCTCCAACGACCTTCATCAGCGTCAAAGGAGAAGACGTCGCCCGCGAAGAACGTCGTCAATGACGACGTCACCTCCGAACACTCGTCCACCAACGACGAGTATCCTTCTTCCTTTCCAACGCATGAGCATGAGAATTGGTAGTGTGTGACGAACAGGACAATCGAGGAATCGATATCCGCCCTTTTTCCGAGATCGTCAATGAACGACAATTACGAGGTAGGGAATTTAAATTGTGATTGTTGGTGAACCCTCATTTACTCCCTTGATTTTTATTCTTCGTGAGTATGTCCAACTGCTATTGTTTAACGAGAGGGGGCCGGTCCGCACAAACATGGCCGACCCACCTCCTTTTTCCATGTTGGATTTCTTTGTGGTTTGGTATAAGAAGGTGTGGTGCCGTCACACCATGTGGAATCATGCGACAAGGAAATGCGCGGTGTCGTCGCGCCACGTCGTGCAAAACAAACAAAGGCGTGATACTGTCTCGCCGCGTCAGAGAAACCCGAAGACATCCGTGGATGGAGTCAGGCCACGGCGAAGGGGCGCGGCGCCAACGTGTTACGCCGGAGAACCACGAAGACGGTGCGTTTTGTTAATTGACGTGTGGATTGACGAGCGATGACATAACGAGGCCACAATGTATTTTTGAAGCTTGCGCAGTAAAGTACGAGACCCGAGGTGAACACCGGCTCAGACGGTTTTGAAAACGGACCACCGGAGCAACTCCGGTGGCCCGTGGAAACAGCCGGAGGTGCGGGTCGCCGGTGCGGTGTTACCGGAGACCGGAGGCGGCGACCGAAGCTATCCGGCCTCCAGGCGGCGGCGATTGCGCCACCGCCCTCAATTAACGGCAAGGGGCGGGCCGCGCGCACCCCCCGCTCCCCGACGTCAGCTCGGCCACGCCGAGCCGCGGCTGGCCGGTCGGGCCGGGCCAGGTCCAGTCGGGTCGAACCCGGTTCGGGCCGACCCAGGGGGGTCGGGCCGGGTCGGTCCGGGCCCAGACCCCCCGATTTCGGACCACTTTCAGTCAAATGCCCATATCTTGGGCTATGGACATCCGATCGACGCACCGTCAGTTGCGTAGAGATCCTCAGAACGAGGCGGTCGTTTCGGTATATCGCACTCAAGGTTTTGGAATACTTTGTGTCTGACTGGGTTGGTTCGGATACGAAACCAACCGGGCCCTCGGAGCGGAAACGCTTATATCTTGAGTTCCGGATGATCGATTGACGTGCCGTCGACTTTGTTGGATTCCTCTAAGTGAGATGGAACTTTTGGCATACTTCTCTCGAGATTTGGATATAGTTGGATAGTGGCCGGTTTGGATTGCACCGAAATCCAACCGAGCCCCTGGAACGTAAAAGCTGATATTTTTCAGACCAGACGTCCGTTTGATGAACCGTCAGCGGCTTTGGTGATCGCGTTGAGAAACAGTCCCTATGAGTATACCCTATGAGAGTTTGGGGTATATTTGAGATACGGCCGGGTTGGTTCGCTCACAAAACCAATCGGGCCCCTAGGACGAAAAGGCTAATAACTCACAGACCGGGCATCCGATTGACGCACCATCTGTTGCGTTGAGACCCCTATGACGAGGCGGTCCTTTGAGATACTTCTTAGTGGGACTTTGAGATACTTGGAGTATCGACCTGTAGCTCGTGGAGAGGACCCTCCCGGAGATGAGCGTGCGGAGTATGGAGACCGTGTAGCCGACTGAGACCTGACGACTGCTTGACTGACTCGACATGGAGTGAATCGACTAGCCTAGTGGATGGAGCACTACATTGTGAGATACAGACCCATGGTGGACGGAGCACTACCTTTGTGACAGTGTAGACCTGCGGTACTCGTCCGGAGAGTACCTCGGCAGGCTACTAGGGGGTGTGCACTACTGTGTTTGGGTGACCTACCTCGGCGGGAAGCACTACTGTGTCTGGGTGGATGACCCGTGGTACTCGACAAGAGGAGTACCTCAGCAGTCTTAGGTTAGTGAGCAGTACCTCAGAGTCGTGACAGGACCACTATACACTCCAGAGACGGATCTCTTCAGCAGTTATGGTTTCGATAATGAAAATCTTGGTTTGAGTTGAGACTTTTGACCTTTGTGTTTTCCTCATGATTGAGATGGGTCACTTGATAACTTAGGTATATGTATGGGAATATACCTAGTTAGTGGTTATCCGTTGATTTCATGATCTTGGTGTTTTCCTCATGATTGTGATGGGTTACGTGATAACTTAGGTATATGCATGGGCATATATCTAAGTAGAAGTTATCTGTTGAGATCATCTTTGTGGTTATCCATGTTGGTTTTAGTGAGACCTTGAGGGTCTTGGGGTCCCTACTGAGTATCGTTATACTCACCCCTGCACGGGCAATGCCCGCACCTCGATATGTTGGTTGCAGACGACAGGCAGTGCTAAAGGTGGCTGAGTGTTCGAGGGCTGGACGGTACCCGGAGGTGGACTACACGATAAACCAGTATCCGGAGGTGTACTTCACGGTTAGACGAAACTCAGAGGAGGTTGTCAGGTGAGATCACTTTGGAGGATATCTGTACCTACCCTTCAGGTAGGATCCGTGGTGGACGATCTAGAAGCTGCGCCATCTATACCTACCCTTCAGGTAGGATCTGAGGAGGATGACCCAGGAGCCACTTCCGTCCCTCCAGCTGTTGTCTTTTTCTGTTGTACTTTGTTCAGTTGTAGTTGTACTTTCTTTTGGGTTTGTATTCTGGCCCATTTACCTTTCAGCACTTCTCTTTGTACTTAGTGTTTTACTTCCTCTTGTACTCTGTAGTGTTTTCTTTACCTTTATAAAGGCAATTCCTTCCCAGTTATCTGGATTTATGCCTTTGGTGCTAGTCGCCAGCCCCTGGTCTTTGGAAGGCGGGCTTGTGGTAGTCACGGCACGGGCCCCGAGGACGGGTCATGACAAATTGGTATCAGAGGAGTCGGTTCTACTGCAGAACTTATAACTCTGATATTTTCTTTCTGTGAAGCAATAGTGTTAAGAGTACCGAGTTTGGTTTTCAGTTCAGGGAGTCAAGTGTTGGTGAGGGTGGCCGACGTATCCATACACCAGGACCCTGACAACCTATTTCCGACTTTGTGCACAAAAACACTAATTGCGTGTGTGTTTCCAGAAGTTTTTAAATGTCAGCTCAAACTAGGTCACCTCACCAGGAATAATTGTTTGACAGTGTCATGTTGTTTCTTTCAGGATTCCTTTTCTCGGATGCCCAGCTAGATCCCAGAGGGATGTGCGTACTGATAGCATGTAGAGCGACAAGGCTTCGTTACAGGGCCCTCTTGCAGTTGAGGCACCAGCGGTACTACTATACGTTGGTCCACCGACGCCACCAGCCCCAGAAGTAGGCGATGCACACCACTTGAGTGCGCTTCACGAGTTCCAGTGCCAGAGGCCACCCAGGTTCCGGGGAGAGATGGACCCGCAGGCGGCTGAGGATTGGATGGAGGCTGTGGTGAGAGTCTTCAGGCTAGTGGGGACGCCGGCAGAATTCATGGTGATCTTTGCTGCCAGCCTTCTTCAGGAAGAAGCAGGCAGGTTGTGGAGCGAGTTGTTCTAGTTTTTCGATGGGATGACCTTCACATGGGAAGACATCGAGACCTTCTTCAGGGTGGATTTTGTGAAAGTTGCTCTACACCCCGAGCGTGTTCAGGAGCTTCTGCCTTTGCATGCGTGTTTTTCGATCAGTTTTCGAGTCATCTGTGGGCAGTAGACAAATGATGCATAGGTCCAAGGGGACCAGACCAGTAGTTGGGCGATCTCGGGTTTCAGGATTGGTGGTGCGGGGCACCCGGGGTGGGGTCAGAGCCAGGCGTGCCAGAAACGGACGATGTTTCTCCTACGACAGGAAGGGTCACCTGGCACGTGACTGTACGACCCCCCGCACGGTTGATCAACGGGTGTTGGAGGAGCCACCGAGACAGAAGCAGCGGCTAGTGCATGAGAAACAGCCGAGCAGTGGACAAGGCAGTAGAGCTCCGGGAGTAGGTGGACCGCAGAGGAACTAGTGGATACATCCCTTGTACTTCTAGTTCCATGTTGCTGTTGTATTCGTGTCTTTGTACTATGAGCTTCAATAATAAAAAGACACTTATCTTTGTGATGTTTGCTTTCTTGTCCTTTTTGTTTGGTTGATACTGAGTGGTCCTGGTTAAGACTGTTGACTTGACCCTCACTTTTGAGATTCCTACTGGAGGAGACCCAGTAACCTCACACTAATTCCAATAGTGTGACTCGACCCTTGGAGTCGAGAGTGACAGTTGGATCTCTTGGTAGTTACGTCGAGGCCTTACGATGTCATCCATGGCATGAATGCATCCTTCATGTCAGGATTGACTGTATTAGGCAATGGGTGTGGTTTATCCAGGGGATGAGACCGAGTTTCTCTTTTTGGCAATGGAGAAATTTTAGCAGCTCTTCCAGATCGTAGGAAAAGAAGGTGTAGATCATCCAGGAGCGGATGAAGACTTCACAGTGCAGAAAGAAACACAAAATCGGTGCCAGTCATAGAGACTCGGGCGTGTTAAATGTTTCAGGAAGAGGAAGCCTTAAAGAGAGATGAGTTTGTGAAGCGGCATATTTGGAGTCAGAGCTAGGAGAGTAGCATGAGGTGGTGTACATCTTAACATGCTTCAACCACCCGCCTTTGTTATCCCCGCTAGGCTTAGGGAGCTGGAGGGAAGAGGAAGAGTGCGGCTGCATGCGGTCAAAGAGTGTGACCCAATGGCTCTAAAAATGATTCAATGGACAGTCTGTGTCTACTACTAGCTGCTGTAGTAACAGACATTGATATGAATCATTCCTCACTTTCAAAAATCTTGTCCCAGACCTAGAGTTTCCGGTAAGTCATGGACTTGACCCTCACGTCTCGAGATACCTTGGGAGGATACTCGATAATCACACTTACACCGACGGTGTGGTCAGACACTCGAGGTGAGAGCTTTGGTTGGAATCTCTTGGTGGCAGCGTCGAGGCCTTACGATGTTAGTTTGAGTATGGAATGGGCAATAACTGTTCATACTCAAATTGACGGTTTTAAGAAAACGTCGGGATGGGTTTTCCTTGGTTGGTGAAAAGGAAACCCCAGGAAGCACAGGATAAACTCTTTCACATGAGGGTGCGACCGATTACACTTGAGTCGGTCAACCATACCCTCGTGGCAATAGTCGTTTGAGTTCCAATTCTAACAGGAATTGGAGACCTCTAGAGTTCGAGGATGACGATCACGTCCTTATACGGGTCTCACCTCGACGAAGTTTACAGAGATGTGGCCAAGGAGGCAAGTTATCTCTGAGGTTTAGTGGACCTTCTTAGGTTCTCAGCTGGGTAGTCGGGGTGGTTTACCACTTGACCCATCCACCTCAGTTGCACCAGGTACACGACGACTTCCACGTATCTCAACTGAGGAGATACGTGTTCGACCCTTCGCATATCATCGACCATGATGAACTGGATTTGGATGATGAGGACACTTTTGTAGAGTTCCATTAGAGGTCGAGGATCGACCGGAGCGGATCCTATGAGGATGGTCGATTCCTCTTGTGCACTTTCATAGGCAGCACGAAAAACTCCTGGTGAGCACATGAGAGCGGAAGGCTCATATGCGTGGTCAGTACCACTTTTGTTCCCCTAGTTTGTGTTGAAGCTTTACGGGGACGTAAATCCCTGAGATGGGAGTAATGTAAAGACCCATAAATTTCAAGGAAATTTTTTTCTTAATTTTCTTTGTGATTTTACAAGAACGTAGTTTCTGATGGCACCTGATTCCGAGGCCCGGTGTTCCCGGAATCATTTTCCAAAGTTTGGCTCGGGTACGTTCAGTGAACGAACGAGCGAGAATTTCTATCTTTTGAACCAGTGCTCGGAATAAAATTCTAAGGGCACCGATGGAACCGCATCACCGGTTTTTGCATAGGAACACCTATTCCGCAGTTGCGTTTTATCAAGTTTGGATGGTAGTTTTGGGGGGTTTTTTAATTAAACTGAATAAAAATATGTGTTTTCCATATTTTTATTTGAAGTGGTAGTTAGAACCTCCAAGGGGAGGTTAGTGGAGGGGCCCACCTTCATATAACCTCCCTTGGGTGGATGTTATAAGGTGGGGCCCACATGAGTATCAAACCCCCTTAACCGCCTTAACTCTTGAACTCTCTATTTATGTGGATGAAACTCTCTCTCATTAAATGAGTCTCTCCACCTCCCTCTCATTAAATTTGACAACTTGAGATATTTAATTATGTGAGTTAATTTAAATTTCAAACTATTGAAATTCATAAGCTTTGTTGTGTTAATAAAATTAGTTAAGAACTTATTTTATTTGGGTTGGAGTTTAGTTGATTGGGGGACTTTGGAGAAAAAGCTTAGGAAGTCTTGAGTTTATTCTTTCTCTATGAAGAAGAACACAAAGAACGTCTCTTCCGCCACTGAAGCGCGACGACGCCATCTTCTTCATCATTCTTCAACCAAGGCAAGGAAAGGGAAGCGACACCCACGACATCTCCAACGACCTTCATCCAAGTCAAGGGAGAAGACGTCACCCGCGAAGAACGTCGTCAACAACGATGTCACCTCCGAACGCTAGTCCACCAACAATGAGTACCCTTCTTCCTTTCCGACGCATGAGCATGAGAATTGGGAGTGTGTGAAGAACACGACAATCGAGGAATCGATATCCCCCCTTTTACCGAGATCATTAATGAATGACAATTACGAGGTAGGGAATTTAAATTGTGATTGTTGGTGAACCCTCGTTTACTCCCTTGATTTTTATTCTTCGTGAATATGTCCAACCGCTATCGTTTAACGGGAGGGGGCTGGTCCACACAAACACGGCCGAACCACCTCCTTTTTCCATGTTGGATTTCATTGTGGTTTGGTACGGGAAGGCATGGTGCCATCGCACCATGCAGAATCATGCGACAAGGAAATGCGTGGTGTCGTCGCTCCGCGTCGTGAAAAACAAACAAAGGCGTGATACCGGCGCGCCGCGTCGGAGAAACCCGAAGACATCAGCGGACGGAGTCGGGCCATGGCGAAGGGGTGCGGCGCCAACGCGTCACACCGGAGAACCACGAAGACGGCGCGTTTTGTTAATTGACGTGCGGATTGACGAGCGACGACATAACGGGGCTGCAAAGTATTTTTGAATCTTGTGCAGTAATGTAAGAGACCCGAGGTGAACACCGGCTCAGACGGTTTTGAAAACGGACCACCGGAGCAACTCCGGTGGCCCACAGAAACACCAGGAGGTTTGGGTCGTCAGCGCGGCGTTGCCGGCGGCCGGAGGCGGCGGCCCTAGCCGTCCGTCGTCTAGGTGGTGGCGGCGCCCGAGCGCGCCGCCGGAAAAATTGGCGGCGACGATTGCGTCGCCGCCCTCAATTAACGGCGAGGGGTGGGCCGCGCGCACCCCCCCGCTCCCCGACTTCGGCTCGGCCACGCTGAGGCGCTGCTGGCAGGTTGGGCTGGGCCACACCAGCTGGGCCGGGCCGGGTCCAGTCGGGTCGGACCTGGTTCGGGCCGACCCAGGGGGGTCGGGCCAGGTCAGTCCGGGCCCAGACCCCCGATTTCGGACCACTTTCAGTCAAATGACCATATATTGGGATACGGACCTCCGATCGACGCACCGTCAGTTGCGTAGAGATCCTTGGAATGATAAGGTCTTTTAGGTATATTGCACTCAAGGTTTTGGAATACTTTGGGTTCGGCCGGGTTGGTTCGGATACGAAACCAACCGGGCCATCAGAGCGGAAACCCTTATATCTTGAGCTCCGGACGTCTGATTGATGTGCCGTCGACTTTGTTGGATTCCTCTAAGTGAGAATGAACTTTTGGCATACTTCGCTCGAGATTTGGATATAGTTGGATAGTGGCCGGGTTGGATTGCACAGAAATCCAACCGAGCCCCTAGAACAGAAAAGCTGATATCTTTCAGACCAGACGTCCGTTTGACGAACCATCAGCGCATTGGTGATCTCGTTGAGAAACGGTCCCTATGAGTATACTCTATGAGAGTTCGGGGTACCGTTGAGATACGTCCGAGTTGGTTCGCTCACGAAACCAACCGGGCCCCTGGGACGAAAACGCTAATAACTCACAGACCGGGCGTCCGATTGACGCGCCGTCTGTTGCGTTGAGACCCCTATGATGAGGTGGTCCTTTGGGATAATTCTTCATGTGACTTTGAGATACTTGGAGTATCGACCTGTAGCTCATGGAGCGGACCCTCCCGGAGATGAGCGTGCGGAGTACGGTGACCGTGTAGCCGACTGAGACCTGACGACTGCTTGACCGACTCGACTTGGAGTGAGTCGACTAGCCCATTGGACGGAGCACAACTTTGTGAGGTGTAGACCCATGGCGGACGGAGCACTAACTGTGTGACAGTGTAGACCCTCGGTACTCATCCGGAGAGTACCTCAGCAGGCTACTAGGGGGTGTGCACTAATGTGTTTGGGTGACATACCTTGGCGGGAATCACTACTATGTCTGGGTGGCTGACCCGCGGTACTCGACAAGAGGAGTACCTCAGCAGTCTTAGGTTAGTGAGCAGTACCTCGGAGTCGTGACAGAACCACTGTACACTCCAGAAACGGAGCTCTTCAGGAGTTACAGTTTTGATAATGAAAATCCTGGTTTGTGCTGAGACTTTTGACCTTTGTGTTTACCTCGTGATTGAGATGGGTCACTTGATAACTTAGGTATATGTATGGGAATATACCTGGGTAGTGTTTATCCGTTGATTTCATGATATTGGTGGTTTTCTCCTGATTGAGATGGGTTACATGATAACTTAGGTATATACATGGGCATATACCTAAGTAGAGGTTATCTGTTGAGATCTTCTTTGTGGTTATCCATGTTTGTTTTAGTGAGACCTTGAGGGTCTCGAGGCCCCTACTGAGTATCGTTATACTCACCCCTGCACGGGCTATGCCCGCACCTCATTGTGTTGGTTGCAGACGATGGGCAGTGCTGACAGAGGCCGAGTGTTCGAGGGCTGGACGGTACACGGAGGTGGACTACACAACGAGCCAGTATCCGGAGGTGGACTTCACGGCGAGATGACACTCGGAGGAGGTTGACGGGCGAGAGCATTGTGGAGTCTATCTGTACCTACCCTTCAGGTAGGATCCGTGGTGGACGATCCAGGAGCTGAGCCATCTGTACCAACCCTTCAGGTAGGATCCGAGGAGGACGACCCAGGAGCTGCTTCCATCCCCCCAGCTATTGTCTTTTTCTATTGTACTTTTTTCAGTTGTAGTTGTACTTTCTTTTTGGTTTGTATTCTGGCCCATTTACCTTTCATCACTTCTCTTTGTACTTAGTGTTTTACTTCCTCTTGTACTCTGTAGTGTTTTGTATACCTTTATAAAGGTAAAGCCTTCCCAGTTATCAGGATTAACGCCTTTGGTGCTAGTCGCCAGCCCCTGGCCTATGGAAGGCGGGCTTGGGGTAGTCACGGCACGGGCCCCGAGGACGGGTCATGACAAATGTGATGATTTCCATAATGATACGAGAATCCTGATGGGAACTACAGATCAAAACTACATGATAATATTGTCACAACTCGCTCATGTTATAAATAATAACAAGAATCATATGGAACTCCCTCATCCTAAGATTGAACAAGTTATTGTTGAATACCATATGTGACAATTACCTCCTACATTTAGTGGATCATATGATCCCATCATTGTAGAATAATGTATTAACTCCATTGTAAAGATATTCACTATTCTCTTGTTCTTAAAAGAAGAGAAAGTTGTGATGGTGGTCTATAATTTTGATGGGGATGTTGATCTGTGGCAGAAACTGATAATGAAAATAATGTATAAGTACAGAACTGATTCAATAGAATTTGAAAGGTTTAATAAATTATTTTTCAATAAAAATATTCCCCAAAATCTTGATCTTAATAATGAGAGGGAATTCCTAGGACTGAAGAAAAAGGATTATGATTCCATTGGGATGTATGAGGAAATCATTACAAGGCCTGCTTGACATGCCTTTAGATTTTTCATGAGAAATAAAATAAAGGTGGATCACTTCTCTATTGGATTAAATCAAAGTCTATAAAAATCATTGGTGATGCAATACATTGATATCTATGGGGAGATTTTTTATTTTTCACAAAAGGTTAACATGGTGATTATAGACTCTTAGTGGTCTCATGGGATCAGAGATAAAAATATGAAAATAGAGTTTAATATGGGAAGATAAATAGATAAATTCCATGGTGGAAAAAAACCCAGCATCCCACTAGTCATAACATTGGGAAAAATAATGCCATGAACTATCTAATTGGTACTGGAAGATGATTTAAATGTGGTAATGAGGCGTATCATGCGAATCATATTTTATGTGATTTACAGAATCCCAATAATGTGGAAGAATAAATTATGGTTAAAATCAACACTCAACCTATAATATAGTGTCTCAATTTCATGGAACAAAGACATTATGTAATCCAATTTCCTAATAAAATGGTTGTTTGAGACAATCGAGCACAACATATTTCATAGAAATAAGGAAGAACATATGATATCACTACTACTGAGGAGGATACTGAAAATGATGTGGTGATAGGTAAACTAATTATTCATTTAAGAATATAAAATATACTTTTTGATTGTAGTTATAAATATTATTTCATATCTTTCATGTTAAGTATAACTATTCAATCACAAACCCAAAATATGAAGGTTGATTTATCTTTTAGAACATAATATGGGGAAATTATTTCACCTAAACTATATAACTCGTCCCCAGTTAATATTTATTGATTAAACCTCCCTGAAAATATAATCTTACATAATATAGTGGTGTTTGATGATATATTGGGCATGTATTAGATATCATTATATAAATACAATGTCAATTATTGGGAAAGGTATATCACTATTCATATCCTGTGGCATCATCTAATTCTATAAAAATGTAAGGAGGTGGATGAATATCCACTGGAATATTCTTTGAATGAATAGATACAGTTTCCTTATGAGAAAGTATATCTATATCAAATTATTGATACAAAAGATATGATCATGTTTGATGAAATTCCCATTGTGAGGGACTATTGTGATGTGTTCCCTAAATAATTTTGAGGTCTTACTCATGAACGAGAGTTTTAGATCTCAATTGAACATATAACTATATCTTTACCCACATCACAAAATCCATACAGGTTAGACACTATTACGTTAGAATAAATGAAGAAGATGTTACAAGACAATCTGCAAAATGGTTTCACATGCATGAGTTCTTCCCCATGGGGTGCACTGGTCCTCTTCATCTTGAAGAAGGATGAATCAATGCACCTCTATATTTAATATCACAAGTTTAACAAAATCAAAATAAATAATTGGTATTGAATTTCACTGATAGTTGACTTATTCGATCAACTATGTGGGGATAATTATTTCTCTAAGGTGGACTTTGGGCCATGAAATCACTAATTAAATGTATAGAAGGAATATATTCACAAGGATTCTGTTGGAATGAGGTATGTACAAATGAGTTCATAGTTTTTCCATTCACACTCACTAATACTCAAGATGTTTTCATGTAAATAATGAATAGATTTTTTAGAGATTCCCTTGACAAATTTTTTATTTATTTTTATATGATATTCTTATATACTCTAGGGGCAAGGGGGTATGAGGGGCATTTTAATACTAGTCCAAAAACATTTCATGTGGAGAAAATATAGTAAAATGTACAGTAAATGTGAGTTATATATGAAGGATGTATCATTCTTGGGGAACATTATCACCAGTAAAAGGATATCTATAGACCCTTATAAGACAAATGAAATAGGGGATTGTCCCAAAACAAAATTTTTAATATAGATCCATAGTTTCCATGGTCTAGTTGGGTATTATTAGTTATTTGAGAGGAAATTATAAAATTTTCAAACCCACTAACCAAGCCAACTCAGAAGGGAGTAAATTATGTATGGAAAAGTGAATGTGAAGTCTAGTTCAAATAGTTGAAAAATTGGTTTATCCCTACACTAGTACTTAAACTATCAACTACTACAAAGCTTTTTGGGGAATATAGTAATGTATAATTTTTTTTGGATTTTTACTAATAAAAATTATAATGTGATAGACTACCTCTTAGGTATGATGAAATTTCACAAGAAAATATATCCCACACATGATCTGTAGTTGTATGTTGTGATCTTCACATTGAAAAGATAGATAAATTATCTCTATGGGGAGAAGTGTGAGATATGAACTGACCATAAGAGCCATAAATATATATATTATCACAGAATAAGAATATTATGGACTAGTGAATATGGTTAGAGATGATCAAGGATTATGAATGTTCAATCCACTACATCCTCAGTAAGGAAAATAAAGTGGCAGATGATCGTAGAAAGGATCTTGTAAATTTATCAATTATGAAAAATTAGATAGATCCAATATTCAT
Source organism: Viscum album (assembly GCA_963277665.1). NCBI lineage: Eukaryota > Viridiplantae > Streptophyta > Magnoliopsida > Santalales > Viscaceae > Viscum > Viscum album. The sequence continues at coordinate 735,802,966 of OY728125.1, read as the reverse complement.
TGAAATGCAATGGATGAACATGGGAATCATAAATGGAGGAAAATCATCATTACTTTCTCAAATGATTTCCCAACCATCCCCTTTAGATAATATAAAGGATTTTCAAAGAGATGGTGTTAAAATTCAGAAGAAGGTTGAAGCTATAAAAATTGGGAAATCTTTGATGTTCAAAGTTGATGAGGAAGGAGTCATACTATTTGGGTCATGACTATGTGTAACATTAAATCACAAGATACAGAGTGATATTTTCAATGATATACATATCTCGACAATCTTCAGCCACCCATGGAGCATAAATATGTACCAAGATATCTGAGAGAATAATTGGTGCAATAATATAAAGAACCATATTGCAAAGTATACATTAATGTTTATAGTATGGAAATTAGTAAAATTCTAAAGTAAAAATTATAAGGGGTTGAAGACACCATTATCCACACCAACATGGAAATGGGAAGAAATCACCATGGGTCTTGTCACTATATCTTTAAAGATATCCATAGGAAATAAGGATATGTGGGTTTTTATGGATATTCATATAAAGACTACACTATTTATTTCAATTAGAGAATATTTATCACTTGATCAACTTTATAAAATATACATAAGAGAAGTTTTGTGGGTATATAGAGCAGAATTATCAATTTTATTTGATCAAGATCCAATATTTACCTCTATGTATTGAAAAAGTCCCCAAAATTCTCTAAAAACTGAGCTGATCTTCAGTATGTCTTATCACCCTCAAATCGATGGGCAGTCTATGTGAAATATTTAGACATTGGAAGATATTTTGTGATCATTCTCGATGGAAATAAAAGGAGTATGGGACTAACATCTTCCTATGGTTTAATTATATTACAAAAATAGTTTCCATTCATGATTCCAAATGGATCTATATGAATCCCTTTATGGGAAATTAAGTAGAACACCTGCATTCTGGGATGAAGTCAGTGAACACAATATTCTGGGACTTGAAATTGTCATGGAAATGGTGGAAAAGGTGAATAATGCTCAGTAGCACATCATGGATGCCCAATGATGATAGAATATCTATAAAGAAAATAATCAATGGCACTTAGAGTTTGAAGTTAGAGATATGATATTTCTTCATATATCTCGATTGAATAGAGTAATATGATTTTTGAATAAGGGAAAACTAAGTCCCAGGTATATCGGCCCCTTTGTGATTCTTGACTGAGTTGGAGATCTCCCCTATTGACTATAAATTCCATAAACTATTTATCAAGTACATGATATATTCCAAATATCCCTCTTGAATAAGTACAAACAAAAACCTAACATTTACTGAATTCAGAGGTGCTTCAAATGGATAATGATCTCTCTTATGAGGATCTATTAGTAAATATCTTGGACTATAGAGACAAAGTGCTATAGAAAAATATTAATCTCCTAGTCAAATTACTATATAATATCCATAAATAAAAAGTGTTTAAATAGGAACTAGAGTAATATATAAAAGAGAATTAACCTCACCTTTTTTCACCATAGTATTAAAAAAAATTCAAGATTAAAATTTCATAAGTGGTGAAGAATGTAACCTACCTAGAATTTTACCAATTGAATTAACCTTATTATAATTATGACATTTAGTATAACTTAAAAAATCACATTGAGAAACCAATAAAAAATTATTCTTATCAAAAAATAATGATACATTAGTCGGTGATCGGTAGGTGGAAATTAGCTTCGCTCCCTCTTGGACTCGGTGGCATAGTCCATAGCCACATTGTTGGATCCCCTCCTTGGATCTTGGTCGAGGGGAGGGGGAGGATGATCCCTCTTCTCTCTCACTCCCACATCACATCTATTCCTTTTCCCCTTTCATAGATCCTTATATTTTCACAAGTTTTCTATTAATTTATGTCTATCCTAAAGTGAAATCTTTGTTGAATGGTGTTCTTTCAGTTCTGATTTCTTTAAAGGAGTGGATGAGTGATTCATCACAGTTAGATCTGACTTTAGTCACTTGATTTGGGAAGAAACAGACCTACATTGATGCCTTTGATAGGTTTGTATTCTCATCTTGAAAGCTTCCAAAACATATGGTAGTTGATCTATTGTATTTATGGAACATCCAGATCCGTTTTATGAATGAAGATGACTTGATCCATGCTTGGGATAATGCTTCATGTCCCATGAATGGTTTTAATTTTTCTCTAGTAAGATGGTCATTTGAGTTTCATCTGAAGTGTGACCTCCCATCCACGGTAATCTAGATTTCTATTCTTGTTCTTTTGTTGCCCTTCCAGAATCCGGTGATTCTATTGTTTATCAGAAACATGATATGTCATTTTCTTTTTTTGGATTCCTGAACTCTTGCTTCCTGTCATCCCATAGCTCTGAATGTTTGTCTGGAAGTTTATTTCTAGAAGGGTAGTTTGGAATCCGCTTATATTTATTTTGAAGGAGAAATTTGTTGTCACCAAAATATATACTATGAATCAAGGATTCTATTTTTTCTGAATTGAAATTGTCTGGGGAATGGTGAAAGTTGATGTATTCGAGTTTTATCAGTGCATCCTCGGGGCGTCCCTACCCTGGTTCCCCTAGGGGATGAAATTTCCTCACCATCTATTACAGAGGGGGGTCATTTGGGAAATAGAGAAGCTAGATCAATCTTATAGAAAGTGGTTTATCCATTATATCAAGAACCAAGAGTTGAATAGGTTTTTTATAGACTATGTAGTGATTTGGGTATTAAGAATACCTTATAGGGAGATGATCAGGGGGTATGTTCAGCCCTGATAAGCTACTATGGGATCCTTACTTCATGTTCATCATGGTGAAACCTGATGGTAGCACATCGTAAGGAAAGGTTGTTTTGGTCAGGGAGAGTCCTGGAAAGGCCATACCTAATTCTTTTGCTTCTATCACTGGATTAAGTTCTCAGAATCACATTGTAGTGTTGGAAGAAGGTTCTTGAAACACCTCTAAAGAATTAATTGAAGTGAAGGTTTCTCATAGAGAGAATAATAATGAAGAGTTATATGATTCTGATTCAGACTCCCGCTCTGTTGAGTATAAGGAAGTGGTTCTTGAATATAAATATTTAATATCTTCTACCATGAAAGTAAATAACACAATCATTGATTTAGATGGATTTATTAGACATATTAGGAGGCTATGAAGACAAAAATACTATTAATATTTTTCATGGATCACCAGTTACAAGATCTTCCAGATATGGTAATCTCCCCCTAATGAGTTTGACTGATGCAAATGACAACTCCAAAAATAAGTTCACAGGCTCTACTAAACATATGGAGTTATATGCTAATGAGAATCTAGAATCAAAATTTGGGGAACCCTATGATAATGACCTAGAGAATATTGAAAATAACATTGAAGATTCGGAATTTTCATATGATATTATCATGAATTCTAAAGGATAAATATTTGTAAGATTCCTTTATGATAAATATTTTAGAGAGGGACCCACAAAAAATGTTTGAAAGAATATTTTATGTCGATTTGAGTGATGAAAAATATTTTAGGGATTGATAAATAGAATCATATCTTGATTTGTGGTTTCAATGTGGGGAAGATAAGATTATAAGAGCACATGCAGACGTGAGATAAGATGGAATATCAATTTGAGGATCTCATAATGGAAAAACATGAAATGGAGGTCACTTGTAATGAATGGAGTCTATATATGGTTAAAAACTCTAACTGTTTTAAATTTTTATAAAATGAAATAGCTATCTCTTATAAGGTTTTAATTATATGAGTTATGTACTATTGGTTTCATACTTTTTCCTTAAAAGTGATCCTGAAATATAAATATTTTATTTGGTGGTGTACATTAGTCATCAAATAAAACTATAAGAATGAAAAATTTTACTGAGGCATAATAAATAGAAAATAAGATAATAAGAATAGGATAATTAGGAATTGCTCAATCCACCAAAATAACTACACTCACAAAAAAGGAGTAGAAATAAAATATAATGTTATTAATGATATATTCATTTTGAGTATGAAAATATATGTAATCTTGATATAAAATAGAAGTAAATGAATAATGGAATAGGAGTTCTTTATAGGAAATAGAAAATCCATGTGATAGTTCAAAATTTGTCTATTGGAATGGTAAAATGACTATTGGAATTGTAATATGACTATTCAAATATTAACCTAACCATTATCAAACCATTAGGAATAGTAATGTGACTGTTAGAATAGTAAAATCACCAATGGAAATGTACAATAATACATAGGTATCTTATCAAATAGAAATTTGATATATTTATAGTATAAGTAAATAATTGTTTTAAAAATGATAAATTATGTGTTGATATTTTTTTGAAAAAAGTAAATGTTTTATTTTATATTTATTAATGAATATAATGATTTAAAAGAAAAATTATTTTCATAAAAAGGATTAATAAATTATAATAAATTTTATTATAATGATATGAAAATTTTATGACACTGTAAATACTTTTTCTAAGGCTCATAAAAGTGATCAGAATATTAAAATCGTATTGTTTGAATAAGTGATTGTTTTAAAAAAATAAAATGTATCATATTTAGAAAAATAATTTTATATAATGGAATATATTTTTGATATCTTCATAAAGAAAAATTTTTATGGTGATTTTTTTGGATTTCCCTAATATACTTGATTTTTTTGAATTTTCAAATAAGGTAATTTACTATATTTATCATTATAAGCCAAATACATGAATTTTTAATTCATGGAATATGTAAGAACCCATCATATTGAGAAAGTATGAAAAATTTACTATATATAGTCATAAAAATCAATACTATTGATAGTATTGATCTATACAAATAAACAAATTAATATTATAATCAAAACACACCTCTTCTTCCCTTTAAAATACCACCCATCACAACCACTTCTCCTCACACCATATAATCTTTTAAGCTTAATAATTCTATGAAAAAACAACTCTAAAAAATTATCCCTATACCCAAGTGTTTCTAGTATCACAAAAATACCAATTCCAGGTTCTTTAATGTTTCCTTCAAGGAGGTGATATTTAAGAGGTAACATTCGTAAACTACCTCGTTTAATTAATTGCATTATTCTACTTATCCTCACCTCATTCATCCATAAAATCATAATGAAAATTGTATCGTATATATACTAAATTTTTATATTTATATTGTAATATCTTATATCCATCAATTTTCTCATATCCTCTTATTCAATGAAACAACACCATTGTTCAAATTATATGTAATGACCCATCTTTTCATGAAGGTATGCCTCCTTTTTTGATTTAAATTCATTAAATGACCCTTGTAATGTTACCCAATGGATTCATGAATGTCATGAGGGTGTCCATGGATTGTTTGGAGTTTGTAAGTCCAAAATCTAGAATAAAAAATGGGCCACATAGTTAGTATAATTGTGCAGCGCAACCCACAAGTATCTACTAACCATGAAGGCTGGGAGAGAGGAGAAATAGGGGATGCATGGTTTGACTAAATCCATGAGACCCTAGGCGCATGACCATGTGAAAACTACAGAGGACTGATAGTGTGATATTTTATGGTTTTTTATGGTTTGGGAAACTATACCCCTTAACCATGTAGGTATCTTCCATGGATAGTGGGATGAGCATTGTTTGTGCAAGGTCTTCCAAATAGTGTGGACCTATATTTTAGGGTGGAATTAATTTCTCACCCTTAATGATCATAATTAATCACTTCTCTTTCTTTCTCCACTTTTCCTATTAGATGATCATACCATTTCTCCTATCGTATATCTCCATCATGAAAAATATAGACATTGAGATAACTTCTTCATCTGATGTCCAAATCTTCAAAAGCAACAGATTCATCATAATACGATCTAAAATCCTCACCCTTCCTATTTCATTTTATCTTTGAATCTATTACTCTATTTTGATGAAAGATCATATTCTCTGTTTTTAGGGATTCAAACCATTTATTTTGTTTCATCCAACCAACTTTAAATAAGAGGTTTCCCTCATATGGGGAGTATTCAACGGCCCTTAGGTAGGTGGTATCATAATTTTCACACAAAAGAAATTGGTGTATTCATTGCCACACCATTGTTCCACACACTGACCTTTGTCACGCATCACCCTAAAATGGTTTCTTTATTCCAATTTGATATAAACACATTTAATAACTCCTTAGGATCATGGTTTAGTAAATTAGAGGAAATTTATGTTAGTTATGGAAACCCCTTGGGTGTGTCAGTTTGAATTGACCTTTATCATTAATTATTTAATTGACCAGAAAACCTTTTAAGTGTTCATCTTAGATTATAAATGGAATTGCCTCTATTATATAATTTATTTATGAAACCAATCTAACTAATAACCGCTTATCCCAAATTAAAATGGAAATAACCATGTTGGTAATTTTACAATTAATAATGGAACATTTTATATGCCTCTTTGAATCCTATAAATTGAATTATTATGCATTTTTTAATTGAATGGAATGTTTTAAAATGAAGGGTTTGTTGATAACAGTATCCCCTTCCATAAAGTAATTAAATAGATTAAATAGAATGACTTATAAATGGTGGTAAGGCTATATTGTTTGTTCAGGCATTATTAAATACTCATTGTATGTTGTAATATATTCATTGTAATTTGACCTGACTATTGAAATACATGAGAGTAAATTCCTTATGCCTTAAGCCTTCTATAATAAATATTATTATGCCGCTGATATAGGATGTGGTATGATGGTAAAGGTTCTATTGGGAATTAAGATTCATGATCCCTTAAATCAGGTGTTGATCACGACATCTCACACCATTGACATTATTTTCTCGATGGGAATAACTCAAAATGTCCCTTGGTTCAAGTGTTGACATGATGTCAAAATCTCCATATTGAGGTTCATGCATGAATTCCCTCATTGATTACGATATGTAGGTCATGTACCCTTTTTCATGAGATTATATTTTTATTCAGACTAGTTATAGATGTCTGAGATATGCCCTGACCTAGCCAGTACCTAGTATTCCAGGTATATGGCCACTTACATCCCCACACAATTAGTTCACATAAGTGGATAAAATATATAACTATATATATATATATATATTATTAATATATATATTTACCAATAATAAAATCTTCTTACCATGATCTGAACTATATAGAGATTCTAGGTGTCCTTTAGGAACCTGATCATGTTGGTATTTATTTTTTCTACATTCTTAATTAGTTATTTTTACCTTCGCATTTTTTACCTATGAGTACTTATTTTATTACTTTAAGAAATCATTGGTGGTGGACTACTGGTATATTACCCTACTTAGGACACCTTTAACGCCCCGAGTATATTACTTTTCTATAGGTATGGATAAGGGAAAGCTTCCTACTATAGAGTTTAGATATAATTTACCTTTAAATTTAGCATTGGAGGAGTGGACCAAGCATACGCTCAAGATACTAGTGGAGAATCCATTTTTTCTTTTTTAAGTTTATGTATAGAATGATTGTGTATTTATTTTACCTATTCCCCATATGTATATCAGCATTCCATGTGTCTATGTATATGGCACTACATAGTGGATTTTGATTATTATTCATTTGCTCTATTATTTTTTATTCTAGTGATTATTTATTATATCTATTTATATATGATTTTTCAGTTGTATCATTATTTTGATATCCATTGTGCCACTATGATATGATGGTATAGTCTCCCCACAATACCACCTTTACACCCTCACTGCTAGTCGAAAGCCTCTGGCATACACAGAGGCATTTTCGGGGCCATGTGACCCACCAGATCAGGGAATGAGTTAAGTGGATCCTTGGCCCAGATGTTACAAAGTGGTATCATTGAAACAAATTTCATTTGTATTACTCCTTTTGTTTTAGAAATGAGAAATGTATTTAAAGGAATTTTGGAATAACACTGTAGATGGACTAGCTAACCCATGTACAAGGGAAATCCAAATTACCAGAGATGGGAAAATATAGTTATTTTTTTCACCTGTTATTGTTGATATGACTTCAACATTGGGTGATTAAAATTTATTATGATTTTATTGATATCGGTATTTTTGAAATGACTATTTCTTTTAAATAGGCCTAATGAAATGATAAACCGACATAACATGCATCGTTATCGGCACAGTAGGACAAATGTGCCATGCATTTTTCCATATCACATTTAATTTTAGTGTGCATTTTCTTGTTACATAGTATTGGTTCCCTGATTATTATAGGAAATTTTGATGAATCCCCGGTAAGGGTTGGAAAACATAATGCATACTTAATGTTCCTTCCTGAACCTAATATTATTTTCCTGCATATGTTAAAGCATACACCTTAAGTAGTATTTTATGCCACATTGTGCCATGGACCATTGGTCGCATCAGATGGAATGTGTTATTGTATGTGTTAAGTGGGTACTACATTTTCGTTCGTAAAGAGTATTATCCTATATGGATTGGATATCGTGATCCATATAATTCAACAATTTAAATTGATTTAAATATTTGAACGAGCACAAATTTAAAATTAATATTACTCATAATGAAAGAATAATCATATTATATATGTGAAAAAATGACTTACACCTAAACCCAGCCTTAGTAGTGGGTAGTTGGGTATATCTTATATTATTACGGCCATTATGGTCTCTTTTACCACATAGACCTAGATTTTAGAGAATGTATAGAGGTGTGATAATTTCTATATGAAGGATATTCACCTGTCTTAATTTTCTATCCGTGATATTTACCACTGTTAAAATCTATTCAGAGGAATCTATTTTGAATTTTATTATCATGAAACCATGATGTCCTCTAGTCGTACACCCTGAAGGCGATAACAACCATAAACTATAGGTGGATGGCCTTCTTCCATCATTGATTCCTCTCTCAGTGCCACCTATGGAACCTCATCCTATTCATCATATAGGAACTGAAATCCAATTCCAAGATGGATTTCTATGTATATTTCAAAATATGCATGGAGTTGTTCCTCTTTCCCCAGGTATGTTAGATATGACTTGGGGGTTCCATCAGAAAAATCCTCCCACCTTTTTAGGGAATGGAAGACCCCATGCCACTTAGTCTTGGATCCAAGCTATTATTTCTATATTCGAGCATCTGGAGACGCCTCTGGAGCGGAGAGAAAAATAGCTTGAATGTCCCCAAGGCCTTCATTTTTTATTCATTTTTTGATAATCCCCCATTTAAGGTTTTAAGGGGAACCCTTGACATTATAGGACCCGAAGGTCTTATAAAATTCATTCATTACAGACTATGAATAATTGAAATTTCCCCTCCCTGACATCTTTATTGTGATCAGCTCTCCACATTTGAATTATTGTATGGCTAGTTGTCCTATGTAGAGGTGTACATGTCTGGTATCGATGGAAAATTCCATACCCTCTCATTCTTCCATATTTTTTATCTCGGCTCTAGTGAATGTGCCTTACTCTGAATCTTTTGTGAGTATTGTTCCTTATATAATCTATCTAGTAGAATCATCACATCAGGTGGCCAGAAAGCCTTACTAAGATGAAGTCTTGGGTGGCACAAAGACCTTAAGGACTCCAGGCCCAAACCATTAGCCAGAAGGTGAATTGTTCGGGCAGCTACAATTCCTTCTATAGTAAATCATAATTATGAATCTACCCATAATCCAACCTACGTCTTGTGGATTCACTTGGAGAGTTCTGACCAATCAGGTTGTGGCTCATGTGCGTCGGAGGGAAAAACGTGTTGCACATATGTTGCATGATTCTTCCTAATGGTGGTGAGATGTAATTACCCAGGAAGATTGACATAGTGGTTTGGTTTGAGATTATTTTTAGATGATATTCTACGTCTATTTATATCCTCATACATTGAGGATTCAAAGAGATAGTGAATTTATGATCCTGTAGTAAAAAGGTATGTCTATTATGGAATTCTCTACTCACTTTATAGAGTTACTGTGGTTTGCTCCTACTCTAGCGAGTGATGATCTTGTGACTTATAGATGATTCAATGATGGAATTTTATACACCATCTGGTCATAGGTCAATGTATTTTGACCAATGAACACAGAATATATATTCAATAAAGGCCTTATTACAGATTGAAATTTGAGGGAATCTAATAGTGCAATTCCGGGAATTTTGGCACCTATATCTATCATCACTTCGTATTTGTGGTGGAAGAAATGTTTTGAGGATACATGTAGAGGTATAAGTATTCAGGCCCCTATTACTAACACTTTCATGACATGTCACATGTGTGGGACGCTAGGAAATATGAACCTTAGTGCTTACATTATATAGTTGAATGAAAATGGTACCTCAGGATGGGCTATATCCAGAATTTCTACAGTACATTTATATTAGTTCCTAGCAAGCAGGTATATACACCTACCCCACGTTCTGAAGGGGGGCTAGTATGATCACACCAGGTAGGGAACTGGAATACCACCATTTGCTCTAATCGAGGTTTCGATCAAGGAAGAGGTAGCTCGACTCATGATTCTTTGTGCCAATAGAGCGGTCTTGCTTAGGTTAGTCATCTAGTGACTCAGGGCCATGGTACATGTCAGGACCTGTCCCCCGAGGCCCATGTCGTGACTACCCCAAGAGAGCCTTCCATAGGCCTGGGGCTGGTGACTAGCACCGAAAGGCGTATTCCCTAAAATGAGAAGGCATTTCCTTTAAACCTGTATAAACACATGGTCCAAGAACACAACAAGAAGCAACTATGAAGTAAACTGTTGTAGTAAAAGAGTGTAGAAAGTAAAGGGGCCCGGAATACAAGCCCAACTGTAAAAGTACATGTACAAATGAAAGGAATAATACAACTGAAAAAAGGGGAAACAGCTACTGAGTCGCCCTCCAAGGATCCTACCGGAAGGGTAGGTACATATCGCCACCTCACCACTCCACGTCATCCAATCTCCTCTATGTACCGCCTAGTCCTGGATCCCTCAAACCTCATCCCAGATACTTGTCATATAAAAAAGACACATAAAGGTGCGGGTGAAGCCCATGTAAGGATAAGTATAACAATACCCATGTGGGATCCCAATACCTCCAAAATTCTCTCATAATTCTACAAGGAAAACCAGAAAGAAAGATCTCAATTACAAAGCACAAAGCAATAGACACTGGTCAATTAGAGTCTTATCTCAAACAAGGTTTTTAGGGAAGTATAGAAGTACATATAATTAGTCTCAAAGATAGATCATCTTATTCTATCAAGAGGCGCTGCTGCTGACCATACGGAGTCTGACCCACACATGATCTATAGTTAACTGACCCCCAAAATGACCCACATAGGATCCGATCCTCCTAGGATTGGTATATTGCTAAACCACGACGATCCTCTATAAGGCTAGTCCTCTTCGGTTCGTGAGATGCTGATCCACATAGGACCGCTAGGTGCTGATCCACATAGAACAACTAGGTGCTGATCCACACAGGACTGATATGTGCTGATCCAAACTGGACTTCTAGGTGATGACCCACACAAGGTCTCTCAATACTAACCAATGTATGATCTGTCTCTAACCTCTTCCTCACTGCCAGCCATTGGATTCCTCGCACCTGGAGCACTCAAGTTCTGCAGAGTCTACCACTCAAGATATCGATTGTACCTTGACTACAACAAATATTCAAAAAGGAGTATCCCAAAGTATCATCATGTCGTAAGGGTTACAACGAGACAGATGATGCATCAATCAGACACTTGGACTACGAGTTATAAGCATTTTAGTTCTGAGGGCCCAGTTGGATTTGTGTTATATCCTACCCGGTCATACTCCAACTATCTCCAAAACTCAATTTGAGTATACCAAAAGGACCCTCTCGATCCATTATTCCCAGCATCGCAGACGGTTTGTCAATCAGACACCCACTTCTCAAGATCTGGCCCTTTGTATGATTTCGGGCCCGGTTGGGCCCCGGTCTGGTCCGACCCAGTCGGACTGACCCGGCCCAACCCGATTATGGTTCAGCCGAGGTCCGGCCTGGGATGCAAGGGGGTGGGCAGCAAGGGTCATCCTGGCCCGTATAGGGGTGATCCGTGAGGGGGCGCCCGCAAGGGGGCGGCCTGCGAGGGGGCGGCCCGCCATGGCGGCGACCCGCTGGGCAGCGGCCCGCCTGCCTGAAGTGCGACCCGCAAGGGGGTACGCCCTAGCCGCCACCGGGGGAGAGTCCCTCGGGTTTTTCTCGAATTTCCAAAGGCTATTTCATCTTCTTCAAAGCGAAGATGCCACGTGGAGCCTCCAGGTGGAATGTGGGACACACTGGAGTGGGTCCTGTTGACTCTATCGCGGTCGACCGGCGTGCATGCTGACTTTTCCAGTGGTGAGCAATGGAGCACCACACCACCACCCACAACCGACCAGTGTGTTGGATGCCTTACTTCGGTCTCCACGGCTGACGAGTTGTAGGTCTCTTTTTGTTCATCGGCGGCACGCGTTGGTGCGTTATGCCTCCTCCGTGGTCAGCCGGTGATGGCCGCTCCGATGACCGCTGTGGCTTTGTGCTGCGGCCTCCTCTTATGGCATGTGTTGACGCGCTATCCCCAATGTAGTCAGTCAGTATCGACATGTTTTCGGTGTTCCATGGAGGCACAAGGATAGTAAGATAGCAGAGGGTTTGGGCTAGGTTCATTTGGCCCAAACCCACTGCATTAGCTCGTAAACATGAGGGGGATTAAGGGTTTAATAATCAATTTAATTAAAGAACAATGAAAAACTTGCATAGATACCTTGAAACATCCTCTCACAAAAAAGAATTTATTTGGGATCAACCCATTAGTCGGTTGGTCAACGTTCTTCATATTATTCAAGAATGGGGAAGTGGAAATCATTTAGAAAGTGTAAACGAATAAACCCCCTACCTCATATATCTAGAGAAACACCCGCACATGATGGTGGATCAATGTTCTTCATTCCTGCATCAAGCTTCCAATGATGACGCTCATAAGTTGTCCTCCAGTTCATGGTTCGGTGTCACCCGTCACCTCCCACTGGGATCGGCTCCGTCCCCTAAGGGTCCACCATTACGGTGCTTCTTCATCACTTTGTTGCTTGTTGAAGTTGTCCTGATACCCCTCCCCAAGCACTATATATATAGGGGAGGGGAGGCCAAGTAATGACGTGGGGAATTAAAGGGGGATCATAAATTAGGATCCTTCCTAATTCTCCAATGATTTCATTACATATGGTTGGAAAGTCAATTCATTTATTGTCTAGACACATCGTTGTCACCACACACCTCTTATCCATTGGAGGATATGAAATAAAATAAAATAATAAAATAATTTTATTTCTTTTCTTTTAAAAAGTCACAAAACCTAGAACTTTCTCCAGACCTACTGCGATCAAATTAATGCCTCCCTTAAGTGAATCCCAGTGCTGCAGATTCAATGGTGCCCACAGATTTTTAATCTGAGCAATGTTTCAAATGATAGAAAATGCCGCTCACGCGTTTACTGAACGTACCTTAAAAAAGATCAGAAATTCATTATGGGCACTCCGGGCCTCGAAATCACACACCGTCAATTTTCACAGACTTGTAATAATTATATATAATTAAAACAATACCTGAAAAATCTGGTTCGTTAAAGTACATGCAGTTATATGTAGTCCATCATATGATGGAGGAGAATAGTGTCATACCTTCTATAGTTTTAGGTACTATTCTAGTAGCCCCCACATTAGTGTTTGCATTATTTGACATAGGCACATCTTAATTATTTATATATGAGACTTTTATAGAGATCATTGGCCTCAAGAATGAGAACGTATATGGAGTTACGATACTTGATACCCATTAGGTATCTTATCTGACGGTGGTCACCATTATAAAGCTTTTACCCCTAAGATATGTGGATACATTTTTGTATGGAATCATCTCATCCTTGACATGATGGGATTGGATGTAATCATCGAGATGGGATGGTCATTTTCCTATCATGAACATATTGACATCTATCATTGGATGGTGATGTTTACATCACCCGAGGTCATTAGTCACATGAATAAGGGATAATATGATGTCAGTGTGACTAGATTTGGACTCCAGAAGTAGGTGATAGGTAGTATGACACCTCAAATAGATAGTTTTTTCTTGTATTTATACGGTTTACAAGCCATATTTATTCCTCCTATGTTGAATCATTTTAGGGGTGTCTTTCTTGATGATATCTATGGCCTACCTCTTGTGCGTCATGTTGATACTACCTTTAAGATTGTGCCAAGAGTAGTGCCAGTGACCATTCATCCCTATAGAATGGCACCTATGAAGATTTTGGAGCTCAAGAAGTTGTTGGAAAATCTAGAGGATGACGGATTTATACAAACCCAACACATCTCCTTTGGGTTCACTGGTTCTTTTTTCAATGAAAGCGGATAGTACCCTCATACTTTGTGTGGTTTACCATCGACTGAACCAGATCATGGTAAAGAATAAGTATCTACTTCCTAGAAAGTATGACCTATTTGATTATCTATGAGGAGTGAGAGGGTTTTAAAAGATTTATTTGAGGTCAGAATATCATCAGTTGTGTGTTAGGTCATCAAAATACATCACACTGCTTTTTAGAGTGGGTATGGTCTATATGAGTAACTACTCATTTCGTTCGATCCCATGAGCATACCTATAGTTTTTATGGTTCTTATGAATTGATTTTTCCATCCGTATAAAGATTAATTTAAGATAGTATTAATTAGAAACATCTTAGTGTATTCAGGCTCCAGACATGACCATTCCAATCATCTTGAGATCATGCAGAATACACTGAGAGATAATCAGCTCTATACAATGATTATTAAATGTCACTTTGGATAGGAAAAGTCCACTTCTTGGGTCATATCATCTCGGAGTTAGGATTCCCAGTATACCCAGAGACCGTGAGAACCGTAGTTTCCTAGGAACATCCCAACAACGTCTTTGACATTCATAGTTTATTATGGATTTATGGGTTTTACAAAAGTTTCATCCAGGATTTTTCATGGATTTTAGTGCCGCTTACATGCTTGAAAATGAAAGGTGTGAAATTTGTATGGTCAGAATCTTGGGAAGTGTCCTTTCAAAATTTTAATGTCCATTTAACTTTAGTTACAATACTAATTATTTTGTAGACAGAAAGAATATATACTGTATAATGTGACTCAATAGGTATTAGATCTATTCTGGTGTAGGAAGAGTGAGTCATTACATATGGGTCTCGTCAGTTGAGACCTCGTGAGTGGAAATACCCAACTCATGACCTCTAGCTAGCTACTATAATTTACGCTCTATACTGTCAAATATACAATATAATTAGAGATTATTTTGGGGTGTACACTGATCAAAAAATTATCAATTACATGTTTTCAAAACATGATATGAAATTAAGGTACCGTATGTTGGTTAACTACCTATTGACATTTGATTTTGAGCACTCTTACATTCTTGGAAAAGGTAATATTGTAACCAATTATCTGAGCCAAAATACCCAGAATCGTGCAACTCATGAGGCTAGTGTAGAATGGAATAATATGGACTTATTCTCATAGATTCACATTGAGGTTCATGAGGATCATGTTCAGACTACCCTCATATCCTTAGAAGTGACTTATACTCTTCTAGAAAGGGTATGAATGAGGAAACTATCTGATCCCGAAGGCCTCGTACTAAGAGAAAGAATCTAAAATAATGATTCTTCGTTAGGTTGGATCATGGATGGGGATGATAATCTACTTTTCTATGGGCATGTATGGGTCCCAACAAACATTATAGAGGATCTGATATAGGAATTTCATGCCTCATATTTGGCGGTTTACCCAAGTGTCACCAAAATGTATCAAGACATAAGATACCTGTTTTGGTGGCGTAGTTTGAAATGGTATATTTCTAGCTTCATCTTCTAGTGTTCCTCCTCATAGCATATAAGGGATTAACATCAGCATTCGGTAGGCATTTTACATCCATTTTCCATTCCCAAGTGGAAATGGGGTGATTTTTCAATGGATTTCATAGTTGGTTTACCCAGATCACCTCATGGAGACAGTATGGTGTAGGTTGTCTTTGATCATTTGATGAAGGTCTCAAATTTATTACATGTGTGAGAAACCTTCTCGATAGATGAACTATAGAGGTTGTAATTCCAAGAGGTTGTACAGATCCATGTATCTCCCTAATCTATCATTTTTGAAAGAGGTGATCTCTTTACATCTTGGTTCTAGAAGGGGTTGCAGAAGGCCTTGGGTACACAGGGTATTCTGAGCATGACCTACCACCCATTAATAGATGGACTAATAGAGTGTATGATTCAGGTGTATAGGATATGATCCATTCATGTTTCCTTTACTATTGGGGTTCTTTGGAGAAACACATCCCCTTTTTGACTTTTCTTATAGTAACATATTTTAGGATACCGTCGAGATGGATCATCATAATGCATTATATGGTAGGACTTTCTATTCACCCCCAGTTTTGGCTAGATGTAGGGAGGCAGATATGCTTGGACCACATCTCATTCAGAAGACTATAGAGAAGGTCTAATTGATCAGAAAGTGCAAGATGATAGCTCATTCTAGACAGCAATTGTATGCCAACAGACTATGGAAAACTATCGAGTTCAAGGATAGAAATTGGGTTTTCTTGGGAGTCTAATATTGGTTGGTCTATAGACATATTTAGAGGTTGGGTAATCTCTCACCAAGGTTTGTCAGACCCTTCTAGGTTGTGAAATGAATCAGATCAGTGAATTACCATATATAAATTCCTAATAGATACTGATCTATGCATGTTTTTATTCATGTATCTCCAGTTCACTAGTATTATACATATCCTTGTTATGTATTTCAGCCCAACGAGGTTGATTTAGACATGTATTCTTCCTTCAAGGAGTATCCCATTCGTATTTTTGATCAGACCGTGAAGACACTCTGAGGTAGGTCAGTTCCTTGGGTATGGTTTATATGGAATCATGGTTGAGTAAATGAAAAGACATGGGATAGGGAAGACAATATACGAGATAAGTGGTTGGAAATATTTTTTGATGATACCTCTTTACCCTCAGAAGATCAACTTGGGGATGATTTTATTTATACATGTGAGGTTCTAATGACCAGTATTTTCATGAAGGTGTGTCTTTTTTTCATTAAATTATTTAAATGGTCCCTATAATGTTACATAATGGACCCAAGAAGCACATGAGGTTGTATGAGTCTTTTTATGAGCCTAAAACCCAAGAATTTTGAAAAATAATTGGGTTAAATGATTAGTAGAAACCACATAGCCTAGCCTGAATAGCATCAACTAATTGTGCAGGGTGAGATAGAGGAGTAGTAAGGGACACACTGGTTATCTAAAACCGTGAAAACCTAGGCGAACACCTATGAATAAACATTTAGATGTTTTATAGTGTTATCTCACATGGTTTCTGCATAGTTAGGGAATCCAAGTTCCTTAACTATGTGGGGATTTTCCTTGGATAGTGGGATGATAATGATTTGCACATGGGTTGCCCAAACCATGAACCACTATATTTGAGGTTGAAATTACGTTTTCACACTTAATGAACCTAACTAGCCCTTTTTTCATTCTTTATCCTCTCTTCCCAGTGGATTATTAGCCTATTTATTCTCACATATCTCTCCGAGGGTCCAAATTTAGGAATTGAGACAACTCATTCGTCTAAAGTACAAATCAAGAATCATTGAAAGCATCATATCTATCTCAATAAGATATACAATCCTCTCCTATTTATTTTAGTTTATATTTGAATATTTTTTTTCTATTTAGGTATAGGATCTTTTGACATATTTTTTAATCTTTAGATAGTTTCTTCAACTTCATTAAACCTACTTCAAATATGAGGTTTTCATCAGATGAGGATCCTTCAACGAACCTATGGTAGGTTTTCTCGTCATTTTTTCCAAATGTTTTGGTTTTTTCATACCCAATCCATTGATCCACACTCCATCATTTTCTGAACATCACTAAAAAATGTTTTTCTTGATTAAAAATTTATATACTCACAACGAATAACTCACTAGGATCATGGTTTAGTAAAATAGATGATATTGACCTTAGTTATCAACACCTCTTGGTTGTGCTAATTTGAATTCCCTTAATAGTTAATTTTTTAATCATATAGATGTCCTTCTAGGAGTTATTCATGGATTACAAATGAATTTTTCTCTTCATATAATTTTTTAATGAACCTAAGGAACCTCCTAAGTGCTAATTATGACATAAAATTGAAATACCCATGTAAGTGATTTCAATATTAATTAGGTAAACTTCTAAATTACTCTTTGAACCTTATAAATTGAACTGGAATGAATTATTTAATTGAATGGAATTTATTAAATTTAAGCATGTGTCCACGATAGTTTTCCCATTCCTTAAATAAATTAATTGGATTAAATTGAATGACTTATAAAAGGTTGTAAGACCATGCTGTTTTTTCATGATTTATTTAATGATCATTGGGGGTTATGATGCCTTGTTTATAATTTTTTTGGAACCAAGGCTGGACGTTGATAATATTGAAGTCTGGTTTTCTTGTTTTTGTCAATATGCACATGGAGATTTCATGTTTGTTTTCAATATGCACATGGATAACTAGGGAGTTTGCAAATAATGGGGTCATACATTTGAGACTAAAAGTAGTATTGAATGTCATAGATCCACAAGTTATTCATCACATCACAACATTCATAAAATTCACCACAAATCATACCAAAATATTCTCCTCATCAAGAGGGTCTCAACGCCATAAACGACTCGATAATCGAACTTATTGTTTGAAAGATACAAAAATTTTTGTAAACAGGGGCCGGTAATGTATAACGGTACACAGTGAAGGCATGTGATACGTGGAATGGTACAAGGTGAAGCCATGTGATGTGAGGAATGTTGTCGAAAACAATTTGTAGCATGGTACGCGGTGAAGGAACGTAGTATGCGGTGAAGGCATGCAGTATGCGGAATGTTGTCAAAATGGTTCGTAGCTATGGTACATAGTGAAGGAGAGCAGTATGCGGAACAGTGCGTATAAATGAAAATAGATCACAACGACGATAAGCGATGAAGGCGTTCGGTACGCAAAATGCTGCCAAAAATGGTTCATAGTGACGGTACATGGTGATGATTTTTAGAATACAGAGTGATATCCATATAGTACATGTAAGATTAATGTTACGCGATAAAGGTTCATAGTTCAAAGGATTGTAGTTCATGGTTGAGGCTAACAGTACGCATATGGAGTTCAGTTTAGAGATTGTCCCACATTGAATATTTGTGTAAATCTAATTAATAAAATTTGCAGAGATATGTACCTATTTAAGGAGAAGCAATCCCCTTTGTTAAGGGACAATATCGGAGATTAAAATTTTGGGAAGATATTTGGTGAAGTCCAAAGTTGTACGCGGAGGAAAAGATGGTACGCGGAGAGAATCATCCGTGAAAGGAAAATAGTTCGTGCAAGAAAGCATGGTTCACACATGATGCTCTTACAGTACCTATCCGAGCAAGGCAGTATATGGAGAAGGAAGGTACATGAGGGATTGGAGTAGTAAGTGGTGGAGAAAGGTAGTACGCGGAGTAGGGAGTACATGGATCAGGGCAGTACATGGAGGAGTAGCATGGTTCGCGAAAACAACGATAGTATGCAGAAACAGCTACATGGTACGTAGAAATAGCTACATGATATACTAAAACAACAACAATATGTGTAAATAGCTACATGTTACATAGAAAAAGTTACACGGTATGCAGAAACAATAGCAGTATGTAGAAACAACGGCAGTACACAGAAACAGAAAGCAGTATGCAGAACACCCAAGGAATCCTGAAAATTAATCAAATCAGTTTGTGAAACTAATTTCCATAAAATATCAGTGTACGGGAAAATAAATTACATCTGTGGGTGATTACATGACTTCTACAGAGCATCCATTTATAGTTAATGATTCATGATCTAATGATAAACCATTGAAGTGGCCTTCAAGTCGATAAACTAGGCGAAGATTCTTCCAACCCAGTGAGCAAGGGGGATTTAGCAGTAGTGGTTCGAGGGGCGCATTGTGAAATCCCTAAAACCTTGTAAATGCAGTTCACTTGGAACACAGTGACTGTTCTAAACTCTTGTAATTCACAAATTTTTAAGATTAGTGGTTTTTGGTATGCCTGACACACTTTCGGTGTATGCTCTTTGGATTTAGCCCTTAGTGGTGAATTATGTAAAATTGTTGGGTCATTGCTTTTCATGTGATTGTTTATTTTCTACACTTCCTCTTCAGACAGGTTTAACATGTTCCTACAAAAATGGGAACAATATCTATCCTTTTAAAATAAAAATTTGATACCCTGATTCACTCCTCCCCTCTCAGAGTGTTCCAGAGTCCTTCAAGTTGTATCATAGTGAAATGGTTGTTGGTGTTGAATCTGGCTATCACGGAGAAT
Source organism: Viscum album (assembly GCA_963277665.1). Classification (NCBI taxonomy): domain Eukaryota; kingdom Viridiplantae; phylum Streptophyta; class Magnoliopsida; order Santalales; family Viscaceae; genus Viscum; species Viscum album. The sequence continues at coordinate 735,782,548 of OY728125.1, read as the reverse complement.
CCATTCAACATCAGGGGACCTCCCCTTTTCAATGGAAGTAATTTTTAAATATGGAAAAATAGTATTAGATATCACCTATGATCTATTTGAATGGACGTATTATTTTATACTGCATAGGAAATACAAGTCTCTGATCCTACAGAACTATCGATGACAGATATAGATAGGATATTTCTTGGTGCTGATGAAAAAGAAAATAATGCTCTCACTACATCCCTATCAGGTTAGATTTATCTATAGGTAATGAGTTTCAAATCTTCAAAGTCAATGTGGGATAAACTGGATAATATTTTTCAAGGAGATAGCAATGTGAAGGAGGATAAACTTCAAGTTCTACACAATAGTTTTGATGATATTAGGATGCACCATAATGGAAATGCAGATTCTTTCTTCAATCGAATTACTGATGTTATATGAGAAATTAAAGGTCTCTGAAAAGAGATCAATGACATTGATATTGTAAATAAAATTTTGAGAATACTTATTCCCATTTATAATGAAAATGTTTCATCTCTTGAAGAAAGGGATCATTCCAAACATTCTCTTGATAATATGCTCTACAACCTGGTGGCATATGAGATGAGACTTAACCTAGAATATGCAATAACTCATGTAAGAAAAGAAACATAATTCAAATCCACAGAAGAACTATAAATTTTAGGATATTTTGTTGATGAAGATAATGTGGAAAAATATGTTTGTTCTCTCATTTCCAAGAAACTCATGGATGGAACATGGAAATTTGAAGTAAAGATACCTATGGCGTGTTTTCACTATGGAATAGATGGGCACATTGCATCGTGTTTCCCAAGAAGTTACAATGATGAAGGAAGAGAATATAAGGGCATTTAAAAGACCCAGAAAAGGTTTTTCAAAAAGAGATACTTTAAATATAGAAAGAAATTTCAACGAAAGAGTTTTTCTTGAGAAGAAGAAGATGGGGACAATGAACTCTTTGAGGAAGAGGAAGTAGAATTAAAATTTGGGAACCATGCTTCCATGATGTATACCATTGAAAATTTAGAACCATTGATAGATAAATATAGAGATAATCAGTTGAATACTAATGTTGATCCCATGTTTCAACTCAAGTATGATTTTCTGAAGCTTTAGAATTAATTTAAGAGATGAAATTAGTGGAATGTAGCGGTGGAGGAATCATTAGAATATATTGATTAGCTGGAAGTGGAAATTGAATGACTCGAAGAATTGGTGAAAGTATAATCATCGATCCTTGAAATCACTGATGATGTTGTGGAACTAAAAATCAGAATTTTATAACATGAAAAGATCATCAATGACCTTACCTCAAGACGGGAGTATTAGTCTAGGACTATTGAGGGACTCGAAGAAGAATTTTTTCTCTGATAAGTAAACACTAAAGTGAATCAATTTGAAAATAAGTGAATAAGAAAATACAATTTGGAAGATTCCCAAATGTTGAGATACTAGAGAGAGAGAAATTTGGATCTGATAGAGTTGAAAAGATCTTGAGTGGTCAAAGACCCGCATGCATGGCAAATAGTGGAATTTGTTGTGATGCTAAAACATCAAATTATATACATAAATTAAACTAGAATAAACGCATGTTGAAAGTTAATCATGTTGAAAAACTACCTGAAGTGATGAAAAAAACCCTTAAATCAATCTGAAAGGATAACTAAAGATTATACTCAAGTTTCCAGAAATGATAGGATGTCAAATTATTTTCCCTAGGAAGAATGTGTGAGGAGAAATATAAGTGAGAAGACATTTTCTTCCATAAAGTGTAAGTTGTGGGGCTATCTAGGCCACACCATGTCATACTACAATGAGAAAAGGAGCTATATGAATGGATAGGAGTTAGGAGTTCAACAAAGGAGAACATATTCATATTCTACTTATTATAGAAGAAATAATTTCTATGGATATTGTTTTCACTATTATTAAATTCTTCATAATGATGTGTATTGTAGGTAGAGGTATGATGGGATAAATTATATCAATGCACAGAGATGAGTCAATACTCATCAACCAGACAGTGTTGCTATTTCAAACAGGTTTTCTCCTTTGGAAGAATAATTTGAATATGAAGAACCCATTTACAAAGAAGAGATAATTAAAAGACCATCAGTGTCATGTGATCAATCCAATATCTCATGAAAAGAAAAGAGGAAAAATTAAAAAATAAAATGTTGCATAAGTATCCCTCAAAAATATAAAGAACAATAGCACTTGAATTCTTGATAGCGATTGTTCATCCCACATGACAGGTAATGCATACCTATTAACAAATGTTATGAAAAAGGTTGATGGAACAGTGAGGTTTGGTAATTATGGTGCTTTGAAAATAAAAGGCAGTGGAAGTACTGAGCTAGCTAATGGAAAGCTGAAGAAAACTAGAGTCCTTTATGTAGATGGTTTTTGTCACAATATTCTCAGTGTGAGTCAACTCTGTGACTTAGGTATTATTGTGAAATTCAATTAGAATGGTTGTACTATAAGAGGAATGTCTGGGAATTCTCTCAGGGAAGGCTACAGAATAGATGACAACTTATATCGGGTTGACAACAAAGAGAACATTTTATACCAAACATTTGAAGAGGAAAACAACTTATGGCATCGAAGATTGGGGAAAATCTACCAGCAAGACATAGAAAAGATATCTAAGAGAGAGATAGTCATGGATATCCCTAATATGAAGTGTAAACCAGAAAAGGACTATGATTCTTGCATGCGAGGGAAACTGGTCTGCAGTTCTTACTATACAAAGAAGAAAAGAGCAACAAATCTCCTTGAACTCATCCATGTAGATGTATGTGGCCTAATAAATGTTGCTGGAACACATGGATAAAGGTACTTTGTTCTTTTCATATATGATTACAGTATAATTGTATGTGTTATTTTTATACACAGAAAGTGACAAGTGCTTGATTTCATGAAAACCTATTGACGAATTTCGGAGAATGATATTGGATGTAATATCAAAGTCCTTGGTCTGACAATAGAGGGGAATACACATCCATTAAATTTGAAAATTACCTAGATAAGAATGGGATAAAACATAAGGTGGAAAATGTGAGAACTCTATAGAAAAATAGAGTTATTGAGCACAATAATTTATAGGTAAATAACATGGAAATAACTATTTTGATTGAGAGTTGTATTACATAACATTATTAGAAAGAGGTAGTACAAGATACAATGTATATTAAAAATTGAAAGGGATATATATGGGTGAGACAAAGACACCATATGAATTGTAGCATGGAAGGAAGCCCTATTTGAAATATTTTTTTTGTGTTCAGAAGCAAATGTTACATCTAAAAAAAATAAGGGAATCATGGGAAGTATGGAGACAATGCAGACAAAGGAGTATTTCTTCGATACTCATTGAATATAAAATCCTACACATGTTTCAATAAGAGCTTTGTAAGAATTGTGGAAAGTAGTGATGCTAATATCATTGAAGAGAAAACACGAATGATTCAAGGAATTTTTATACTGATGTGATAGAAGATGAGGATGAATGTGAACATGGAACAAAATCTAATACATAGGTAGTGGAAGGTGTAAAAAACACTCAGGATTCACATCATTATGTTGACTCAGATGATGAATCAGAAAAGGAATCCATATCTATAGAGAATTCAGTCGAACCCCAAAGGAGAAATCAAAGAGTAGATATTGATCGGTCCAACATTATTGGAGATCATAATGCACCTACGCAGACAAGGAAAATAAAGAATACTGCACAATCTATATTTCAATCAGTTGTAGAACCATCCTCTTTTGAAGAGGCTGCAGAGGATGAGTCATGGGTGAAAGAAATTAATGAATAGTTAGACCAGATTGGTAAAAATCAGACAATGGATCTTGTTACAAGACTCGAAGATCATAATATGATTGGTACGAAGTGGATCATAAAGAAAAAATTTGACAGACATGGAAATGTGATCAGAAATAAAGAACACTTGGTTTGTAATGGATATTCACATATCAAAGGTGTTGATGTTGAAGAGTCATTTTCTCCCATATCAAGACTGGAATCAATCAGACTATTTCTTTCCATGTAAAAACAAAGAGTTTATAAAGTGTATCAAATGGATGTCAATACATCATTCGTAAATAGAGTATTAAAAGATGATGCCTACATTGAACAACCTATGGTTTTATTTCTTGGTAATAATGAACTGAAGGTTTTAAAATTAAAGAAATCACTCTATGGCCTGAAACAAGAACCATGATTGTGGTACTCTCGGTCAGACTCTTATCTGAGAAATCATGAGTTTAGAAGAGGAGGAGTGGATCACAATCTCTATGCAAGAAATTTACAAAAGGATCAATTCATGGTATTTGGTATACGTGGATGATATTATTTTTGGTGGAATCAGGTATGGATCATTGGATGAATTTTCCAATCACATGAAATCATAATTCAAAATTTCCATGATTGGTGAACTCATATACTTTTTTGGGTTTTAGGTGATTCCGAAGAAGGATTACATTTTCATTTCTCAGGAAAAGTATGCAAGAGAGATACTGAAGAAATTCAATATGTGTGATTCCAAACCAATTTTGACTCTGATTGCGGTTGGAAAAAATCTTTAAAAACATGAGGATGGTACTTTTGTGGATCCCACCATGAACATAAGAATCATTAGAATCGTACTGTACCTGACAAAGGCATGACCAAATATTGTATTTGTATCTTGCCTTATGGCCCGCTTTTAGAGTAATCTGAAGGAAGAGTGTATAGTGGTAGTGAAAAGAATCATTATATACATTCATGGTACACATAATTTTGGGATATACTTTGCTACAAGAAGATATAGTGAACTATCATCATTTTATGATGCTGATTGGGCCAGAGACGTAGTGGTTAGTTGTAAAGAAATGTGTGGGCTAGTTAAGAAATAAAAATGAAAGTACTTCACTTATTACTACTGAATCTGAATATATATCTTCTACCAAGGTGTCCACTTAGTTACTTTGGATGAAGAAACAACTGAGTGACATAGGTGATGAGGTGAATGAACCAATGGTGATTTACTGTGATAACAGGAGTACAATTGATCTTATGAAGAATCGTGTTCATCATTCTTGTATGAAACATATTGAGATCAGATATCACTTCATCAAGGAAAAAGTTGAACAAGGCATGATCAAAATGGACTATGTGGTAACTGATGAGCAAGTGGATAACATTATGACCATGCTACAATCTGCTGCTATATTTGTGAAACATCAGTTGAACCTTGATGTTCATCCACCTCCCAGTGCATAAGGAGGTTACGATATTCCACTCTCCCTATTTGTTTTAAGTATTTTTAATCTACTTGTGGAAATGTTGTAGGTTTATAGGGGAGATATGATCTAAGGGGATCATATTTCTTTTACTATACATGTTATGATTCAGTTCATTGGGTTTATTTCCAATGGGGGAGAATGGATAAATTCAATGGAGTGTTTTTTATTTATTTCTGGTTATGGGAAAGATAGAGAATAGAAATATCCTGAAATGAAAATTTGAGGGAGAAAAGAAAAGGATGAGAACACAATTCATGTCCTCTATCTTGTTTTCTACACTGAGAACTGCTCACGTTGACTTAGAGTGATGGTTGAGTTGTTTCTTTAAGGTTCTTGTTTTGATCGTGGCTGGTGCATCAGTGAATTTATCTAGAGATAACCAAGAAACCCAAAGGGGGAGATTGTTGGAACAAAAGTTGTTCATTGAGAATATTAGAGTTTGGTTTGTGTTTTTTTTCAATATGCACATGGAGTTTTCATGTTTTATGTCAATCTTGACATGGATTACTAGGGAGTTTGCAAGGAATGTGTCATATGTTTGAGACTAAAAGCAGTACTGAAGGTCACCGCTCCTCAATCTATTCATCACATCACAACATTCATGAAAGTCACCAAAAACCATACTAAAAGATCTGCCTCATCAAGAGGGTCCCAACGCCATAAACGTCTCATTAATAAAATGTGTGGTTTTAATGATATGGGATTTGTTTTGTAAACATGGGGATGGTTACACAGAATGGCACACAGTGAAGGCATACGGTACGCGGAATGGTACGAGGTGATGGAATGTGGTACGTAGAATGTTGTCGAAAATAATTTTCAACGTGGTACATGGTGAAGGCGCGTGGTACGCGGTGAAGGCATGTGGTACGCGGAATGCTATTGAAATGGTTCGTAGTAATGGTACGAGGTAAAGGCATGCGGTATGTGGAATGATGTGCAGAACTGAAAACAGTTCATAGCGATGGAAAGCGGTGAATGCATGTGGTACGTGAAATGATATCGAAAACGGTTCACAACGATGGTATGTGGTAATGAGTTAAAGTATGCGGACTGACAGAGATACAGTATGCAGAAGGTTAATGGTACACTGTAATGGTTAGAAATTCAGAGGATTGTAGTTCGTGGTGGATGCTAACAGTATGCAGATGATGTTTAGTTTACAGATTTTCCCACATTTAAAATTTGGGTAAATTGGATTACCAAAATTTGCGGAGATATGTACCTATTTAAGGAGAAGTAATACCCTTTGCTAAGGGACCATATTGGAGATTAAAATTTCAGGAAGAAATTTGGTGAAGTCTAAAGTGGTATGTAGAGGAGAAGACGGTACACAGATAGAATCATTCGTGTAAGGAAAACAGTTCACGGAAGAGAGCATGGTTCACACAGGAAGCTCTCGTAGTATGTGACCGAGCAAGGACGAATGCAGATCAGGATGGTATGCGGATGATTGGACCAATACGTGGCATAGAAAAGTAGTATACATAGTAGGGATGTACGCAGATCAGGGCAGTACATGGAGGAGCTACACGGTACACAGAAACAGCAACAGTAAGCAGAAACAGCTACACGGTATAGAGAAACAGCAGCACTACGCGAAAACAACTACATGGTATGTGGAAATAGCTGCACGGTTAGCGGAAAAAATAGCAGTACACAGAAACAGTACCAGTACGCGGAAATAGAATGTTGTACGCAGAACACCAAAGGAAGCCTGATAATTGACCATGTTAGTTTTTGAAATCAATTTCCATAACATATCAGTGTAGTGGTAAATAAATTAAAATTGTGGGTGATTAAGAGACTTCAAAATAGAATCCATTTACAGTTGATGATGCATGATCTAATGCTAAACCATTGAAGCAACCATCAAGTCGATAAATCCAGTGAATATTATTTCAACACAGTAAGAATTAGGGAGTTAGAAAAAGTGGTCCGAGGGACGCAGTGTGTTATCCCTAAAATTTTGTAAAGGCAGTTCTCCTCGTACAGAGTGACTATGCTGAACTCTTGTAATCCACAACTTATGAAGATTAATTATTTTTTGTACGACCGAAAACTGTCAGCGTATGCTCCGTGGAGGTAGACCTTAGTGGTGAACCATGTAAAATTGTTGTGTCATTTCATTTCATGTGATTCTTTATTTTCTGAACTTCCTCTTTAGACATTCTTAACAGGTTCCTACCAACATGGGAATAAGATCCATCAGTTTAAATGAAAAATTTGACACCTTGATTCACCCCTCTCCTCTCAGGGTTTTTGAGGGTCCTTCAAATTTGACATGAATATTTAGATACATGAGAAGTAATGTCTCATGAATATTATTATTAATATCATTACACCTTTGATATAGGTTGTGGTATTATGGTAAGGGTTATGTTGGTCATGATGATTCAAGATCCCTTACATTGAGTGTTGATCATGATACCTAACACCAATGACACTATTTGGATGGTGGTAATGATGCATCATGTACCTTGTTTGGAGTGTTGACATGATGCCACACAGACCATATTGAGTGATGAGCATGATGTATCCAAATAATTAGGAGATATAGGTAATGTACTTTTCTTCTTGATATTATAGGCTCGTTTAGACTAGTTGTGGATTTCTGAGTTACGCTCTGGTCTTGCCAGCTTCTAGTATTATAGGTATATAGACACTTAGGTCTAAATGCACTTGGTCCATATAGGTGGATGTAATATATAACTATATTATATAAGTATTTTTACTATACATATATAGTTACCAACCAGACACTCTTCCAGATGTAGGCTGGTATTTAGTTGTTCAGAATATTTAGTTATTTATTTATACCTACACACTGTTTAACTATATGAACTGCTTGGATTACTTCCATATAATGTTGGTAGGTTTCTACTGGGATTTTATCTCACACCCTACATAGGTTTCCATTGGTACTAGAGTAGATTAATTGTCTCTACTAATAAGGTAAAGAACCCTACTACATAGTCTTGATTTTTATTACCTGTATATAGAGCATAGGATCAGAGTACTGGTCATATACTCGAGATGCTAAGGGAGGAGCCTTTTTTCTTTTCTTAGTTTTTGAACAGTATGATTGTATATGCCTATCCCCTATTCCCATTTTGTATATCATCATTACATACATCCATTAATATGATACTACCTTGGGGAATTTGAATATTATTTGGTCATTTAGTTATTAATTCTATGCTTCTTATTTAGTTTGATTATTTATATATGCATATGTTGTTGTATAATTAGTTTGATATCTATTGTGGCACTCTTATGTGAGGGTATAGTCTATGAAATCTACCACCTTTAAACCCTCACTTTTATTTGGAAGACTATAGAATATAGGGAGGCACGCAAGTGTCAATTTAACCCACAAGCTCAGGGCATGAGTTAGATGAATCCTATGTTGGGATGTTACATTATAGTAGTTAATCATCTTTTTGGATAATGAGTTGTCAAATTCAATTAATGCCTTCATTACTGGTTATAAAACTATTTTTTATTATTAAATAATGTTGTTATAAATATCTTATAACTTATTTCATGTTATGTAACTAATATATAAACATTATATTATATAAAACAAAACTAGTTTGAGATGGTCGGTAAAGAGTCTAACTGGACTTATCACACGGTAATAAAAATTTTACCCAAAGAACAGTCCCCATGTCAAAAAAATGCTATATAATAAAATTTAATTTTTTTAGGTCATTAATACCATTTAATTTCACATATATAGTTTTATTTTCATTTAAAAAGAACATCCATAATTATAAACAAATGAACCAACCACGTAACCCAGTAGTGAATGCTTACAGAACAATAAATGTGAACATTATAAATCATTGAAATGGTTATAAATGAAATTAATAAAATTAAAATAAATCAAATATATTTAGAAGAGGTTTTATATTAATTAATTAATGAATCTAATTTAATTGTCATGGACATTAAGTTAAACTGCAGAATGCATTCAATCATACTATAAGGGATCTCTTCGAACCTTCATTTTTCCAAGGGGTAATTTTATATATCACTATTCCTCAATTTAAATATTCATTATTAATATATAATTCTCCGATATTCCATATATATGTGCCAAAAATATATTTGTAACCCAATTAATCTTTATTTTATAGGAAATAGATATCTAAAAATTATACCTTCTCAATTATTATTGACATGAAAACCCAGTTAAAGGGAACATTATAATTTCTTATCCATATTAAATTACACTCCATAAATTTTTTTTGATCCACCCATAATTTCTAAAATAATAGATTTTATCAAGAAAAACTATATTAGTTCATTTCTAGTTTTATGGTAATAATTATGCCTTTATTCTCTTAAAGGACAATCTTTTCTATTATATCGCACTAAGGTGTCACATTTCTAAAGTAACCTAAACACTCTTTTACATGATTTAACTTCAGTTGGACATCATTATTTGTTATATAATAATTTTTTAGTTTATGATTTTCCAAAAATGATTTAATCTATTCTTTCATGGTTACCACTATGATGCACCCTTTGGTTATTTCCTTATAACATGATTATAAAAACCCATCCTTTTCTATCAGTAAGCCTTATTTTTATTCCATATGTTTGGTTTATATATGTGGCTCATGTATTCTTATACATGATATGATGGGTGAACCCATATTGTGCTCCAATTAATTGCGTAATGTTTTTGTATCATAGGAAATTATGTATGGGATTAGGCATTAAACCTAATCCATTAAAGGACTTCTCCCACAATCTGATAGCATCTTGGAAATTAGCCTTGACTCATGTTTATGTCATGTTTTGTGTTTCTACCAAATTCATATATTTCCATGATCAAATTATTCCTTATTATGTATTTTATGCCTCAAAATTTTTATTTGTGATCCATTCATTTTATATTATCATGTTATGCCTTCTGACTCATATTATACTTTTCATTTCTATGTTTATTCCTTTACTGAGTCTTTTATATCAACCCCCTTGTCTATGTGTTTCCTAGGTTCTACTATGAAGTTTTAAGATCTCAAATAGATGTAAGATATCGTTACAAAGATTCATAGTAATAGTATTTATTCTAGTTTCATGTTTTATGATTTTGTTCCAAGTCTTCCAAAGACACCAAAAATTTTGATCAATGGTTTTTATTTGATGGATAATTACACATAAAATCATGTAATAATAATTTTAAAAGGATATGGTATTTCTACCCTATATTCCCACTAGATATGTACCCTTAACAAAATCTAATTGTGTATCCTATATGGTGTTGTTCACCACATAAGGTGTTTTTCTAAGCACGTAGAAACACCCAGAGTGGTCCTTCATGGTATGTCCTAAACACATACATTGTGTAAACATCATCTTTAACCCCGTTACAAAAATTAAGAACATGTGATGTGTGATCATGAACTATAAATATTGTGTTTGGATTTTTCAGAATAGAAATCCTGTTGAGAACAATCAAAACACCTAAATATCCTAAAAATAGTCCGTAATAGCCCTCATGGGGTCCTTAGAAATAAAAAAAGGCTCTAATAACTAAAATATTTATTTAGAAGTTTAAAATAGTATAAAACATTAAATACGACATACTTCTTAGGGAATACTCAGATGTTTCATGCTCGTATCTACACCACACACCCATTGCAACGTAATATACCACCATAGATGAACCCTAAAGCATGATCCGCTCTCCATATCCCTTTTATCACTCAGTTGAATGTGGAAATGTGGTATTATCTCTTATTTTTGAGACAAGACATATAGATTCGGATGAAAATGGGAAAATTAAAAATAATGTAATAAAAAGGGTAAAAAAAAGAATAAGGATCCATCCCAGCCTGGGTGGTCGATGTGACTGTGCATACCACATAGAAAAACCACCTTTCTAGATATGAGATATGAAAACAATTTTTTAAAAAAATATAATTTATTAACTCAACCATGATGTCATCATTATAATATGAAACTCTATCCTGGATAAATCACTAATCAAAAAAGCATGAATAATTTATATTTAATGGATTAAATAATAAATATGTTTTGAAAACAAATCCATCTTGAAATTCCACCAACCATCATCTCTAGTGGGAACACCATATTACAGAATCAATGGAGTTATCATAAAATAATTCTAACACCATTTACTAGGGGAAATCTCCATTTTCCCTCAAAACCAAACAAGAATAAAAACTGAATATTTTATTTGATTTATAAAAACACAAAGACATGGTTCATTATAAGTGTTATCATAGTAATTTCTTACCAGTGTATTCCCCACTTGTTACTGAAAGAATTATGCTGATGATTTTATCCTTTCGGTTTGAGGGGCTATAACCTTTTCAGTGGATGAAATATATGTGGTGTTCCTCGATTTCTGATAAGTAACTTGAAAGGCACCACAACAAATTCCATTCCATCACAGAAACTATGAGGGGGAATGTAAACATTAATATTACATGTCTTGGATAGATGGTGGATCTTACTATTATCTTGAATGTCTTAGGGGAATAAGAAACCAAAAATAAGAAACTCTCCAATGTAGCATCACAAGTAATTAAGATCATGTTTGATCAATAAATTTGATGGTTAGATGATTCACATTAGGTTCACCATTTCTTTTATTGACATGTAATTGTGATTTCATTGATATTTTTAATGAAATTATGCTTGATGTTTGATGTTACTATAATAAAGAACTCATATTTATTTAATTCTATGGATTTTATATATGTTTGATCATATTTTTTCAATGCACTTGCGCACACAGAATGTGTCATTGGAAAATAGTACCATAAGTCTGATATCAATTCACCATATATGGTTAATGGATTTCATTATGACCATTATGGATCTAAAACATGCATTTTCTTTGTATGTTTTAAGTCAATATGAGCCTACACTGTAAGGGAATGGTCCCTCAGAATACCTTTGATACTTTGAGTGGAACATTGGTTGGGAGAATGGGATGTTGTGCTCATAAGTCCTCTAATGGAAGAATTATTACATACCTAAAGCTCTCTTATATAATTGATATATGTTTTTTAATCCGTCCCAAAATCCTAGTGCAAGATCGATTATAGCCATTCTGGTGACTTCATTGTTTTCATGCAGTAAGGTTAACATCAATATACATCAAACATAGTCCATCATTGAGGCCATCTTTATGCATTATAGGTTCTCAATCGATGGTGCTATTTGTACTTGTAAAAAAATCTATCTTTATTTTATTAGATATTAATTATGTTGTTTATATACACTTTGTTGGTCAGTCAGATGTTGATCATTGTCTATGAAGGTGATATGTGTTGTAGATTTGGGATCAAATCCATGAAATGGGATTAAAAAAAATATTATTAAGGGAATAAAAAACTATATTGTTTGTAACTTCTTAATAGGATAAGATATACCTATTATGATCATGTGAGAAGTTCCACTATAGTGACATTTGTGGCTGTTAATCCATAACTAATTCTGATTAGTTTAATGTCTATTAGACTGGAATATTAGGTTAAAAATTACCTGAAATGGTTGGAGTGGGAGTCAGTAAATTGAATAAATTTCTTTCATACCTTGAATATTAGTAACTATATAAGATAAGTTTTGATGGGATTATAAGGGAATATTTCTCCAGTGAGAATGGATTACATTATTAATCAGGGAATATAGCCCAAAGAGAAAGAGGGAAATAGATCACAAGGAATATAAACAGGTGAGAATATGGGTTTCATAGGGAGTATGAACCAGTTTAAAAGAGAAAACTTGTAACGAATATAACCAATTGAGAAAGAGTTCATATGTAAAAGGGCCCAAGAAATTTATGGTTTTCGATGTTGGGTTTTAACCTCAAAGTGACATCCATGAAATACTGATTAAAAGGGATCAATGCCCATATAGTTTGAGATTCATAGTTTAAGTTCAAATTTCTAGACCATTCTGTGATATCCATAAATTTTAAGAATATTTTTATTTTTATTTTTCTTTAAATTAATGGTTTATTGAATAATTTAATTATACTATGATGTGTTTTAGAACACCTTTAATGAAATAATTTTCTTTAATCAATGTTTTCATTGGTTATAAATTAGGTTAAAATATTTGAATTATAATATACTACATTAATTTTCAAAGAAATAGTATTTTTATTGAGGATTAGTCTAATGAAAACATTTCAATGAATTTATATTCTTTAAAAAAAATTATTTTCCAAAATAAATCTAAGATATAGTTAAAGTTGATATTAAAAATGATAGGATTCAAAATATAAATTATTATTTATAAAATGAATTTATTATATAATAAACTTTAATATATTATTAATTAAAGTGTATTTAAAATGGAAATAAATTTTTAAAAGTACCTTTATATGGAAATTTATATTTTGTATTTTTAAAACTATTATTATTAAAAAAAATATAAATTCTAATTTTTATAAATTTACTTATTTAGTTAAATGTTTATAAAATCCCTTTGTGAAAATATTAAATATATTAATGTTATAAGTGATTATTTTTACTAATTTATATAAATAAGTATTTAATATTATTTTTCCAATAAAATTGTTTAAAATAAAAATAAGTAAACATTAATTGAAAGAAATAAGTAATTATACAAATAAAAATCTTAAATGAGTACATATATGGTTAAATATATTTAATATTTTTTATATTTATATTTTCTATAAAAATACCTGTGATTGTTAATTATATACAAGTGATTTTACTTTGACATGAAACTTATAGTTTCCAGAGTATATTTTATATGATATTATTACTTTTGAGTAAAATATTTTCAATTTAAAATAACAATAAGCCGTAATTTTAATTTGTATTTGATATTTACAAAATATAATATTATTAATCTAGTAGTAATATTTAATATTAATAATTAGTATTAATAGTTTATTATAAAATGAAATTTCATGTTATGGGAAAAGAAGATATACATGAAGCATAATATTTATTATTCATTAAAAGTCGTTAGAGTTCAATAAAATATATAACAAACTTTTAAATGGTTATATTTTATCCTATGAAATTAATATATATTTTTTTGTAAATAAATACATTTATATTTGAATAATAAACATATGATTATTAATAAGAAAATGACAATTTTAAATTATGATAGGTAAAATAATACAGGAAATATATAGTTAAGTAAAAAAATAATTCAATTAAATATCTAAATATATATGAATATTTCTTTTATTAAAAATCTGATTTTTTCGTTAGTATTTTATTTTAAAAACTGAGTATATATTAAATATTGGGAATCTTTGATAGATAATCAGCCATCTCAAGCAAACATTGTGGAAGGAATGCTCGACCATGTTTAGAAGCTAGGTAGGCTAGCTTGCATGGAGGCAGGTGGTACAAGCTCTAACATATGGTAGGAAAGAGATCATACATAGCTTGAGAATAATGAACCTAGAGGTGTGCAATGGGTAAAGTGTGTTGGCCCATACCCATGGCTATATGTGATGGTGTGTCTGGGTGCCTGTACAGGTTCCATAACTCAAGTAGTGTTCGACATAGAAAAAACATATTAAAGTGCTCGACTGAACATTTTTTCAATGTCGGATAAGAAATCATGAGCTATTGTAGCTCCGCATAAAAATTTCCATTTATAACGTGGTCATACGTTCACATTAATCTAATCTATCAAATTAGTTTGAGTATCGTCTTCCTTATAGTTTAATGCCTACAGTTCCTTCTCCTTCCTCAATATGAAATATTGGAGCTTCAGTTTCGTCTTCATCTTCTTCAACCTCATGATATCACCATCTTGAACATCTTGAAAATATTGAACCTCAAAACCCTCTACCTTCACTATCATTTTCCCTTATTGACAAAATTCTATCCCTCTATCAATTACAAAAAATATTCTAAAATTTCCATCCCACAAACATCATCAAATAACAATGGAAGGATTTTCTTCTCTATAAAGCTTGGCGAGATCATGAATAAGCATAAATTTATAACTATATAAACAATGGAATATAAATTATGTGTTATATCAGTTCAGTGGTGATATATATATATATATATATCTGTGTGTGTCAATATATCTTTAAAAATGAAATCTGTATTATTATTACTATTTTTCTTCACAAACCAAAATCCCAAAACACAACTAAGCATTGATCATGGGTCTTCATAAACTAATGGTTATTCTATTGTCAATTTCATGGGAGTCACCTTTAGTACCATGAAATAAAATTCAAAATATATTGGGATTCATGGAACAATTTTTATTCATAAATTGATGTCATCTGAACCCCCATATTTAAATATATATCTATATAGAGATTACTTTATATTCACTCGTTGGAAAACCCATGCCCTTGCTCTTTCCTTCTCCTTTTACCATACTGCAATTCCAAGCCTTAGAAGTAGTGAAATATGTTTCCCAATATAGTTTTTATTCTCAGTTTTAGGTAAGGGTGTACTACATTAAAAATAATATTCTCTTATTTTTAAAGAACTCTGTTACTTTTATAATTTAATAAAAAATAAATTTTTATTTTATGATTTCTTATTTAGTTTCAAAAAACTATTTAAGTAAGGGTGGATTATTTTAAATGATTTTAAATTAGGGTTTTCCAAAACCCCTTTTTTTGTAAATGATTATTTTTTTAAAGAAAAGTATCAATATATATATTTCAAAAATAACTATTATTTTATGAAAGGAAAATATATTATCAACAAAATATAGTTTATTTTAATTACCATTTAATTGAGTGATTTATATTTTCAAATTTATATTTTTGAAAGGGATATTTATTGTATTTATATTAAAATTTTTCAGAATTATTATTTTATAGACAAATAATTCATTCAATATTGAATTCAATTTGTCCTGATTATTTTATGATTTATAAAAAAATCTGTTTAATCAAGCTTATGTATTTTTTTGTCCCACTGTCGATGTTATATGGGAAAATGGATTTCTCAAACATTCTCTAAAACCCAAATTTTTAGAGAAAATTATTTGTGTATATTACAAGAATTCTATTAATTGATTGTTTTTAAAGTGCTTTTTATTATCATTTTATGCATAAAATACGATTTAAAATTTATGGATGTTATTCATATGTTTGGTTATGTACATGCACTATGTATGTAAATAACAATCCAGACATGTTTTATTGAGTTTAATTATCAAAATATTTGGATACTCCATTGTCTATTATTTATTTCTAATATATATATGAACTTATATATATATGTGTGTGTGTTTAATTATTCATTGAAACAATTTCAAAATAATTGTTAAAACTCCCATAAGAAATTGAGTTAAAAAAATGTTTTATAAAACATTTGACATGTAGAATTTGTAAACAAGATGACTATTTGGGTATTAAACCCAACCCTTCAAGATGGTTAGTCCCTAGACAACCTTTAATGTTCCAAGTGACCTCATGTTTTTTTTGAGGTTTGTAAACTTTTTTTCATAAACATCATTGGATTCATTACATTCATGTATATATTTCAAATGCAATGATTTATTTAAAAGAAGTCGAGTTTTCAAAATGATATGTATTTTAAAAGGATATTAATAGTACCTGTTATGGATATTTTTGAAAACCATAGAGTTATATTTTTGAAAAGTATATATCAATTTTTTTATTTTATATTAAATAAAATGTTTTCAAAATATTTTTTCAACTGTATTTATAAATGTATTTTCATTGGTTTATAAAAACGTTTACAGGGATATTTTATGCTTACCCTATGTTTAAAATATGGTTTTCATATGAATTATTAGTTTTTAAAAGGTTTCTTGTTTCTCTTAAGGAGTCATATTAAGTGAAGAAAACTATTTTTTCATAGAAATTTTGTATTTAACTCTTATATGATGTAAGGGTTATTCTAAATATTTAAAAATCTAGACTAAAATGACCCTCATGTGTGTAAAAGACTGTATATTTATTAGTTAATTTTTATTAAAAAATAAAAAACATAATTTTTCACCAAAATAATGTGTGTGGGTCTCAATATATTAGAATTTTTATCAGAGGAATTATTTAGACAATATTTTAAATTAGTTAATTTTTGTTTAAAGATAATTTAATAGTTAGATTATTTCATTTGAGGTTTTAAGAAAAATTGAAATCCAATTTACCCTTAATATAAATGAAAATTTGCAACCTTAGTTATCCTAAATCCAAATAAGTAATTTTTATAATTTTAATAACTATGAAAAATATTTATGGTCATAATTCCTTTATGGGGGTAGAATGTAACATCCTATAAATTTTAAGAATATTTTTATTTTTAATTTTTTTTAATTTTGTAGTCTATTTTATAATTTAAATAGACTGAGATGTGTTTAAAAAAAATACTTTTTTATGAAATGGTTTTATTTAATTAAAATTATTTTTGGTTATAAATTAGGTTAAAATATTCAAATTATAAAATAGAACTTCTATTTTCCAGAAATATTATTTTTAGTGCAGAATATTTTAATTAAAATTTTTATATAAATTTAAACTTTCTAAATAAATTTATTTTATTAAATCAAGCTAAAATATATTTTCAGATTATATTTAAAAAACATTATTCTAAATAAACATTATTATTTATAAAATTGTTTTTTTATTTTATAAATTGTAATATTTTTTTAATGAAAGTATGTTTAAAATGAAAATGAATATTTAAAATTTAGTTTATATGGAAATTTATAGTTTTGTGTTTTAAATATATTTTTATTAAAAAAATATAAATTCTTTTTTATGTTAATGTACTAATTCTTTTAAAATTTAAAAGAACCCATTTTTAAAAATGTTAAATACATTAATTATATATGTAAATAATTTTAATAATTTTTGTAAATAAATATTTAATAATTTTTTAGAAATAACATTTAAAATAATAATAAGTAAACATTAAATAAAATAAAAATGTATACCATTAAAAATATTAAATGAGTACTTATTTGGTTATATGTTTTTCATATAATTTTTTAACTTATCTTGTATTCAATTATAGGATACAATTAATTATTTATAGAATATTTTACTTTGATATTAAATTTATAGTTTCCAAAATATTGTTTTCATGATATTATTAATTTTGAGTAATTTTCTTCAATTTAAAATAATTATAAGACTCAATTGAAATTTTGATATGATATTTAAAAAATATAATATTACTACTATAATAGTAATCGTTAATATTAATAATTACTATTAATAATTTACGATAAAATTAAATTTTAACTTATGTGTAATTAATAAATACATGAAGCATAATATTTATTATTCCTTAAAAATAAATTGAGTTTTGTAATAAAAAAACTTTCAAATAGTTTAGAATTATTATATGCAAGTAATTTTGTGTTTTTTTTAAAAAGTATTTTAATATTTGAATAAATAATTTATGATAATTAATCAGAAGAGATATTTTTTAAATTATGATAGGTTAACTAATATAGAATATATATATTTAAGTAAAATCACTAATTTAAATAAACACATATATATATCCTTTTAATAAATAAAATTAAATTTTGTAATGTGTTTTTTTAGAACATAGTATATATTAAAAATCAAAAATCTACGGAAGTAACTAGCCAACTCAACCAAGAATTGTGGGAGAAATGCTGCACCCCGATCGAGAGTTTTCCATGATAACCTGCATAGTGATAGGTGGTGTGAGAACCAACACGTGTCAGGCAATAAATCATGCTTATCTTTGGCATAGTTATTCTGAAGGTGTGCAAGGGGTTATGCATGTCATCCCCTCCCCATGTTTTTGTGGGAGGGTGTGTTTGGGTTTTGAAATCCCTACCATGGCTCGAGCAGTGTTCGGTACAAAAAATATTATGTAGAAGTGATAGGTGGAACATTTTTTTGATCTGGGACAAGAACTTGTGGGCTACATAGCCCCCCTAAAAAACCCTATTTATAATGTGGTTTTTAAATCACTTCCATCCAATCCATCCAATCGGCTAGAGCATAGTATTCCTCAAAACCTAATGCATACTTCTTCTTATCCTCCCTTAGTATGCGAGATCTGAGTTTCATGGTCATCTCCTTCTTATTCGACTACAAGGTGTCACCAATTTGAATGAACTAAAAAAATAAACCTCAAAAACCCCTATCTTCACTATCATTTTATGTTGGTGAAAAACCATATCCCTTTGTCTATTCAAGAAAAATGTTTCATAGGTTTTCAACCCACAACAAGCATCGAACACCAATGGAATTATTTGAAGCCTAAGGAAGATTTGATAGGAAGAGAATAAGAGAATATGTATAAATCTAGAAAAAATAAAATTTATATAATGTGTTTTAAAAATTCATAGGTAAAATATACATTTGTGAATATATCTATAAAAAGGGAATTTCTCTTATTTTCCCCATCTTACTATGTAAGCTCGAAACCCAAAATATAGCAAAGCTTTGAGCCTGGGTCATCTTAGATTAATAGTTATACTTTTTTAATTCCACGAGATTCACATTCAGTACACTCAAATAAAATGCCACCTATATTTGGTTTCATGAAATAATATTTAAACATTAAATGATGTTATTTGAATCCATATATATATCTATATAGAGAGAAATCACTATTCTCTCATTAGAAAACACATACCCAAGCTCTCTCATTCTCTTTGTAGCATACTATAATTGATATACTTATTAATGGAGAAATACATTTCCAAATATGGTTTTTGATTTTAAATTTTATGTAAGAGATTAGTATTTTTAAAATAAAATTTTAAAATTCTTGAAGAAATAATCTACATCAATTATTTTAAAATGGAAAATTTTTTCATTTATGATTTCATGTTTAATTTAAAAACCCTATTCATGTAAGGGTGATTTATTTTAAATTATTATAAATTATTGGTTTCCAAAATTCATTTTTATGTAAATGATTATTTTTTATATAACATAGTATCTATGTCTATACTTAAAAAAATATATAGGGGAAAAATTGATTTCAAAAATATGTATTTTATTTTCAATACCCTTTTAGTAAGAGATTTATGTTACCAAATTTCTCTTTATGAAAGGTGAATTTATTATATTTAGATTCCAAATTTTTGAAATTTTGATTTTTTTACAGATTTATTATTCAAGAATGCATTTAACTGAGGTTTATTATTTTATGATTTCAAGATAAATTATTCTATTTAATCAATATTCTTTATTTTTTTCCAAATTAAATTTTAAATAGAATAAAATGGTTTTTATAAACTATTTCTAAAACCCAAATTATGGGAGAAAATGAATTATTTATATTACAATAATTTTATTTATAAATTGTTTTTTAAGCCATTATATTATAATTTTATGCATAAAATGTCATTTTATATTTATTTAGGGAGCACATATTTATATGTATGACCATACACTATGTTTCTCACTAACATTCCATGGATCTTATACTAAGATTAATTATCATGATATTTGGATACTCTATGTTCATTGATGGGTTTCATATATATATATATATGAGCTTATATATTCATATAATTATTAATTGTAATAGTTTCAAAAGTATTATAAAATCACTAGTGAAAAAATGGGCCACGCATAAAATGTTTTATAACATTTTTATCACTTGGACTTTGTAAACATGATGCAGATCTGGGGATTTAATACAACACTCCATGATTGGTAGTCCCTAGATATAATTCAATATTCAAAGTGACCTCATGGTTTTTTCTAAGCTTATGAATTATTTTTCAGAAATTTATTTGGTTATTTATTTCCATGTACATATTTGAAATGTAATTTTTTTTGAAAGGAAGTTGATTTTTTTAAAAAATTAATTTTCAAAGGATTCAGATAGTGTTCCTTATATATATTTTTTTTAAGAACTAGAGATATATTTTAAAAAAATTATATCAAATGTTTTTTATTAGATATAAATGAAAATGATTTCAAAAAATTTTTAAATAGTATTTATAAAAGGATTTTTACAAGGTTTAAAACACCTTACAAGAAACTTTTATGATCAAATTATGTTATTAAAAAGAATTTAATAGGAATTAAATTTTTTCTAAATTTTATTACTTTAGCAAAAGGATCTAGTCCATGTAAATCCTAATATTTTATCATATAATTTTTTTTTATTGAACTATGATTTGATGTAAATATGTTTACTAAACATCCAAAAAATAGACCAAAAAGATACTATAATGTGTATTGGACTGTGTGTTTCTCAATTACTTTTTATTACAAAAGAAATCAACATGATTTAACACCGTATTTGAGAATGTGGGTCTCAAGATGTCATACACATAACGTTGTTTAGTGTCATGCATCAAGGATATTTCCATGTAGTTTTACATCATATTACAAGGGCATTTCTTATAGTAATACACTGTGTGATATGTTTTTTTATGTTACTAAATATGTGACCACAAAGGATCGAGTGTGGATAATACATGGGTGACTTAGAGATGCTTAACCTGGTTGGTTAGTCAGGGGAAGATTGGAAAATTTGGGGCTTACACCTAGTAAGAGGATCATAGGAGATGGGTTGGGGTTTACATATAATAATTGGTCCATATATGCACCCACTTCACATGTTATTATGGATAGATAGGGATGAATGACTAAAATTGTAACCCCCCAATCTTCCATGGTACGCTTCTATTTGAATAATACAGTAGCATGTGTTGTACGCAACCATGAGTTCTAACACACACCACAACCAATCAAACTAGCCATTATGAATAGTTATAACCACTTTTTGAAATTTTATACATTTTATCTTTCAAAATGGACTTCATTTTTGGACTCCGAATATCAAAATTATCTTAGGGGGAATTTTTGATATTTTTCTGAAAACATTCAATTTTTGATGAATAGTGAAAATCAATAAATTTTAATTAAATTTTTTTTTAATCTAAATATTTATTAGTGATAAATTATGAATTTGAGTGGTTTTAAAGTATATTTAGAATATATTTTTACCATTTAATACAATTTTGGTCATTGGACGTAATTTCACATTTAAACCGGACATAAACAAGTGTCAATATTTTGATAGTTATTATTTCTTAAATACACACTTCTTGTTTTGACAGGGAAAAATTAATTTTAAATTAATTTCTTCCACTTATGTTTTTTGAATTTATAAAAATGGATTCCATATTTAGAATCAGGACGTCCAAATTTTGTAAATAGTTAACTTTTATTTTTAGATATTTTGTATAATTATTTCTGTAAATATTTTATTTACAATGGTTAAAGGGTAAATCCGGTAAATAATGGAAAAATAATAATATTATAATAATAAGAAATTACCCTAAAACGTGTCGTAACCCTATTGATAGATATATTTCTGACCATGTGCATATTTGTGTCGATTTTGGGGCCCCATGGATCCACCAGTAAGTGATAATGACACTTTATATTAATTAAGTAAAAGTAAATACAAAAATTACATAAGCATATATCTTTTAGAAAAATAAAATTTTACATAGGGTTTTATATGTTATATTTCAGATGATGAATATTAATTATAATGATAAAAATATTTACTACATAATGGTGTTTTATTTATAATTTTTATAAATTTAATAATTAAATTTATTTATGACATAATACTGATGTAGAATTTTCCTTATTAATGAAAGAATGAAATAATTGGTATTATAAAAGTTAAATAAAAATAATTTGAAAGTTTTGATGAAATCCAAGAATTTTATTGGTTAATATTACATGTTAGGATTGCATAAATGTTATTTTTTTGAATTAATAAAGTTTTCAAGACTTTAACAAAACTAAATTATTAAATATTGTCAAAATTGACATAATTGAGTTTTTTAAAAAAAATATTATATTATTAATTGATATTCTATTCCTAAAAATCTGAGGTTCGGCCAAAGGAATTATATCATGATAGGTGTATCATTAATGGAACACTTAGGGGTATCTTGGATGTATAAAGTATGTTTATTAACAATATAATATAAAAATACAAAGTGACATGGTAAATGTCAATCTAATTAACTAAGAGTTAAAACTAAAAGATAAGGTTACTATAATTACCCAACCTGTATAAAATCTATTTTTTGAATGGATTTCGACCCATACTCCCCTTAAACTTTTAATAATCTTCTTTGGAGCCATTATAAACCGAATATAAATTTACTATAAATTAATACTTTAAGTTTTTAATAAAGATCCCCTCCTCCCCCTTATAAAATCACAAAACTTCTAACCAATTATTCACACCTTTAAAGCCTTTTGGTTCGGCCAACTCCTTCCCAAACACTCTCTAACCTTATCTAAATTCAACCTAGAGGCCATATTTTGATCATAAATCCATCCTAGGGATCCATTTTGATCAAATCAAACGAAAGAACCCGAAGAAGAGGTAATGTTTTCAGCACCCTTTTTCAAGTTCCTTTCTTCTACAACTTCTTCTTTCATTTTTATTTCCTTTATAACATAATAACTATAGTATATTATATATAATTTGATATTATTATAAAAATGGTACAACCATAATCAGTATTCTATCCATCATTTGAATGACATGTCACTGTACGTGCATACGTACGACCTACCGTCTCCACATCGTGGGGTAATTGTTATTCAATACATTATTATTTAGATGGGTATAATAATGATGTATAATTCATGTAAATAATAAATATAACATGATAATGATTCTGTATATATGATATAACATCCAATTATATATTATTTTAATATCAAAATAATGATATTGTCGCTCGTGCGTACGTACGGACTACCGTCTCCACGAACGCGATGAGATTCATTTCCCATCGTATCCATTCAAGTCTAATTCTCATTTGATGATTAAAAATAATGTTTAAGGACTTTATATCATTCTGTATATGAATATGATACAACCTGCCCATAACACACACGACTTATGTAACAAAACATATAAAATAAAACGAGTAAGTTAACACCCGAAACGACGATAATACTAAGATATTATTAACAATGAAATGTTAAAAGATCATATATGATATCATATTAATGTATGTGATCCTTGTATAATTCAATAAAAATAATTTCACCACTAAACAGGAAGATAAACTACCCTCTACCAAGAAAAAAGTACAAAGTAAGGGGTTTCTTATCTCACTTTTAATTTTGTGAGATTTCCATTGTTCACCACTTATTTATTTCATGTGGTGTGTGTACTTACCATGATTGTATTCATTGTGAAATAAACTTTAATTTATTGATATTTACATCATCGTTGTATTATCCTCCATTCATGGGTGTATGTTTCATAAGTTACCAAATCGATAAGGGAATTTAAAATTTCAATTTCTATTCATTCAGCTTTACGCATACTGCACTGATTATTTTACTCCAGGATTATGTATGGAATCACTATTAATTTTCTTATGTTAAAATTTCCACTCCCCTTTTGGTCGATATACTTTTGATACACATAATCAGTCCATTTATAATTTCTCAAGTCATCAATATGAACTTGATAAGAGTAATTTTTAACTCATTCTCCATTTGTTGAGTTAAATATTCAATTCATGGGTGTTGTCTTTACAAGAATTTGTGTGAATGTCCTATGATTGATTTATAGTGAATATCCAATAATATTGAGTGTATTTATATTTATAACACATAATTATGTTGTTGATTTATCCTTAACCCAAGGATATGGTATTTATAAGAGATTTCATCTCAATTTACATCCCATTGAGACTTATTTATTGGTATACAACAAATCACTTTTATATGATGTATATAATGTACTTTGACATAGTATATCATGAATATCTTTATTATCATGATATTAAAATGTTTTTATTACCTCAATTATTTGTATTGAAGTGTCACTCTTTTGGTTAGGAACTCTATCTAAAATATCATTTTAAATGATTTAAAGATTTATTATTCTAAATCATTCTTATTAGTGTTAATGTTTTAAAAATGTTTTTAAGGAATTATTTATATATACATTAAAGTTTTAAAATTGAAAACCATTTTAAAAGTTTCAAAGTTTCATGAGACACTTTGATTCAAAAATCTATTTTTAAATGGCTTCTTCACAAATAGTGTGACCTTTAAATGTTTTCAAGAAAGAGGGGGGTATTTCTCTCTAATAGTTTTGATGATTATTTTCATCTATGTCAATATCCTTCATTATTATAGATTTAGGTTAATATGTTACATTACGATGTTCCTTATTGTATCGAATGAGTTTTGTTTGATTGTGTATGTGCTATTTTTATACCATTCGTGGTTTGTGGATAAAGTATTGCAATTTAGTTTTCTAGTTTTAATAAGATTGTTTATGGTTTGATTCAAACTTTTCATATGAGGAATGTGTTGCACCTAATAAGTGATGGGCGGAGCCCGCTATAGCTCTCGATGCATCGGTAGGTCTCCTGAGACAAACTAGTGTCGTGGAATGAGGCCTTGACAAAATCTAATTTTTAGTCATGGAATGAGGCCTTGGCTACATGGTTATGATAGTCTGGAATTATGCATTCCATCATTATGAAAATTGTTATTGATATTCCTTATGAATATTTGATTAGTAGAATATCCATGTGAATAATTAAATGGAATTATTTCATTTTATTCCTGCCATATTATGCTGAATTTCAAGTTTAAAAGGATTTTGTTTCAGTTATACATCGTCTTAAATGTTTATTCTTATTTATGAATGTTTCCGCTATATTGTTATCCTTACTGGGCATCTGAGTTAACCCCTTTCTATGTATTATTTTTTCCATCATGTGAAGAAGTAATTTATGAATGACCTACAGGGATAGTATGAGGGGATATGAAGACAAGATGATGTATTAGTTTTTTTACTTCAGGATGTAATGTAAGACTTATGAATATTTCAAGTGTTTCCAGGACTACTAAACCAATCGGTCTTTCGAGACTTGATATTTTGTGATCATGCCAATGTTATGTAATAATGCACTGACTCTGGGTAACTAGGGTCAGAGAATTACAATTGGTATCAGAGAAAGTTTAGTAAAAACCTTGGAAGCTAAATTTAGATAAACTTTGATAAGAGCACATAGACCTAAGATGGACATTGAGGATTATTATAGAAGAACTTCCTAGAATTTTGGTATTGTATATATTTTGTGAGTTTTCCAAGAAATACATCCTTGTTTGGGTACGAACAGGTAGAGGCGGCTCTGGAACAGATGTACCTAGGGGTAAAACCCGAAAACACCAATTTGAGCTAGACTCGAACGGAAACTGGTGCACAACAATGGGCGTTGCTGCACTATTGGTTATGACACTCCCGGGGGATATGCTTAGGATAATTTACATTTTCTTTAAAAACCAATTTGAAGTATTTTAATATAATATAAGAATAAATGACCTTGTTTAATCCTATGGTGTTTCAAATTGAGAATATGTTGTCATGATTTTCTCGAAATGATTATATGACTACTGTTACTCACACAATGATTTCTGGTTTTAGTCAATGGATGGAGTCCAAGGAAGTCATAGTAACATTGATAATGATGTACAAGGTGGGAATGGTGGTGGAAATGAGAAAAAAAAATGGAATGTTGATAGGCGTAAAACATATCGTGTTCATGACTAATCATTTTTCCAAAAATTTGATCAACAACATATATATTAACCAACTCCTGGACTCAACAAAGAAGAGAAAGGTGATGAATGATAAGAGCTCCAGCAGAGGCGACCATGGAGAAAAGAATCATAAATTTCAATCATGCAGGATATGTGGATGGAGACACCCAGGAAAGTGTCTCAACAGAACAAAGAAATTCTTTACGTGCGGGAAAGAAGGACACAAAGTGAGGAATTTCAGAGGAAAAATTAACAGTACTATCGATGAAAATAAAAATGGTCCAAATAATCCATTTACAGTCATTTTCCATAAATTTAGAGGACCTGACCATTACCCAAGTGAATTCCCTATTCTATAGCATATTTTCTTGACCAATGAAGAAGCTATGTGGAAATAAATGGTTGGAGAAATGTTTAAAATTATTAGTGCTCCTTGATGATTGGATTAGTTTGGAATAATATTCTCTTGTCTTTGTAACCCTGCAGCTTTCCATGTAAGAATGATATTTGAGGATGACTTATGTTTTCAATTTTGGATATAGTTATAAATAACCATTTGGTTTTATATGATAATTGGGATTGAGGCAATTACAAGTTATTATATTTTGGGATAAAAATGCAAGGTATGAGATAACATTTCTCGTTAAAATTATGTTATGGTAATTCTGAGGAATTTATCTCATTTTGGTAATGTTATAAAATATAGTTTTTGAAAAAGGACAACACGTAGACCGTGTGACAACCCATCGCGTCGGACAAAGCTCTGAGAATAAAACCCACAACAAAAGTGCGATCAGGATTTATTGCCTACCATTGGACTACGTGAAGTCCCTAGTTAGTGTGACTAATTATTTTTCATTAACTGATTTTATTGGTCGATAATAATTTGATTTGGGATCTTATGTCTTATCAAATGAATAACCTTAGTATATGAAAATGATTTGGTGATTAAGTGATAAATGTTATTTTTGAAGATGTTCACTTTGATGGGAACACTATATACCAAAGGAAAATAGAATACTATGTGATTTCATTAGAGGAGTAATGGTGGATTTTTATCTAAGTTTTTATTGTTTATTTATAGTAATTTGAGTTATTTATGGAAATGGTTAACCTATAATAGAGAATATGTGATTAGGTTAATTACTTTTAAGTATGTGACTTTAAGAGTAGTTGATGTAATTTGAAGATACAATTTAACGGAGAAGACTACATAACGAAATTATTCTATGTTTTGGGTTTCAATATTAGTTTGGATTATATTGAAGGATTTTAAGGACAATTGTTTTTTGAATGGTATTTATTTAACATTGGCGTATTGTTGGTTTAATTTTAGAAATTAAGATTACTGTTTCTTTCTATAAAGGAATATCCATTTGGGGGATCATCAGATCTTGTAATAACTGTTTTGGTTTTGATTAATCTCTAACAAAAAGGTAAATATATAGTTTATCCTTCATGGATCATGTGATTCTATAGAAGTTTATTCTAGCTCTTCCAATGTGACTTAGTCTTCTTGAATAATAATCATTTAAAAAAATGAGTTAGTGGTGGAAATTTATTAAATAATGAAACTCTACATAAAAAGTAATTATATCTCTTTATTTTTTAGTCAATATCATAAATGAATTCCTCATCATTATGTAATGTAACCTAAAAAAATATTGTCTCTATACTTTTCCTAATGGGAAACTAATGACCGTTTGTCCCATCACAAGTTTGTGGATTTATTGTTGTTAAATTTCTATTGATCATGTTTTCTATCCCTCTCTATCAGAACATGACACTTAGTTTATCTTCAATATCCATGTTTTCCAACATTGAATCTTAGTATGAGTTATCTTGGGTGACCTTTGTACTTCTCTTTCTTTCTTTTAAGGTGATAGTTTTGTTGACTCTTTTTCCGATGTGGGACTTTCGATTATATTCCCAATACCAATTTTAAAATTTTTGATGATTAAATTATTTTAAGGCTAGGAGAATGTAATACCCCATGCTTCCATGGTATATTTCTTGTTGAATATTACAGTAGCGTGTGTTGTACACAACTTTGAGTTCTAACACACACCACAACCAATCAAACTAGCAGTTATGAATAGTAATAACCACTTTTAGAAATTTTATAAATTTTATATTTCAAAATGGACTTCATTTTTGGATTCGGAATATTGAAATTATCTTAGGGTGAATTTTTTGTATTTTTCCAAAAACTGTCAATTTTTTATGAATAGTGAAAATCAATAAATTTTAATTAAAAACAAATTTTTTAATCAAAATAATTAATAGTGATAAATTATGAATTTGAGTGGTTTTAATGTATATTTAGAACATATTTTTACCATTTAATACAATTATGGTCATTGGACATAATTTCACATTCAAACCGGACATAAACAAGTGTCAATCTTTTGATAGTTATTATTTTTTTTAAAACACACTTTTTGTTCGGACAGTGGGAATTAATTTCAAACAGATTTCTTCCACTTCTGTGTTGTTAATTTAGAAAAATGGTTTCCATATTTATAATAATGAGGTCCAAATTGTGTAAATAGGTATCTTTTATTTTTCAACATTTTGAATAATTACTTCGATAAATATTTTATTTACCATGGTTAAAGGGAAAATCCGGTAAATACGAGTAAAAAAAATTATAATAATAATAAATTACAATAAAATGTGTCCTAAACCTATTGGTTGATACATTTACGACCATGCAAATCTTTGGGTCGATTTTGGGACCCCATGGATCCACTTGTAAGTGATAATGACACTTTATATTAATTAAGTTAAAGTAAATACAAAAATGACATAAGCATATATCTTTTAGAAAAACAATTTTTACATAACCTTATATATGTTATATTTTATACTATAAATATTCATTAGAAAGATAAAACTATTTTCTAAATAATGATATTTTATTTATAATTTTTAGACATTTCAAAATGGAATTTATTTTTGACACAATAATGATGCAGTATTTTCCTTATTAATGAACGAATCAAATAATTGGTATTATAAAAGATACAATAAACATAATTTTAAAGTTTTGATTCCATAAAAGAATTTTATTGGTAAATATGACATTTTAGGATTGCGTAAATTAATTTTTTTCGAATTAATAATGTTATTAAAACTTTAACAAAAATCAATTTTTAAATATTGTCAAAATTGGCATTTATGAGTTTTTAAAACAAGTATTATATTATTAATTGATATTCTATTCTTAAAAATATAAGGCTCAGAAAAAGGACTTATATAATGATATTTGTATCATTAATGGACCACATGGGGGTCTCTTGGATTTATATAGAATGTTTGTTAGCTATATAATATAAAAATACAATGTGACGTGGTAAATGTCAATCTAATTAACTAAGAGTTAAAACTAAAAGATAAGTTTAATATAATGACCCAAACCTTTAAAAAATATTTTGTTTGAATGGATTTATACCCATACATACCTTATTATTTGAATAATACAATTTGGAGACATTATAAATTTAATATGAATTTATTATAAATTAATACTTTAATTTTTTCCTAAAAAGCCCATCCTCCCCCTTATAAAAGAACACAACTTCAAAAAAAATCTTTGCACCTTCAAAGCCTTTTGGTTTGGCTAAAACCTGCCCAAATACTCTCTAAAATTCCCTCACTTCATCATAGAGGACATAGTTTGATCAGAAAGCCAACCTAAAGAGCCCTTTTGATCAAATCAAAATGAAGAACTCGAAGAAGAGATAATGTTTTCACCATCCTTTTTCAAGTTCCTTTCTTCTTCAACTTCTTCTTTCTTTGTTATTTCCTTTCTAAAACAATAAATCCAGTTTATTATATATACTATTATGTTATTATAAATATTTTACAACTGTATTCAGTATTAAATCGATCCTTTTAATGACATGTCACCATACGTGCGTACGTACGGCCAACCGTCTCCACATCATGGTATAATTGTTAGTAAATACATTATTATTTGGATTGGTATAATAATGATGTGTAATTAATGTAAATAATAAATATAACATGATAATAATTCTTTATATATGATATACCATCCAATTATATATTTTTTTAATATCAAAAGAGTGATATTGTCGCTCGTGCATACGTATGGACTACCGTCTGCTCAAACACGATGAGATTCATTCCCCATCGTATCAATTCTAGTATAATTATCATTTTATGGTTGAAAATAATGTTTAAGGACTTGAAATAATTCTTTATATGAATAAGATACAACCTACCCATGACAATCATGACTTATGTAACAAAACATATAAAAGAAAACAAGTAAGCTAACACTTGAAATGACGATAATACTAAAAATATTATTAACAAAGCAATGTTAAAAGATCATATATGATATCATATTAATATATATTATCCATGTATAATTCAATAAAAATTATTTCACCATTATACAGGAGGATAAAATGCCCTCGACCAAGGAAAAATTACAAATTAAAGGGTTTCTTATCTCACTTTTAATTTCGCGAGATTTCCATTGTTCACCACTTATTTATTGCATGTGGTGTGTGTACTTCCCATGATTGTATTCATTGTTTAATATACATTAATTTTTGGATATTTACATCATCATTGTATTATAATTCTTTCATAGTTGTATGTTTCATAAGTTACCGAATCGATAAGGGAATTTGAAATTTCAATTTCCATTCATTCGGCTTTACGCATACTTCATTGATTATTTTACTCCAAGAAAATGTGTGTGTTCACTATTCATTTTCTTAGGTAATAATTTCCACTCCCCTTTCTTTGGATATACTTTTGATACACATAATTGATCCATTTAAAATTTTTCAAGTCATCGATATGAACTTGATAAGAGTAATTTTTAACTCATTCTCCATTTATTGAGTTAAATATCCAATTCATTGGTGTTGTCTTTACAAGAATATGTGTGAATGTCCTCTGATTTATTTACAGTGAATATCCAATCATATTGAGTGTATTTATATTTATCACAGATAATTATATCGTTGATTTATCCTGAACCTGAGGATATGGTCTTTATAATAGAGTTCATCTCAATTTACATTCCATTGAGACTTATTTGTTGTTATACACCAAATCACTTTTATATGGTGTATATAATGTAATTTGACATATTATATCATTAACATATTTATTCTCATGATATTAAAATGTTTTTATTACCTCAATTATTTGTATTCAAGTTTCACTTTTTTGGTTAGGAACTTTAACTAAAATATCATTCTAAATGATTTAATGATTTATTATTCTTAATCATTCTCATTAATGTTCATGTTTTAAAAATGGTTTTAACAATTTATTTATATGGACATTAATGTTTTAAAATTAATACTCCTTTTAAATGATTCAATGTGGTATGGGACACTTTGATTCAATAATATATTTCTAAATGGCTTCTTGACAAATAGTATGACTTTTAAATGTTTTCAGGAAAAAGGGGGATATTTCTCTCAAATAGTTTTGATGATTATTTTCATCTATGTCATTATCCTTCATTATTATCGATTGAGGTTAATATGTCACAATAAAATCTTCCTTATTGTACTGAATGAGTTATGTTTGACTTTGGATGTGCTATTTTTATACCATTCATTGTTTATGGATAAATTATTTACATTTCCTATGATAATTTTAATACGGATGTTTATGTTATGTTTCAACCTTTTCATATGAGGAATTCATTGGACTTAATAAGTGATGGGTGGAGCCCTCTATAACTCCTTAATGCATTAGTAGGTCTCATGAAACAAAATAATGTCTTGGCACGAGGACGTGAAAAAATCTTATTTGTAGTCTTGGCCCGAGGCCTTGGTTACATGGTTATGATAGTCTGGCATTATGAATTCCATCATTATGAAAGTGGTTATTGATATTGCATTTGATTATTTGATTATTATAATATCCATGTGAATAAGTAAATGGAATTATTTCATTTTATATCTACCATATTATGCTGAAATTAATGTTTAAAATTATTTTGTTTTAGTTATACATTGCCTTAAATATTTATGCTTATTTATAAACGTTTCTGCTATATTGTTATCCTTACTGGGCATCTAAGCTCACCCCTTTCTATGTTTTCTTTTTCTCAGGATGTGAAGAAGTAATTTATGAATGACCCAATGGGATCTTAAGAGGGGATATGAAGACAAGATGTTGTTGTAGTTTTTTTACTTTAGGATGTAATGTAAAACTTATGAATATATCTAGTGTTTCCAAGACTAATAAACTAACCGGTCCTTCGAGACTTGATCATTTGTGATCATGCCAATATAATGTAATAATGCACCGACTCTCGGTAATTGGGGTTGGTGCATTACAGTTGGTATCAGAGGAAGTTTAGTAAAAATCTCGGAAGCTAGATTTAGATAAACTCTGATTAGAGCACATAGACCTCTGATGGAATTTGTGGATTAGTATAGAAGAACTTCCTATAATTTTGGTATTGTAGAAGTTTTGTGAGTTTTCTGAGAAATAAATCCATGTCTGGATACGAGCAGGTTGAGGCGGCTCTGGCACAGATTTTCCTAGGGGTAAAACCGGAATACACCGCTTTGAGCTAGACTCGAACGGGAACTGGTGCACGAAAATGGGCCTTGCTACACTCTTGGTTACGACATACCCTGGGGATATGCTTAGGATAATTTACATTTTCTTTACAAACCAATTTTATGTATTTTAATATAACATAAAAATAAATTACCTTGGTTAATCCTAAGGTGTTTCAAATTGAGAATATGGTGTCATGATATTCTTTAATGATTTTATGACTATTGTTACTCACACAATGCTTTCTGGTTTTAGTCAATGGCTAAAGTCCAAGGAAGTCATAGTAACATTGAGAACAATGTTCAAGGTGAGAATGGTGGTGTAAATGAGAAACAAAATTGAATATTGATAGGCGTAAAAGATATCATGTTCATGCCAAATCCGTTTTCCAGAAATATGATCAACAACATATATATTAACCGACTCCCAAACTCAACAAAGAAGAGAAAGGTGATGAATGATAAGAGCTCCAGTAGTGGAGACCAGGGAGAAAAGAATCCTAAATTTCCATCATGCATGAAATGTGGAAGGAGACAACAAGGAAAGTGTCTCAACAGAACAAATAAATGCTTTAAGTGCAGGAAAGAAGGACATAGAGTGAATAATTGCCGAGGAAAAATGAAGAGTACTATGGATGAAAATAAAAATAGCCCCAAGAATCCATTTACAGTCATTTTCCATAAATGTAGGGGACATGGACATTACCAATGTGAATTCCCTATTCTATAGCATATTTTCTTGATTAAAGAAGAATATATATGGAACTAAATGGTTGGAGAAATGTTTAAAAGTATTAGTGCTCCTTATTGATCTGATTACATTGGAATAATTTTCTCTTGTATTTTTAACCCTGCAGCTTGCCATGTGAGAATGATGTTAGAGGAAGACTTATCTTTTCTCTTGTGGATATTGTTATAAATAACTATTTGGTTTTATATGATCATTCTGTTTGAGGAAGTTACAAGTTATTATATTTTGGGATGAAAATGAAAGGTATGAGATAACATTTCTGGTTAAAGTTATGTTATGGTTATTTTGAAGAATTAATCTCATTTTAGTAATGTTATAAAATATTGTTTTTGAAAAAGGGAAACATGTAGACTGTGTGACAACTCATCGCGTCAGAAACATCTGTGATAATCAAACCCACAACCAAAGTGTGATTGGGTTTTATTTCCTACCACTGGACTACACGAAGTCCCTTGTTAGTGTGACTAATTATTTTAGTTAAATGATTTTATTGATCAATAATAATTTTATTTCAGATCTTATGTCTTATCAAATGAATACCCTTAGTAATTGAAAATGACTTGTTGATTAAGTGATAAATGTTATTTTGGGAGATGTTCGCTTTGTTGGGAAGACTCTATGACCAAGAAAAATAGAATACTATGGGATTTCATTTGAGGAGTAATGGTGGATTTTTATCTACGTTTTTATTGTGGATTTATAGTGATTTGGTTTATTTATGGAAATGATTAACCTATAATAGAGAATATGTGATTATGTTAATTAATTTTAAGTATGTGACTTTAAGAGTAGTTAATGTAATTTGAAGTTACAATTTAATGCGGAAGAATACATAACCAAATTCTTCTATGTTTTGGGATTCAATATTATATTGGATTATATTGAAGGATTTTAAGGAAAATTGTTTATTTAATGGTATTTATTTAACTTTGGGGTATTGTTGGTTTAATTATAGAAATTAAGATTAGTGTTTATTTCTCTAAATGAATATCCTTTTGGAGGATCATCAGATCTTGTACTAACTATTTTGGTTTTGATTAATCTCTAAAGACAAGGTAAATATATAGTTTATCCTTCGTGGATCATGTGATTCTATAGAAGTTTATTCTAGCTCTTCCAGTGTGACCAAGTCTTTGTGAATACGCATCGTTTAAAAAAATGAGTTAGTGGAGGAAATTTATTAAATAATGAAACTCTACTTAAAATTTAAGTATATATATTAATTTTCTTAGTCAATCTCATAAATTAATTCGTCATCTTTATGTAATGTAACTTAAAAAATGTTGTTCGTATACTTTTCCTACTGGGAAACTAATGACCATTTGTCCCATCACAAGTTTGTGGCTTTCTTGTTGTTAACATTATCTTGATCATGTTTTATATCCCTTTCTATCAAAACATGACAGTTATTTTATCTTCAATATCCAAGTGTTCTTACATGGAATCCTAGTATGGGTTATCTTGGGTGACCTTTGTACTTCTCTTTCTTTCTTTTAAGGTGATAGTTTTATTGACTCTTTTTTCGATGTGGGACTTTCCATTATATTCGCAAGCCCAATATTAAAAATTCCGAGGACAAAATTATTTGATGGTGGGGAGAATGTAACACCCCAAATGTCGATGGTATGCTTTTCTTTGAATAATACAGTAGCATGTGTTGTTCGCAACTTCAGGTTCTAACACACACCACAACCAATCAAACTAGCCATTATGAAAAGTAATACCCACTTTTTGAAATTTTATACATTTTATTTTTAAAAATTGACATCATTTTTGGATTTGGAATATTGAAATTATCTTAGGGTGAATTTTTGGTATTTTTCTGAAAACTTTCAATTTTTGATGAATAGTGAAAATCAGTAAATTTTAATTAAAAACACATTTTTTAATCGAAATAATTAATAGTGATAAATTATGAATTTGAGTGGTTTTAATGTATATTTAAAATATATTTTTACCATTTAATATAATGTTGGATATTGGACATAATTTCACATTTAAACCGGACATAAACAACTGTCAATCTTTTGATAGTTATTTATTAAAAACACGCTTTTTGTTCTGATAGCGGGAATTAATTTTAAATTAATTTCTGCCACTTATGTGTTTTGAATTTATAAAAATGGATTCCATATTTAGAATTATGAGGTAAAAATTGGTTAAATAGGTAACTTTTATTTTTAGACATTTTGAATAATTACATCGGTATATATTTTATTTACCATGGTAGAAGGGTAAATTAAGAAAATAAGGGTAAAAAATAATATTATAATAATAATAAATTACCCTAAAACGTGTCCTAACCCTATGTTTTGAAACATTTTGGACCATGGGAATATTTGCGTGGATTTTGGGACACCATGAATCCACTTGTAAGTGATAATGACACTTTATATTAATTAAGTTAAAGTAAATATAAAAATGACATAATCATATATCTTTTAGAAAAATAATTTTTATATAGGGTTATATAAGTTATTTTTCTGACTGTTGATATTAATTATAAATATAAAACGATTTCCTACATAATGGTATTTTATTTATAATATTCAGACATTTAATAATTGAATTTATTTATGACACTATAATGATGCAGTATTTTCCTTATTAATGAATAAATCAAATAATTTGTATTATAAAAGTTAAAATAAATATAATTTGAACATTTTGATTCCATCCACTAATTTTATTGGTTAATATGACATATTTGGATTGCTTAAATTAAATTTTTTTCGAATTAATAAAGTTTTTAAGACTTTAACAAAAATCAATTATTAAATATTGTCAAAATTGACATAAATGAGTTTTTAAAACAAGTAATATATTATTAATTGATATTATATTACTTGAAATCTAAAGTTCCATGAAAGGACTTATATCATGATAGTTTTATCATTAATGGACCACTTGGGGGTCTCTTATATGTATATAGTAAGTTTAATAACTATATAATATAAGAATACAAAGTAACATGGTAAATGTCAATCTAATTAACTATGAGTTAAAACTGAAAGATAAGGTTAATATAATGACCCAAACCTATCTAAAATATATTGTTTGAATGGATTTAAACCCACCCCACCTTATACTTTTAATAATAAACTTTCCATCCATTAGAAACCGAATATGAATTTATTATAAATTAATACTTTATGTTTTTTCTAAAGAGCCCATCCCCCCTAATAAAAGGACACAACATCTAACCAATTATTCACATCATAAAAGCCTTTTGGTTTGGTCTAAACCTGACCAAATACTCATTAAAATTCCCTAAATTCAACCTAGAGTACATAGATTGATCACAAAGCTGACCTAAGGAGCCCTTTTTATCAAATCAAAAGGAAGAACCCGAAGAAGAGGTAATGTTTTCACCACCCTTTTCAAGTTTCTTTCTTCTTCAACTTCACCTTTCATTATTATTTACTTTAAAAAATTATAACTCAAGTATCTTCTATATACTGTGATGTTATTATAAATATGATACCTTGATATTCAGTATTCTATCCATCTTTTGAATGACATGTCAACATACGTGCGTACGTACGGCCTACCGTCTCCATGTCGTGGTGTAATTGTTATTCAATGCATTATTATTTGGATGGGTATAATAATGATGTGTAACTCCTATAAATAATGAATATAACATGATAATTATTCTGTATATATTATATACCATCCAATTATATATTATTTTAATATCAAAATAATGATATTGTCGCTCGTGCGTACGTACGGACTACCGTCTCCACGAACGCGATGTGATTCATTCCCCATCATATCCATTCAAGTATAATTCACATTTTATGATTTAAAATAATTTTTAAGGACTTTATATCATTATTTATATGAATAAGATACAAACTACCCATAAAAAACATGACTTATGTAACAAAACATATAAAATAAAATGAGTAAGTTAACACCCGAAACGAGGATAATACTAAGATATTATTAACAAAGAAATGTTAAAAGATCATATCTGATATCATATTAATGTATATGATCCTTTTATAATTCAATAAAAATTATTTCACCATTATACAGGAGGTTAACCAACCATCAACCAAGGAAAAAGTACAAAGTAACGGGTTTCTTATCTCACTTTTAATTTCGTGAGATTTCCATTGTTCACCACTTATTTATTGCATGTGGTGTGTATACTGCCCATGATTGTATTCATTGTGTAATATAATTTAATTTATGAATATTTACATCATTATTTTATTATCCTTCTTTCATGGGTGTATGTTTCATAAGTTACCAAATCAATAAGGGAATTTAAAATTTCAATTTCCATTCATTTGGCTTTACGCATACTTCATTGATTATTTTACTCCAAGATTATCTGTGGAATCACTATTCATTTTCTTATATCATAATTTCCACTCCCATTTCTGTGGATATAATTTTGATACACATAATCACTCCATGTATAATTTCTCAAGTCATTGATATGAACATGATAAGAGTAATTTTTAACTCCTTATCCATTTGTTGAGTTAAATATCTAATTCATTGGTGTTGTCTTTAAAAAAATACGTGTGAATGTCCTCTGATTGATTTATAGTGAATATCCAATCATATTGAGTGTATTTATATTTATCACACATAATTATGTCATTGATTTATCCTTAACCTAAGGATATGGTCTTTATAAGTGTTTTTATCTCAATTTACATTCTATTGAGACTACTTTGTTGTTATACACCAAATCGCTTTTATATGGTGTATATAATGTACTTTGACATAGCATATCATGAATATATTTATTCTCATGATATTACAATTTTTTGATTATCTAAATTATTTTTATTGAAGTGTCACTCTTTTGGTTAGGAACTCTTAACTAAAATATCATTTTCTATGATTTAAATATTTATTATTCAAAATATTTATCAATAATGTCCATGTTCTAAAAATGATTTTAAAGATTTATTTATATGGACATTAAAGGTTTAAAATTAAAACTCCTATTAAAATATTCTAAGTGGTATGGGACACTTTTATTCAAAAATCTATTTTTAAATGGCTTCTTGAAAAATAGTGTGACCTTTAAATGTCTCGAAGTAAAAGGGGGATATTTCTCTCAAATAGTTTTGATGATTATTTTCATCTATGTCAATATCCTTCATTATTATTGATTGAGGTTAATATGATACAATAAAATCATCCTTATTATATTGAATGAGTTATGTTTTACTGTGGATGTGAAATTTTATTCCATTCATAGTTTGTGGATAAAGTATTGTAATTTCGTATGCTAGGTTTAATATGAATGTTTATGTAATGTTTAAATATTTTCATACGAGGAATGCATTGGACTTAATATGTGACAGGTGGAGCTCTCTATAGCTCCTCGATTCATCGGTATGTCTCATGAGACAAACTAGTGTCTTGGCAGGAGGCCTTGACAAAATATTATTTGTAGTCTTGGTAGGAGGACTTGGCTATGTGGTTATGATTATCTGGAATTATGCATTCCATCATTATGAAAGTGGTTATTGATATTGAATGTGATTATTTTATTAGTAGAATATCCATGTGAATAAGTAAATGCCATTATTTCATTTTATTTCTGCCATATTATGATGAAGTTTGAGTTTAAAAGGATTTTGTTTTAGTTATACATTTCCTTAAATGTTTATTCTTATTTATGAAAGTTTCCGCTATATTGTTATCCTTACCGAGAATCTAAGCTAACCCCTTTCTATGTTTTATTATTTCCAGGATGTGGAGAAGTAATTTATGAATGACCTGCAGGGATAGTATGAGGGGTTATGAAGACAATATTTTGTTGTAGTTTTTTTACTCTATGATGTAATGTAAGACTTATGAATATATCTAGTGTTTCCAAGATGGCTAAACCAATCGGTATTTTGAAACATGATCTTTTGTGATCATGAAAATTTTATGTAATAATGCACCGACTCTGGGTAACTAGGGTTGGGGCATTACAAAAATCCTAAGAAGTATGGCCCCATGTGGAAGTAGTTGGGGATTATGAATGTTATTTAATATTTTTATTTTCATGTCTCAATGATGAGTCCAAGGAATTTAATCATCAATGGGAATATTTTTTAGGATTGTACTTAGTGTAGAGGCCTATTACTACATAGCTCATTGATGGGACTATGTCAGAAAATGTGGCACTTAGGTAGCAAGAATGAGCATAATGAACTAGGTGATGTTTAATGAGTATCCTCACAATATGAACCATCATATTAAGGGAATACATGGTATTTATTACACTTAGTGTTCTATTAGTATGGGAGGAAAACACTAGATGTGGATTTTTAGAATGGAATATATTGTAGAAGGGGTGTACATTGTTGTTTCAGGTCTGATCATGTATCTTAGGATATTATGGAGGGTCCCACCTGAACATTTTTCTAGTTCCTTGATCTTGGTTTAAGGAATCTAATAAGGTTGTTTTGAAGGGCCTGGCTGAGATATATAACTTGGGAAGAAGAAAAGATGTTATAAAACTCCAATTATCCATATCTAAATTTTTTAGTGATGTTTTCACAGACATACCAAAATAGTTGTAGCCTAGAACCATTTAAAATTGGTCTGGGAGAGCCCTAGGAGGTACTCATTCTATGTTAGAGAAATTTTTTATGTGAGGGGGTCATGCATAGTGATAGAACTAAAGGGTTCATTTCCTATGTTTCTATTAGAGGATACCTCACTAATGAGTCACACAAATGAGTTGGTGTGAATGTTGTTCATTAGGAGACCCCCATGGAGTAGCATTGTAGATGAGCCTCGTGGATGGGGATTCCTTAATGGGGATCATAAAGCAGGTTTATGAGAGATCCATGGTGTAGGATCCTCACAAATGAGACTTCCTAGAATGGAATTGTGGATACGGGGATAAAATTATAGTATCACAGATGAGCCTCATAGAGGAACCTCGAAAATGAACCTTGCAAAAGGCAACTCATAGATGAGACCACATGTAGGATCCTCAAAGAAAAACTCATCGATGGATTTTTGTTTTGTTCCATTATTATAAATTTAATTCAGAAATTCACTAATTTTTTTTCAGGGGTTAGTTAAACACAAAAAAATGATGAATTCTATTCCCTAATGGTAAATATCACTATAAATGGGAAAACATACTTCCTTATTATGATAAAAAGTCCTCAAAACATAAAAAAATATCTACCTATGACTCCTTTTAGCCCCCCCCCCCTCGAAATGGATGTTTCTGGTATTTATAATCACAATTCAATAACAAAGTTTTTGAAATGGAATTCACATTACTCGATGACTACATATATTAATATTTTGACCAAAATTTAGTTTATGGTAAACACATAGTCTTCATTTATTTCACCTCTGAGTGGAGAGTGCCTATTTACAAACTATTGAGGGGGGGGGGGGGGGGTAGTAACCTAGATGTAGTTAGGTACCATAAAATTCTACCACACCCGTTTTTAAAATCTTATATCTATGTATTGAGACTATTAAGGCTCTAAGTTGGAATTCTCACACTCTAACACCATGATTTTTCTATTGAAAATGTATTTGAGGCACGGATGGTATGATGAAGTAAATTAATATGAATATGGACACACAATCTAACTTGTAGGTAATTAAAATCTATCTATTAGAGGATAACCATAACCTCATGGTCTGAGATGAGGCCCTTTAACTAGGTTCTATGTTTTATATTTCTGATGGGTTTTAGCTAACTTTTTTTCAGTCCACTAGAATGTTAGGTTTGGAGGGTATATGGTTTCCCCATAATTGTCCAAGCATTATAGTGTTTCAAATAGTTTGATATTGATTCCAAATAAGTGATTAATCATGTACTGATGGATTCAAATTACTTAAAGACTAATAGATATGTAAAATTTATTGGCGTGTACTTTTATAAAAGTCTCCAGATCTAGTTTCGTGAAAGATATGACCACATGACACGCAATGGGATGAATTTACACACAATATCATTTAGATTCAGTGACATTAAATTAAAAATAATAAGGACCTGAAAGTGAATTAATATATTCCTCACTAATCTCTATGAAGAGGTGAAGTGAACCCAGAATAGATAGTTTTATTAGGATAACATACATATGTTTCATGATTTCATAATTCTTTGCCAGGGTGTTACCCTACATTTTAGATGTAGTCTACCTAACTCGAAACTTAGAGACTGAGGATACTTGTTCTAATAGTTCCTTTCCTAGAACCATATTCGGGGGGTGTTTTGAGGGATTTTTTGTTGGGATGATATATTTATCCCAAATTATAATGATAACTAGAAAACAATATATTCACTAGTTGGTCCTTCAATATGATTGGATCTAAATAAGATATAAATGATTCAAGAGTGGATTGATTCTCCAATTGATCTCACTGATGTGCCTATATTTTATCTTCTTTTGTATATACATATTTAGTGGAGATTTTTCCTTAGCATTAGGGTCTATTTAGACTTCATATCCCTCTACCTCTATAGCCACTACAACATCTTCCTAAATTTTAGGAATGGAATTTGGGTTTATATGTGTCTTTTTCATTATATAAGTTGTCTTCCAAGTGGATAACATCATCCAATCCATATTATGTGTCCTAATATGATGAGGACTAATTTTGGTGGGGTGGAACCCATTACCTCATTTAGTGTGATGATTCTTATCCTCTAAATGACGGAGGTATGAATCAAGAGAGTTTTCTGATCTGTTCAAGTATTGGAATGGGGTCTTCCTCTTGTGTCTTATTCTAGTGATGATAACTTCCCTAAATTTTGTAAGATGAGGAT
Organism: Viscum album; assembly: GCA_963277665.1. Classification (NCBI taxonomy): domain Eukaryota; kingdom Viridiplantae; phylum Streptophyta; class Magnoliopsida; order Santalales; family Viscaceae; genus Viscum; species Viscum album. The sequence goes on along the minus strand of OY728125.1, from coordinate 735,739,619 downwards.
AATGAAAGTATAATCTTATATATCTTAGGGGAATTTGGGATCAAGTCTATCTGTCTTAATTGATCACTGAGTATGGAATGTTACATGTTGACTGATTTCCTTTTCATTAGCCATAGAATATTTTATGAATTCACTCAAAAAAATATTAAATCCTTTTTCCTATTTAGCTATACGGGAAAATAAACAATTCACCTATACTGGTGGCTTACCTAATTTAACTTCACCAAAGCTAAACATCTTCCGAAGGATTTATTTGAAGATGAATCAATATTGGATGTTGTGTCCCAACATCAATTGGTAGGGGAAATAATCAAGGGGACCATTTAAAACAAATTCATTAGGATTTTTGGAATCCAATAGTGTAAGAATTTTATTTTCAAATAAATAAATAGAATACAATGGGACTTACTATCTTAAGAAAGAATTAGTTTTATTCATCCATTCCATAAAATATAGATGATTTTGTCCCTTTTCCCCCCTCCAAACATAAGCTTTTTTCGTTAATTTTTTAAGGGTGGGAACCACATGATATTACATAGGATTGGGTGATAGAGTTAGTGTTTGAGGTGGTCTGATAATGATGGTTTCAATCTCAAATAATCCATGTTTTTTCATTAGGATAATGGTATTGGTTGAGATTTATCCATAGACCACTGTATGAAATATTATAGGCATTATGCCATAGCTACAAACTCCTTAAATCCACTAGGGTAGTTTATTGGATGAAATGGTGTATATGACTCATCATATATATGTTCTATATAGATATCATATAGATAGTCTTTATAGAGTTTCATATTCAAAGAATATGTCAGTAATTTCCATGTAGAAATGATATTCAAAACCCTCTTAATCATATATTTTATTCATTTCAAGAGATTGAGGATCATCATTTTCCATAGCATGGATATTAATTGATAGAAAAATTATCAATAAAGGTATTCTTGAACATAAACAACCCTATTAGTACATAGGTATTCTAGAAAAACAATCAAACCTATAGATTCAACACAAATAATCAAATCTTAATTACTTCAAACCGATCAATTTTTCTAATAATGGGGCCACATCATGATATGAAATTTGTGAGGCATTACTATAGATCAACTGTTCCATTGAATTTGGTGAATGTATTATTTCCTAAGGTTTTGTGGTGGAGGATTCTCATCCACCAACCCAGGATATTGCTTCATATCTAACTACCCTGATGTTTGTCACTTACAGTGACCTATATTTATGGTATATAGATTATACATTTTGTTAGATGAATATTCATTACATAATGTAATGATCCATGCCAAAATAGTATAGGTACGATATCTTTGGAAAAATATACACATAAAAACCTGTTTATAAGTGAACTACATCATCTCCCACTAAGTTATTCATAACTATGATCCCTATTAGACATATCTTACATAGTCCCTTTCTTTATATACGGATGAAAGTAAATGTTAAAATGGGTGATCTCAGATGCTCAGTAAGTGTAAAAAATAGGGATATCAATAATCAAAAAAAAAACGAGAATAAGGGTGTGTAAACATGAAAATAGAATTTGAAGACCACACCCTACATATAATAAATAATAATATTGAGTCATTGCATAATGATTGTCTATTTATAAGACACTAATCTTAATGGAATCAAATAACATGAGCCATAAGATCATAACAAAGGAATAATACATGAGTTTATTTCATACATGTAAATATAGAAATTAATTTAATTAGTAGTGAAGGATTACATCCAAGAATACCTTAGTGGATTGGGTTCACTCTCCAAACCATCATAGTAGTAAAGTTTCACTCCCAAGTATATCATAGTGCATAGAATGCATTATTGAACTAGGTTCACCCCCATTACTGTCTTATTTATCTCAAGACATGTTAATATTTACCCAATACATTAGATTTATATATAATTCGGGTACCATCTGTCTTATAAATAAAATCATATATATGTTTGTAATAATATCATAAACCATTAATCACATAATAAACTATGAAATGTAAATGATTTTTATAAACAATTCATTGTAGCATAACCAATTATGGGGAAATAGATTTCATAAAAATTTCATCATTTCTTCATAGAATAGCCATGGAAAAGGAATTAATTTCATAATCATCTTATCATAATAATAATAAACCATCTAGATAAATAATAATGATGGTATAATTGGATCATGTCTCCAATAAAAATGTAATTAACATCAATGGTTCTCATCATAAATGAAAAATGCTTTTAAAAGACCACTTGGAACACTTCTTGGGGAAAATAACAATTTTAAATTGAAATTACATCTTTAGAATCTAATAATTTCCCAATATGAAGGGAAAATATTTCTTTAAAAATCACATTGTAAAAAGGTAAAGTAATATTCAAATAATTGAGTGGTCATGCGGGTATAAAGATCTGTTTATACCATGTACATTAAAACAATGGTTCCTTTCACGTTTTTAATAAAAATTCAAAAGTAACTCATTCAGAAAATGAAAAAATATTTATTCTAAACCATTATAAAAATATTAAAACATGATTAAAAATTAATTTAAATAATCATATTGGAATATTAAAAAAAGTCTATGTTTTTTTAAAAAATATGGATATAAAAGAAAAAAGGAACTTCATATGAAGAGAGAAATAAAGTCAGCTTTCATCAAAAATATTTTCCAGTAACATGAGTAATTAAATAGTGTAAAATAATATGAAATCATATAATCTCCAAAAAATAATAACAGGATATGATAATTGATGATTTTCTTTAGAGTTAGATCATAATATCGAATCATCAGAAACTTAATCGCAATAAATCCTGATCACTAGTGAGACTGTAACCTAAATCACTTACCAAATTGTTATCATTTGAATCATAAGCCTAAATAATGAGTAGAATAAAATTACAAAACAAATATAATTAACATATATTAATTCCTAACATTACAATTCAATGGGAATTAAACACACATCCTAAAAAAAGATAGGTGAAAAACATAATATATGTCTGAAAGAAAACAATTTGAGAGGATAAACACTTAACGATTTGGTAACATCTCTAATGTAAACCTCATGAAAGTGAGAAACTTATATGGAATTATATATCCTTATAATTTTCATGTTTATAATTATAAAATTCATTCATGGGCCATATATACACCACATAAAAGAATCAATTGGTGAATATGTAATGGTCTCACAAAATTAAAAGTGATATGAGAATACCTTACCGTATGTCTAACTTCATTCAAATGTGTTCGAAACTCCTATTAAAAATATATGTTTATTATAAAAAATTTTGAGAACTTTAATAATATATATCATTCCACGTATTACTTATAACCTTTTATCATCATTTTATCAACAATTCTCTATTATGGGTGATAATTGCTTTATTTTTCATGTATGTTTTGGTTCGATTGTTTTGGGTCATTGTTCATTGATCCTAGTTACATAATCTCCCTAATGTTAATCATGATATAAATATCATATATATTTATTATATGCATATTTTTATTCATCAATAAAAGATAGATATAGAAAAATGAAATTCATCATTCATGTAGATGGTGGACCTTATGTATACATAAACAATGTTTTTGTTTTAAAAAATTAGAAATAAAATATAGGAAACTAAAATATTCAATTTTCTAGAATAATTATTATATTATATATATAATATGTATTTAATAAATCCATCTTTCTTACCATCCATTTAAAGAAACAATGAAAAACGAATCACATCGCTTCGAGGAGGATATAGTCTACACATACGCACGAGCGACATTATCCTTTTCCAACAGATTGGAAGGTAAAAAGTTAAATATGATATAATAATACTTCAAGTATAATTATTTCTTAAATATATATATATATACACATTAAATTCATCATTATATCTATATTTGAGAGGTAGTGAGGTAAAAATATTTACATTGGTTAGTCAGTTAGTAGTATGTCGTACACACGGTCGATAGTTTCATTTTATATTTAACGGAAGAGAAGATGGATATATTTTATAAAATTAACATAAAAATTATATGTATGTTTAATATAATGGTTTTATTATTTCATAATAGTTTAAGATTATTTGAATGTGGTAAAATAAGAAATAAAACAAAAAATATTAGCTAAGAATCATACCTCTTTTTCGAAAAATGAATTTAGGATTGAGACACACACCATCATATGTGGGTTTTATAAATAATATAATGACTCTAGAAGATTTAATAGGAATTAAGTAAGGTCTTTGATTAGGTATTTTCTAAACAATAATGTTTTTAAAGAGTGTGTAAAAGAGGATAGGAGGCGCCTTTTTAAAAGAGTTGGGTGGAGCACTACTGGGATTTCATAAAATAATAAATTAATAAAAGCTAATTTTCATGTTAATATGGCTCAAAATTGATAATCTCATATTATAAGATTTCTTAGGGTTTCAAAACCCTCATCCAATAAAAATTTTACAAAATTAGCTTATGTTTTCACCCTGTTCTGTTTATTTTAACCCATGTTAACCCTTTTTTATTATTAAAATCATATTAATGTTTTTACTTTTTAGGGGCCAAGAAAATTATAATAAAAGGAAAAAATACCTATAAATAGAAAATGGTTGATTCTATCAACCATAGTCCATTTAATTGTTTGTGGATAATATTTTTATTAATTTAAATAATTCAATAAAACATTTCTTATAATAAAATTTCATTTACATCATTTTTGACACTATTCATTTAATTTATCATAAAAACATCAATACAAAATGGAATAAAAATATATAAATTTATAACATCCTTAAAATGTGATATTTAACTTCATGATTTACGGAAAAAAATAAATAATTCACATTATATTACTTTTAATAAATTTGAAATCAATTATTTAATATAATTTTTAATAATTTCTTTTTGTGTTGGCATTGAGTAAACATTTTAGGAAATTAATTCATTAATAAAAATTTGAAATAAACTGTCATGATAAAAATAATTTAACTTTAAAGTGAATATTTATAACCAAATATAGATTATATTTATGGATATAAAAAATATTATTTTTTTAAATAATGATAGTTGTATTTTTGGATTTTCATAATATAATGTTTTATAAAGGTCAAAATCATGGAAATATGGTAATAGAAGGTTATATAATAGAATTTGGGATGATTATTGATAAAATATATTTATCCAGTAATATTAAGTCATGTTTTAAAGCTACTTATTAGTCCATATGAAAATATTTTTACTCCAAATTGACCTATTTTACATTTACCATGGTAATTAATATTCACAATAGTTAATATTCATAATGACCATACAATAAAGTGGACTTATTTATTAAATTTGGAATTTGAGATTTCAGATATGGAATATATTTTCTTAGATTCAAAACATAGAAGTTTTATAATTTAATTCAAGATTAAATAGGAAAAACGTGATGGAAAATGGGTCTTCATAATTTCTTTTAAGAAATAGATAATATTATATTGACTATATGAAAGGGTGGTTGATGGAAGTGTGAGGAGGCAAAGGTAAAAATCAAAACCCATACGATCCAGGAATTCGAGAAAAGCTGGACCTTGTTGCAAACCCGATTAGAGGAGAGACACAGATCTCTCAGATTGAATATGTCGGTCAAGGAAATGTTCTATCTTGCAATAAAGAAGTACAATGTATCATACAATTCTTCTGACGATTTTTCTAGGGAAAAAACATTGTGGAAGTTGTAATGTCTATAGCTGGTATTGATTTCTCTGATTTTAATTCTCCTCCTCTTGGATGTGTGATAAAGAAAGGCAAAATTTCCCATGTCTCGGCGAATCAGGAAGAAATCGAGGAACATGTTAGCTCATGAAGATACTCAATTATCACAGGGGTTATAATTTCAATTGGGGAAAGTTTCTGTATGCTTAACGATCTTATAAAAAGAATTTCTGACCTTTGGGGTTTTAAATACTGGAAGATGAAAATTATGGGAAGAGGTTACTACCATGTGATCTTTCCTTCTGATGAATGAAATCATAGAGCATGGAGCATAGGAAAAATCTCTCTGAAAATGGGATTATTATGTATATAAGAAAGGGACAGAAACTTTAACCCCGCCAATTTTAGGTATTCACATGCACAGTTTTTCATTCGAATATACAAACTAAATTGGCTCTGTTGGCATCCTAGAATTTTAAGGTATATTGACTCTTCTATTGGTAACACCATTTGTTTGGCTAATCATACTAAAAAACCTCAGTTTGGGAATTATGATAGAGTTTTAGTGAAAGTTGACATGGATACCACTCTTGTTGAAGAAGTTGTCTTAACAACAAGATATGATAGCTTGAGGCTTGAGATCTAATTTGAGAGGAGGCCTAAATTCAGTTTAGGATGCAAGTATTTTGGTCATATGTTAGATGATTGTAATCGGGAAAAGGAGTGTAGATTCTACAAGCTTTAAGGGAATGATTATTCGACATCACAAAGGAGAAAGGGGAAGGACATATTTCATAATCCTGAAACATCTAGTGAGGAAAGGAGAACTATTGTCCAAAAAGCTGCACACACCTTGAGTAATGCTGAAGGTTTGGGGGCCACTCCCAGTATGGGGTGGAGGTTTTCAGTGGGAGGAGAAACAGTCAGCAACAGCTTCGTCCAAAGGTTGGCAGCCGACATGGTGGACTACAACAGGTGGCGGGAGGACTTCTCAAGGGTAGAAAAACTACCCAACAACCGGGAGAAAGCTTGTTTTCTCATTCCTCTATTTAAACGTGATTTGAATCCCATGAATGATGGGAGTGCATTTATGTAATCCTTGTGTGATCCTCTGCGTTTTATTCGAAGAGAAGAGAATCGAGAAGGGCTCATATTTCTCTTGTGGATGTAGTCTTCAAAGCCTAACCACATTATATTTTGTGTTTGCTCTGTTCTGCTTCGATTTTGTGTGTTTTTGGTGTCGCGCACCTCCGCTGCGCCCCAACAACTGGCATCAGAGGCAACTTAGAGCGAACGAAGTTGAACCGGTGAGGAGACGGAGAATTGTCCAGTGGTCGGAAAATTGAAATTGATCCGAAATTTTTCCGAGGCCAGATATACGAAGAGGACGATGAGACGATTCCAACGATGCAAGAGGCGATAAAAATATAATTGAAACGATCCTGATAGGATCAGTCAATGTTTGGTCAAACCCACAGGTGATCAGTACCATTGTTCCAGAGATAATGACATTGTTCACACCGCCGGTGAATATTCTGGTGATATTCCAGTAGAAACTCCAGTGTGCCATGTCAGCAGGCGATCTGGAACATTGAACATGTTTTGACTATATCTCGGTCAAGTGGTGTCCAATTTCGGTGATCTAGGAGTCGATTCGAAATATTTAGACCATTCCGGACGCATCAGTATGGTTAGTGTTTTAAATTTAGCACTATATCAGTTTGTTTTAGAAGGGTGTGTCATCAACGGTGGTGATCTCATTTTGCGACAGTGACGATGATGTGTAGTGGAGCACTACCAAGATTTGAGATCGAGAAGTTTGATGATCGAAACAATTTCAGATTTTGGAAAATCATGGTGAACAATCTTTGGGTGCAGTAGGGCATGATCAGACCGTAGATCAGAGAAAATCCCAAGACAACTAGTGTTGATGATTGAGAAGATCTTGAGATGCGGGTCGTCAGCACAATTTGACTATGTCTGGAGAATGAGGTAAAGTACATGGTGTTGGACGAGTAATCACCGAAGGAGATCTGGAATAATTTTGAGTAGAGTTATATGGAGAAGTATCTCACCAATGAATTATTCCTGAAGAGGAAACTGTACCAGTTGCACATGGACAAAGGAACGAACTTGTTGGATCACACCTACGAATTCAAAAAAATCCTGACATAGTTATTGGGTCTCGGTGTGAAGGTTGGAGAGGAAGATAAAGCGCTTTTTATTTTATATCCCAACCAAGCTCATTTGATGGGCTTGTGACTGCATTGATCATGGGGAAGGAGACATTGAAGCTGGACGAGTTGATGGCGCCACTTCAAGATTCGGAGGCATTTTGAAGGCACGTGATGCATTCATGTGATAAAATCATAGTGATGCGAGATGATCAACGTGGGAGGAGCCGACATCGATAGTAAGGAGGAAAAGAATGGCTGCCAAAATCCAAGGGCGTGATCGAAGTGAAATCACCTGCTTCTAGTGCGAGAAAAAGGGTCTCTATAAAAGTGACTGTAGAGAGCACAAACAGTACGTTTCTGGGAAGAAGAAAGTTGACGAGGAGGATGTGAACATCACAATATTATCATCTAATGATGAAATCTCAATGAAAACGGGAAGCATGCACTCAGATGAGCGAGTTGAACAGGGAAAAGTGCAGTGTCATTACTACAAAAGATACGGTCACATGAAGAGGGAATGCCGATTTCTAAAGAGGAAGAATGAACGGGCTCAAAATATAAAGGAAAATGGATGGGTTCTAGATTCGGGGAGCTCAACACAAATATGTATGACGAGAGATAAATTTGATACTTTTTAGAAGGTGCGAGACTCGGTGAGACTTGGTGATGGGTCAACGTGCGAGGTTTGAGGAGTCGGGATGGTGAAATTGAAGACACCTGATGGAGGAATTCGAAAACTGGCTGACGTGAAATTTGTTCCAAGGATGAGACATAACATGATATCATTAAGTAGGCTCTATGCGAAAGGGTTCAAGATTTCCATAGCAGGTGGAGTGTTGGATGTCTCACGTGGGGTTATGGTGAAGCTTACTGGGAAGGAGTCCCAAGGGTTGTATCATTTTATGGAGATCGCAGTTAGCTCGAGATCGAGTGTAGATGGTGGAAGTGTCATGTCATCTGGTGTGAAGAAGCGTGTTCGATTTGATGATGATGTTTTCGACACCTGAAAGGAGGCTGCAGGTCAAGCTTCATCCCTAAATTTGTTTTGAAGGGGAGATTTGTGGGGGCCACTCCCAATATGGGGTGGATATTTTCAACGGGAGGATACACAGATGGAAATAGCTTCATCCGAAGGTTGGAAGCCGACGTGATGGACTACAGCAGGCGTCGGGAGGACTTCTCAAGGGTAGCTGAACTACCCACCAACCGGGAGAAATCTTTTTTTCTCATTACTCTATTTAAATGGGATTTGAATCCCATGAATGAGGGGAGTGTATTTGTGTAATACTTGTGTGATCCTCTGTGTTTTATTTAGAGAGAAGAGAATAGAGAAGAGCCCATGTTTGTCCCATGGATGTAGGCTTCAAAGCCGAACCACGTTACATTTTCTTTCTACTCCGTTCTGCTTTCGTTTTGTGTGTTTTTGGTGCCACTCACCTCCGCTGCGCCCCAATAGAAGGTGACCACTCTGAGAAGCAATAAAAGGAATCAATGAATGTGCAATAGTGACTTCATTCAGGTGACCCTATGATCAAAATTGATACCTCTCCTGATAAAGCTAGTTACCCTAATCATCAGGTTAATGTAATTAAAAGATAAATGGGACTAAACCCATCTAGAGACCCCTTGTAACCTCTATTGAGCTAATATACTAGACCAAGGAATAATTCTGTTTACATACCTAGCATGACCGAACATAGGACTACTGGTTATCACAATCAAAATTTCTTGGAGGTACATTTTGAGTAGGTTTAGAGTGCCCCACTGGGAACAAAAGTCAACAACAATCCAGACAGAGCAGAGTCAGATGCTTTAAATTCTGAACAGGCTATGCAGGAATTTCCTCTAAGCATGCCCTCCGAGGAGAATGTTTCACATGATGGAAATGAGAAATCGACTAAAAACTGTGTTCTAGAGGAACTTTTCTTGTATGTTCCCTCTATCATGGTTTCTCAAAGGAACACTCACACTCATATCAACCCTGCACAGTTCCAATACAGCTTCAAATTTACACCATTAAATGGAATATTCTGGTCTAATCAGACTGAGGAAACAAAACCTCTTGAGAAAACTGAAAGTCCTCCAATCAAGGAGGAAGGGAAGATTATTCCTGGGCTAATTGAAAAACCTATTTAGAAAGATTAAGCAGAAGAGATCACAATGGCAAAAAAGAAAAAAGGAATTGGAAAAAATGGAAAGAGACACAAGGATGTGGCACTAGATAGGGGGCAATAACATGAAGCCAAGGGATTGGTACTTCCTTAGACATTATATCATGACCTACACACTAGTTCTTATTCTTCTTGTGGAATCTAGGATACTCTTTATGAATTGAATGGCTTTCAAATGGAATTCCCTTAGATATAGTTTTGTTTCTCAAAACCTTCATGACACCAACATGGATAACCTTTGGGTATATAAGCATTATAGTATTCACATGTCATCAAGCCTCATTAAATCTCAGTGAATATTTGTCTTTATTGACTATCAATGCTACGGTCTAGAAATATCCTTCATATACGCCTCAACATTTTACATCAGAAGAACGGAATTATGGAAAGATCTTGATGATTTTTATATAACCACAATCCATAACTGGACAATATTGGGCGATTTCAACACTATTCTAAATCTGTAAGAGAAAACTAGGTGGAATTTTAATAGATTTGCATCTACTGGATTTTCATCATGAATTTATTAATGTAATCTTGATAAATTTTTGATCATAGGCACTAAATTTACCTGGAGCAGACACACCCTGAATTGAAGGTAGGAAAGAATGATGGATGCATGCCTTTTTCAAATAGATGACTTCACTACTGACACTAGGATTTTAGAACTCAAGCTGCCTAAACATCACTCTGATGATAATCCAATTTTTTTGAGATTTATACACACATCCGAAGATTAGTTCCTTTTCCTTTTCATATCAACAATGGCTGGATGAATACCCTTGGATGTAGAGAAATAGTTCTATAGTCCTGGAGGATGAATATCATTGGCAGTACACTTCACACGTTTTCAAGGAAGCTAAAAAATGAGAAAAATATCTATGTTACTCGAGCAGAAATTCTGGTTGTAATCATGACCTTGAGATTAAAAGTGTTTAACAACACCTGGAAGATTGTCAAATTCTAAATCAGCAGCATTGTAACCCTTCTTGAAATGAAATTCAAGCCTTTTCAAGACATGATCATTTTCTTAATATTATGGAAAGGCTGGACTGAAATCAGTTGAATGTTTAATGGATGAAGGCAGGTGATAGAAATTCAAAACTCGTTCAGATATTTCACAAGGAAAAGAAAACAAGGGATATAATTAAGGCTATCAATATTAATGGGTGTATATATACCTCTAAAGGTGAAATATCAAATTATGTGGTGTCGTACTTATAATATATATATTCTGATGATAGAATTTATAGCACCTATAAGATTGTTGATAATATTCTTCCCTATATTGAGGAGCAGAAAATCGATCTCTTATTATGCCCCCCCCAACTAAGGAGGAAATAAAAAACACTTTTTCACTTAATATGGAGAGTGCTACTAGTCCAGATGGATTTAAAGATATGTTCTTTAGGTTTTACTGGGACCTTCTCTAGGATGACATAACTAATGCCATGAAAGACATCTCCATACATGCCTTATGGTCTTTTAGGATTAACTCCAACTTAATTGTCCTTCTACCTAAGAAGGAGAATGCAATTGACATCAAAGGTTTCAGGCTGATTACTCTTGGGAACACTCTTCCAAAATTTATCAAAAAAATCATTATGAGAATAATGGGAGAAATTATTAAAGATCACATTACCCCATATCAATTTGGGTTTGTAACAGGTAGAAGAATACCGAATTTCCTTTTCACTACATCTGAAACTGTCAAGTTGATAAATAAGGCTTCGAGGAAAGGGAGTTTTACCTTCAAAATTAACATCTCTAAGGCCATTGACACAATCAAATGGAGCTTCTAGCTTGTGTTCCTTAGAATGTACGGATTTTATAGTGATTTAATTAGATTAATTCAGACTATACTTAGCTGTTCAAGGCTATCAATTCTTATTAGTGGATCCTCTAGGGGATATTATCAATGCACTCAGGGTGTTCGTCAAGGTGATCCACTCTCAGGGATTCTGTTTTCTATATCTGAAGATTATCTGAGTAGGTGTATTAATGATCTCACTAAATCTAGGCTATATAAGAAAATAATATATAGAAAAGACAAATTTTCCCTATCTCACTTTCCTTATGCTTATAAAATACTACTCTTTGTACAACACTCAAGAAAAACCATCCATGTCACCAAAGCTCTCTTTAAAAATTATGAAGAGGTTAGTGGTTAGGCAATAAGCTGGACTAAATCATTTATCATATTTGGAAGTGGATTTCATGTTGGCAGAAAAAATAGAATTACCAAACTTATTGGTGTGAGAAAGGGATCACTTCCCTTAAATTATCTTGGGGTACCTTTGTTATGAGGATTGGTTTAATGTCAACACCTTGCAAAAATCCATTCTGGCATTGTCAATCATCTTGCTAGATGGAAAGTGTTGGCTATGTCACTACTTGGAGGGGTGTGCCTCATTAATTTTGTCATTACTTATAAATTCATATATTCATTCTCCCTATATATATGGACAAGAAGACTCTGGAATGATCTCCAACACTTGATAACGAACATGTTTCAGACAGGATGTGTGCATGAAAGAAAGATCATTACTGTTTCTTAGGACTGTATTAAAACCATTGACATGAGTGGGCTTGGGATCAATGATCTCAAGACTTTCAATGATGGACTCATCAAAAAACTGACAAGGATTCTTTTATCTTCCAATGACACCTCAATTGACTTTTTTCATGCAGTTTTCGTATGAAGCTGTCGGATTGATATTCAAGCTACTTCACCTCATATATTTGGCCCTCTCTCATGTATTCTTATAATGAAATATTACATCAATCAAAATGGTTGGTCACCAGGGACTCCAACCTGAATTGTTGGCTCAGTCCCTGGCCGGACAAGCACATTAATAACAGCACTGGTCCACCCAATATTCTCTACATGATAGTGTCTGATCTTATTCAACAAAATGATCCTATTCATTCTCTCTCTCCTTAAGTTTCCTTGGAAATTCAAAACATTTTTTATGGATGAGGACATCCTGATCTGGAATCCAAACCGGGGTGGCCATTTCACTGCTAAGAAATACTGCATCATGCACTTTGCTAACTCTACCAAGGCACCAGGCTGGTTAACTCAGTACATGGTATTCTTTGTTCATACATCAATATTGCTTCTCCTTTTGAGGATTTGGAAGAACCATCTTCCTACACACAAACAACTGAAGGAGTATAGTCAGCAAATTGTTTCAGCCTGTGACATTTTTGTGCCAGATGAAGAAAATGTCCAACACCTCTTCCTGTATTTCACTTATGCTCGAGCTCTCTGGGATTATATTAGAAGCATCATTTTCTTTGAATTTTTCATATACAAGAACTTGGAAGAACTATTCTACTGAATTAATCATTGTTGGATAAGTGAGCAGATCCATAATATCTTGCTTGTGGCTTCTACATCAGTTTTCTGTCACTCTGGAGAATAAGAAATAGCCACTTGTTTGAAAATAAGTTCCCTTAACTGTATGTAGGGATGATTGTTGTACACAGAGATATCAGTGGCACTGCTGATATTCAACCAGCTACCATGAGGAACTACTATGAGGACATAAAATCTATTAGAAAGATGGTAGTGGCTGGTAAATTGAGAAAACAACATACTTTTAAATTTATTTGTTGGACCCCTCCAGTTCTATCTTGCATAAAAGCCACTGTTGATGAAGCATCTACTAGAATGCTTGATACTTCAGGATACAGGGGGTCTTCCTAACCTATTGTGGTTTTGTTCAAGGGTGATTTTATCACTTCATTGGATAGGGAACTGAATATGAGGCTGAACTATGGGCAGTCATTTATGAAACTAAATATGATTTCCACCATAATTTGAAAGTGTTATGGATCGAATCTGGTTCTCATCATGCGGTTAATGCCTTAAATTCTAGATCAAGGGATGTTCCATATAGAATTACCAACTATTGGATTTCTTGTCCTAATCATGCTAAGTATCTTATCCTGACTATCTCACATGTATTTAGGGAGGCTGACTAGGTAGAAGATGCACTCTCAAAGAAAGCGATTGTAGAGGTGATTACCATGTGGTCATTCACAACACTTTACTATTATCCTATGCTAGTGGATGATGATATGTGGGGTGTGAATCACACTCTCTTTTCTAATAATCCTTTTAATGCTTGACTCTGTTTGTTTTTTTATAAATATTTTAAGGGCCGGCTTGTCCGGACCCTAGATCTTCTTTGCATATGACAAAAATTCATATATATATGAATATAAATTAATATAAATAGTTATATAATATATACATCTTATTCAAATATTTCCTCATTAGGGGTTATTTTAATTAAATAAAATGGATAAAATTTATGCATCGAAAATCATTTTTCAGAAAACAAAATTTTAAGTATAAAAATAAACTTAATCCAACATCAGGAAAATTACTAATTAAAATAAAATTAATTATATTATTCTAAATAAAATGCTTAATATATAAATTAATTCAAAATCAGAAATATAATGTCACTTTTAAATTAATTAATTTAATTAAAATAAATGATAGTATCTGAAAAATTGATAATTTTCAATTTTCATTAAAATATCAATCGTTATAGAAAAAATCCCAAAATTTCACCTTAAGATAATTTTGAAATGATGATTTCAAAAATGAATTTAATTTTATTAAATAAATTTTCAAATTGTTCAATAATTTAATTTTAATATTTTCTTCTAAAAATAAATAAAAATAATTTTTGAAAAAAATGTATTTTTTAAGAATAAAATGTCCATAAAAAATGTGTTATTATGTTTATATATTTATAAATACATTTATATTGATTAATATCTTTATACATATTTTATAATTATGTTAATCTTCTTTATATAAACTAATCTAATGACTAGGTTACAATAGTCATATTTAAATAATTTATTTCAAGGGTCATTTATGCTCTGTGCTACATGGTGTATATGATAGAAAACAATGTTTTATTATTTTAAAATATCACAATGTAACATTAACCCACTTTAATAAACATCATCCTAATAATTTAAACTTGATATTGGAAATGAAGGGTATGATATTTAAAAATACCTTTATTCAAAACCAACATTATAAAAAGGGTTAATAGAGCATCCTATTAGAATGAGGAATATATAAATATGAAGGTTATCAAGAAGAATAAAAAACTATATTTCCAAATAAGGGAACATTAATAGGAAATGGAAATATGAACATGGAGGATAAAATTAATTTCACAGGTCTAATAAGGAGTGATAAATAACATGTTGAATAAAAAGTTAATGAGTAAAAATCAATAAATATTTGATGGATGAAAAGACCATTTATTCGTCAGAAATGATAGTAAACATAAAACATTTTATTATAAGAACATTTTTTAGAGTTGAGGGATTGTTACACTATTAGGAAAATGAACATAGAAAATATATATAATTTATTTCTTTCCATTTCATATGCACATTTTCATCCTTTGGTTTTGCTTCAATCAATTTACACTTCATTTCTTAACCCATGAAATGAATATCAAAGATAAATTTATATATTCTTGAATCAATATAATAATCATTTAATGGATCATAATATCCATAAAAGTGTGAAACGCCTTTCTGTAAATCTATAAATATTTACCAAAATCAAAATAATTATAACAAGTTATCCAATATAAAATATTAACCTCCAAACCCCCAATAGTGACACCCAAAGTTCAACATAGTCCATTCTAAATGAATTTACCCTTAAAATCCTTCAAAAATACATCTAAAAAACCCAAAATTAAAATATTTATAATGAAGGTCACTAAATTTCAAATACCAACTTTATGTTAATCCTCAAAACGTTATAAAGAAATTCTTAATTCCATATACCAAATATTTGAATACCTTGATCACAATAAAGTGTCAATGAAAAGATAACTTCAGAGAAAAATAAATATATCTGAAAAACATAAAAATAATCACTTGTTATCAAATATATTATATGAATACAGTATGAATTGAAATCCATAAAAAATTAATTTTTCACTAAGTCACTAATAATTTTCATGGTCACCAATACTATCTGATTGACTTCATCAACTTAATTCATCTCTTTATCCAAACTAAAACTTTTTACATTAACATTAGGCACATATTAAGGGTTTTATTTCTCCCAATCTTGTATTTTCCTAAAATATCACCTTATCGTTAAATAAAATTTCTTGGCCATCAGTGCCATTCAATATATGCTTTAGAATCCTTAAATAAAATTTCAATAGACCAATCCTTATATTTTTCATTATTCGTCTAACCAAAATAACATTGATGTCACACTTATACTATATAATTATCAAGTCTCAATACCTAAACACTTTTTCCCTTCCAATTTAACGATTTTTAGGGAATATGTTATTCATTGGTCTAGGAGTTAACCCTTGGATTAGTGGATTAACTAAGATAATTCTTAGGTTCCCCACACATAAGACTTTGAAATTCATAGAAATTGGTTTTTATATATCCTTTATCTCTATATAAAAAACATCTTCCCCAACCCTTGATACATTCCCTGGGTGGCCCCTTCCAAATTGTTGACATGAAGGAAATTAAGTCTTCATTCTTCTATGGTCCCCACTATTTGATCTCTCAACAATATCTATCCTTCTATTATTTAGTGAGTCCAAGAGCTGTTTAAGGTGATCTTTTTAAATCATATATCATGATAAATAAATAGGCATGATCATAATACCTTTCTCTCTAGTAATCATCGGATTTGGTTTCTTATAATCACTACATTACCATCACATTCACTGTAAAATGATTCCTCTTGGTTCCTTCCAATGAATAAAACCAAAAGGAATTGGATGAGAAAAAATTATCATATTAGGAGACCACATAATCCTTTACAATAAAGGATTATAGAATAAATATATGTAAGTCCCCAATAAATGATTATATGTTCATAAATATGAACACCCTTGATATTAAATGGGATTTTATTCATTACATAATTAGATTGGCATGGAAAATCACAGTGATATTTTGACAGCATATCAATGTCACTTAAAGATTCATGAAAATGGGTTGATGAGAGAGAAATGGGTATCTTGTCATATAGAAACCAAATGGTTAGTAATAAGGATATCAAGAAACATATCACAACATAACAAATTGTAATTAGAAGGCATAAGTTAATGAAGAAAGATGAATAAAGAAGAGAATACAAACAATATTTTGACATGGTAATATGTTTATATAAAGCATCATGGGAGGATTAATGAGAGTGAAATGAATATATCATTATTTATAAATCTAATATAATATATTTGGGATTTGGAAGAACATATCCTAACATAAGAATATAGAATTTAAGAGACACAACATAAAAGAAGTGCTTGAATGGAAATGAGAAGAGAAAAACCCCTTATAGAATTCTGGCATAGTAATGGCTTAGGTAAAATTAAAAATGAGAGAGGATAAATGATCTCTCATTCAGATAACAAAAATTATATAGTAAGATAATGTTTATAAATTAATTTAAATATAATCAATTGAAATTGAAAGGACTAATTTGAAATGAGGTTCTTGAATTGAAATGAGAGGAGAGGAATCCCTTACATGAGTGTGTGAATCCAAATTAATAGAAGGGGCTTCATGAGAGATTATGGGAACATTTATAGGACTATAGATAGTGGAGATAAGATTATGTACATGATACATGTAGTTTGAGTGAAGATAAATGGAATCTTGAGTGTGTTTATATAGTAAATAAAAGAATTTCTTTATTATTCAGGTTTTTCACTCTACATAATAAAATACCAAAAATACAAATCATCCCATGGTTTCTTCAAAATGGGAGAGGTTATTATTTTATAAGGCCAGGGGCCGAAACTAATAAAATCATTACATTTCTTATGTGGGTTTGAGTCACACTCATTAATAAATGATTTTAAAATATTAAAATAAAATAAATATTTTGGAGGATTCATAATGGCTTTAAAAAATATATAAAATAAACATAAAATCACATTATTTTAATGGTAAAACATATATTTGGTCATGGAAAACCTTTATAGTATTTATTAAATCCCTTTGTTTCATTATGATTTCATAATAACAAATAATTCTATCCAGAAGCAAAACCTCTAACCATTTATTAAATAAAGTAAAAAGTACCGGAAATGGACAGGTGGGGTCAACCAAAGGGATTTTACATCATACTAAAAAACAAAAAATAAGTTAAAGATAATAATAAGACATTTAATTTCCATTATCATAATTATTAGTAGTTTCCCACTCATATTGACATTTACCTTGATTGACGATCTTGAGGATTTCTGTAATTTCGATCATTGACACCTTAGAAGAAGATTTGGTAGACATAGTTCAGGGTAGGTTAGAATAGTACCTACATGAAATTATCTTAGAAAGAGTATTATTGATTCCTCACTATCAAAAATAATATTCAATATGTTTAAATAATTTTCTAAATATTGGACCTTTCACTTTTAAAATAAAACTGACATTTTAATAAGAAATGCTGGGATTTTTTTGATAAGAAATGTTTTTGAAACCTTATAAAAAATAATATTTGACTTCATAAAAATTATATTATCATTTATATTTCATAAATATTATTTAATAATAATTTTTAAATGAAATATTTTATATTTAAAAAATCCATTAATTCATTAATTGAATTTGAATCTTAACGAAATACACAATTTGTGCTTTATTGTATCAAATTAAAAATCATTTACAAAAAAACAATAATAGGATGAAAATGTATTCATTATTATATAAAAAATAATGTACATATTCATATTTCTAGGGTATTTATAAATATCCCTTTAATACACCATTAAATTCCATAAGAGTAAGGTGCATGATTGTTGGACTTTCATGGGGTCGTTTGATGAACATGGTTTGGGTCGTGATCTCGATGAGGTTAAATTTATGCCATAAAAATTTTCAATATTTCTTATGTTATTGGATATTAGATTAGTATTGTTCAAAATCAAAGACTAAAAATTATATCTCCCTCAAAAGCTCCAAGAAATGGGATTTAAAGGGTACGATCCTAATGGCCGAGGTCATCAATTCCTTTGTTTGTGTCAATTATATTTTTTAAAACCCTATTTTTATGAAAATATTATGATCACTATTTAATGAATATATTATAATGGTAATGATAACTAATAGTATTTTAAATCCAAATGGATATGATAAAAAAATTAAGTTCACGTGTTTTTTATAAGCATAATACATAATAATACATTTAATCGAATCATAAGGTGAATTTTATTTATAATAGTCTAGGTCATTACAATCTTCCCCCCTTAATAAATTTTTCCCTTGATATATTTATTTCACACACTAAAACAGATTAGGGTAACTCTACTTCATCACCTCCTCCAATTCCCATTTCGCATATTCATACTTATGGTTCCTCCAAAACACTTTGACAATGTTCATTGTCTTAATTAGTAGAAATTTTTCTCTATAATCTAAGACCTTCACTATATGGTACTTATAGTAAAGGTCATTATCCAATGGTAGTACCTATGGATTGAGTACATGTGAGGGGTCTGGTATTTAATTTCACAAGAGGCATACATTAAATAAATCATGTACTTGAGATGGGTTTGGTAGGAGTGCTAGTCGGTGGGACACTGTTCCGATGCGATCAAGGATCGTAATGGGGCCGATGAATATTGGGATAAGATTTAACTTATTCCAAAATCTCATCAATTTATTCCATGGAGATATGTAGATGAATTCCATGTATCGAACATCAAACTCTAGGTATCATTGATGATTTCAGTATAGATCTTCTGTCAACTCCAACCGGCCTTCATGTGATGTTGAATGGTCTTAAATTTCTCCACCATTTTCATGACCATTTAAAGACCTAGAATTTTTCCAGCACCAAATTCATCCCAACATGAATGGGTTCTACACCTCTTCCCAAAAAGGGTTTCATAGGGAGACATTTGGATGCTTGAGTGGAAATAGGTTTTGTAAGAGAACTAGACCACATGAAGGTGTTGGTCATATCCTCCTTTAAAGTCCATAAAACACACTCACAACATGTATTATAGTGTATAAATAGTTTGAGGTTGATAGGCCGTACTAAAGCTCAACTCAATTTATATAGCATATTGGATACTTTTCCAGAACATAGAGGTGAATCATGGATCTCAATCAGATACAATTGATAGTGGTACTCAATGAAACATTACCACTTATCTAATTTATATATGTGAAAGTTGATCTAGTGATAAGTCCTATAGAATTTAGATAAAGTGATATATTGTTGTAAGACAATCCAAAAAATCCATATATAATTATTTCTCATGGATTTCATCATATTTCCAGTCACAAAGCCCATGTTGATGTTATCCTATTTCCATTTTGGTATGGGTAATGGTTGCATCATCTCCTTAAAGTTCTTCCTTTCAGCCTTTATTTTCTGTAATAACAAGCACTTTGATGTATATTCAGTGATATCCTTCTTCATATTTTCCCACAAATATTTCTCATGGTGATCTTGAAACATCTCTGTGATTCATGGGTTAATTGATAATGTTGAACTATATGCATCATCCAACTATTCATTATTTAACCCAGTATTTGATGGACCACATAGTCTTGACCCATATATCACAATTTTTTATTCACCAATTTTATACTACAAGTATTTATCATTTATAACGGCTTCCATATTTTTTCTATATTTCAACATCCTTTCTTCGAACATCCTTTATTTTCTCCATGAGGGATGGTTGATCAATCATTTGAAAAAGGATTGATGATGTTCCATACATAATGATTCCCATATCCATCCTTTACAGATCTAAGAAGATTGGATCATTCTCAATTCTCATAATTGATAAAAATGCAGAATATTTTATACTTTCACCATCCATAACCTTATTTTATTTACCATGATAGCAATGGATTGAGAAGTTTCAATCCATGAAGAGCTCTAACAATCTTCACTGGCGCATATTATGACCTTTCTGTGTGAATATATATTTAAGGATCTTGCGATAAATATACTCAAAGTTTTCTCCATTGAGATAATGAATCTATATATTCAACACAAAGATCATAATTTCTAACTCCATGTCATGCATGGGCTAATTTTTGTAATGTCTTGGGTTTCTGGAAAAGGTTTAAAATCACTCCCTTTTTTGAGTTTTTCAATTAGTTGGGTTTCCATCTTCTATATCGTTGATCAAAATAAAATTTCAAGAGTTCCATTAGTTTTATATCATATTTTTACATGAGTATAAATATTTTTATGAATCATTGGGAGTTTGGAAGAGGTTTCAGGAGTTTCATAGGATGAATGGTCTATTTTTGAGTTGCAGGTCCGAAAACAAAGTTTAGGATAAACCGTGCGACCCCTTATAGGTAATCGTGCCACTTGTTTTTTAATTGTCACATGGTTTGGGTAAATAGTTTGATGAGGGTGAAAACCCATGCTAGTGGATGTGCAATTATTATAGAGGCTTCGGCACTATTTGTGCATGCTTAGTGAAAACAATGAAGAATATTCCATGGGCACTCCCACTTATGCAGTACCTATACACTGTAGCTCGCATGGTTTGTGCACGGTTTTGAAAACCGTGAAAGTAAACCATGAGGCCTATACAATGTGTTTTTTATGTTTTTATTTTTTTTAATTTTATCCTTTTTTCCCATTTCCATTCACTTGGCCACCTGATGCATAGGAGGAATCCTTGTTATTCTCTCCTCCATCGGATTTCTCTCCCTCCTTCGTTAGGGATCTAATTTTAGATCCATTAGATGATATAGAACCGCATCAATAAGGCTAACCTCAACATATTCTATTTTACATTTCTACTTCTCCTCATGGAGAAGTAAATCCATTTTATCCATTTCACCCTATTTTTAGGGTTCTCGATACACACATATTTCTAATTTGATCTGCTTTGAATTGGAGCGTGATATCTGACATGACTACAACTACATGTCCTATGTAGGTGGTGCATATTTTTATTAGTGTTTTAGAAGTCATTTTTGGGGTGTGACTATTTGTGTGCATCTGTTTATTTTGAGAAATACCCATTTATATTTGTTACTTCATATCAATTTGACTATGAGATCCATGGGATGTCATTGGGAATGCCCAATTCTTTTTTTGCTTGAGAAGGATGGGTTAGAGGATTTATCTGCTTGGGGAAATTTGATGGGGTTGTCAATTTCATTTATTTTGATTCATTTAATTTTTTTGATTGTTTATTTGATCATGAGGTATTTAAGACCTCTATACTAAATTGGGACATTTTTTTATACTGAAAAATTAAATTGTCTAAATCGAATTGTTTATTTAAAGTGTATTTTTCAATTCAATGGTCTAAATTTAATTATTTATTCCAATGATATATGTGAAATGAATGAGATTCATGTGATGAGATGATTTCAACTAAGGGGTCGTGATGGTCTTGGCTGAGGAATTTGGATGGAAGGAACATCAGGATTGAGGCGACGAGATCATCTGGTTGGGCTTGGCCTATATTTCATGAGTGGTTTTGACCATAGGATTAGACGTCATGTACATTGGATTGAGGTGGAGTGGTTGTAAGGTTGGTAATGGTCAATGATATTGGGATGGAAAGGCCATCATATTTTAGTAACATGGTCACATGATCACAATTATTCAGTTGATGTGGATTATGTTATTTATTTGGTGATTGTCGATTATCTGTGATATCCAAAGCTCAAAATTGAGTCATGTTCACACAAGATGACTCTATTGATGAGTGTATTTGACCACACATCTGGGTAGAGGCCCTCGATAGTGCGTATTAAGAAATGGTTCAGAGTTTCTTATCATAGAAATCCACACGGAAGGTGTGGAGCCTTCAGATGTCCGCATTGAGGCTGATGGTTGGGGGCTCAGGCCTATCATGATTGAGGCTATGGGCATGGAATTATATAAGAGGATAGAAAAAGCCATTCCTTTGGATGTATTTCCATGGGTTGATGGTGATTTTATTTTGAGGACAGACATCGATATTTCTCTATATATCAGGCTACAAGCTGATAGGTTCTTTGAGAAGGGGTTTGAGGGACTAGATACTAATGATCTGGGCATTCCATCAGGACATCAGGACTTACTGATTCATGAGGTGTTAGGAGTAACGAGGTTCCAGACTACTCATTTAGGTGGAACCAGAGGGTTCACCTGAGTTTTATGACATCAAAGGAACCTTGGTTGATGGTCCAAGGACTCTCTTAACTTTTTGTATTCTTATATTGGCTGAAGTAGGTGATGGCTTCCATGTGTATGTTGAGCACTAGGGAAGACTGTGTTTACTTTACAAATAGTTCCAAATATTTATTTATTATATTATTCCTACTAAAAAACATATGATAGGTTATAAATATTTGAGCAGTATTCTACTGAGACTAGTTCTCACACCTTGCACAAGCCCTTTGAGTTGTGTGTAGAGTTTGTGAATTAATATTTTGCTAAAGTATCGTCCTTAGGAGTTGGATCATAATATCTGCTTGCATGGAGTTTGGAATGAGACATTTGGGTCGTGCCTTGATGGAGATTTTGTTTTAGTTTCTTTTCTATATCAACATGATATATACGTATGAATTGCACTAGTCATCCATTGGATACCCGCTTTTGTATATTGAAATGTATGTCCTGTTATGAAATGAATGTTTTACTTTTTTATTTAGTAGCGCTACATGTGGTGTGTTGGTAATAGTGGAATGTTTATTTACTTTCCACCACTTCTATTATTTATTACATCTTCTTTTTATTTGGTATTGACTCTGATTCAAAACATGGTGGAACTAGTTCAAGTTTGATGAGTATATCATTCTACCTCATGTTATATACATTATTACTCAAAAATTTATTAATTTTATTCCCTAAGGGTAAAGTCTCCCTAATGCTTTACTTTACACCCTTACTGCTAGTTTAAAACATTTGGCGTTCAGGGTGGCACACGTAATTCTAGTGGCACCAAACCCTATAGAAATGTTCGGGTGACTAATCAAGTCAAGGATTCTACAAATGGTACCAGAGAAGTTTAATTTACCTATCTAATTGGTGTTTTATTATTTGGGTAATTGTTGAATAGAGATTATGATGTGTTCGGAACATGATTTCAAACTCAGGCTTGGGTGCCTACATCCCTGTGTATAAGGGACAAACTTAGTTTCCAGGGGTGGGAAATTCCATATTATTTTGTACATTTTACAGTTTATATTATTTCCACCTCATCTGGTTTATTTGGAATGTGATTGTTTAATTGTTATGATAGGTGACTCTCACCTGGTGAGGTAAAGGAGATTTGGGACCTTGGATTGATAAGTCATGGTGTGATCGCATGATTATTTGGATTTTGATAGGCACATTTTAGGGTAATTTAATCTTACAAATGTATGTATGGATTATAAAATTTTTATGCCATGGGGTAAATATCAAAGGCCATGATAAATGTGAAATGTGAAATTTTGTGGTATGAAATTTCTTATTCCATGTGGTTTAACAACTTCTATGATATTCCATGTAAGATGTATATATAAATTGAATGTGATGTGAGAAATGGGAATGACTCATATATTTGTAGTTAGGTAACGTGGAATGAAGTTATTTTTATCACCAGTTTTGGCGACTTGATCATTGGTTTGATGAAATAATGGTTGTTAGGATGGGGGTTTCCCGAGGAACTATTGATACATGGATCTATTTAGGGAGGTTATTGAGTCCATGAGATTGGGATTCCAAGGGGAGTGGTTTTAGTATGGGAGAGTAAGGGTAGTGAGTTGACATTACCTTTTTAATGCATTTTATATATGTGGATATATATATACGGTATATTTTACCTTTTATGATTTTTAGTGGGTTCCACCTAGATGGATCGATAGAGTGTTGGGATTGTCATGAACCAGTTCCATAGGAGAAAAAGCATGTTCTGTCCCATGAGGGCCAGTTAGAACAGATACATGCTCATGGATAGGCTCTGAGTTAGGTAGAGGTTATAGTGCAGGCAGGAAAGCTTACAGATTTCACTACTTCTAGGTCATGGATCAAGGAGTATCTATGGTTTATCCTGGGACAAGTTATCCAAGGCATCGATATGGGTGCTCAAGGAGTAGATCCATTGATGAAATAATTGACATGGGACTTCAATTCAGAAAACCCACATCTTTTTCAGGGTGAGGGTGGTCCGTAGGCAGCTCAGAACTAGATTGAGAGCATGAAGATGATCTTCGAGAATCTAGAAACACCTCCAGGGTGGAGGGTCAATCTTGACACCTACATGCTAAGGGGACCAACTAATCAATGGTGGGAGATGTAGGTTTAGGTAGGAAGACATGAGGGTTTGGCCTGGAATTATTTTGAGGAATGATTCTTTGAGCACTTTTTCCCAGAAACATCGAGGGATGAAAGAGATCGGGTGTTCCCAAGCCTTCTGCAAGGTGGAATGTCCATCGTGGACTACATAGTGATATTTAGTGAGCTGTCTCTCTTTGCACCTGACACGGTGAGTGATGACACCTCCAGGGTGAGGCACTTCAAGGAAGTTTTATGAAACACCATTCAGGTTCATGTAAACATATATAGATTGACCTTATTTTTTAAGGTAGTGAACTAGGAAGTCATAGCTGACAAAAATCTATTGGACAGGACATACTCGAGCTGAGCAGCAATTTTAGGAGTATTTAGTGCTGATGCTTCAGATGGAAGGAATCAAGGCTAAGACACATTCCAATATAGTGATCAAGACAAGGGATTAATTACACCACCCAATAGTGGCTTGTCTATGGTTTTATTCTAGTGTGAGAATCTAGGACATGTATGGATTCAATACGAGTAGCCTCCAAAGGAGTTTAGGGAATGTGGGAAGGTTAGTAATATAGAGAGGTTTGATGGAGGCCTTCTCATTCAGTTGGTTATTAGGTCCAAGGGAATACTTGGGCCACTGAGGCGGTTTAGGACCAGCACCATGTTAGGGCAAGTGAGGGTCTACTATACGCAGTAGTCATGGAAGAGACAGTGGTACCTAACACTGGGGTCACTTAACAGTGGCTAGAGTAGCACCATAGAGATTCCAAGCTTTAGGCAGTCGTGCTTCAGGTCAGGTGTACACCATGAAGCTTTCAGAGGCTGATTAGGCTGGTGAACCAATGACAGTTATAGGTATGTCGTAGGTGTGGCTATGATTTCAATTTTTGTTTTTATTTTGGATGGCATGTTGAGGAATGTCCTTATGGCTACATTAAGTTCATATATTGTATATGGACTTAACATACATTTTTCAGTATTTTGGCATCATATCATATGCATTATATATATATATATATATTTGAGGTGCAAGGAACCATGTTTGTGTATACTGAACATTGTTGGGGTGTGTTGGTTTAGATAAGAAAATTCGGGGAATCTGTTGAGATGTGGGACTTTTTAGAGGTGTGAGGAATCAGGGAACCTTTATGGTGTAGTATTTTATTGAGGTGAACGAGACAAATACTGGTATGAGAATCTATTGGTATTCCGGACCTCAATGTTACCATGGGTTCCATGAGCTCTAGGCGGGCACCGATGAGGTGCAGGATGTGATTGGGTGCCATAAACGGCACAAAAGTTTCTGATGAGGTACAGGAGTGACGATGCATCACTAGAGGACCATGTCTCTAGAAATAGGTTGATAGACATTTGTGTGATTTGATATTTTGGTTGGGATGCAAGTGGGTTTGGAAATTCCTAATGCGGGGAGCCCCTTGAGGTAATTGGCGTATACCCTGAGACTGGGGTAGTTCATGTTTTCTTTAAATGGGACAGATATACTTGGTACCATCTGCATGTTTCATTTTATAGCTTGGCGATGATCTATGTGAATGTGGGTATATTTTAATGTCCTGGGTTTCTGGAAAAGGTTGGAAAACACTCCCTTTTTGAATTTTTCAATTTTCGGGGTTCCATTTTCTATATCATTGATCAGAATCAAATTTCAAAAGTTCCAATAGTAATATATCATTTGTACACAAGTATTAAGATTTTTCCAAATCCTTTTTTGTTCGGAAGAGTTTTCAGGAATGTTGGAGGCCAAATGGCCAATTTTGGAGTCACAGGCCAGGGCACATGGTTTAGGGTAAACCATGTGGCCCCTTCTAGGTAACCATGTTTCTCATTTTTGAACTTCCACATGGTTTGGGTAAATTGTATGATGAGGGAACATAAACATGTGAGTGGATAAATGGTTATTGAAGATTATTTTTATATTTTATGCATAGTTAGTGTAAACCATGCAGAATTCATCACAGGTACTTCTACATAGGTAGTGCCTATGAACTGTAGCTCATACAATTTGCTCACAGTTTAGAAAACCATGCGAGTAAACCTTGTAGCATGTACAAGGTGTTTTTTAAGATTTTATTTCTTTTCTTATTTTTCTCTTCAAAACCCCTTTCTTCTCATGTGATCACACTCTTCATAGGAGTAACCCTCTTACTTATTTCTCTCTCTACTCCAGAAGTGCTTTGATTTCAAATCAATTAGATGCTATATAACTGCATCGGTAAGGCTAACATCAACCTAGAATCTTCTACATTTCTCCATTTCACCACAAAGTGATAAATACATTTGATCTGTTTCTCCATATTTTTATGGCGCTTGATGGAAACATAGATCTACTTTGATCCGCTTTGAATTGGAGGCTCATATCGGACTTGCCTATGTCTATAGGTCTAAGGTATGTGGTTCATATCTTGATTTGTGTTTTCATGATTTTTTTTCTGGTGAGGCTTTTAGCATGAATTATGGTATTTTGGGAGAGACCCATTTATATCTGTTACTTCATATGAATTTTACTATGAGACCCATGGGATGTCGTTTGGAATACCAAATTCAATTTTTTCTTGAAATAGTCTGGTTTAATGGCTTTGTCTCCTTGGGGAAATTGTATTTGGAGTAAATTTTATTTATTTTGATTCATTAAATTTTTTCTGTATTGTTTATTCCAACATAAGGAATTAATAACTCTATACAAATTGTTATGGTTGTTTAAATTTTTCAATTCAACCATCAAAATTGAATTGCTTATTTAAATTGTCTTGTTCTATTCAATCATCTAAATTGAATTTTTAATTTGAATGATGTATCTAAAATTCATTAAATGAATGTGATGCACTATTTGGAAATAAGGGGTCATGAGGAGATCTGCCTAAAGAATTTGTATGGCATGGCCATTGAGATTGAGGTGATGAGATTTTCTGGTTGGGCATGGACTTGATTTCATGAGTAGTTTTAACCATCAAATTTTGTTTCGTGGATGTAGGATTGAGGTGGAGAGGTCATTAAGTTGGGCGTGGACCATGATATTTGGATGGAAATCACAAAATATTTTAGTGACATTGTTGTAGGGGAATGAGGTGCTGGTTGAGGGGTCTTATATTATTTATTTGTTGATTGATGCTCACCCGTGATGGCCAAAGAACCAAATTGAGTCATATGCATATAAGATCACTCCATTTAAGAGATGGTTTCGAAAAATTATGTGGATAAATACCCCCAGTAGTGTGAATTATGAAATGGTTTTGGGTGCTTGCAGTAGAAATCCACATGGAAGGTGAGGAGCCTTTGGATGTCAGTGTTGAGGCTAAAAGTTGGGGGTTGAGGCCTACCTTTATTGACGCCATGGGAATGGAATTATATTAGAGGATGTACATCTATGTTTCTCAGGATGTAATTCCATGGGATGATGGGGATTTTATTTTGAGGGAATACATCTCTGTTCCTCTAAATTTCATGCTACGAGCCAACAGGTTCTTTGAGTAGTGGTCTGAGGGACCAGATACTAATGATTTGGGTGTACCTTTGAGACATCAGTACATTCTAAGACATGATGTGTCAAGAGGAATGAGGTGTAGATATACTCTTTGAGGTAAAAAACGAGGGTTCACCTAAGATGTATGACATCAGAGGTACCTTGGGCCATGGGCCAAGGACCCTCATTACATATGGTATTTTGGAATTTACTGAGGTAGGTGATGGCTTACTAGTGGCTATTGAAAAGCAAGGAAGTTTGTGTTTACTTTAAGAATTGTTTTGGTTATTTATTTATTATATAATGTATTATTAAACACATATTCTAGGTATGCACCTTTAGGTGGTATCCTACTGAGAGTAGTTCAAAAACCCTACACAGGTCCTTCGGGATGTGTATAGACATTATGAATTTACATCTAGGTAAAGAATCATCCTCAGGAGCTATATCATAGTAGCTACTTTTATGGAGTTTGGAATAGGAACATGGGGTCATTTCTTCTTGGTGTTTCTTCTTTATTTCATTTTATGTATCAGCATGATATATATGCATTTATTGTGCTGGTAAGACATTGGAGAGCCTATTTTGTATATTGACATGTATGGACTATTATGAAATACATGTTTTTGTTTTGTTTTACTAGTGCAAGAAGTGGTGTGTTGGGCATGTTGGATTATTTATTTAGTTTCTGCCTCTTTTTTTATTTATTACATTCAATATTCATTAGTTATTGACTATGCATCTACTATTGGTAGGTCTAGTTTGATTTTGATGAGTCTTCTATTCCATTTCATGTTATATACATTATTACTATGACCATTATTATTATTCTTCAGTGAGGGTATAGTGACTGAAATGTTGTACTTTACACACTTACTTCTATTCAACGTCCTTTGGTGTTTTGGGAGGTGTGCCTATGGCTAGTGGAACCCAGCATGATAGCACTATTTAGGTGGATAATCATGTCAGGGATTCTATACTGTTTCTCATGAATTTCCAACTACCTTGAAGTAAAGGCTATCACTTTATGATTTGGTATCAATACACAACCAAATCCATTCTTTGAAGAATTTCTATATACCAGAAAGAGTACCCCACATGTCGGTAGTGTGAGAAATGGTGTAGTGATAAGTATATTTTTGAGATCCTTAATGCTTTCCTCACATTCTTCCATCCAAAAAAAATTCACTCCCTTCTAAGTTTTCTTGGTATGAGGGTTTGAAAATCAGAATAAATTTCTCAAAAATCATCTATAATTCCCAACTAACATAAGAAAACTATGGATATCTATCATAGATGTTGGACTCATCTATCCATCAATTACACCCATATATGAAGGGTCCATCGATATCCCATTTCATGAGATCATATACCCTAATAAAGATACTTCTTTCAACCAAAAATCACATGTTTTGTACTTGGCATAAATATTCTCCTTTCATAGGGTGTTTATCACAGTGATCATATTCTCCTCATGCTCATCTTTGATTTTGGAGTATATTATATTATAATCTATAAAGACTACCAATGATTTTTCAAGGTAATCTCTAAAGTCTCTATTCATCATATCCATAAATATCGCTAGAGAATTAGTGAGTCTGAATGGCATCACTCTGAACTCATAGTGATTGTACCTTGTATAAAAAGTATCCTTAGGTATATCTTTCTTCTTTATTCATACATTATAATATACCTATTGAATATCCACCTTGACGAAGTATTGTGGTCCATGTTATTAATCAAACAAGTCATCAATCTAAGGTAGAGGATAGTTTTTCTTTATCAGGATCTTATTGAGATAATGATAATCAATGTGAAGGCACATTGAACAATAATTATTCTTCACAAAGAGGACTGGTTCACACCATGGTGAAGCACTTGGGAATATGAAACCTTTATCTATATTATATTTTGGTTGTTTATTTATATCCCCAAGTTCCACAACATCTATTCAATATACATTCTTAGATAATTGTAATTCCCAAGGAATAAGATTGATTGATAATTAAAACTCTCGGCTAGGAGGAAGACCCGAAAATTCATCATGAAACACATTAGTGTATTATTTCAGAATAGGCATGTATTAAAGGATGATTATTTTTTGGAACCAATCATTCGAGCTAGATACTATTTCTTAGAGGGAAATAAAATCCATGATTGAGATTTTAGTGCTAAATAAGATTCATCCTCCTCTATACCCTTGTATAAAATTTAAGGACAATTCAAGACAAAGAGATTGATTTCCTTATCCTAGTAATTTATGTTGGGTATATATATGGAAATCCAATCCATGCCCATAATTGCATTAAATTCCACCAAAGTGAGAAGGACCAGGTTTGAAGGGATTTCCAACCCACAAAATTTGATAAGGGATGATTTAAATTCTTGGGGTTTAATAATTGACCGATTTTTTGTTTTCATCGATAATTATAACTAAATGATTCATGGTCTTGTTTGCATAGTTCTACTAAACTTTTTTTATTTGAAGGAATTCAAAAAACCAAAATAAAAGAATTCACTATATTTTATTTAATTTATAACTAGAATATCTATCGTCAATTCATTTTTCTAATCCATCTTAGTGGTTATGATGGGAAAATCTCACCCTTGTTGCCTTGGAGGTTGATGGTTGTCTCAAAAATCCTATCACTTAGTGAATAAATTTATAAAGTTCCCTGGTAACTTATAGTTTATCTAATGAACAATTCACCAAGAGTTTATTGGAGAATTCATTTCTTCTATTACATTAGTGAGTTTCCTCATTAAACAGTTGTTAGCTAGGTGTCCTCCCTTCCTACACCTAAAGCATTACTTTATCCCCCATAGGAAATCTTTTGGGTGCTTCTTTTTACACCGTGGACTAGTGGGATGTTTAAATTTATTATAACCTCTAGATTTCTCCATCATATAACCATAATTAAAATCCACATTCTTATTCTTATCACTGCGATACCCATGGGATTCTCTTATCTCCATTTTGAAATTGAGGGAACATCAGAAAATTTCCTCATATCTTTCAATGTCATGGATCACTGTGGATTTTTGTAGACTAGGGTTTATCCCACCAAATAATCATTCAACCATTCATTCAGGTGTAACAAAAAAATTGGAGGCATATCATGAACATATTGAGATATTTTCCTCTAATGCACTGATAGCTTCATCCTCTTTTTTCATGAGGGCAAGGTAATCCCATTCCATTTTATATCGAATAGTTTGAGGAAAATATTTATCCAAAATCATTTTCCCAAATTCCTTCCACCACTACATACTATCTTCTCCCTACATATGATAAATATCTTGTAGAAAATTATCCTAATTAGATCGTTGAGGGTTTTAGAATATCATATTAATGGAGTTGATCTGTTGTTCCATCATTAAGGGATCAGATGATCCATTAAATGTAGTATACCTTTCTCACATGAATCCCTCGATTACAACTAGTTTTATCTTAGGGGTGTTTTATTACTTCTCTTTTTGCAGGTTTCTATTCATAACCCAAGTCATCTGAGATAGTATCATTATAATGTTTTCGATTCCCGCTCCCATTTGGTTGGGAATATCATTAGGGAAGTTATCACATTTCATGATGCATTAATTTTTTAATATATTACACCTATTTCAGACCATTGTATAGAATAAAAGAAAAATTAGGGATGAGTATTTTAAACTATTAAACACATATAGTAGAATCTAATGACATTAAAGGGATGACTTATAAATTACCTTTTATTTCCTTTACTTATTAATTTCTAGGCTTCAATCTATGTTATCCATTATCTATTTCTTAAAATATATTCTCATATAAATTTTTTTGTTCACATAAAAATGGTTCATAATGATCTTATGAATTTACCATATAATATACCCTCGGAGTGTCAAAAAAGGTAAACAGTAGGGCCCATTGTCTTGTACTAGGTTACACTATGTTAGAGTCAGGACACCTTGTCGGAGTTGTTACCCCTAGGTACATATGTTCTAGAACCACATCCATTTGATGTTTACAGAGAGGGATTTATTTTCTTGATAAAATAGTTCCTCTATACTTACAAAAATTCTGGTATGTCTTCTTATACATATTCTTATCCCTAATTATTTCTCTAGAGTTTTATAATTCTAATCCCAAAAATAAATAAATATTGGCTCTGATACCAACTATTATAACCCTGCTCTTTATTTAACATTAATTCATTATTTACTACATAAAAGAAAAAATTATAAAACCCAAAATATTGAGAAGTAAAATGTATTTTGGAATTAGGTGCATAACATAACATCTTAGACATGGGATACAACAACATTATTGAAAACTTCCTTAACATGCTTCTAAAATTAATTCACTTATTAAAACTACATAGGATAACCTAGGGACCAACATAAGAAAGGGTGATATATAAATCCCATTAAGGGAGTAAATATAGAAAAAGGTGATACATGTTAAAAAATAGGAATATCAATGGGGAATAAGAAGATTAAGAATCATAAACATCAACAATGAGGCATTATATAGCATGATAATCCAAAACATTTGAAATGTGAAAACAAAACTTAAAACACTACATCATAAACATTAGTAAAGGATAAACCGCCAAGACATCATGGTGGAAAAAGTACCCTAAATAAATTAGGTTCACTCCCTATACCATCATGATGTGTCAAGATACTAAACATTACCAATGCATTGGATCAATATATAATTATGTGTGCACCCATCATATTCATTTATTTCTCAAGATAATGTGTCCCACATAAATCATACAACACAGATTCATTCATCATAAAAATTTATTACATGATAAAGGAGTGTGGAATACATATATGTAAGTACCCAATAAAAAGGTATATATAACTAAATGTGAACACCCTTTATAGAAAATGGGTATAGTATTCACTGCACAATTGGATTGGCATGTAAAATCATCGTGCTATTTCGGTGACATATCGACATCACATAAAGATTCATAAAAATGGGTTTATGAGATAGAAAAGTGTATCTCATCACATAAAACCCAAATGAGAAGTAACTGGGACATGTAAAAACATATCCAAAAATCAAAAATTCAAAATAGAAGGCAAACGGTAATGAAGAAACATGAATGAAGAAGAGAATACTAACAATATTTCGGCATGGTAACAATTGTACATATATGACCATGGGATGTTTAATGAGAGTGAAAAGAATCTCTCATTATTTTTAAATAAAATGTATATTAATGGTTATATGGAAGAAAATATCCCAACATAAGAAATTGGAATTTAAGATCCACGACATAAAATATGGGCTTGAATATAAATGAGGAGAGAGAAATCCCTTATCAAATTCCGACATAGAAACCACTTAGGTAAGAGTCAAAATGAGAGAGGATAAATAATATATAATTAAAATAAAAAATTTTGATAGTAATATAGTGTTTATAAATTAATTTCAATATAATTAATTGAAATTAAAAGGTTTAATTTCAAATTATGTGCTTGAATTGGATGGAGAGGAGAGGAATCCCTTACGTGAGTGTGTGCCTCCAAATGCTTGGGTGGGGCTTCTTGAGATCATAGGGGACCTTGGGAGGACACTAGAGAGAATAGGGAAGAGTATGGACATGCTCCAAGGAGTTCAAGGGAAGAGAAATATGAGCTTATGTGGATTTATATAGGAAAATATGAGGATTTCTTTATTATTTAGGTTTTGGACTCTACATAAAAACATAACCTAAACCACAAACCATCCCATGGTTTTTACCATGGTTTCTACAAAATTGGAGTGGTTATAATTATTTTACAAGGATAAGGGATGAAAATAATAAAATAATTCCATTTCTTATGTGGAGGTGAGTCACACTCTTAAAGAAATGATTTTAAAACCTTAAAATATATTAATGGGTTTGGAGGATTGATAATGGATTTATTAAATAAATAAAATAAACGTAAAGTAATATTATTTTAATGTTAAAACATATATTTTGTCATACATACCATTTATAGTATTTATTACATCACTTTTGGGTTATTATGATCTCATAATACACAAAGTATATTTATATGATATTTAATTATTACCCAAAAATTAGTCTTTCTTTGAAAATTATGAAATATTCACCATTGGATAATTTCAACATTCTAATTCCAAAAAAGAGTATTCATTTTATCTATATTATTTTTTGATTATTTGAATTTTATATTTTAAAATGAAGTCAACATTTATTAAGAAATTTTGGGGGTTTTTTGATAATATTTGTATTTAAAACCTTATAAAAATTTAAATTTTACTTCATAAAAATTATATGATCATTTATATTTGATAAAATTTATTTAATAATAATATTTTATGAAAATATTATTTATTTCAAAAAAACATTATTTAATAAATTCAGTAATTGAATTTTAATATTAACCAAAAATAAAATTTATGATTTATAGTATCGATATAAAAATCATATAAAAAGTAAAAATAATAGGAGGAAAATATATTAATTATTATATAATAAATAATGTACATATTCATATTTATACAGTCTTGATATATATACCTTTAATACCCCCATCAAACACACAAAGAGTAAGGTGTGTGATGATGATACTTTCATGGGGTTGTTTGTGGAACATGGTTTGGATTGTGATCTAGATGAGATTGAACATATCCCGTAAACGATTTCACTCATGCATAAGTTATTTGATCTAATATTGAGATTGTTCAATGGACAAGCCTAGATATTTTGTATCCCTCAAAACCTATGATAGATGGACTTCGAAGGGTATGATCATACTGGTTGAGTCCATCGATTCCTTTATCTATGTCTATGGGATTTATTAAAACTCTATGTTTACAGTAATCAAGTGATCAGTGTTCAAAGACTATATTATCAATGGTATGATAAAAAAAAATCCTTTAAATCTAATTGGATATAATTAAAAAAAAATATGATCATGTGTCTTCCACAACCATAATACAAAATAATACATTTAATTAACTTTGAAGGTGAATTTTGTTTACAATAGTTTGGGTCATTACATAAACCACCATAAAGCAATACATTCCATACAATCAATATATTTAATTAAAAAATACATCTAAATTCAATTTAAAAGTCTCAATTAAGCACATAGAAGGTTTCATTATATGTTGGGTAACTAAATATAGGAGAAATTCCATTCATAAGGAAAGTCGAGCACTTAAGAGGCTTGGGTTCAGTAAACATTTATATAGAAGTGGGAAATTCCAGTTATAATCCAAGATAAATGATTTGATGGAATTATAGACATTTTATCATTTATTTTTCAATTGAAATTCATTTCTACACATCCATGTAGTGTCTCATCCACTATAGATAAAGAGGGTAAACAAGAAATTAGATTTTACAATTCATTAACGGAAAAATGGAAAATTCACCCTAAATAATAAGGGTACCTAGTTTGACCACATGGTTTTCCAAACTATGTGCTAACCATGATTTAACTACTACCAAGGGGGGGGGACCAAAAATGATTAAGGTGAAATATTTAACTGATCATTAAAAAACCATGAAAAAATTCCTATGTCAAGAACTAAATATAGCCGAAACAAGCATACACCTTGAGTCACACGGTTATAGAAAAACTTTGAATCCCTACATCCCTCCTCTGTCGCACCCCATGAAGCAATACATTCCATATAATCAATCTATTTAATTAATAAGGTGCTTATATTAATTTAGAATGAAGAAATCAATTTTAATTAAATGTAAAGAAAAGGTGGGACACAACACAATCGGGAGGCTATTAAATCACCTCAACTTTTGGTTAAATTGGTGATATCTCTTACCTTAGTGTTGTTGATTACTCTTCACCAGATAAAGGCCTCATATTTGAAGTAGATTTGGAAAAATTTAATAAATTTTCCAAATCATTGAAAATATATCAAATGATATGCACTAAAATAGTGAAATAGATCAGAAAATAAACATAGAATGAAAGGAAGAGGAATGCAGATCTTACTGTGAAAGAACTAATGATTCCAGAAGATCATGGTTTTGGGAAATGGAATAGGAGTTATCAATTTACATAGGATAGGTAGTATGACATAAAATGAGAGGAGGAGGGTTTCTCATCATTTGAAGATGATGAGGGGAAAAAATAAATTAGATTTTAAAATTCATTAACAGAGAAATGGAAAATTCACCCTAAATAATAAGGGCACAGGGTTTGACCACATGGTTTTCCAAAATATGGGATAACCATGATTTAAATATTTCCAAAGGGGAGACCCCTCATGGTTAAGGTGAAATATTTACCTGATCATGAAAAATCCATGCAAAAATCCTATGTCAAGAACTAAAGATAGCCTACACAGGCATGTGCCTTAAGTCACAAAGTTATAGAAAATCGTTGAAGCCCTCCATTCCTCCTCTGTCGCACCCCTCAAGGTATGTAGAGACCATGTGAATTGGGAGGAAAAATTTCTAAAAATAGTTTGGCCCATTCTATTTTACATAATTTGGGGGATTCATGCTTTGAAAAAGTCCATGAAACCCTCGTAACCTCTGTGAATCAATTGGGTAACATCATAAGGTCTGTTTAATGGAATTAAAAAAGAGTCTTGCCTTTGTGAAAAAGGTTCATTACATACTCCCCTTATTAAATAAACCCATCCGTGAGTTATACTTATGAGGTTAATGAGGTATCATCATCATTGAATTTCTTCCACTAGCCAGCTTTACTAGATTCCTTCTCCCAAGTTTCATATTGTACTTGGCCATTCTGCAATAAAACCCATTCCAATAGAACTAAACTTCCTCAGAGTATCTTCACACACTAATCCAAGATAAAAACATGAAACTCATAAAAAGGAGCATCCAAATCCAACCCATCCTCCTTAGTATTTAATACATGTGACCTGATTATATAATATCTATGAATATGAGATATGTGAAATAAATCATTCATAGATTGGTTTCTCTTGAGTAATTTCTATCTGTTAAGACACTAGTCTAGTCTGTTTCACAGCATCTAAGGGTAAAAAAACCTAGGTGAGAGATTGCCCTACCTCTAATGCTTATATGGACTAACTTGGGTGAGACTTACAAGAAAAACCAATCTCTAACCTCATACTTGAGAGGTCGTCAGTGTCGGTTGGTATATGACTACTATCTAGAATGAGCTATAATAATACATTTTCTGACCAACTGATCCAACTATGTTGTCTTCCAAATGAGATGAGGTCCAAGAAAAGCTATCTCCCCTACATCTAACTAACACAAAGGTGAACAAAAAGGCCTACATATAAGGCCTCATAAGGAGTCATCTCATTGGTATCTTGAAATATGTTGTTATAGAGAACTCAATAATGGGAATGTGTTTCTCCTAAGATCCCCCAAAGTAATGGAAAAATGTGTAGAGCGTGTTTTATATTATTTTAATCATATGATCTATTTTCCATTGGTCTATGGGTGATATATTATGTTCCTAATCACCGGTATAACCAAGTAATTCTATATCCCCTTCAAGAACCATGATGTAATGTCTGAATCTCTATAAAAAACAATAGAATGAGGATGAAAATAAATATGTATGAAATCCCTGACATATGTCCTCCCTATATCTTCAATCGAGAGGGTCTCTCACACTTGTAAAAAAAGTGAAACCATGCATATATTAGTTTCCACTCACATGCGTATACATTTATATATATATAATTTGGAAAACCTAGCCCCATACGTGCATAATCACTCCCATGGATTACTATACACGTAACAGGGGAACCCACATACATATACTTACTTATTTATGCACACGCAGGTGAGTAGACCATGAATTGGCGACTCGAAACCAACGAGAAGGGATCAATGAACTACAAAAAAGATATAAGAACCTTAAAACACATGAAGGACACTACATAACAAGTGAGAAAACAACCAATGGCATTAAATCCATACAAATATTGGAAGTGGAGAAACAAATCAACCTGAACCAACACAAAACGATCCAACGCCCTACTGAAATTATAATATGGAGTAAAGAACACTGAAGCCCCCAAATACATGAGGTGCGAGGAATGTATTAACCATGGAATCTTACCTTGGATCAAAGCAGGTGGACTGAATCAATCTGAACTCCTTCAGGCACCCTTCACAAAATATAACTACCCTCTGTCCATAGAAAGAAGTCAATGATCTAAGTGACCAATGCGATAAAGAAAATAAAATAAAAACTAAACTAAAACATTTCTGTCTCCTGTGACTATACCTGTCACCACCTAACATATAATTACCACAATTCCACGTGGGTCAAATCATGTTCCTACAAGAAAAGGGGAAACAGATCAATGTTTCAAAATGATACTATCAAATGTTACATTCCCATTAATTAACAATTACTCCTCATATTAATGGTATATAATCAATTTGGACCAAGTTTCAACTTAGTTTGGTTTTGTTTGATACAAGGGATGAGTACTTATTATTTTTGTTTTTTATGTTTACACTTGAGATATTTATTTAAAAATGATGCATGTATTTGGCATTATTATTTATGGTTTTAGTTCTTAGCCTGTTTCCATGGGGCCTGCCCACATGAATAATTCATGGAATTTAGGGTTCAGTTGGCATTTATGTGCTTTAATGTGATTGAAGTCACTAACGATGAGGATTTAGATCATGTAAAATATTCAGAAGAGGATTGGGCCTTGTAGTTATAGGTTTGGCAATTGTACATCTATCATTTGATAATGAAATACTTATGAGGATGGATTTGAATCTTTGTAGGTTCATATGGTGGGATGGTCCCTCTGAGTATATAAAATGTATTATGAAAGGTTTTACTCTATTTAATGATTCAAGAGTTCAACTAATGAGATGAAGGATGAGATGCTAGTGTGGGTATTGGGTATTTTCGGATATATTGGCATTATAATGCCAAGAGGCTTGGTGTGATTTAGCATAGGATGGAACCTGGATAGTGGGTCAGAGTTATAATACATGATTTTGATGAGGTTCTTGACGAGATTATTGAGAATATAATGTAGATAGGATCAACATGGTGTGATTTTGTGACTAGGACAATCATAAGGTGAATAATCCTCTTTGTCCAGTTGGATGATGAGATGTGCATCGAAGAATGGGATAATCCTTGAGAGATGAGTCTAGACTATGTGACTGAGTGGATAAACTAGGATAGGTTTGTTATAATTAGGTGAGTGGCCAACCCATATGAGGATGAAACGATATATTGAGACACTTGGAGACACTTTGGGTAATTTATGCTATCTCATAGAGACAATTGGGGTTATTTCATGACTCCAACATAATCTAGAAATGTTCCCACACAATGTTTTAGAAAAACAATTCCATCTCATGAAATAACCAAAGGCTCTTCTATCTTCCAATGCTTCCTCACACTCACACCTCATGGTATTACAGTATACAACATCTCTACATCAACTAGTCAGGATTGCCTCACTACCTTCCATCTGTTGAAAGAATTAAAATACCTAAGTGGGAAATTTGATAAAGAAAATAAAATAAAAAGTAAACAAAAACATACCTGTAACCTGTGACTATATATGTAACCTCCCAATATATAAGAACCACACTGCCCCATGGGTCAAATCATGTTCCTGCAAGTAAGGGGGAAACAATTACATTTAAAAATCTCTTCTTTTTCATTATGTTCTTTATATAGTACGTTGTTGGAAACACTATTCTAGTACACTGATCCATTTAATATGCACCTATAATACATTAGTTGAGTTGAAGATTTTGAACATAACCCTCTTCACTATGGAAAGAACCTCAGAGGGAATACAATCAATATTTAGTAGTGGATCCTACTCTTGAATATGGTTGGGAACCAGTCCAAGAACTAGATGGTCTACTTGGTCATGAGGGTGTAAACCTTTTCATTATACTATACTAAGAATAAAGCTGTTGGTATCTTTTCTACCAGTAATGGGAATTTCTCAAGGCTTTCATGCCAATCGACTTCAGTTCCTAAGTTAATAGTCCCTTAACTATCCGTAGATGTCAAGGGGTGTCTCCCATGGGTGTCTTGTGGTGTGTAGTGTCTATCTATGATTTATGTGGTGCTTCTGTATTGTGGGAAATGTGTATTTAATGGTTATCTTAATAAATACATTAGTAAATTGGAAAATACACCAATAGTCAGCAGATATATACCCACTTTTCATAGATAATACCATCCAAATAACCAACTCGAAAATCCAAGACCATCATTTTACTTTACCAATTCCAATTACATAATATATGCAACACCAACTTATGTTTTATGAACCAATAAAGTAAAGGGAAAGAAACTCCTCAAAATAACCCATAAAATCTCATATATCATCACTCACCTCCAATTAACCCACATCATTGCACATCTTAATGACGATACAACCTCATCACATATATATCATGATTAACAAACAAAATCCAACACAGTATAAGGTCTAATAGGTGTATATAGAAGAAAATGTGAGGTTTTTAAAAAATCATGAACTTTTTATTAAATGAATTGTTCGAATGAATGGAATACAACCTATGAATCTAACCCTATATTTCTGGAAGACTCTATTTTGAAACAATTTACAATTTACCCAATAATTCACCACACCATGAGTTGGCTACTACACAAAACACTAGAAAATGCACGATTAATATGAATGATGATCCTAACTATGAACCTAGAAATACATTCCTTGTTACCTCATTTTAAAAAAAGAAGACTAATTCTTACTTGGATGTACCCATAAAAAACCCTGGCAGGAGGAGAGGGATCTAAGAGAGGGGGACATCCCACGGGGTGTTTGGCTATTGGGGGTCTCACGCGTGATGGAAGAGGCGGCTGGGGGACGTCAGAGGAGGATATTGAGCCAATATGGGAGGGGAATGTCACCAAGAGAGGGAGATGAGAGGGGAGGGGAGAATGTCGCCGGGTGCCGAGAGGGGAGGGGGGCGTCGTAGTCAGATAAGAAGCCGAGAGGAGAAGGGGAATGTCGTCGGAGGAGAGGGAGGGGGTCAGGAGGTGGAGGCGGAGGCCAGGAGAAGGTCGAGGTTGGGGAGGGGAGGAGTGCGCAGGGATGAAATGTCATGAGGGAGCCCTAAATGGGGTATATTGTTTCCCAATGGTTAGTAAAAACCATTGGTAATAGTTTTCTTTCCCAATGGTTTTCTTAAACCATTAGGAAAACCCAACATATAACAGCCTATGTCAACAGTTTACTAGAACTGTTGTTATAGTTTCTTTCTTCAAACGGGTTTTCTAAACCATTGGGAACAAATTTTTGGTATAGTCTTGATTTCCATTAGTGAATTATGGACTTAACTAGTAGGATTGGGCCCTATTAATCCCAATAAACAGAGCATCTAAGGGAGAGAGTGTAACACCTCGATATTTTTTGAAATTGTTTCTTAAATAAATATATATTCTCCATGTTCTACATTACAAAAAACACTAATTTTAGCTTTTTTTCAAGTATAAATGAGTTTATCTTTTGTTACACATAGAACTAATTTTATATTACATTGCACATAATATTGTGTTTAAATAAAATGCTACATATTATTAAAATAAAAATATTTAATTTAAAATTTATCACCTAATAATTTGAATGATATGTATGAATAGGATTAAATATATTAATGTGATATGGTTTTAAAATATATATAAAATTAATTATTTACAGACATAGTAATTATAAATGAAAACAAAATCCTTTTGAAAGTAAAGAAATTCATTTTTTGGAAAAAAACTCTTTTTTTGCACAAATACATTTTACATAAATAAATTGACCAAATACATTTCTATGAATTAATTTAATTAAATTTATATAATATATATTCAATCAACTATTTTCCATTCATCTTATGTGTTATGTATATAAGAGATAATAATAAATCACATTTCACTCTGAAAAACTGTATATTTTTAAAAGTAGGTTTGTCTCCTTTTCAGCGCAGATATTATTATTTTTTTGACAATTTTATCAAATTTATATTAAAAATAAAAATCATTTTTTAAATAATAATGTTAAAAATAGCGTAGATTTAATTTTTTAACCTTCTGAAGAGTATAAAAATTTTATGAATAGTGGAAATACTGATTTTTAATTGAAAAATTCATTTTCGTTTAAATTATTTATAAAGTAAATTCATATTTTAAATTAATTTTAAAGTGAAACATATTAAATATTATATATTAATACTATGAAGTTCATTTAAATATATTTCATACTTAAAATGGATATATAATCATTGCAAATAGTTAAACATTTTCTCTTTGAAAACCCACTTTCTCACCAAGTTCTCGGGGTTAATTATAAATTAAACTTTTCCACGTATGTGAATTAAATTTCGAAAAATGGATTCCATATTTTGGATAATCATAATTATATTATGTAATAAATTTAAGTTAATTTTTTTACCAAAATAAATAGTGAAAAATTTAAAA
Organism: Viscum album; assembly: GCA_963277665.1. Classification (NCBI taxonomy): domain Eukaryota; kingdom Viridiplantae; phylum Streptophyta; class Magnoliopsida; order Santalales; family Viscaceae; genus Viscum; species Viscum album. The sequence continues at coordinate 735,696,393 of OY728125.1, read as the reverse complement.
ATTATTTACCATAGTTATGGTAAAAATACATTTAGCGGGGGTAAAACTAAAAAGATAGGGTTAAAACTGACCTAAAAATTGTTTAAAACATATTGAACTACCATATTGTTACCCTATAATGTAAAATTATCTATAATAAACAATTTTTTATCCTTTTGGAATCATTGAAACGTGTGTAACCCTTTAACTTTTCAAAATAGTACAAATGTGTTACTCACCTCACTTATAAATGTCCATTCGATTTTTTATCTTTTTCAGACCATAGAACCATTTTTTAGAAAATAACTACTAAATTCACTACCAAAAATCCCAATAAAATAATACAATCTTTTTTGGGTGAAAAATGACAACCTATAAAGGATTTTTGTGCAAACCTAAGGAGGTTACCCAAAGAATAGGTAATGTTCTTCAGTTATTGTTTTGATATCATTTATTTATCCCCCACCTTAAATTATTATTATACATAACTAATATAATAATTGAAATACATACTCTATAATGATATTTTTAAGGTAATTTAATGTACAAAAAAAATTTCTACTTCCATCAAATGGGTTATGAAATCATCATTTGTATGTACGGTGGACTACCACCTTACCAACCGATGTCATTCATTTTTCCATTACCATCAATCATTATTGGGTATTCTGATGGAAATAAATTATATATAATAAATTTATAACATTTTTATCCTTATATAGTAATTATATCATATATACCTCTTTACATTAAATTCCTTTGGGGATAAAATAACGTCTCTCATGTGTACGGTGGACTACCACCTCGCAAAAAAATGTGATTGGCTTTCACTAACGCTATACATGAAATATAATAAGGGTAAATATATGTAATATACATAAACTAATTGTGATATTACTAAATTTTTTATTATTATAAAAATATTATATATATTATTTTCTTTATATTATTTTCTCTCATAAAATGATGATAACATCATTCGTGTATGTGTGGACTACGACCTTCATGAAGTGATGTTACTCTCTTTTCATCCCCACACTACATAGATGATATGTATAAGTATATTCAATGAAATAATATTTGTATTATCGTATTTTTATAATTATTTAATGATAATATATTTATTACTTACTTTCAATAATAATATTTGAAAAATGGAAATGTTATTCATGCATACAAACAACCTCCCGTCTCCATGATCAAAACCTACTTCATTTATCAAAATAATATATCCTGATTGGAAATAAAATTATAATTGATGTATAAATATTATAATTATTTCATTATTATTATTAATTAGGGTATTTATCCATGATCAACATAAGAATACCATAAACAAAAAATTGTAACATATACAAAAAATGAAGTGGTTATTAACTAAAAGGTGGCTTTATCATGGGATTGTTATAAACATTTTAATAAAAGGAAAGTGGTAAATCATATATGGTATATTATATAAAAGTATTTTTCTAAAATATATGTTTTATAGAAATATATTCACAATAATGTTGGTATTAATGAGTATGATGAATTTCTAGGCTTGCGGTAAGGGATTTCCGTCTCACTTTCATTTTTTACGACAAGTTCCATATTCATCTCATGTTTATTTTTTTCCAATATAATTACCATGAATGTATTTATGATACATATAATTAAAACTATGGAAATTTAAATATAAATTTTATTATATCTCCTCTATGGTATTGATGATTTAAATGTTTCCAAAGAGGTAAGGTATTTTTGTCTCAATTTTCCTTCTATGAGACATATATTACGTTATACACCTATCTTATTCTACTATGTGTATATAATTCCACTTTTACATGCTATATAATTAATCCAATTATATTAATTATATTATTATTTTTATTTAATTTTATTATTTCACAGGTATTACAATTTAAATTTACCAAAGTGTTAAGAGTTTTATGTTATAATATCATCATTTATGGGGATTATTTACGACAAGGATTCAAATGATGAAATCATATAATATTTATCCTAATAATTATCATTAATTTTATTGTTATATTGTTAATAATTATTTTTCCACTAATATTTCCATATAAAATCGTTTTTAATTAAATTAATTTAGAATTTTTTTTAAGAAAAATTGGATTTTTGACCAAATATCCTTTTTATTCCAAAACATACTTTCTGAAAATGGTTGTTAAAAATATTTTAAACATTAAGAAAATTATTTATCAAATAAATTTTTACACATGTTTTAATTTGTTTCAAAATTTTATTATATGAATATTCATGAAAGTTTTCAAAAACAATCTTGTTTGGCCTTTACTGAAAATGCGAAAAGAATATTTTATTTAATATGCATGCTGTGTATGGAATTTTCTTCCATAATGACTGCAAAAATCTTTAATGATTTATTCAGAATTTCACAAATTTATTTTCATAGAAAATAATTTCAAAAATGTATTATTGTTAATTTTTTTTAAGATTAATGTATATTTTCCACAAGAAATGTTTTATATGATTTTTAAAGACTCCCTTATAAGTTATCAAGGCTAATTTCAATGAAAATGATTTAAAAAATATTTTATTAATTTAATTTTTAAAAAAGTATTTTCAAATAAATGATATTTTCCTTAATAAATATTTTGGTAAAATTTTAAAATCATTCTCCATCTGAAATGACATCATTTAGTGTTACTTATTCTTTACTAGGGATATTATCCATGGATGCTCTTCTATTACCTCTCTAAATGGTTTTTATTTATAATTTAAAAGTTTTTATGAAACCCCTTTTTCTACCATGGGTTATACCATGGAATGAATATTAGGAAACCTGATTTCCTTCCATAGGTTAGACTACGATGCATTCAAGAAATTATTATAAAAACTGTCTCTTTTCCTCCATTATTACATGATGAAATGTTTATAAAACCCATTAAATTTCATTGGTTATGATTTCAGGAATGATTTATGATCTTTTGGAATTGATATGTATTATTTTCATTATATTATGGGCGGGACCTATATCTCCCTACAATTAATTGGGTAATTTCTAATGCTATATGTTCTCAAAGGGTACACTGGAGGATATCTCAAGACAAAAAATAGGTACACGAGAGGTTATCTCATTCCTGATGTAGGTATTTGGGTGGTTATCCCAAGCCTAATATGTTATAAATTTTTTGTGGGGTATCCTTGAAATAATATTTAACATTGTTATGTGTTTTCCACAATTACATGTCTTATGAAAATGTTAGGCACTCATGGATGATGTTCTTTGATTTCATTATGATTCACATCTTATGACCATGAAATCTTTTTTTTTCACAACCCATGATTTTGATCATGGAATTTCAGGGAATGGTTTTTAATTTTCATGATCATGTTCTCATACTTTTATGTTAATTTTATTCTCTTATATCTCCCTGATACACCCATACTAAGTATCTGAGCTAACCCTTTCTTATGTTTCTATTCCCCAGGTTATAAAGAAAGGTTTTATGTATGGTATTTCTATGAGGAGTTCATAATTAGATGATAATAATGAGAGTCATTGAAGATCATTCAAAAGAATAAAAGTTACCTAGTATCCAAAGAAGCTAAAATATTATTATCCACAGTTGTATACATTTGTAATGTATTGATTATTCATACAAAAAGATGCAATATTGACGTATAAAAATCTAGTTTCACTATAGTTGGTATCGAAGGAATGGTTTAGGTAACCTTTGGAAACATAGATGATTAAAATTTAATGAGATCCGTGGGGATATTTCTAAGGATATATATATATGGATATCTCTAAGGATAAGTATAAGGATGAATCAAAGTGTAAGAAATTGTTCTGGGATTTTGGTAAATTATATGGAATGTGGTTTCTCGAAAATTATGACCCTATATACTACAATTATACGTGGATCTAACATTGAGGTACCTAGGGGTAAAAATTCCTAAAAGGGTGGATTGAGTTTGGCTTGATCATCTCTTAGTATAGGAAAATTGGGATTTTTACACACCTCTTATTACACTCCTAGGGGAGATATATTGGAAATTTAAAATCCCTTTATGAACCATCATGAAGGATCTGAATAATGACTATGAATGACCTAGGATAAGCTTAGGGTGTCATAGATTTAAAAGAAGGTGTCATGATCTATACACCATATAAATCATTTTTTATGAATAGGTGGTTTTTCACTATGATTAGTGTATATCAAAATATACTTCCTGGTTTTAGTCAATGGAAGAAACCTAAATGAACCATGTTAATGCAAAATTCAATAGAAAATATAATGATTATTCTCCTAAGAAACCAAATGTTATAGGAGATAGAATACAAAACAATATCTCTCTACTTAGAAAACATTCCCAATATACGAATCATGACGAACACCAAAATGATAGAAGGAGGTAACATCATTATGTTGCATCCTTTATGCGGCAACATAAACCCTCTTTTAGTGGGTCTACTAATCCACTCTCCACTGAGCAATGGATCAGTACCACAATATAGATATTTTTAAATTTCTAGTGCTTCCAGCTTGAAATATTCATTTCGGATATCTACCATTTTGAAGGTGAAACATATAAATGGTTGAAACATATTAAGATACTAGTATAGAGGAGGTAATTTTTACCATGAAATGGGGAGTTTAAGAGGATATTATTTATTAAGTTCTTCCCTCATATTCTAAGAAAATGGATGAACAAATAATTTCTCAAGATCAAACAAAAGGATGGTGAATCTATTAGTTCCCATGAAACTACTTTAAAATGGAATCAACATTATGAATATTGATTAATCATTAGAACAGAAAGAAAAATTGATCAATTCATTTATGGATTAAGATAAATTCATCAAAATTCATTGGAAATAGGAATCTTTAGTGGCTATAAATAAGTAATTCAATGTGCACTGAAGGTAAAAATATAAATTGGATATTAAAAACATTAATGTGGTTCCGATAAAAAAAATTTGATCAATCATTATATGAACTCAAATAAATCATATGGTTGAATGAAATTTCAGTCACCTATAAGACAGAAATGTGGGAAGAAGAATTCAGGTGAAATCATAAAAGGGACAACATGATTTTATAATTATGTGAAGCCTAGACATAGAGAAAAAGAATGTAGAAGAAGTTTGAAGAGGCCAGTAAATGAAACAAATAGAGAGAGAGAGAGATATGAATTGGATGCACCAACCAAACTATAGTTTCTCTAGAGTATGGAGTTTTGGAATTATTCAATTAAAATACCCAATACAAGGTTATTAATTATGATAAGACATAACAAACTCTAATAAAAAAATATTAAGGGAAATATTATGCTATCATAATTGATAAAGTGAATCATGATAATTAAGAAACACTTATCCTCCAATAATATTTGGGAATTTCATGTTTTATTATGTATGAATAAACCATATGGAAATATTATTTCTCATCCTATAGTGAAATTCCATGTGATTTTTTCACTCTACTTTGACTATGTAATAATGATATCACATTTGATATTATATCAGTACAAGGATGAACCCAATCATCTCATAGAATTGTTTTTACATAATATAACAGAATATATAAGGAATAATGGGTGGTTAAACATTTTTAAGTGTATATGTATCCATGTAATATTACATTATGAGTTATTTATACAATTATTGGATTATTAATTTAAGGTTTATAATAATTTCAATTAAATAAAACAAATTTTTAGGTTTTATGAAATGGGTGTTTATCATGTTTATGGATTTTTAAGAGACATATATGGAAATAAAACTCCTTGATGTTGTATATATTTTATTAGAAATTTTATTTAAGGTGGAATTCCATTAATCATTATGGAAATTTTTTTAATGGAAACTGTAATATTTAGGGTTTATTTTATCTTTTATGTTGAGGTAATTATGGGTTATAGTTGATCACCTTATAAATACAAAAAACATCATTGATATCAAAAACGTTTTCCTTATGGATACTCTTATAATAATAAACATTTTGAAAGTATTAAGGTTACATGGGGTACCAGATTCAATTGTATTTGATCGGGATCCAATGTTTACCTTATTGTTTTGGTGACCTCTTTAGTATGATCCTGATACATATTTGATTTTTAGTACTGTGAATCATCCATAGAAATATGGTCATTCCAAGAGAGATTTTATAATCCTTGAGGATATGTTAAGACACTGTTCTGTCGATTTCAAAGGTGGATGGGATCACCAGATTCCTCAAGTTGAATTTTTTTTTCAACAATAGATTTAGTTCAAGCATTTAGAAGTATTATCATGGTGCCCTTTATATAAAGTAGTGTAGAACTCCATCGTACTTTAATGAAGTTGTAGAAAAAAAGATTTTGGGACTTAAGAAATCTAGTAAAATGATAGATAAGGATAAATCCATTCAGTAACATATAAAGACAACAAAATGTTGATAGAAATATTATGTTGATAATCATTGACATGGTCTAGAATATTATTTTGGTGAGAAGGTTTCTCTATGAATTTCTCCATGGAATAAAGAAGGAAAAACTAAGCCTTAGGAATGTCAGTCTCATTGAAATAATTTATCATATCAAGACTATAAATTGTCATTTTGTTATTCCACTAATCCTTTCTCAGGTTCATAGTGTGTTCTTTATACCTCTCCTAAGGAAGTAAATACCTGATCCATCACATGTACTGAACTCATATTTCGTACCGTTGGAGTATTTGCATTCTACTTGGGAACAATCAGTTGATATCTTGAATCATATATTGAATGTTCTAAGAAAGAATACCACTCACATAGTAAAAGGTTTGTGAAAAATAAACCCTCATGAGGATGTTACTTAGGGATCTACGGATGTAATTAGGCCTAATTATACTCATTTTCTAGTACCAAAGTGACGTATTTTGTAGGTGAGACTCATTATAAAGTGGGTAGATTGTAACAACATGAAATTTTGAGAAATATTTTTTTGAATAAATTTAATCATCTCAATATTTTATATTATAGAAAACACTAAATTTAGATTGATTTTTGGATAACACTGATTTTATCTTTTATTACACATAACAATAAGTTTAAGTGAAATGTATCATACAATTGAAAAAGTACTATTTAATATAATAGTTATCACCAAGTAATTAGAATGGATGGTATGACTAGGATTAACTAAATTATGAAAATACAGTTTACAAATGTATTTATACTGAATTGCTTCATGAATAATAAATTATAAATGAATATCAAATCCTTTTGATAATAAAGGAAATCTTTTTCTAAAAAACATTTTTAGTGCACACAAATGTGTATTACATCAATAAATTAACGAAATTATTTTTTTAGGAATGAATTTAATGAAATTTATATATTAAATATTCAATCATTTCTTTAACATTTATTTTATGTGTTTTCTAGATAAGTGATGTAAATAACCAAAATTGTTTCTTAAAAAATGTATTTATTTTGTAAAAAGTTTTTTTCAGCTGTTTTCGAACATCTATTTTGAAAATAAATTTTGAAAATCATAGAAACTTTATTTGAAAAAAATAAATTTTAGTATTTATATAATAGTATCTAAATTATATTATGGTGAATTTTTGATAATTTTCTAAAAAGTTTAATCTTTTGATGAATACTAAAAAATACTGAATTTTAATTGAAAACTGCTTTTTATTTTTAAATTATTAATAAATAAAAAAATTATTTTAAATTGGTTTTAAAGTTAAATTATTTAATATATATATATATATGTATATATTAATCTGATATAGGTAATTTGAGTCAATTTCCTAATGAAATTGGATATATAAACCATTAAACCTTTGAACGATTTCTCTTTGAAAACCCGCTTCTTGTCACACCCGTGTGATTATTTTTAAACAAAAAGACTCCAGTTCTATGAATATAATTGGAAAAAATGGATTCAATATTTTAAATAACTATAAATTATGTTATCTAATAATTCAAACTTAATTATTGACCTAAATTAAAATTTTAAACAAAAAAATTATTTTCCATGGTTAATGTGGAAATAGGTTTACCTGAATAGTTAAACTAAAATGATAAGGGTTAAAATAATTGATTTTATAATCAAAAATATATTTTCTTGAAATATTTAGACCCTATAATTTCTTGGTATCTATAATAACCTATTTGAGCCTTTTAAAAACAGAAAAACATGGATACACATTTTCATTTCAAAAAACTACAAGTGTTCCAGTCACCTCGTTTAAAAAAATACACCCCATCACATATATTATTTATGTATTCAGAATATTTTGTAAAGTAAATACCTAAAAACATAGATTTCCAAACCTCCTAATCTCATCCTAGAAGCCTAAATATTTTCATCAAGACATCCTAGGTAGTATTTTTGTGAAAACCAAACAAGGTTACATGAAGAAGAGGTGACATTCTTCAATGAGCATTTTTATTTGATTTCTTTCTCCACCTCCTTAATTTTTTGATCAAACCATAAAGATATAATAAACTCAATATATTAAATAAAATTATAATTATTTAGGTTTTTTAATGACCTAAAAACATTTATTCTTCAATAAACTGAGTCATGAATTCATCATTCGTGTGTTTGTAGGATTACCGCCTTGTGTATCAATGTCGTTCGTTTTTCCATAAAAACTCTCATAGTTGGGTAATATGATGGGACTAAAATATATATACACAGTATCCAAAAAATAATTATACCTATATATATATATTATATAATATATACATCTTTACTTTTCATTCTGCAGGGTATACCATAACATCAGTCGTGTTGATGGCAGACTACCGGCCCACGAAACGATGTTATTCACTTTCATTAATTCTTTGCATGGAATATTAAAAGGATAAATATATGTTAAATAAATTAAATAAAATAAATAAGTATTATATTAACTACATATTTATAATTATAAAAATATAATATATATCATTTTATTTCTTAACCTTTCAATCACAAAAAGATGATAATGTTATTCGTGTACGCGTGGACTGCCACATTTACAATGAAAATTCACATTATTTTCATCACCACACCAGGTTGATGATATGTATAACTATATTTAAATAACAAATATGATTCCTATGATATTATTATCATTATGAAAATATTATATATTACTTACCTCCTTTCCATAATGATCATTGAATAAGGGAAATGTTACTCATGCGTACGTACAATGTATCGTCTCCATGATAGTAACATACTTAATTTATCAGAACCATCATTAATCATTAGTATTAAAAGTATAATTGATGTATAAAACTTATAATTATGTAATTATTATTATTCCAGAGGTGATGTGACCTTGATCAAATTTATAGAAACAAAAATAAAAAATCAAAACAAATATAAAAAAAATTATTACCAGAAACACAACTTTAACATTGAATTATTAATAAATTGGTAATAAATGGGGAAAATATAAATTATATGTTATCATATATATAATTATTATTGTCAAATATATTCCACAATAACAACTTATTTTATTAATAAAGGATGGATAAAAATATACCAGGAATAATGGAACATGAGTTATACTAAAATCTAGAGGGCCGATAAAAATGAAGGCCTAGGGAATCATTTATCACTATGTTCACACAATCACTAGGCTGAGAATCTGTGATGGAAAAGGTGCATAATTAGTGAATCTGAGTAGTCTATGATGTGAGATAGTCTACTGCTTGGTTCTCTTCACACCTGGTTTGAAAAATTTACACCCTTTCATTGATGATTCATTTGCATTTTCGAATGTGGTATATTATAGACGAGGTATAATGGATCTGCCCCTCGAGAGATTCATATAGAACATAAGAACCAGTCCCAATTTATTCTAGTAAAATGTTTTTAGAAATGAACAGATCCAAACCCTGAAGCGTGGCATTATCTACCACCCTGAGTGAGTGACCTAATCCAAAAGGGGTTGAGAAAGCATAAATCATAGAAGATTATTTATTTGAAACTAGTACACCACCATACATATCACCCATAATAGAGGAATCATTAGAATTTATCTTGAGCCTAACTTTTTTAGGCCTCCATCACACCCAACAACCCTGTGGGGGATTGGTATTTCTAGAATCCAAGATATGGTTGGGAATTAGGTGTCTAAGAGAAGGATAAAAACCCTATTCTTGATAAAAATATGATTATCCAATACCACAAACTAGGTCCTCACAACCATGGATGGATTTGAGCTCATTTGGCCAATAACATGGGATTTATTCTGGGCATTCCATAAACACTATCACCCATTAGTGAGAATGACAGTTCTCGCCTTTGTATCCTATAAGTTATTCTTCGTGACATAGATCCACTATTGAATGAAATCATTTCACTCAGAGGTGTGCATTGAAATTATCACAAAAAATCTAACCAATATCCAAATTCTCAAAGCCCACTTACCTATGAAAAATAGGTGGAGGATTGTTTCTTCCATTGGGTTGGAACGAAAGAAGCATCTTGAGACCATTGATATTCCCTTGCAACATATTGTGTCATCAGTGGGTATGAAATTATTGGGTACCCTCCATATTTAAAATTTCTACTTCGTTAGGACCTCCTTGCACCAGAGACGACTTCCCCATGGATCTAGACAATCGCTAGAGTTCATGGTTATGTGGTAATACGTAGTATAGAGGACCCCAAATGGTGACTCTATGAAAATAAATCTATCTTATTCAAGGTTAATGGAAATTAGATTAAAAAACTATTGTTTTTATTAATTGATAAATTCTATAATAAACTTAGTTGTTCACCGGCTTGACAAAAGGTAACGTCAAGAACATGACAACCTGAAAAATGGTGTCTTGAACCAACCCAATTAGCCTTCCAGATGTTGATATCACCACTGACAATTATCCATCATGTGTTTCTTTGCAGATTCATTATGAGGTTATCAATCATACACTAAAACACAAAATAATTTCCATTGGGGAAAAGATAGTGATGAACATATCTATAAGAAGTGAATGTATCCAAAGGATTTTGTACTGGAATGTGTTCCCAGGAATGTTTAGCATACTGGTTGTTCGTAACTTCCTTCATACACCTTATGTTTATGCCACTATCATTTTAGGTTCTCCCCATTCCCCCCCATGAATCCTAATGACACCTCCCCTCTGAGTTGGAGTCCCACATGAAGGAGTACATTAGGGATTAAATCTCATTAATAACATATTTTTTCATTGTAAGGACAGAGAGGATATGGACCAGAATTGAAGATAGGATAAAATTAACCAAGTTAATTCTACAACTAAATTATATAAATCTATTCTTCCAATTTTCAATAAGAGACGCAATATTTTCAACCACTTTATCAAAGTGATGGATATGTAAGTGACTCAAGGAGATGGGATCTCTTATATACTCCATGGGGAAATTCCTACTTTGAAATCATAGGGTTGACTTAATTGAATGAATCTAACTCTTTTCGCATTGTATTTAAATAAAAATGCATCATTTATTTGATAAATTGTACTCTCATTGTACAATAATATTACAAATTTCCATTAATACATCTGATAGATCTCCTATTATTGTTGAAAAAGTGAAGCATGTCATCTACGAACATGATCTTTGATACCCCTTGGGAATGTGACCTAAATTTTTAAGGGTAATAATGCCTTTATCCTAGTTATTATTTTTCAACCTGTTGAGAGTATCATGATCAAAAAATAAGAGACTTGGGAAAATATGATACCCTTTCATAAGTTCCCAGAACTATTTGAAAAAACCACATCTATTACCCATGAGACCGATTAAAAACCTGGTGGAACTGAAACACCCAAAAAAAATTCTACATTCGAATATGGGAATCACATACCTATCAAAACCCTCAAAATAAAGACCTATTCAATTCTATCATACACTATTTCCATGTCAATTTTGATAGCAATATTGGATCCATGAAATTTATTATTGATATTAGAAATACTCCCTTGAGAAATACTAATAGCTCATTGGATAGACCTTGTTGAACAACCCGATGTTTCTCACTTGATATCTAGGATAGAAAGTGGGTGGAAATTATTCTATTGATTACACACACAAGTACCTTATTGAAAATATTTCACAAGATAATTGGGCTATATTGACTCAGTAAAGAGGTATATTTCACCTTCGGAAAAAGGACTAGGGAGGTAACACATGTAACTATGGGAAGGTGACATCGTCTAAAAAGTCATGGATCATCTCAATGATCTCAGCCTTTATTATTTCAAAATAAGGTATATAAAAGGATACATGAAAGGTATCAGGACCTAGAGAGATATTAATATTGAGAGAAAGGATGCCCTCCTTGATTTCTTCTTCTGTTGGAAAGGAACCAATAATGTAGTCATCAACATTAGAGTGCACATGAGGGATATAATCAAAGAGGTCTACATGACCACCCGGATTCCCATCCTACCTATTTGGGTTAATGTCCGCATGAAATGAATAAATGAATGTGTTGTCCATACATCCCCCGACCTCGATGTCATTGGAATAGGGCCCATTACTCATTAGGATGTTGATCTGAGAAGTCCATGTTTTCTCTTTGATGTATGAATTGGAGTATTCCATGTTTTGTTCCCTTCTTTCAGTGAAGTACAATATATTTTTCACAGATCTTAAATCCATAATCTTATAGAAGCTCATCCAATCTTTTTTTTACCATAAATTAGAAGAGGTATTCATTCCATGAATCTTATATAGATTCCTCTATTAGATCAATCTCTTATTTGAGGTAGGAATGGTTATTAAAATTGGGTTGATGTTTCTCAAGCCACTATGGTTGGTACCCCGTTAAACATCTCAATTTATTATGGAAACCTAGCGTGTTTCTTATATTGACCAGTTTTTTCCATGATGTTCTCACTACCTCTAAATAACCCAAAATAGTTGTCTAACATTTTGAAAAGATAAAGTGGTCATAGCAGTCACTGATCCAAATAAGAGATTCCATGATAAAAAAAGGTCAGAAATTTATCTGACAAGATGAGTCACCTTTATAGAGTGGTTGGAAGATATTGAATGTATGTTTTCTAGCAAATGATCTTTAAAACACCATGTATGGGTTTCTCCCTTACAATTATTCCACCACATTAATTTATACCTTCATAACCCATATCTAGGAGACCCTTTTGAGTTATAAAAGCGGAAAATCATGACTTTATTTCTTGAGGAAAATGTTACGACAATTATTTTTTATGTTATCCAAAACCAAATTGAAGTCTCCAAAAACTAGACAAGGTTTTTCCTCTGGATTAAGATACTTAAGTTATTCCAAAGCTCTTCTCTCTTGAAGAAACAAAAGTTCCATAGTCAAAAGTAATGAACTAGCTTTTGAGACCATTACTAACCACTGTTGTGATGTACTGATCTGAAATTTCCACTAACTCCATATTGATGTTGGGTTACCAAAATATCAATATGTTCTGATTGATTGGATGTTGATGCATGTATTTGAAAATTCCTATCCTCTAAGAAAACTATGTAATATAGGAGAAGAATTTATTGGGTAACATAAATGAAACAATATAAATGTTTCTATCATGACTTTCATTAGCCATAAAATCTATTTTAACCTGATATTCCAAGACTTGGGTATTACAAAATGTGAATGAGATCACAGGGATATGGGGAGCCTGGTATTTTTTCCATACAATGAGGGTTAAAGTGGATTATAAATAGATTGAGCTAGCTCTTTCCTTTTCTTGGACTAAGTATAAAAATATATAGCTGAAGGTGGACCCATAGGGGATATACCCCTTAAATATGTCTCCCCATATCATAAACATAGACCCTCATAGCTAGTCGGAAGGCTCCGGTATATAGGAAGGTGCACCAGAGTCCATGTGACCCACTAGTTTGGTCACCGTTTTAGTGGTGAGTCATACCAAGACATTAAAAATTGGTATCAATGGTTCTTCATTTCCTTTGTATTAATATTTTAGGCTTGTAGACATGATATTAGGAATGTGCAATGCTTGGTAAATAGATGTGTCTAGGACTGATCACCTCACCCATGGGGAAAAACCAATTAGCTAGGGCTGGGACTATTGTTCATGCCATTTTCTATTTAAGTTGATTATTATTTAATCTTGAGTGAATGGTGTAGTTTCTACTACTTATAGATTTATAGAATTTGTGGTATTTTAACCATATCCTAGTATGAAAAAAATTAAACATTACATGTATCATTATAGGAACATAGAAATTCACATGTCATGAAAATTTCATGAAATGTAGTTGAATTTTTAGGTTAATTACTTTTTGGATTTCATTCCTTGAGTGTTATGAAATGATTTTTTTTCTTTATAATTCCTATAAATATAACATTCTTGGTTTTTTATTTAGCATACTAATCTACTGTATTGATTTGTGATTATATTCCACACTCCATGATTATTTATCATGTTCTTCCATTTTATCAAGATTCTGTATTTATAAAATATTTCTTTATATATATGTCTTGTGATAACATGTCATTTTAAATTTGATATGTATTTATTTTCATGGGATGAGCTTATTATTTATTATTAAAAGGGAACCCGTTTTCATTTTTAAGGTTTATGGGTTACTTACAATTAGGAATATTTAACATGTACACTCAAACCATCTTTGAGAATTGTACATGTTTAGAAACCTTTGATAAAATGTAAAGGATTATAATGTATAATTTTTATTGTAGAAAGATTCTGATGAAAGGGAATTCTATAGTGTATGGGATCTCTATAGATTGGTAGATGACATCCCATGTCACTGAACCATTTATATGACCATGATAAATTTTGAAATGGTTATAAATGTAATAACTGTTTAAATTTGATCTAAAATAAAATTGGGTTCCTCTATAAAATATAGTGACTCTATCACACTGGCTTGTAAATCAAGTGTTTAACTTATGAAAATACACAATGGGGCCCAACTAGGTTAGTTGAGGAATGTTTTTAATTAGATAACCCATTGTGGGTGTTTTGAAATTTTGATTATTAAAAAACTACTACTAGGATTCATTCTGATGAACCCAGGTTGGATTATAAAGACCATTTTACATATCTATATCTTTTACAACCAAAAAGGGATTTATTTGAAAAATTTCATAGTTATGATGTGATGTTAATAAAGTGGATATTGTTTTAAAATGATTTTTGACAAGACTTTCATGTTATGAATTAGTGCTTTGTTTTAAATCTTTCAAATGATTTGAGATGGAATGTAAACTATGTTAAAGACTTAAAAAGGTAACCAGAACTAGTATCCTTATTTTAAACTCTCGTGGAAGGGTAGCTTAAACTTCACTTTTGAGTTTCCTAGGAAGGAACACCTAATCATTTTTCATAGGGAATTTCCTTTTTTTTTAACGTCTTAAGAGATAGGTTTAGGGCCTAGTGAAACCTGTTTGACGTGAAATAGTGGTAGGATTGAAGCTTATGATTTTGTAAGGGGATATCCCATGGTAGGTACCACCAATATTGTTTAAATTACTTACTTTGTTTTCTATGATTATCTGATATTTGGTGTTGTTTAGGTTTTATTGTCCCAATTAGGACTCTCAACTTCTTATGAAGCCATTTTTTTTATGGGTGGTCATGGTATACTTGAACTTCATTATGGGTTCATGTATCAGGTAATGATCTGTTTCTGTAGGTTATAAATGACTAGGGCATGTTCAACGACTTCATAGGTTATGTGACCATTTCTTATTCCTCAATGATGGATGACTTGGTTTTTCATCATCTAGGTTAATGGTTATATGGGGAAGTATGACTCTGGGATGAATCTATTGTACAAGCCACCTAATTATTGGATGCATTGGGTAGACAACATATGAACATTATTCAATATTTGTTACCATTCTTCTGAATCCATGAGGTACTATGTGTTCATATATGCAGGTACTCATTGAGTTCAAAAATTTTATAATTAATTGGATTAGTTAGGTAAAATCATTGAGCCATGAGTTGGTGAGTAAGTTATTTAGCCATTTCTATATTAGAGTAACCTAGGTTTTAAAAGGGAATCATGTTCATCCCAATTATCTGGATAATATGAAGTGGATCGGGTGTTTTGACATGCCGATCAGTTTGGTTTTGGTTTTCATGCCAGATTATTTAATGTTGAATTAAGTTGAATCTAACCTAGAATGCTTATTATTGGATGATATATATCCCTTTTTGGTGATTATGAAACACCTATGGTGGGATCAATCATGTTAGTTCAAGTGAATGTGTTTCCATATAGGTAGAAGGAACACAACCATTAAATACCTTTTGTAAATGGTCAATCTTTCTTGAATTCCCTTAAGTATTGTACGTTTTATATCATTCTAGTTCTTGATTGGCTAAACTATGTTAAAGAATTTTTTTAATGAGACCTATGAGAAACACTATTTGTCATGGACGAGATTCAATTGTAAATCAAGAAAGATCATGAAATGAATCAGGTGATGATGGAATCATGGTTCGGTTATGTAGGTGTGTTGGATGGTGAAGCTGAACACCTTCCAAGGATCCAACCATAAGTGGGTTGGCTATCCATCTTTTGATTTCCTTGGTTCCCTCTAAGTGTAATCTTTCTTTGTGATGATCATGTTCCCTATTTTGATGTGGACCTTAGTGTACTATGATAACAATAGTCTTACACAATGCTATTATTTTAAAAGATATTGGGATTATTTAGGAATCTATATCAGAGTTTCATGCTAGATGATTGAGTTTTAAAGAGGCATGTTTTTTCTAGAGTGATACTGGGGTTCCTGTGTAGGAATGACTTGGATGAACTTTTGGAGACCAACAATCTTCCTTTCAATTGACTGATAGGTAGATGAATCTCAAGGCTCAGTAAATGATATGATGTGAACGTCTTATCTTTTTACCAATGTATCACTGGTAAGAATGGGGTATGGACTACCTTGTAATAGTTCCTTGGATTGTAGTTTGGTGAATCCAATGTTATCCCAGACTTTTGTTAGGCTCAAAGGTGATTCGTAAAGGTGATTATTCTAGTGGTATGTATCTTGGTTAAACCCTTATTCATGTGGTGGCATGAAAAATTAAATGATCTAGTGGTGGTATGATTAGGGAATGTCAACAGAAGTTAGGTGTGGTCTTCAATGAACATTTTGGTTGTAAATGTAATATGCCTTTGATGAAGGCATTGCAGTTCTTTTTATTTACACCAGCTGTCTATGCTGAGTTTGATAATGATATTTTAATAATAGATTGAATTTTTTATTTTATCTTAAGCAGTATGGTTGGGGAATAACCATTATGGAATGTCATCTAGTGTAGATGAGTGTAGTGTGTGTTAGCCAGGGCTTTTCGTGAAAATACAGATTGACCTAGATAAATGAGGATAGTTATGAATCAATTGTTTGACCAATTTAAATTATTATATAAGCATCATTTCATTTTTTAGAGTGTTATTTGTAGGAAACATAGATGGTGGAGGTATAGTGAATAAGAATTGGATCATTCTTGTTGTTCAAAACCCATGGCAGGGAGTACCAAAAAATAGTTGCTTAATGAGATGATGGTGGGATCATTTCTCTAGCTGAACAGGATTTCGTAAGCACCATTTTTCTATTTCTATTTTGAAAAAATAATTTGAATGAGTTTTGATAGCTTAAATTTTTTATTCTTAATTAATAATTTCTGTTGTGTTGGGAGTTTTGAAATGAAACATGACTATTTTAATGAGAATTCATGACACTTGTAGGTTATGGGATGTTTTGATTAATCCATCTGTTATATTAGGGATGATGATCTATAGAGTGTGGAGGTTTTAAAAACCCATGTTTTTTATCCAAGGAAAAATTATATGGGAATTTGAATTTTAGCGTTTATTGGATGGGCCATTTTAACCAATCTTTTGACCATAATTCAGAGATTTGGAACACTTCAATGTGTTTTTTCAAGAATTGGTAAAATTTATAAGGTTTCCCTTTGATTTATCTCTATGTTTTTGGAGCGATGGGACTAAAAAATACCATGTTTCGAAGATCTACATAGGGTGCATGATTTGTATGAAACTATGAAACCCCTAGTAGGAAACTGTGTGTACTATTTTAATGGAGTTGAGGGTGTCACATGGGCTATGAATAGTTTACCAAAATTGTGCTCTAATACCAAATTGTTAGTTCTACTTAGGCAATACCTAATAATTATTTATTGCAGAGTTAGTGCATGGTTAGGAAAACTGTGTGGCACAACCATGAGAGGTAAGTTTCCTAGGCAGTGGGAGCCGCACAATTAGAGCACAGTTTGACCAAACTATGTTGCCAAAACCATGTGACCTAGTTTTGATCATGAGATTGTGAAATTTACCTCAATGAGGTTAAATTACCATTTCCTCCCCTTAATTTTCCATCCATTCATGTGAGCCTCCTCCTATGTGCCTTCGGGTTCTCCTCCCCCTATTCTAGGCATGGCGTTATATCCTTCATCTAATGTCTGAATTCAATGTCCTTGATTTATATGGATCTACTTTAGTAAAATCTCAATTCATTTTGAATATTTCATCATTTAATCTTCTATCTATTGATTTATCCTGGTGAAAGACCGGTTTCCCTATTTTTAGGGTGGATGTCCATTTGATAGATTTATTCCAAACTATACTAAATCTGACCTTGATATTGGATGAGTGGAACATCTTAAGCATAAGTTGGGTTGTCTAAAACTATTTCCTCAATTTTCCATCATTTTATAAATAGTGTTGTTGAATGTCACACTATCCTTTTCCACGTGTTTCCATAAAAATGTTTCCCCCAATCTAAATTTGTATACACTCCTCGTATTATGGCCGTTGTGAATTATTAAGTAAATTAAGGATGTTAACCTCAACCACATGCACCAGTTGGGAGTGCAAACTTTATTTTCCCTATTGTAACAAATTGATTAAATCTATAAAACATATACCAAACATTCATCATGAATTGAAAATATAATTACCCCTTGTAATAATTTTCTTAATGAGTAATGACACCTACTATGTGCCATGGATTGTATCTATATAAAAATGATTTTGTTTGGTGAATTGAGATGTGAATCATGACTGTGATGTTTAATTATGATTAAATGAGTTGTTTATAAATAGCATCACATTTTTATAATGAAACCCCTTGGATGAGGTATAATGTATTTGAAATTATAAAGTGGTAAATCGTGAATTGTATATTTCTTAGCATTATGTTTTTGAGGGTTTTCCTATTATTTTTTAGGGTCAGACACATGATATGTTTGTTACGTGTCCCCATTGGTTATTTCTAAATGTAGTTTCCCTCCTTTGATATAAATGTTTATTTCAACCAATGCACCATCATGGATTGGAAAACTCATAATTAAATGACTAATGGACCAATCACCTTATAAGTGCTTGCATTCCTTAATAAATGGGATGGCTTATATATGTATTTTCACAATTAGACCATGGTATATTCTAAGTACCATTTTTAAATATGATTAATGAATTGGAATGTTTTGGTTTATTAATTAGAATGAATTAAATGGAATAGATTTTCATGATGGTTTACTTTCCATGAATATTCTAAATGGTTTAATATAAATGGAATTGGATTGGGTGGTGGGACCACACCACTTTTTGTGTCTATAATTAGTAAGCCTTATGTAAATTAAATTAAATAATTTAAATATAAGGAAAAGTTATGGGTTCTAAGGCCAAAATGATCATTACTTGCATAGTACATGTTATATTTATAATGAGATGCTCTTAGTTATAATTGGTCTTAATAAATGTAAATCATAAGAGGTAATTCCTCAGGGATTCAGTTATTAGGTTCAATGTGACTATGTATTGATATAGGTAGTGTAATGATGGTAGGAGTTCTATTGATAATGGTGGTATTGTGATCCCTTACATCGAGTGTTGAACATGCCGTCTCTCATCAGTGATACTATTGTGATGGTGGGCATGAGGCACCACGTCCCTTGTTGTGTGTTGGCATGACCACACAATCATAACTATACCAAGTGTTTACATGATGACACACTCACCATCTTGAGTGAGGATCATTAAATATGTCACTAATTATGAGATGTAAGTCATGTACCCTCTGTTGGAGCTTATAGGCTCATTTATACTGGTTATAGATGGATGAGTTATGCCTCAAACTAGCCATCAATTAGTATTTTAGGTATATGTCTACTTATGTCAGCACATACTTGGTTCATATAAGAGGATGAAATATATACATATACTATGCGTATATTATTACTATATACATATGGTTACTATTCAGATGATTATTATATCTATGAGACAAAGATGTCAGAGCCTCCAGGTATCCTTCTATAACCTGAGAAGGAGGGTATTTATTTATGCATTTGGTTTATTAATTCATATTACCTGCACACTAATTTAAATTATATTCAAGTACTGGAATCAGTTGTAGATGCTATGGGTGGTAAAATTCTGGGATTGTTATCTCACACACTGCTCGGGCCGCCATTGTACTGGGGTACCCAAGTAGACCTCATCTTCATATGATCCTAGATGATTTTCTGTACTATTTTTCTTGTACAGGGGAGTTAGGAGCACATGACTGAGATGGAGCTCTGGATTCTCATAGAAATCTTCTTGGGGAATTTTATATATTTTACATCTTTTACTTATTTTACTTATTATATTTATTTTTGTACTTTGTTGTATTTTGTTGTCGGTTGTATGTCTACTATTTTAGTTATGTATCATCATCTGGACATCCATGCATCTGTTGTATATTTTTGTTGTCTGTATTTTATATAGAGTTTATATTACTCTTCCTCTACTTTTTCATTGTTTTCTTACTTCTTCCACTAATTTCGATTATTTATTTATGATATACTAGCATGATACTCTGATATGAGGGTATAGTGTCCCCACTATCACCCTAATATACACTCACCACTATTTAGTAGCCTCTAACGTATAGGGAGGCACACTGGAGTCCATGTGACCCACCTGTCCAGACATGTGATTTATTTATTGGTGATTTGGGAAAGGTCATTAACTATATTTAATCAATAGGAGGGATTTTAAAAAACTATAAATCAACCGTATAACCCTAATTATTCAAGGTAAGATTTGTTAAAATTACTGGATGCATTAGGATTATCTCTCAAAATAAGAATAATAATCCTTTTTAGTGGTCTTGAATTAATGACCTTTATCATGTTGGATATCATGTACTCCCAACCAAATATGGTCTATGATTTAATAATACATAGGAATTTAAAGATCCTAAAAAATACCAATTGAATATATTCTTTGTGAATATGAAAAAATAAATTGAACAACTTGGTATGCACCCATTTTGACTGATTCCTCTCTCCCCTACATATTTAGTCAATCACTATTAGGTGATAAAAAATGAATTAATTAAATTCAATAGGGGAGAAATTAGAAGATAGAGAATAAGAACAAAAACAATAAATGCATCATTAACTGAACTAATGAGAAAACCAATGTTAAATCAAAGCTAGAAAAAGAAAAAAAAATAAAAACAGAAACATATCTATGAAGTACTGAGGGTCGGAACCCTATGGAAGCCTCCTAGTAATAGAGCCTCTCCACACCTGGAATTGGAATTTTCAAAACTCTTTTCGATAACCCATAAATATTTATATATTCCACGATATAACCCATGGTATTACCAAAATAAAAAAATGAGATTAAGTGTCTATTCGTTGGTCAAAAGATATAACTCATGTCATGGATATGTCGTAAAGTAGAATATTTTTGGGAATGTTCCAGGATTTGATATCATGTAATGTTTACTTAACATTTAATGTGAGGGAATTGAAAATTTCACAACATGAAATGGATCCAAAAATTATATAATACTAATATGCCATGAAAATTTTACACTTCTTGTACATGATACATAGTGTGAATCATCAACTTCTAATGCCATAATCTTTATTTTAATCTGTTTCTTCAGTTACGAGCCTCTTGAACATCTTGTGATCATAAAAAATTGTGGGAAACCTTCATCCAATGGATTTTTTTTTCTTTTTTTCTTTATCCATAATTTCTAACTACATCATCATTTTCTCTTCTTGAACTGCACCACTACACTTTATGATGAATAGTGTTATTTTCATCTATATTGATCCAAATGTCGGTCCTACCATAAAAATACATAAAAAATTAATATCATGAATGATTAACATATTCAATCAATATTTATTAAACTAAAATAAATATAAAAATCATGAATACATATATTTAAAACATAAATATCAAATACCCCCACACTCAAATATTTTCTCATCCTCGAGAAAAATCTAAACATTCAAACAAAAATGTTTCATACATCAAAAATATAATTTTCAAATTATTATTTTAAAAAAAGTCATATATGAAGATTTCAAAAACAAAAATCATACACAATAACGAATATAAAAATAAAAATTCATTAATATTGTGTAAGTGAAGATATTTTCCCCTTTTCACTCATATATTTAAACTTTTCATCAACACCCATGCCATTTATGGTTTACATGACCAGTTACATTTCCTCTCATCACTCAAGGTTACAATTTAATTAGAATTTTTTCCATAAATAATGTATATTCTCATTACCGTAAGCTCACATTGAATCTACATTCTCTACCACGTAAAGAAAAATATCACAATTAATCATTAGGGGTTTGTAATTGGGATCAAATTAGTATAAGGTAGAGGGTAGTTAGGTAGTTAAGTTTAAATAAATTAAGGATAAAAGAGTAGGAAATTGTTTTATGTACAATACATGGTATTCAAAATATACGTTCACTGAGCTACTCAAAAACAAAAATATAATGTCATCTCACACATCACCCAATGTGTAAAGAAAATTCTAAAATATGGTTTAATCATAATCTAAAATGACCATCTATTGTATTTAATTTTTTATTATCTCTTATTTTATAAAATTTTTACATAGGATAAGTCTCATATTTACCATATAACGACCTATGATTTTGAGATCATTGGTCTTGAAGTGGTTATTTATTACTAACAAGTGAAACATAAAAACATTTATTATATATATTTTTGGAAATACATGATTTCAATGAAGCTCAAATAGACTACATAACCATATATAAGAAAAAATCATCCTTCTAGCAATGATGTTTTTATTATCCTAAGTCTTAATCCATTTTTTTATTTATTTAAAAGAGGGATAAATAATGATTTATAATTAATGTAAATACAGACCTTACCCAAACCCCCTTATAAACACTCTATAGTCTACTCTCATTAAAAATAGCATGTACCCACTATGAAAAAACCATCCCCTATACTCATTCAATTGAATGTCATGAAAATATATAGATTTTTATAGGAATGGAAAATAATGTCTTGATACGTGGCTCTATACTAACAGGGTAATCCTTAGATTATATTGGATAATAAGTATTGATGTGAATTTGGGTCTTAGTATAAATGGTATTAAAAATAATATGCCTCAATAATTTCAAAAGTTTATTTGTTCAATCATAGATTTGACATGATATCAATTCATGTTATTGTAGGTTTATATTCCCCAAGAATCAATCAATAATATGTATTGAAAAATTATAAAATTTGGTTTTTCTTCCACTCGAGAGTTGGAATAGAATATAAATAAATCATGTCATGGAACTATCATGTAAAATTAGTTTACCGATTGTATTTTTAGAGGAATCAACATCATATAAAGAAATCAAATCCAGAATCAATTTTATAAAACTTAAAACTGAACTGAGATTGTGAACTCTAAAATTTTAATATATATCTCTCAAATATATGGGAATAATATTTCAAATTTCTAAAAATTTCAAAAAAAAACCTTTGATGTCTCTTAGATCAATTTAATATTTAATGGGGAGATCCAACTCATTTCATTTTATAACATATTTTTAATTTATATTTTTTCTTTTACTTTTTTCTCATATAAATTGTAAAAAATATATGAATGTAAAAATGTAAATATATTAAAATAATAACCTATTCCATTAATTATTTTGAATTATTTTCTCAAGTTTTGTCTAACTAGGTTAATGAAGTGAATAATGATTTCATTATCTCTATTGATCTTATGATGTGAATTGTATGTGTTTAAATAACTTCAATTACTTCATTATTGTTTCTTCTAGATTCGTGAAAGATAAAAACAAAAATTAATGAGCATAGATTTTAAAATTTTGAATCATTTTTATCATATATATAAATAGATCAACCAAGATTATAGTTATTTAACTAATCTAATAAAAATAACATAAATCTATGCCCTAAAAATAATGGTTAAAATATGGGTTTTCCCCTAGAAGATTCACTGTTTTATGGACATTATGCTTCACCTTTACCATTTTTAGTTAATTGGAATATGATATAGAGATAACATTCATAGATTTACCCACATCTAGCTTTTTTGTGAATATGGGGTAGTATTTTAATTCCTTAACCATAGGATATTCTTTAATATAGGTGGGGTACAATTTTCAAAAATATTTAATGGAAATAATAAGAAATTGAAATCTGAACAGATTATGTAGTTCACTTTCTCAAAAAAATATTAATTTTATTTAGTAAGATCATATTCTGGAATTAATTCTTGAGTTGGTGCCACTATTTTCTATTCTTTATCCAATAATTTTATAATGGAATCACATTATTCTTTTATTTCTAGAATTCCTATGAGGGTGATACATGTTTTCCCCTCCTCCTCATCTTTCACTATTTTTTACTCCTTCAATTCTACAACTTGTTCCTTATGTACCACCCTATGTATATTTTCCTCTACCTCAGGTTCTGATTCATCTTTGTCATAAGATAGAGGATTATTACTATGGTGCTTCTCACCATTTCCTAAGAATTCTTCCCTTATACCATTATATTCTTTTTTATCACTTGTTTCTTCAATGGATTGAACATTCACAATAAATTATTAAAAATATTATACATTATCCAATTCTATACCAGTATTATAAATTAAAGGTTGATTATTTCAAATTTTATTTAAATTTGAAATAAATTGAGAAAATATGGTATCTAATTATCCATTTTATTTGTGTTACTCATCATTTTCATACATCCTCTTAACCCATACTAAAATGTTCTTTGTGATAAATTTTGTGATTTTGATATTTTAATTCTGATCCTAATGTTGTTGGATGGAATTGTATTTTTGAATTTACTACTTTTTATGTTGTTTTGTATAAAGAAATTACTCTCCCTCTAATTCATGATCTTAATATTCTTTGAACCGGACTATATCCACATTATAGAATATTTGTATGTTGTTATTAAGATAATTTAAATTTTATATGACAAGAGAAAATTGTGTTTTAAATTCTCCTTGTTCAATGATATCATTCTTGTTATAATCCATTATTTTATCCATAACATAAACATAATGTGTGAGAAATCTAGATAAAATTTCTTCAATGTTCGCCTCAAACCGGGATCTTCCATATTAGTTTTTGAAAATTAGAGTCCCCTCAGTAGGTTTGATAGTAGGTTTCACTCAATTATTGATATTTGGATTCATCATATTAATAAGAATATGAATCATATGAGAAAGTTTCTTATTACCTCTAAATTTATTAATTCATTTCTCCCATATGGTCGGATACTCTTGGAAATCGTTGTACATTAGTAGTGGGGCATAATATTAGTTCTTCCAAAAACTCATCCTACACCCCACTAGAAACAACCACAAGAAAAATATAATTATAATAAAAATTAAATAAAAAATAAAAACCTAAAGTTAATTCAGTAAAAATAAATTTGATTAGAAAAGTATATGAACTAAGAAATTAGTCTTTATTTGAAAAATTTTCTTTTCAACTCCTCGAAAACGGTAAAAAAAGTTGGTGCATCCAAAAAATGTTAATAATTCATCTAAAAAAAATATAAATTGGTAATGTTCTTGAACCACATTGACTACAATGGAATATTAATGTGGTTGAATGAGGTTAATCCCACAACGAACTAGGATCACATTGATGAAAAATATTAACCAAATTTTATGTCACTACAATTTCTATTTTATTTTTAT
Source organism: Viscum album (assembly GCA_963277665.1). Lineage (NCBI taxonomy): Eukaryota > Viridiplantae > Streptophyta > Magnoliopsida > Santalales > Viscaceae > Viscum > Viscum album. Next base: position 735,670,436 of record OY728125.1, on the reverse strand, counting down.
GGAAATAATTATATAAAATAAATAATTAAAAATGAGAGTAGAATGATTATAATGTAAGAAGAGAGGGAAATTAGTTTCCACATACATGTTTTCTAAAAAAAGATTGACTACACATAAAAAATAATATTACAAATTTGATGCACAATAAACCATATTTAATCTATAAGAGAGATGGTAAATAAATTTAAATATACCCTAGAAACCAAATTCTTCATGGCTAGAGGAATTAAAAAACACAGTTGCATTAGGATCAGATTGAAAAATAAAAATAAGAATATAATTTAGTTCTCATGAATTTATTATATTTACAATGTTGGTCTTCATATACTGCCAAATAGAATTTATCAATGAATTAATAATAGATATGAATATATTTATTCAAAAAGAACCAACTGAATAGAATCAGTTCCCATGTAAGGAAATAAATAAGAAAATTTGGTATGTAATCATTTTTACAGACTTCTTTCATCCCAATGTACGTATCCAATCATCATTGGGTAATCACCAACAAGTAATAAACCATATTCCCTAGGGAAGATATTATAAGAGAAATAAACATAATGAATAAAAAAAATAACATGAATTAAACTAATAACAAAAACAATGTTACATCGAAGTTGGAAAAAGAAAATAAAAAGCAAAAATAAAATTTATCTTTAAATAAATTTGGGTTGGAACCCTACAGGAGCCTCCCGGTATTCGAGAATCCCAACATATGGAATATAAAGTTTCTATGATCCTGGCCAGAAACCATATATATAAGCCCGCATATAATCTATGGTCTTCCTTGGGTTAAAACCATCATTATGTTACCATTCCTAGTTCATCCTCATATTTTTTCAAGTGTGAGGAGGATGATGAATCTCATTTTTGATTTTCAAATAAAGTGTGGAAATTATTACCTTATGATAAATAATATATAGTTTAAATAATTATGAAAATTAGTGAATGTTGATTTAATATATGAAAATTATAAGGGAATATGCTAATGTATTCCCAAAAGAGTTGACAAGTCTCCTTCCTAACTGAGAGGTTGAGGTCTCAGTTGAACTTATACCTAGATATTTGAAAATATCCAAGACTCATTGTAGATTAAAAAACATTTAGTTGGTGTAAATGAATAATTAATTACAAGAAAATCTAAAAAAGGGTTTTATATGAATGGGTTATTCACCTTGCAGTTTAAAGCTCTTATTTATTAAGAAGAAGTATGGTTCAATAAGTTTCTTCATTGATTATAATGAACTCAAAAAATAAATAAAAAGATAAAATTTCCACTACAGTTTTTTGATGATTTTTTTCAACAATGAGAGTCCTAATACTTCTCTTAGGAGGAATATTGGACAGTATAACACCAATTAAAGGTGAAGAAGGAAGATACTACCAAGACTACCTTTCAATCATTATATACAAACCATAAATTCATAGTGATTCCCTGTAAACTCACTAATGCTCCATAAATATGCTTGGAATTAATGAATTGAGTCTTAATAGATTTCTTGAAAAGTTTGTGGTAGTCATATTATATGACATTCTAGTATACTCAAAAATAAAGGAGGGTCATGAATGGAATTTGAATACTATGATAAATAATTTCTGAAAGTATAGTCTATATGAATGTTTAGTGTTAATGTGAGTTATATCAATAGTAAGTAATATTCATGGGGTATGTTATCACCAGAAAATGGACATATGTATATACCCTTATAAGAAAAATCCAATTAAGGAGTGTCCCTTATGAGAATATGTAACGAAGATCTATCGTTTCTGTGAACAAGATGGGTGTTAGTAATTATCTATGAGGAACTTCACATGATTTTCAAAGCAACTAACCATGATGGCTTGGAATTAGGTAACATTTTTAAAGTAAAATAACTATGTAGACAACTTCATAAAATTAAAAGAGATGGTTATCTATACACCTATGCTTACAGTAACCAGAAGTGGGGATATTTTCATGGTATCAAATTATGATTCTAGGAGGGGATTGGGTTGTTTAGTAATTAAAAATTATAACATGGAAGCCTACAACTCATGGTAGTTGAATGTTCATGAGTATTACTAGCCAACATATAACCTGGAGTAGGCTGTGAGTATCTCCACTTGAATATTTTGAGACATTATTTGTACATAGATAAGAATGAAATATATATGTCTCATAAGATCCTTAAATATATATTAATATTGAATGAAATTATCATGTTATAGAGAATATATTTATAAATGATCAATAATTTTAACTAATAGATCTACTACCATTAGATAAAGGTGAGTAAAGTGTCATATGATTTGTTTAGAAAGTATCCTATAATAGTATCCATGATTTGAATTGAGAAGGATCTGATCATTTTAGAGTTAGAAATGATGGATATGGAGGTTATAAATAAATAAATATCATCATTCATTTCTCAAATTATTTCAAAAACAACCGTTTTGGAGAATATTAAGGATCCTCAAATAAATAATGTGAAAATTACTAAGATGGTGCAAGATATAAGAAAAGTGAAATCCTCAGATTTCAAATTTGATGAATAATGGATTGGAAGACATGGGTGATGACTACATGTATCATAAAATCATGACATGAAGAAGTATTTATTGAGTGGTGGACATAGATTTACCTTCTCGATCCACACAGTGAGTATTAAAATAGATTTATATCTCTAATTAAATTATGGGTTGGAAAATGTGAATAAGGATATCAGAAAATATATAATAATTTTACAGGTATTTCAGTAGTTGAAGGATGAAAGAAAAAGTCTTAGGGGGATGATGTAACCATTACCCATACCCATGTGGAAATGGGAGAACATCACTATGGATTTTAATACAGGTATTCCAAAAACATTAAAAGGAAATGATGCTATATGGGTTGGGGAGGATTGTATTACAGATACCGCTAAATTTATTTAAATTTGCAAGTTATTCTCACTCAATCAACATTGACGGATAATAATTAGATAATTGGAGAGGCCCTATGAAATACCACTATATATTGTATCTTATCCTAATTTTAGATCTATATCTATTTTTTGGAAGAGTATACAACATTATATAATCAGTAAGTAAATATTTAGTGTCAATTGTCACACCAAAATGATGGCCAATATGATAAGGTTATCCAAAGACAGGAATAAAGTTTGCAACTGTGGTTAGTGGAAATAAATGGGGGATGATATCACCACCATCTTTTGGTTGACTTATCATACACTAATATATTTCACTCAAGCCTCCTAATTTCTACATATGAATCCATTTATGAGATGATTTATAGAACACATGTGTGATTAGATGAAGTTGGGGAATACAAACAGTGGGGGCTTGACGTTGTAGAGGTAATGGTAGAAAAAGACAAGATCATTAGCCAACACATTAAGAAATATCAAATTCGATAAAATATATATGTATAAAACCATTGGGTAGACATGGATTATGATGTTAGAGGTAGAGTGTTCCTCTGTATAGCTCTATAGAATTGGATTATGAGATTCGTGAATAAGGGAAAGCTAAATCCTAGGTATATTAACATCTTTGAGATTCTTGACCACATCAGATCCATATATAGTCTACTAGAAATCCCAGAAATCCTATCTCAAGTACATGAGGTATTCCACGTATCCCACTTGATGAAGTATATACCAAATTACTCACATGTGCTAAATTTATATTTGGTTCAATTGTAAAGTGATATATTTACAAGAAGAAGCTATTGAATATCTTAGTCTATACAGATGTATTTCTAAAAATAATACAAATCACCTAATAAAATTAGTATTGAAAAACCAAAAGTACGAGGAGGAGACTTGGGAACTCGGGAATCCCTGAAGGTGAATTTCCATCACCTTTTCCCTTTATTATTTGAAATAAAATCTTGAGGGTAAAATTTATGAAGGGTAAGAATATAATGACCTATAATTGATTAATGTAATTTCCCCTCCAAATTTATAACTATGACATATTTAGTAACATAATATAATATAAAGAACATACAAAACATGATAAAAAATATATATTTTATTTTATTAATTTACAAATTAAATTTAGAAAATAAATATGTCAATAAGATTTAAAATTATTACCATGTGATTAAAAATATAAAATTAGATAATAATTAAAGGAACATTTAGATCAGGTTGATCTACCAAAATACTCGAAGTAACAAAAAAACCCTATTAAAATAAAGGTTAATATTATTAATGAAAAATGTATATTGAAAATGTAATTATATATAACTTTGAGGGAAAATTTATGTTAATGAATAATGAATGAAATATGAGTGAGAAATTTAATGTAGGGAGCACATATGACCATTATAAATATGATTGTTAGAATAGTAATTTGACTGTTGGAAAAGTAATCTAAGAATTATAAATTGTAAAAAGACCTTTAAAATAGCAACCAAACCTATGTGAGACCATATGCACCTATAAAGGGCTCCCAGTCTAGGGTTTTCCTCTCGCCGCAGTATCCTCCTTCGCTGCGGATGGCGCGACGTTCCTCTTCGAGCTCGGTGGGTTGGTGGAGGAACTCTGCTGCAGTGGAGTCATATAGTTTTGTGGTCTCCTCTCATGCTGTGGAGATGAACTATGGGATTCTGTGGCTGCTAGTTCGGATTTACGGGTGTAAGTCCTGTCCTTGTCAACATCATACTCTTCGGAGTGCTCCTAGTTTTGTTCTAGGTAGCTAGTTGTTGTCCTGCGGTGAGATTCTTAGTGTTTGAAGGTCGTGCTCATGCGTCGACAGTTTGTGGGGTTCCGATTCTTCTTAGGTGAGTGTATTGGGGTTTCATTGTGAATTATGTAGTATATTTGGTCGGTGGAGGTGGGATCTTCATAAATAGGGTGTTTCTTGTGGTGACATTACTTGCACGGTTTGATTCGGTTTTTTGGTGAAATCTCTTTTGATTTCATAGATCTGATTTTGTCCATTTTGAATAAGGGGTTTTCTCATTTCATCTCATGTCATGGAGGGGTGGAGTTTAATTTTGATTTCTTTCTGATGGATTGGGAGTTCTTCATTGCTTTCTGTGAGGTGGTGAAGCTGTTAACTGCGACGGTCTGTGTGGTTGTATTTGGTTTGTGTGGTTTTTGTGGTTTTTCGAATGGATGAACAGGTGATGGGTTGTGTTGATGAAGTGGACGCCGAGGGGGATTCTGGTGGGATCTTCTGACATGGTGATGTTGGAATGGTGAATGTTCAGGAAATCAGTTTTGTGGTTTGATCCTCCTGTGGATGCGATGAAGATGATGGTATTTCTGGTTGTTCCGGCAACCACCTCCATGTTTCCATCGACCTCTCCGATGACCTGCAAGGCTGGTGACGCGTGATGATGGGATCATGGCTCGAGGTGGGGCACTTGGTGCATGGTAGAACGTGGTTGGTGTGAATTTGAATTTTGAATTTTTCTAGATTCTTTATGAAGGATTGGATATGCTTCTACGGTTTCCGGTTTTCCTTAAACCGGTTTGGGGTACCGGAACCAGTAAACCGGATTCTGATAATGGAAAAAAATTATTTTCATGCATGCAACCAAACCTATGTAAATGTAAAATAATATGTAGGCATCTTATAAAATTATAATATGACATATTAATATCATGATATAGGAAAACACATGTTTTAAAATTTATAAAATTATTTTTTGTATTTTTGAAAACCATATAAGATTTATTTAAATATTTATATAAAATACAATAATTTAAAATACATTTTATCTTCATCAAATAGGTTATAAATTAATATTATGATGTTTTTAAAGGATAATATAATTTTATGATTACATAAGAATGTTTTCATATGGTCCAAAATTTCATCATAATATTAAAATTGAAATTATTTAAAATTAATACATATTTAATATAATGATTAAATTTATCATATCTTGAAAACTATTTTCAAAAAATGCATTTAATTTTTTTTATCTAATAATATAAATTTGTTATGGATAATTTTTTTCATTTTTATAAAATAATAAAATTTTTGTGAATTGTAAAATTCCATAAAATATGGTATTTGACATTATAATTTAAATAAAATATTAATTTAATAAGGGATAATCTAAGAACATATAGTTTGAAATCACATTAAATATTTAATGTATATAGTCACAAGAATCCTCACTATTGGTATTCTTGAGTGATGATACTAAATGAATGATTAACATATTCAAAAAAACTCCCCTATCCTCCCCTTAAAAATACCACCTATCACCTCCTTTTCCCCTCACATCATCTACGACTTGTAGATTTAAAATTTTATAAAAACTTATATTCCATCTCCTATATCCAATGTTCTAGTTCTATTGGTTCCACTAGAATTACAATTCTAATAACCATAAGGATATTTTATATGAGAGGACATTCAAGAGGTGATATTCTTAGACTACCTCTTTTAAATTCATTTTTTCTTCAACCTTCTTCTCACCTCTTAGATACAAAATGGAATTAAAAATTCATTATCGAATATATATATATATATATATATATATATATTATAGTCTTATATTAAAAATGGAATATATAACATCCCTCCTATCATCTTATCTTATTATTCTAAAAATGAAACTGTTGTCGATATTATAACGGTTCACCACCTCTATGGATGATGAGTTTCCATTTTCCATTTTCATCTTCATGGAAGGTTATAATTCACTTATAATAGTTTAAAATGTGCTAAAAATATAAATTATATATTTTCTCACATTATAGAATAATATATTACCATAATATTAAGCAAAAAAAAGATCATGACGTTCAATAAAACAACAAAAATAAATGAACCATATTACATTAATGTTTTTCCTAAAAGAATCCTCCATATGTAAGAACACATATAGGTATTTTGTAACACTAAAATATTTGTAAGGACATTAATATAATGTTATTTTACTTTTATAGTTTTATTCCCATTTGAAAAGAATCTCCATAATTATCCTTGGGAAAAATAACACTGGAAATATGAAACAAACACCCTCAAAATAGTAAAATTAAACATTATATCTCATTAAAAGAGATGTTAAAAATATAGTATATAAAATATAAATTTAAATGGATCTAAATTATGTAATTAATCAGTTTAATTTTATTATTTAGGATTTTAAGTCTATGTGAAAAATGACTTTGGAATATAAGGTAATGGATTTATCCAAACCACCCAATTTTCTTTATGTTATACTTTCTCTCTATTTACCTCTCTTTATCTATAGGTTTTTATTATTAAATTTTATATTATTTTTATATTCCACCACATATGGTCCCAATTTACTTCGCCGTTATTCAATGGATATATACATGTTTTAAAGGTTCCCTTGTCAATTTCCTTTGTTAAGAAAATCAGTTTAAAGGAAACATCTTTGTATCTTACCCCACTCCAAGTAACCCTACATAAAATGTTCAAAAACTATGTGGTTTATAAATTCTACCATTTTATTATGGAAAGATATTTTTTTAATTTATGTTTTTATGTAAATCAATATCCTCTTTCCATTTTTTAAAACTATATACCCTTTTATATGAAACCCTACTTGAGAGGTATATGTTCAAAGATACCTATCAACACATTTTTACATATTCAATTCACATGTAAATCAAATTTCCTAATCCATGATTATTTTTCATCCATGAATACCCAAATGTTTTAATAATTGATTTCATGTAAACTTTTATGATATTCCATCTTATTAGTCTTTAGGATATGGATATTCAACCCATTTCATTCAATGGAAAATTTTTATGTCCATGAATTATGTTTGATTCCTTAGGGGGAAAACATAATCATATATATATTATGATGTGGGTACTTAGACACAACTCCAATGCATTGGATAAAATTTCTATCTCATGAGATGAAATCAATGATATTAGGGAGTAAACCTAATCCACGATGCGACTCTTTCCACCATGTGATGTTATCTTGGATATTAGACACGACTTATTATTTTTTCATGTATTATGTTCTTTACACCTCCTATGATTACATGATATTATGATTACATTCTCCTTATTTTATTCTCCCAAATGAGTATTCATGAGTCTTTCTTTCTTGATTTAATGTTATTTTTATTGATTCATGTGATATTATTCTTTATTAGGTTTATTACCTTACTAGTAATTATAGAAAACCACATGTATATATTTATTTATTAGGTTATTATGTGATGTTTTCAGAGATCAAAGGGATTTAGGAGCTCATCATGTAGATTAAATTAAAAAAAATTATATTAGTTTAATTTTTTGTTTTATGTACCTAGTTTAAATTGATTCTAGGACTCTCAATCCATGATGGAAATTTATTTTATATTTATCTTAAAAATAATGTAAAAATAAGTATAGAAGGATTCATTAACTATAGTTTCTATCATAGGAAGGAATAGTTATTTTTTTGGATTAAGAAAATATTACATTAGTGTGAACCCTGGGGATATGTCTAATTATTTGATAATGTCCTGAAATTTTGGTGAAGTATAGAGATAGTGGTTTCCTGAAAATTACATCACAGTTGGGATATCTCAAGTCGATTTGGACAAATAATATTTTTACTTAAGTGTAACAACCATGAAAAAGGTAGATTATTTTTTAACATGATTTTTCCCTCCAATATGAAAAGAGATCTTGATTTACACCTTGTGTGACATTCCCAAGGTAATTTTTTTTGAAAAATCAAAAACCCTTTATGAAGTTGTTTCAAGGACTTGAATATATTGTTAGGTTAGAAAACATAATCGGGTAACTACCTTGGATAACATATATTGAAACCTAGAGACCCAAAACATAGAATTTACCCATCATATATAAGTTATTATTTATACATTGATAGTTTCTATTTTATATGTTTATTAGTTTATATATCTTAATCGATAATTTTTATTTCATTTATTTTATTTCATGATAGAAAATAGGGGGTACCATGACAACATCCATTGTGATAGAACATGTGATGATTTATTTAATGGTATTCCTAACTTAATAGGGGTATGAGATGGGATATTCATTGATGTAATTCCTCCAATGACTGCAGTTATGAATAATAACATGAAACTACTCTAACACCCTCATTCTAAGAATTAAAAAGTTGTAGTAGGGACCTTTATATGAAAAAGAATTTTTATATTTAGTGGATATTCTGATCCCATAATCATGAAAAAATATATTAACTTCATTTAAAATATATTTCCTATCCTCTAATATACAAAATTAGAGAATGATGTACTGTTCATTTATCGAATAGAGGGGGAAGAAAATCATTAGTGGACACTAATTTAGAACATTAAGTACAAAATGGAAATTTACTCCATGGAATGGAAAGGTTTCAATAATATACTTTTTAATAAAAATTTTCCTTAAAAAATTTATCTTAAAAGGGAGTTCCTCAGACTAAAGTAAATGGATGATGAGTGTAACATGGTGTATAAGTAAAACCTCACAAGGCATGGATGGTATGCCTTTAGGGTTGTAATCTATATATAATTTTAGGTGGAGCATTTATTTATTTTGTTGAAACAAAGAGTATGAAATGATTTATTTTGATTTGATACATTGAGATATATCAAGAGATTGACCATTACACACTTAATGTTCAACCCGAGAATGATGATGCTAAGTGGTATCATGGAAATAGAGTTAAAAATCATAAAATGGTGTTTAATTTAAGAGAATAAATGAATGAATCCAATTGAGGAATGATATCCCAACCTCCCATGTGTAAATATTTTGGGAAAATGTGTCTTTGAAACTATATCATTAGAACCAGGAGTTGTTTCAAATGTGGAAAGTGGGGCATCAGGTTAATCAAAAATGTAGAGAGATGAAGAAACCAACTTATGTAATGGAATAAAACGAGTTTTAGATCATAAATGAACACATTTTTAAGTTTTTTAAATAGAAGGAATAAAATAATTATGCAATCCAATTCCCTAAACCAAGGTTTGTAAAAGGAAATCAACGACAACAACCTTCATGGCCTGGAGAGAAAGCTATGGATCATGATATAACGTTTGATAATGTGGATCCCAAAAATTAAGTAGTGATAGGTAATCTAGTTATTAATACAATAATTTAAAAAAATTATTATGGTTCTAAAAATTATTTTTTATCTTATAATTTTAGTAGAACTATTCAAATATCACCCATAAACATGGAGTAGAACTATCAGTGAAAACAAAAAATAGATAAATTATTTCATTTTGAGTATATAAATCCTCTCTAGTTATTTTTCATGGACTTAACCTCCCATAAAATCATATTATACTTTATTTAGTATATTTTTTTTCTATATTGGGGATAGATTATCTATCCTAATATAAGGATAATGTTAAATTTTGAGAGAGGGACATCACTCTTCACATCCCGATCCATCCTCCAATTATGTACATGTATAAGGAGAATGATGAATCTCCATGGGAATATTAATAGTATGTTTTTACATTACTTCCATATGATAAATAATTTCTTTCTCAAATAAATGAGATAATTGGTAGAATCATGTTTGAATACATTCCCATTATAAAGAACTATACTTGTGTATTCCCTGAAGATTTGACTAGTCTTCATACTGAATGATAGATTTAAATCTTAATTGTACTTATACTTGGATCTCTAACCATATCAAAGACTAATTATAGATGACCACTATTGAGTTGGAGGAATTCCGAATAAGTTACAAGAAATCATAGAAAAGTGATTTATATGTCGGAGTACTCATCTATGGGGTTCTATGGTCCTCTTAATTATGAAGATGGATTCATAAATTCACCCTTGTACTAATTTTTGTAAACTCAAAAAATATGATAATGAACTATCATCCACTTCTATAGATTAATGATTTGTTTGACCCACTAAATGGGGTAAGTTGCCTCTCCACAGTGGAAATACAGTTAGGATATCACCAATAAGAAGTTAATAAGGAAGATATTCCATAGAATAAAATTCACACAACATATGTAAAATATGACTTCATAGTGACACCATAAAAAATCACTAATACTCCATAAATATTCATGTAATTAATGAATAGAGTCTTTATATATTAGATTTAATTTTTTTGGTAGAATTTATAGTTGGTTTTATTAGATAATCCAAAAGAAACAAGGATCATTAGGTACATTGGAATACTATGATAATGACATTTTGAAAAGATAATATATCTAAAAAATTAAGTAAATGTGAGCTCTAGTGGGTGGAAGAATAATGATTGGGGAATTTTATCACAAATAAAGGGATATATATAGACCCTTATAAGATAATGTAAATTGATGAGTGTCCCAAACCAATGTCAATAATGGAGATCCAAAGATCCCTTTTACTATATGGGTATTACTAAAGATTTTTGAGAAACTTCTTATGATTTTCAATACTAATAACCAAGATGACACAAAAAGAAGATAAAGGTTTTATGGACTAATTGATGTGGAGAGGGAATCACAAAATTGAAAAATATTATGATCACTTAAAAATTACTCACACTATGAATAAGTGGGGATATTTTTGTGGTATACAACGATGCAGGGTACTATAGCAGGGTAGGGGAGGAATTTGTGAGTTGTTGTAGTAGGTTCTGTAGCAGTACTATAGTAGTGGCAGACTGTAACAACAATGGCACTATAGAAGCAGAGGGTACTATAGAAGGAACAATAGCAGTGAGCAGTGGAAGTACTGTAAAAGGTACTGTAGCACCCCATGTACTATAGTAGTATTATTCACTAATGGGCCATTGGGGCCAAAAAATGGGCTTTCAGGCCTTGTATTCAGACCACTTGGAATTGAGCCTTTGGGCTTTGTAGTGGGTCTCCCTTCACCCAGTCAGAAAGAGGCCTTTGTTTTAATAATAAAAATAAGGCTTTGTCTCCAACCATTTAAAAAGTGGGGCTTGAGATGTGCACTGATGCAAAATGATAATGTGAAATCCTACACCTAAAGGTAGTTGAAATTTCATGTGTATAACCACCCAACACACGACTTGGAGTTGGTGATGGCGATCTTTTCATTAATGGTTTGGAGGCATTATATCTATCGGGATAAGAATAAAATATATAGAGATCATATGACCCTCAAATAAATATTCACATATAAGAACCACAATATATTCCATCGAATGTTGTAAAATCTAATCAGTGATTATGATTTCATGATTTAGTACTCTCTTGGGAATAAGAATAATGTGTCACATGATCTATGTTTAAAAAATCCTATAACCTTATCCATGATGAGAGTTTTGAAGGAAAAAATGATTTTAAAAAAATGATCATCATGGAAGTCATAATGGAAGGAACATCATTATTCATTTCTAAAATTATGGACCACCCAATCCTTATGGAGAAGTTAATGGATCTTTAAAGAGATGATATATAAAATCAAACGAAAGTGGAAGCTAAAATAAAAGGCAAATCCAAAAATTTCAAAATTTATGTTGAAGGAGTTGTAATATATTGGCCATGAATATGTGTACCATCAAATCATGATAGAAATAAAGAGTTTCGGAATGACACACCTAGATCAACCTTCTCTATCCACCAAGGGATCACACAAAATTATTGATATATTTAAGAACATAATTGGTGGTAACATGAATCTGGATATCACCAAATATTCATCAAAGTTTCCAGTATGTTAGATGGTGAAATATGTTAAATTAAAGTCTATGTAGGATGTTACAACCATTACCCATATCCTCATTTAAATGAGATAAAATCACTATGTATTTTATCATAGGTAAGTCAAATACATCCAAAATAAATTTCTCTATATTGGTTATGAATAATCTTATAACAAAGAATAATCACTTAAATGCAATTTTATAGGACTTATCACTTGATCAATTTGTATGGATATAAACTAGAGAAGTGGTGGGGATGCATGGAATACTAATATCGTTCATATCTGATTAAGATATAATATTAACATCTATGTTCAAGAAGAGTCTACAAAAATTATTTGAACACTAAGTTAAACATCATTAAAACTTACTACTCTCAAAATAATGGACAATTCGATAGGATTTTAAATACACTATAAGGGATGTTGCGAGCATGATTGTTGGGCTTCAAAGGAGGATGGGACCAATATCTTCTCCTAGTCGAGTTATCATATAATATAGCTTTTAAAAAAATAATTAAAATGGATCCATATTATGAACATTTTTATAAGATACATAAAACAAATATTGTGTAGAATTATGTTGGATAACATAAGATATTGGGACCTAAAAAGTTGGAGAAATAGTAAAATATTCAAGACCATAAAACAGAATATCATTATATCTCAGATTCAAACGAAGAGCTATGCTAATAAAAATCATAGAGACTTATTGTTTTATGTTGTAGATAAAGTATTCCTCAACATATCTTCATATAATATTGTCATGATATTTTTTAAGAGGGTAAATACATTTCATATGAAATTTATCCACTTTTAGTATCTTGATAGTATCAGATTTATGTCTTATCTACTAGAACTCCCACCAATCCTATCTGAAGTACATGATGTATTCTGTGTATCCCTATTGAGAAATTAAATAATAGATCTCTCATAGGTATTTAATTCATAGTTATTAATACTAGAAAATGATCTCTCTTGTAAGGAGAATCTTATGATGATCATAGACCATAGAGATAAAGTTACATGAATTAAAAAAACTATCCTTGTTGAAGTACTATGGAAAATCCATATGTATCAGGACGCGACATGGGAACTGGAGGAAGCCACAATGCAGAAGTACCCTAACTTATTTTCACCTTATTATGTAAAATTAATCTTTATGTGTGAAATTTATTATATTGGTATGAATTTAATGACCAAAAGACAAATACAATTGAATATTTCCTCAGAATATATAGTTCTGTAATATTTAGTAATATAATATTTTATAACACACATGCACAACCTGTTAACACCATCTATATTTTTTTGTATTCATTTAATAATTTCATTTAGATAAAAAAAGATGTAAATAATATTTGAAATTATTACAATGAGATACCAAATATAAAATAAGAGAAGGGTAATTCAATATTTGGATCTATATGATCCCCCAAAATAATTGCACTCATGAAAAAAATGTTGAAATAAAGTAGAACATTAGTAATGATATATGCCTATTGAAAATAAAAATATATAAACAATTTAGTGAAAATAGAATTTAATTATTTATGAATAATATATGGGGCATTAATATAATGTAGGGAACTCACATGACCATTATAAATCTGACCATTATAGTAGTAATCTGACCATTTGAATAATAATTTGATTATTGCAATAATAATTTTACCGTTAGAAATAGAAACTAGACCATTAGAATAGTAACTTCGCCAAAATAAATATAAAATAATATTTATTTATCTTATAAAATTAGAATATGAGATATTTATATTATGGTAAATTTATGTAACTTTTTTAAAAATGATAAAATAAGCGTTAGTATTTATGAAAACCATATATGTTTTATTTTAATTTTTATAAAAAATATAATAATTTAAAGGAAAGATTATTTTTTATAAAATTTATTATAATTTAATATTAAGATGTATTATAATGATAATATTATTTTATGATACCATAATGAATTTTTAAAAGCATTTGAAAATTGATCATAATATTTAAATTTGAATTTTTTCAAAAAAAAGATGGATTTATTTTAAAATTTTAATTGTACATATTTAGAAATTTATTAATGAAATATGGATTTAATTTTTGGAATATAAACATTGAAATAAATTATTGGGTGATTTTTTGTTATTTTTATAAAATAATTGAATATATGGGGAATAGTGAAATACAATAAAATAACATATTTAGAGTTATAAGTTAAATACCAGATTAATTTCATAAGGGATGATGTAAAAACCCATTAGTTAAAACTCATGTACACCATTTAAAATATATAGTAATACAAATCAACATTATTAGTAGCCTTTGGATATAATAATAAACTAATGAATATAATATTAAAAAACACCCTTCTCCACTCAAAATAATATCTTCTTTTTATAAAAAATAGATTAAAAAACAAGGATAAAAAAGATGATCAAATGACCAAGTTAAAGAAATAGTGACCCAAAAGATATAGGTTGAATAATAGTGGACCTTGAGAGATTCACCTCTTATGACGTTTACACACTCAGGGGGAAGAGATCCCAAAATATTAATGGGAAAAAACTGGCCATCATGCCAGTCCTAAATGCATGAAAATCATTAACTTTATTAACCTCATGCCATACATTAAGTAAGTATTGCCTATTTTGTATGAGAAAGATGAATTTTTGAATTTGATAAGAGATATACCACCCAGTAACTATATTTATGTTGATATAATTGTATAATTTCATCGAATCAGTTTTGACCCTAGTGACCATAATATTTTTATAATTGAAGAACTATAATCCTATTAGAATTTCCACAAAATCTTATAGAAGGGAGTTACCTCTCTCGAATGATGTTGTAAGTGTATTGAAAATATAACCTTATGAATCCCAAACTATTACTACACCTCCTAAAACACAAATTATATAAGACTTCATTATTTAGTTTCAACATATTGTTGTGAAGATGCCAACATATCCTTCAGGATTGAGGAACCACAATTTTGAATAGAATTTTTGGAATTCCTACAATATAGAAATTGTATTAATGATGGATCATCATCCCATTCTTTCAGAAGTTTCCCTAGGTCAAAAAAATCCCCACATTTTAGTAGTAGGGGATTTCCTCATCTATGAGATTCATTCAGTATGATTTTTGTACCTTACACCCTAGATGGACTAGCATCAAACAACTAGAAGGATGGATCTCTCATTATTCTTCATTTTATTTCATTCTAACTCCCTAAAACCACCAAAGAAGGAAACTTTCACCATGGAAATTCATGGATAATAATTGGTGAGGTCACCCACATATTTCCATTCTGTGTAAGACCATGCACCCTCAAAAAATAAGTGAGCCATCATGTCCTTTTTAGGACTCTGGAAACAAGGACATTTTGAAATTATATTAATCCCCTTCCATTTCACCACCTCGTAAGTGGGTATATAATGATTATATATAGAAAAAATGAAAATGTTAATCATTAAAGTAACTTATTTTCACTATAAAAAATGACCTCAACTATCCCAATCATGAGATAAATAAGAACTGATATATATGTCTTAACAATAAAATATCCTGATGTCAAAACCGATAAAACACACTTGTCCTACTTATATGATAGCTAGATAACATTAAAGGTATAAATTTCATCGTTTTCTAAAAAATACAAGGTAAAGGAGGCATATTCACATGCTTTAAATATTTTAACATTCTGGTATGGGTAGCTCGAAATTCTAATAGTGTAACAAGACTAGTTATCATGCAAGATTATAACATTTCCCTAGCCGACAATCCAATGTTCATGACACCATAGATGAGTGATGTGGATTTAAGAGATCTTCCAAATAGTACTTACCTTCCCTTCTAGCATTCCCAAGCTCTTTCTATACTTTAACATGATAAAATTCACTCAAAGTTTATGACCTTTGAGAACCTCCGAAGCCAAACCTGCATGAATATAATTTATCATATATAAAATTATGCTTAAACAAATTATACATTTAACAGTAGATTTTTCCATCCTCACTCATGAATCCCATTTAAACCTTTGATCAGAAAGAGTGTTCTAGATAAAAGAGGACATAATATTCTCAATGTTCTTTATGAAAGCCTTAAAAACATTGAGAACTAAAACTAAATACATGGGAATAGATGAAATAATGCGGTTAATGAGCGTTATTCTTAACTAAAATGAAAGGATATGATTTCTCCTATTATTTACATGAGATAAATACTATAAAAAAATCAACCATATGCTTAATATAGATCCTAAAAGACATGATCTGAACTCATAAATAGTTTATAATAAATATGCTTTTATGGATCCATGTACTAGATTCATTAATTTTCATATTCATATTGGAACACTATTTTTATACCAGACAAGTACATTTAGAAGAAAAGCCTCTGACCATTTATTACAAAGAATGAAAAAAGTACAATAGAGCAGTGAACGGGGACAAACAACAGAAAAACCCACAACCACCAAGAACAGGTCTATAGATCATAATAAGACATATCATTTCCATAATCAGAGTCACCAGCGGTCTCCCACTAAGATTGGGACTTCCCCCGATTGATGATTTTTAAGATATCTGTATCCACTTTCCTTGACGCCTTAAACGATGATCTGGTAGAGAACCATAGTGGTAGCACTAACCACCCATGGTTAGACATCTCCTCAAAAAAAATATTTCACACCCTCCATAACTTATTTCTTAACATTATCCTAACCTTCCACATAAAATGAGATTAAGAATCCATCAAGACTGGAGGAGCTATGCATATTCAAAACTATCACTGCACCCCTTGTTTCCTTCTCCTTAGTGATGGATTTTATGATGTGATTTTTTTGATCCATAAACACACATGGAATAACGTAAATAGGTGAAGAATGTTCCCTTAGGAACCCATCTTGAGTATAAATATAAGTAGAGAAAATATATTTAACATATGTTTAATCTATACCACCAATATCCTCAATATAATTAGGAAAAATCCAATATTCTAGGAGAATTTTGTGACTACATACATTCCTTATTTCCATAATGCATGCATTGCAGAATTTGATATTCATGTCTCTTTATCATAACCAAAATGTTTTTCACATATCATGGTCTAATCATTTTTTTCAAGAAGAATATATTCTAAAAGAATATTTTAAGCATATGGGTCTTGGAAAATTCTTCTTTTTGGCCTTATTATAAAAAGGATTTCATTTCTCAATGACCGATTTGTTCTCATTAAATACATGAAGCAGGGGAACTTGATATTCAATGATTGATGGTCTTAATTTAAGAACCTAAATATTCTATAAAGGATATCCCATTGGATCTCCTAAATTTGGATGGACCATGGGGATTTACCACTTTATGGAAGTTGGGGTTGACCTTCCATATACTTTATAATAAGAAATCGTTTGTCCCTTCACTTTGGGTACCAAGTTAATGAGAATTGGAGTGTGATCTGAAAGGGAATGAACATGGTGTATGACTTTGGAATTCATTTATTAAGTAATATCCTAGAGATTGGAGAATCACCAGTCTAGGAAATACTAGGCAAGTCATGTTCTCTTTTGATTTTTACACCATGTATATTTTTCTCCCAAGAAACCCATATCCATATGTTTTTTGAGAGATGTGTATGAAGAAAAATATTTATTTTAATTCTAGGAGGAGAATCCCGCACCTTCCTTTGATGAGGGAGCCAGAATGGAATTGAAGTCTCGTACCATAATCCAAACATAAACTCTTGGGGTGAATAAACTATATTAATTTCATAATAACTCTCCAGAATGTGGGTCAAATTATAAAATACATGATACAAAAATAAGTGTTAAATTCTAGTGATAAGTGTCGTGGTAATTAACTGATCTGATTCTCCAACATTCTCCACTATAATGTTGGAATTTCAAAAGATCCATGTGTTCTGATTATTAGGATATCAATGAATGAAATGATGAAACCTATTTATTCTTGTGAAGATAGAAATATAAGAATCATTTTTATTTGTGTTGTAATATCAACATTATGGACGACGCCTTGCTGATGATCTCAAGGGAAATGAAATTAATTTTCACCCGGGCTCCAAAACCATGGGTGTTCCTTATTAAAACGGTTAACATTAGAGATGAGTAAGTATGTTTTTTGGACCCAATTTTAGAGTATTTTTGGTTTGTAGAGTGTTGAATCTTTCCCAATCATGGGTTTTTAATGAGTGTGGATCCAACTATTATAGAATGTATGTGGGCTGGGTAGAATATTTGGAGTAGTCGGTTCCTTATTAGATAAGGAGGGGTGGGCCAAAATGAAGAAACCATTTGATAGGGGAAGCAATGAATCTTAAAAAGGGATAGGTTCTATCAACTATAGAGTGTCTATTGATTATGTAGGCACACACTTCACCCTATAACTTCTAGAGTCCCGAAAATGATTAATAAGGGGATTTTCCAAGAAGGATTGTAATTTTTCAAGGAGACGAAATTCTTGAGGTAGTATTCTTAAACAACCTCATTTAAATTCTTTTGTTCTTATACCTTATCCAAAAATCCCTGATCCAACATGTAATAATAATAGTACTATCATATATATACTATAATTTAAACTAACAATGTAATATCTACTATTTATACTCTTCTCCTCTCATTCTGAAAATGAAACCATTATCTATATTATATTGGCTTACAGCCTTCAGGGATGATAAGTTATCATTTCCCATTACTTCCATTATGGTAGGTTCATGTTCACTTGTAATTTTTTAAAATGACTTAAATATGTATATTATATAATTTTTCACATTATTCATTTTATATATTTCCATAATATAAAATAAAACAAAAATTGTTTTCAATGGTCAATAAAATTTCATAAATTAACTAAATATATTAAATTAATATTTTATTAAATGAATCATCCATATTTCAGAGAAAATATTTCCATTTGAGACTATTTAAATTTATTTAAGCATATGATTACCAATTCATTTATCTTCTAGACTTATAGTCTCATTTGGAGATTATATTGATAATTATCCTCAAGTGATCCGACCAAGGAAATATGAACCAAAGGTACATCAAATTGATAAATAAAACCTGGTATCTCATTGAAATGGTTTTAAATAAAAATAATAATTATAGTAAATGAATATATGGAAATGTTTTTATATTAAGTAATTAATGAATTAAATTTGATTATTCATGATGTTAAGTGAAGGTGAAGAATGATTCTATAACATAATTGAAGTGATCTTTCTGAACTACCTAATTTTATTTTGGATAACATTTCTCTCAATTTACCTAATTTTCTCTCTTTATTTTCATTATTAAATTACATTATGATTTGTATATATGTCCCCAACATATATACCTAGTTTAATTTACGTTTAATTTAATGGGATATAAATGTTTTAAATATCCCCTTTTCAATTTCAATCAAAATGAAATACTGATTAAAGGGAATCTCTCTCGCTTTTACTGCATTTCAAGTACCAAAACATAAAATATCTTATACTATCCTATCTATTTAAATTTCTTATTTTATTATTTAACATATATTTTAATTAGATTCTTGTTTAAAGAAAATTATTATGCTATTTCCTTTTTTACATACTTGTTTGTGAGAGTGGAAAACTAAAGATGGTTGTGAATTTAGTTATGAAGAAAAATTTCTATTAAAATTGATTTTAATCTAAACCGCCCATTTGTAAAATATTCCCAGTTTTCTAAATCAGAAGGGTTATATTATAATATATATTCAAAAGGATTAATTGATGTTTGATAAAATTTTATTTAAAAATTGTTTAAATTGATTTTAAATTTTGAAACATTTTTACAAAAAGAAAAGACAGTATATGAAACAAAAATTGAACATAACTATTGATGTTATGTTTTTTTATATAGTTCATAAAATAGATATAGATTTTTATTGAAAATAGTGTAAAATAAAATATAATAAAAACAGAATAATAAATGAGAGTTTTGGTTACAATCCAAGACCTAATCCTCTCCCCTTGGAAATCACCCATTTATAGGAATTTTATTATAAAATAAGATGAACCATACTCTAGATCGGGTTTTATAAAACACTACATAAGGATTTAGAGGACATAATAATCCTCTTCCATAGTTATATATGGAATAATAAGTGAAAATAAATAAGATATCAAGTGTATTGCAATCTGTAGTTTAGTTCGGGAGTGTGTGATAAAAGATATAAAAAATAAAGCACAAACAATGAAAAAAAGAGAAAGATAAGAAAATCAGTCCATATAGTAGATTAGGTAGTACCATATAATATCATTCTATCGTAATTACCTTATTTAAATTTTTAATTGATGTGATATGATGTTCATATGTTATCATATGTGACACCAAAATTGTAGCGAGAAAAGTGTTCCATATAAATTAGAAACAGGTTATATAATCATTGATTTTGATCATGAAAAACTCGAAATAATCTATGTCACATATGAATATATTTTTTGTATCTTGTATTTCTTCATGTATCTTTTCTTATATTTTTCCATGATTTTAAAAAATGTGCACTTTCTATAAATAACCATTTGTAAATCATCATTGAATTTCCTTAAACAATAGTATGAAATCTTCTCTCAATAAATAATTATGATTGAAATTTAATTTTTCATTTAAAATTGGTTGGATTAATATATATAATAATATAAAACTTTTATACTTACGTTTAGATATTTTTTTAAAGGTTCCACATTAGCATCCATAGTCACTTCGAAACTCTGTATATTCATTAATACATTTCACAACCTATTGCTTATACCTACAGTCGATAATTTTTTATTACAACCAATATTTTTTTCTTAGGGTTGATCAAATTTTACTTATAATCATTCCAAAAACACTTCAATTTGATCACATTTTACTTATAGTTAGTATAATACTATAGAAATTTTGAGACTACTAACCATGATCACTCCAGTTGGGCATACAATAAATAATTTTTGTTTTTAAAAGTGAATATTTTATAGATAGATTCTTTTATTTGGTATTTCAGATGCATAGTTTCACATGTAGTCAAACCAAATAGATTTTTAGTCAATATATTATCCGTGTAGTCAATTCAAGCCTTTATGAAAAACCATAATCACTATGGTCACTTGATATATAACATGAGGTCACTTATTTCTTCATAAGGTAGATTTAAATTTTCATAAATTCTCCACAGTTGATTATGTGCTTAGGAAATCAATTATATATGTAGTAAAGATGATTGATACATCGTGCATTTGATTCCAAAATTAGTGAGAATTCTATTCTTTTTAGAAAAACAAGTTTACATTTATAAAATATAACATGGATTAGAAATAATATAAACCTGATTTCTGATTATTACAACATGGAAATTTTGGACTAAATAAACAATATCCCCCCTTTTTATTTATAAAAAATAATGGAATATAGAATTATACAATGAATTGAATATTATTTAATTAAGAATATAATCATTTTTAGTAATTGGAAGAAATGAATAAAAATTTAATGTTTGATAAAACTCTATATTATTCATATGAAACAATTCATTCATACATTGTTTATTCCATACATTTTACACCCCCTTTGGGATTATCAATAATAATTCATAAATGGTAAAAGATTAAATAATTAATAAAAAAAAATTATATAGAATAATAAGAAAATACAAAGAAATTATAAAATATTCATATTCTACCAATTTCTAAAAATATTAAATTGTCCCTAGCATAGTATAATTATAATTATAGTCATGAGTCTCTGTATGGATACATTTTTCAAAGGGATCCATCCATTTCACAACATCAATAAAAAGAAAAGTAGGAATAGACTATGGAATTATAGGAAGGATGTGAATAGATATTATTTTAATAATTGGGTGGATATATAAAAGTGATAGATAAATGTAGAGACCAAATTGTCTAGTATGAGGTATATATGAGGTAGAGGGTGGAATATATGGATAAGAAGATATTGATTCTACAATTATGGCTTATAAAAGAAAGGCAAAGATGCAAGTTAAAAGAATTGTAGGAGGTTCTAGATTAGTTTAATTAATAACATATACATTGGGTTGTATTATCCTTTTGATATCATCCACAACTCTTAAACCATGTTGCTTAACTTAAAGGAACTCGTATTTCATTGATATGAATTGATTGAGAAGAGGATTCATTACTAATAAATTATTTTCAATATATTTGAATGAATTTTTCATAGGTGTAATCATAAAATATCCATCCAATGAAAGAAAATAAGTATTAATACCATTCATGTTGTCAATAATTATGAGATAATACTTTATTAAATCCTTGATTAAGTATTTAGATAAGGAAGGCTTATCAGATTTTTATCTATGATAATCACACTACTTTTATATATGGGATGTAATGTATCATTTTTCATGATATTTGATATCTATCACATTGTCACGTATATTTTGAATCTCTTCATAAATTTACTTATAAAGAAAATCATCATTAGTAGATATTAAAGAAGTAATAGGTTTTGAAGTAAATGTTGAATGTATGGATAGAATGGTCATCAAGGAATGATATCTTCTATCCATAGTCTATAGAATATCTATCATATCAACTTATAGGGATATAATGTGAATTTAAAAAATTCTATTTCTCATGAAAAAATTAAAATATCATGGAACATATGGTCTATTTTCAATAAAATAATGTGATGGATATGTGTAACAACACATTCAATAGTATATGCAACTTATTCCTCTCGAAAATGAGTACTAATCCATCTAATTGTAAAAACACTTCAATTAAGGATTTTAAAAGTTAATTCTTACAATATATGATGTATTATGATATTATCACAAAGTTTTCAGCATATGACATTCTATATTCATTAGATGCAGAAGATATAGCTTCAGAAGAGTCATCTTTATGAATGAATTCATCATTCTAATAAAAATAATGATGACTATACATTAAATTATTTATCCACGATTCTTCCTCAGGAGAGAAGATCCTTATTTTTCATTCAATTTCATTCAGAGAGTACTTAGATTATTACTCAGAATCTTCCGTTTTCCTAGATTCTATATAAGGATATGATTTGTAAAATGGTTCTCCCTAAGAAGGATTCTCATGAACATCACATGGATATGGTGGAGTAGCCAACATCAGGAAAAAACCCTCAAATAGGTCACATAAAACTAAATTTATATAATAAGATTATAAGGACGATTTAGTTCAACTGATTCTTCCTCCCAAAAAACAATATAAAGGGAAAGATCTTATTGCCTTAGAAGATAATTAGTGTCATCATTATTATTTACATCATGTTCAATCATATCATCCTTATCTTCTTCTTTATCATCCATTTTATCATCTATTTAATCAAATAATCCCCAATAGAAGATATATCCATATCAAGTAAAGAGTTATCAATTGGGTTTTCATCACTATAAGGAGAAGAATAATGTAATCATCATATTTCAAACATAGCTATACTATCCATATAAAAAGGATTTATATCGGTATCACTTTCTAAATATATAAGATATGGTACAAAAAATAGAATGAGGAACTCTATTTCCCTCTTGAGGTATATCATATCATTCTAATTTAGATGCCAAAGGTAATTTAGGATATATTATAACATTAGATTGATCTTTTTTAGATTATGTAACAACATGAACTCTAAACAAATCTTCCCGCATAGGCTCTCACACATCTAGATCACTTTGAATAGGAGTTACACCATAACTCTCCTAAAAAACTATTCTGGTTCCCATAGACATATCAACAAGAGATTAAGATTCAGTAACATCAAAGGATTAATCAACATTAAAAATGTCATCTGGTTTAGAACCATTCTCTATGATATATCATGGTCTATAATGGTGTTATACTAGATTGAATTTCTCATAATGTCTATCCTCATACGCAATCCACATCATTTTCAAAGGATTCCATCCAATATTCATCCTTCTATAGGTGTTCAAATTCAATTAGAAAACATATGGAAAATTTATCATTTAAACACATTTAGGAACCAATAATTTATGTTCCATAAAAATCAAAATAAACATTTGGTATAAAATTGTTTTAAATCTTGATGGAGCTTTGGCTAACTCTTCCATATCTCTCATCCCAAAATGAGGAATTATTATCTAAATTCCATGAACCATTAGGAATTGGATGAAGAAATCTCTATAAATTATTACGATAAAATTTCCCTTACATCGGAAGAAAGAGTGTTCAATAAAAATTAATAACAACTAGCATTTATCACTTAGATCATTTTCATCTTGTATTTAGTATGCTCTATCATCTGTTAAATCTTACTATACATTACCAATCTATAAATGGGGATGTTTTATAGGGTTTGAGCTATATTAATCCTCGTATTATCAAATATATAGGAATATTAGACCATCACTATTGAAGGTTAAAGTGAGTTCACACTCTTCACTATCAATGACTATTCAAATAACATATTCACACTCACTAGCATCGAACTCCGTATTCAGATAAAAATTCTTTACAATAAACATATATAATAGTCTATAATCATCTGGAAACTAACTAGTCATGTTTTTACATATAATATCTCTCCATAGTCATGAATAACTCATTATAACCACTAAATGTCAAATTCAATTTCAGATACTAATTCATGTGAAAAATTGGGAGTCTTTGATATCTTCATCTATTTCCTCTAAATTTCATTTTCTCTATTAGATTATTCAGGAGTATCATTTCTAAAAGATATATTTATATTAACTATCTATACTGGGAATCATAATTTTAAAATCATGGGATTTGATGAATGGGTAGAGAAAATATTAGTCATTTGGGAACATGATGATTCAAATAAAAATTTTACACTTCAAACATTTTGGAATTTACTTTGACATCAAATCAAGGGAAATAATAATAAGCATTTAATGTATTTTTAAACCTATACATTATATTTTAAAATAAAAAATCGTAAGTGAATACTTGATGAACCCATGAATTATATTTATTAAAAACAAATTACAAATAAGATTAAAAGATACATTAAATTATTTTAAAAACATTTTTAAAAAAATATAATCATACCAATTTGATGTTTTATATTAATCATTCTCTCAAGATGTAATGGATTGGTAAATATTTTAGTAAGATGATGTTTTATACTAATGAATTTAATAATTATATCAACTTTTTGAAATTGGTCTCCCAAAACATCATTTTTTATATTAATATTATTTATCCATTAATGAGATACATGATTTTTAGAAATTTTTATAACACTTTTATTGTCGAAACTTATAGGTACATGTATGAATTTATATCTATATTCAAATAATGTGTTTTCTTTCCACATAATGAATGTATAATAACTTTGTATAACTATCTCAACATCAATAGATTAAAATTAATCACAATTTTATTTCATAGTACACCATGAAACTAATGAATTTCCTAAATGAAGTAATGTCAAATAGGTTCTATTTCTCTCTAACATATTTCCACATAAATTAGAATAAAAATAGATAACTAATGAAAATGAATTTCATTTATGGTAAAATAATAAAAAATTGGTTTTTTCTTTTGGTATTTAAAAATTATTTTCATATCATTTAAATGAGATTTTTTAGGGTTTAATTGAAAACATTCACTCATTAAAAAAATAAACTTAAAATCTAGGGGGAAGGATATTATTTATAATAATATTCCAATCATACTTTTATAATTTTTTTGATATACCAACATTTCAATTTCATCAAGATATATCTTATAACCTATACTCATGGGAGTATCACTATATTTTGGTGATATCCAATCCAAAACATTTTAAGTGAGAATTTCTTTTTTTTATTTTATTTAAAACCACTCATTATTTTATTTCAAAAATTTGAAATCCATGAAAGTATTTTAACACACCGATAAAACTAATTTCATAATAATTTTTCATAATTTTGGAAAATTCAACACACAAGGAGTTTTTGGATGATCCCAAAATAATATCATCAACATATATTTATTATACTAAAACATATGTTTAAATTCATATTATAAAAAATTTAGGTGACAATCACATTTTGTATAACAATTTGATGTATGAAAAGTGTTGAGCTTCTCATACCAATCTCTTCGGGTTTGTCTTAGACAAAACAATTATTTTGTTAATTATAAAATTAGATTTGTAGAATGATGATTCTAAAATCATGATGTTTTTTTATAAAATACATTCTAAAAAATATATCCTTTTAGTAATGGAATCTTGACTATTTGATATAGTTTGAAATTAATATTTGAAACATATTAAAGAAATAATGTGACAGTCTCAAGTCTAGAGACTATTTTAAATGCTTATTTATAGAAAATACCTTTTTATTATCTATAACCTTATGAAAAAAATTAATCTTTGTTTATAATGATTGTTTGAAATTCATTGTACTTGTTTATAGAAACCCACATAGTTCCAATAGTTAGGTATTCTTTAGGCTTATCTAGGGATTACTAGAATTGTTTCCTTTAAAACTAATTCAATTATTCATTCATGGATGTTTCCCAATGTTAATCACTCATTTCTTAATTAATATTCTTTGGTTTAGTATGTGGCAATAACTATTGATGTTCAACATTATTTATTATAGAGGCTCTATTTTGAGTTTCTCTCTCTATCCATCTATATCATCTAAAGGGTGGTTGTGAAGGGTTATAATGTTTTTGGGCACACAAGTACTTGGTAAATAATTTTCATCTTCAATTTAAGGAAGACATTGATGATCAATTATGGTTGATTTATCATGTAAATTAATAGAATGATCTGAATATTTAATGGTATTAATGATATTCAAATTTTATATATTGTCCTAAATATTTTATAAAGAAGAATTGGGTTCATGTGGATCTGCATCATCAAAAGTGAAATTAAGAGTTTCATGAAAAATATTATATTTCTTGTTAAAGACCCAATAAGGATTTCTAGTGGTTGATTAATCATGGAAAATTCATATGTTTGTTTTTGGTTTAAAATTTTCCAAATTCTATTTTTTATTAATAAAATAAATATATAATCTAAAAACTATAATGAAATTTTATTTATATTTTCTTCCATTCTACAATTATTATAGATTTTTTAAAGATTAGTCTTATAAGGAATCTAATATTTACATAGAAAGTTGATTATAAGTCCTCATCCAATAAATAGATAAGAGTTTTATATTCACTGAGAATGATTATAGAAATTTCTTAAAGAGTTATGTTTCTTCATTATACAACACCATCTGGTTGAGATGTTCTAGGTGGAGTGAAATTTCAGTTATATCAATGTTGTGAGTAGATAGATTAAAATTATTGAATCTCTAATTCTCAAATATGATAATTTCTCTAGGGATTTATGGATAGTACACTACATTTATTTACAAATTTTGTATATTTAGATAATTTGGAAGAAAATTAACTTTTATGATCAAGGAAAATCATCCAAGTATATATTGAATATTCCTAAACTATAACCTAAAAATAACGATTTACTGATAAACTAAGAACTATAGATGGTTTAAATAAATCCATATGAACTAATTATAATATTTTAGAGGTATAAACCTCTTTATTTTATAGTAAATAAATTTTTTTATTACTTTCCCATTTTATAATAGATTATACACTATGTCTTTAAGAAACTCTATATTAGATATATCTTTAACTAAAACTTTCATACTTAGCTTTCTAATATAGTATATATTAATATTTTCTATTTTAATTTTAAAAAACAAATTTCTACAAAAAATAATAGAAAAAAAGTAACAATTTCATAAAACAAAGAATATAAATTAACAACCTAAAAATTATCATTTTTAAAAGTAGTATATAACAAAGAATTCTTATAATAAAAAAATTTACAAGAATTAGTTTTAATTTTTACATGATAGCCATAATCCTACAATTATTTGATGTTAAGAAGATTATATTTAAACCCCCTCTTAAATAAAAATTTATAAAAAGGATATATTCATATTGACTAATTTTTTTATGTCGAATAATTTTTCCTCTTACATTGTCACTAAAATTGAAATTCCCACCATCAACCTTTACATTGTTTTTAATGTTTTAATTAAATATAGTCATATGTCTAGAATTTAAACTGTCTATATTCCAAAAATTCTTATTAGATATATTTAATAATTATTTTTACAATCAATTAAATACACATTGATTTTGTTTCCCAGATATTTTAATTTCCTAATAGGTGAGAAATAAAATCCTTTGGAATCATATTTTTTTATTATATTATTAGAAATATATTTGATATAGGATAAAATAAAATTCTTTTATCTCCTAAATTATTTGAATGATTATGATATCTATTAAAATTATTAGAGTCTAAATTTCTTTTTTTGGAACTAGAAATAATATACTTTGTGTAAAATATATTTTTGTTGCCCATGTTGATAAAAAAATAGCTATTTTTTTATGTATAAAATAAAATCCCAAATTTCATTAAGGTTTCTATTATTTTATAAAAACATTAAATGCCCATTTGAGATTTTTTATTTTGACTTTTCATATTTGTATTATTTGTTAATAATTTATCATTATTTTCTTTTCACTGTTATGAGAAGATTTCCCAGTAACACATAATTGATGGTCATTATTTTGATATCAATATTTGTCTTTTAAAAAATAATTATATCATCAAGCATAAAAAAATATAACTATAAATATTTAATATTAATTTTATAATCATCCATAATATGAGAATAAGAATAAGTTACCTTAGAAGAAGTATCCATAAATAATAGATTATATTTTTTATTTATATCTTCTCTTCTTGAGACTTAGTCACCAGAGTTAACCTCATATTCACCAAAAGTATATTTAATTTATCATTTTATTCATTTTTCTTAATATTTATATTTACTTTTTTGTTGATATTCATACAATAAGTATTTATTTTTCTGTTTCCCTTCCATTAGTAACAGGTGATCTGATTATATGTGTCATCTTTTTTCAAGTATTTCTTCAAATTTACTCTCTTGTCATGTTTTACATTATAGTTAGTGCATAGACACAAAAATCATGTATATAAATATCACTTATTAATATATAAATATTATTTACATAACATAATGATTCATTCCATAGTCATTTAAGAATAATGCCTTTGGAAACATGGATGCATAAACAACTTATTCATAAGTGAACTACATCATCTACCATTAAGTTCACCATTACTGGATCCCTTATTATAAACAACAAACAAATTATCTTTTTGTATAATATTGATAAATGAAACATAATAAAGGGTGTGATTAGATGCTCAGTAAGGGTAAAAAGGGTGATATCAACATAACATAATCATAAGTGTATAAGAACACGAGTACAATATTTTAAAACCACAACCATATTATCATAGATTTTTGACATGTGTCATGGAATAATTCTTGGAAGTTTATGAGACACGAATCATAATGGAATGAAATAATATGTTCCATGGAATCATTACATTTTCATAATACATAGAATTGTGGCATATAAAAAATCATAGAAAATAATTTCTTTAATAGTCAGGCTTTACTTCTAGGACTATCATATGGTATTGGGTTTAATACCCAGATCATTTTAGTATTCAACCTCCCCTACCAAGACTAACATAGTGCATTGGGATTAGTCCCCAAACAATTATATTAGTCATGGTTCACTCCCATGACTATCATAGTGGACATATTTTCCTATTTAAATTGGTTCAAAATGTTTTATTTATCTCATGAGGTATTAATCATTACCCAATTCACTGGAGGGATATATATGTCCCACCAATCATATAATGAAAATCATACATATGTGTGCCCAAATATCATAAAACATTGATCATATAAAAACCAATGAAAGGAAATGGGTTTCATAAAAGTTTCAACAGGGAATAACCTTTGTAAAATAAATAGTTTTCATAATCATTTAATCTTTTCATCGAATAATAACCCATGAAAATGTAACGAGTTTCATAAATGTCCTTTTATCATAAATATAAAAAATCATGATAAATAATAATAATTTTATCCTTGTTTTATATCCAAATTAAATCATGAGTGACATAAAATGATTTAATCTTATATAGAAAATGATTTTTAATTATCACTTTGAACATTTCATGAAAAAAAATACACTTTTTTACATTGAAAAAAAAATTTAAAACTAAAAGTTCATAAAACTTTGTCAAAAGAATTTTATTTTTAAGAAATATTTAAATATTATAAACAATTATTTAAAACATTGAGTGTTCATGATGGAAGAAAATATTTTTCATGACATATACGATAAAACAAATGTTTCTTTCACATTATTGGTAAAAAGTCAAAATTATCATGTATGGAAAATTACGAGAAGGCATGTTTTAAAATATATTATAAAAATTATTAAATGATTAAAAATTTAATTAATAAATATTTCAATATTTTTTAATACCTTATTTTTTTATAAAATATAGACATGAAATAAAAAGTATTTTCGATCGAAGATGTAAAAAAAGTCAGTTTTTTTAAAAACATTATTTTGGACTATAGAGTACATGAAGGGAGGAAATTGAATGAAAAAAATTTATTTTCATTAAATAACTATATATGAATAAAATATATTATTTTCATGATAGGTGGATTATATGGTTTCATTATTGGAATCTTAATCCTAAACAATCTTCATAAATAATGATATTATAACATAACACTTTTACCACTTTGGTATCTTTTGAATCCTATTCCCCATGAATTAAAAAATGTTATATGAAACATAAAATATAATGAAAATAAAGATATTCATAATATAACATGTAATTGGGTCTGTATATATACATCATCAAAGAAGATATGTGCATAACATAGCACACATCCCAAATATAACAATTTGAGAGGAAATTCCCTTACCTCAAGTATTGAATTAAATAGTACAAGTTAAAACATACAATATATTAAATATATTATTATTATATAATAACTAAAAATTTATATTAATATATATTATACCATAAATTATTTACTTATGACCTTTTATTACCTATTTATTAACAATTTCTTATTAAAATTACGCTTCTGGTAGTAACTGCTTCGTTTTTTCATGTATGTTTTTGTTTGGGTTTTTTGGGATTTTTTATAATGGATCCATCATCAAAATAATGCAAAAAATTATATAAATATCATATTTACTCATTATATATATATATATATATTAATATTAAAACATAAATGTTACATATATAAAACAAATTACACCATTTGTAGAGACGATATACCGTATGAATGGTTGAACAATATTTTTATTTTCCCTATATATGAAACAAAATAAAGGAAAATAATATATCAAATTTATAAAGTCAGTTTTATTCCATATATATCAAATATATTTATTAAATTTCTTATTAACTTCTATGTAATGTATATGTGAAAAATGAATCACATCACTTCACGGGGCGGTAGTCTGTCGTACACATGAGCGATTTATCGTATTCCCACAGAATGGATAGTAAAAAGATATATATGATATTATATTTAAAAAATAATAATTAGGTTATGAAAATAATATATTTATATATATATGTTAAATAAGTCATTATATCCACCCATGAGTGGCAATGATGGAGAAAAATTTGGATTGTTTCACATGGTGGTAGTTCATTGTACATATGAACGATTGTTTTGTTTCCCATTGAATGGAAGGGAGGATAGATGTTGGTTTTTACCTAAACATAATAACATGTCAGTATATAATATATACTATTTGTATTATTCTATAATTATTAGGTTATGAGTAGAGGTGGTAAGATAATAAGTGAAAAGAAATATCTTGGTCAAGACAATTAAATTCGCTTAAAACAACCTCCTTTGTATCTCTTATTGTAAACCCTAGGGATATAATTTTGTGATAATAATATTCTATATAATGTGTCCAAATATTTTGGGTATAGTGGTTTAGGTTAAGTTTGATAAAAATGGCTCAATAAGTCTGAATATGTGAGGGGAGAATGTTTTATTTTTGAAATGAGGAGTGACATTTTTGTAAATACAAAAATATATTCAATAATGGGGAGTAAATATCACCCGAAGTGCCTCTGAAATTGATATATAATATATTAGAGGTATTTTATTGTTTACAAACACCTTAAAAAAATTAAATATATCTATTTTAAACAATTTGTTCCAAAAACTATATGTTTACTCACTTTTACCAATTTATTTTTCACCATAGTAACTAGTGTATTTTTAATTACGTAAGTAATTTATCCCTTAAGAATAAAATTAATCTCAGAATTATTAGATAATTTTAACCCAATAATTCTAAATATGAAATATAATTTGTTAAATAAATTTTCTCTCTGTGTTAAAAATTAATTTTAAATCATATGTATGTATCGTGAAAAACCATGTTTTGACGATAATATCTGTAATTGATTTTTATTATTTTAAATAATATTTCGAACAAAAAATAAATTCCTAATTATTATGTAATATAAATTATACTAATTCAAAATATAGATTATTTATTATCAAATTCAATTCAAATAAGTTGTGATATTTAAATTTTAAAAACATTTAGACGCCATGATATTTTTTTTTCAATAAATTTTTTTCCAAAGTATATGAATGTTTTAATATCAAAATTCAATATGAATTTTTTTTCAATGAACTGAATTTGATTCAAAAATATATAATTGAACTAATTTTACATTTATAATCATACAAAATTAAAATTTAACTTCAAAATTATTTAATCGAAAAGAAAATTTTTAATAAAAATAATAAATTTTAACTATTCATCAAAAAATTATTCTTTTTAAACAATTATAAAAAATTTACCCAATGATAATTTTTACTTTTATATTTTAAAAAATGAAGTTTATTTTTTTTGGGTTTTTTCTAAAAGTGGAAAAAAATATTTTTTTCTTTTTTAATTAAACATTTTTTTAGAAAATAGTATTTGAAAATACATTATAGATTTATTAAAAATAATGTTTATTCATTAATATGTTTTCTTTTTATAAAAAAATATTCCTAATATTTTAGAATTGTTTATTCCTATTCATTACTCAATGTTTAATATCCTGATTATAAGGGTCATGTATAAATAATAATATTAATTTTATATCACAGTCCGTTAAAAATCAATATTGTGTGTTATGCAAGCTATATATGAAATTTAATTTACTTGAAAAAACGTCTTATAAAAACTCATTGGTGTTATAGTTAAAATTTATACAAAAATTATTAATTTTTAGGAACATGGTAATCATTACTTGAAGGTGTTCCATTTATTTATCACTTTTTATGTCACGTTTATCTCTACATTTTCTTTTAGCTTTAACAAAATCCTTTGCATTTTACATTGATCATTTGAATAAAATATATTTTCACTTTGGTTAAATGTTCTAATTTTTAGCAACATATCTTCTTCCTACATCACATACTTTTTAATAATTTCCTATACTTGTAGTTTTTTATGTGACATGATTCACGATAGAGACTATGGTTCCTCTCTATTTATCTGGTATACCTCTAGGGATTCTCATTAATTGAGATTCACCCATCATTGTCTTTCTAGAGATAATATTAGTGTTTTTGATTTCACTGATCCTAAGAAAATTGTGAGAAATAGATTCCCCAGGTTAATTTTTGATTTTATGTACTTAAAATTATATGTAATCAGTCACATTTATTTCACATTATATGGTCCTTCATGAAATATAAATAGGGTATCTCGTATCTCATAATAAGTTTCTCATAGATATATTCTATTAAATTCAACTTTTTTTTAAAGAATAGAGTAAGTAATTCATCATTTTATAGTTTTAATCATCCGAATCATTAAAATTAACACCCCATTCAGTTCTAATATTTTTTGTTTTCTAATATTTACTTTTAATAGATCCCCAAATACCATAACATATACTCTAAATGTTTTTTTTGATTTTCCTTGAGCATCATTTTTTATATTAAATTAAGTATGTCAGTTAGTTTCATAACCATCCACTTAATATCTATAATAGAATATTAGAATGAATTAATTAAATAAATATTGGAAAAAAATTGGAGAAGTTGAAAAAATATGCACATAGAAAAAAAATTCATTTGACACCAAATATTGGTCAAAGTGGGTGAATTGATTATTCAATAAAAAATTAAAACTAAAAAATTAAATCTCAATCCCCCATTACCTAAAATATGTCCAGGTAACTAATATATTCATGTTATATAGGTTTATCATTTCAAAGGGATTCTTATAGATTCAATCACAACCCTGTTGAGATAATTTTAAGCATCTTTTAACTTTTTAATTTTTTAATAAATTAAGGACGGTTTAACAAACATTAATGTTAATTTTCAATATAATTTTTTATATTGTTTAGAAAATATATACTAATTTTTTTGGGAAAAATAGTAAAATAAAATATATAAAACCATATAGTGGGATATAAAAGACATTGGTATCATACTGAGTCCTAGTCTTCTTTTTGAAAAAACCCAACGCCAATAAGTTTATTATAAAATAAAAGGATGCACAACATAGATTATATTTTATAGATCACCATATGAGCCTATCCAGTATATAATAATACTTTTCCATAGTTATAAATTCTAGAATAGATAAAATGAAATAATATAGAGAGTGTATTCTAGTCTTTGGATCAGTATAGGAGATGGTTCAAGAAGATATATGAAATATAGGACACACAACTCAAAATTTAAGTAAAAAGGAGTAATATGATCCAATGAATTGTTATAGTAGAGAATATAATTCTATTTATATATATATATGATCCTTCTATTATACATTTAATCATTAAATTTTGAAATGATGTTTGAAAAATTTATCTATTATCATTTGTGTTGTCGATAATCTTGTGAGAACAGAGTGTCTTTGACGTTCAAAACTGAGTATAGGTTCATTGTTTTTGTTCATGAAAATTCCAATTTCTCTGTGTCATATGAGAGTCTCTATGTCATGTATTGTACTATATTGCATCTATTTTTTTATATTTGGTCATCCTTTAATAATAAGAAGCGATCTCTAGAAATAGACATTGATAAGTCATCATTGGAGATCCTTATACTTTAGTAGGAAATCCGGTCTTAATAAGTGTTTCTGGATGACAATTAATTTTTCATAGAAAACATTTTTGGTAAATATATTTAATAATATAAAAAAATAATATTTATATTTTTACATTTTTTATGAGGTTCAATTCTAGCATCCTTGATCTCTTCCATGATTTTTAAATTCATTAATATGTTACATAATCGTTCACTTATAACTACGATCAAACATTTTGTCTTATAGTCGGACTTTTGTTCTTATGATCAATAATTATGTACTTATAGTTGATAACCTTTCACCTAAATTCAATCACCTTATACTTATGGTTTTCATAATAATTAATCAAAGTTGATAATATTAATCATGATCACATCGCTTGTTCATGTGATCAAATCATTAATTTAATGAAAGTGAAAATTTTATACATGGTTCCTTTCATTTATTATTGTAGTAGAATGGTAGCTAATGCAATAAAACTGACTATCCATGTGGTAGATCTATTAAGTTTGTCTTTGATCAATTCCTATTCAAAAACCAATGATCACTATATCATCTTGATATATAACATTTATTCAACCGTCCTTTCCTATAGTCGCATAAAATTTTCATAAGTTTACCATAGTTGATCAGATGGTTTTGTAGTAAATTACATATTCCATAGAATCAATTACCTCAACTGTGTTTTCAATTGTAGAGTTATAAAAATTTTCATTCATCCTAAAAAAATTATTTTACATTCATTAAAAATAATATGTATTAAAATTAACATAAAAATGATTTGTGATTGATTAAAATAATGAAATTTTTAGTCTAATACTATAACACTCTTTAAATTTTCCCTCTTTCCAACTTAAGAGGTACATTTCCAAAGTTACATAACCACTATTTTTACATCTTCACATCACATGTAAATCATTTTTCTTAAACCATGTTTATTTATCATCTATAAAATCCCAAGAATTGTTTAATACCTGGTTTCATGGAAACCATTGTAATATTCTGTTTGGGTATTCTATAAAATATGATTACACAACCCATTTTATTCCATTGGATG
The DNA here is from genome assembly GCA_963277665.1 of Viscum album. Taxonomy (NCBI): domain Eukaryota; kingdom Viridiplantae; phylum Streptophyta; class Magnoliopsida; order Santalales; family Viscaceae; genus Viscum; species Viscum album. Next base: position 735,633,761 of record OY728125.1, on the reverse strand, counting down.
TATTTATTTTTATATCATATGTTTGATCCCTTATATATAACACATATTTATTTACATATTACCATGGGTAATCCTAGATAGTGCTCCACCCCTTTGGATAATGTTTTTTTCTCATGAGATTATATGCATGGGAATTGTTTGTAAATTGAATCCCTGATGTTACTACTTACAAAATATGATTTTGCCTTGTTAGTTACATTTTACTCTTGATTATGTTATGTTTTATGTTGTTACCACATTCCTATGTTTTCATGATATTATTACTACAGGTAATTAATTTTTATACTTCCATGTGATTAATCAAGAGCCGTTTATCTCATGATATAATGTTATGAAGTTTAACTCATTTGATATATGTTTATTTATTTTCTGGGATTTGTATCTTACCCCCTTTTAGGTATTCCCTGTGTTATCTTATGTAGTTTTAGGTTCTCAAAGGGGTTCAGGATCTCATAATAGAGATTAATATAATTATTTTTTATTTTGGTTTTATATTTTTATTTTATGTTCCTAGTCTCCCAAGTATTATCAGCCTCTCGATCCATGGTTTTTATACATTGGTTATTTATGTAATAAATCTTGTTATAATGTGTCAAAATGGAATGGGTAATTATTGTTTTCTAAAAATTCACCATCATTTAGGGAATATCCATTTTTTATTTATGTATGATCACAGTTAGAACATCAATAACAAATTCCATGGGAGGTCCCTTAGGCTGTGTAATCTAGTTTTCATTGGGACAGCCTTCATGTTTACTAGTATTGGATTTATTTTAAAGGAGATGGATTAATTTTTGTTAATCATAATGTTTAAGGGAGGAATTTCATAACTAGAATCATAAAGAGGACATTTGTGATTGGGATTTATATTATTGTAGGGGGAGCTTAGTGATGGGTGATCTAGTTAGGAAATCTAGAGTTTCAAATCACAATATCATGGGGAGGAACTCTATGGTTTTCACAAGTTTCTACGAGTGAGGATGATTTGATATATTCTTGACCCACCATTGTAATATTTTGTAGGTCTTCAAGAGTATCAATATTTAATGAGGAAGAGGTAAGTTCCAACTCCTTATATATTTCCCATGGTGATACCTTCAATATCATAGTGGGTGGGAAACCATTTTTAAAACCTTAATAATAATAATATTCATGTAATTTAAGAAATAATATGATTGTATATGAACTATCATATGAATCCTTATACTCATTATATAAATATGATGATGAATATCTTAGTTACATGATGGAATATTTCACTGTACAGGTATGTTGATAGCTGTGGTTTTTGTTGTACCTTTATGTCGCTGAAAACTGTACTCCCCTCAATCCCTTAATAGTGTATTATTATTACACCTCGTGTTTGTATTTTTTATTTTTTCTTTTTAATAAGGTTTTTTTGGGGTATGAATTGTATTTCCAATTCATTTCTTAGTTTGTATTAAAAAAACATGATGGAATATATCAGTTCACTTCATAAGTATGAGCAAGTTTGGGGATATGATCATGGAGTTAATCTTATGTCACTAATAGAATATACAAACAAACGTCATGGGTGTGGACTTCAATATTATCATGATCATCAATATGTTAAATTATGATATTTAAAGGAGATTTATAAACACGGTATTCAATATGATATTATCTCATTTATATTGATATAAAATATTTTTGGTCCCCTCTGGTGGGAGATGAAATATGAGCCCGCTATATATCAATTTATAGACTAAATCAGGGAGCTCCAGTGATTTTGGAAGTGATCTGATCTAACCATAAAGTGACCATTTTGGAATACTAGTAATATATAATCGGTATAAAAATATAACCCTGAACCTAATCATTATTATTCTCAAGGATATACTGATAATCCTCTCAAATGAGAGATGAAATGTAGGAATACTTTTGAGTAGCTACTATAGTAAAAAACAAGATCCTTTAGAGATATGAATGGTAATGTGGACCTACCCCTATTGGACACTAGGATATTCTGATGGTGGTCCTCTATTACAACTTCCATAACATAGTGATTTCCTTTCATAATATGTGAGAATCCCAAAACCAATACTTCTAGGATTGGTGCTAAAATAATATACTTTACAAACTGGATTTGATTTAAAGTGATACTTTACAAGATAAACATTAATATATTACATTTTAATTTTAGAGTTTAAACATTACATATCCAAATAATTTCACAATACGAAGAATTAATTGTCTAGTTTCTTAACAGGTTGCGGCCGAAGCCTCCTTTATAATTTAAAGCAAAGACCTCTTTCAATTTGGGTAAAGGGAGACCCATTACATAGCTTGAAGTCCCAAGACCAAGTGGTCTGAATACATGGCCTGAATGCCCATTTTTTCCCCAAATGGCCCTTAATTGAATAATACTACTACAGTACCTATGCTGCTACAGTACCTACTATAGTACCTCTGCTATTACAGTCCCTTCTATAGTGCATCTCCCGCTACAGTGCTACCGCTGCTACAGTCGCCGCTGCTACATGGACCTGCTACTGTACCTAAAATTTATCCATTCTCGTATTCGATCATGGGTCTATTGGATGAAAAGAAGGAGACTTTACCACTTGGGTACATGCTCGTTGTAAAGAATGAATGGTTAAATTTCTTTGAGGATCAGATAAATAAGAAACTTATTTTATGATTGATTTTAAATGGGGTAGTATGTCCCGATGATTGATTGAGTGGGTTTGAAGGTGGAAAAAAAATATTCATGTAACATTACTACTTCAATATCATACAGTTTCCAATAATGTTTATTCATGGAACTTGAAACACCAAAAAATCCCACATCCCTGAAAAGATACATACCTTATTTTTGAATGAAAACAAACATTTGGTGTTTTTAAAAATGATTCATAGTAACTCACATTCATTGAGAGGATAGATGACCAGGATCATGAAAATTTATTGGGGGGGGGGGGATTATTACACACTCTAATACTCTCATATATAGTTTACTCATCTTCATGAATATTTCCCAAATACTATTATATTTTTTTTTTACCACAATACTAATGATTAGTTATTATCATCAATGATGTGGATTCATATACATATCAGAGACATCCCATCAATTAGAATATCGTTATATATCATAGGTTATCTAGTAATGACATTATATTTACATATCATAGGTTCTATACATAAAATATATTATATAGGTCATTATATTAAATACACAAATTGGGGGTATCTATATTTTATCACCATCCAAGAAGATTTTAGGTTTTTATATTTCTGAGATTGAGCCTAGGAAGGTGATAACTAGGAATCCTTGTAAAATTAATAATTCATTATATAGTCTGACTCCATATAATGGGATACATAGTTCATTCTATTTCCGTGTGAGAAGGATCAATTCGTGAAGTTTAACATCACACCATAAGGATAAATAAGTGAATGATGCATCACAATGGTTTATTTGGGACTTACATATGAGTGGAACTTTCTTGTAAACTATGAATGAAATATGTATAAACAAGATTGAGTTTGACTCATAATGAATATGGACCTGTATAGATAGGTTTCTTTAAGAATATAGCCTGATGAGAACAATGTTGTGAGACCCTAAGGGAATGTGGTCCTCTGGTTGGGGGCATGATTTTATTAGGGTCATGTAATTATGTATGAATGATCCACCAAGAACATATAACTAATAGAGGTGACTATAATATTTAATAATTGGGACTTTAAAATTAGTGAGGAGATATATGTACCCCCATCGAGCTTGGAATTAAATCCCATGTTGTTTGAATAATAAAATTTAAGGTCATGTGGAATGATTATACCACGGCATTAAGGTCATGTGGTAAGGATGTTTGAAACATAGTTTAATTTTACTCTAAGAGGATATGGGCTTCCACAAGGGTTGGTGTGTTATATAAGATATGGAGGGATATGATCTTCATGGAGGATATGGTAATGCAAAAAATGTTTTGTGGAAGTATATTTATGTAGAAATTTGAATTTTTATATGGGGACTCAAGACATGGGTAAGTTTCATATGTATCATGTGATGACAAAAATTAGAGTCGTTTTAATTCATATTTCAAGGATTTTAGTTCCATGAAATGTGTGATTGTATATAATTGACTAGAACATATGAATTGAGGTTACCGTGAGATGATTTTTTGGGAATAAATACCATTGAAGGAATCTCTCATAGGTAAACATGGTCATTTGGGGAGGAGAATATATATAATAATCATACACATAATAATGAGTCCCGAAATATAGACATTTTCATCATGATAATTTTAACAACTAGGCCCCACTGATAGCACAGACACCCCACCCCAACATGGCCATTGAGTCCTGGCTTACCAGGTACCACCACTTTCCCTAAATACTTGTGGTCCCCTCCCAAGGGCCCACCCATGTCCCAAACAGTTCATCAAATTAATGATTATCCCTATAGAAACTATATCCTTTTAAAAATATCATTACATGATTTTAAGCATAATTAAACATAAAATTAAAATCTACAGATTGTAAAGTCTAGTGTCTTGGAAGACTAGGTACATAAATCTGAAAACATGGGACTAAATAAAACATTTATTTATTTATCATCCATTATTAGATCATAATTTCCTTTTACCTATATGTATAGCTTAACATGGGGATAACATGAAAATGTGCTAATCTAAAATCCCAGTAAGGGAATAAACATATGAATAAATCTTAGCACATAGGTTAGAAGGCATAATAAAATGATATAAAAAGTAATGGAACATGTTTAAATAGAAGGAATAATAACATGTGATCATATAATCCTAGATTAATTGTAACTTAGAAGCAGTATAAAACATGAATTTATCATGATTCAAGGATCATTTCACATAAAGGAGAATGAGTTAAGGCTTGTTGCACATTGAGGAGCACAAGTCAAGGCTAACAACCAATACCGTTACACATAACATCCCATGAGACTAAAAATAACCCAATGAATTAGATTTAAATATGGTAAAACCCATCATAACATGTTCAGGGATATGTGTTTCATATGAAGAATCATACATAAATAATTAAACATAAATATAAGGGTTACCCCTGGAAAGAATTGGGTATCATAATTTTGTAAAAAAAATGAACAACATAAGAGAATATCACAATGGTTTCAATGAAAGAAAGGATTTAAATAATAAATTGAAATTTATAAGTGAATATAGGCATATATCATGATGAGTGATTTCAAACATAAATGAAGACATGTAATGATAGTGCATAAGAATTTTTAGAAATAAAACTTTTTAATATGGTTACATGAAAATATTAGATAGAAATTTTAGGCAGAAAATGGAATAATAATTTATATAAAACCGTAAGTGAACCAAAAAAATTTTCCTAATAAAATGAGTGATGTTACAAAAAAAAATGGTTTCCTGAAATAGATTATATAGTTCAGTTGATGTTGGGTATGAATTTGGGAAGTTCCCCTAAGTCGAGATTTCTTATCAAGAAGAATTGAGTATGAAACCTTTTAAAGACATGTATATCCACAAAAAAACAAACATGAATGGATATTGATACATGATATTGAAACATATATACATAATTTACTATATTTACATAAAAAGGAAAGAGAATTTCATTTGGGTAAAAAAGAGAAGGATTATCTTGAAGGAATAATGGAGGTTCAGGTAGAATCCATTACGTTATGTGTGAAAAGTTTCGTCGCATGATATTAATGTAATATTAATAAATTTAGATTAATTATTTCATAATTAAAGAACCATTTATATATGTATTTTATTTATTATAACTTTATTAAGTTCATTTATTTTCTTTTTGATGGGTTAAGATGATCAATTTCATCATTCGAGAGTGTTAGTTTCCTGGGTTTTCTTAACCAGTTTACTTGTATATGTGTATGGAAAATCAATTAGAATGAGGATAGTTATCTATAAATGAACCTATATGTTATTTAGGAACTTATATAATATTAAAATAATTTTTTTTCTAGAATTTTGGATTATTATTTATAAAAATAATTAATGATAATCTTTTAGATTAATTTAGCATTTTTATCACAACAGACTCATTTGGTTTCAAAAAATTAATATCATATGTACAAGATGATTCCTGAACATTAAATAAGATATAATACATATATTATAACCTGGTTCGATCATAAAAATGGTATCATTACCATCCGTGAATACATAATTTAAAGATGAAAGTATGTCGTCCACGAAGGTGCTAAATCGGCACATCACGAACGATGTTTTCAATCTTAAAGTAAGAGAAAGATGAGAAAGAATTTTATGGAAAATTATTCCATCAAGATAATAAAATTTCATTATATTTAAGATACTAGAGTTTTAATTCAATTTGGATGAGGGGATGTGGTTTGAGAAAGTGAAAAGGAAGGAACTTGAAAAGAAATTAAAATAAAACGGAAGAGGGTTTTACCTATTGATTCTATATTCTTGAGAACCTCCTTAAAGAATTGGTTTTGGTATTTTGTTAAGAAAGAAACCTCCAAGAAGTTGGGGAAAGGATTTGGAAGAGTATTAGATAGAATATATAAAATGTTCAAGGCTTGGTAGTTTTGAGGAGAAGGGGTGGTGATGGGTGGTATTTATAGTAGAGGAGGGGGTGTTTTTTTTATTTAATTCATTAGTTTATTATTTTGGCTCAAGACTGTGAATAGTTAGAGAATTGTCATGAAATATGATAAAATATTGAATTATGGTATGATATTTTGGGCTCACATCAGTCTTATATAATCTATAACACCATAAATCATGTATTTAGCATTTATTATAAATTATCATATTTTATTATTCACAAAATATTCATGTATTTCAAAAAAATCCCAAAAATTCACCCAAATAATTTTATAACATGTATAATTCAAAAAATAACCCAATTTTATGACAATAATTTTCTAGATATGATAAAATTTAATTTAAATTAAAATCATCATTTAATTTGAAAAATAGATTTTATAATTATAACTACTTTTATATCACAATAGAAAATGAACTAAAAACTCATAAAATTATCTTATAATAATAGGTAATAAGAATAATAATTTATGAATACATTTTATGAAAACAAAATAATTTTAAATTGTTAAATTAATAAATAAATTATTATTAAATATTTATGACTTACAAAAATAACAACACTTAATAAATATTTTTTGAAAATTTTTATTTACTTATACTATGATATAATTATATCATATTAACATTTACAAGATGAATAAATTTTTTTATACTTTCATAGGTAATGCTACTATTTTATCGTCTAGTTTACTATTCATAAGGGTCACAATACTATTCCAAAAGACCAGGTCACTAATTCATTGGTATAGGTTCCTCAACTTCTAGAAATGATTCTTATTTTATTCATTCATAATATATAAAGCATATGATGTGTTATATTATTTCTTTATACCATATTAAATAATTATATGAAGTGAATTTCAATTGATAAAACATTGGGTCATTACATTCTTCTCCCCCTTATGAAATTTCACCCCCAAAATTTTATTTTACATTCTAAGTTGAAAATAGCTGTGGGTACTTTTCCTTCATATCTTCTTCCAGCTCCCATGATGCCTTTTCGTACTTATGGTTGTTCCATAGTACTTTGACTTGGTGAGTAGTCTTTTTTCATAGAAAACTATCTCTACAATCCATGATCCTCACTGGAAACTCCTAGTAAGATAGATCATTCTCCAACTGTACCACCTCTGAAGTCAGTATATGTGAATGATCCATTATGTACTTCTTTAATAGGGATACATTGAATACACACTGTACTTGATAATTGGTTTGTGTAAGTGATAGTCAATAGGTCATAGCTCGGATATGATCAAGGATCTCAAATGGGATGATGTACCTATTACTTAGCTTCCCTTTCCTCCTGAATCTGATGATCCTCTTTGGTAGAGATATGTGGTGGAATACCTCATCTCCAACCTTAAACTCCAAGTCTTGTCGATGATTGTTTGCATAGATATTTTTTAAAAATTGGTATTCCTTGATGTAATGCTGAATTTTTTTCACCTTCTCCACCATTTCTTTGAACATTTAAGGTCCATGTAGATAATGTTCATAGAGTTCATCCTATCATACCAGTGTTTTACACCTTTTCCCATAAAGGGATTCATATAGAGCCCTAAAGGGATTCATATAGAGCCATTTGGATGCTCAAGTGAAAACAATTGTTGTTGGAGAATTCCCCCAGTGGTAGAAGTTGGTCCCATCCTCCACTGAAGTCCATAGAAAATTCTCTCAACATTTCTTCTATTTTCTGAATAGTATGCTCATATTGGACATCAGTTTGAGGATGATAGGATGTACTAAAGTTCAACTCATTGTTTAGATCATGTTTAAGAAATTTCCAGAACATCGAGGAGAATCATATATATTGAGTGAATATAATAGATATTAGAACTCTATTCATCCTTACCAATTCTTTTATGTATACCCATTCAAGTTTATCTAGTGATAAGTCCAATAGAATTGTGAAAAAGTGAGTTGTCTTCATAAGACGATCCACAATAACCCATATTGCATTTTTTCCTCTATGTATTTGGAAGTCCAGTGACAGAGTCCATGATGAAGTTTTTCCATTTCCTTGTTGGTATGGGTAACAGTTTCATCATCCCTTTATAATTTTTCCATTCATCCTTCACTTGATGAAATACTAGGAACTTTGATGTACATTCAGCTATCTCCTTTTTCATATTGTCCCAACAAAAGTTCCCCCAAAGATCTCAATACATCTTTGTACTCTGTGTGTGAATAGAAAAGGTTGATCTATTTTAATAATTTAGAATCTATTTCTTTAACTCTGTATTGGATGTTACAAATAATCATTTCCCAAATCTTATGACTCCATATTCACTGATCTTCAACTCAGAGGATTTCCCATTTCTGATAGCTTCCACCCTTTTCCGAATTTCCACATAATTTCTTTGAGCATCCTTTATTTTCTCCATAAGCGATGGTTGAGAAATAATTTTCGAATTGATTGATGATTTTCCTCCCTTAATTATTCCCATGTCTATCCTTTTTAAGTCTTATAATATTGGATCCTTATAAATTCTCATTATTGATAATGATGTAGGATCCTTTCTACATAGAGAATCTGCCACCTTTTTTGACATACAAGGATGATACTGTATTGAGATGTTATAATCCTTGATGAGATCTAACCGTATTTTCTAGTTTATGTTAATATCCTTCAATATGAATATATATTTGAGACTCTTGTGACCAATATATATATCACAATTCTACCCATAAGGATAATGCCACCATATTTTCAATGTGAAAATCACAACTCCCAATTCCATATCATGAGTAGGATAGTTTTTATCATGAATTTTTATCTTCCTTGAGGCATATGACATAAATTTATCATTTTTAAAAAGTACGTAGCCTAATAATTTCTTTGAAGCATCAATGTACAACACAAATAGTTCCCCACTGGTTGGGAGTGTGAGTATTGGTGTAGTGATGTACATCTTTTTAAGCACCTTAAAGAATTCCTCGCATTATTGTGTCTAGATAAACATCACTCATTCTGTGCTAGAAAAGTTATTAGGTTTTACAATAATGATAAGTTCTTCAAAAAATCATTTGTAATACCCAGATAGGACATGGAAACTATGGTTCTTTTTTAGTGATCCTGACCTTGGCCACTCTTCAATTGCCATTATCTTAGAAGGGTCCACCGATATTCCATTACAGGTGATAACATTCCACATGAATGATACTTACTATATTGAGAACTCACATTTACTGTACTTTATAAGCAGTTTCTCCCTTTACAAAGTCTTCAACATAGTATTCAAATGCTCCTCATATTCCTCATTTCTCTTGAAATATATTAGAATATCATCGATAAAGACTACCACAAATTGGTCGAGGTAATCACAAAGGGCTATATTAATTAAATACATGAAAATTTCTGGAGCACTAGTGAGTACAAAGTGAATTAATATGAACTCATTATGTCCATACCTAGTTTGAAAGGTAGTCTTGGGAATATCATCCATCCTCAACATTAATTGATGATATTCTAACTGAAGGTCAACCTTAGAGAAATAAATGGCCCCATGTAGCTGATCTAATAAGTTATATATATGTGGAAGGGGATACTTTTTCTTTATCATTATTTTATTAAGCACACGATAATCGATATAGAGGAGCACCAATCCATCCTTCAACTTGATTAACAGGACTGAAACACCCCATAGTGAAGCACTCAAGCATATAAAACCTTTATCTAGATTCTCCTGTAACTGGTTATTCAGTTCTTCTGGCTCTATAGTTTCTATTCTATATGTTTTCATTGATATAGGTAGAAATCTACGAATTAGTTAAATTGTGAACTCAACTTCTCAGTTAGGGGGATGACCAGACAACTATTCAGGGAAAACATTAGTGTAATCCCTTACGATGGGCATATATTCAAGCATGATCATATCCTTTGTCTAAATAATTTTTGTAAGATATGGTTTCTCATAATTTAGTAATATAATCCCATGAGATACTAATTTTAAAGTAGATTCATCTTCCTCCTTACACTTGTATAGAATTGGAAGATTGTTCGGGATATAAAGAGTGATATCCCTTTCCCGGTAGTTGATTTTTGTATTTTTATAATGATATCCAATCCATGGACAAAATAAAATCCATCTCTACCAAAGAATGTATGAAAATATTTTACCTGAGGTTCAGTCCACAAACATTAACCAAGGAGGAGTTATATACATTGGATACAATAATTTCCCCATTATTTTTTCTCACAGATAACTTAACCACTATATTTTGAGGTGGTGTTTGAGTAGTTATACTAAATATTCAATATATAAAATAATGAGTAGAACCAAAATCAAATATAATTTTTTCTATTCATGAATGAATAACCAACATACCTATCATGACATAATTGTACGGATCCACCTCAATAGTATTGATAGCATATCCCTTCCTTTTTTCAATGGAGTTCATTGTTGATTACCTCCAAAAACCATTGGATTAGGTCATTGGTTTGAAATGTTCCCACGTTCATTGAAGTTGAAACACCATACTTCTGACAAATCATTGATATAAACCTTGCATTATTCTCCCAAATTAGTTGTATTCTTCATATATATTCAGCATTTCTTAGCCAGATGCCTCATTCTTCCACATTTAAAGAATTTCCTAATTCACATTATACAATTCCTTGGATGCTTCTTCCCAAAATTTTGACATGCAGGATATTCAGTCTTCTTTCCATCATGTGATTTATTTTATGATCAACACATATTGGACAATATTTTCTTCTTTTTTTTACCATCCCACAAGACCATCAAGAGTCTCTGATCTCCACTTAAACCTTGAGGGAACAAAAAATGATCTACTCATAACTTTCGAATTCTGGAATCACCAATTATTTTTGTATAATTTGGTTTAGTTTTATAATGAAGTGACTCACCTTGCTTTCGGTGTCCATGAAAAATCCAGAGGCATATCTTACAATACACGTAATGTTTTGTTCCCATACCCTGAAAAAATAATTTTCCTTATGCTTATGTCCAAGGAAATCTATTTCCATCTTGAGATAGAATGTTCAGGGAAAATATTTATTGTTAAAAATTTTCTTTAATCCCTCCAAATCCATGTAATAAATTTCCTCCTTGGACTTCATATTTTCGATCAGTGACCACAACTGATTAGCTTCCACCATCAGAACAATAGACCTCCAACACAACTTTATCTTCTTATGAGAATTGGAGGACAGATAATATCTTTTAAATGGTGTTAATAAACAATTAATTGAGGATGGGATTAGAAGATCCACTAAACATGGGAGGAACATTCTGTATGAAGGATTATATAAAAACTTTATATTTCCTCATAGAAGTTGGTTGTTTTACAAAATTCAAATTATTATTCATAACTTGATCTTGATGAGAAAGTACTTTCATAAATTTTTGATCACTCATTCCCATCATATTAGGAATTTCATTTGGGAAATCATCACATTCCCTATCACATGGATTATTGGAATGTCTTCTACTATTTCAGTCCATTAACAAAGAAAATGAAATTAAAATTAAGGGGCTTTAATACTTGAATAATAATAAAAAAATTGTATATTAAACATTAAAGGATAAACAATAATATAGAAATTATATCCTAAGTTGTGATTCCCTACTTTTCAATATAGGTTATCCATGATTTATTTCCTAACATATATTATTATGTTCATTTTCATTGTTACATTAATAATGGTTCATAAAGAGATTATGAATTTACCTAACCATATCCCTGAGCAGTGTCAATCCTAGGGCATAGTAAAGACCATTGTCGTGTACCAGGTTACCCTGAGTCAATCCCAGAACACCTTGTAGGAGTTTTCACTCCTACGTACATCAATTTCATAACCATGTCCACTTATAGTATCTAGATATGGATTTATTTTTTTGATAATACAATTACTCTATACTTACCAAAATTTATGTATATTTTCTCATACTTATTCTTCTTCCAAGGGTTATTACTAAAGTTCTCTATTTCTAATCTCCAAAAAACTGAACATTTCCTATGATGCCGACTATGGAGACCCTATCCTTTTACACATATCATTATAAGATTTTAATCATAATTAAACATCAAATTACATTCCAATGATATTAAATTCTATAATATTGGAAGACTTGGTACGTAAATATAAAAACATGGGACTAAATAAGACATTTCTTTATTTATAATCAATAATGATCCCCTAACTTATTTTGGGACCTTACATATGTATATGATATATTGGGGATAACATGAAGAAAAGGATTCACTAAAATCCCATTGAGGGAATTAAAATAAGAATAATGTGTATCACATAGGTTAGAAGGAACAGTGTAATGATATAAAAATGAATGGAACATGTTTAAGTACAAGTAATAATAACATGGTATCATATAATCATGGATTTATAGTAATATGGAAGAAAAATAAAACATTAGTTTAGCATGATTCAAGGATCATTACATAAAGAGGACCATGATTTATGGCTCATTTAACAAAGAGGAGCCTTTGTCAAAACTGACCACCAAGACCGTTGCACATAACATCTCATGAGACTAGACATTAAACAATAAATTGGAGCCATTTTTTGGTGAAGACATCAAAACATGTTCATGAATATGTGTTCCACATGAATAATCATAAATAAGTAATCAAACATAAACATAAGGGTTACCCATGGTAAGAATTGGGTATCATAATCTTGTAAAAAATGCATAAAATAGGAGAATATCACAATGGTGTCCATGAAAGAAAGGATTTAAATCATACATGGACTTTAAGAAGAGAAAATTGGAATATATCATGATGAGTTATGAAATAATTATGCTAATACATCTTATAATGGCATTTATGAATCTTCAGAAATAAAACATTTTAGTGTGGTTCAAGGAAAATATTAAAGAGATTTTTTAGGCAGAAATGGGAACAATATTTTATATAATTCTAGATGTGAAAAATGAAAATTTTCATAATAAAATTATTGATTTTATAAAAATAATGTTGGATTAAAACATAACATAGAGTGCACTTGAAGTTGGGTAAGAATTTGAGAATTTCTCTTAAATTGGGCTTACCTATCGGGAATAATTGAGTAGGGACCCTTTTAAAAACATGTATATCCCTAAAAAAGAATGATAAATAGATACTGAAACATGAGTTTGGATAATATAAAAAAATTAATATTTACATAAAAATAAAATATAATTTTAGTTGGGTAAAAATAGAGGAGTAACCCGAAGGAATAGTAGAGGTTCTGGTAGAATCCCTTACATTATGTGTGAGACTGTTCTTCACTTGACCTTAATGTCATGAATAATAAAATTATATTAATTAATTAATAATTACAGAACCATTTTTACATGTATTTTATTAATTATAAATTTATTAAGTTCATTTATGGCTTTTTAGATGGGTTAAGATGTCTAATTTCATCGATCAGGATCATTAGTTTCCATGGTTTTCATGATCGGTTTACATGTATATGTGTATGGTAAATCATGTAGAATGAGGATAATTATCCAAAAATGAACCAGTATGTTATTAATTAACATATAGAGTATTAAAATACTATTTTTTCCTAAGTTAGGATGATTAATTATATAAATCATTAATGGTAATCATTTAGATTAACATTGCGTTTTTTTATCACAACAGACTCATTTTGTTTTATAAATTAATATCATGTGTAAAGATGATTCAAAAAAAGTAAATAAAATATAATAAATATATCATAATATATTTCAACCATATAACTGGTTTCATGATCATCCTTTAAGAGGTAATTAAATGTTGAAAGTAAGTCATCCATTAAGGTGGTAAATCGGTACCTCACGAACGATGTTTGCATTCTTAAAGTAAAAGATAGAGGAGAATAGATTTCATGATAAATTATTTCATAATCATTATAAATTACAGTATTTATAATATAATGGAGTTTTAATTCCATTTTATCAAGGTTAGGTTATGAGAGAAAAAGAAAAAAAGGAATTTGAAAATAAATTGAATGAAAACAAAAGTGGGTTTTACCTCTTGATTCCTTCTTCTTGAGAACCTCCTTAGGGAATTGGTTTTGGAATTTTTTTATGAGAAAAATATCTTAGATGTGGGCGAAAGGATTTGTAAAACTATTTGGTAGAATACATACATGGATAAATTCTTCATAAGTGTGAGGAGAAGAGGTGGTGATGGGTGGTATTTATAGTGGAGAAGGTGGGTGTTTTCTCATTATTTAATTCATTAGTGTATTATTTTGAATCAACAATATGAATTTTTAGAGTATTATACTTAAATATGATAAAATAATAATTTATGGTTCTATATTTTGGTCTAAAATCATGCTTATATCATTTATGACTCTATAAATAAATTATTTATCATTTATCATAAATTGTCTTATTTTTCAATTCACCAAATATTCATGTATTTCAGACAAATCCCAAAAATTTACACTAATGATTTTTCAATATGAAGAATTAGAAAATTAACTCTATTTTATTAAGTTAATTTTACAAATATGAAATGTTTTAATTTAAATTAAAATCATCATTTACATGGAAAATACATATTTTAAAATTATAACTACTTTTATATCACTTTGAAAAATTAACTAAGCTATCATAAAATTATCTTATAATAATAAAAACTAAAAATAATAATTTATGAATAAATTTTATTTTTAAATTATTAAATTAATATAAAAAATTAAAATTAAATATTAATGGGTTATCAAAATTGTAACACTTAATTAATAATTTTTAAAATATTTATTTACATATACTGTGATATAATTATATCATTATACCATTTATATGATGATTACATTTTATTTTTACTTTCATAGGTGAGTTTACTCTTCCATTGTCCAGTCTACTATTCATAAAAGTCACATTGATATTCCAGAAGATCAAATTACTATTTCATCGTTATCGATTCCTTAACTTCAATAAAAACTCATTATTTTATTCATTCATCATATATAAATCTTTTCTTTTATTCTATTAAGTGTTTATACCATATGACCTAATTATAATAACGGAATTTCCATTGATAAAAATTTGTGTCATTACAATCCCCAAATTTCATTACATGTTCTTTGTAGTGTTCTTTGTCCTTACTCGCACACACCATGAGAAACATCCCAGATGGTCACCCATCATGGTCACTACTCATGGACAAGAATGGATAATTTTGGAGTTATAATTAGGTAGGCTCCCAAAAATAATGGGGAACCTTATTTACATTGGTCATAGAATTTATGATTTTAACCATTTATAATTAAGGTGTGTCACATTCACCCAATCTTTATAGAACAACATCTTCATTTTGAACACTATATCTCACCCTAGATAATGCAACCGCACAGAAGGATAGGTTCCTGCTATGATAACAATATAATAACTAGTCCCTATTGATAGTACAGAAAACTGGCCTTAACATGGTTGTTAGGTTTTGGCCCTCCAGGTACCACAAGTTTCTCCATAAACACATGGTCCTATCCCTAGGGCCCACCCATATTCACAAATGGTTCATTATGCTAATGAATGTCCCCACATAGAAACACATGTTCTTTAGAGTGTTCTTTGTCCCCACTCACAAACACCTTATGAAACATCTGAGTAGGTCACCCTTATTGATTACTCCTCCAAGACAATAACACTAAATTGTGGAGTACTAATCAGGTAGGATCCTAAAAAATAAAGGTTCACCATGTTTACAAGAGTCATATCATTTATCATTTTAACCCTTTATCATTTTTGGGTGTCACCCTGATGGCATGATTAACACAAGACTCTAAGGTCGTGTGAGTCATGTATAATATATAAAAATCACAGATAACCAATGATTTCACACATTTTATAAGAGAATACCATTATATATAATGGGTATTACATGCTATATATCCATAAATGAAATATTAATAAGGTATTATGTCCATGAAGATTGACTAGGGTACTGGTATGACTCACGAGAAATATAGAAACTTGAGGAAAAGTATAGGGATTACAGTAGGGTGTATTCTTGATTTATGGATTAATTAATTGCTTGGTGTTGGATAAAGAAGGATAATCATCAAGTAATTATCAGTATATTAAGTTTCTATGGAATCCTAGGGAATTAGATTTGGAAAATTTATAGTTTCTCACATGAATAAATATGGGTTATGATAAATAATAAATAAAAGTGACTCATGAATGTTTGTAAACAAGATAGAGTAATCACATGTATGAAAAAGAATCAACTAATTTCTTGACATATATATATAGTTAGTAGATCATTTGACTTAGTCATTAAACCATCATTTTATTACACTTATATGATGTTAAGAGTATCTCTTCTTGAATACTTTAGTCCTTTCATCCCATATATCCTTCCATTTCATAGGGTGTAATTCTTCAATCATTCAATATCAATAAGTGTTATCATTATTTATTCTTATTTCCATTTCTACATCCATTTTTAGTGGAAATAATAGGGGAGTTTCATCAAAAATATTGGACAAATATTATGTTTTATTTTGAGGATTTAGTGTCACATATAATGTATAATAGTGGTGGATTCCACCTATATAACGCGAGGTGGTTTTGTGACTTTGTCCTCATGATAGAAGATTATTGTTATTGAGATACATTATGTTTCAATGGTTTTTTTGACCATGTAAACCTTTTGCATCACATGATAAATAGTGAGAACTGTCCATTCAATTAGGGTCAACATATCTCATTCATTCCACATGATCTATAGTGAGTGAAGTAGAGTCTTCTGTCGACAACCTATTCCATCCTAATTATGTAACTAAGAGTTATCACAAGTGGATAAATCATTAAGAACATATTATCCTAACTCATCAAATATGAAAAATGTAAGTGTGAAAAAAAATCACATCGTGCTATTTAGGTTAAGAAATCATCTAGCAATATAGAGGGATAAATCACATGTTACCATGTGAGTCCCTAATGGGGAATATTCCTCTAGTGTAAATACCATTAGTCTTCTTTTTTTGAAAAATTTGATTACTAATTTCATATTTTTATCACTCCTCATCAATGAAATTTATCTGACATGAATCAAAAAATCAACGCCTAAAAAGAATCCTAGAAAGAAATAGGAGGGAACAATTACAAAAAAGTATATGCCCACCTTAGTTCCTTATCCCTAGATATAATTTGATTATTCTACATGTCTATAGATATTACTAATATATTCCATTATATATAGATAAATAATGGGGGTATACCATACTACTAATTTTAAAAATAGATAATCCATTGGAAATTGTTTTGTGACTCAAAATCACCTCAAAAATAGCATCGTTTAACCATCATCATCTGATCATTCTTCATAACCACTATTGTATGACTCTTCTTCTCGATCAAATAATGGTGAATTATTTTATTTTTTTTCTTTTATATCATCTAAATGTTTGAATGAACATGTGATATCCTCATGTTCTTTCACATTCATAATTGTCTTGTGGTCAAGAAATTTAATGACTCTATAGTGGTCATGTGGTCACATAACATGTCATGAGTTGAACAAATTCTATTAATTTAAACTAAATTTATACCAAATATAGATATTACCTTACTATGATCCAAATGACATAAATTTGGGAGGCTAAGGATATCATTTCATGACATACATCAATGGCCAGAATCATAAATCATGAAAAACATCATATTATTCAATCATTTTATAGACATCTTATGCACATTGTGGGAAGAAATATGTTACAATATTTACTATTTGAATAGATACCACTTTACGGGTTCAGTCATTGGAATGGATCACCAATTTTACCTCCTTATAATAGGAACCATCCACTTAATTGGATTAAAATGAATCATCTCACATATCAGGAGAATACTAGTATTCTAGGATATTTCATTCCCAATGATTTCTTCTTTGATAAAGACTTACTAAATGATTTTCTAATGGATCTAAAGATTAAATGAAATGAATTTTATACTGAAAATCATGTATATAAATCAATAATGAATTTTTTAACAAACTAGTAGCTTCATTGGATTTCTTTTTTATATTACTCATTTTGTATGGATTTTAGTCAATTTTTGTGCAGACCCTTTCAGCTGAAGACACTTGAAAGTAGTTCAAGAAAGAACTGAAGATGGTTGGCATGTATAATTCCTACATGGTTTCTTAGAATATTTATTATTGTAAAAAAGGTCTTATATTAGACCTAGTAAGTAGGTGGATCCAAACACTAATAATTTCAACCTGGTATATAGAGAAGAGGGAATCAGTCTTTAGGACGTAGAGAATAATAGTGGTGCACCAGTCTTGGGAGACAAATACAGTGAATTACTCCCTATTTTTTCTATCAAGAATGTTTATGAGTGGACTCTTGTTATTTAATTAGATCATCTAAGTATAGATTAAGGGCCCTCAAAGGAGACACACACATGATTCGATATCTCCTCAAGAAAATGGTTGGTATTATTTATTTAAATGATTAGACATGATCCATTGGTAAAGAAGAATATGGATTGTTTGTTGGGTAAAAAAAGTTACAAATGATGCTTATTAACTTATGTAGGAATATGGATAATTCAACAACCATGGATGGAATTTCACCTCTCAGGATGACTATCTTGTCCATCTAGAATCCTTTATGTAAATGTTTTTCACTAGATACTTGCTTTTAGCCCACGAGAAGTGTGGGGTAAGGGTGATTATCCTCATAATGGTGAAGAAACAATCCAATGGAAAAATAAATAGCTTATTTTTACCCATTATATCCAATCAATACAACAAACTCTACCATATATATAAGGTGAAATTATTATATTTAATTTTAGGTTGCCTATAGGTATTATAGGGATAGATGGGGACCCAAATGGGTGTTTAAGAATTTATCAACACCAAATAAAATACTAGTTCCCAATTTATGATATTTTTATAAATAATTAGATGGGAACAACCTAGTTTACTAATGAGTTGGTAAATTTAGAGAAAATTGAATTGTTATGATAAAATTATATATAGTTCACATGGAGATCTAATTACAACCATCACTAATAAAAACCATGGAGGATTATATTAACATGATTATTTAGTTTATATACATGAGGGTTTATTTTTAGCTTGGATTGGTGGAATTATTATGTAAATTGAATATTCACCATATATATTTTGGAGGAAATATAGATGTGTTAAAATACAATGTACAAATCCTCCTTATATTATTTGTGTATATGGAAATTTGACGTTCACTTACCAATTTTTCATTTTTTAATAAGATAGGAAACCCATATCTATGTGACCATTACTCTAGATGATGTTGGTACTGGTTTATCAAAAAGAGAAACCGACACAAGGATCCAATCCTCCCTTAACTATCAATTAGTGATTCTGGTAAAATAGATAATGTACCCACAATTGGCAGAGGGTGAAGTCGAAGGAGATTTAATAAAATTTTTGGGAAAGGGTCCTGTTAACTAGATTGCTATGGGTAGATCATTGGAACCAAAAATGTATAAGAAGAAAGTTGGTAGTTGAAACATAGATCCTCATCATGCATGGTTACAAAAAGTGATGTACCTTCTTCGTATCCCACCCCAATCAAGTCATTTATTCCATTTTCATTCTCGAAATGGGAAAATTGGAAGAAACTCATGATTGTTATATGATTTTGGAGAATAATTCTATATAAATATTTTTTAATTAAGATCGTTGGGAATGTGATCACATCTATAATATATTATCATAGTGGAATGATATTTAGGGATAAGACACATGCTTATGATGAGGCTGATGTATATGGTTCTCCTACTTAGATGAAGAATATGGAAGAAAATAACATTGATCTAGAAGTTATTCTACTAGTGTTGCGACCAATTCCACCAATAGTTCCTCAAGAATCTATTCCATAAAAGGGTATTTCTCTTGAATATATCAATATGATAAAGTGTTTTGTATTCATACTAAAGATATTATATCTTGGTAAAATAAGTTTGTATTGATTTCACATGCATGTCCCCTAGATTAATTTAGTTATTAATCTTGAACTATTGAAATTATGAATTTACTCATAAATACATTACACGTGAAGAGGTATCTATGGACAAAGGTAATACATATTTGACATAGTTGTTGTAATACATGCAGTCTAGGAAACTGGTGAGGGCTCAAGAATAACCGAAGGTGATTCCACATCTGATCAGACCAACCACATCCAATAGAGACTTGATGTATATGGGTAATAAGCCATGGGCCTCGCCAATCAATCCCACATACTTAGATAAAGGGTATGTGAGGAATCCAAATCCTCCAAAACTTTTATCACTGGTGATTCCATTAGATGTTTTTTTAGAGGTAGACACATCGAGGTCCAACTAGAATTTAAATCATTCCCCTATTTTGATATGGTTACTCTCATCCAATTTGATCCTATGAATGTATATGACCTATTAGTGGCCCTATATATATATATCCAATTACACTTTATTTTATCATTATAGTGTCAAAATATCATTTACTGATGGTTTCTACCTCTTTTAGGATAGAATATTAAATTGATATTATATTTAATTATGTAACCTCTTTCAGTATTTTCATCTATCCTTGGTGATAATACCAATGTGTCATAATAAATTCATCAAATTCTACCTTTCTTCAGGCTATGAAAACATGGGAAGTTTTTTCCATAGATGATACTGGTATATGTCCAATCATTCATGTATCAACTATGTTTTTTTGTCTACTAATAGAGACAATTTAAATGTTTCATATCAATATATCTATCCTAGGATATGTACATCTTAGAACAAGCTTCTTCATGTTATAATATAGTGGGAATAGATGAGATGCAAGTTGGTTCATCCTTACGGTCTCAAAAAGATAAGAATGAAAAATCCGCACTAGGTGAATTTGTTCTAAAATAATTCCATATTTCCATACTATGATTCTACCAGGACATGAAGTATGAAACTTTCCCTAAATAGTTCAAGGGGTAGGTGTGAATGGACATTTAGTTCTGATCACTGAGACCCTTTTCTACAAGAATAAAGACATACAATGTCACCTCTATCATATGTACACCACTATTGGATATTATGGTCATCATTATCATGTCATATTCACTATGATAAAATAGGTGATCACAACATGAGAGCATCAAAGAGAACCTAAACTGGAGCTGGAATCAATAAAGTCCCTAAACTCTTCCACACACCATCATAATGAATCACATTATGAAGCTTGCAAGCATGCAACAGAGAGAGAAAAACATCACTAAATAACTACTAAATAGAGATATGTAGTTGATAGGATTTAATAAGAAATTTATTATCTACAATATGTTATCATCATAGATAAAAAATATAGTGGTAGAATAATGTTTTCTTGAGGTAGTAGAGAATTCCAAAAGGGGTGTTTGTATGGGAACAATTTCACAGAAATCAGTTGTAGATGAAACAAATCAGAACTATATGTCCACTACGTCAAGGAATAAAAAACCTAGAATATAAGATGATTGATACTGATGAGTATTCATATTATATATATTTATAATATTTTAATTTTTAACAACTTTTTATCTTGGATATATGGTAGTTGCATTTAAATTTAGAGGATCCTCCCTCCTTTTTGGTTTATTATTGATTGATGTTACTTGAATTACCTATGTCATTATAATTATTTTATTACTCAAAATATCTTGATGACCCAATATTTTGTAAATAATAATTTGACCTGAGAAACATCAATATTTAAACATACACAAATAATATTCCTAATTCATGAACCAAAATGAATCCCTCCTAGTTGTGGCCAATTTATGGGTATAGGTAAAATCTCAATCACTATTGAAAAAATGATGGTCCATTTAGATGTGAATGATTATGTCTTCCTATGACGGTGTCAAAGATGTGTATAGGTTGAAAAAATCACAAATACACTATATTTGGTCAATTAAGAAATTTATTATGAATTATTCCTAGGCGTAGCTCGCATATGGGTATTGATAGAAACAAAATCACTAATATAATATAGTTGGTCCATTTGGGAATTTGGGATGAATGGTACTTTTTAAAGTGATTATTTGGGTCAGTATATTATAGAAACTGAATAAATTAATTTTTTCATAGGCTAAGGGCCTAGAGTGAATATATTGACTATTGAGGTGGTCACATGGTGACCCCCATAGTCTTTGCATCCTTTTTTGTTACATTATATTTTTCCCAGGCCTTATATAGGTATGTCCTAGAGGGTAAGGGCTTGGATATTTATTAGATATATCATTATAGGTAATCATACTGATAATAATTATTACTTTTCATTTTTTTAATGAATAATTTTTCCTAGATCATAGACGTTACACATATACCTGAATAGGTTCATTTTTTTCCTATGCCACCCATTACAGTTTTCAACCTTGGGAGTACCATGTCTCTTTTTTATGGTAATGTTTAGGTCAAGAGAGTAAAAAAATAAATTTTTTGATATAAGTTCATGATAATAGAATCATAAAAGTGTTCAATAATGATGTATCAAATTTCATCCCTAAGAATGAGTAAGATACATAGTGGAATAACACCAATGATATAAAATCCACATGAATAGTCTGATTTTGGGTTGTGTAAACTATATCTCAAGATGTTTGAACCAAGTAAGATGGGATGGGACATTCATAAAAAATATTTTCATTGACCAAATTCAAGTTAAGGGTTATTTTTTGTTGCTTATAGGGCATACAATGATTATAGGTTCCTCCCCTCAAGACGAGAATCATTTCGTTGATAGGCTATATATAGGCATACAAGAAGAGATATATCGCCAAATGTATTCATATCCAATAGAAATTTTAGGTAGAATAAAGAATACTTGTTTCTAATAGACATGGAAGGATTTGGATGGATAAAACCCTTGGGAAATAAATTGGGTTGTGGAGAAAAGGCTATTTGAGGAGGTTTTTGGTACCCAAAAAGTGGGGTTGTCAAGTATTGAACATATTAACACATTAAAGGGATATGATAGATCATTTATCTAAAATATTCATGGATTATAATGTCTAGTGGGAATCAATTTTCATCCACAAGGGCCATATGGTGAGCCCCATTATCATTGTGCTATTTTTATTAATTATCCAACAATTTATTATGATTTTGAACATTAATTATTCACATGTAGAGGCTCAAATTATTATTAAGCCTCCATTTTTCTAGTTATCTACTCAAAAATATCACATATATATTACTAGTTGTTTAGGGTTTTTTATTTGAACCACCCAGAGATAAAAATAATGTTCATACATATTTTAACAAGTCACAAAAACCTAGTTCTATGATATGTATACCAAGGCATATATAATTTAATTAGATGGTGCATAGAGTGAGGAAAAATGAACGCATAACATAATTACTAAATTATGATTCCTATGGTGAATAATACTGTAACACATTTGTTGAGAAAAATATGAGGATGTTGTAAATCAGGATATTAGGTTGTTATATCAAGTGTAATAGTATGGCATAGTCATCAAGGGGATGAATGTTGAATGCTTTCAAATAAGTTATTCCTCTACAACACCTTCTAGATATACGAGGAGTAGATGAACCTTTTTCTTGAGAAGAAAATTCCTTTGGTTAGTTGGCCAAACTCGGGGGGGGGGGCATTTACGGGATCCAAATTGGGGAATGTATGTGTAGCCAAATAGAGGTTTTCCTTGAGGTCGGAAACACTCATTTCCAAAAACCATGAAAGTTTTTCAGTAACCTAAGACACACAAGACCTAGATGGTTATTTATGGACTAACATGTTTAGAAACCGTGATAGGGGATCCCCAAACCTTGGTTAATCGTGGTTATGATTTTTTAGTCCTTTGATAAGGGGTTTTAATGGAACATGGATTGGGTTCTCTAACATTTTTCTAAATAGTACAAATCCCATGTTGTTTATTGTAATATAATGATCAAATAGATTTTTTGTGGTTTAACATCATGTGATGAGGACTAATTTTTATTACAGTTTAGCTTTATGTGAAAAAGGACATTATGATCTGATAATATGTAAACTTTATCATGGAATGAATCTAATAGTATAAGACCAATTATATAATAGGTCAAATTTCATTCTCTCTCGCTCCCCATTTTAGGTTTGTAAATTATTTTCAACTGAAATATTCTATTCATAGGAGATGAGTAAACTTTGTTTGATATAATATTTGGTTGGGAATTGAATATAAGATCTATGTGTCATTACACTTCATATGACAATAATAATCACTCCTCTCATAGTTATTATAAATAATTATATATGTAATGATCTGACTAATATGTAGGGGAAATGGGTAATTTCTATACATAGGTAATCAAATGGGGCATCCTATATAGAAGGATCCTACATGGATATGTACCATACATGCGAGGGGGATGTGGGTTCATATTTTTGTCCATGTGAAGATATTATTTTAGCATAAGGTAAATTAAAATAATCTCATTATTGATAAAAGGATATGAACCATTGAAAATGAGGAGTGATTGAATTAGGAATCAAGCCACACATAATTTATATATTGTAATTACATTAGCATATTAGGCTTTAACATAGGGATGAGGGAATTTTTAGTGTTTGTTAATTAATAATGATCTCAATGGATAATACTCTAATGTAGATCAGGATCCAACATAGAACATTAGACATTTTAATTAGATTATTCTATAGAGATCGGGTTCAAATGTAAGGGAATAAATCCTTCCTTCACTTGCATGTATCAGTTTCAAAAAATAAAAGTGTCACATATTGAACAATATTACTAATTTTAAAAGGGGGAATTTTTTTTAATTTTTTTCTATGATTATGGTAGAGTGTAATAGAATCATGATGTATACTAAAGAGATTGTAATCGAGTCACACATTATTCTTGTTAAGAAATACCTTATGTATACTTGAATTGTATGAATATGGAGAGATTTTTTAGAGAGAAATTTTGCCTGGGACTTGGATAAGATATTTGAGAATCACTATGTATCCTATGTGGATCAGAATCATACTGCATGTTGTTGTTGAAGAAAATTTACCATGCATTGATCTTACACAATTTTAGAAGTTTTTTTTTGAAAATTTGTGGTTGGAAATAGTAAAATGGATCCAATAATCACTACCCATCCAATTAAAACATTAATTAATCCACACATATTTCAAATATACCATTTCCTCTACACGTATCTAACTCATATGTGTTGGAAATATTGATTTTATATACATTAGTCTGTAAATGAGGTAAAATGTTCTAAAGATGCTCACATAGATCTAGGACATACACAAGAGGGGGTATTTTTAAGTTTCTGGGTTTGTGAAGATTTGATTCATGTGTGAGTTAAAAGAAACTCATCTATGTTATGGTAAAAAAATAAAATGAATTTCGAATGAAGAGTGATTTAATCACGCACCAAGACGAGGGGTGGAAATTTATGATCTCTACTGTTGGACCAGGTTCAAGAATTATGGGCATCATTATGTATCCAATGAGGACATAAATAAATCCACACAAAGTTCTTATATTTGATTTCCATATATATATAAGGCCTTTATATATGGGTTTGGGTGTTGCTTGTGTAATTTAATGAAAAAAGAACATAATAGTGAAGAATTCTACGTAGATCAAGATCATATTTAAGAGAAGGGATGTTTTTTAGTTTCTTTTTAAAATATCAATTTAATGTGTAAGATATGAATATTTAGTTTCACCTTAGTATATATTTTAAAAAATAAAAATTTCATAAGAGGATACAAAATACAAATGTAAAAGGGTTCAGTTGTTTTGATATTGTAAGTCAGTCAAGGGTAGAGGGTCCCTAGAATCAATATTTATCTTTAAGTAACATGATTCAATACATATTTAGTTCTCATATGTTCTCTAAATACATGACTCTCAAATGAATCAATAGAGATAAATTTTTGACTGTTGGGGCTTGTAGTTGGGCCAAGGATAGATGGTCCTAGAGTCACTGCGTATCTTAAAAGAGATATAATAATTATATATGTAGTTCTTGTTGAAAATTTCCCATGTATAGTATGATTCATTATATATTTATATATCATATGAAAATAATTTGGGGAATTTATTCTCTAACGTATGTGTAGATCTTGTTCCAAAGACGTTTACATGGATTGATCTATCATATAGGGTTGGAATGTATGTTTGGAGTAGGACACTATATGAATTTTTGAGGCATGAAATATGGTTTTATGTGGGAATTTAGTATTGTTGTATAATTCTTATACCAATGTGTTCCACATTATATGTTCATGCGATGATGGCCAAGTTGGAATACACCTCAATTTAACATGACAAGGACCCAGTTCATACTATTTATCATCATGTAGTTGGGATTTTGCTGTGATTTTTTTCATCATAAAACTTGTTCAATGACCATGTATTTTAATTTCTTAAAATATGAAAATGAGTGCAATGAATTTGAAAATATTAAATCATGACATAGAATTGGGGAGATATTTATGAAAATAATTTCCTACAAAACCTCACATTAGTATGGGTGTGACATAGTCCCCTTCTATTATGGGAAAAGAGTAATCTACATTTGAATAGAAACTATGTATGATGTAAATTCCATTCTATTTTTATCAATATTTGTTGGGATCTTCCCTAGTATCATCAGGTTTCCAAGAACTAATAAAAAATATTCGTAAAAGAACTTGTATAGGTTGACTCTCAGATTGATGGCTCACTTCATTCGATTTTTGTGAACATATTTATTATTTAGAGTAAACAAACTCTTCCAATCGAGTCATTATAACCCATCAAGTAAATTATGTGATTATTATTATTCTAAGATCTAATCATAGATGTAGACTCAAAGTAATGGTTGTTGAACTTTTATGGGTTACACCACCTTTGTTCCATAGACAAGAGAATATGGGGTTTCTTGAGTGGTAGTGTCGTTTGTGGTACAATATGCCCAAAGGGCACGAATGAGTATGTCTAGGGAAGATCTCATATCATTATTCATATTTATTAAGAGTATATTTTGTATAGTCTAATTTATGTGGTATATTTTTTCATTTTTCTATTCGTGATTATGGAAAATGGATAGAAATGATTTTTAACTTCCAATATAGCCTTTTCGACTCATAAGAGAAGATGTTGGTGCCATTTTCTATTTGTGTTGTATGAGGTACTCCTAATATGGGGATGATTTGTGTCTTCTAAAAATTGAATATAATATTAGTCTTCAATTATTCAGGGGGTAATACCTCATCCAATTTGGATAAGAAGTTGGTGGTAGTATGGATATACTTTAATTACCTAGATATGATTGGGGGATTTGACCCCATGACGTCTATTCCCCATAATTCAATCGATGATGATTATTTAGTAGTATGAACCAAGTCCTAGAGATGATGGATGTAATTTTATGGAATTTTTCATGCACTAAATATCTTGGTAAATTCTAATTTGTATTGTATCATCATTTGATTGAAATAACCAATCCTTATAATTTAATGTCAGATCGGTGTTATAGACTGATGATCACTATAGGATCCTGTATGGAAATCATTTATGATTGAGATGATATCTCATTATTCAAAGAATCTTTTATGAACACTATCAAAACCCCATTTATAGGTGACTTTATACTTTTTGAAGCTGTCGTTGAGAAAAAAAATTTCAACATAATGTTTGATTTTATATTTTTTTTGGCATAGTAAAATAGAAGAATCCTATTTTGGAGGTATGACATGATAGGGATCACTGCCTAGTAATGAATTTAGATGATGAGGATTTTTACTCATCATGCTTTGGGGTGACACTAATTTTATTGGTTTTCTCAATGAAAAATATGATGACAAGAGGGACTACCCAAGCGTATGAAATGAAAAGGACTATATCACCCCAATTATGGCTAGACATGGATATTTACACATTATTAATTGCATCAACATATTAATTATGTGAATGAGGGATGTGTTTATGTTTCTTGTCAAAATGGAAGTCATTCATCATTCCCTTTACTTAGACAATGAGTGGTCCCAAATGTCTCTTCATAATGGTGTATTCACTATTTATATTATTAGTTATTAGCTCCAAATATAAATTATAATTTATAATGACTATCTATAGTTGTAGGTCTATCTCTAGGAAAATAAAAACAACTTTATACTATTCCTTATTATTTTTGGATCCTTCATATTTTAAGAAATAATAAGGTAGAGTATCCTTGGTTGGGGGAAAAAATAAATTTCCAAGACTAACCTAATTACGCATTGGGGTTTCTATTAATTTACCATATATACATTGAAAGGATCCATTAAAATAATTCTCCCATATTTTGGGAGTGTCATGAAAAAAACATCTTCACCCAATAGCTTGGTATTTACTAGATTCATCTCTCAGGAAAATAAACTACCTGAAAATCAACTATCCTCTATCCTTCGAGTCCCTTATATGTTGTAAATTGATGGAATAATTATATAGGTTAAATTCCCACTAGGCTAGACTTCAAGTCAATATTTATTGGTTGAGGATGTACTTGAGAAGGTTGATATTAGAATCCAATAAGATCTTATGGTGATGAATTTAGTGACACCAAATTTTACTGAAAAAATAAGTGCATGGTCACTCATCTTGAAATTAGAGTATTATATCTCATTATCTTGTATTGTTTTGTTGAGATAGTATTGATTTTTTTACTTTCACTATATTTTTTTGTGAAATAGCAGAAACTAGTGATCTGTCAATAGTGGCCACATAAGGGATGCGATTCTTCTATTATACTTTCAGAATTTTTACCAATGGGTGGATAATATATCACTTGAGGTTTTCAAAGGCTTATTTTTAATCTTCAACCCATTTTTAAGAAAATATATTATTCATTAATTTCTGGAAGGGTTTTTTTTGTTACTATTTGATCAATGAAATACCAGATATAGGCATGGAATCTATGAATAATTCTTATCTCTTAGGATTTTAAATATGATAAATTTCAAGGATTTCTCTAATTTTTCAATTTTTGAACCCAATACATTGATAGATGTGCCACAAAACCATGAAGGTTTCCTAAAATTACATTGAAAACTCACTTTAGAAGTTTCATTTTCATGCTATTCTTCTGTAATTTATTGAATTTTTTATGGTTGTAAAAATGATCATAATGATTCTAGTAGATTACTAGAGGACCCTAAATATATTATTCCATGAATTTAACTAGAATGTTCTTGAAGTGGTTATGAATAGAACATTAGTATGTGGTGCTGAAATTATATAACCCAAAGGGCATGACCTGGTAGAAGAATATTCCCTTGGGTGATCTAAATGTTGCGGGTTATTCAAATTTACGGAAAATATTGATCTTATTTTTCAATGTGTTCCCATATATATTGTTAAGGGATTTTAATCTTAACATTACATTAATAATGGGTTTTTAATTGGATTAGTGAAATAATCATGTAGGAAATGTCAAATGAGATCATATAAATTAACATAGACCAATATAAACTCATTAGTTTTCATAACTGGTATGATTTTGGAATGAAATATTAGGTATTAGACCCCGAAAATGAAATTGTATTTAAATATGTTTTAAAATTCAGACTCCACCCATGAAGAATTTTTCGTATCCTTTATCATGAACACCTTCTAGAAATGTCAATGATCATCTACCACACCTAGGTAATGGGTGTCCAACTTAAAATTTAGAATTGGGATCACTATGATATTAGAGGTTTACACATAATGTTTATTTTTAAATTAGGATACATGTAACACCTCATGTTTTCAAATGGGAAACTATGTTGGATAGTGTATGTGACATACAAAACCGAAACCCAAATAAATCACAATAATTTAAATATGACTATTATAACTTATATATTAAATTAATGAGTATGAATAGGGTAAAATTCCATATTAAATTTATATAATGTTCCTAATAAATAAATATTTATTTACAAATTCTTATTAATTAATCACTCAATATTAAAGAAGTAATTTTATTTAACAAAAATAAATTTTTTCAAAAAATGTTTTTTTGTGATAAATTATGATAGTTAATTTTTTTAATTTTTTTAAATTATATTTTATAAAATTATTTATTTAATTCAACATATTTATATTACTTATGGTTATTTTTTGTATTTTTTGCAAAATATTAATTTTTCAGTGAATAGAGAAAATTACTATTTTTATTAAATTTTCATTTTTTTCTAAAAAATAATTACTATTATTAATATATTAATTTGATTTAAAATTAAACTAATTATTATATAGTTATATTAAATAAAAATAAGGATATTTAAATTATATTTGTACAAGATTTTAGAATGAGTTTTTTAGGCTTTAGAAAACATTTTCTTCTAAAAATTATTATAAAGTGCGTAATGTTTCTCCATTTTAAAAAATTAAAATAACCACTATTGATTAATTATTTAAATTAAATTTAAATATTATATATCTATAAATATTAAATTAAATTAATCTAATTATTATTACTTTTCATATAGTTAATAGGAGATCAACTTTTCCTTAAAAAACCATTTCATGAAAAACCATTTTTTCAGATGGCTTACGAGTTTAATTTTGAATTAAATCACGAAAAATCTATGAGATTAATTTTAAAAAATTGATTCCATATTTTTAATTATAATTATTTATATTTACTAATAATTTCAACTTAATTTTTTAAAATAATTATTATTGAAAATAGTAAAACGTATTTACCATATTTAAGGTAAAAATGAGGGTGTCAGGGGTTAAACTAAAAGGATAAGTGTTAAGGATGACCCAAATATTTTCAATTCCAATTTAATTTAAATATTATGACCATATATATTAATATTAATTTAAATTTACCATTTTTAGTGTTATTTATAATAATTTGTTATGGAATTATTGAGAAACTATGAAAATTACAAAGTGTGCCACTAACCTCAAATAAAAAATGCTACCCCCTTTTCCATACCCTTCACACATATAAAAATTACTATTAAGACAAAACCTAAAAAATAAATCCCATAATTCCCTCTCCACATCCAAGAATCCTTTTTTACCATAAATCCAACCTATGATGGATTTTGGTGTAAACTAAAAGAAATTTTCCGAAGAAGTGGTAATATCCATAACAAAGCATTGTGTATTATTTCATCTTCCAAATCCTTAAAAAATTATTAAACTATGATGATAAAATAACCATATTATCTTCCATATATGTATATTTTTCTATGATAAAGTAATTACATACAACCATCACCTCATCCTTTAAATGGGAAACAAAATCATTGATCGTGTGTATCGCAGACTACCGCATCGTGAATTGATGTAATTCATTTTCTATCACCAATATCCCTGATTGATATAATTATGTATATAATTTTTATATATCATATTTAAATTATAATTATTCTTCTATAATTATATATCATATATTCATTATTACTTTCCATTCTATAGAGGATATGATTACATTGCTCATGTGTACGCCTGACTACAAAGTCATGAAGTGATGTGATTCATTTTTCACTTATGGTTTTCATGAATGGTAATAAAGATTATATTTTTGTCTATATATTAGATTAATTAAGTATTAATAATTATTTAAAATAAATATATAATATAATTTATTACCTTAGAGTGAATTTATTATATGATTATGACATTCCTGTGTACGGCAGATTACTCCCACATGAAATAATATAATTTGATTTTATTACCACATTCCAAGGATATTACAAGTAATGGTATTTAAAGAAACACTATGATATTTATGTTATATTATCATACTATAAATATAAAATATAAATTAACTTAATTTCTTCAAGGTAATAAAAAAATTGAAAAGTTACTCACGCTTATATACAAACTAGGATCCCCATGACTGTAACGTAGTTCATGTTTCATAACTATATTTACTAGTTATTTTTAGAAATAGAATTTATGTATAAAAATTTTAATTATACCATTATTACAATTAGAGATATAATTAATTAAAAATCTTTTTACCCTAATCAACTTACCCATGTTATTTTTTACATATGAGACAAACATCTTCAAAATATCTTACATGAACGTCAATAATTATGTACATTAGTATGACATATAAATGAATAAAATAAAATTAATAATAATAATAAATATTCTTAAGAAATTAAATAATTAAATATAGATTATTATTATAGTGTATAAAAAATAACATGTTGAATTAGTCTCATGGTAAGGGATCTTTCAAGCCATCTGTTTTCTTTAGGTTATAACTATTCTATCTTTGACTCACTTTATCTCTGTTTAATGTCATGGAATGAAACTAATTTTTATCATGTGTCTAAAAAATTTATAAAAATATTATTATCCCTTATACTTATTCAGTAATACATTTCTTATGACCATCACCCAAATTCTTTCTTTAGGGAATCTCTTGTGATTATTTTATGAGGCAATATTGTATAACCCATTTCTTTCCATTGGTAATTTTTTTTATGACTTATGAATGATATCCATACATGGAATTTATATTCATGTGTATGAAATGAATATAATCAGTGGGTATATAATTGTATATCCATCAAATCGTTTTGGTAATTTTTTATTCTCATTAGAGGTCACGTATGGGATTTAGAAGTAAACCTAATCTATTATGGGACTCTGTCCACCATGTGATGTTGTCTCTGAAATTAGCAATGAAATTTTTTTATTTCATGATTTATATTGTATCAAAATTAATATGTTAAAATGATCATAATATACCATTCTCATTATGTTATTATTCCATTTATTTCTCATACTCATTCTCTTTTATGAAATGATGTTATACCTTTGACTCACACATTCTGTTTTCTTATAATATTTATTCCCTTACTAGGATTTTAGCCCACCAATTTTTTTTATGTATTCCCCAAGTTATCCTATGAAGATCTTGCATAACATATATATATTTGAATCTCCAAATGGAAAATACAATAATGATTACATCTTTTAGTTCCCTATGATTTATTTGAACATAGTTTTTCATTGACACTAGGCCTTTATGATCCCTGTATTTTATCATTGGATACTTATGATTACGATTTGTGTAATATTATGTGTAAAAGGATTGGGTTGTTTTGAGATATAAATATTTTTTTATTCCATATTCATAGCATAACTAATTAATATGATCTACATATCCTATTAAACAGCAAATCTTACTTGTTTGATCTCATCGATGGTTTTAGATATGCCTTCCTCAAATAATGTAGGGGTACCTATAAGGGAATACTTTTATTCTTCCACATCAACATATAAATATATTTCATAAAGATTGGTAGATAATAAATTGAAATTTATATGCTTTATGAAGTATTATACATCATTATGGTACCCTGGTTGTACATATTCTAGAGTACCTTGATCATGGGAAATGGAATCCAACTATATTATTACATTGACGTTTCATTACATAAACAAATCCACAATATTTGAAATTTTAATCTCCTAAAAATTTGAAATATAAAACAAAAAACATACATTTAATAAATGTTAATGTATCTTTTATGGGATCATGATATGTTACTTTTACTTCATCTCATATCCTAGGGGCATACGTCAAAGGAAAGGGATGAGCATGAGCTAAATAAGGGAACTCTAAAGGGAGATATTTGTCATGTGATTATGAGTTATATCAATAAGAACATGAATCATAAAAATAATACATGATAATGAGAACATTAAGAATATCATTATAAAAATAACTTGAATAATAACATGGAAATGTGAAAAAAAACATTTAAATGAGACATTTATAAGCATGTCACTAATATTTATCGCCAATGTGTCCTAAATCATAATTACTATGGTTATTCACCACGGTATCATAATATATGTCATATGTAGTGATTAAATTCACTACCCATTTAATTATAGTTCTATAAGGTTGATCCATTCATATGTATTAATAAAAGTGATCCACATAGATCATCATAAATAATTTCATTAATAACCCATGGAGAATAAAGAACTATATTCGTATCAAAATCATGGCATAAAAAAGTACATAAAGACATAATTACAAAATCATTCATAACCCATGAAAAGGAAGTATCAGTTTCATATATTTGAATCCTTGAATAAATAAATTATAATAATATATAGGTGAATACACATGGATTAATAAATGGTTGGTTAATAAAAATATAAGAATATTTCATTTGAAAGAGAGAAATTTTAGAAGTAAATTCAGAATCATGTTGAGTATAAAATGTAGATTTAGAATTCTATGAAATTAAATTGAATGAAGGTCTCCCATTAATGATAAATAATATGGTAGTAATGGTATGAAAAAAAATGTAAGAGAAGATATAAACCTAACATTTATAAGAATTCTACAAAAAAGGGGTTCTTGAATTGATGTGAAAGAAAGGAGAATTCATTTATCATGAAGAGTTATTCTTAATAAACAAGGATGGAAACATTGTGGGTTAAGGATACCATGGGGATAGTTTTAGTGAGGAAATTTGAAAATAAAATTATAGAGGATGAATTTTATCTAAGGGGAATAGTGAAATGGATGGGTATATTTAGAAATAATTGTGTAATTTTTTAATAATTTCCAAACATAGGTCTTGGAAATATTGGTTATGGAAAAAGAAAAACCATTCGTTTTACCCTCAGTTTTGGACATGTGAGCCACATTTATGATATTTTAATCCATTGGAAACAAAAACCATTATTTAATACTTCATTTGGTATAGAAAATTAAATTTTAGATAATGTATTGTTTTTAAAACGAAATCTTACATTTATAATTTTGAATGTCACTTATTGGTTTGGTAATTTATTAAAATATTTTAAAATACATAATATTATCAAAAATAACATATATGTTTGGTCTTGGATTTTGGTTAATTAATTATTACATCGTTATGACATAAATATGATGTCATAAAACATAAAGAAAAACTAATACAATATTTTTATTGTTGACTAAAACATAATTTATTTTATAAATTTATTTTAAATTCACCACAAAATAATTTTGATGTGCTGATTTAAAATATCATATTAATGTTAGCTAAAAAATCTCTAAATTTTGTAATTTTAACTTTTGAATATAAAAATTCTTATTTATTGAAAAATAAATTTTTTATGACATAATCATTTTTTTAATCATATAAAAATTATCAAAAGAAATTAATAATTTTTTTAATAATTTCTAGTAAATTTATTTGAATTTCGAAGAATATTTAATTAAAAAAATATTAATAATAATACATTATTTTATTATAAAAGTGTATATATTCTCTAAAAAAATAAAATTATGTTTTACGTGCATCCAACAAACGTTTTATCAAATTGGACTCACACAAACATACATTTTATTATACAAATATATTTTAGAAATGGGATCAATGAAATATATATTTTATTTATAAAAGGTTTATTAGGCTTTATAAAACTATGTCTTGGACATGTAACCCCTAATTACACTCATGTATTCAATACGATTAAGGCGTGCAGTGGTGGTAGATTCATAGGGTGGCTCTGCTAACATTGAATGATTGATAATATCAAATAACTTGAAATTATCCCTTACGTGATTTTTTTCAAGAATAAATTTTTCAATATCATATTTGGATTGGTCAAGGGTGAGGCCTAGGCACACTACCACCCTCCGTACTTCTGAAAAATGGGCTTCAAATGACTTGACTCAACTTATTGAGTCAATAATTTTTACTTTTCAACAACAATTTAACATTTAAATTAATAATTTTAAAAACTAATTATAATTGTATAATTATTACCAAAGGGTTCTCGATGGTTAAATTGACCACGGGTTATATTGACCACGAACAATATTACCATTCAAATGGTCACATTTCTCCCTATAAATACCACTTCATTATTTCACTAAAAATTTCTTATAATTATTATTATGGTTATATTTTAATATTATTAATATTTTTATTGGTTTTATAATAATTTTTATTATTTATATATAATTTTATGTTGGATAAATTTTTCCAGCAGAATGGGGGAATATATATTTTCCAATTTTATCTTTTCTATTTTTTTTTCTAATTGTAATATTTTTCATTTTAATTGGTTTCATTGATTAAAAATTCAATGATATTTATTAATGTGATATGGTTTTTTGGGTTAATATATATCCTTTATGTGTATAATGTTATATGATATAAAAAAATTCTTAGGAAAAAATATAATTTAAAAATACTGGGTCATTACTTTCTTCTCAAATACATAAATTCTCCCCCAAAATTTCAAACCATATTCCCGGTTAATAATTACTGAGGGTACTTATGTTTTATTTTTTCCTCCAGTTCCCAATTAACCTCTTCATACAAACGGTTCCCCTACAACTCATTAACATGGTGATTGTCTTTTTTTTTCAAAGAACTATGCCTCTACTGTTCAATATCTTTACCCACTACTTATCATAAAAGAAGTAATGTTCTAGTTGTACCACCTTCAGATTTAGTACATATTAGGGATTAGGTATGTACTAATTCATGATAGATACATGGAATAAACCATGAACATGAGTCAAATTTGGTGGATGTTCTAGCTGACAGGCCATTGCTCCTATGAGATCAAGGATTTAAAAAGGGGTAATGTAAATATGGATAAACTTACATTTGTTTCTGAACCACATTAATTTCATACATGGTGATATTAGTAGTAGAACTAATTTTTCCAACATCAAACTCCATGTCATTTCAATGGTTGTCATCATATCTATTCAGGAGACTTTGAGAATATTTTATGTGATTTTGGATGGTGTAAACATTTTCTGTCATCTCTTACACAAGATCAAACCCATGTAGATTTCTATTACCAACTTCAACCCTAAAAGTAAAGTTCTACATAGCTTCCCATATAGAGCTTCATAGCATGCTATTTTAATAAATGATTTGAAGTTATTATTGTATAATAACTGAACCAATTTTAGGTTTTGATCCTATCGAACATTAGTTTCCATTGAAAATGTTCTCAACAAGTCATTGATTTTTTGAATATTTTATGTAGACTAGACATCAGTTTTCGGCTGATAGGTCATATTGAAGTGAAATTTTGTGTTCAGATAATGTTGAATAATTTTCTAGAAATTTGATGTGAACTTTGGATAATGATCTAAAATGATTGAAATTGGCGCCCCATGAAACTTCACAACATCCATTACAAATATATTTACATGTTGTTCAAGAGATGAATCACCCTGAATAATGGTGAAATGGGTTGTCATGGTAATTCTATCCACTATAAACCATATCAAATTGTTTTCATTGTATGTTCTTCAGAGACTAGTGACAAATGAAATAGTCATATTGTCCCGTATCCATGTTTCTACGGGTAGTGATTTCAATAAACCTTTAGGAATTTGTCAATTCACTTCCACTTGATGACAAAGAAAGTGCCTCATAGTGTATTCAATAATCTAACTTTTCTTATTTCTCCACCAATAATGATCATAAAGGTCCCAATACATTTTAGAGATTCCTAGATGTATATTGAATGTAGAGCTATAAGATTCATCCACCAACTCCTTTATCTATAGGATAGATGGGACATATTGCCTAATATGAAACTTTAGTTTATCATCTTAATCAATATTTAACCCAAGAAACATCCAATTCTTCAATACTACAATCTTATTTTGTATAAATGGGCCTTCCCATTGAGCTCTCTTAATCATATCTAGTAATGAATCTTGAAAACCCATTTTGGATAAGATTGATTATTTCCCAAAACATTTTACTCCCACATCAATCATTACAATGTCCCTAATCAATGGAAAACCTTGAATACTCATAATTGGAAACACTATATGTAATTTTATACATAATTTGTTAGTAACATTGTTTTATCTTAAGAGGTGATAAATATTTTATTAGGCATAGTCTTTAAGAAGTTGTAACAATCTCTTTTTTCTCAATCTCAATTACTTTTAAGAGAATAAAAACATCAAACTCTGGTGCTTTGTGTATATATCACATTTCATCATATAAAGACTACTCCTCCATGTATTCAGAAAAAAAATGAATGAATATAAATCCAATTTATTAATATATAATAGCACTCATTTGTCTTTAACTATTTAGATTCATAATCGATTACCTTTTCATTTTTCTTCAAGAAGAACCCAATCACGTTAAAATATGCATCACATTAAATATTAAATCCTTATCATTTATTGTAACACCCCATGCTTCCATGGTACTTTCCCCTTTGAATAATGCAATATCTTGCGTTGTACGCAATTTTGAGATTCTAACAAATAGTGACCAATCAAACTAGCCGTTATGAATAGTAATACCCACTTTTTAAAATTTTATAAATTTTATCTCTCAAAATGGACTTAA
This sequence comes from Viscum album, assembly GCA_963277665.1. Classification (NCBI taxonomy): domain Eukaryota; kingdom Viridiplantae; phylum Streptophyta; class Magnoliopsida; order Santalales; family Viscaceae; genus Viscum; species Viscum album. The sequence continues at coordinate 735,594,882 of OY728125.1, read as the reverse complement.
TTTTTGGATTCGGAATATCGAAACTATCCTAGGGTGAAATTTTGGTACTTTTCGGATAACGTTTATATTTTGATTAATAGTGAAAATTACTTAATTTTAATTAAAAACGAATTTTTTAGTCAAAATAATTAGTAGTGATAAATTATGAAATTTAGCTGTTTTAAAGTATATTTAGAATATATTTTTTTTAATAAAATTGTGGTAATTGGACATAATTTCACAATTAATCAACACATAAACAAGTGCCAATCTTTTGATATTTATTATTTCTTAAAAACATGCTTTTTGTTTTGATAGCGTGAATTAATATTAAATTAATTTCTACCACTTCTGTGTTTTGAATTTGGAAAAATTGATTCCATATTTGGTATCAGGATTTTAAAATTGTGTAAGTAGGTAACTTTTATTTTTAGACATTTTGAATAATTACTTCGGTAAATAATTTATTTACCATGGTTAAAGGGTAAAACCAGTAAATAAGGGTAAAAAAAATAATATTATAATAATAATAAATTACCCTAAAACATGTTCTAACCGTATTTTTTGTTATATTTCCGGCCAGGGGCATATTTGGGTCGATTTTGGGACCCCATGGAGCAACTTTTAGGTGATAAGGACACTTTATATTAATGAAGTTAAAGTAAATACAGAAATGACATAAGCATATATCTTTTAGCAAAAAATTTTTTACAAAGGGTTATATATGTTATATTTTCAACTATAAATATTCATTAGAAATCTAAAAATATTTCCTAAATAATGATATTTTATATATAATTTTTAGACATTTAATAATTAAATTTATTTATGACACAATAATGATGCAGTGTTTTCTTTATTAATGAAAGAATCAAATAATTGGTTTTATAAAAGTTAAAATAAATATAATTTGAATGTTTTGATTCCATACCCGAATTTTATTGGTTAATATTAACTGTTATGATTGCTTAAATAAATTCGGTTCGAATTAATAAAGTTTTTATGACATAAAAAATCAATTATTAAATATTGTCCAAATTGACATAAATGAGTTTTTAAACAATGTATTATATTATTAACTGATATTCTATTCCCAAAAATATAAGGATCGGAAAATTGACTAATATAATGATATTTGTATCCTTAATGGACCACTTGGGGGTCTCTTTGATGTATATAGTATGTTTATTAACTAAATAATGTAAAAATACAAAGTGACATGGTAAATGTCAGTCTAATTAACTGAGAGTTAAAATTAAAATATAAGGTTAATATATTGACCCAAACCTATATAAAATCTATTGTTTGAAAGTATTTAGACCCATACCCACCTTATAATTTGAATAATCCACTTTGGATCCATTAAAAACTGAATATGAATTTATTATAAATTAATACTTTATGTTTTTTCGAAAGAGACCCTCCTCCCCACTTATAAAAGGAAACCACTTCTATACAATTCTTCACACCTCTCAAGCCTTTTGGATCATCCAACCTTTTCCCAATTAATCTCCCTACATCCGTCTCCTCATCCTATAAGCCTTAACTAAGGCTTAAGGCACTTCAAGAGTCCTTTTTGGTTCAAACCAAAGGGAGTTTCCAAAATTAAAGGTAATGATTTCTCTTAGCTTCTATTCTTTTATTTTACTTATACAACACCTAAACTATTCTTATTATTTTCTTTTGTAACAAGAAAAGTATCCTAAATATACTATGATATTGTTATGAGAGTTATTTGAACTACACTTACACACACCTTCATATAATGGGTGAAGAACATAATGTTTCTGTGGATGGCAACCAAACGCCTCACGAAACGATGTTTGTTCAATTATCTCCTACCACCACTCATGGTGGACATTAGGATGGAACTATAATTAAATATTATATTAATTATATATAATATATATATATAATCTTCTTTAATTCCATTTTGTAGCATACCATTATTCGTTTCATGTTGTATATATAAACGATAGTTTCATTTAAGGAAGTGCGGACTACCGCCCCCTCAATGTGATATGACTCGTTCATACCATACATGGAACGTATAAAGGATGGTGTTAATGAACTTAAGTAACACATATAATATATTATATTATACTGGAATAATAATATACCTATGTATCATTTGGTTTTGATTCCTTTTAATATGAAAAACGAAATGGAAGTAGCCTTCATGCATACGTACGGATTACTGTCTCCATGAATGCGATGAGATTCATTTCCCCATCATATCCATTCAAGAATAATTAGTGTTTGATTATTAAAAGTAATTTTTAATGACTTGATATCATTCTTCATATGAATAAGATACAACCTATCCATAACAAACATGGCTTAACTAACGAAGCATATAAAGGAAAACGAATGAGTTAACACCCGAAAAGACGATAATACTAAAATATTATTAAAAAAAATATATTAAAAGATCATATATGTATCATATTTATGTATATGATTCTTGTATAATTTAATAACAATGATATAACTATTATACAGGAGGTTAACCTACACTCTATCAAGGAAAAGTACAAGGTAAGCTGTTTCTTATCTCACTTTTAATTCCGTGAGATTTCCATTGTTCACCACATATTTATTGCATGTGGTGTGTTTACTGACCATGATTGTATTAGTTGTGTAATATACATTAATTTATGTCTATTTACATCATCATTTTATGATCCTTATTTCATGGGTGTATGTTTCATAAGTTACCAAATCGATAAGGGAATTTGAAATCTCAATTTCCACTCATTCGGCTTTACGCATACTTCATTGATTATTTTACTCCAAGATTATGTGTGGAATCACTATTCATTTCTTATGTGATAATTTACACTCCCATTTCTATCGATAAAAATATTATACACATAATCACACCATTGATAAATTTTCAAGTCATATATATGAACTTGATAAGTGTAATTTTAAATCAATATCCATTTATTGAGTTAAATATCCAATTCATTGGTGTTGTTTTTACATGAATATGTGTGAATGTCCTCTGATTGATTTACATTAAATATCCATTCATATTGAGTGTATTAATATTTTTCACATATAATTAGGTTTTTGATTTATCCTTAACCTAAGGATATATTCTTTATAAGATATTTCATCTCAATTTACATTCCCTTGAGGCTTCATTGTTGTTATACATAAATTCACTTTTATATGGTGTATATAATATAATTTGACATAGTATATCATGAATCCGTTTATTCTGATGATATTATAAAGTGTTTATTACCTCAATTATTTTTATTTAAGTGTCTATCATTTGGTTAGGAACTCTAACTAAAATATCATTTTAATCATTTTAATGATTTATTATTCTAAATCATTCTCATTAATGACCATGTTTTAAAAATGGTTTTAAGGATTTATTTATATGTACATTAATGTTTTAAAATTAAAATTCCTTTTAAAAGTTTCAATGTGGTATGGGAAACTTTGATTCTAAAATCTATTTTTAAAAGGATTCTTGACAAATAGTGCGACTTTTAAATGTTTTCAAGAAAGAGGGGGGATATTTCTCTCAAATAGTTTTGATGATTACTTTCATCTATGTCAATATCATTCAATATTCTTAATTGAGGTTAATTTTTAACAATACAATCTTCCATATTGTATTTAATGAGTTATGTTTGACTGTGGATGTGCTATTTTTATACCATTCATGGTATTTGGATAAATTATTGACATTTCGTATGCTAGTTTTAATACAAATGTTTATGTTATGTTTCAAAAGTTTCATATGAGGAATTTATTGGACTTAATAAGTGATGAGTGGAGCCCACTATAACACCTCGATGCATCGGTAGGTCTCATGAGAAAAACTAGTGTCTCGGCATGGGGCCTTGACAAAATCTTATTTGTAGTCTTGGCACGAGGCCTTGGCTACATGGTTATGATAGTCTAGAATTATGCATTCCATCATTGTTAAAGTGGTTATTGATATTGCATGTGATTATTTTATTAGTATAATATCCATGTGAATAAGTAAATGGCATTATTTAATTTTATTTATGCCATATGATGCTGAAGATCAAGTTTAAAAGGATTTTGTTTTAGTTATAAATTTCCTTAAATGTTTATGCTTATTTATGAAAGTTTATGCTATATTGTTATCCTTACTAGGCATCTGAGCTCACCCCTTTCTATGTTTTATTTTTCCCAGGATGTGAAGACGTGTTTTATGAATGACCTTCAGGGATAGTATGAGGGGATATGGGTGTGGACTATGGAGACTATGTTGTTGTAGTTTTCATTTTATGATGTAATGAAAACTTTATGAATGTATCTAGTGTTTCCATGGCTAGTAAACTAATCGATCTTTCGAGACATGATCTTTTGTGATCATTACAATGTTATGTAATAATGCACTGACTTTGGGTAACTATGGTCAGGGCGTTATAGTTGGTATCAGAGGGAGGATTAGTACAATCCTTGGAAACTAGATTTAGATAAACTCTGATAAGAGAACATAGCCACAAGAGAGACTTTGAGGATTAGTATAGAAGAACATCCTAGAATATTGGTATTGTTGAGATTTTGTGTGTTTTCCGAGAAATAAATCCATGTCTGGTTACTAGCTGGTAGGGGCGGCTCTATCATAGATGTAATTAGGGGTAAAACCCGAAAACACCGCTTTGATCTAGACTCGAACGGGAACTGGTGCACAAAAATGATCCTTACTGTACACTTGGTTTCGACACTCCCGGAGGATATTCTTAGGATAATTCTCATTTTATTTACAATACATTATGAAGGGTTTATGAGTATATACTTCCTCAAAGAAAATATTTTTTTTATGGATTATGTCCATAAATAGTTCAATTTATGTTAAGTATTTTACAAGTATGGAATTATGTATTTTGATTCATAAACGGATCTAGTTTATGACATTGTTTAGAAATGGTTCCTAGTGGAAGGAATGGAAATCATATCAATGCATGAACTCCATGTAGGGATTACCCTCCTGCTCAAGATAATTATAGTGGAGCTAGTGATGGAACTGGTGATGATCAACAAATCACCATACTAGGTCAACTCACTCAGGTTATGAATAATAACCTTACCTGTATGGAGCACCCTTATCTGCAGCATGGAGGATCAATGTTAGATAGATTTATGAGGTAGAAACCACCAACATTCAAAGGGAGTACAAATCCATTAGTAGCTGAGCAATGGATAAGTTCCCTATATAATATATTTCAGGATTTGGGGAGTAGTGAAAGGGAAAAGGTTATCATGGAAGTTTATCGCCTCACTGGAGATGCTGATCAATGCTGGTATTTGATAAAAAATATTAAGGAAGATGATGAAGTATCAAATATGGAATGGAGGGAGTTCAAAGAGATTTTCTTGGAAAAATACTTTCCTCATGACCATCGAGCAGATATGGAAGGACAATTTCTGAGTGTGAGGAAAAAGGAGGATGAGAATGTCGCAAATTATGAGGATAACTTTATAAGGTTAGCAAGGTATCCAGAAGATTATATACGTAACCCAAGAAGTAAGATTGATCGTTTCTTTTATGGGTTAAAACCGTTTCTCCATTGAGCATTAGTCTCACAATCTTTCTCATCATACGAAGATATTGTCTCATGTGCTATCAAGACAGAAAAAGATTTCGATAAGTCATATGACTTTATGGAAAATCTAGAGAAGAAGAGTTCTGCTGACCACTCTGGAAATGGAAATAATGGGAAGAAGGGAAATTTTTATTATCCATCCTACAGTAAATGTGGGAAGAAACAGCCTGGTAATTTCTTGAAGGGAATGGGAGTCTATTACAAGTGTAGTGAAAAAGGCCACCAAGATAATGATTGCAAGGGAAAGAGAGTTTCTTTCAATGTGGAATGCTATTATTGTAGAGATATGGGACATTATGCAAATGAATTTCCTAAGCATCAGAGAAACATACCTCAAAAAAGGCCAACGGAACAAGGACAAGCTTATGCTATCACTACTACTGAGGTAGAAGCTCCAAACAACATGGTGGCATGTAATTTAATGGTTTCATCAAGTTTTGAAAATTCTTTATTTGATTCTGGATCATCGCATTGTTTCTTATCTTCCTAGTTTTCTGTGAAAATTAGATATTTCCAATTTAAATTAACAAGGGTGTCGTCAGTTAAAACTCTTAAGGGATGTATCATTGCAAAAAAGTTTTGTGAATAAGTCCCCATTATAGCACATAAATATTCTTTATCTTCTGATCTCATCGTCATAACTATGATTGAGTTTTATATAATCCTTGGTATGGATTGTCTTTAGGACCATGATTCTAAAATTTATTGTAAGAAGAAAGAGGTTACAATTTCTGATGATGATGATAAGGAACAACTTATCTTTAGATCATAATCGTCACCACCTAATTCTTATCTAGATCCACCCCCAGTAGCTCAACAATATTCAATTATTGGGGTGGAAGAGAATGAATTGACTGTGGGTGAGGAAAGGAATGTTCAAATAGAGGATGTACCTATTATGAATGAATATGTAGATGTGTTTCCGAATGATTTACCTGGAGATCCTCCAGAACGAGAAGTTAAGTTTTCCATTGATTTAATTCATGGATCAAGGGCTATATCGAAGACCCCTTATAGAATGGCCACTATGGAATTAGTTGAACTAAAGAAACAACTAGATGAATTGAGTAATAAGGGATTTATTCGACCTAGTGTTTCTCCATGGGGTTCCCATGTTCTTTTTAAAAAAAATAAAGATGGATCTATGAGGTTATGTATCGAATACTGGGAGATCATTGATATAACAATAAAGAACAAGTATCCCCTACCTCGGATTGATTATTTATTTGACCAACTGTATAGAGATTAGTACTTTTCAAAGATTGACCGTCGATATGGATGCCAACACTTGTGTGTGAAGAAGGAAGACATTCTGAAGACAACATTTAGAACCAGGTATGGGAATTATGAGTTTACAGTAATGCCTTTTGGTCTGGCTAATGCACCCTCTCTTTTCATGGATCTAATGAACAGAGATTTCAAGGAATATCATGATGAATTTGTAGTGGTATTTATTGATGTTATATTGGTATACTCCAAAATCTACAATGATCACGAAAATCACTTTCGGATTATATTGACGACTCTGAGAAGACATGAATTATATGGGATCTTTAGCAAGTGTGAATTATGTATTAAAGAGATTTATTTATTGGCCATATTTTCTCTAAGGATGAAATCACTTATGATCCTTCTAAGACAAGAGGAATCCAAGAATGGCTAGAACCAATGAGTATAACCGAGGTACGCAGTTTTATTGCTTTAGTAAGTTATTATCGTCATTTCATCCAGAATTTTTCCTAGTTGGATAACCTATTAACAAAGCTCACACGTAAAGGGGTTAAATTTGTTTGGACAAAAGAGTGTGAATAATTTTGTGAATAACTGAAGAGATTATTAGTCAATGCTTATATATTGACTCTAAAATCAGGGAATGATGGGTTCATTATTTATAGTGATGAATCGAAGAAATGACATGGTTGTGTCCTTATGCAGAATGCTAGAGTTATTGCCTATGCATCACGACAGCTGAAAATTAATGAGAAAAACTATGCTACTCATGATCTTGAGTTAGCTGCTATAATATTTGCTTTGAAGATATGGAGACATTAACTCTATGGTGAAAAAATGTGAGATATATACCGATCATAAGAGTTTGTAGTATATTTTTACACAGATATAACTCAACATGAGGCAAAAGAGATGGCTTGAACTACTCATGGATTATGATTGTATGATAAACTACCACCCAGGGAAGGAAAATAAGGTGGCAGTTGCTTTGATCGAAAAGGATCATGTAGTTTTGAACGTGATGAGAATTGAAGGGGACCCTATTTTCATGGATCTATTAAAGATGGATATGGGAATTACCATGGAAGGTGAAACATCGATACTTTTTCAAATGGTTTCCAAACCATCTTTACTAGAAATTATAAAGAGTTCTCAGACTGATGATGAAAAATTTCAAAAGAATATTAAAGCTGTTAATGATGGGAGATTGAGTGACTTTGTGTATGAAGATGGAATTTTGAAATTTGGGAAGAGACTTTGTGTTCCCGATATACTTGATCTAAAAAGGGAATTGATGGATGATTCTCATAGTTCCAATTTCTCTATACACCCAGGGAGCACCAAAATGTATAGATATTTGAAGGAACATTTTTATTGGGACTACATGAAGAGAGAGATTTCTGATTTTGTGTCAAGATGTATGGTTTGTCAACAAGTGAAAGCTGGAAGGCAACAACCTAGAGGAGTCATGCAAACTCTTTCCATACCTTAGTGGAAATGGGATAATATCACTATGGACTTTGTCATGGGACTACCAAAGACTCCTAGAAGGAATGATGCAATATGAGTCATTGTTGATCGCTTTACCAAGTCATCACATTTTCATGCTATAAGGTATGATTTACCACTTGAACATCTAGCAAGGCTATATATTAATGAAGTTGTGAGACTTCATGGAGTACCTCTATCGATTGTTTCTGATCATGATCCACATTTTTCATCAATATTCTAGAAGATTCTTCAGAATACCTTGGATACTGAACTTCGTTTGAGCACTGCCTACCACCCTCAAACAGATGGACAATCAGAACAGACTATTCAAACATTAAAAGACATGTCAAGATCATTCTTACTTGACTTTCAGGGTTTGTAGGATCAATATTTACCTCTGGTGGAATTTTCCTATAACAATAGTTTCCTTTCAAGTATTCAGATGGCACCATATGAAGCGTTGTACAAGAAGAGATGTCACACACCAACCTTTTGGGATGACATTGGTGAGAGAAAACATGCAGGCCCAGAACTGGTGGAGGAAACGATGGAAAAAGGTAAATTTAATCCAAAACCACATCAAAGAAGCTCAAATTAGGCAGAAGAGCTTTGCTGATAACCGAAGGAAGGATTTGGAATTTTAGGTAGGATATCATGCTGTCATGAAGGTATCTCCATAGAAGGGAGTTATATGTTTCATTAAGAAAGGTAAAATGAGTCCCATTTACATCATACCTTTCAAAATTCAAGAATGAATTGGGGCTATAGCATACCATTTGGAAATGCCGCCAAATCTCTCCAAAGTTCACGATGTGTTCCACGTATCACTGTTGAGAAAATACACGCCTGGCCCAATGCATGTACTCACCTATGATGAATTAGAACTGGAACTTGATCTATCTTATTATGAAGAGCCCATCAAGATTCTTGATACAAGAGAATAAGTGTTGATAAACTGGACGACTCGTCTGGTAAAATTTTATAGAGAAACTATAAGATGGAAGAGGCAATGTGGGAACCCGAGGAACTTATGATAAAGAACCACCTGAGTCTTTTTAAGAAATAATAATCTAGAAATTTCAAGGATGAAATTATGTGAAGGAGCGGATAATGTAACATCCCAATCATCCATGGTACATTTCCCTTTGAATAATGCAATTGCTTTCATTGTATGCAATTTCAAGATTCTAACACACCGTGACCAATCAAACTAGCTGTTGTGAATAGTAATACCCACTTTTTGAAATTTTAAAAATATTATATCTCAAAATGGACTTAATTTTTGGATTCTGAATATCAAAATTAGCCATTGGTGAAATTTTGGTACTTTTCGGATAACTATTATATTTTGATGAATAGTGAAAATTACTAAATTTTTATTAAAAACAACTTTTTTAATCAAAATAATTAATAGTGACAAATTATGAATTTGAGTGGTTTAACGTATATTTAGAATTATTTTTAAAATTTAATAAAATTTTGGTCATAGGACATAATTTCCCAATTAAATCGGACATAAACAAGTGTCAATCTTTTGAAAGTTATTATTTCTTAAAAACACGCTTTTTATTTTGACAGCAGGAATTAATTTTAAATTAATTTATACTACTTCTGTATTTTGAATTTGGAAAAATGGATTCCATATTTGGAATCAGGATGCCCAAATTGTGTAAATAGGTATCTTTTTTTTGACAGTTTGAATACTTCGGTAAATATTTTATTTACAATGGTTAAAGGGTAAATCCGGTAAATAAGGGTAAAAATAATATTATAATAATAATAAATTACCCTAAAACGTGTCCTAACCATATTTGTTGATACATTTCCGACCATGGGAATCTTTGAGTCGATTTTGGAATCCCATGGAGCCACTTCTATGTGATAAGGACACTTTATATTAATTAATTTAAAGTAAATATAAAAATTAAATAAGCATATATCTTTTTGAAAAAAAAAATTTACATAGGGTTATATATGTTATATTTTCGAATATAAATATTAATTATAAATATAAAATGATTTCCTGCATAATGGTATTTTATTTATAATTTTTAGACATTTAATAATTAAATTTATTTATGACACAATAATGATGCAGTATTTTCCTTATTAATGAACGAATCAAATAATTTTTATTATAAAAGATAAAATAAAGACAATTTGAAAGTTTTGATGCCATATAATAATTTTATTGGTTAATATTATATTTTGGGATCGCTTAAATGAATGTAGTTCGAATTAATATAGTTGTTAAGACTTTAATAAAAATCAATTATTAAATATTGTCAAAGTTGACATAGATGAGTTTTTAAAACAAGTATTATATTATTAATTGATATTCTATTCCTAAAAATCTAAGGTTCAGCCAAAAGGCTTATATCATGATAGGTGTATCATTAATGGACCACTTAGGGGTCTCTTGGATGTATATAGTATGTTTATTAACTATATAATATAAAAAATAAAAGTGACATGGTAAATGTCAATCTAATTAACTAAGAGTTAAAACAAAATGATAAGGTTAATATAATGACTCAAACCTATCTAACATCTATTGGCAGAATGGAATTCAAACTATCCCCATCGTTTACTTAGAATAATTCACTTTGGATCCATTATAAACTGAATATGAATTTATTATAAATTAGTACATTATGTTTTTTCTAAAGAGCCCCTCCTCCCTCTAATAAAAGGACACCACTTCTAACCAATTCCTTACACCTATCAAGCCCTTTGTCTCATCCAAACTCTGCCCAATTAAGATCTCTACATCCCTATACTCTTCCTAGAAGCCTTACCTTAGGCATAAGGCACTTCAAGAGTCTTTTTTCGTTCAAACCAAAGAGAGTTACCCAAATTAAAGATAACGATTTCTCTTAGCTTCTTGTCATTTATTTTACTTGTCCAACCCCTAAAGTCTTCTTATTATTTCTTTTTGTAACAAAACCAGTATCCAAAATATACTAGGATATTTCTATGAGAATTATTCGAACTACACTTACACACACATCCATATAATGGCTGAAGAACATGATGTTTCTTTGGATGGCATCCAAACACCTCACGAAACGATGATTGTTAAATTATATCCTACCACCTCTCATGGTGGCCATTATGACGACACTATAATTAAATATGATATTTATGATATTTATTTTATATATAAGATTCTGTAATTCCGTTTTTTAGCAAACCATTATTCGTTTCATGTTGTATATATATATATATGATAATTTCATTTGAGGAAGTGTGGACTACCGCCCCCTCAAAGTGATATGACTCGTTCATACCATACATGGAACGTATAAAGGATGCTGTTAATGAACATAAGTAACACATATAAGATATTAAATTACACTGGAATAATAGTATACATATATATCATTTGTTTTTTATTCCTTTTAAAATGGAAAATGAAATGGAAGTAGCGTTCGTGCGTACGTACAGATTACCATCTCCACGAACGCAATGAGATTCATTTCCCCATCATATCCGTTGAATGATAATTCTCAATTGATTATTAAAATTATTTTATAAGTACATTATATCATTATGGATATGAATAAGATAGAACCTATCTATAACAAACACGTCTTATGTAACGAAGCATATAAAGGAAAACGAATCATTTAACACCTGAAACGAAGATAATAATAAACTATTATTAACCAGGCACTATTAAAAGATCATATATGATATCGTATTTATGTATATGATTCATGTATAATTTAATAACAATTATTTCACTATTAAACGGTGGGCTAACCTACACTCTATCAGGAAAAAGTACAAGGTAATGAGTTTCTTATCTCACTTTTAATTCCGTGAGATTTCCATTATTCCCCACTTATTTATTGCATGTGGTGTGTGTACTTACCATGATTGTATTAATTGTGTAATATACTTTAATTTATCAATATTTACATCATAATTGTATGATACTTCTTTCCTGGGTGTATGTTTTATATGTTACCAAATCGATAAGGGAATTTGAAATTTCAATTTCCACTCATTCGGATTTACGCATACTTCATTGATTATTTTACTCCAAAATTAGGTGTGGAATCACTATTAATTTTCTTATATAATGATTTCCACTCCCCTTTCTATGGATACACATTTTATACACATAATCACTCCATTGATAAATTCTCAAGTCCTTGATATGAACTTGATAAGAGTAATTTTAACTCAATCTCTATTTGTTGAGTTAAATATCCAATTCATTGGTGTTGTTTTTTCAAAAATATGTTTGAATGTCCTCTTATTGATTTACATTGAATATCCAATCATATTGAGTGTATTTTTATTTGTCAGAAATAATTATGTCGTTGATTTATCCTTAACTTAAGGATATATTCTTTATAAGAGATTTTATCTCAATTTACATTCCATTGAGACTTCTTTGTTGTTATACACCAATTCACTTTTATATGTTGTATATAATGTACTTTGACATAGAATATCATGAATCCATTTATTCTCATAATATTATAACGTTTTTATTACCTCAATTATTTGTATTCATGTTTCTCGCTTTTGGTTAGGAACCCTAACTAAAATATTATTTTGAACATTTTAACGATTTATTATTCTAAATCATTCTCATTAATGTCCATGTTTTAAAAATGGTTTGAAGGATTTATTTATATGGACATTATTGTTTTAAAATTAAAATTCAATTTAAAAGATTCAAAGTGGCATGGGACACTTTGATTATAAAATCTATTTTTAAAAGGCTTCTTGAAAAATATTGTGACCTTTAAATTTTTTCAAGAATGAGGGGGGACATTTCTCTCAAATAGTTTTGATGATTATTTTCATCTATGTCAATATCCACCATTATTATTGATTGAGGTTAATCTATTACAATACAATCTTCTGTATTGTGTTTAATGAGTTATGTTTGACTGTGGATGTGCTATTTTTATACCATTCATTGTTTTTGGATAATGTATTGACATTTCGAATGCTAGTTTTAATACGAATGTTTATGTTATGTTTCAAACTTTTCATATGAGGAATGCATTGGACTTAGTAAGTGACGGGGAGAGCTTGTTATAGCTTCTCGATGCATCGGTGGGTCTCATGAGACAAACTAGTGTCTTGGCATGAGGCGTTGACAAAATCTTATTTGTAGTCTTGGAAAGAGGCCTTGGCTACGTGGTTATGATAGTCTGGAATTATGCATTCCATCATAATGAAAGTTTTTATTAATATTGCATGTGATTATTCTATTAGTATAATATCCTTGTGAATAAGTAAATGGAATTGTTTCATTTTATTTCTACCATATTATACTGATGTTTAAGTTTAAAAGGCTTTTGTTTTAGTTATATATTGCCTTCAATGTTTATTCTTATTTATGAACGTTTCTGCTATATTGTTATCCTTTCTGGGCATCTGAGCTCACCCCTTTCTATGTTTTATTTTTCCGAGGATGTGAAGAGGTATTTTATGAATGACCTGTAGGGATAGTGTGAAGGGATATGAGTGTGGACTATAGAGACTATGTTGTTGTAGTATTCATTTTATGATGTAATGTAAACTTTATGAATGTCTTTAGTGTTTCCAAGGTTAATAAACTAATTCATCTTTCAAGACTTGATATTTTGTGATCATGGAAATGTTATGTAATAATGAACCAACTCTGGGTAACTAGGGTAGGGGCGTTACATGTATAGGGTAGGGTTAACAAATGTGCAGTAAAAAATCTATTCTTCTGTTCTTGAAAACATTATTTACACTCATTTATTTAGATAATCCTAGCTCATTTTTTAGTTAACATGGTCAGTGTAATATAATTTCATGAAATATTTTTCACAAAACACCAATAATATCTTATCGAACTAAGGAATATATCAATCTTAGTTACTATTTTAGGATGAGACCACTCATCTATGGAGTTTTTCGTAGGAGGGATACTTGATATTCCGTTATTGGTTATAGTGTGACCAAAAAATACAACTTATTGTAACTAGAATTCACATTTGATAAATTTTCCAAAGTGGTTATCCTTCCTTATATTTTTCAATATAATCATTAAATGACCCTTATTCTTTTCACGCCTAATGGAATATATCAGAATAACATTAAATAAACTACCAAAATTTTATCAAGGATGTGCTTAAATACTCTATTCATCAAATACATAAATATTGTAGGATAATTAGTCACTACAAGGGGAATAAAAAAATCAAAGTTCTTATATGTATTTTCAGAAGGAAGACTTTGGAATATCTTCTATTATCACTATCAATTGTTATTAAAAACATCGAATTTCAATCTTGGAGAGTAGTTGACCCCCATGATGCTGTTTAAATAAATCATCAATCCTTGGGAGAGGGTACCTATTTTTCACATTTATCCCATTATGTTCTCTATAATAACTAAATATCCACTTAAATCCACATTTCTTATTTACAAATAGAACTATTGATCCCCAGGAAGATATTTTTTTCAAATAATTCCCTTATAAAATTTATATTGATGTTTTTTATTAAATTTCTCTAAATAAAAAATTTTCATTCTTTGTGGGGTCTTTGATTTTGGCTTGGATCTATGAATGAGTTAAATAGAGAAATCTACTTATCTTTGTAGGGGAGTTCTGGGAAACTCTTTAGAAATTGTATTAATGTATTCCTGAATGATGAGGAATTTTTTTCCTTACACATTCATTTCATTCCCACTATTCAATAATTATCTCTATATATAAAGGTATGGGTGGTTCTTCTAGTCAAAGATCAGGCTAGGATATATCACCTTTGAAAGTAACTCGAGGTTTTCAATTCAATAATAATAAAATTTCTTTTCTCCAAAATTTTATATTTTCATTATAATTTTGAGAGTGTGTCAATCCTTAGTGTAGTTTCTAATTACACTATGGGAATAAATACTATATTTTTTATGAGATTTTACTCAAAAAATATAATACTATAGTTTTTATAGATTGTTGAAGATCAGATAATACCTATATGTTTCTTGTGTAATAGCTCTACTACTAGATGTTTGGGAATTTATACTATGTTCTTTGAAAACATGGTTGAAATAAATTAATGCACAAAAATAGAATAAAACAATTTAATTTTTAGATTTGAGAGCATAATGAGTGTACTTCCACCACATCATTTAGAGACACTACTTCAGCCATCATAATAGAAGGTTACCATCCTTGCTCCCTTGGCCTCTGATGATGTTGATGGTGGTTTACCTCCATTTATTAATGATTTTTTACATTGATTAGAAAATTTCCATAGATATCCACACATGAAACATTGAACGTTGGGCTTGTCCAGTACAATGTTTAATTTTTCATTAGTGTTTATAAGTTGAGTCATCAACTCATCATGAGAGTTCTGAGCTATATTCCCATATCTTTCACACATGAATAACATTACACTCCCATGAAATTATTTCTTCAAATGATTCTTCCATAATTTTTTTATATGGGACATTACAATTTATTTCCTCCTCTTCTATGATCAAAATTCTTCCCTATGTTTGGATATATTCATCTCTTATAATCATTTGACTTATATGAACATTGTGTCTCTCAAAACTAAACTTCGACCTGCATAGAACACCACACAGTCATCTCATATATTTCTTAATTTTTATTATATATATTCCCTTATAGACGGGATCTCAGTCCATCAAAAAATCAATCAACCTTTCCTATTAGGATCCATAAAAATGTAGAGGTGTATCAATCAGGTCTTATAATTTCCATTTCATAGCTTCCCACTGATTTATTTTCATTATAATTTATATCTAAAAATTTATTATCCATTTTATTTGCATAAAATGTGGTAAATATTTTCCGAAATGATTCTTCTGAACTATCCAACCGCAAAGTGTCAATATCCTTTATTAGATTCATGTTTTTAATTAGTTTACACCAATGATTAGATTATTCTTCTAAGAATTATACTTCTATGGTGAAATTCAATATCTCATAACAATGGAATATAGAATATAAATTTTCTTTTATGGTAGTACATATTCCATCAATAAACAGGTCGATATATCCACTAATATATGGTGATCATTGATGCATGGAGGACTAAATAGAAGGTGTTCACTTTGATATGAATCTATTATCTCAACTTGATTCAATTAATTACTCATACATGAGTTAGTTTATTTATCTTCCTCATAATGTTTTCCATTCCATATTCTATCAAAATGTTGTTAGTGGATCATCCATTTCACTCAAAATTTATGCAGTTCCTCAAACTTTCTACAATTTATCTAAAATAAGAATTCCATAGTGAGAAACATGTTAATTCTATGGATCATATAATTTTATAGGGTGGTTATGACTTAAAATATCATGATTTAGTATGTTATTAATATCCTCTTAAAATAATTATACTTTCTATATACCCTTAATAATGGTTCATAAAATTCTCATGACTAACCAAATGTATCCCTCATTTGTGTAAAACTAGGTGAGAAACCAGGATCATTACCATGAAACATTTCTTGATTGGATCTGTCTCAATGTAGTGTTTTCAAGCATTGCCCCTAGGTATATCTATTTGAGGGACACATATACTTATTGTATCCCGAATGGGACATATTTTCATGGAAACCACTTACATAGTACTCCCTAAAATATGATGATGTTTATCTAGATTTAAAATTTCCACTAGGGTTCATACTAAGGATTTTCAATCACAATTTACATAAAATATTTAAACCATACTTTGAAAATAAATTTGACATCTTTCTATTTTATTACCTGAAATTTGCATTACATAAAAATGAAGGATATTTTACTGTTTAGTTTCATAGAAGTTAGGAACATAAAACAGGAGAAAAAATATTCTTATAATCCACATGAAATGATCCTTCATGGGTTCAACCTAAGTAACTGTTACTAAATATCATATCCTAGGGACATAAATCAATGGAAAGGGGTGAGCATAAGTCCATTAAGGGAATAAAGAAATGAGATATATAATATGTGATCTTGAGGAATATCAATAAAAACAAGAGGTATAACAATATAACACGATCAGGAGAACATGATGAATGTCATGATAAAAAGAACATGAATCATAACATGGGAATGTGGGTACAACATTTAAATGATACATTCATATAAATATCATAATGTTTTATCACTAAGGTGTCGTAAATCAAAATTTAAATTTTTATTCACTAAGGTATCATAAAACATGTCATCTCTAGAGATCAAATTCATTACCCAGTGCAATGGAGCGCTATCTAGGCACACCCATCACATGCACTAATTTATGTGATCCACATAGAATAAATACATGGAAAAGGACCTACACTAATGATTTTGGCCAATCCATTGGTATAGGTCACTAATTTGAACCTATACCAACAATTTTGCAAAAACCATTAGTATAGGGTCACTTATATTTACCCATAACAACGGGTTTGGCCAAAACCGTGGGTATATGGTCACTAAAATGGACCTATGCCAACGGTTTTGGCCAACTATTGGTATCAGTCTACCCTATACTAATAGTTTCACCAAAACCTTCAGTATAGCTAAAAAAATCAATAAACCTAAATCAATGATTATCAAAACTGTTGGTATAGGTTCACATATTTTTTATAGAAACTCTTCTTAGATAACATTAAATAAATAAAAATTTAAAATACTTATGAATATTAACATATATATTTATGAAATTATGTTTACAAAAGTCATGTTAGGTTAGTGGGTAGGTCATTAGATTATAAACAATAGGTGATGGGATCAAAACCAAGCCATTTGTTTTTTAAATTACATATACCAACGGTTTTATGAAAGATTTGGTATATGTTTTTCAAATAACCTATACCAAATGTTTTCCCAGAACCGTTGGTATCGACCTATCCCAACACCAAACCAACTAAGGTCCCCCAAACCATTGGTATAGATCATACCAATGGTTTGGAGACCTATACCAAAGGTTCCAAACCATTTTTATAGTGTATTTTTCTACTAGTGATTAAAATTAATCATTTCATTAATAACTCATGGATAATAAATTGAAATATTATGGCATACAAAAGTGAATAAATACATGATTTTTATATCCTTATTATCCCATGAAATGGGAATGTGAATTTCATATATGAAAATACCTAAATCAATAAATTATATTAACATCTATGTGAATAACCATGAAAAATATAATGGATTGGGTATTCACAATATAATAAGTTTTCACTTAAATGGGAGAAATTTGAAATATAATTTTTCTAGCATGATGGGTATAAAACATAGATTTATAAAATCATAAAATGATAGAGAATGAATATATCCAATTGATAAAGCACAATTTTGTAGTTATGGTATGATAAAAAATGTATAAATAGAGAGTAACATGGAATTTACAAGACATATACAAAATAGTGGTTCTTAGACTGAGGAGAAAGGGAAGATAATTCCCTTACCTTGAATAACCATTCCAAAAACATGAGGATGGATCCTTGGGGGATTAAGTACACCTTTGGGGAATATGGGGGTGTAAAATGAAGAAAGAGAATAATAAATGGTGAATTTTGAGTGATAAGGAATGGTTAAATGGTTGGTTATTTATAGAAAATGTGGAGAAATTTTTTAATAATTTCTATATATAAGTCCCAGATAACTAGGTTATGAAAACTAAAAAACCATTGGCTATACCATGGGTTTTCCCTTTTTTTGATATTGGAGTCAAATTTTAGGATATTTTAATCTATTTTTATTTAACACCATTTTAATACATATTGTCATGGAAAAGTAAATTTTCTAAAAAATAATTTTCATACAATCAAGTCTTCCATTATATATAATAGAAATTTTCTTATAGGTTTGGAAATTGATTAAAATATATTAAAATACATAATATTAATTATATATCATATATTAATTTTGTGTATTATGAATAATTAATTATTAAAATATTATGACATAAATATAATGTCATAAAACATAACAAAAACCCAAAATATTATTTTTACTATTCCCTGAAAAATAATGTATTTTAGAAATTTCTAAAAACTAACCCTAACCTAATTTTGATGTGAATATTTAATATATAGTATTTATTATATCAATAATATCTTTAAATATTATTATTTAATATTTTAAATATAAAAATCGTTATTACTTGAAAAAATATAGTTTTAAGACATAATCAAATTTTTGGAAATTAGTTTCTTTACCATAAAATTATAAAATTATTTTACCACTTCAATTTAAATAAGGGATTTTATGGTTCTATTGAATTATAAAAAACTTTTCAGAATACCTGAGTTTATTTTAAAAGTTTATATATTTACTAAAAAATATATTTGTTTTTATTTTCTTCCAACAATCAATATATATAATTTTTCTTACTTAATCATACATTTTATTAAACAAAATTATTCTCAAAATTCAAAAAAATAGAACATAAATTTTATTTATAGAATTTTTATTATACTAAATCAACTATTACATAGACACATAAAGCCTTATTACACACACATACACTCTAAGGGTAAGGTGTACGATGGTGGAAATTTCATGTGGTCGCTCGACTAACATCGACTGAGTGATGATCTCTACAAACATGGACTTATCCTATAAATGATTTTGTTCAAAATTAATGTGTTGAATATTATATTGGTCTTGGTCAAAGTCGAAACTCGGTGACAATACCTCCCTCCCATGTTATAAAAAACAGGATTTAGATGACATGGATCTTCTGGTTGAGGCCATCATTTAACCATTTTTCATCAATTTTCCTTTTTCATTAATAATTATAAACACTAAATATAATGGAGATCTTATTACCAAATTGTATGATTCGAGAACGTCAGACAGACCTATGGTTATATTGAATTTTTTTATGTATTATGAAAGGTCATATTTCTATTCAAATAGTCGCATTACTCCATATAAACACCACTTCATTATTTCACTCAGAATTCACTAAAATCCTTCTAAAGGTTATATTTTCAATTTCTTAAGTTGTTTATTGGTTTACTAATAATTTTTTTATATTAATGGTGTTTTTTTTGGGGGAAATTATTGTTACAGATAATGATGATCCATATTTTCACATTTTTTGTTTTCTATTTTATATTTTGTTTTGCAATACTGTAATGCTGGGAATTTTAACTAGTTTCATAGATGACTAAGGTAATGATCCTTATTAATTATATTAGATTTTTTGGTTCCTCTAAATTTATTATGTTTATACTATTATATTATATAACTCATATTATCTCAGGAAACAAATATCATTTTAATATCTTGGGCCACTATAAGAGAACTCTAGATACATACAATTTATTCTCTAATATAATTGGGGGAATGTGAATAATTAAAATATTTATAATTGAGTGACTTTTAGTGAATTTTTTTTAATTAACATCAATGGTCTGAGGGTTTACTCATATATAGACGGTGAAACAAGGGTATCCTCAAATTCCAATGCAAAAAATAGAGAACTCATGTTTAGGCCATTGCCACCTATGACATTAATCTTCCCCAGTGTGACCTAACTACCACTCAATGGGCATACTATAGGTGACATTGATATTAATTTATAGACATGGATTGTAGAGGACTTAAAATTATGATATCTCTATAGGGTGAGACTCATATGAAGTACATAATCATTGCTAAATAATATCTAAGGGTTTATAGGGGAAGACTCAAACTATTGGGAGTAGAATACTACATATCACCCTATGTTATCAATTGATTTATTCACATATTAAAGAAAACTTACATAATAGACATGGATTAACAATATTAAAAGGGTTTTTTATTTCCACATAGTTCCCTAACCTCTCTATTGATAGAGTAACTTAAGAATTTAATAGAATATGATTACACCACCACATGACTATCATGCTATAGTATTTTGAGTAGAACACTATAAATTGTGTCATAATGGATAAATATAAAATAAAAATGATAAAATGTGTCTATAGACTGGTATTTGATTTTGATCCTTCCAAGGGTATTATTTTACTCTTATCATACCTCTAAATGACCATCTTCAAGGGGAACCAATCATCCTCACTATATCACCAAAATTAGAGATTCCAAAATAAGATAAGATAAATATCTAGGATATTTTTTATTTTATCCTATAAAATGTTAATATTGTTGTCCTTACCAAGAAGTACATGGTTTTTATATTCCCTATAAGGACATACTATTGGTCAATATTTCTGAATAAGATAGTCGTATGGTAGTCCACTGAACATATTTCTAATTAGTAAACATCATCAATAAAATCATCCATATTAAAACTCATGGGGAATCTTGAGGGGCCCAAAAGTGCTTACTTGAGATCATTTGAAAGATGAAGACCATCCAAAATTGATACAATGAATATGACAACTACTTACTATTTCTAGATGTCATACATATGATTCATAGGTCTCTTCTTCCTCTCCCAGGGTTAATATTTATAATGTGCCTTTGAGGATGAATTTCAAGAATTATATGGGTAATATTATTATTAAAATTATAAATAAATACCTATCAGTGTTATGTTGATCCAATTCAGTCTACCCACCTATCTGGTCTGATCAAATAATTCACACCTTCTAACCAGTCATCCATGTAAATTGGCTTTGGACAAGCCTTGATGGATTCATAGGTGTCTATAGTTTATATTTGTTTTTTTATGTATTTTAATTTTTGTTTCATCCATATTTAAAACATAATTATGGATGTGGTAGGATTAATGAGATCAAGCATGATTGTGCCAACCACTATTCTCTTGGCTTCTATGACCTCTATCTTTGTATACATAGTTTGGAATGTAGAATGTAGGTTCATATAAATATTCTTCAATAGGGAAGTTGTATTATAAGTGAATGAAATTAACAGATTGTAAAATTATCCCTTACTCTAATGAGGTTTATTTTTTTCGGATATTGTTTCTTTTTTGATTGACAAGGAGAGGAAACATTCATTTATAAATCCTAGTTTGTATTTTATATGGGGATCTTATTCCTCTTCCCCATTCTATTTTTTCCAAATTAATATTCCCATAGTGGAAGGCTTTGATGAACTCCTATTAAATAATATTGGAGGAGTTAGACCCACAATATAATAATAATTCTTCTCCCTGAGAATGGAAGGAGTGTAATCAACAATCTTTAGAGTCATTCAATCATCGAACATTCACTCATATCCTGAGTAGAAGTCTTGTTAATAACATTCTTACCTTGATTGGATAGTGGAAACACATGCCAAATTTTTTAGGCTTTCCCTAATACCACAGGTCCTAGATCAACTAATTTTATGATGATTCAATTAAATATAATGAACTCAAAGATACTATAGACTAAAAATTCATGAAAACTAAAATAGTTATGATGGTCATAAATAAAAAATTCATCTGGTTTTGTATTATCAAGAAGTTGGAGGAAAATATTCTATTTGCATGTCAATAAGTAATGATAAACCTCTTCATGTGGGAAAGAATAAGTTTTTCTTCAATTATTCATATCACTGGAGGTCTTGATGTTTCAATACCTTTAGATAGAGACAGATATGTTGTTATTGTCACTCAATGGGAGGTGTCAGTCAGTACCGAGTTTTTCCTCAAGCTTCTATAGTCACTAGAACTCGTATAAGTGTAGTATCATATATATGTAAATTACCATACATTTCCCTTATTTTATGAATGTCAGATGAGTTTCAAACCTAGTTCACCAAAGATATTCCTCTATAAATTTCTACCTGGAAGTAAATTCTCATAACCTACCAAGGTATTTTAATAAGATTAATGTTGTCTATAGTTAATCATGGTGATTTTCTACACAAATTTCAAAGAGGTTATCCTGTTAGAGAGTAATTCTATGGAATTATTCCAGACCTTTCCATCTTGAAATAATGTCTGAGGACCTCTCATTTTTCTCTTAGTTTATAATTCATGAGGTCAATGATGGTTCTTTTCAGTATCATAGAGAGTTATTGGTAATGTAAATGATAGAGTGGGCATTTAAAACCCATGATGGACCCTTATGGTAAACTATAATACTAAACAAAATCTGGTCGTACTAATTTTTATAAAAAGAACCTCAAATTTTATAACTATTTATTGTCCAATGGGCCTATCATAGGGACAAATTAGAAGAAAAATGTGTGGTATGCATATCTTGATCTCCCAAGACATTGATCATTGTAAAAACGAGATTATAGAAATTGGGTGTTATGGGAGTGGAATCTACCCATTTTAGGTACGGATTCCTTTTGGGATGAACAACAGAGTGAAGCTCTTATATGGCCTATATTTAAGTGGTAATAGACTTGATGGAGATAATAAGTTTTAAGTGAAATATTATCTTAATCATCTCTTGAGTGAAATTAATGGGTGAAGAATTATCTGGTCATTTAAAATTAGATGGTTTCTGACTTCTAATTGATATCATGATTAGTTGAATGTATTGATATAAGGGATGGGGATAATATAATGGGTGAAAACCATGATATTCCTCACCTTCAGAATTTTAATTGACTCCATGTTTTGATATAGTGTCCACCAAATGATTGGATTATTTTATGGTGGATGAATTATTCCCTCTATATGAGTGGGACTATATATATTCACTTATTCTTGAAAGAGATACTTTATTTGATTATTTCCCATGAGTAATCCTTTATTTATTTTTTTGAGACTAAATATTGTGGCCTCATACTATGCCACATTTTATTCAATAGATATGACTGAAGGATCTCTTGGTGTCATGTTGGATGCTACTACACCATTCCGTTTATCTTTAGTGTAATTCCATTAATGGGGTGAAAACCCCTTCTTTGGAGGTTACAGGTTAAGTTATTTTTATGTATTCTATGTACACACACCCTTGGTCTATTTTTTTATTAAATTTCACATATATGGTAGATATTTCCATATTTTGTGCATAGGTTTCCACATCTTGATCTATTTCATATACTGTATTGAAAAATATGACGTTCACTAAGGAATATCTAGTGATGGGAATCAATTCATCATCATTTGAGTATTAGAGTGACTCTTTGTTCTTATATCCTTTCAAAGGGTATATTGTGGTCTTCTCCCTGGCCCCCTTTCTTTGTGGCATATTTTGACTTGAGAACATTATATGGAATGATATTATTTGATATATTTTACCCTATATATTTATCTATAGGCTGCGATTTTAAGATATTATTTGATTATACTCACATATTATTACCTTAATGATCGGGGAATGTTACATGGATGTTGGAACAAGCAGACCATCGAATGCTGGAAATCAGTACCTGTCCAAAAAAATATTGTTCTTTTGGGGGAGATGATCAAAATTACTCCATACTTGATGGTTGATACTAATGTCGAGCTACTAAAAATGTTTCTTATAATTTCTATGGATTGGATAATTCTATGGTGATGGTAGTGGTAAAAATTATTCATGATCTATGAGATGGGGTTGCTCTAGGATAGCTTCTATAGCGGATGAAAATGGAATCAACTTGATTGTGATAATATTCACTTGAGCATGGGACATGTGTAGTTATTTCTCAATGTGTGATCTTCATGACACATGGATATTCCCTATGGATAGATGTTTTATTTTTTGTGTTCTTAGATATGAACTCATCCTTTTGTGTTGCCTGACATATGAGCCTACCAGTATCCTAGTAAATTCAATTACAGTACTTTTGTAACTTAAAGATAGGTGGGTTTTGTTAGATTTACCAGCTAACATGCATTTTTCTCATATTTGGGACCACTCTAGAGTAAATTACCTTGTAGGATGGAATCTTTAGTAGAATCTATGATCTTGAGGAAGAAGTTATGTGTAATTATCCATACTCACTCCATGATTAGATATATATGTCTAATCATGAATCAAGAATTATTTTCTATAGTACCACTAGGCCATGAATAAAAGCATTCCTTAATCTCTCACACTGATTATTTTTACCATAGGTTTCGAGCTATCGAGTAATTAAAAAGGTCAATTTGATGGAAAACATTTTATATTCTTGAATATTTTCACTATATCTCTAAAAATATTATTTCATAGAATATATATAGTGAAGGATATTTCTTATGTTCTTACATAAGTAAGGCATTCATTCTTTCATACACATGTTAGGTATTTCATAATAGAGAGCAGTTATGTTCTATTACATATTTATGATGTTTCCCCTAGCCAATTAATTATACAAATCTATGACATATTAATCATATATGAGGGAAATATCTTAAAAATTATCTTATCAGGGTTGTTTTTTCTGCACAGTTTATCTAAGAGGTGATAGTTCCATTATTCCAATGGAGGTATGTACCATGACTATACATTGAGGTCATGGTTTCGATCAATATTTATTTTCAAGTGCTTCCTAGTTTGAGGGAGAACTAGATGTATATTCAATTAGGTGAGTGACTTCTCAAAATGATTCACTGTTAATATCCAGAGGAATGTCCTAGTAAAACATTAGTTTACTCGAATGTGGAAACATTTCCAACCTTTTGATAATCCCACTGTTAGGAGGACTATAATAAATGTAATCATTAGGATATTCCTTATGAACAATCCTTATGTGGTCGCGAGGAGGTCCTTCGTGATATGTGTTTATGGGCGGGCCACAATATTTACATTCCAGGGCATCACTTGGAAGAACACCATTGATAAGGATAATTTTAATTTTGTGTGATACGTGGATAGCGTCTCATACCATAATAGATAGTAATTTTAGTTCCATGAGAGTATAAGTGATGATCACTATAGGATTGTGAAACTACTTTTTGGATGATTTCCACCCTTGGAGTGATCTCCTACTATATGTTTTTATCAGGGATGTCAGATGACTATGGTAGATGGGAGTCATATCAAATGTCTCCAATACCCTTGGTAGCGAATTCATATAGGATCCTTGGCACATATATTGAATGTAATACTTCCCCTTATACCCCAATGGAATAAAATGATAAATCTCTTCTTTTCATTAATGAATTTTCGCCTAATATTCAGTAATCGTTTATCAAAATCATCGATATTCAATATAAATATGTTACTGCACTGAGATGGTTTCCATAAAATAGAAACGAACCCCAGTTTGAGTCATAGTATAAGCTCAATCCCAATAAAAACCCTTTATCAGAATATCAAAAAAAATCATGTAGGGCTGGAGAAAGGTTGTGATCATTGTCTAGAGAAGCTATATCCTAATTTTGAATATTATAATACACTAATATGATGGTTACAATAGGGATATGTTTTTATTATTATGTGATTTAATGAATATTAAAAAATATATCCTTTACTACTTACATAATATATTGGTAGTTAATAATTTTATAAGTATGAATATTATCCTACAAGTTTACAATATCTAGTATATACTAGAATATTTCATCAATTTAAGTGGGAATATGCACCCACTATTTCCACTACTGGACATAAAGGTATGCCAATGAGCTTCATGATAGTGGTTCAGAATATGATTGAACCCCTTCTTACTACTGAAATATATTTTAATATATACTATTTTAGTATTATGACATTATACGAATCTTTTATTACTACAAATGTATATTGGATGACATCTTCCATTCGAACAAGTAGGTGTTCCTATTCCATGTGGATTTCATCTCATCACACCTGGTGAGATCATCTATATGATAGGGTATGAGTGACTAGTGGTATGAGCTGCTGATTAGCACCCTCATATAATAGTTAACAGTATGTGGTTGTAAGATGTTGGCATAAAAAGTTGTCATCATCAATCTTTAGAAACCCCTAAGACATAGAGAAGTAATATTAGACTTCCTTTTTCACCTTCATAAGATAAGAATGGGATTTTTTATCACACTCCAAGGATGGGATCCTGAAGTGTTTGGTGGTAATAGGAATCACTGGCATCATTGTAGCCCTCCTCAGATAGGATTGTATTAATGGATTCATCACTAAGAGACCATTTATTATGTCCCCAAGTCCCAATATTGTACCATAAGCATGTTAAAACATTATAATTTAATTTTTCACATGGTTTTTGACGTGCTAAGAATATGATTTTTTCCGTCTATTTGCTGGGTATGCAGCCCGTTGAGGTGATTGATGCACCTAATTGCTTTCTTGATGACGATTTCATATATTTTCACCAAATAAAGTTATTAAGAACGGTATATTTAAGATTCCCAAATGATAAGATTACAGGTCAGTGCAACATTGAATATAGGTTAAAATTCAACAATTCTTTTTCATATGCGAAATATTATCAGTATGTAATCCATAATTTCATTTATAGAATACGCATGAAAAAATTGAGCTATATTTTTGGTAACACATATTTTGATTTTTTTTATTGAATTATTCATTCTAAATTACTATTTATATAATTGACTACAAGATAAAAAATTTACAAATGTTTGGGAAACAATATTTATTTTAAATATTCAAATTAGGTCCACTATTTTTGTTTGAATATAATACCTAAAACAAAATCAATAATGTGTGAGAAACCTGATTACTTTTGAATGATTCATAGAAGTTTCACAATTTTTTGACCCAATATAGAATGGCTTAATGATTAACTTATAATGGGTAAGTGTGGCTACATTGTCATAACATTGTGTTGCTAATTCTACCCTAAATGGTATCAAAATGGGTGTATTAATGGAATTGGAAATATCAAGTGAATCCTACATCTATGATAATCTAACAAACTAATTTACAATGGAATGAAGTCATTGGGATTTCTTACCAAATAATCTTAGGAACCCACATTGGTAAAATATATTGGGGATCATGGTCATCAAACCTTATGTGGGGGAATTATTTCCTACCCCAAGACTCTATTATAAATTTAATTCATGCTCCTGAATCATTCTCAAATATGAGTGTTAGATGAGTTCCCCTAACACTAGTGACCGGTTGTTACTATATGTTGATGTGGATGTCTATACATATGAAACTCATCTAATAAATGTGAACATAATTTTGTATCAGAGGTTCTCTATTGATGAAACCATTTGTATGTATCATCAGTTAGCCATATTTATCATATTGGTACATAGAAGTGTTGGTATTTAGTTCACTATTTTAAAGGAACTAAATAGGTTGATTTAGAGTTTATAATCATCAAATAAGGCTATGGGAATTTGAATTATTGTTATTGATCCCATAAAGGGGTTTCAAGTGTATCTTTGTGAAAATAATATGAACCCATCTACCTCGGTTCCTCTTAATAGGGAATGTAATACCCATTATAGTCTAGTGACATGGTAAAATCCATAAAGTTTTTCATAGTGTAGTAAGTATGAATTTTAAAATAATTCCATGAAATGTTTTTTTGGAATTAAACATGAAATTACCTTTTTTGATGACTATGTAGTGAATATGGTCGAAAAGATGGAGTGGGTCTCACATGAAATATCTCCATGTGATGATAACGTTCATCAGAAACATGTCTTGATTAAATAAATGTTGTGATAATAGAAGTTACTGTGTTCTTCTAGGATGGGGCGTGATTTCATCAGGAATATGGCCTATTGGAAAGATTATCCACAAGGAATATGACATTGGTAGATGTGGAGAGAATATTGATGATATTGGGTTTGAACCTCAGGGTGAAAGTATTCACATACCATCGAAATAAGATTCAAATCCTAAATTGTCCTAATTGAATAGTTTAAGGACATGGGACTGGGACATACCGTAAAATTATCATATATTATTATGGAAATTTTTCATATATTTCAAAATCATATTGTAGGTTTGTGGGTTTCAATAGTAAAGTAGAATATTTACGAAATATGTGGGGATATATTCTTCATGGAGAATATGGTTATGTAAAAATTGGGATATATATATATATATATGAGTAAATTTAATTGTTGGATATGTGGAGATGAGCCTTGGTAGAGATTCATACATTTCTATTGAAGATAATATTTAGTGTATATATATTTGTGATATTAAGGATGTCTTTTTTGTAAATGGATAAAAAAATAGATGAATGAGTGTGAATTATTCATTGAAGTTTACCAGAGATGATTCATTTAGAATATAACCCTTTAAAGGAACGTATTATGGGGAAATAAAGAACTTGGGGAGGAGAAGATTTATTCAAGTATTAAACCTAAAATAGAGCCCCATAATAAAGACATTTTGATCATGGGGATGATGTGATCATCATATGTCTCTAGGCCCATGGAATTCATGATCGGTGTGAGAAAAAAATAATTATTAGAAGATGAGAAGAATTTCATGAGAGAGAATAATTAGTTTTAAAAGGTTATTGCACACTATAAATACCCAAAAAATTATTTATTGGGTCTTAAACCAAGGAAACAAATCTAATTTATGTGTATGACTTATGTTGAATATAGTCATGTGAGGAAATGACTTGGGATTACACCAGCATTGTTGTCTGAGATATAGATTCATTCCTTGTCCATTGATGTATGTGGAAAGATAATAAAAAATACATTTCAGGTATATTTGGTTTCTATTGAATAATTGAGAACTATATATGTCATAATTCTAGGTGTGTGTGTAATAAAATGGGGGTTATGTTATCATGTGAAGGAAAGCTTGTCATGAGATCATATAACCAATATCGATCAACCACATGATTTCTTTGGAATTAGTGTATCATATCAGTTTTATATATATAATTTTTGTTATTTTATAGATTCAATAACATGAATTTAATGTTCCAAGAAATTTTTTTATGAGTGTATCTTCTGGAAAACATAAAACCAATCATCCAATGATACATACCATTTATCACAGTAAAATACTTCAAGCCTTAAATAATTTGAAGTGTTACCGTTTCTTCATTCTATTTTTGTTGTATGATCCATTTTATGTAGAAAACGCTATGAATTTTTATAGTAATAAGGGACCAATACTAGGTTTTTATTTTTAGGATAAGGTTACACATATGATGATTGAAAGTGGTGTATACAATATGCATAATTCTAGGTGACCACGTGACTGAGGTCTTATGATAGATGATTTATGGAGTCAATATTCCTAACATGTCAATGATATTGTTTAGCCACATAACCCTAGAAAATAACATGACAAATAATGAGATATTTATATTTATTTATGGAAAACACATCCCGGTCATGTTTCAAGAACCATTGGGAGGTTATAAGGGTCCACTGTCGAAAGACTATTGTATCCTCATTCCATGACATTGAGAACTTGTGGGTTATTTCATCAATGAAATATTATTCTCCTTACTCATCGAATGAATAAATTATTCATGCATGACCATAGAGATCATTGTCTAATAGATGTTAGGTGGTTGTGTATCCCTAAAAAGTTATACATCATGTGATAGCTAATGAGTCCCCTATGGTGAACATATCTTTTTTATAGATTTCATTGGGCCTTTTTTAATTAAAAATTGGATTCCAATTTTCTTATTTTCATCATCCCAATTCATCGATATTAGTTTGGTGGGAATAAACAATGATACTTGTAAAAATTTATCCAAAATCAATTCACACTTCACTACCTTATAGACTCTTCATAGGTTATACACATTATCCTAACATTTGGAATGAAAACATAATAAAATTTTAACTTATATGCTATATGAGGAAAAATATATCAACATGCCATGAAGGGTTGAATAAAAAAAAGTGATCATGGGAGAAATATCTTATTAACAATAACATGGAATCTAAAGAGTTGTTAATAATATATAATATTAGTACATGTAATCTAAAATGATTTGAGATATAATCACAAGATATAAATACTACTCTTGGAATATCATATAAAATAGTGGATAATCATATTGAGAGGAAAACATAAGATTTTGAACATGTCCATTCACAAATATGACCACACACAATCTTTTTGAGCATAACTATTTGAAAATACACTAACACACAATCTTTGTTAGAATATCTGACCTAAAATTCACTCAAGAACAATCTTTTTAAGTATAAATACCCATAAATTCACTCACACATAGTCTATTTGAGAATACCTAACCATAAATAAACTCATATAGAGTCTTTTTGAGAATATTTAACCATGAATATTCTCACACATAGTTTTTTTAGGATATATTTCTGCAAATAAACAAACACACAAAGTCATTATAACATGAGATACAAATTCATAACCAATACATTTGAGGGATATATAGAACCAAAACCATATTATAATGATAAAACATACACATTTGGCCATAAAAAATCATTTATATATCATATCATGATGAATAAATGGCATGAAAATGGGTTTTTAACATATTCATATGATATTACATAAAATAAAATTGGGAGTTAGATTTGTTGATACCCAATATTCAGTCACCCAAAAAGATTATTTCAATAGTGAATTTAAATGATAATTCATGAAATATTACTTGAATTGTTTTAGATATTTTTTATATAAAGAGGATAAGAGATGGGAAATCATGAAATTAGATGAAATAAATTTTTTAAAACTTTTTATAAAAAGATAATTTTATGAGTCACATTCAAAAAATTATTTTAAAGAATATACCAAGAAATATTTTTTAATATAACAGTTTAACGTAAATCCTAGTATTGGTTTCTCAAAAAAAGTAATAATGGTTTTCATGAGGAAATGAATTGTTAAAGATAAAGTATGTGATCATGAATAGAAAACTACTTTAAAATTAATTTTTTATATAAATCTATATAATATAAAATAAAATGAATTCTTCATTTTAAAAAGTTGAAATAAGAATTAATAGAATTAATGAATACATATATTTCAAAATTATAATACAAAAAATATGTGAGAATATAAAATTTGGATATGGAAGAAAAAAATATCATTTAGAGAGGATGAGAATTATTCTTAAAAACTTAAAATTTTAAAAAACATTCCCTCAAAGAATATAATATTACATGAAAATGTAACTAAAAAAATAAGGAATAAATTGAATATAATGAAACTATTGGATAGGATAAAAAAATATTTAAAATCAATATTTCATAATGAATAATTATAAATCTTGAAAATATGTGAACTCAATAAAACCCATTACTTTTTATACCAACATTCACAAAATATCTTCAACCTATGGTATAATAAACATAAAAATATTAATAAAATTTTTTGAAACTATATTTGTATCTATTACCTTATATAATTTTAAATTATAATCATTTACTATACCCTTGTATGTTTATAGTTTATCATCATCATTAAATGTAATCATTTTTTTCTGTTCTGGACATGATTTCTAGTGTTGATATCAATCCCCATTCATTAAAACCGTGTTATTAATTCATATATTATCCAAGTTATTGGAATATATACCATATAGTTATTTTTTATGTTTTAAATTTGGTCCATGATAATTATTTTCACAATTCTTGAAGAGGGAAAAAGTGACATGTTTGTTTTGATAGTTTCTTTTGAATAAAAGTTGGTATATTAATAACATGTTAAATATTAATATAAAACATTTATAAACCTAATAATATCATAAGAATAATGTTAATTCATTATATAAAATCTCTAAAATATAAATGTTTGGTGGTGATGAAAGAAAGAAATATGTCCTTCCAAGAAATTAGTAGTCCCCACATACATATAGAATGTGTTTTCATTTTACATAGACTAAAATATAAGAAGAAAATTGTTTATATTTTCAAAATAATAAAAATGTTATAAATATAATATAAATTTATTAAATAAACTTTTATAATCATATTTTTTTATGTTGGTAATGAGAAAAATATTTTTCATTGTGGAAGAGATAGTCTACACATACAAATGAATGGAGTACTATTTTTTATAATGGGATGGCATGATAATGGTTATATCATTAACATAATAAAATTTAAATATATTACAAAATAATTCAATATATTGTAATATAAAAAAAGATTTTTATAATAAATATGGAGATTAAAAATTGTTACGAAGTTATTTGTACTCACATTGAGAATTTGAAACTTCTCTTGGAGTACCTCTTGAAAATAGAGGATTTAGATATTTTTGATCAATAAAGGGGATTCCAAAAATGGGATGTGGATATTCAGAATGAAAAAAAAATTATGTAAAATGTGAATTATAATATCAATGTGTATAAAAATGGGGTGGTGGAATCCACCTTTTACAAGTGAGGAGTGTGGGATTTGTATCATAATATAAAATACATGACACTATTCTAGCCAAGTGGTGCCTAATGAGGATATTAACGAAGATGATATTTTTAATGGGATGGGAAAATATCAAACACTAATTTTTATAATAGTTTTACGATATTTTATACAACTTCCACTTATTTTTATCTTTTACCAAAGTTGACCTTCACAATGGTAACTGGTTTTTTAACCTCGGTAAATAGTTGTATAACTAAATATAAAACTAAAATTGTTAGATTATTTGGATATTATGATTCAAAATAATAAATAAATTTAATAATATTAAATATTTTAAAGTGATGTAAATAAATTTTAAAATTGCATTTGTATATCCCATAAAATTAGTTTTCGAAAAATTTATCTTAATTTTTTAAATGTAAAATATAGGTTTGTAAATTAAACTAAATAATTTTTAAATGTATTATTTTTATTATCAGTGAAGTCAAAAATGTCACAGTATTTGTAAAAATTGTATTTTATACTATTTTCCTAAAAATAAATCTTTTTTAAAAAATCCAAATAATTCATTCTACGATAATGTTAAAATTATGAATTCCAAAATGCAGGTATTTATTTTTTAATTTTTAATTTTTTTTTTGAAAATTAAATATATAATTAAATTCATCTTTTGCATAATGATGGATATCTAAACCTTACATAGTTATACTATTATTTCTTATTAATTAATATTAAATGTTCATATATTAGTTCATAGATTAAATTATTAGATATTATAATCATTTTCATTTAAAAGCGTTCAATTCAATTTATTAGGATAAAATAAACAACACCTTTTCAAAAAGAATTATTTTATTAGAAAAATCCTATTTTTACCATTAAACCCTATTACATATTTTCCCAATAAATTTATGTATTTTTAATTTATTAGTCTATTTTTTATTTACTATATGGTTTATTCTTCCTATATAAATCCACATAAATTTTATCTAATATGTCATTAATTATTCAAGATTAAAGATATTTCGAGATAAATCTATGAAACATAGTATTTATTTATTGGTAAATGAATTTTAAAATTTCAGAGTGTTACATTTTCCCCCAATTAAATAAATTGTGTCATCAAATTGTTATTTATCACATACTAATGATAAAATATAATGTCATATAAATGATAAAAATACCTCAACATATAATTTCTATAGAGATATTAAATATAAAACATATGAAACATATCATTTATTCATAATATTCATATCCCTAATATATATTTTCATCTAATAATTTGAGATAATAATCCCTTGTGATTTGGTATCATGAATAATTGAAATAGTTTTCTTAGAGATATTATTTTTATCTTTAAACTGATATATGATCATAGGTTGGTATAAAATATGAAATTTGATTTCAATAGTTTTGGTAATTAACACCACATCAATAGAGGAAAATGATCAATTTCCAAAATCATTTTTAAGGAAGGATAATATGTTTTTTAAAAACCACATTCCCACAAAAAATAATATGGGATACCATAATCATAAAAATTAATGGATCCAATAATAAAATCATTAGGCTGGTGATTTAATGTTCTTATAAAACTACCAAGATATACTAGAGTTCATAAAATCAAAATACAATAAGACATATATAACATTTTTATGGAGGAAAAGTGTCCCTTATTAATCATAATAAACCTCACGAGTAGTCAATACATTGGTTCTTCATTGTTCCCTTGGTCTTGTAAGTTACTGAGGATTATTATCCTCATTATCCCTTGGGTTTGGTCATTACGTTTCATAACGAATCAAAATATTGAATTTTAATCATTGTAATTTCTTATCCTATATTTCATTGGTTATCTTTTTCATATATACTTAACAATCCCAATCTTTATGACCAATCCTACAACACATAGAACATGTTTTGTCCCTTTTTGGAAAGTTCTTGGGGTTCTTCCCTACAAATTCATTACATGAGAGATATTGACATTTATTTCCTCCATGGGGGTTTTCATATATGTTTACATGAAATTAAATATTACTTTTATTTTATCTGGTGTAATGGTAATCCAAATCGTCTATCTCTACATTATGTGCTCATAAAAAAACTCCTCATAGATATCAATTTTTCTTATAGATAATTCCTATTAAAGAGTTTTTTATTACACTAAAGAATCATTCAATCATACACACATGGTCCAAAATAAAACTACTAACATACTTTATGTGACTCATAAATATTTACTCATAGGTGCCCATCGATTCATCATATTTTTTCAACACTATGAATTATCTCTTTATTTTCACTCAATGAGTTTGTGTAAAATAATTAGCGAGGAAACATTTATACAAAATAATTTCACTCATTTATTTCTTGTCTATTAGATGGTTTAAATACCATATAATATTTTGTGTACATTTCAACATAAAGGAATTGTTATCATGTTCCTCCATCCTGTGTGCAATATAGTGCTCAACATTTTTAGAACTATAATTAATAGTGTTGGTGAGTAGAGTGAGAATCACTGAGATATTTTTTACCCCATCCCCAACCTTGTTTGGTTCCTTATTTGGAAAAAACCATATTTTATATTACACTTTTTATTATATAAATTCCTTCGATCTCCAGAAATTTTGTTAAATATCGAAAAGTAAATGTATGAGAATATATAAATTAATAAATTTATAAAGGTAACTATAATATTAGATGAATTATAATAATAATTAAAATACATAAAAGTACACTTAAATCTCTACTTTTAAATCTTGGTTATTCTCGATCACATCCTTTATAGGTTCTCTACCTTACAAGTTATATATATATATATATATATCGCAACATCAAATTCAAAATAAATAAATAATAATGGTATATAAAGAATATATGTATCATGCAAAGTTTATCAACCATCTCTAAAAACCCAGGTGTTTGGTTAGTTCCAATTTTCAGGAATCGAGATATGATTCATCAAATACTCAACCTACCATTTTTAGGGTTATTTTCCCAAGGTGGATCATTGTCACAACCTATATCCACTTGATTGTATCCATAAAATGATGTCATTATAAGAAACCAAAAACTATTTAGTTTATAAAAAATTTAGGATTTTTTCACACATTTACTATTATTCATGGGGTTTTTAATAATTTTATCTTGTCAAAATCCTCAAAAATAAATAAACCATGATCTAGTGAAAACTGAGACACCCCATACCAACACTCCTAGGTCCGGTGTTAAAACACACAATTAATACATGTATATCATTCATGTTGATATTTACAAAGATAAATTTTCATATTTTATATATTATTTTTAGAGTATAAACATTACATATCACTATAATATAACAATCAAATGAATTAATGGTTTTTTGGGTTTAATTTTCAACAACATAAGAAATATATATTTTTTAATTATGAACATTTATCCCAAATTGGACAACACCAATGTCACTTATAAACTATTGAGAGGTTAAACTAATATTTAGAATCTAGGAAATGTGAACATAAGAAAGGGGTGAGTGAAAATGCTTTGTAAGAGAAAACATATCTATTTATGAAATTACGAAAAATCAAGCGATTAGTGTTAGATTAAACTACAACCAAATGGTTTAATTATGGTTCCCATAAACCACTATTAAATTTGGAATTGGTAATTTCCAAATGTTAATTTCACCCATTTAAAGGTGGTTTCTAGTTGTTGTCATTAGTTTTTTATTTAGTGAATGCTATAATAGTTTCTATAAGTCATTATCCAATTATAAATATTTTGAAAATATACTGTATGCTTAAAATATTATTATAATTGAAAATATACAATGGAATCTTAAACCAATGCCATTTATCTTACCATACGTTACATTAGTTTAAACCACACAAATCTAATTATTTTTTTAAAATAACATAAAATCTATTTTCCCAAAAAACCCATACATATAGAAATAAACACATAAATAGAAACCTAAAGATAAAAAATATATATTATAATGAAAACATAATGATGGGATCAAAATAAATTTTATACAACACATGTATGTACATAAATAAGAAAATTTACAAATAATGAGGCTAGTTATACAACATTATAGAATCCAATGTTAATCCAAATTATTAACCAATTAAATAAGATCATCCTTTTCTATATTTCCACACCCTTCCCATGGAACCTTTATGACAATTCTTTTTTAAAATTTAAAAGTGAATTTGATTAAAAATCCAAATTAAATATAATAATTTATTTTTACTAAATTAATATGAAGTTATGTGATTTACCTTTTAATTATAACTATGATGGACTAAAACTAGGGACACATCCATTGGTATTCTGATATAATTTTAATATTGTTTTCTATCGATAAATGACAATCAAATTTTACAAAATATATGAGTCCCCTATTGTGTATTGTATTCCCCAATTTCTCAAATTTTTTATAACACAAGAATTTACCTCTGAGCATCTAGTAGTTGGGAATAAAAAAAATTAAGTAAATGATTCTGTAATCCTCAGTGACCTTCCAATGTCCTCATATAGTAATGATCCATAACCCATCCCACTCACACAACTAAGATGCTCTTCCGTAAGGGCCTAGCCAATTTGATTGGCCTGGGAGATCGAGAGGGACTAAGAAGGATTGTTATCCCATTGCTAATTTTGTACCTATAAATTAAATATCAATGAAACTTAATGTATTACATATTAATAACATGAAAACTAAAAATAACTAATGAGACTAAAATAGAGGTATAATATATTACTAATATCCCTTATTATCAAACTATGTTTACATTGAGAATTGTTATCATAATTTTTAACATGTTATGTTTTTTATAATAAATAATAATACTTTTTTATTATCAAAAATTTCATGGTCATAAATAAAGAGTTACATTTATATCTTTTATTTCATATGTCATTATAGTATTTAATATTCTTGTGTGAACCTTTATAATGGGTAATTAATTATTTCGCCAACATATTCACCTGAATCATTTTTATAACGCTGATTGGTTTTCATTTGAACATAAATCCAAATTTTTTCTAGGGATACTTAACCCGAAATTCATTATTTGTATAAAATAGAGATAAATTATAATTATAATAAATTTAACCGAAAATATTATAATAAAAATATTTAAGATGATTAAAATATTATAAAAGAGGATCTATTTGAACAAAATCCCTTTGAACCATCCATGTGGGGGATGATTTTCCTTTCCCAGATTGAAATTTAATTTTGTGAATCTATCTGAAATAAGTAATATAAAATCTAATAGAAATATACACAATGTAATCTACTTCTCATATGAATGTATATATGTAAAATAATTTTAATATAATAATATTTTCATTGATTTCATATGCTTCTCTTGGTGATAGATATCCACACACACTTTCCACTAAACATTAGATACCTGTCCGAGTGACTTATCACACATGTATTAATTTTCCAATTATGTATCATTGAATTAATTCTATAATCACCATTTAAAGTATTTCGATTTCATACAAAAATTTTCTAACATCATTTTTTTTCATAATATGAGTAAATTAAAATTGGATGAAAATTTGCATAATGAAATTAATTTTTAAAATATTTTAATTAAATTAAATAACATCATTAAATTGAGGCATAATTTATTGAAATTTCCTTTATTTTAAAATCAAATAACCCATTATTTAAATATTGATGAATATGTCTCTAATCAAAATATATAATTGGATAGTACACTATATCAACCACAAAAATATCCTATAATATTTATATTTATTCATAAAAAATAATTTGTGGGGACCCCATAATGAGAAAAGGGGATACTTTAATTTAATATATTAATATTAAATATATATATGAACTTTTTATGTTTTTATCTATGGTAACCTTGATTCAATATTTTATGAAAAAAATAATTAATTATTATAAAACTGTGAAATAAATATTTTAAATTTAAATTTTTTATCCATAACTATAAGGACCCATGATTTTCATATATGTATATTACATATTTTTAGATGAATTTTTATTACATTATACATATTCATTACCAAGGACCATAATTTTTAGTTCCTTTGGAAACCTGGAACATGATATTATAATTTGGTGAAATATATTCAACATCTACAAGAAACAACATCCCCCTTAGTACTCCGACTTAAAACCTTTTTTAAAACTTGAGGAAAACAAATACAGGAAAGGGTGAGATTAGATGCTCAGTAAGGCAAAAATGGATATATGTAAGAATGAACATGAGCATAAATAGTTTGAGAACATGATCAGAAAATTTGAAGACCATACCCTAAAAATCAAAGATCATAAACATGAATCATGGCATAAATATTGGTAGTTAATAAGGCATGAAAAATAAGGTAATCAAGGAACATTATCCATTAGATCTTAACAATGATATAAGAAATTAAATTTTAGAATACACATAAAATTGTAAATTTTTAAACATATATAAATAGTAATAAGTTCTGTCATTAAACTAATGATGTGAAATCATGTCCTTGCATAAATATAAGGACATGAAGTATAGGTCCACACATAAGATTATAGACATGAAAATGGGTTCCATGCATAGAATCATGAGCATGAAATAAGTTTCACTCATAAAATATATACCTCATGAGTTATCAATATTTATGAAATGCATTTGAGGGAAATATAGGTCAGATCAATCACATAATAAAAAACCTATATATGTTTTCGAAAATAATAAAAATATTTCTTCATATTAGAACCTAGGGAATGAAATGGGTTTCATAAACATCATTCAATTTTAATATAATGCATGACAAAGAAATGGGTTTCATAAATATCATTTCGTCATAACCATTAATCAACCATAGAAAGTATAGGGATAATATTATTAAAAAATATACCTAGTAAATTATAAGTAATATAAATGAATGTTATTGTATATTTAAAAACAATTCTTTAGGATAACATCCTTTCT
The DNA here is from genome assembly GCA_963277665.1 of Viscum album. Taxonomy (NCBI): domain Eukaryota; kingdom Viridiplantae; phylum Streptophyta; class Magnoliopsida; order Santalales; family Viscaceae; genus Viscum; species Viscum album. The sequence goes on along the minus strand of OY728125.1, from coordinate 735,554,583 downwards.
TTTTTAAAAACATTTTCTTTTCATAATATGTCGTTCATTTTTATATGAAAAAATTTTATTTTAAAATAACCTTGTAAGATTATAAGGGATGATTAAAGGAAATAGGTATTCATGAAATCATAAATATCGTTTCATTCTACATAATTTAAAAAACATTCCCTTCATACTTTTTTCAGAAACAAGTTGTGTTTATGGAAGGTGTCCCATGAAATAAAACTGAGACAAAGATCCCTTATCTTATGTATTGAACTCATCATACTCCTGAAAACATTATGTATAACAAAAATAATTTTATTATAAATCTATTAAATAACCATATTATTATATATAATACCTTATATGAATTTATTATGACTTTATATCATCTATTTGTTAATAATTCCACGTTAATATTACATTTCGGGTAATATTTGCTATGTTTTTCTCATGTGTTTTGATTTTTTATATTTTTGTTATCATACTTATATCATGATTTTAGTATATAAATAATGATAACAATGATATAAATATCATATATTTTTAGTATCTATAATAATCTATAATATATATATATTTTTAAATACACCTTTTATGGAGACGGTAGGTCGTACGTACACATGAACACTATTTCCATTTTATCATCCTATTAAAGGAAATAAAATAAATTATATTTATATAATATCATTACAGTAGAATTATTATGTTATATATGTCATAAAATTTCACTAAACCCATCCATAAATCATTCCATGTATTGTGTGAATGAATCACATCACTTCCAAGAGGCAGTAGTCTACACATCTACAAACAAAGTTATCGTATTTATAAAAAATAGAAAGCATGATGGTATGTTTTATATAATAATAAAATAATAATAATAAAATAATAAATACCATATTTATCATATTTATCATATAAATCACATTATCTAACATAATACACAACCATTTGAGGTGATAATGGAAAAAATCATCATTTTGTGAGGTGGTAGTTCGCTATTGACAAGAACTCTATGTTTGTCACCAATTAGATAGAAGTGTGTGTAATTGTATGTAGAAAATTATTTATAACACCATATAATTATATTTATGATAATTTTTTTATTTTATAATAATGAAATATATAGTACTTATGGGGGTCAAGAATGAAATAAAATGAAAACGTTCATTGATGAATGTTGCCGCTTCTTTAGGTATCGCCTTTTTATTTTCACAAAAGGAGATATTTGGTTGGATTTATACCCAAAGTTAAGAATCTAGGATAAATTTTGGTTTTTGGGGGGAATATTATTATATAATTCTTCTGAACCAAATGGGTAATGAAGTTTTAATAAAAGAGAAGAAGATGTGCCCTTTTATAAGAGAGGGGAAGAGAACTTTTGGAATTTCTCAATAGATTAATTTATAATAAATTAAATATCAATAAAAACCACAAAATTTAAATTTATTAGAATATAATATATGTTATAGTTTTAATATCATAAACCAATATATTTTAAATAAGTTTTTTATTCATTTTAAACCTTATCAGATTGATTAAAACTTAGATAATCAATTTTAATTTTAATTATGGTTACAAATATTTCAATATTAAGAGGATGTAATGTTAACTTGTAAAGTGGAAATTGTCCCATTAATTAAAATTTTGAGATATTTTTTACCACATATAATACTAATTTTCCTTATTTAAAATTTTTATGATTACAAAATAATTTAAGAAAATATTATTTTCATCGAATATCATATGCGTCAATTTTGACACTATTCATTAACTTGACCTTAAGAAAATCATCAAGGTACGATAGATTTGAAAAAATTCACTTAGTACACCTATAACATGTAATATTAAAATATTAAATTATTTTATATCCTTAATTAAGTTAAATTAAATTTACTTTTGTATTTACAATATCATTTAATTGATTTTTTCATTAATTGAATAATTACTGCATTATAATTTTGTAATTATTTATGATAATTATTTGTCACTAAAAATTAAAAATAAATTTATATGATGTATATAAATGAAATTTAATTCGTAATTATATATATATTAGATCATATATTATATTTCTCCTCATATTAAAAATATTTCACTTATTAAAAGGAAGGGTGTGACATTTTGTCACTACCTTTGATATTAATAATATCCAAGTCATTTTCATGGAAATGTGTCCATTAATTTATTACAATTAAATACTTATGTTTTAAGGTGTGGATTAAATTCATCAAATAACATTTGGTAACATTTTAGGTCATTATTTACAATGTTCATTATTTTATTTTTACCATAAATTACATTATTTACCCTTAATTGTGGTAAAACAATTACTAAAGGCATTATTCATGTTGTCCAAAAATAAGAGGTAACTAAATAATAAATTCAGTACTTATAAATAAAAATATTTAATCCATTTTTTCATATTCAATTATAGTAATTTTCATAAATTAGTGTAAAATTAATACTACGGATGAGAAGAAACAATGAGTCTATAAAATGAATATGTTCAAAATATTAAAATGATTTTATATCAAAATTTATTATGAAATTGAGTACAATGAACTAAATTAGATTAAAGTGTAAATAATTTATTTAATTATAATTCCAAAACCATTAAAAGTATAATCAAACACGATGAATTTTTTAAAAGAAAAATTTGTTTTCAGTTAAAAAGTCACATATTTTACTATTCTTCAAAACATGAAACATAACAGAAAAATTACTAAAATTAATCCAAAGTAAATTTTTATATCCCTATTCCACAAAAGAATATTATTATTTAAAATATAATGTATAAAGGGTCATAAACTAGATTTAAAATAATTGTTTCATCGAAATGTGGCAAAACTATCTTTTTATAAAAATATATTTTTAGTAGCAAAATTGTATTTATTCATATACCATGTTTATAAAAAATATAGTATGAATGTTAATAATTAGATTGAATATTATATATATATATATATTAAATTAATATAATAAATCAAGGTTTAATTGTTTATATATTAGTATAAAACACTCTTATACACATTTAAATAGTTTTTTTCAGAAAAAAAAAATTCTTTTTAATTTAAAAATGTTTGAAATTAATATAAAATTAATTGTTAAAATAATATATATATATATATATATATATTTCTAAAACATAATTTCATAATTTAGTAATCTATTTCATAACCCTATTTGAATGGCTTGTTTATAATTTTCTTTTTAAAATAATTATAATAATAGAATGACGGTTCTTAAAAACTCATTGTTTTGTGTAAATAAGATAAGATGGAATTATGTGTAGTGTAATATTATATTGGTGTAGTTTATAACACAAGACATCAAATAAATTTAATTTATTCAAGAAAAACAGTTTATAACAAATTGAGGTGTTACGTTCTACTCCCCTTAAAATGAATTTCACCCTAAAAATTCATAATTATAATACTACCAAATGAGGATAATTCTACCTTTTTTTATCCTTGATTTAACACAAATCTTATTCAAATTTGTGGTTTATCCACAAAAATTTAACCTGTTGGGTGGTATTATTTTGTAGAACTTTGTATATACGACCCAAAATTTCTACCAGTTTCACTTCATAAGGAGGAAATTGTTCCTACGATACAACCTCTGAGTTTAGTACATGTAAATGATAAGGTATTTACATCCTCATAAGAGATATAAATAAAACATCATTAACTTTAGAATGATTTGGTACAACATCAAATTGATAAGATACCACTCTTATACAATCAATAATAAAAAAAAGAACTTCACATCCATGAAATTTAATATTTTACTTTGAAGATGAATGATGTATTATTTGGAAATTCATTTTTAGAAGAACCACATTGTAACAATTAATAAGAAAACATTCTTTAAGAAGGGAAAGTCATAAACTTAATGGTTACCCAATGTAACTCATCACTAGCTTTCCATATAGGAGAACATATATGGAAAGTGAAAACATGTACACGGAAGAGAAATATAACTGTCATGTTCTGGTGGAGAGAGATGGAGACCATGGTTAAGAGAAATTTGATAATTACAAAGACATAACCCAATGTGGCTTGAAAATTTTCATTGATATCATAAAAAGGATTTTAGCAGGATATTTTTTATTCCAATCCCCTTTTCCCTAAATATTATAAATAAGGTCAATAAATTTATCAAGAAGAGAATAACATTAATCTCCAGAATATCATAACTTATATCTTATTTTGTACATACCAAAAATGAGAATACCTCCATAATTAATACTCTTAAAACAAGGTAATTACCATAAATACTTATTAAAAACATGAATTATTTATTAATCTAATGATTATTGGATATATTCCTTAATTCAAAAAATATATTGAACTACCCCAGTGATAGAATAAAACACTTTTTCAAAAATATCCTTAATTAGTTCCAAGGTGATATGTACCATAGAATGTACTTATTCACATCAAATATATCCTAATAAAATTATTTTTACATCAACATTAGGATCATATTAAGGATTATATTTCCCATAATATTGTGTTTCCCATTAATATAACCTTTCCCTTAAGTCACTTTTCTAAGTCTTTATCCCCATTCAATATGTGATTTTTAATCTTTAATGAATAACTTATAATAAATACATTTATATTTTATGATTTTTAAAACATAATCATTGAATTCCAAAAAATATATACTTCAATAATCCAACTTTATACCTAAAAAATTGCGCTGACTTCATCATCTTTTTATTTCCTAAAATATTATATATTAATCATGTCTTAAGGTTCTTCAACTTTAATATAATCATGCTTCTTATTTTTAAAGAAAAAAAGTGTTAGAACATCCCATGCCTTTCACATGTCGTTTTCAGCCTCTTTATCATCAGTAGAAAAACCAACACTCAGACCACCTTCTTTATTATCATCAATAGATTTACACTTAGGTCATTGATTTGTATAATTCCCATAATTTCCATATCTAAATAATTCATTGTTAACCATGTTCCTTCTTTTTCCCTATATTGACTAAGACCAAAAATAAAAGTTAGAGAAACAATTATCATATCATAATACCACATAATTTGAAATATGAACTTATTGGTGCCTAAATCATGACGCATACTTTTAAATCTATGACACCTTAGGCTTATCCATAGAGACATCATGAGACATATCCATATAAATATTACTAGTTATCTACGTATTGTTTTCCCATCCAAGTTTCCAAAGGTTTCCTAAACCTTTCATTCGATACCAACTATAACGACCAAGTCTTTTCATATATGGATAAATCATATTTTTATATGAAAATTAATTAAATTATACAAACACATTCATTAGAATGTAATAGTTCAGAGTCTTTGGAAACATGGAACAAATTATTCTAATTTGGACAATGATCTATAAATTATACAATAAATATCTTCCCCTTTTATACTCTGACTAAAAACCTTCTATATAACCAAAGGAATAGAAACACAAGAATGGGTGATCTCAGATGCTCAATAAGTGTAAATAATAGAGATATGTATTCATAAACTTTAGAATAAAGGGTATGATAACATTTTCATAGCATTAGAATATCATACCATTCATATACAATATCATAAACTATAATATCAAAAAAATATTGGTAGTTCATAAGGAAAGAATCGGAAGGTAATCAGAGAACATAATTGACAAGATCATAACATTGACATAAGACATGAAATTATGGCATACATGTAAATTTGTAAATTTTTTAACATGTATAAATTGTAACACCCTAGGTAAATAAAGAATATGACATTTTCATATTTATCCATATTTGTGAATAAAATATTAATATGACTTTAAAGGGGACGCTATGCTCGATGGCGTACCCAACACGCAACAACGAGTTTCTTGGGAATCTTACGTTGCACTCTAATAATAAAATAATATTATTTTAAACGGTAGTTAACATGTAGTCGTTGTATTGGCGGGAATGTATAGAAATAACTAAAATATGATTATATATGTTTTTACTTTTATCCAATAAAAGTTAAAGGCTTAAAATACGGAAAGAATTCAATTTTAGGCGTATATGCCCTAGTTTTCACTAAAGGTTCACTTATTGCCTTTTAATGGAGAACTGTCATTAAATATAGTTTTGATCACTCTTATACATTCTTTTGGACCAAATAAAACTCTTATTAAGAATCGGGACATCAAATTTTACTTTGTGTAATTTTTTGGTATTTTTTCGATAAAGTTCATTTTTTAATGAATAATGTAAAATGTTGTGTTTTAATTCAAAACCTCTTTTTAATATAATTTATTTATATGATTTGATTATATTTTTAATTGGTTTTAAAGTTAAATTAGAAAATATTTTTACCATTAAATCCAATAGTGGTCGTTGGAATTAATTTCACTTTGAAATCGGACTTAAACTAGTGTCAATCTTTTGATACTTATTGTTTTATAAAAACACGCTATTTTCTCTGACAGCGGGAATTAATTATTAAATTAATTAATGTGATTAATATGTTTTGAATTTTTTAAAACAGACTTCATTTTTGAATTCGGAATCTCAAATATATCTTATGGTGAATTTTTGGGTTTTTTCTGAAAAACTTCAATTTTTGATGAATAGTGAAACCACTAAGTGGTACTTATAAAAACTGATTTTTCCATTTAAATGAAATTTTGCCATCTTTGTGTTTTGAATTTCAAAAATCCGACATACATGGTTGTAATTAAGAAGTAAAATGTGGTTCAATGTGATTAAAATATTTTTTTGGTGAATAGTAACTTATTAAGTTTTAATCGCGATTAGTGGTAATTAGTGTAGTTTAAGGTAAAAATAATGCTTTAATAAACTTAGATGAGCTTGACACATGTCCTAACATCATTGGTTGTGTCATGGCCGACCAAGACAAGAATTGGGTCAACTTGTGGACCCCATGGATCCACTTTGGTTGGGAAATGACATAAATAACTTTTTATTTAATGTAAAAGTAAAAATGACACAAACATGATATGTTTTACTAAAACAATTTTTAAGTGGGGTTATACAAGTCATATTTTTGATTATAAATATTAATTGGAAATCTAAAAAGATTTCATACATCATAGTATTTGTTTTATAATTTTTAGACATTAAATACATTAAATTATATATGACATAATAATGATGCAGCGATGACATCATTATTTGACGATTTAAATAAAATAGAAAGATAATGTAAAATCTATGAACTACACATGTCCAAAACTTAATGGATGAGTATATTTCGAAGCCTTATCACCTTATCCACGAATTATATCAATGTGGGAACTTTTGAAACCGAAACACATTTTCAAATAAAGTAATATTTCTTTACTTTCCAAAAGTGCCCCTCCTCTCCTCTTATAAAAGGCCCCCACCTCTACCTCATTTAACACACTCCTAAAGCCTTTGGATCGGCCAACCCCTGCCTATTTACTCTCTCCACATCCCTCTCCTCATCCTATAGGATTCCCTTTGGGCAGAATACTTTCAAAGGAAGCCTTTAGGCTCAAATCAAAAGGAGTTACACTTTTAAAGGTAATTCATTCTCTCATGTTCATTTGTTTTATTTTGCTTCTCCAACCCCATAAACTCTTTTTATTTACTTATTTTGTAACAAAACCAGTATCTTCAATATACTAGGATGTTGTTATAAGATTTATTCGAGCTACACTCTCACACATCAACATCAAATGGTTAAAGAACATACAGTTTCCGTGGATGGTGAAATTCTGCCTCCCGAAACGATGATTGTTCAATACTCATTTAACACCTTCAAAGTTGGCCATTATGATGTCAATATTTTTATATATGATATTTAATATGTTTATGTTTTACTTATACTTCTGTATTTTTCATTTGTGTCTTACCTTTATGGCTTCCATTATGGGTATATGCGATATCTTCATTTAAGGAAGTGCGGACTACCGCCCCCTCAAAGTGATTTGATTCGTTAAATACCATATGTGGGACGTATAAAGGATGGAAATATGATATTATATATGATATTATACTGGAATTATAATATACCTTTATATCATTATTATTCCATTCTATAAAATACGAAATAGAAATGAAAGTAGCGTTCATGCGTACGTACGGCTTACCGTCTCCATGAACAGTGCATTTCATTTCTTACCTCTAAATGATTATGTAATGTTATAAATGCATGCATGTACTGGATATATATGACATATATTATATCTACATAATGAATAAAATTATGGATATAATAAACATTTGGCCACACGAACAACATGTAATTGTAAGAAGTCCACTTTCGACTAAAGAACCAAATATCGGCAAAACAAATATTATTAACTTAAATGATTACATAATATTTATGACATGGTAATAAGTGGTATAAAAGTAATAATGAACTTGAAAAAGGTTCTTAAGGAATTATAAATTATCTCAAGTTTATTATTCAGGAGATTAAATAATGATCGAGTCAAGTCGGACCCGAGGTAAGGGATCCTACTCCTCTCTTTCTTTTTAAGTACACACTTTTATGTCATTCCTTTTAAAGCTCATCTTTCTTGTTATTGGGATGATCTTTTATATTACACTTACTGTAATTTTTATGTTCATGTTATGAGAGACCCTATTCTCTCTCATCAATCCATTTTGGAAGTTTTGAGTGGCGCCGTTAGGCTGCTGAACTTTCGTAAGAGATCTAACCTCTCTCTTTCTTTTTAAGTACTATCCTTTATGTCACTTCTTTTAAGCTCCTCTTTGTAATTTTGGGGGATGTTCTTTTATATTCCTCTTTCTGTACATTTTATTGTAATGTAATGAGATACCCTATTTGATCTAATCAATCCATATTCGGAAGTTTTATGTGGCGCCGTTAGGCTGCCAAGTTTTCGTAAGGGATTTTTCATCTCACTTTTATTCTCATGAGATTTATGCTACATTTGCCACAAATTCCATTGAGTGGTGTATTTACTTCCCATTATTCTACTCTTTGTGTAATATAATTTCGTTTATGAGTATTTACATCAATTATCTATTTTACTTCTTTCATGGGGTGTATGTTTTGAAAGATACCCAAGTCGGTAAGGGAACCTTTCACCCTCCTCTTTTTTTAAAAGACTTCTTTTATTGGGTCTTTTAATTTAAATATTGTTATGTTGGGATATGTTCTAATATATCCTTATTGATGTAAATTTTATGTCCAAGTGATGAGATACACTTTTTATCTCTCATCAACTCATTTTGATGTGATGTTGTTAGGCTGTCAAGGGAACTTTTTAACCCAATTTCGATTTCTTTGGGTTCAACATGTAGTCATTTAATATGTCATCCATTGAATATGTGTGAATGACCTTTTATTGTTTTACTCTTAATATCCACTTATATTGGGTGTATTTATATTTGTCACACATATTTTTGAGATTGATTTGTCCTTAATTTAAGGATACCTTCTTTATAAGGGATTTCATCAGATTTGACATTTCAATTGAGGGTTCATTGTTGTTATGCACCAATTCACTCTTATATGGTATATATACTATCCTTTGGAGTATTATATCATGAATCCATTTATTCTCATGATATTATAATGTTCTGACTAAATGTTATTCCTCAATTATTGTATTCAAGTGTCTCTAATTTTGGTAAAACCCCTTTAACCAAAATATCGCTTTAAATGTTTTAATGATTTGTTCTTATTAATACCATGTTTTCAAAATGGTTTTAAGGATTTATTTATATGGATATTAATGGTTTAAAATGTTAAAATATTCAAGGTGGTATGGGACACTTTGATTCAAAAATCTCTTTATTAAATGTTTTAAATGGTTTTGGAAGTGGTTTCTTGTTGAATGAATTCATTATTTCAATATACTAAAATGTTATATTGTGATTGAAATGTGGAAATGTTATGTTTCCTTTATGCATGTTTTATGTGATACATTTATGTTATGGTTCTTGGGAATTATTATGAAAACGGGTGGTTCCGTGATAAACTAAGGGCGGGTGAGCCCGATATAGCTCTCCAATGCATTGGGTAACGCGAAGGAGTGAAACGTTAAGGTTTTTCCGAAGAGATTTAGGGAATATATTGTGATGGGTATTCCAAACCTAACCAAGAGGGTTACTCCCTACGTAAGAATGTTATGAATGCCTCAAGATACCTTTATGTATTATGTTTTCTATGATTTATTCATGATTTGATATGCCTATGTTTTATGGGTAAAGTGTGATTTCATTCTTATGTATATATGAACTCATGTTTCCTTTCCATATTTTTTTATAACCCTTACTAAGCTTTTTATGCTCATCCCAAGTTTTTGAAATGTTTTTCAAAGGTCAAGGGGAAGGTACATGATGTGATGATAGTGTCAAAGATGTGTTAAGAAAGAATCCATGTTTTATTTTCAATATGTTACCGTTGATGGGAAGAATGAATACTGTCTTTTATGTAACCACTTGGTTTAAGTGTGGAATGTAATGCAAGTTTCATGATCTAATTCTCTAAAACTCTAAACCTGAAAAGATCCTCAATGTGTAATCTTGTAATAAATCAAGATTAAGTAAGGTTTAAGGCTGAGGCCTTATAGTTGGTATCAGAGGTCGGTTTAGATAACTTTAGAGGTTAGGGTATTCTTTAAGCATAAGTGACATTACCATAATGGTTAGGATTTCAGAAAGAGTCCCAGTTTTAGATAAATTGAATGAGTAAGTATATCTTAGTGTTTATCTTACTCATTAGTACATGATGGTTTTGTTGATATACTCACACTGACCTTTTTGGTTTTAGTAAATGGCTGGATCTAGCAGGCACCAAAGTAACAGTGGATGTGAAGGAAACTGTGACATTTTTTTAGCAAGCAACTAAATGATATGGGAGCTGCAATGAGAACTCTTTTGATTATCCTCAACCAACTATCTGGAGTCATGATTGACCACCTAAACCTTGGAGATTTCTCTAAGGCATCATATATGCAGGAAACAAATCCCTACGGAAGTACAGGTAATAATCATAAAGGTAAGTGTGTTCAAAAACCTATGTGTCAAAGATGTGGAAAGAAACACCTAGGAAAATGTTTCAAAGGGACAGAAATATGCTATAGATGTGGAAATGAAGGTCATAAAGCAAGAACCTACCATGGGAAAAGGAAGCATCCAGTTGACTCGAGGAAAGGGAAAGAAGTTCTTTCTGAGGGATCAATTGAATGTTTTAAATGTGGTGTGCATTTTCCTTATGCAAACACATGTCCTATGAAGAAGTTTCGTGAATGGGGTCACCAAGAGCGTACCAATATTCGTTTACCAATACCTAATGCCATTCCGATTGAGGATGAAGAAACTGACAATGACCAATCAAAGGTATGTACTATTTCCTGACTATTGTTTTCCTATTTTGGAATCTTAGGATATGATTCATGATTTTGTTTGTAGGAAAGAGGTATTTCTGAATAAGTTGGAAAGGAATGGATAATGGATCATGAAGAATGTTGAATGAGTAAGATTTCAACATATAAGGGCTTCAAGAGTTATGGTGAAAATCTTAAGAGTATTAAGTCTCTTTTGATGATGGGGTTACATTAGAAGACTTTTTATATTATGTGTAACCCTGATGATTAATATAGGAAAATTTTATTCAAGTAATAGTTATCTTTTCTTTTGTGGAAATAGTTATAAAGAACCATTTGGGTTTATATGATCCTTACTTTTGAGGTAATTATGGGTTACTATATGTTATGATTGAAGTGAAAGGCATGAGATAAAATTGAGGTTAAAATATGTTATGGTTATTTTTGATGATTTTATCCCTTTTTGGGGAATGATTTGAGAATTATATAGTTTTCGAAAAAGGACAACACGTAGACCGTGTGACTACCCGTCGCGTCGGACAAAGCTGCGGGAATCGAACCCACAACCAAAGTGCGACTGGTATTTATTGCCTACCACTGGACTATGTGAAGTCCCTGGTTAGTTTGACTGATTCTTTTTAGTTATATGATTTTAAGAATTAAGAGTAAATTGATTTTGGAGGACATGTGATTAGGATAATTACTTTTCAATGCGGGACATTAGGAGTGACTAATGTTGTTTGGAGATAAATGTTACCATTTAACTTGGAAGACTATGTGACTAAATCCTTCAAATATTTGGGTTTCAATCTTATATTGGTTTACTTTGAAGAATTTTATGGACAAATTGTTTATCGGATGGTCCTCGTTGAACTTTGGGTTTTGTTGGAAAAATTTTGGAGATTAAGAATAGATTTTCTTTTTATAAGGTGTTATCCTTTTCTGGATTATCTGATCCTGTACTAACCTTTTTGGTTTTGGTTTTGGTTAAAGCCTAAATACATGGGATGTGTATAGTTCTATTTTGGGGATTAGGTGATTCTCTAGAAGTTGATTATAGAACTCTTAATGCGAACAAGTCTCCCTAAATACTCGTCTTTTGGAAAAAATATGAGTTCGACTAAAGAATCTAGTAAAATTTGAAAGTCAACATGATAAGTGATTATGCTTCCTTATGAATAAATTCCTCAATAAAAAGTAACTTAAAACAAAAATGTTGTCTATTAACTTTTCCTACTGGGGAACCCAACACCGTTTAACCCATCACAAGTTTCTGATTTTTTTTATTGTTAACTTTCTCCTAAACATGTTTTCTATCACTCTCCATCAGAACATGACCCTATGTTTTCTCCTCCATGTCCATATTTTCATACATGGAGTCCTAGTATGGGTTAACTCGGGTGACCTCTGTGCTTATCTTTCTTTATTTTAAAGTGATTGTTTTACCAACTCTTGTTCCGATGTGGGACGTTCAAGGATGTTTCCAAGCGCAATTTTAAAATTGCGAGGACGCAATTCCCAAAAGGGGGGAAGGATGTAACACCCCAGGTAAATAAAGAATATGACATTTTCATATTTATCCATATTTGTGAATAAAATATTAATATGACTTTAAAGGGGACGCTATGCTCGATGGCGTACCCAACACGCAACAACGAGTTTCTTGGGAATCTTACGTTGCACTCTAATAATAAAATAATATTATTTTAAACGGTAGTTAACATGTAGCAGTTGTATTGGCGGGAATGGATAGAAATAACTAAAATATGATTATATATGTTTTTAAATGTTTTTTCTTTTATCCAATAAAAGCTAAAGGCTTAAAATACGGAAAGAATTCAATTTTAGGCGTATATGCCCTAGTTTTCACTAAAGGTTCACTTATCGCCTTTTAATAGAGAACTGTCATTAAATATAGTTTTGATCACTCTTATACATTCTTTTTGACCTAATAAAACTCTTATTAAGAATCGGGACATCAAATTTTACTTTGTGTAATTTTTTGGTATTTTTTCGATAAAGTTCATTTTTTAATGAATAGTGTAAAATGTTGTGTTTTAATTCAAAACCTCTTTTTAATATAATTTATTTATATGATTAGATTATATTTTGAATTGGTTTTAAAGTGAAATTAGAAAATATTTTTACCATTAAATCCAATAGTGGTCGTTGGAATTAATTTCACTTTGAAATCGGACTTAAACTAGTGTCAATCTTTTGATACTTATTGTTTTATAAAAACACTCTATTTGCTCTGACAGCGGGAATTAATTATTAAAGTAATTAATGTGATTAATATGTTTTGAATTTTTTAAAACGGACTTCATTTTTGAATTCGGAATATCAAATATAGCTTATGGTGAATTTTTGGGATTTTTCTGAAAAACTTCAATTTTTGATGAATAGTGAAACCACTAAGTTGTACATATAAAAACTGATTTTTCCGTTTAAATGAAATTTTTCCATCTTTGTGTTTTGAATGTCAAAAATCCTACATAAATTTTTGTCATTAAGAAGTAAAATGTGGTTCAATGAGATTAAAATATTTTTTTGGTGAATAGTAACTTATTAAGTTTTAATCGCGATTAGTGGTAATTAGTGTTGTTTAAGGTAAAAATAATGCTTTAATAAAATTAGATGAGCTTTACACATGTCCTAACATCATTTTTTGTTTCATGGCCGACCCATACAAGCCATGGGTCAACTTGTGGACCCCATGGATCCACTTTGGTTGGGAAATGACATAAATAACTTTTTATTTAATGTAAAAGTAAAAATGACACAAACATGATATGTTTTACTAAAACAATTTTTAAGTTGGGTTATACAAGTCATATTTTTTATTATAAATAGTCATTGGAAAGCTAGAAATATTTTCTACATCATAGTATTATTTTTATAATTTTTAGACATTAAATAAATTAAATTATTTATGACATAATAATGATGCAGCGATGACATCATTATTTGACGATTTAAATAAAATGGAAAGATAATGAAAAATCTATGAACTAAACATGTCAAAAACTTATTGGATGAGTATAGTTCGAATCCTTATCACCTTATCCACGAATTATATCAATGTGGGACCTTTTGAAACCGAACCACATTTTCAAATAAAGTAATATTTCTTTACTTTCCGAAAGTGCCCCTCCTCTCCTCTTATAAAAGGCCCCCACCTCTACCTCATTTAACACACTCCTCAAGCCTTTTGCTCGGCCAAAGCATGACTATTTACTCTCTCCACATCCATCTCCTCATCCTAGAGGATTTACTTTGGGCAGAATACTTTCAAAGGAATCCTTTAGGCTCAAATCAAAAGGAGTTACACTTTTAAAGGTAATTCATTCTCTCATGTTCATTTGTTTTATTTTGCTTCTCCAACCCCCTAAACTCTTTTTATTTACTTATTTTGTAACAAAACCAGTATCTTCAATATACTAGGATATTTTTATAAGATTTATTCGAGCTACACTCTCACACAACTACATAAAATGGTTAAAGAACATACGGTTTCCGTGGATGGTGAAATTCTGCCTCCCGAAACGCTGATTGTTCAATACTCATTTAACACCTTCAAAGGTGGCCGTTATGATGTCACTATTTTTATATATGATATATATTATGTTTAGGTTTTACTTATTCTTCTGTATTTTTCATTTTTGTCTTACCTTTATGGCTTCCATTATGGGTATACGCGATATCTTCATTTAAGGAAATGCGGACTACCGCCCCCTCAAAGTGATTTGATTCGTTAAACACCATATGTGGGACGTATAAAGGATGGAAATATGATATTATATATGATATTATACTGGAATTATAATATAACTTTATATAATTATTATTCCATTCTATAAAATACGAAATAGAAATGAAAGTAGTGTTCATGCGTACGTACGGCTTACCGTCTCCATGAACGGTGCATTTCATTTCTTACCTCTAAATGATTATGTAATGTTATAAATGCATGCATGTACTGGATATATATGACATATATGATATCTAAATAATGAATAAAATTATGGATATAATAAACATTTGGCCACACGAACAACATGTAATTGTAAGAAGTCCACTTTCGACTTAAGAACCAAATATCGGCAAAACAAATATTATTAACTTAAATGATTACATAATGTTTATGACATGGTAATAAGTGGTATAAAAGTAATAATGAAATTGAAAAAGGTTCTTAAGGAAGTAGAAATTAACTCAAGTTTATTATTCAGGAGATTAAAGAACGATCTAGTCAAGTCGGACCCGAGGTAAGGGATCCTACTCCTCTCTTTCTTTTTAAGTACACACTTTTATGTAATTCCTTTTAAAGCTCATCTTTCTTGTTATTGGGATGATCTTTTATATTACAATTACTGTAATTTTTATGTTCATGTGATGAGAGACCCTATTATCTCTCATCAATCCATTTTGGAAGTTTTGAGTGGTGCCGTTAGGCTGCCGAACTTTCGTAAGAGATCTAACCTCTCTCTTTCATTTTAAGTACTCTCCTTTATGTCACTTCTTTTAAGCTCCTCTTTGTAATTTTGGGGGATGTTCTTTTATATTCCTCTTTCTGTACATTTTATTGTAATGTGATGAGATACCCTATTTGATCTCATCAATCCATATTCGGAAGTTTTATGTGGCGCCGTTAGGCTGCCGAGTTTTCGTAAGGGAGTTTTCATCTCACTTTTATTCTCATGAGATTTATGCTACATTTGCCACAAATTCCATTTAGTGGTGTATGTACTGCCCATTATTCTACTCTTTGTGTAATATACTTTCTTTTATGAGTATTTACATCAATTATATATTGTACTTCTTTCATGGGGTGTATGTTTTGAAAGATACCCAAGTCGGTAAGGGAACCTTTCACCCTCCTCTTTTTTTAAAAGACTTCTTTTGTTGGGTATTTTAATTTACATATTGTTATGTTGGGATATGTTCTAATATATCCTTATTGATGTAAATTTTATTTCCAAGTGATGAGATACACTTTTTATCTCTCATCAACTCATTTTGATGTGATGTTGTTAGGCTGTCAAGGGAACTTTTTAACCCAATTTCGATTTCTTTGGGTTCAACATGTAGTCATTTAATATGTCATCCATTGAATATGTGTGAATGAACTTTTATTGTTTTACACTTAATATCCACTTATATTGGGTGTATTTATATTTTTCACACATATTTTTGAGATTGATTTGTCCTTAATTTAAGGATACCTTCTTTATAAGGGATTTCATCACATTTGACATTTCTATTGAGGGTTCATTGTTGTTATGCACCAATTCACTCTTATATGGTGTATATACTGTCCTTTGGAGTATTATATCATGAATCCATTTATTCTCATGATATTATAAAGTTCTGACTAAATGTTATTCCTCAATTATTGTATTCAAGTGTCTCTAATTTTGGTAAAACCCCTTTAACCAAAATGTCACTTTAAATGTTTTAATGATTTGTTCTTATTAATACCATGTTTTCAAAATGGTTTTAAGGATTTCTTTATATGGATATTAATGGTTTAAAATGTTAAAAGATTCAAGGTGGTATGGGACACTTTGATTCAAAAATCTCTTTATTAAATGTTTTAAATGGTTTTGGAAGTGGTTTCTTGTTGAATGGATTCATTATTTCAATATACTAAAATGTTATATTGTGATTGAAATGTGGAAATGTTATGTTTCCTTTATGCATGTTTTATGTGATACATTTATGTTATGGTTCTTGGGAATTATTATGAAAACGGGTGGTTCCGTGATAAACTAAGGGCGGGTGAGCCCGATATAGCTCTCCAATGCATTGGGTAACGCGAAGGAGTGAAACGTTAAGGTTTCTCCGAAGAGATTTAGGGAATATACTGTGATGGGTATTCCAAACCTAACCAAGAGGGTTTCTCCCTACGTAAGAATGTTATGAATGCCTCAAGTTACCTTTATGTCTTATGTTTTCTATGATTTATTCATTATTTGATATGCCTATGTTTTATGGGTAAAGTATGATTTCATTCTTATGTATATATGAACTCATGTTTCCTTTCCATATTTTTTTATAACCCTTACTGAGCTTTTTATGCTCATCCCAAGTTTTTGAAATGTTTTTCACAGGTCAAGGGAAAGGTACATGATGTAATGATAGTGTCAAGGATGTGTCAAGAATGAATCCATGTTTTATTTCAATATGTTACCGTTGATGGGAAGAATGAATACTGTCTTTTATGTAACCACTTTGTTTAAGTGTGGAATGTAATGCAAGTTTCACGATCTAATTCTCTAAAACTCTAAACCTGAAAAGATCCTCAATGTGTAATCCTGTAATAACTCAAGATTAAGTAAGGTTTAAGGCTGAGGCCTTATATAAATAGTAATAAATTTACTTATTAAATCAATGAATTGAAATTAGGCCCTAGAAACAAGTTATGGACATGAAAACAAGGTCCATGCATAAAATTATGGGCACAAAACCATTTTCCATGCATAAAATTGTGAATATAAAATTATGTTCACAAATAAAATATAATCCTCCTGAGTTATCAAACATTACACAATACAGTTTAGGTAGATATATGTCCCATAATTGAAATAATGAACACCATAAATATGTGTTCTTAAATAAAATAAATAATTCATCATATCAGAACCCATGGAATGAAATAGGTTTCATATACATCATTCAATAACAACATAACCCACGGGAAAAATGTGTTTCATAAATATCATTCCACTATAAAAATAAACCAACCATAATAAGTATCATAAAAAATACAATTTAAATATATTATTATTAAATTATATGTAATTTAAATGATCATTTTCATATATTTAAAAATAATTCTAAAGGAAATTATATTTTCTTGTTTGAAAATGTTTTATTTTCTTAAAATTCTAAAAAATATAAAAAAAAACTTTTCTTCAAAAATTGACTTGTAATATTGTAATGGAATCTTCAATGGAATAGGTTTTCATGAAAGATTAAAACTATTTTCCTTCCATATAAGATAAAAAATCATTCCTTTCATAATTATACCGAAAAGGTCACAACATACCATATTTGGAAAACAAAAAAACAATCATTTCAAACCATTTAGTAAAAAAGTCAGACATGGGTAAAAAAATTCAATATCAATATTAAAATATTAGGAAGAATTATTAATTTTTGTAGAAAACATATACATGCGAGATAAGTTTTCTCCAATGAATACTTAAAGTGAAATAGTCTGAAATATTGATGAGATTGTGAGAAAAACTCCTCAAATTATAACTTATGGAATATTATTCCCCATGAAAGAAATAAAATTATATGGATATGAAATTACAAAAAACGTAAGAATTATACTCTTAAAATACATTCATGGGAACTATATAAAATATAATAAATAACCAAATACTGTATAAGGAAGGTGCCCCACAAAAATAAAATTGAGAAAAAGATCACTTACCTTATGTCTTAAACCTATTCGTATTCATAAAAACCTCTAGAATAAAAAATATAAGTTTATTATAAATATATTATAGAAAACATTTCTTATATATAATAAACTATACTATTTTATTTTGAATTTATAACATAATTTTATTAACAATTCCCCATTAATGTTACACTTTAGGTAATATCTGATTTATTTTACACATGTGTATTGATTTGTTATAAATTTTCTCCACATATTTATATCATGATTTAATCATATCCAGAATTATTACTATGATATAAATGACATATATTTTTATTATTTATAATAATCTATCAAATTTTTAAATCTAAAATAAAATACCCAATTCTTAGAGAAAGTAGGTCGTACGTACGCAGGAATGCTGTTTGAATTTTCTCGTTGTATTTTATAAAAATAAATTAAATGTTATATATATATATAATATAATTATAATAGATTTATTATGTTTTATTTATAATATAAATTAATTAAACACATTAAAAAACATGTAAAATGTGAACAAATAGCATCACTATTAGGAGGCTGTAGTCAACACATCTCGAAAAGAATTTATCATATATACAAAAAAATAGAAAGAATGAAGATTTGTTTTATATAAATATTACATAAGAATAAATACATCAATAATAATATATATCATATTAAAACATTTTTCTGCTATAATTCCCAACCATGAGATGTTGTAAAAGAAAAATGAACAATGTCGTTTTGTGAGGCGATAGTTCATTCTATACAGGACGTGTGAGTTCGCTACACATTAGGTGGAAGTGTGTGTAAGTGTAGATCAAACCACTATAATTAAAAAGTTATATTATAATGGGGATAAATTGGTTATTATATAGTCATGTAATAGTACTAGTTTAATGGTTTTAAGGAATAAATACACTAAAAACATTTTTTGATGAATGTTACATTTCATTGGCTACCACCTTATGATTTTCACAAATAGACTTCATTGGTTGGATTCCTGGCCAAATTAAAAATTCTAGGATTAAGGGATTAGATTTTGGAGAATATTTTCATATATTTTTTCCAAACAAAATATCTTTTTAAGTGTTAATAAAAGATATTATGATGTTCCCTTTTATAAGAGAGGGGAGGGGCTCTTTTGGAATTTCTCAAAATATTAATTTATAATAACTTAAATCTCAATACAAATACCTAAAAATATCCATTTATTAGAATATAAGATCTTATAAGGTTATAATACCATAAATAATATATTTTATACATGTTCTGGTGTTATTTTAAACCTTGTCATTTTTATTAATCTTTAGTTAATAAATTTTAAATTTAATTATGATAAAAACAATTCAATATTAAGACTATGCAATTTTTACATTTAAAGTGTAAATTGGACCCTAAATGAAATATTTATGAAATTGTTTACCATATAGCATCACCTTTATCCTTATTTAATATTTTATGATTTATAAATAACTTGAAAAATATATTATTTTCATAAAATATCATAACTGTCAATTTTGACCCTATTCATTACGTTGACTTTAAGAAAATCACTATGGAAATATATGTTTGAAAAAAGTAACTTAATAAACCCATAAAATTTCATATTAACTAATAAAATTAATTTATAACCTTAATTAAGTCAAATTATATTTCCGTTAATATTTATAATTTCATTTAATTGATTTTTTCTTCAATTGAATAATTAATACATCATCATTTTGTTATTGTTAATGAAAATTATTTATTCACAAAACAATTATGATGTACATAAACATCATATATTTCATAATAACATATATATAGTCAATAATATCTTTTATTTAACCCCATATTAATAATATTATACTTATTTTAAGAAAGAGTGTGACATTTTGTCCCTCTTTATGATTTTAATAATATCCAAGCCATTTTAAGGGAAAACATTCCATTAAATTTTAAAATATGGATATTCATGTTGTAAGGGTCGAATTAAATTCATCCAATGACATTTGGGATGGTGATAGGTTAGTTTTATAATATCTATAATATTAATTTTACCCTCAATTACTCAATTTTCACCCAACTGTGGAAAAAAATTATTTCAGTCACTATTCGTATTGAACAAAAATAAAAGGGTCCTAAATAAAAAACGTGGGTTTCATAATTATAAATATAGAATCCATTTTTAGAAATTAAATTTATATTATTTTCCAGAATTATCTAAAAATTAACCCCCCATACCGGACAAATCATCCTTTATTGAAAGTAAAAACTGTCAAAAGATTGGAATGATTTTATAACAAATATCAAGGCGAAACTGATTCCTATGACCTAAATTGGATTTTATCTTATATAATGTCTAGAAAAAAATATTATCATTGTAAAAAATTAGATTTAATATATTTTATTTATATATATATATGTATATGTTTTATCATTATAATCCAATAACAGTTATTTGTTTATTTAATGGTGTGAAAGACAATTGTTCACATTTAAATACTTTTTTTGAAAATCCTTTAATTTTAATTTAAAAATAGTTTTACATTAATATATAATAATTTTATCAAAAAATTATATATACATGTGAAAACGATAATTTCATAATCCAGTTAATCATGTTCATACATTAATTCTAATGTCTAGGTTAGAATTTTATTATTTTAATAATTATAATAATAAAATGATTTTTTGTACGAACTCATTATTGCATGTAAAGGAAGATAAGGTGGTATTGTGTGTATAGAAAGATAAACTTGGTGTAGCATATAACATAAGACATCAAATAAATTTAATTTATTTGAGAAAAAAATTCATAAAAACTCAACGAGTTGCAATAACCATGACCGTACAATATCCCAATGAAGAAATAAGAGTGAACAAAAGTTACTTTGTTTTAGGGATGTCATGTACTGAACATGCTAAATAAGGATGCAATGTGATATATTATAATGGGAGGGAAATATATAGAGTGATAGAAACATAGGTGATGGAGAAAGAGGGTTTCCTAGATACTATTATGAGGGAGCCCAAGGGAACTATATACATCAATGATGATATATTCATGGTTTGGGTAATATAAAATGAAAGTTGACTAAAAATGGAGAATCACATCTTCATTGGAATTAATGTTATTTAAACATGTAAAAAAATATCAAAAATTTATTTTGCAATATTCTTGAAGAAAAATAAATATAGAATTGATAACAAATTAACTGTAGTAAGAAACATAATATATATATCCATGTTAATGAATTACTTTATATAGAAACAAATAAAACATTTACTTTTCAAAAACTAAACAATAAAGTATAAAAATGAGTTTAAATATGATAAAAATCCCAATACTATAAATTAATAACATATAATATATTCAGTCAATAATTTAATGGATGACTACACATATAATCATTTTTTACCTCAATCTGGTCAATATCATATTCTATAATTAATTCTTCTACTTCATCCACCTTTAAAAGATTAATATTTTCAATATTGTGATGTTAAAATATGGAAGTTTCTTACTGTTGGTGGGATTCAATTTTAGAAGCCAAATAAACCACCTTATTTCCCATAGTATACAAGTTTCTTTTTATATGAACAACTTCACTCAACTATTCATCCATGAAATCTTCCACTTAATATACCATTTTATCTTCTTATGAAATGATATAAATAATTTAATTCATGTTCACTGACATCCATTTAGTGAGATAAGTTCACAGAAGTGAATATCAATTAATCTCTTTTAATACATTTTTTAATATTAAACAACTTAAATTTGAATAAAATAATTGATAAATGGGTTTGTTTGTTTATTTATATTATAACAGTCGACTCTATATAATATACCAATTAATCAACTATAAATATACCAATATTATGTCTTTTTCAAACCTCTTCCCAAGTGACTATATGTAATTTAATGCATTCAACATTGTAATCACAAAACATTCAAGCAAGTATTAGTGTCCGGGGAACCAAAAACATAAAATCTTCTAATAACACATCCTGAGTATTTGTATTCATGATAAAAAATTTAATTCAAATTATTAGATTTATAAAATATATATGTCTATCTATTATTCATATTTATTGAAGTATTTTTATCTAACCTGACAATAAAACCATTCTACAAGTTCTTTATTAATTGTTTTTTATATCTTTATCATTTCATTTTCAACATCTCATGAATGTACTTTTTTTTATCTTGGTGTATTCAATAAATGTATATGTAATTTAATATTTTCATAAAACAAGTAATTTTTATTATTATAATTCCATTAGTGTTATTGTAACATTTAATATCTTCTTAACTTGTCATCCAATAATAGAAAATATTTTTTATTTCAAATGTAGTTAGGACTAATTAAATTTGTAATTAACAAATACAACTTGTTTAAATCATGTTTCAATATCATTCATGTATCTCAAAAAAAGGGTAAGACACTGTTAAATATCCTACTGATTTAGAAGCTTTAGGTGGAGATTTATTTTTCATGTTTGATTTCGAATGACCATAGAAATAATAAAATAGTGAAATAATAAAACATTATTGTGTATACCATGATGTGTCACAAATGGTTTATTAAGATGAAAAACATATAAATAAAGTACTTATAAATTAGATACATCCATTTATTATGTTTTATACCTCTTAATTTTTATCCTTGACCAAATTAATAATTAAACGAATCATGGTTGTTAAAAAGTAATAGAGGAATGATTATGTATACTACATATTGTGTTAGTATAAATATATAATAGAGGATTGTTATCTGAGTTAGTGGTAAATTTTTTTAATATATATTTATAAATAATATGAATAATTGGTGTAGAAATGCATTAAACGTTTCAGGTAAAAATATATTCAATTCCAATGGAAGTAACTACTATAAATGAATATTTGAATCATGAGATTCCAATACATGTGAACTATGACAATTTAAGTAAAAATCACATGGTATTTGACATTAGTAGACATCAGATACATTAACATGTTATAAAATTTGATGGAATATATTTCTCACTGTGTTTACCTAAAAAAATAACTAAAGCATACTTTCTTTTCTCTTATAGAAATATATGACGCTATATATTCATTGTTTGTAAGTAATTCTGAGAATTGAGATATTCCATAAATTTTCAATGATCATTAATTATTGTAGAAATAAAATTTTCAAAAAACAACCTCTCAATATGAATAACATCATGGTTATGATGAAAAAAATTGAATTCCCAATACATATTTTTCAAGAATATACTTTTTTCTTCATTTGTTGTGTTCTTATTTCAACTGATGATTCATGTAGAAGTCAGTTCCCACAATCATTCTAATAATGTACCTTCCAAAATTACCATTCAACATTTATATGTTTTTCAAATATTTCAAAATCTATCAAGAACTTTAGAAGTAGTCTACAATCGGTGGATCCATTGAATTTTTACTAGTTCAAACAAAATCTATGAGGTGAGTCAAGAAATCTGTGATGAAACATGAATCACCATTATTTACTATAATATACTGGTCATGCTCAAAATTAATGTTACAAATAGGATAATAAAAACCTTTGTAAGTGATCCTACAATATGTGTTCCCATGTATAGGGAATTTAAAAATGGTACACATTCGAGAAACATGCATTTTAAACATTGTTATAGAAGATGAATTATATGTCTGAACACTATTTCTCCATAATTCATACAATTATTTATTTATAGGATATTATTATACATCAATATAAATTCTAGTAACTCTTCGTCTTGGAATAACAATAAAAATGTTAAATGATTTTTTTCATTTACATCCATAATGGTAGATGGTGCGGTATTAAACCAACTCGAAAAATACTATTACTGTTACTCTATGTCCTAAATGGATTGAAACCATTAGTATAATATCCTGGTTAGAAATTCCAAAGAATAGACACGAAATCCAGTTATACTGAATGAAACATCTTCTTTTATTTTTTAATCTCTAAGATGTCACATTAACCTATAATTGTTGTTATCTATAGTATAACACTTCATGTGATCAATGGTTTTTGATGACATGAATAATCATTGAAATAATGGTTTTAAAAGGAACTAATGATGAACATTATAGGTGTGTTCTTTTTATTCTTCTTTATAGTATCTTATTGATTCAGAATTTAAACATTACTCATTGACTTTGATCTAGAAAATGAACATTTTTCACTCATATATAATTGAATCCTCTCCCAAACAAAGAATATAATCATTGTGAAATTCATGTATTTTTATATAATTGAGACCAATATGTTAACATATTTCTCATATCATAAATGTACTCAGGGATTATAACTATAAGAAATGCATGACACCCTAGTTAAAATATAATGGTAATCACCTTCTTTTAAATTTCACATAGGATTTAGATATAGTATAACCTTAGTTGAATAATTTTTGTGAATATTTTATACATCCTCCACAAAACTCTTGATTCCCATCATCAACTAATTCATCAAAATCATTTTTCTACACGGTAGATTTATCTCTTACACAAGCCTTAGAAACATTAGGAGGAGTATCCCCTAAAATGATACAATATTGAATTTGTTGTCATGTGGTCCCAAAAATATAATTTTCAAGTTTTAATTATGATACACTAAATTGGTTTTTCTAATATGTTTTTATGATGGAGATTTCACTTTTTAATACCGAAATCATTTTTTATAAGGTTATGAATTTCATTTTCCACTATCTAAGAAGTTCATGGCCCATTATACTAAATGTCATCAGTGCTCAAACATTATATAACATTTTATTCTTCATGAAAAATATAGAAGATATAAATTGCATGGAATTACTTCAATATCATGTATTTCCAAAATTTATATCTGTTCAAGAAACATATAAATTTACCTATACGGCATAGACGTCGTTTTTTCCCATCAATGATTTGGTTAGAAATTGAAAAATCTAAAAACCCCTCCAAAACCTTAGCATACTGAGGTTTGATCATCCACAATGAGATCTAGATTTTATCCTAATATCATAATGTGTCAACATATAATTAATTATAATTAATACAAATAAGAAATTTTATGTCATTCAATGAAAAATTACTAAATTAGTTAAAATCATAAATATTAAAAAAACTATTTAGTTTAGTGTTGAAGATGAAAATAAAATCTAACGCATATGAATTAGAAACATTATTCATAGGAATAAACAAGATGATATTATTAAACAAAAATCCTGTATTCATAGGGTAATATCTAAACAATTAATTTTTATAGCATAATTGTAAAAATAAAATTTAATATTTAATGTTACTATAAAAAATATAAGATGGGATTATATTATATTGACTCAACATATTAACATGGATTCACCTAAAAGTAAATTTATTTAATCACTTTCCATTTCCAAAATATATTAATATGGATTTATAATGTATCCCCCATAAATTAAATGAAATGAAAAATTACATACTATTTTAATAATTATTCATATTCATTATTTAATAAATAAATTTCTGTTAAGAAAAATTAATAATGGTTAAGACCATCCAAGTGAAACTAAACCAAATGACTAAATTATGCAATATTGATGAACTAATAATAACTAATCCCTAAATTTTGACTACATTTTATTTATTTTTTTAAAATAATGCTTTGTTAATTATGTTTAGTTTTTTCTTACATACACACCCAAATAAATTCAATTAAATAAAATAATAAAATAATCTAGAAACATTTCATATAACTCCACCTAACATCTCAATCTATGAACGTATAACAAAATATCAATATATATATACATACTTATATTATAGGAGTGATAATATAAAAATACATTATATAATGATAAAATGGAATTACAATATGTCCATTGTCATATGTGAATATTAATTCAACCATGGGGGTAAATTAAACATAAAATCTATTATAAAAGGAAACACCCTCATATAAATAGATTTCACAATGAAAATAATATATGATACCCCTCATCCACCATAAATTTCATTTATCAAAACAACATTTCATCATGTTAATAAAAAATATTGATTACTACATCACTTATAATAACTCACCTCAAATAAGGGGGAGAGAAGAACAACAGAAGGGGAAAATGGGTGGCCAATGTGGCAACAAGGGGAAAGGATTTTGATAGAGTATAATGATATCAGATGAGGGATGTATAGGGGAAATGGGTGTGAATGAAACTATGAGGCCAAGGGATAGGGAGAGAGTGGAGATAGTGAGTTTTTAGTAGTCAGTGGTCAGGGATGAAATTGTTGGGAGATGGATTGAGATGAGGGAAAAGTGGGGAGAGGGCTTGGACTGGGGAAAATGAATTTTTGAGAGGGGAGAATCATTTTTTTTATTTTGATTAAATATTCATGGGGAATATTTAGAAAACCAACTCTAATATATTTAAATTTTATTTATCATATTGTTTTCAAACCACATATAAAAAACCACAGTTGAACTAATATTTTGGTGTAGTTTCATCAAGGGTTATATTAAAAGAATTCGAGAAAACATGAGAACAAGATAAATTTATTTTTAAAAATTACATTGAATAAGAATACTTTTCAATAATGTATAATAAAATCACATATAATCCCAAAAATTCAAAAATATATCATGAAATATGAGTGTGTAAGCATGATACGTTAATCATGATCCAGGGATAATAATGCATGAATGTTATATATAAATTTTAAAAAAGAATAATAATTGTAAAACATAACATTTTGAACATAGAAATTCACAATTATGACCACATATATATTTTGTGGGCATAACTAACCACAAATTCACTAACATGTTGTCTTTATGAGTATAACTAATCATAAATACACACATGTGTAGTCCTTTTGAACACACCTAATAGAAAATACACTAATCAATAGTCTTTAGGATCATAGATAACATCAAATACACTCTAATATATTCATTATGATCATATTTAACTAAAATTAAAATATCTCATAGTCGTTGTGGGAATATCTAATTGAAAATAAAATTGGTAAAAAATTCATTTTATAATTAGATAATAATATATATAAAATAAATTTTAGAGATATATATTACCCCAATCATCTCTTAATTATACATCGTACACATTTTTGGAAAACACAATCAATCATATATGATATCACAAAGAAATCATAGAATTAAAATGGTCTTCATAACATTTTCCAAAGGGGTTACATAAAATATCTTTGAGCGTTATATGAGTTGATACCCAAAATTATATCACCAAAAAGAAGTATTTTAGAAGGTAATTTTTAGGTTGATTAATGATACATTACTCTAAATGATTTAGTTATATTACAAATAAATAGTGTAATAGTAGTGAAAATATGAAAATAGATTCCACACCTTCTATAAAAAACATAATTTTATGTGTCATTGTAAAAAAATTAATTTCAAGAAAATAACGTGAATTTTTTTAGAATACCACTTTAATAAAAATATGAAAAATTAATCCTTGAAATTTTGTTTTAAAAAAATCTTGTGGAAATTTGTGGTCAATTATAAAATAGTTGATCCTGAAAAGAAAACAAATTTATTGTTTTGAAACAAATTAATCGAAACCCACATAGATAAAATATAAACAATGAACTATTTATAAAAACTGAGTAAATATAATTAATAGAATCAATTTATGTATGGATTTTATAGTTATAAGGGATAACATTTTTTTGGTTGAGATAATATGGATATTAAAAAAAGACAATTTAGAGAGGTTGAGAATTATTCTTAACATAACCAAATTTTATATAGAAATAAATCCATAAAAGAAGATGTATTTTATGTGAAAATGTAATTTCGAAAAAATGATGAGGAATAAAAATATAATATCACTATTTTATAAATGATTTTTTAAAGACCATGTTTGATGTCGAATAATTGTGACTCATGATACCAAGTTGAGTCCAAAATTCTCTTACCCTATTTATCAATCATTAATGAATAATATTTATGCTCTTATATAGTAAACATAAACATATTAATAAATATTTTATAAAATATTAATATATATTATTCTATTTACTCTTTAATTAAAATAATTTATTGTGCATTTAATAATTAGTTATTGTTTATTTTTATCATCATATGTCAGAGATATTGATTGTTTCAGGCATGATTTAACATTTATATATAGATCCATGATTATTTATACCAATTTTATCATTCCAAGATAATAAAATATACTAAAATAAATACTTTATTGTGATTTATAATTCAATAATTGTATTCTATAAATAATTTAGTTATGATTCATGAAGATAGAATTAATGGTGAACTTATTTCAATAATATTTTTAGGTACATAGTTAGTATGTAAATAATATTTTAAATATTAGTATAACCATCAAATAAAACTAATAATTTCTTAAAAAATAATTTAAGTTAATTATATTAAGTCATATAGTCAACCAAAAATGGGAGTTAAATAAATAAATATGTCATTCCACGAAGGTGATAATATGTACGTACACACAGATGTTGTTTTCATTTTCTATAGAACAGAAGATAGGTAGATAATGGTTTAAAATTATACAATCATTAAAATGTCAAAATATCATATTTAATCACTAGATATCCTTTTATAACAAACCATTTATATAATTTATGAAAAAATAAATACATTTCTAAATGGATGTGGTAGTCTATAAGTATACATGAATGCGTTGCCATTTTTCTAAAAGGAAGGGAATATACTAATTATAATTTTAATAAAAATACATTTTAGTATTTTGAGTATACTATTTTCTTTATAATATATTGGAAAAAATATACTTTTATGAGAAATATATATGAAAAAGTTAATATGAGATTAGAACTCGCATTAAGAGTTTGAACGATCTCTTAGAGTACCCAATGAAAATAAAGGATTTAAGGACTTTCATAGGATCATGAGGATTCAAAATGTGTATAGGGACCTAGGGGAATTAAAATATTTATTGGTGTTAGAGGAATTATAATTTTTTAGTGTATGTAAAATGGGTGGTGGAAGACTCCCTATATAATTGAGGAGAGTGACATTTTTATAATAATATATACGGTAAAGTAACTATTCATAGAAAGAGATGAAATAATGTAATATATAACAATTATTGGATGTGTATGAGTTAATCCTCCATTAAATAACTCAATTGAAAAATGTTTATTTTATTTATCACGGTTTATCCTTAGTTTTAAAATTTTATAAATTAATATTTTTCCACTATAACATTTTTAAACATTTATAACTTATTTTTATAATTAAAAATAAAAATAAAATCAGTAGAACTTTAGATATTATTATTCATATTATTAAAACCTTTTTAAATTATTACATTTCTGAATGTGAAAAAATAATTTATTAAATATAAATTTATAACACATAAAATCAGTTTTACGTAAATATATTTTAACTGTTCTAATGTAATATATATGTCTGTAAATTAGTATTAATATTTTTTAATGTATAATATTTATTATAATAAATAGAATTATTCTATTATAAGGTTTAATAAATTTTTAATCTATTATTACATTATAATGTATTCATAAAATTCACAGTGTTTGTATAAATGGTATTTGGTAATGTTCACCAAATAAAATTATTTTTAGAAAAAAATCATATTAGGATAATATTGACTTACTACATCCAAAAATGATGTTAATTTTATAAAATTAAAATTCTATTTTTTTGAATTTATTATTTAAAGAAAAATAAAATGAATAAAGAAAAAAATGTTTTATTAAAAAAGGAATTTTAAATATTACATTTTCAAAATCTTATTTTATATAAATTAATATTAAAATTTAATATATTTTTTATATCTGGAAATTTTATATATTATCATAATTTTCTTTTAGAATTGATTAATTCAATTTAATAGGGTAAAATACACATTTATTATAAAAAATGTAACTTTATAGAAAAAGTATATTTAAATATTAAACCATGTTAATTATTAATCATATTAATGTAAGAGTTTTTAATTGATTAATATATCTATATTTGATGAAGTTTTTATTCTTATACCAACTATTATGATAATTTCTATCTAATATTCCACATCTAGTTTTAGTTTGATGTTTCATGTGGAGTAAGCTCTTAAACATAGTATTTATTTAAAAAAAATTAATACTAAAATATCGGTGAGTTATAATATGAGAATAAATATTATAACAATATTAAATTTCCTCTAGGATCATATAGTGAGATTCATTAGCTTGAATAGAGATATAAGCCCACTCTTCGGTGTGAATGGGGATATAACCCCACACAAGTCCTCTATTTTCAATTGGAATATATTGATCAGATTAATATACATGAGAATGAACTTTGGAGGTCTCTCTAAATATCTCCATATTGTGATGGAATAATTTATCAATAGTAACATGTATATAGTCTAGTTACCTGATTAATTCTTGAATATACTAACAATCTCCTTCATTGGAAGCCAAGACATTCAAGAAATCTTCTTTAATGGGAACAATGATATGGTCATTTTCCTCAACTTCTAAATTTGTTTTCCCTGAAGAAAATTTTTCCAAGGTTCTTTGGTTTGAGTAACTAGAGATGAGATCATCTAAGTGGATTCCTTAGTGTTTTCTTAAGGGGAAGAGTTCATATAACACTGTTGATGTTGGTGTCTAACTGGACCTCTTCTAGGGATATTCTTGATTATAGTGTGGATGTAGTCTTCCACCATCTCCGTCTCCATAAGATAAGAGAGGACTACATTGTCATATTTTAATGAAAATATTTCAAAATGGTTTAATATAGAGATAAGAACAACTGAATTCATTACAGATATCTATTATTGGGGAAATACATGTTATTTGATAACATAGAGGTTGTCCATAGTGTAATGTCCCAGATAGGGGTGTCACACAATGGGTACCCTGAACCCAGTTGGTCACATGGCCTCAAGCGCATTTCCCCAAACGCCAGAGGCTTCCAACTACAGGGAGGGCCTGAGAAAGATAATGGGGAAACTATGCCCACATTTTTCAAAGTGTAGCACAGTGGAACGAAATATAAACATACCAAAAGCGAAAGCAGTATACAATACTAAAATATAATGGACAACTGTACTGAAGTAAAAGATGACAAACAGTCATATATATGATGATTTAATATGTCTCTAATTCTATGAATGCAGCTAAAACAGCATACACGAAAATCTAAAACAATACAGCACAAGGTACAAGTACAGCAAAGCAGAACAAAATAGTGCAGCTGGAACTCAGCAACATCACAAGCCTAAGCTCGGTCCCATGCTCTCCTACTACTATGAAACAATCAAGTACCTATATAAGGAATATTTACCTTATAAACACTTGCACCAATATAATCTTTTTAGGCCCAAGACATGACCCAAACACGGTGTGAGAAATAAATCCCAGTAGGCAACCACCAAAGGCCTGTGCCAAACTGTCAGTGAAAATGTGCAACAGCAGTATGCAGTAAAGAAATGAAGTTGGCTAGGAAGTACTCAAAATAAGCTACTCCTACCAGTTCTATTAACATTTAATTATTTTTATCAATTCAATATAATGGAATTATAAGTTCCCGAGTCCAGGACTTGACCAAAAATCTCCTATATAGTGCCACAATAAAAACCACAACAGGATATCTAACAAGTAGAACGTAGTAACAATACCGAGCATGTGCTTTAACATGGTAGGTATAACATAAGAAACCACCACATTTATTATTCAAGTAACATTTTCCTCCGACATACAATTCCATACCCTCCGGAATATAGAAACAAAACTCTCAGGTGACGGCCCTCAGGAATAAAAGATATTTACCACAGGCATACGAGATATTTACCTCAGGCACGGAATCTACTGCCCATAGGCATAAGAAAATATTCCCTCAGGCTAAACGAAACACTCTCCTCAGGCTAAGAAAAACACTTCCCTTAGGCTGAGCAAGTTACCGGGGTGATCCCAATACATAAGCAAGAAATTTATATATGTTTCTTCGCAAGAAAACTCAAAACATTCTATGAACACGGCATACCCACGGGTATCCTGGCCAAATAGCTAGACAAGGGAAACACACCCACGGGGTGGCCATGAATCAAGGAAATGATTGTAAACAGTAGTTTATACTTACTCATTAAATTACCTATGAAATTCTAGATATCGTAACAGTTAATGACTTAGCCATACGACACCAAAATCGTGGGTGCGTAGAACGATTGTACACAAAATCAACTCAACAGTTGGAAATAAACACCAGACTACCAACCACGATCTCCTCTGATCGATATACGTGAATGACGCCTCCTGAATCAATCGTTAATGATGTATACCTAGGATAAACATTTACCCGTTCACACTCAAATAACTTCCCTTCTAGAAAGAATTGGAAGGAAAGACTCAAGGAGAGGGTAGTCCATAACCACGCAGTCTAAACGAGATCGATGACAGAGGAATCGAGTCTTGGTGTGTGATCGGGAGATCCTGCAAGTTCTGGCCTCCTCTCTCGCAGATCCCATTGAGTTCTATGCCTCCTCTACCGAATAAGGAGTCTATTGCCTTTTTTTATCTAAAAAACACAACTACTCGGCTTGTACTCTCAAGTACATGGCATGTACTTTATTTTTAACTGTTCATTGGCGGCAA
Source organism: Viscum album (assembly GCA_963277665.1). Classification (NCBI taxonomy): domain Eukaryota; kingdom Viridiplantae; phylum Streptophyta; class Magnoliopsida; order Santalales; family Viscaceae; genus Viscum; species Viscum album. Next base: position 735,521,276 of record OY728125.1, on the reverse strand, counting down.
CTCTCCACTGCCTTACTGTTCATCTGCAGACTGATTACATGGTGTGTAATACTAAGTACACGGTGTGTACTATACTTTTTACTATTCATCTAACAGCTACTCTCCACTGCCTTATTGTTCACTTGCCGACTGATTACACGACGTGTATTACTATGTACACTGTGTGTAGTTATTTTTTACACCATGAATCTCCAACAAGCCTACACGCCGTTTATTTTCAACCCACACGGCCAAAGTACATAGTGTGTGGAAAAGTACAAAACGCGTACCCATAAATTTTGGGATTTCTCCCCATTTCCCTTATTTTCTCAAAAACGCTTAGGGAAAAAGGAAAAGAAGAACTCTTACCTCAAGAATAAGAACCGGGTTCTTAAAAACTTCCCCCCTTAAAACAATTCGTCCGCAAATTTCCCTTTCCATGGGCGGTGAAGATAATGTTGGGAACAAATCTGGCCACTGAGCATGTACGTTGGACTCCCACTCCCAGGATTTGTCCTAGACTCGGCCATGCTGCCATAGCACCTGTATGAGAGGAACTGACCAACCTCAGAGAACCTTCGTGCTTCTATCAACATTATGAATCAGATTATACTCAAAGGATGCATCAACCATAAGTTCAACTTCTTCAGGATGAAATATGTGAGACGGTTCTGAGTGATAACGATGCAGCTGAGATACGTGGAAGACGTCCTGCATGTCCTGGTACCTCTTTAGTAACTTCTACTGATTGGAAACTTCCCAAATATCTCCAAAATCTCAACTGGCCCTACATACCTCAGTGAAAGTTTACCCTATCTCCTGATCCGTTTGTGTCCCAACCTCGGTGAAACACGCAAGAAAACCTGATCCCTAACCACATACTCCAAGTGTCATCTACGGTGGTCAAAATAAGATTTTTTATGATACTGTGTGGTAGAAATCTACTTCTGAATCAACTAGACCAGCTCTGAAGACTCTTACATGATACATGGTCCTTGTAAAGCCGCATCACCTGCCTCCAACCAGCATAAAGGTGATCGACATTCCCTACCATATAAATCCCTATAAGGTTTTATCCCAACAGTTTCCTGAAATCTATTATTGTAGGAAAACGCAAAAAGGGTTATGTGATTCTCCTAAGAGCCCCCAAAGTTCAGGAAGCATGCACGCATCATTCCCTCTAGCACCTATATCATATGCTCTGACTGGACATCAGTCTGATGGTGGTGAGAAGCGCTCAAAAGCACCTATGTACCCAGTTCCCTCTAAAACCTATACCAGAAATGAGATGTAAAATGGGTGTCCCTATATGAAATGATAGAGTGAGGGATCCGATGAATACATATTACATCTCGGATATACAAATTTCCAAGCTCGTCAACACCGAAGGTATTCTTGATCAGTAAAAAGAAAGAAACCTTTGTAAGACTGTCCACACCAACCCATACGGCATCACTGCATCGAGGTGACCTCAGAAACCTGGTCACGAAGCCCATCGTGACATAATCCCATTTACACTCTAGAATGGGTAACTGTTGTAACAGTCCGGCTGGCCTCTGATGGTCCGCCTTCACTTGTTGATAGGTGGAACATCTCGTAACAAAACAATCTACCTCTCTTTTCATACCTAGCCACCAATACTGATGTCTAAAGTCACCGTACATTATGTTAACCCCCATGGGAACTTCAGAAGCTAAATCATGAAACTCCCACATCAACTCCTCGTGTATATCCCATGGAACCCACACTCATCCATGGATACGTAGTACATCGTCATCACCTATCATCCATCCAGTAGGAGGGTTCTCACTTTCCACTAACTCTCGTAGAACTAGGACTTCTTAGTCTTATATCTGTATCATCCACACTCTATCCAAGAGGGTATAAGTAAAAACTAAGGATTAAAGATAGGATCATCCCTGAATATCATGCACCTCCATATACATCTCAGAGAAAAAGCCATAATATTACACTCATCACTGGACTCCTACACTGCTTATATTTGAGTCCTTGTACTCAGTGCCTCAGCTACTGTGTTACCCTTACCAGGTGTATAGGCAAGCTCAAAGTCGAAGGACTGAAGGTATTCAACCCACCTTCGCTGTCTCAAATTCAATTCATGCTGTGTAAAGATTTATTTAAGACTTTTTTGGTCCATAAACAACACAAAATGTATCCCCAAGAGATAATTTCTCTAACCGCATAACACATGAACAACTAAAACCATCTCAAGATCTTGCATCAGGTAATTCTTTTCATGTGGCCTCAAATGCCGAGACCCGTACGCAACTACTCGATCACCCCGCGTCAACACTGCTCCTAGCCTAATACCTGATTCATCATCATAAACTATATAGATCTTCCCTTCCTCTAGATGTGTTAGGACTGGTGATGTTGTCAACCTTCCCTTTATCTATTGAAAGTCTATCTCGCAAGCTTCTGACCAAACGAACATCATACCCTTCTTAGTCAAACATGTAAATGGCACTACTAAGTGGGTGAAGTCTGATATAAAGTGACTATAGTAACCTTCCATCCCTAAGAAACTTCGTATTTCAAACACATTTAAGGCTGCTCCCAGAGACTACTGCTCTCACATTATCTAGGTCCACTAAAACTCCTTCCTCAGAGATAATATGACCCAATAAGTGAATATGGTCCATCCAAAAGTGGAACTTTTAGAGATTTGCATATAACTAATGCTCTCTTAATGTACTCAGTACGATCTCAATATGGGTGGGATGCTCGTGTTGAGTGTGATAGTACACCAAGATATCATCCACAAAGACTACCACAAAAGAAGCTAGATATGGGTGGAACACACGATTCATCAGATCCATGAAAACTTCTGGCACATTCGTGAGTCCGAATGGCATGACCAAGTAATCCTATAGGCCATACCTTCTCCAAAAGGTTTTAAGCAGTATGTATGATGGTCTAACATGAAACTGATGATATCCGGATCACAATTCAATCTTCGAGAACACTAGTGGTCCTCAAATTTTATTAAAAATATAATCAATCCTTGGTAAGGGATATTGGTTCTTAACCATGAACCAGTTCAACTTCCAATAATTCACCCAAATTATAAGGGTATCATCCTCCTTCTCAAATAAGATAGGAGAACCCCAAGGAGAATTACTGGGATAGATGAAACCCTTTGACTGAAACTCCTCTAACTACCTATTGAGCTCCTAAAATTCTGGCATCGCCATCCTATAAGGAGGAATGGACACCGGTGCTACTTCTGGAACAAGATCAATAAATAAATCGACCTCTCCCTATGGAGGTAGACCTGAAAAGTCATCTGAGAAGACATCCCTGAAATGATTTACCACTGGAGGGAAATCCTTCTCACAATTTCCCCGGTCATCTAGATATAAACTCGTAATCTGGAATGTCACTCCAGCTCTCCCATGATTCTTAGGTCCAGCTCGGCTCGCCTGGACATCCCATTCTTCCTTGTATAGAAACTCTCCACCCTCTGGTGACGTGAAACACACCCTACGATGATAGAAATCCATAAAGGATAAAAAGGGTACCAAACAGTCCATTCCTAGAATGACATAATAGGTTTTCATCTCGAATACATAGAGGTCTCATAGAATGTGACACCCACCAACCTCTAGGGGGGACTCCTTGAAATGATGCACACCTAAAGTTCTAGTTCCCAACCGAGTGTTTAGAGTCATTATATCATAAGAAGAAGAAACACAGAGCTCCGGGCTCTCCTCAACAGGCATAGATATAATGCTATATGTAGCACCAGTATTGAAAAGTACTGAAGATAAAAAAGAAGAAACTTGAATAGTACACTTGACAGTGGAAGGTATGGGATCCAACTCTTGTGGGGTCAGTTGCACTGCATATTTCTTCCCAGTGCCGTGGCCCTGTGACATAGCCTAGCTACCCTGTGCTGGCCCGCCCTGCTCTCTCTGAGATCCCGATGTCTGGCTACCATGACCACGACCACCACCCCAGCCAGAACGTCCTTCCGTATTCCAATTTACTGACTAATAAGAAGCTGCTGGCCCTGCTCTTTGATGAGGAGTCTGCACAAAACCCCTCTCACTAGTCCCTGGTCGAAACTCCATGTAAAAACGTTGCAGCTGACCCATCTTGTCGTAAGCTAAGGACTCCACTGGGTCAAGTGGACACTGAGGTCTCTTGTGCCCCTCTTTACCACACTTGTAACACATCACCTGGCCAATTGAAGAATTATTCTAGCTAGTATGGCACCGTGAGAAAAATCCATCTACCTTTTCCTATTTCCAGTAGAAATAGTACCAGAGAACAGTGCTGAACTTCCCTGGTCTGCACTACTAGCTTCCCACATGATCCGTTTAGTAATCAACACCTGGTTCGCAATAACATGCACTGTGGGAAACCTGAAAATTTTCAACAGTTCCCAAATGTCATATCAAAGACCATCCTCAAAGCATATATCCCTCAACATCTCATCACCCACCCGAATAGGAGAAAAACTGTGTAGCTTGGTGAAGTGCACAGAATAGTTTATCACTGATATGGCGCCCGTCTGTATATTCATGAACTCTCGATCCTGCTCTTCCCTTAGCATCTCCAGAAAGAAAAAGTCATAAAAGACTTCATGAAAATATTCCCACGCCATGTCTCAGTGATGCTCAGTCTGGGGGGTAACATCCCACCATCTCTTGGGAAAATCACATAGCATGTAAGTAGCGAGCTTGATCCTCTTCCTAGGAGGTGTCTCCAGATTCATGAAGATCATCTTCATCGAACCCAGCCATGACTCCGCAGCCTATGGTCCGCCATCCCCTGAAAATGTAGGCAGATTCTTCGGTTGGAATATACATGTCATCTCTGCCATAGATGTGGCAACTGGCGGTACTCCCTAGAAGGTCTGCATGAAACGCATTAATCCTTCACAGAACTGCGCATCTGCGCCTGCGCCCAGTATAATGGATGGCGCCGCATCTGTCACTACTAAAGGATCCAGCAGTTGCCCATGGCCTACTGTCTCTGGAGTATATTCTTCGAAACTCTCTTGGTGAACAACTCACGGTCGTCTCGACAACATGACTCTACAAGGTCAAACACACTCCTAAGATCAAGATCATCAAGGAATAAGAACAGGAAATGTAAGAAGGGAGTAGGATAAATAAAACATTCATGTTTTACAAAACAAGACTACACAACGTGTATAATAACTACACTACATGTTCCCTTAAATCTTTCACATGGGCATGTACTTTTTCCAGAACTCGTCGTGTAACACCCCAAACACATGGCATGTTCTCTATACACATGGCATGTACTTGAATTTTCTTCCCCTGTGTGAGGCCTTCTACATGACTTAGCCACATGAGTCTCTTTTGAACGAGACTACACGGCGTGTATAAGGTCTACATGGCATGTTCCCTTAGGCCCTTACATGGTCGTGTTCTGATGCTAGCCTGGGTGTGTATCAACACTAGTTACATGGCCTGTAATACTCACACACGGCGTTTATACCACTCCATCTCCCCAGCTACACGGCCATGTCTACATAGTCTCTTACCAGTCAAGACTACATGGCGTGTCCCATAGGTACACGGCATGTACGAAACGAGCTTTGCCAACCTGTGTTGTTCGAGATACGGCCAGATACACAGCTCACACTACACGATGTATCCCAGATGGACACGACCTGTACTATAAAGGATAATACTGACCCGTGTTGTTTGTTACATGGGCGGATTCCCAGATTACAATACACGGCATGTTCGGGAGTGAAACGGCGTGTTTAAATGAATATTTCTTCATCTGTGTTGTTAGTCACATGGGCAGACACATGGTCAACCCTACTAAAGCGTGTACAACGGGTACACAACATGCTCCCACATGAACATCCAAATCCCATGTATCTTCCCACACTGCCTATGAAATGATTAAAGACTACACAGCGTGTACATAAGTTACACGGCGTGTACTTAAAAAAAAATTATTTCTTCCCGAACAGAAGAGTATACGGTGTGTAATCAAAATTACACTGTGTGTATTCTTGGTTTTTACAGACATTAATCCTCAGAAAAAACTCCGGAGTCCAGAAAACCACTAAATGAACCACAAAGTTCCAAATTCCGATCTGTGAGGGCCCATACTCCCCAAAAACCCAAACTTGGAATATTATATGTTTAATAACAAGGAAAACAAGTTAATGATCCAACAAATTCTAGTTGTTGAGGGCCGATACACCTCAAGAAGAAAAGTTTGGTGTTCATTCACAAAACGTTACATAACAATACCCTATCAAATAGCAGGTATTTTATCAATACATCTATCATAGTACCCTGCATTTTCTAGCACAACATCTATCACAACAAAATGCGATTTCAAATGAACCTACATGGCATGGAAACTATGCATTAGATGTGATACTAACATGTTCCTAAATGATTCATGTGATGGAATACCCTCATCTCATCAGGTTGCAACTAAATATAACCCAAGTATAAAATTTAAACAGCACACCAAAAGTGCATCACCCCAATGTGAAATTAAAATCAACTGTAAAATTGCAAAACCAGAAAAATTTCAATTAAACGAGGTAGATTGGATTTTCCCTATACAGGGGTTAGCTACTCCTGGGCACAGCTTTTTACCAAGTAATTATTCCTTCCTATCCCTGACTAAAGGCTCCAAATAGTAACTCAAGAAGAAAAGAATCCCTCTGATACCACTTTGTAATGTCCCGGATCCGGGTGCCCCACAAAGGGTGCCCCAAACCTGGTTGGTCACATGACCTCAAGCTTATTTCCCCAAACACTAGAGGCTTCTGACTAGCAGCGAGGGCCGAGGACTGATAGTGTGGAAAATATGACCTCATTTTTCAAAGTTTAGTGCAGTGGAATGAAATATAAACATACCAAAATCAGAAGCAATAAACAATACCAATCAGAAATGGACAATGGTACTGAAGTAAAAGATGACAAACAGTCTTATATATGATGATGCAATATGTCCCTAATTCTTTGAAAGCCTGCAAAACAGGATACACTACAATCTAAAACAATACAACACAAGGTACAAGTACAGTAAATCAAAACAAAACAGTGTAGCAGGAACTCAGTAGCATCAGAATCCTAATCTCGGTCACATGCTCTCATACTCATCTGCATCAATCAAGTACATGTATAGGGACTCTTTCCCTTATAAACACCTGTAGAAATATAATCTGTTTGGGCCCAAGACCTGACCCAAACAGGCTGTGAGAAATAAATCCTAGTAGGAAACCACCAAAGTCCCGTGCCCAACTATCTATGAAATTATGCAACAACAGTATGCAATAATGAAATACAGTTAGCTAGGAAGTACCCAAAAGTATCTACTCATACCAGTTCCATTACCATTTAATTATTATTCATAAATTCAATATAATTGAATTATAAGTTCCTATGTCCCGACCTCGACCGAAAATCTCCTATACAATGAAACAATAAAAACCACAACAGGCTATCTAACAAGTAGAAGGTAATAACAATACCAATCATGTGCTTTAGCTTGGAGGGTATAACATAAGAAACCACCACAGTGATTATTCAAGTAAAATCATCCTCAAACATACAATTCCTTACCCTCATGCATACAGAAACAAAACCTCTGGTGACATCCTTCAAACATAATGAATATTTCCCCCGGTATACAAGATATTTTCCTCAGGTACGGAAGCTAACACCTACATGCATAAGAAAAGTTACCCTTAGGTTAAACGAAACACTACCCTGAGGCTAGGAAAAACATTTCCCTCAGGCTATTCAAGTAATCGGGCTGATCCCAACACATAATAAATCAATTTATATATGTTTCCTATCACGAAAACTCAAAACATGCTATAAACACGGCATACCCATGTGTATTCTGGACTAATGACTAAACAAGGGAAACACACCCACGAGGTGGCCCTGGATCAAGGAAAAGATCCCAAAATGAAGTTTATACTTGTTCATTAAATTACCTATGCAATTATAGATATCGTAACAGTCAAGGTATCAGCCTAACAACACCCCAAACATGGGCACATAGCATGATGGTACACAAAATCAACTTGACAGTTGGAAATAAACACCAGACCATCTACCTCGATCTCCTATGATCGATATACGTGAACGATGCCTCCCGAATCAATCGATAATGATGTTGATCTGGGATAAAAATATTATCCTTCAAACTAAAATAACTTATTTTCAGGAAATAATTTGAAGGAAATACTCAAGGAGAGGGAAGGGCTTACCCGCACGGTCCAGATGAGATCGACAACGGAGGAATCAGAGTCCCAGTGTGCAATCAATAGCTCCTCTATGTTCCAACCTCCTCTATTGTGGGTCCCATCGATTTCGATGCCTCCTCTATGGAATGAAGAGGATACTGCCTATTTTTAATGAAAATACAAAACTACACAGTGTGTACTCCAAAATACACGGCGTTCACTTTTTCCTTTACTGTTCACTGGTGGAAACTCTCCACCGCATTACTGTTCATCTGTCGACTGATGACACAATGTGTAATACTAAGTACACAGCATGTACTATCCTTTCTTACTATTCATCAGGCGGTTACTTTCCACCACATTACTGTTCACTTTTCAACTGATTACATGACGTTTATTTCTATGTACATGGATTATAGTTAGTATTTACACCCTGAATCACCGACAAGCCTACACGCCATGTATTCTAATCCCACACGGACAAAGTACATGGCGTGTGGAAAAGTACATGGCATGTACCCATAAATTTTGTGATTTTCCACATTTCCCTTGTTTTCTCAAAATCGCTTAAGAAAAAAGGAAAAGAAGAAACTCATACCTCAAGAATAAGAACCGGGTTCTTACACTTAGCAAGATCCATAAAGATAATAGTACCAATGTCCTCGTAATATTTCACCAAATCATTCACCATTTGTTTTTTTTTAATGTGATTAATTTATTATTTAGACCATATCATTCAATGGTATATAACCTTTTAATTAGGTAATGCATATGCAGGGGTGATTCCATTTCTTAAAAGTAATCCAAGAGTTACCACGATGACTACTTGTTATCCCAAATACATGGTGGATGAATGTGTGCTTCATGATTCTATGGTTTAAATTGAAGTATTCTCTTCAAAATTTCTTGAGTTTTCTATAGGAATATGAATCAACAAATAATAAATTCATTAATTAAACATCACAAGTAAGAGGATATTCAATAAATTACTTTCACAACTAAAGGAATCATATTGGGTTAACTATTTCAATTCATTACACACCATATCCTTTTCATTGGAACGTGTTTGGACATGATTCCCAACTTCTAATGTAACTAAAAACAAAACATTTTTATTTCCAACCATTGAATTTAGGACATTTTCACCATTTTTTTAACATTATACCATGTTTGGCCTAAGTCATGAGAAATTTAATGTCAAGTATCTTATTTCACACAACCATATATTATTCAAGGATTTTATATCCACCATTATGCCTTATATATTCACTATGACTATTATTTTCATGAGACTATAAGGACCTATTTTAAAAATATAGGTGGCCACTTGGAATTTACCATTGATTATATGAGTGGATAATTTATTTAGAGGATATGAGGTTGGCATCATGACGCCTTTTAGGGGGTATTATTTCCAACCTCATAAATGTCATAGAAACTTGTGATATCCTTCTGAATACATCATATAATGTGGGAACAATTACTATCAGGCTAGTAATTTGATCGATAGGGTTTGTCAGTCTAGATATCTATATATCTGAGGTTCTCTATTGATAGGACCATATGTATATATCAGATTTCACACATTCATGGTATCATGTATATATATATATATTTATAATTTTTTATCCATATTTCTTTTTTCAATTAGTGACACTATGATATAAATCCACTATTTTTTCACTCTAGAAAAATATTAATTATAGGGAGGTGGTATGTTTTTTGGATGTGATATTATGACCATAAAGGGGCTTCCTATAGATCACTTTAAATGGAATTAAAACAAGTCTAGTTTAGTTCTAAAAAATAAGAAAATTATATCATTAAATGTCATATGGTATGGAAACTTTTGGTTCTATTTTAGTTTGGGTAGTCATGAATATTTCCTAGAAGTTTAAATCCATATTGAGTGGATTATTTGAATAAAAAATAGTAAAATTTTTGTGATATACTTACACATTATTGGTATTTTATGGATTACCATGTCTTTAAATTACATTATAAAAGAATATGTGATGATCTCATTTGGGAATATCAGATCAATGACAATTAATTATAGATTTCACAAGGTAATATGGTCTAATATGGAAGGGTGTAGTTTCTCATAAATAATATGGTCTAAGGAGGATATAGATTTCATGTGCAAGATAGCCTAATATTAAAGATATATCTCACAAGGAATATAACACTTTGAGAAAGTATTAACGAGGATTATTTCCCAATGTTGGTTTATTTGGATTTAAGGTTTAATCCTTAGAGAGGGGTTATTTTTTATCCTTATTGAAAGGAATAAAATCCCATTAATTTGAGACACACATTTTATGGTCTTTTTTCAGGAGTGTAACATGTAGTTTATTTCCATAACATGAGATGTAATTGTGTATTTATAAATCAAGTTTCATGGATGTTGTTATTCAATGTCATATTGTGTTAAAATGATATTTTTATCAATAATGGGTTGGAAACAAAGGATCCAGTGGACCCTAAATAGGTATCTTAATTATTCTTTACGTACATAGTGACTTAGGTGAATAATTGATGAGTTGGGGATTACAGCAAGTATGAGGCCCTAGAGAGATTTGTTGGGGATTAAAAATAATAAGAGGCCTATATTTTCATCCACCTACCACAACATTAAAGATGTAAGAGTAAGGGAAAATGGGCATGTGGCTAATATTTCTCCATGAAGAAGTGGTTAGGGATTATACATGTAATTCACTTATATAAATGTCCCTAGCCCAGTGATGAGTCATTGAAATGAAATAATTATAAGGAAAATGATCAGGGATTAAACTTAGTCATAAAGTGTATTATTATATAAATCATTAAGTTAACTATGTCTTTCAACCCGATTCTTTAGCTTCATAAATGAGCATCATGATCGAAGTTAGGTTTCTTAAACATCCCCAATATAGAATCCCTCATTGAAATAATACATGTTCATTATTACCATTTGGGTCCTATCACTCTATAAAAAACCTAGGAGAGGTTTTTAATGAAGGGAATACATGGTTTAAGGGATTAACACAGATTTCTTATAATGCCCCTAAAAATAAAAGGAAGAACCTTGTATTTGATAGCATATATGACATGCATCACCAAGAACATAAGGTAATATAATATATGGATACATTATAATATATTTACAATTTAAAATATATTCTATGTAATTAAATGAGTGAAACAATGAGTTAGAGTTTGTTACACACAAGAGTGACCTTCCTCGATATCTTGCATAGTACATAGACCGAGTTTCACTAAAAAAAGATATATTACTAAAATATTATTATATAATATAATGAGATATAAAATAGTTATTATAAATAGTATTAAATAACTTATGAAAACATATCATTTATAAAATATATAATTAATTCAAGGGTAACCAATTAATGATAAATGAAAATAAGAATCAATTGGATATAAAAAGAAATATTAGTATTTTTATGATTCCAAAGGAGTTTTATCTTAATAAAAATAATTAACTTAAATTAGTAAGTGATTTTAATGAAATATAAATGTTATATAATAAACCAAATATTTTTTATATTCACCCATTAGGTTCGATATGTAAAAGATAAAAATAAACCCTATTGAACACATAAAACCCTATATTTTAATAAAGGCAATTTTACTGCATTTTAATGGAGAAGCCATTTTATGTCTCACTTTTAATACATCTATATATTATTTTGGATAAAATTAACTTCTTATTCAGAATCATGACACAAAAATTTACTTTGGTTGAATTTTTGGAATTGTTATGATAATGTTCATACTTTATTGAATAGTTAAAAATATTGCACTTTAATTAAAAAATATCTTTCTGTCTAATTTATTTATATAGTCAGGTTATCATTTTAATTTTATTTAATGTATAATTAAATAATTTTGTTATAATTTAATAAAATTCTGGCCATTTGAACCAATATCACAATGAAATTTAATATAAAAAACTATGTAATCTTTTGAACGTTTTACTCAAACAACTTGTTTCTTTATTCCGCCAACATGATTAATTTTTAATTAATTTATGACAATTTTGGGTTTTGAATTTGTAAAAATGGATTCTATATTTGGAATCAGAAGGTTCAAATTTTTTAAATAGGTCCCTTTTATTTTTTGAAATTATGAATAGTAACATTGGTAATTATTTTTATTACCTTGGTTAAAAGGTAAATCAGGTAAATAAAGGTGAAAATAATATTATAATATATAAAACTACACTAAAACTTGTACTAAACTTATTGGATGAGTCATGTTTTACCAATAAATTCCTTTTTGAGATTTTGTTTCCTTTGGACGCCACTTGTGTGTGATAAAGAAATTTATAACATTTAACTTTAACTAAATCCAAAAATATAATATTCATGTATATTATTACTAAAAAAATTATATGGGGATATATAAGTGACATCATGGACTATAAATAGTAATTATAAATATTAAAATATTACATAAATCATGGTATGTTATTTATAATTTTTAAAAAATAAATAATTAAATTTAGTTATGATAGAATGATGATGTAATAATAGATTTATTAATGAAAGAATCAAATAAATGATATTATAAATATTAAAATATCCATTATTTGAAATATTTGATTTCATATACTAATTTTATAGATTACTATGATATTTTATTATTTTTTTAATTTATTTTTTTCAAAGTAATCAAGTTTTTATGATTTTTTTAAAAAGTCAATTATGAATAGTGTTAAAAATTGGAATAATTCATAACATAAAATATAAAATACGTTATTAATTGTTATATAATTCAAAAAAATATAAGATTACTCCAACTAGTTTGGATAAGTCCTAATATTCTATAAATGAAACTTTTTATGGTCGTTTTATATGTTATGGTAATTACATAAACACACAAAGTGTAAATAACATTATATCAAAGTAAGATTAAAAAGGGTAAAATAAGGGTTAAACCAAAATGATAAGGATTAAAAAATTATTAAAAACATTAATAATTTTAATTGGATGATTTTAATTCTACCCAAAATCATCTTATATTCAAAATTAATGAGTTTTGGAGCATTTATAATAGAAATAAGATTTATATTAATTTAACATTTTAAGAGTTTCCAAGGGTGTCCCTCCCCTATCTAATAAAAATGTACACACTCTTCTCTAATACACACAATTCAAGAACCATTTTTTTTAGAGAATATAAACCCAAAAATATTCCTAAAATCCATCCGCTCATTTTATAATCCATTCATAGGGTAGAAATACCCCAAAGGAATCCTTTTTGTATAAACCAAAAGAAGTTACCCGGTTAAGAGATAACGCCTTCTATCATGATTTTTCGTTCCTTTTACTTTATCCACTACCTGAAATATCCTTGTTCTCTTATTACATAACAAAAAAAGTGTCCTAAATATAATAGGATTTAATATTCTATGGTTTAATATACAGGTAAACACACATCCATCTAATGGGTAACAAACATACTGTTTCAGTGTATGGTGAACTACTGCTTCATGAAACGATGATTGTTCAATTTTACCCAACCATCTATCATGGTGGAAATTATTATAAAAAATATATCTATATATTATATATATGATATTTATATTGTTAGGTCCACAAGGCTGAATACCCTGAGGGGGGGGGGGGTGGATCAGGGTATGACTAATTTAAAATTGAAGCCCGTTCTGATCATGTTTCACTGTTACTCAAAACACTCTTCTCTCTTTTCCTATTGCACAATATAAACAGAAAGTAGAGTAAGCACATGAGACAACAATTTTACGTGGTTCACCGCTAAGGGCTACGTCCAAGCAGCATATGCCGACAGGTTGCCGGTCGTATCAAATTCCACTATACTTCAATAGCTGTGGATACAATGGTTCGGGCTATATCACTTCTATGCCCAGGCTCACTGCCTTTACAATGTTTAAGGTCAGCTCACTGCTTTCCCAAGGGTCACTCCCTATTTCTCTATCTCTGGCTCACTGCCGGTGGAGAGGATCACCTTCTTCCTCTTCCTAAGCTCACTGCTCTACGAAGGGAATGAACTCACAGTTTATAGACCTGTAGGTCTTTTCATTTTCATGAAGTAATGCATCCTTAACTGTAGATAGATGCTCTGTTAAAGTCCAACTTTCATCCACTGATGAATATACCTTTACCCCTGAACCAATAGGCAATTACCTTTGGAATGTACCTTCACAAAGCACCCTACTTCACGAGGCTCCCAATTTCACGAAGCTCAAACAAGCCTTCGCGAAGCTCCTGCCTTTTCACAAAGCTCTCTCGAAAAGCTCTCTCACGAAGAACTCCCGCAAAGCTCAACTCGTTGCAAAGAAACTTCTCTCGCGAAGATCACTAAGCCAGCGCGGAGCACACAAATTTCGCGGAGCTACAATACCTGCTGTGAAGCTCCTCTTTCGTGAAGCACACTGGCTCCGCGAACTACCTTCGCAAAACGAGAGCAAATGATCTTCTCTAAAAAATCTCTCTACTTCTCTCGAGGGGGTTGACCTCTATTTATAGGCAATTCCACCGACCCTCGTCCCTTCCGCACGAATTCAACTCCACGTCATCTCAAATCGCAATGCCCCAATGATTCCGCCAGAATTCTGTCCAAATCATGAAGCACCACGGTAATTTTCCATTAGCGAAGCTTGATGTAGTCCCGAAGAATCACCGTCAACATACCTTCGCAACTTCGCCGCGAATCTCCCTCACGAATCCCAACAGTCCTTCGTGCCTTCGCCGCGAAGCTCCTTCGCAAAGCCCTTCACCGTCATGATGCGCTTCATCCTCTACCGTTCGCGAAGCTTCAGGTAATCGTGAAGCATCACCGCCTCCATTCTTCTGGTCTTCGTGATTTCCAAACCATGCATCCTATCTTCGTGAAATTCATGCCTTTTCCATATTAAATTATGATCTTCATGGAAATCCTATTTTCGTGATGCTCACCAAACTCCAAATTTTGGACCCCAAAAATATAGCAAACACTGGGAAACAGCGCCACCTTGTACTGCTCTTTTTGTACCGCCTCCATATCATCCTTTCCTTTGTCATCGTTCTTTGTCAACAAGGATTGTCAACAACTTCTTGGGAACTCGACAAATATCCATGGAAACATTCTTTGTCAACAAACACAACCAACCAAAAAATACTTCAATGTTACCTTGAGGGATTTTATCCCAAAATATATTGTCTCTATTCTTTTATAATTTTTATTTAGAACATACTTTTATGCATTCCATGTTGTGTAAATATGATAATTTTTTTTGAGGAAGTGTGGACTACTGCCCCCTCAAAGAGATATGGATCATTCATAACATACATGGAGCATATAAAGGACAGTGTTAATAAAACTGTGTAACATATAAAACAAAGATATTTTATTGTAACCATAATATACATATGTATCATTAATTTCCATTATTTAAATACAGTAATGAAATGAAAGTAGCATCCATGCGTATGTAAAATATTTTGTCTCCTTGAATAGTGAACTTCATTTCTAATATCAATATATTATAGAATATTTTAAATACATATTAATTGATTATATAAGATAATAATATCATTATTATTCATCTTGAGATATTAAATAATGTCCCATTTTACCATATTTGACCTAACAATGTTGATTTTGATACATTAAACAAATTCATTTTAAATACATAAACTAAAATTAATTGTTTAAGTAGTTGTAAAAAATACGATATTAATTGAAATAAAAGTAATTATAAACAATAAAATGGTTCAGAATCAAGTATAAAATTAACATAAGTTTATTATATAGGAAGTTAAAGGACATTCACCTGAAAGTAAACTCAAGGTAAAGATTCACATCAACTTTTTACATCGGTGATAGAAATGTCATAATCACCACAAAATTCTTTTGTGTGGAAAAAATTCTACCCATTTTTATTTATTATATCATTAATTAATTTATATTATTATTATTTAGATGTTTTATTTGATGATTATCACTTTGGATCTTTTGATTCTGTATAAGTGATTTCATCTTAATTTCATTTCATTGAGGCATATTGTATTATTATGCACCCAGTTTATTTTATGTAGTGTATATATTTTAATTAACATTATATATCTTGAATATCATTAAAATAATGATATTATAACTTTCTTTCAATATTAATCCTTCCCGATGTTATGATTTAAAATGTTTCAAAGTTGGATGGGACACTATGGGATGTTTATAGATTATTTTCCTCAAGACGAATCATAATGATATCTCAATGGAATTTTCATTCTATTAAATTATATAACAATTAAAAAATAAACCCTTTAATTATTATATGGTTATTCAAGACCATTTTCAAGTATTAGTACCATTTCCACTATTTGGTACAAAAATTATTTTTGAAATATATTTTAAGAAAACCCAACATTATTTATCTCTTTAGTTAATAAACCTATTTTCTTCTACAAAAAATTTATATTTAAATATTATAAGAAATTTTCTTAAAATGTTTTCGTAAATATATTTTTTATTTTTTCCACTTTACCAATGTTTTTGAGGGAATATTATTGTCACTTTCCATACAATTCATTTCTCTTACCTTTTTACTATACGTAAGAAATATTCTTTTTTACCTCATAAAATATATAAAAAATTATCCAGATTATTTTCATTGAAGATTAATTTTCATTTTAAAATTTTTTATTTTTAAAAGAAGAAGTTTTTAAAATGCATTTTCAATGAAAAATATTTTCGAATGTTTTTTCAAAAGAAAATGATATTTTTCCCATAAATATATTTAAAATGTTATTCATTTATTTCATCAATGACAACAAACCTCTATTTTACCCCACTTCGGTTTTTTTGTATTGATACCATCCATATTCTTCATATGGATGGTTTATTATTTATTTTACCAAGTATAATATTCACATTATTTTCCTCAATTTATTTTTTAGTCCTTATAAAGTATTTATTCACATATGACGATCGAACATTGAATTTCCCTTATTATCCATTTCATTTTTCATGTATATTACTAATTCTTAAACCGTATACAATTTTACTTATGGTGCCTACTTAGAAAGTTATTTTATTAATTGGGGAGCTATTAATAGATCCATATTACTCATTTCATAGGGTTATTTGATAAATCATGTTATTTATTTTGGTTATTCAATTTGAGATATGCTTTGGATGGGAAATGGCGGGTAGTTCCATGACTTTATATAGATCCTCGATGCATCGGAAGGTTCTCGTGAGAGAAATAATTGTACAAATGGGTTTCCAACCTTAGTTTTAAACATTAATTTGAATTTCCTTGATGGTAATAGGTCCCAATTTTCCTAATACATGAAGTCCATTAAGAAAGCATTTCCCTCATAGTGGTTTCATAAATTATTCATCCATGAGATTTTGCATCGAAATTTATATGGATAAATTTCATTTTAGTTCATTAATTACCTACAAGTGTTTTAGTTTCATACATTTTCATATTTATTTTTCATTACCTAGTAATTTTAATGGAATGTATTTCCATTTATTGTGTTGAAAAAAAATTTTATTCTCATACATGATAGTTTTTTGATAAATGGTATTTGTGTTCGGTTATTTACTCTGACATAATTATTACTCTCATAGACTCATAATTACTTCCAATATATTTTACCTTAGTGATAATTTTAGCTCACCCTTATTCTGTATCATTCTCCAGGAATCCAAGAAGCATACTATGAACGATATAAAAGAATATTAAAGATGGATTAGATATTATCCTCAAAGTTTTTATTTCAGAAATATATATATATATATTCTAATTAGTATATTAATTTTCAATAAAATACCCATTTTTGTATCTGGTTTACTAAAACTACTAAACTGGATAGTTCTTTGGGGCTTGATTCCTTGTAAATATGCCAATGTAATTGATAGTAGACGCCGACTTTAGGCTATATGGGTTCGGGTCATAAAATTCGGTATCTTAGTAAGTTTAGTAGAAACCTTGGGAACTAGATTTTTTAAAAAAATGTAAGAGAACATAACCATAATATATAATTTGAGGATAAGTATAGAATAACAACCTAGTATTTTGGTAAAATATAGATTATGTGGGTCTTCCTTGCAATATATTAGTGTCTAAATACTATAAGTGGATGTGGTTCTAGCATATATATACCTAGGAGTGAAAATCCCACAAGGTGTTCCAGTCCAGACTCAGGGTAACTGGGTACATGACAACAGATCCTACTGAGCACCTAGTTTGACATTCCTGGTGGATATTCTTAGGACAATCCACATTTTATTTACAAACTATTATAATGGATTGGAATAGGTAATGATAATAAATAACTTAATTAAAACCTAAGGTGTTTTATATTGAATATAAGGTTTCATGATTATGAATCAAACAAATGATATTATGGATAATCCTTAGACCAATGAATCACCTATGTTGAAAAATATATATGATGTTTTGGAGTTGTATTGAAAATGTTAGTCAAAAGTCTATTTAGAGATTAACCTAATTTTAAGAATGTACATCATAATTATTTTGGAAATTAAATTAATTTGGTTTTATAAAAGGAAAACATGTAAGACGGATGGAAATCAATCAAATACGGTGAGGCTGTGGGTCTTGAACCCATAACCGAAGGATGATAATGGTTTCACAACAACCACTTACCTACGCAATTCCCTTGTTGTTTTTTCATTCTTTTTAGTTAAAAAATTTAATGAATAAATGTTTATTTGGAACTATTAGTATCATTATTGATGATTAGGGATTAATATTTTATCCATATTTGTTTTGGAAGATATTTAAGGACAAATAGTTATATTTTTCACTCTTACAATCTTTTAAATGTGTCTTTTATTGCTTTACGCATTAAAAAAACTAGAAAAATTGTCAACTAATTTATAGTAGTAAAAGGATGAATTAAAATTCCATCAAGTAAAAACCATAATATATGATTATTAATATTAAATTGAAACCTAAAATGTAAGAATATTGTGTTAAAATATTGTTTATTAAGATAATATCACTACATTAAAAATAAAATATATTTTCCTAATACTAGAATTTCTGTTGAAAAAATGGTCTTCTAAAGCATCTCAGATTTATGGATTTGAGGCCTGAAACATTCCAATAATCAATAATTTTTATTATTGATGAAATCATTCACCTCATATAAATATTTATACTTTTCTTCCAACTATGTATCTCTACATGCAACTCATGTTCTCAAACTTAGAGAACTAATTACATGGTAGTCCATGTGAGTTGTGTACTTTGAAATCTATATTTTCTAAAATATTTTTACGAACTCTTCTACCAATGTGGTATCTAAATGTTGTAAGTATCAAAAAAACTATAAATAAGAACAATTAAAAATTTCAATGACATAATTTAATTAAGGTGGGGAGAATGTGACGCCCCAAAAAAACTAAAGGAAGAACCTTGTATTCGATAGCATTTATGACACACAACACCAAGCACATAAGGTAATATAATATTAAAATACATTATAATATATTTAATATTGAAAATATATTCAATGTAATTAAATATAAGAAACAATGAGTTTGAATACATTACATGCAAGAGGGACCTTCCACGATAGCTTGCGTAGTACATAAGATCGAGTTTCACCAAACACCAATGTATTATTTAAATATTATTATTTAATATAATGAGATATAAACTAGAAATTATGAATAATATTAACTAGATAATGAAAATATATGGTTTATATAAAATTAAAATGAATTCTTGGGTAATCAGTTACTGATAAATGAAAATAAGAATCAATTGCATATGAAAAAATATTATTATTTTTGTGATTCCAAAGCAGTTTTATCTTAATAAAAATAATTAATTTAAATTATTAAATGATTTTAATGAAATATAAATTTTATATAATAAACCAAATATATTTTATATTCATCTATTAGGTTTGATATGCATAAGATAAGAACAAAAAACTATTTTAATATCAATATTTTTGTAAAGCCAATTTTACCGCCTTTTAATGGAAAAATATTTTCGACCTCAATTTTATCTATTTTATATGTTATTTCAAATAAAATAAATTTTTATTTGGAATTGGGACACCAAAATTTACTTTGGTTTATTTTTTGTTATTTTTCTGAAAAATTTTACATTTTAATGAATAGTGAAAAATACTGCATTTTAATTCAAAACTACCTTTTCATCTAATTTATTTATAATGTTAAATTATCCTTTTAATTGGTTTTAAATTTTTGTAAAATAAATTTTTATCATTTAATACAATTTTGTTCATGAGAATCATTTTGAAAATAAAATCGAATATAACAACTATGTGAACTATTGATTAGTTTACATTAAAAACTCGTTTTCTTATTCCTTCGATAAGATTAATTTTTAACAAGTTTATGACAGTTATGTGTTTTTAATTTGAAAAAAATGGATTCCATGGTTATAATAATAAGATTCATATTGGGTTAATATATCCTTTTTATTTTTAACATTATGAATAGTAACTTTGGTAATTATTTTTATTACCACAGTTAAAAGGTAAATGAGATAAATAAAGGTTAAAAATAAGAATATAATAATATAAAAATATCCTCAAACATTAACTAACCTTATTATATAATTCATGGCTGACCAATACAATCTATGGTCAGAAAATTTGGCCTTTGGAAGCCACTTGGGTGTTATAAAGACAATTATAACATTTAATTTTATGTGATGGAAAAAATATCATAAACACGCCTACTATTACTAAAATAAATTGTATATTCTGATATATATGTTATATCTCATATTATAAATATTAATTATAAATAAAAAGATATTACCTACGTCATGATAGTTTTTTATAATTAATTAATATTAAAAAATAAAATTTATTTATGACACAATGATGATTCAATAATAGATTTATTGATGAAAGAATCAAATAAATGATATTATAAATATTAAAATATATATTATATCAAATATTTAATATCACAAAAGAATTTTATGTATGAATATAACATGTTAGGAATGATTTAAATTATTGTTTTGATGGAATCAAGTTGTTGATAATTTTTTTTTAATTCAGGTTTGAATAGTGTCAAAAAAGAGACATAATTCATAACTTAAAATATAAAATAGTTTATTAATTGTTATAAAATTCATAAAAATATAAGATACAACCAAGTGGTTATTATAATTCTTTATATGTCATAAATTAATCTTTTTATAGTCATTTGATGTGTTATGGTAATTACATTAACAAAAAAATTGTAAATAACATGATATCACAGTAAAATTAAATAGGGTAAAATAACGATTAAACCAAAATGATAAGGATTTAAAAAATATTAAAAACTTGTATAATTTTAATTTGATGGTGTAAATTAGACCCAAAATCATCTAATATTTCAAATAAATGTGTTTGTGACCATTTGGAAGAGAAATTAAATTTATATTAATTTAATATTTTAAGAGTTTACAAGGGTGCCCTTTCCCACTCTTATAAAAAGGTACACACTCTTCTCTAATACCGACACTTCACGAACCATTTGTTTTTGACAGGATATGACCAAAAATATTTATAAAATCCATCCCCTAAAAAATAATCCTCCCTTATAGAAGAAATCTTCCCAAGGAATCCTTTTGGTATAAACTAAAAGAAGTTACTCGATTAATAGGTAACACCTTCTATCATGATTTTTTAGTTCTATTTCCTTTATCCACTCCTTATACTATACATATTATATTATTACATAACAAAACAATATCCTAAATATAATAGTATGTTTTATTCTATGGTTTCTATCAATACTCACACACACCTCCCATTTAATGGGAAACGACCATACTGTTTCTGTGTACGGAAAACTACTGCCTCACAAAACGATGATAGTTCAATTTTCCCATACCAGTTATCATGGTGGGAATTATGATGGAAAATTTATTTATATATGATATATACTATATTTTTATTTTCTATATGGTTCTATAATTTCTATTTATAACATACCTATATGCTTTCCATATAGTGTTAATACGATATATTCATTTGAGGAAGTGTGGACTACCGCCCCCTCAAAGCGATATGACTCGTTCATGCCATACATGGATGGTATAAAGGATAGTATCAATAAATCTATATAACATATATAAGATAGATATTATAATATAATTATAATATATATATATATATATATCATTCATTTTTCATTAATTTAATACAATAATGAAATTAAAGTAACGTTCATGCGTACATACGGCCTATAGTCTCCATTAACGGCGCACTTCATTTCTAATATCAAAGTATTATGGACTATTATATATACATATTTACTGAGTATATTATATAATAATATCATTATTATTATTATAAAGATATCATATAATGACCTATTTGACCATAGTTGACCTAAAAAGTTAATTTGGATATATTATCCGAATTTGGTTGAATAACTCGATGTATAATTCATTATTTAAGTAGTTGTAAAAATGGTAAATAGTGAAATAACATTAATTATAAACGTGAAAAATATTATTAATAAAGATTAAAATTAACACAAGTTTATTATAAAATAGGTTAAATGATGTTCACCTGAAAAGAAACTCAATGTAAGGATTCTCATCTCACATTTTACATCCGTGAGATAAATGTCATAATAACCAATTACTTAATTTTTGTGGTAAACCTAATACCCATTTTGATATATTATATCATTAATTTATTTATATTCATGTTTTTTTAATGTTTCATTTGATGATTATCACTTTTGGATCTTTCCGTTCATGTGTAAGGGATTTCATCTTAATTTCATTTCAGTGAGGAATATTTTATTATTATGCACCTAGTTAATTTTATATGGTGTATATATTAAAATTTAAATTATATATCCTCAATATCATTATTCTCATTATATTATAACTTTCATTCAATATTAATACTTCAGAATGTTATTATTTAAAATGTTTTAAAGTGTTATCGGACACATTGGAAATTTTAAAGATTATTTTCCTTAAGACAAATACCAATGATCTCTTAATGGAATGATATTCAAGGAAATTTTATAACCATTCATCAATAAAACCTTTTATTCTTATCTAGTTTTTTATTACCATTTTAAAGAATTGGTACTATTTTCACTCTTTGGTACTCAATTTTTTTATAATTTTTTTAAGAAAACATGATATTATTTATCTCTTTAGTCGAAGAACATTTTTTCTTCTATAAACCTTTTTCTAATTTAAGTATTTTCAAAATTTATCTTCAAATTATTTAGTAATGAATTTTTTTTGGAATATTTTTATCTCTTTCTGAACATCTAATTTTTCAACCCTTTTTACCATAAAAAAGGAATATTATTTTTACCTTGTACAATATGTACGTATTTATCCACTGTCATTTCATTAAAGCCTAATTTTCAAGTTTAAAATGATTATTTTTAAAATAAAATGTTTTCAAAAGGCATTTTAAATGAAAAATATATTCAAATGGTTTTTAAAATCAAAGGATATTTTTTTAAGAATATTTTGAAAAAGTTATTCACTTATTTCATCAATAAAAAACCCCTTTATTTTACCCCCTTGAAATTTGTTGTCTTGCTAACATCTTTATTATTCCTATAGATGGTTTGTTATTAATTTGGACAAGCATAGTATTCACATTAATATCCTCATTTTATTTGTTATTCCTCTTGAAATAATTTATCTCATACGACCATTGAACACTAAATTAACTTTATTATCCATTTCATTTTCATGGATATTACTATTTCCAAAACCGTATACCATTTTACCTATGGTTCATACATTAACAATTATTTGAATTATTGGGGGATTATTGATATATCCATATTACTAATTCAATATGGTTATTTGATAAGGCATATTATTTATTTTGGTTATTCAATGTGACAAATGATTTGGATAGGAAATGATGCGTGGATCCCAGAAATTATATAGCTCATTGATGCATCAACATATTCTTATAAGACAAATAATTGTGCAAATGTGTTTCTACGCTTAGTTTTAGACCATCTTGTTAATGGTATTGATGGAAATAGGTCCACATGTTCCTTAAACATGGAATTTGTTAAGAAATAATTTCCCTCATTATGGTTTCAGTTATTATTCATCCATATGATTTTTCATCGACATATCAATGGATACAATTCATTTTAGTTGATTAATTACTAGCATGTGTTTAAGTTTCATACCTTTTTTATCACCCCAAAAACTTCATGGTATGTTTCTCTTTAATAAATTCTATTTATAGCCTATATTTCACGAAATCATTGAGCCTATATGGAACAAAACATGGTTACTTATAAGAGATATCCATAACCTATCCATTAGACTTAAATTTTCAAACTCTGTGATTTCAATTTTAAAAATCTGACATACATAGTTGTGTTCATGATGATATTTAGAGTCTGATACAATGAACACAATTTTCAGTGAATAGTAACCTACCCTTATGAATAGTATCATACCCTTATGAATAGTTACTTACCCTTGTTAATAGTAATATGACTCTTATGAATGGAATCCATGACATTGAATGTATAAATGAATTTATGCACCTTAAAAATGATGTGGAATATTTTAAGTGATTAAATTTTTCGATTCAATAATAATTTTAATTAAATATTTAATTAATCATATTTTGAAAATTATTTTTGAAAAATGGACTTTATTTTTGGATTCTACACATCAAAAAATGGTTAAGTTGAATTTTTAGTATTTTTCTGAAATACTTGAATTTTTGATAAATAGTAAAATCTGATAATTCACAATAAATGAAAAATAAAAGAATTTATTGAGTCATTGATGATGATCTACTGATGTTAGCCCAATTGGTTATAAGTCACATGCACATATTACTGTTCTTGTTCATGGAATATTCACTATTTGTTGTCTTAAGAAGAAATAATAAATTAATGATTATAATATTAAGAAAACTCCTCTCCCCTCCACTATATAAACCACACCTCACCCCCTCTTCCTCCCACATCACTCAATATTTAAGCCTTGTCTAAATTCAGCCAAATACTCTTCCCAATCCCTCTCCCCACGTCCAAGACCTACTGGTCTCACCAAAAGGCCAAAAACAAAGGCCTTAAGATGATTCTCAAGGAGGAGTACTCAAGAGGTGAATCTTCCTTCTCTTTTCTTTCAATTTCATTTACAAAATTCCATTATTTTTTTCTCCCTTCTCACCTAACCTCAGAAAAATGCCATGATAATTCCAATACCTTACATGTACAATATTTTCATTGTGAAAATGGAATATTTCATCATAAAATCTCTTTTCCCCCTTATTAGACCATAAATGCAAACACCGTCTGACATGTGAAAATTTATCTCACCCATGGAAGAAGGGTTTTAAATTTGAATTACTATTTTAAATAGTAGTCATGAAACATTTTAAATGGTTGAACCAGGTTATAACATATTTAATTTATCTTGTTTAATGTTATATAATCTTTACCCGTTCAGAATATGTAATAATATTACAAAATAAGTATATTGTGCACAAAACCACAAATCCATATCCATGTGTTTTTTAACTCATTGAATGAGTCATCCTCAGGGTATATAACCAGAATCATTATTAGATCATATATATCCCTTTAATTTCACTAACAATTTATATTAAAAATTTGGGATTTTTAACCATATTTCAAACAATCATCCATTCATGAATATAAGTAAACAGATCATGAAAATAAAAGAAGAAAATGATTCCAAAACAATAAAATTGAATCTGTTAAACCCATAAAGAAGTCCATTAAAGAACTTAATAAAGTTATACTACATCAATTATACATTTATGAGGTTATGATCTATTAATTAATGAATCTAATTTGATTATTCAGGTTTTTAAGAACAAACAAGAACACCTTCAAGCGTAAAGTAAGGGATTCACTCTCTCACTTTTGTTCAAGAATCCCCCCTATGTTGTTCCGTTTTATTTTTAATTCCTAACGATTGGGTATGTTTTCACACCTCCACCAAAATTCCCTTCTTACATAAAAATAATGGAATACCCCTTTACCTCCCATTAATCCCTCACAATAATACTCGAAATTTTTGTAAGGGGTTTCTCATCTCGCTTTCATTTCTGTGATATTTTCATTGTTAGCTAGTTATTTCTTGTACGTGGTATATTTTTACTGTCATTTTATATATAATAACATGATTCTCTTTATATTCATTCTATTCAAAGATTAATTTTATGGTTATTATGTTCTGGTCATATGATTCGATAGATTGCGTTGTGGTAAGAGACTTTGTCTCAACTACTATTTTGTTGTGACTAACTTTGTATTGTGAAACTAATAATCCTTATGTGGTGTACCTACTGACCATTTGAGATCACATTTCCATTGAAATTTTATTTATATTAAATATCCATAATCTCATATCGTGGATACTTTGTTGTTTAAACCGTATACCATTTTACATGCGGTGTTTATTTGGAAGGTTATTTTTATTATTAAAATATTAATGAATCTGTATACTATACTCTATACGGATATTCAAAAGGAATATTGGTCTTATATTGAATCAATATATAAAGAATTATTTGGACATGCGGAGGTGGATGGGGCCTGCTATAGCCCCTCGATGCATCGGCAGGTCTCATGAGACAAATCAGTTTAGTGACAAACACTTCCAGTTTGTTTCCAAAATTTAGATGGGTTTTACCCATAGAACTAAACCATTTTTACAGTATTATGGTTTATTCATCCAGATACATGATGTCCAATTAATAATCCTTCTCTTTGTTCATTTTCAGTTATTATTATTATCCATGAGGTTTTCACATTGACAAAACCTATGGATGCAGTTTCATTTTCAGTTTATTAATGACATTACTTTTTCATTTATTCACCATGCCATATTGATAATGTCAGATTGAATATTATTCACTTATTATTGTATTCATGCTTCTACTATTTGTAACCCTTACTAAGAATTTGAGCACACCCCTTTCCATTTTTACCCTCAACAGGTGATGAAGAGAAGGTCATTTATTGAGTTCATGTTATCGCAGTTTTTAGTTTTGTTATTTATTGTATCTTGTAACCTTTTTCGATGTAATTTGTGTTACATATATGTATCTAGTTTTTTCAAGACTACTAAACTGATCGTTCCTTCGTGATTTTTATTCCTTATAACCAGGCCAATATCAAAATTAATTCACCGACTCCAGCCTAGAGGGGTCGGGGTGTTATAGGTGGTATCAAAATAAGTTTAGTAGAAAATGTGGAAACTAGAGTAGGAAATGTATAGTAGGGAACAAACCCCTAAGGTAGTATTTGAGGTTAAACCTAAAATATTGTCCTGGTATTTTGGTAAGGAGTATATTATGTGGTTATTTTAAGCAATACATCCCTTTCTGGATAAGAGCAGGTTGAGGAGGCTCTGGCATTGATGTATCTAGGGGTAAAACCCAAAAACACCGCTTTGATCTAGACTCAAATGGGAACTGGTGCACTACAATGGGCCTTACTGCACTCTTGGTTATGAAACTCCTGGGTAATTGGTTAAGATAATTCACATTTTCATTACAATCCATTATTAATGAGTTTAATAAATGGCGTCTAACGAAAGAAGGGGAATCAATACTCATGGGTAAGGTAGGGATCACCCAACTGAGCAAGTCAACACAATCAATGTTGGTGTAGATCAGATCATGACCATATTGGGAAAACCTAATTAGGATGTAACGAATGACCATTCTACACTTGTGTTGGATCGTTTCATGAGGCATAAGCCCCCATCTTTCAGCGGGACTATTAACCTAGTGGATGGTGAGCAATGGATCAAGTCTCTTGAAAAGATATTCACGACATTAAGATGCAATGAAAATGAAAAGGAAGTACTGGTAGTATATTGTCTCAAGGGTGAAGCTGATCAATGGTCATCCTTGATTCAGAATACCATGGAGGAAGAATAAATAGATGATATGGAATGGAGGACTTTTATGGGAATATTATTTGAAAAATATTTCATTCATGCACAACTAAATGAAATGAAGAGGATATTCTTTAGATTAAAACAAAGGGAAGAAGACAGTTTTTCCGAGTATGAGGCTACATTCACTAGGATGGCCGGGTATTCCATAGATTATATATGTTACTCGGCAAACAATATTGATCATTTCTTTGAAGGTCTTAATCCAAGTCTTCGAATGGCACTGGCTTCTCAATCATTTTCATCATATGATGAAATTGTATCAAGTGCCATGAAAACATAAGGGGAATTTTCTAGATCAAATCTTTTGAAAGGAAAGCAAAATAATATGTGGTAATCTGATAAAAAGGGAAAAGGATATGCACCAAAGAAGAGAAAGGGAACAAATTTATTCCCATTATGGGAGAACTGTGGAAAAAATCATCTCGGGAAATGTTTGGAAGGCATGGGAGTCTGCAATAACTGCAAAGAAAAGGGTCACTGATCTGATGAATTCAAGGGGAAGAAACAATTCTATGATATTCAATGAAACAATTGTATAGATATGGGACACTATGAAAATGAGTGTTCTATGTGCCAAAGAAACATGCCTCAGAGAAAATCCAAGAGAACAAGGGAGAGCCTATGTGATTAAAACCGCGGATGATGAAATTCCTAATGACATAGTGGAAGGTACTTTAATTGTTTCCTAAAACATAGATGAAACTTTATCTGATTCTGTATCATCACATTCATTTATATCTTCCTAGTTTTCCAAGAAAATTAGATATGTAGAATTTGATTTAATAATGGAGTTTTCAGTCAAAACTCCCAGGTGATGTATCATTGCAACAAAGGCATGTCGACTAGTCCCCCTCCAGAGACCAAAACTTTCTTTAGTTTCTAACCTTATCATCATATCAATGACAAAATTTGATATAATTCTTGGTATGTAATGGATGTCAAATTATGATGAAAAGATTTATTGTAATAAGAAGTAAGTTACAATTTTTGAAAATGATGTGGAATCCCTTGTCTTTTGGGAAGAAACTTCGCCACCCGATTCTTGTCAATAACCACCCCCAGTAGCTCTACTGAATGAAATACTTGGAGAGGAATATAAACCA
Source organism: Viscum album (assembly GCA_963277665.1). Lineage (NCBI taxonomy): Eukaryota > Viridiplantae > Streptophyta > Magnoliopsida > Santalales > Viscaceae > Viscum > Viscum album. The sequence goes on along the minus strand of OY728125.1, from coordinate 735,492,022 downwards.
ATATCTATGGGTGAGGAAATAAATCTTCAAATTGAATATGTGCATATAGTGCAAGTGTAAATTGATGTATTTCCAGAGGATTTACCTAGACATCCTCCAGAGAGGGAAGTTGAGTTCTCTATTGATTTAATTCCTAATGCAGGACCTATATCAAAGACTCCCTATAGAATGGCCACTGTGGAATTAGTAGATCTAAAGTAACAACTAGAGGATTTGAGTGAAAAGGATTTATTCAACCTAGTGTTACTCCATGGTGAGCCCTTGTCGTCTTTGTCAAGAAGAAAGACAGATCCATGAGGATTTGCATTGATTACAGGGAAACCAATGCTATTACAATAAATAATAAGTGTCCTCTGCCCAAGAATAATTATTTATTTGATCAAATTCATTGATCTCAATACTTTTCGAAGATTGACCTTTGATTCGGATATCAACAGTTGCGTGTGAGGGAGGAAGATATTCCTAAGATAACATTTTGGACCAGGTATGAGCATTATGAGTTTATAGTGATGCCTTTTGGACTGACAAATGCACCCTATGTTTTCAGGGATTTAATGAATAGAGTTTTCAAGGAATATCTTGATAAATTTGTTGTGGAATTCATCTATGATATCCTGTTATACTCAAAAATCTATGAAGACCATGAGAATCACTTGCGGGTTATTCTATGAAATCCTAGAAGAAATAAATTTTATCAAAATTATAGATTCAATAGGTTTCTTTTCTAAGACATAATGTCTCTAAGGATGGAATACTAGTTGATCCTGTGAAGACAAAGGCAATATAAGATTGTCCCATGCCAACAAACAAAACTGAGGTATGCAGTTTTTTGGATTAACAGGTTACTATCAGCATTTCATTCAAGAATTTTTCCCGACTGGCTAACCCGATAACCAAGCTCCCATGTAAAGGAGTTAAGTTTGTGTGGACAAAATAATGTACAAAATGCTTTGAAAATTGAAAGGAATATTCATCAATGCTCCAAATTTGACTCTTCCATTTGGAAGTGATGGATTTTTATGATACAGTGATGCATCAAAGTTATTTCGTATGCATAAAGACAGTTGAAGACTAATGAGAAATATTATCCAACTCATTATCTTGATTTAGTAGTCGTAATCGCATCTCTAAAAATATGGATGCATTATCTCTATGGAGATAGATGTGAGATTTATACAAACCATAAGATTTTGAAATAAATTTTCAAACAAAAAGACTCAACATGAGGAAAATAATATGGCTCGAGTTACTCAAGGATTACGATTTTTCAATACACTACCTCCCAAGAAAGGCGAATAAGGTGGAAGATGCATTAAGCATGAAAGATCACGGCCTTCTAACTCAAATGAGGAATGAAAGAGATCATATATTCATGGATCTACTGACTATGAATATGGAAATTGTTAAGGAAGGGGAAACATCGATCCTCATTCAAATTATTGCTAAACCATCTTTACTACAGAAGATAAAAATCCCCCAATCTAATGATGAGAATATGCACAAGAAAATTAATGCAGTTAATGAAGGGAGGATCACTGACATCGTCTTTGAAGACGGAGTTCTGAAATTTTGGAAGAGGTTATGTGTTCCATCAGTACCTGAGAAGAAAAGTGAAATATTAGATGTTTCTCATAACTTAAATTTCTCTATACACCCATGTAGCACCAAGATTTATAGAGATATGAAGGAATATTTTTTGGGGGATAATATGAAGTGATAAATTGCTTACAACATGTCAAGGTGTCTAGTTTGTCAACAAGTGAAGGTGGAGAGACAACATCCAAAAGGAGTGATGAAACCTCTACCTATTCTTAAGTGGAAGTGGGATAACATTACGATGGATTTTGCCACCAGACTACTGAGGAAACCAAGAAGGAATTATGCAATATGGGTAATTGTTGATAGTCTCACAAAATCAGCACATTTCCTTCCAATAAGAGAGGATTTACCATTTGATCACCTAGCAAGACTTTATATTAATGAAGTTCTCAGACTTCACGGTGCACCCCTATTGATTGTCTCTGATCAAGATCCCCGGTTTACATAAAAATTCTAGAAAAGTATCTAGAGGGATTTGAATACTATACCTCGTGTGAGTACTTCTTATCACCCTCAGACTGACTGATAGTCTAAAAGGAATATTGAATCTCTGGAAGACATGCTGAATCATGCTCTCTTGACTTCCAAGGTATGTGGGATCAATACTTTCCTTTGGTGGAATTTTCCTACAACAATAGTTTCCATTATAGTATTAAAATGGATCTATATAAAGCATTATATGGAAATAGTTGTCGAACTCCAACATGGTGGGATGAAGATGGTGAGAGGAAACTTATAGGTCCAGAACTCATTGAAGAGACCACGAAAAAGGTGAAGAATGTACAAGCCCATATTAAAGCAGCCCAAAGTTGGAAAAAGAGTTATGCTGGCAATCAGAGAAAGGACTTGGAATTCCAAGTGGAAGATTGTGTATTTCTGAAAGTATCTTCATGGAAGGGTGTCTTAAGGTTCAATAAGAAAGGGAAAATGGTCCCCAGTTATATCGGACCATTTGAAATTATGGAAAGAATCAGAGTTTTTGTTTACCCTTTAGATATGACACAAAATTTCTCAGGAGTTCATGATGTGTTCCACATGTCATTGTTAAATAAATATATTCCAGAAACAACGCATGTACTCACATATGAATAAATTGAACTGGAACCCGTTTTATCATACTATGAAAAGCCTATCGGGATTCTTGACACAAGGGAGCAGGTATTGAGAAATCAGACAACTCATCTAATAAAGGATCATTGTAGAAACCTGAATATGGAGGAAGCAACATGGGAACCTGAGGATGTTATGAAAAAGAATCACCCACAAATTTTTTGTGAGTTTCATAGATAAAATTTTGAGGACAAAATTTCCGAATGAGAGAATAATATAACACCCCAAACACTTAATGGTTTGTTTCTCTTAAATACATTCCAGTTATAGCCTATATTTCATAAAATCATTGAGCCTATATGTAAAAAAATGTTTACTTATATGATATTTCGATAACATAGCCATTAAACATGAATTTTCCAACTCGGTGATTTGAATTTTAAAAATATGACAGACACGGTTTGGTTCAAGATGATATTTAGAGTCTGATATAATTAACATAATTTTTTATGAATAGTAAACTACCCTTATGAATAGTATCCTACCCTTATGAATATTAACGTACCCTTATGAATAGTAATATGACTCTTATGAATGGTATCCATGCCATTTAATGTATAAATGAATTTAGGCACCTTAAAAATGAAGTGGAATATTTTTAATGTTTAAATTTTTCGATTAAATAATTATTTTAATTAAATATTTAATTAATCATATTTAGAAAATTATTTCTCAAAAATAGACTTTGTTTTTGGATTCTTCACATAAAAACGGTTAAGATGAATTTTTAGTATTTTTCTGAAATACTTGAATTTTTGATAAATATTAAAATCTGATAATTCACAATGAATGCTAAATAAAAGAATTTATTGAGTCATTGATGATGATCTACTGATGATAACCCTATTGGTTAGAAGTCACATGAATGTATTACTATTCTTGGTCATTGAATACTCACTATTGGTTGTCTTAAGAAGAAATAATAAATTAATAATTATAATATTAAGAAAACTCCTCTCCCCTCCACTATATAAACCACCCCTCACCCCCTCTTCCTCCCACATCACTCAATCTTGAAGCCTATCCTAAATTATTCCAAATACTCTTTCCAATCCATCTCCCCACGTCCAAGACCTACTGGTCTCACCAAAAGGCCAAAACTAGAGGCCTTAAGAAGAATCTCAAGCAGGAGTACTCAAGAGGTGAACCTTTCTTCACTTTTCTTTCAATTTATTTTACAAAGTTCCATTATATTGTTCTCCCTTCTCACCTGCCCTCATAAAAATGCCATGATAATTCTAGTACCTTACATGTACTGTATTTTCATTGTGAAAATGGAATATTTCATCATAATATCTCTTTTTCCCCTTTTAGACAATAAATGAAAACACTATCTGAGATGTGAAAATTTATCACAGTCAAGGAAGACTAGTTTTCAATTTTCATTACTATTTTAAATACTGGTCAAGAAACATTTCAAATGGTTAAAAAAGTCATAATATATGTAATTTATCATGATTAATGTTATGGAATCTTTACAAGTTCAGAATATGTAATAATATTACAAAATAAGTTTATTGTGCACAAAACCGCCAAGCCATATCCAAGCATTTTTTAACTCATCGATTGAGTCATCCTGATGGTATATAACTAGAATCATTATAAGATCATTTATATCTCTTTAATTTCACTAAGAATTTATATTAAAAATTTGGGATGTTTAACCATATTTCAAACAATCATCCATTCATGAATACATATAAACGGATCATGAAATACTCACTATTGGTTGTCTTAAGAGGAAATAATAAATTAATGATTATAATATTAAGAAAACTCTTCTCCCCTCCACTAATTAAGCCACCTGTCACCCCCTCTTCCTCCCACACAACTCAAGCTCCAATCCTTGCCTAAATTTTTCCAAATACTCTTTCCAAGCGCTCTCTCCACATCCAAGACCTTCTGGTCTCACCAAAAGGCCAAAAACAAAGGCCTTAAAGGGATTCTCAACGAGGAATACTCAAGAGGTGAACATTCCTTATATTTTCTTTCAATTTCTTTTACAAAGTTCCATTATTTTGTTCTCCCTTTTGATCTCCCATCATCAAAATTCCATGATAATTCCAGTACATTACATGTACTGAATTTTCATTGTGCTAATTTATTATTTCATCATAATCTCTCTTTTTCCACTCTTTTTTGACAATAAATGCAAACACCGTCTGAGATTTGAAAATTTATCACACTCAAGGAAGGATGGTTTTTAATTTTCATTACTATCTTCAATACTGGTAACAAAAAAATTTCAACGGTTTAAATAGGTCATAATATATGTAATCTATCTTGATTAATTTTTCTGAATCTTTACACATTCATAATTTGGAATAATAATACAAAACATGTTTATTGTGCACAAAACCACCAAGCCAAATACAAGTGTTTTTTAACTCATCGAAGGAGTCATCCAATTGGTATATAACCAGAATCATTATAAGATCATTTATATCAATTTAACGTCACTAATAATTTATATTAACAATTCTCAATGTTTAACCATTTTTCAAACAAACATCCATTCATGAATACAAGTAAATGGATCATGAAAACCAATGAAGAAAATGCTTCCAAAATAATAAAATTGAATTTCTTAAACCAATAAAAAGAACATTAATGGACTTAATAAGGTTATATTATATCAATTACATGTTTATTTGTTTCTGAAATTATTAATTAATTAATATAATTTGATTATTTAGGTTGTTAATAACAAACAATAACTCCTTCGAGAGTAAGGTAAGGGATCCTCTCTCTCACTTTTGTTCAAGAATCTCCCCTATATTGTGACCATTTATTTTTAATTCCTATTGATGGGGTTTGTTTTAGAAACTCCACCATACTTTCCTTGTGACATATAAATAATGAAATACCCCTTTACCTCTCATTAATCCCTCCCAATATCACTCGAAATGTTTGTAAGGGGTTTTTCATGTCGCTTTAATTTCTGTGAGATTTTCATTGTTCGCCACTTATTTATTGTATGTGGTATATGTGTACTACCATTTTATATATAATAAAATTATTCTCTTTATATTAATGTTATTCAATGATTAATTTTAGGGTTATTATGTTCTATTCATATGTTTCGATCGACTACGTTGCGATAGGCCACTTTGTCTCAACTACTATTTTTTGTGACTAACTTTGTATTATGCACATAATAATCCTTATGTGGTGTACCTACTAACCATTTCAGATCAATTTTCATTTGAAATTATATTTATATTAAATATCCATAATCTCATATCATGGATATTTTGTTGTCTAAACCATATACAAATTTACATATGATGTATATTTAGAAGGTTATTTTAATTATGGAAATATTGATGAATCTGTATACTCTACTCTATACAGATATTGAAAAGGCATATTAATCTTGTATTGAATCAATTTATAAAGAATTATTTTTTACATGAAGAGGTGGGTGGGTCCTGCTACATCCCCTCGATGTATTGGTAGGTCTCATGAGACAAATCGGTTTCGTGACAAATCCTTCGAGTTTATTTCAAAAAATCTGACGAGTTTCTACCCATAGAACTTAACCGTTTTTATAGTATTATGGTTTCATCTTCTAGATACACGACATCCAATTAATAAGAATTATATTTATTCATTATCAGTTATTATTATTGTCTATGAGGTTTTCACTATTACAAAACCTATGGATGCAGTTTCATTCTTATTTTATTAATGGATTTAGTTTTTCATTTATTCACCACACCAAATTTATTATGTAAAATTGACTAAGATTCAATTATTATTGTCTGCATGATTCCTCTATTTTTAACCCTTACTGAAAATTTTAGCACACCCCTTTCATTGTTTACCATTAATAGGTGATGAAGAGAAGGTCATTTATTGAGTTCATGTGGTCGTAGTTTTTAGTTTTGTTATGTATTATATCTTGTAACCCTTTCCAATGTAATTTGTGTCTCATCTATGTATCTAGTTTCTTCAAGACTACAAAACTGATTTTTCCTTCATGATTTTCATTCATTCTAACCATTCCAATATCACAAGTAATGTACTGGCTCTATCCAAGAGGGGTCAGGGTGTTACAACTTTCCATATTTATTTTTCCTTATATAGTTATTTAAAATTCATGTATTTCTTGTTAATACCTTTCCATATTATTTATGCAGATAGTTGAATTTTTATTGATTACATGGTTTGGGTGTTCATATATTTTATATGCCATAATTATTACCCTCACAGTTTCATTAGTGCATCCAATATATTAAAAACTTATTGATCATTTATGCTCCCCTTATTATTTTTCTTTCCCAAGGAATCCAAGAAGCGTATTATGAAGGATATGACTGAATATACTATATGGATTAGATATAATCCTCGAGTTTATATTTTTCAAAAAAAAAAATATTGTAATTAGTGTATTTATTTTTAATATAATACTCTTTTATTTATCTAGTTTAACAAGACTACTAAAATGACCAGTCCTTCAGGGCTTGATTCCTCATAATAATACCCATGTAACTGATAGTAGACACCATTTTCAGGATATTTGGTGTCGAGACACTACATTACTAAGTATTAAACTTGTTTCTAAAGAGGTAATAGAAGAGGTATGACTCAAACATGATTTTTAAGGCTATTATATTGTTGAAATTAAGATAATAATTAAATATGGATTCTTCTAACCAAGAAAAAATTAATGGATGAAAGAAAATATAATATATAAGACCAATTATCTAGATATGAATGGCTTCATGATTTTATTGTCAATAAATCAATTTCTTGTGTCTTGGTGTAATTTAAAATAAAGAAAATGATCACCTTAGGAGGCCCCCATTTCACATAGGAGAAATTTTATTTGTTAAAGGGGAAACCCATGTATTGAAAAAAATAAAGTTCGGTACACATAAGAATCTACTATAGGATCCCTAGAGAATGGGTCTTGAAATTGATCCACTATGAGGGAGGTTCAAGAGTAACCCCTCAAGAAGGATCACTAGGGATATTGCACACGAATGGGGATTTATGGAGGGGCGTGAAGCATATTTACGAGATACTCTTCAGAGAGGATCTTTATAGATGAGGATTCACTAACCAGGCCCATAGAGTATTGTTATGGTGGAGTCATCATGAATTTAGTCCAAATAAGAGATTTGAGGGTGAAATCAATTTATATGATACATGGTTAATGTTTAGAGAGGTCCCCACATGGTGGAACTTCATGGTAGAGCTGCAAGGAAGATATAATATGGGTAGTTCTTCACATAGGGACCTTATGAAAGAGTCTCCTAGAAAGATATACTTTTAAGTTATCTTTTTATAACATTATCTTTTGAATTACATAGAATTTAATTCATTAATGATTTGATCAATGAAAAGAATATATAGTCTCCTCTTGATTAGTAAACCTCTCTTGAAAAGGGATTTTTTTCATTATATTGTTAAAATAAACCTAATTATAAAATTTACACATTTATATATCCTTCCACCACCTGAAATGAATGTGCTAGAAATTTGATGTAGAATATTAATTACTGCATTTTTGAAATGGGTTGTGGATTAATGATTACTAAGACAAGAACTATGATAACATCATGAAGGTTGATCATGGTTATGAACCATGACTACCTTTATAGGAAAGAACAATATGGGGGATAAATTTATACATCACCGCTATAATGGAACCCCATGACCACAAATTATTACATCCCATGAAGTCAATCACAGGTTTTTTGGAGATCATCTCATATCATATTTTTCACCGTAAGGTCATAAAATAAATTCTATATTTAATTTCTTGAAATATACACAACACCATTCCTAACCGAACAATAAAATATCATTTTATTAATATGGTCATCATAACCTAATCATCATATTGGAATGTATGAATATGATTAACTAATTTATACAATAAAACTAAAGGTACTACTCAATATAAATGTATTTATTAATTCATACTAAATAATCACCCAATTTGTGTTAAAGTAATTTTATTCTTCAAAAATACATTTTCTTAAAAAATGGATTTTATTAAATTTTGTGAGTGAATTATATAATAAATTCCATAAAATTTTCAAAATTTAATCTGATACAATTAATTTTTTTGAAATAATCAAATAAGAATTATCTTTGGGTGATATTTCAGTAATTTTTTTAAAATGATGGATTTCTTCAGAGAATACTCGAAAATACCAATTTTAATAAAACTGAAATTTTATTTTCATAAAAGTGTCCCTTTAATATTTGAATTTGATCTCAATTTAAAATAATAATTATTTAACTAGATATAATATAATTAAATTCATATGAACCATCATAAAACCTAGTTTTGGAATAACTAAATTTTTGCGTAGAAAAATGAATTTTTATATAAAATATTATCTGTTATGTTTTAAGCATTTATATTAAATGAAATTTCTTCCACTAAATGAAATTTAATATTAGAAAATTGAATCCATATTTGGAATAATTAGATACAAATTTGGTAATTAGTTCTCTTTTATTTTTTTTAAAATTATGAATAACAACTTTAATAAGTTTCTTAACATGGTTAATGGTAAATCAGGTAATAAAGGTTAATTAAAATATTATTATAACTAAAGTGTGACCCCATGTAAGGATACTACATTTAAAATTACATATTATAATTTATTTAAAATATAAATCATTTCCTTTATTCCCAAATAAATTTTAGGTTTATAGTTTTGGAGAATTTAGTCAAAACACTTACATAACAATAACATATTTTACAACGCGGATACTTTTACTTAATATCTATTTTCCCACAATATAAATCATTAAAAAAGAGATGAAATATTTTCATAAAAAAATCTTAATGTTAAAATATTACAAAATTTTCAATACTCATCCTTTGAAAAAATTAAAACATTTAATGAGAACAAAACATTAATTATGGGAATTAAAAATAATGGAAGAAACAATTCTTCCAATTTTTTTTTTATAAAATGTACTTTCTTAAAAATAATATTTGGGATAAAAATAAAATTTTTCTTACCCAATAAATGACCTTATCTTGCAATTTTTTTCATAAATCATTTCATAAGAAATCATAAAATAAAAATAGAACACATAAGTTTTGTTTGAAATCAAGAACTTATCATAATAACTCTTTATTGTACAAATTTATACTTTTGACCCATAAAAAGTAGCATATAATTTTCTTTAAACATATGATATTTATGTTACCTTCAAAAATCCTAAGATTCATGAAAACAACCATAATAAGTGTAGATAAAAAATGTAGGTGACTTAGTGCATCATTTTTATATCAATATAATAAATGGGAAACCTTCATGATTAAACATAGAATAATGATTATGGTTACTCATAAGATAACCATGATAGTTATAATTGGAATAACCATCACTTTATATTCCCATTATCTCTTAGGAGAAACCGAATTCGTTAGAATTTTCCAATTACCCAATACATTAAATAGCTATAATGGTCTCACATGATTTCGGTTAAAAAAAATCAATAATCCTCATGAACAATTCCCATCAACAATAATAAAATACATAAAAGAATACATTATAAAAATGTTCTTTCATACATAAGAAAACACTTTTTTATAATGATATATCCATTATATTTTAAAACCATTTTTAAAAATAACTAGAACATTGGGAGGGAGGGACATATATTAAGAAAACATAAATCCTTTTAAAGTAATAAAAAAAATTAAATAACATTTACTATGGTGGGAAGGGTCATTATTGCTATATATGTAATAATATAACATTACATTTATGTTTTTGGAAAGATCACTAAAACATTCCATGCAATAATTTTTTTATCTTTTTAAAATAAATAAAAAAGTATAATGTTTCCATTAAAATTTAATTATGTCCATTAAAATACATCTATACAATAATTTAAAAATATAGACACTGAAGAAAAAGAGATTTTTAAGGGAAAATTTAAAAGTGTATTTTTAAAGATAAAGTCTCTTACCTTGAGTTTGAATCATCATATACATTACTTAGGATATTGAAAAATAAACATATGTTAATTATTTACATCATTGAGAAATTTTTTCAGGTTTATTATTCCCCATGTTTTCCTTATTACCATGTCGTACACAATTAAATTACCATTTATGTTCGTGTTATATGTTTTATTGATCATCAGTTCATATGTACGAAATGAATTTGGTGGGTTGACTATAGTCAAAGAGATCAATAATAAAAATATAATCATAATCATGAAATAATGATCATTTCTATACTTCAATTATACTTTAAAAATGAATCATAATTGATGGTTATGAAAAATGAACTATGTTACCATCATGGGAACACTATAAGAAAAATAAAGTATTGTGATGGGCTATTTGTGATAGATGATATGTCTATTAAAAATAGTCTTATAAAATGAGTTATTTTGATAGAAACATTTTTCTATTGAAAATAATGTCCAATTGTGTTAAAATTTCAATTTTCATCACAAATACATTTTGATCCAATGTAAGTAACATCGCACGAGTATAATTGGTAAAAAAAAGAAACAGAATATCATATCAACCATGACTGGTTTTTCAATGAAAACAGTTTCCACTGGTTATTGAGGTCCGTCGTGAAATGGTTCTGCATAATCCTTTTATGATGGGTTAAATTCCATTACTATTTACCTATTACAAAAGATAATAAACTTAAAACAAATGACACCTTTTCCTCATATCCATTTCAATGATGAAAACCCTACTACTGGATGATATAATCTGATGACTAGTGCCCTAGATTTCACAAAAATTCTCACCAAACCAAATTTATAGTAGATTTTCGATTAGATATCTCAAGTATAGACTCTAATTCCATCTCATTTTATTATTTCTGTGATTTTCCTTTAAATATTTCGAAAAATTGGTATGGTAAAAATCATAGTCAATAAGTTTAACTGATTGTTACGGTTCATTTGATATTTAGGGTTTCTATAAATTTATTTTTCCTTATTTTGATATCCACTAGTTTTAAATTAGTTAATTTCAATTCATTTGATTTATTTATCTCATTATTGGATGAATTATATTTAAAATGGTTAATTGGATAATTTTACAGCATAGTTATGGTGATATAAGTTTTTATGAATTATGATAATTTTTGGATTGTCACATTGATGTTAAATTGGTAAATTCTATCTTCTACCATTGTTCTTTAATTTTCTTTCTACATTTTTTAGTTTTGTAATATAATATCTTATGAAATTTAATTAAATTTTCATGATTTATTTTTTATTTACGGATTCTACAAATTCATTAATTCCTATTTTCATGTTTATCAGGTCCATGAGTTATTTAAAATGGTTTTAGGTATTTTTATCTTTGTTTATTTTTTAATTTCAATAATTTTTTAGACATTTTAGGTTAATTCACATATATTCTGGATGTTATGATTGAAAATATTATTTACTTTTTATAAAATTCAAAATAAAAAATAAAAAATTATACTTTTTATTTAGATCATTTAATACATTGGAAAACTATTTTTACTAATTCAAATTGTTTTCTTCACATTATGTTTTCTTAATAATTTTTCATAGGAATTACTAATTAAATGAGTATTAATTTTTAATTATTTTCATAGAAAATTTTAGTTAGACTAATACTTTAAAAGTGTTAATTTAATTTAGTTAGATAAAAACACATAATATATAGAAAAATATAATTCTTTGGAAGATAGATCTTTTTAACACAAAATGATTTTAATGACATCTAACCATTAAATTTCCTCAATTAATTGATATTATAAAAAATAAATTTATTAATTAAAATAGTAATTGAAATATTAATTAGAATATGAAAGGAATAAAAATAATTCATATTATAAATCATTTTATTTCATGTTGGTTTCTCTCTCTTAATTTTCCAATTTATATTTCACATTTTATTCTCTGGATTTTGTAATGATTATCTTGCACTGTCAAATATATTTTAGGTTAATGAATGTATATTATTTGATGTATTTATATTAACTATGAAATCGTGATATATATATTACATTGTGAAAAATTAAAAAAAAGTGTATGGATTTTAATAAATTCTTATTTATATAAAAACATTGAAGGATTTTAATATATATATATATATATATATATATATTTGATGATCAAAAGGCCTCTTTATTGGAATTAGAAAAAGAAAAAAAGTAACGTCAGAGGAACAATCCAGTACCCATACACATGATAAGATATCAAATTATTTTTGAACAGGTACTCATACTATGGAAAGGGATTCTTCCACCCCTACGACGGGGATGTCATCCCCTCTTCAAGGTGATGACTTGTATCCACATACCATCATCGTGATCATCTCCAGGTTGCACGACACCAACATCAATCTTTATGTTTTCATCTTTGGCCTCTCCGTCACTTTTATTCCCATCATCATCACTTCTAACCGGAGTAAGAATATCAAAAGGGTTAGATGTGTGTACATTTCTTTTTGTCCTAGTCTTTAAAGCTTGGTAAGGGGTGCTATTTTCAACTATCCTCCATGGATCATCCAGAAGTTGAGTATGAAAACATTGAGTAGTATGATCCTTGCTATGAGAATCCAAAATCTACATTCCTAATTCAGCATCCTTCATAGTAGTATGCGACTCTATTGTAATAAGATCTAATGGAGGCAGTGTAGGTGGCACCATCCCATTGTTCCCTTGTCCATGTGACCTAAAAGCATCCAAAACAGAACTGGATACTGGAAGGGGGATGACTGACATCGAAGCACCCAAACCAGATCTTGAGGCTGACAGGGGTCCATGTGACTTAGTGACACACAAACTAGTACCAGAAATGGAGGCTGGTAGGGTTTTGAGTGAAATGGAAGCATCTTGACCAGAATTGGAGGTTGGCAGGGTCCCGAGAAACTAGGAGGCATCCAAATCAGTACTAGAACTAGAGGAAGATTGGGGTTCAAGAGACATGAAGACCCCCATACCAGAAGTGCAGGCTGGCAGGGAACTGACTGGAGGAGATTCATTAAAATAAGTAAAAGGATTGACCTTAATTCTAGTATGAAGTAACTCCTTCTCAGCAGCAGGTTCAAAACTCAGAAGTGATTCAATAAGTTCCTTGTCCACATACCCTTTTCCTTCATTTTATTTCTAAAAAATATGTTCATACATATAGGAGGATTGAGCATCCCTTATGGGTTTATCGCTCCTTGATATTTCCACATATCTCTTTTCTCTACATTTCTTACATTTGGCATTAACCAAAATCTACTCCTATTGCATATTGTAATCAACATCCGGTTGAGTAGAGAGTTCTTTTTCTCCTGGATATCATCTGAATCCAAATCTTCTTCACCTGAGAGTCCTCTAGATAATATATTGTTAAAAGAAAACCCATTTAGAATATTGTTACATTTTCTTCCATGAATGTTAATTTGGTTTTCATTAGAAATATTTGCCTAATTTAACATAGTCTTAACTCTCATATTAACCAGGGGAATTGGTGAAACAACCTGAATAGCAATGAGCCCAACCTTTTGAGAGAGGTCATCTTCATCCTCTGGCTTAATAGAATCCTCAGTGTGGTTCAATTCTATTTCATTAACCTGACTGACCAGATCTTGCACTATTTTAGGGTCCTCCTTATTGTTTACAATAGGATTCATTGAGCTCCTGCAATATTGTAGATCATAACCTTATATCTGATTCATAGAAAAAAACTATTTCTCTCCTCCAGGTTTAAGTTGAATTTCCTACAATTTGAAAATATGTACAAAGGGGGGGGGGGTTCTCATACTCAATCCTGCGGCATGTTTGATCCTATGGAATGGATAGAACAACCTTATCAATTTTTAAGGAACTATGATTGATTTCAACTAAGACACACACATAATGACCATAAGTAACTGACTCAGTAGCAAATTCCATTCTTATAGGAATTCCAATTGCGGAAGCAATATCATATAGAATTCTAGCATACCATAACACCCAATTAATTCCATGTATTCTGATCCATACCTGTGCGTAGGTATCCTTGAAATCATGTAGATTGAAATTGAGCATCCAATCATGGATCTATAGTGTTCCTAGTCTGAGATTAATATAACCAATAACCCATGATCGACTTTTTAACTCCACAGAGGGGAAAAAAATATGGAAGAAACCTTATCTGAGGGAGATGCATTTAATGTCAATAAAATACCAGATTTCCACAAGGTGGTGAACAAAATAAGTTTGATTCCAGGGTTTCGTACCATTCATCAGAGAAATTCGGGCGATGATTTAGTGTTTTCATATATCCATTCAGGCTGATATTGTATCATCTGTGGCTGTAACATGCGCAGTCGACCACTTTCATATGATACGATGCAGTGCTCAATTTTCAAGAGGGACGAACGAACTCCCAGAGAATCTAGAGAAAGAGGAGACCCACTCATTCTTGTCTTGTTATTTGTTTCTCTCTAGGTTAGATGAATCTGATGGATTAACACAATGATTAGAGTCGATGGAGTGCAGGTTCACACTTCACGGATGAAGATGGGAAATGCCATCATCGTCAGGAGGCATAAAACTCCACCTCTCCTTTTCCTCCATATATATATATATATTACATTTTGAAAACATAAAAAATGTTTAAGGTTTTTAATATATATATTAAATTTTATATATAAAAACATGTAATGTTTTTAATATATATATATATCTGTGTGTGTGTGTGTGTGTGTGTGTGTGTGTATGAACATGTGAATATATATATATATATATAACTTCTAAAGACACATGTATAGTTTTTAATATATATATATATATTTATTTATTTATATAAAAATGTGTATTGTTTTTAATATATATATATATATATATGTATGTATGTATGTATGTATGTATGTATATGAGCTTGTGAATATATATATAAATATTTAAAAAAATGTGTATGCTTTTTGATATATATATATATATATATATATATATTAACATCTGAATATGTATATATAAAAATATTAAAAAAATGTGTGAAGTTTATTATATTTATATCTGTATATATGTTTGTTTATATATATTTGATATATATATTTTTCTAAAAAGAATCAGAATATATTTGATGTATTTATATTAATTAAGAAATAGGGATGTATATATATATATTACTTTTGAAAAATTAAATAATAAATTCTATAATATAAATAAATAGTAATAATAATTATTTAATAATTAATAATTTATAAATAATAAATATTTATTTAATATTATAAATAATTTGTAAATATTAGTAACTATTATAAAATCACAATATTTCATGTAAATTTTGTATTAATTGAAATAATTAGTTTCAATAATTCATATAAATGTTTTATTATATATATATAATATTAGTATAATATTTAAAGGGTTACTCTTTCATGTGATGAGACAAAACACACGACACACATTAATTTTATTGTCATTCCATTGGTAAATCTTGTATTTCGGAGCTAATGATGTTCTTTTATTTTTCATACAATACATAGTTTTGGAGGTACAATTTTTTTTTAAATGACTATAATATAATTATTAAATTAATTTCACTCACATGAAATGTAGATAAACACTCAACACACACAATTGCTATGTCGTGCCTAGGGTAAACCCCATATCCTAGAACTAACAGTGATCTCATATTTCCTATACAAGACATTATGTAGGAGATATTCCATTATTTTTAGAAAATAGTGTGGATGTGATATAATATATTTAATATTAATATTTTATCTATGTTAAGCTACTATGGCCCCTGAAATCCAGTGCTAACAGAGTGACACACTCTAATCATATTCTACATAATATTTTTAGGTTTCAAATTATAAAAAAAATTTCGAATTAGTCAAAATTAGTAAAAAAAATTATTTATTTATGTTGTTTTTTTAAAATTACATAGACTTTAGAAGTACACATTAGTTTATATTATGCGATCTTGATTGGATACATCATTGAAAAATCCAAATAGATTTGGTTTAAATTCTTTCTACATTGAAGTTGTTGAAAAATTAATTTCGTTTGCATTATCAAATTTAGATTTAGTTTCTAAAGGATCATTTAAATGTCTATGTCAAAAAAGTTATATTTCAAGATTCAAAACATTTAACAATGTTCTAATCCATCTATTTAATTTTGGGTTTCTAAAAGATTCTGTTTTTCGGTATCACTATGGTGAACAGAATACAATAGATAATACAATTTAATATAGATTCATCATTTCAGAATTTAGTACATGAGGTAGATAGCCCTTTAATTAAGGAAACAAAAATAATAATCAAACTCCGAATCCTGAATCCGAACCTTCAAAATTTTAAAATTTGAAGAAATATTTTATTGAAGACTCATATCCAAGATTTTAGATGAGCCGAAATCAATCTGTTATAAAATTTATGTTTATTAAATCAAATTATAGAATGTCAAATAGTTGATTCGATCAGATTTTATCTTTGGTTAAATAATTATTACCTAAAAGAAATATATTACCTACATGTTTCTATGAAACTAATAGGTTGGTTCATAATTTTGATCTTCGTTTTTAGAATATCCATGAATGTTGAAATCCATACTTCTTATATTATGTTGATTATGACTCATTATTTAATTCTTTAACTTATGTATAATAGAGGTATAGAGAAGAAAAAAAATGAAATTAAAGGGTTAGTATAAAATAAGAGAGGTATTTTCCAATTACACCTCATTTATAGAGTTTATTTATGTCTTAAAACATTGCTATATTGATGACTAGGCATAAATAAAATTCTACCTTTAGTAAAAGGTTAAATCATCCATATGACAATGATTCATGGAATAAATTTTCTCAAATGCACCCTTCATTTTATTTAGAACCTCATAACATAGATATTATCCTTTCTACTAATTGGTTTAGTCTATTAGGTTCTTACGACATTTAGTATTCTTTTTCGCCTGTTTAAATTTCTCATTTCAACATGCCTCCTTAGATATTGATGAAGGAGCCCTATTTATATTTGGAACTATTATTTCCAAGAAATTCAAAGATGAATATTAATGTTTATTTGAATACACTAATTGATTTTCACGTTTCATTGTGTAACAACAGTGTGACTATATGTGATATAGTTTTATTTCGGAATTTTATATTTATGGTTGCATTAATATGGTTGATTATTCACTTTTGAAGGAATGTTTTTTTATCTGGATGGAGCACATATGGTCTAAAATCATGTACATGCGAATGAATGTGAAAAAAATTTTATTCTACGTAATGGGAGAAAGTCTAGTTATATTGACCGTCATAAAGTATTTCTTCTTTATGATCACCCTTTTCAAAGGAAAAAAATAAATTTACATAGGGTTAAATTGAATTACATGAACCACTATTAGTGCTCTCAGGTAATCAGATAAAGTATAGTATATAAATTACCTATTTCTACATTTTTGACCAACCAAAAATAAACAAACAATAAATGGTTTTAGGAGATATCATAACTGTATAATCTAAAGTTTTTTTGGGACCATCCATATTAGTATGATTTTTTGGTTTTCCAAATGTTATATGTAAAGAATATTGAGAATATTTTTTTATAATATATTGTATAACATGTTGGATACTCATGTTTAGACCAAAGATAATGTAAAGTAATGATTAGATCTTTCTCAGATTTGAAGATGTCCTAATCTTCTTTATTTGAATATGAAAGATTACACAAAAAAATAATTATAAAAAATAGTAATCACTTAGTAAAAAACCCTTATCATTATATCAAGGCATTATGGATTTAAAGTTACCAGATTTTTATGATTCTAATTTTTATTATTTCATTATAAATGAGAATATTAACAAGTTAAAAATACACGACTTTAATTTCATAATTGAAATATTACTACTAGTTGGTCTTAGAGGGATGATGAATTGTTTAATCTGGGATTTTTTTGAAAAAAATCATATTTTTTTGAGACATTATTATTGAAACATTAGATTATGATGCATTGAGTTTTCTAGAAAAATATTTTATTTTATTTTATGTAAATTGGGGAAAATATTCCCTCATATTTTTTTGATTAGAAAATAAATTTAATATTACATTTTCTATATAAAGATAAATATGGAGGGAAGTATACTTCTGATGGATATATCCATTTGAGAGATGTATGAAAGTATTAAATAATAATTTATATAACAAATCATCATTTAAAGGGTCGATTCTAGAACATTACTTGTACAATAAAATATCAAATATATTCTGTTATTATTTTCAATCAGAATATTAATCAATACTTAATCGCATGGGTTGAAATGAGTAAAATGTTAATGATGTCATAGATCATCAGTTGTTAGTTTCTAATAAGCCTATTCTTGTTTATTATTGTTATCATAAATTATTCCTTAAATATGAAGAACTTCACAAAGGTTATACATATATTCTAATTAATTATGAAAAAATTTCATTATTTATAAAGTAAGTAATAATTCTTATTTATTTTAAAAAATGTAATAATAGATACAGATATTGACATTATTTTTTTTAAAGACTGTATGGTGACCATATTACAAAAAAAATTTCAAATAAAATTTTCTTTTCTTGATAAAAATATTAAATATAAATGTTCATATTGTTTTCAAATATTGTTATGTTAATTTGTTTTTAATCTGTCATTAAATTTATTTTTTAATAATATATAATATTAATAATTTTTACTATTTGTACGAAGCACAACACGGGAGTAAAGTTGAAAGTCAATTATGTGTGTTAAAACATCCTTCATCAAAATTGGTAACATCTTATAATGGGTATGTGGTTAATGGATTCTAATTCCATACACAGAATTAAAGTGAATCAAAGAAATAAAGTAATAGTGGTTTTTTAAATGATATCATCATAATAAAAGTGAAATTGAGTTTTTTGAAATGCTAGATGAAATAATTGAGTTTTTTATCTAGGACAAAGTTGTGAAATAATATTTAAATTCCATTTGTTTGATACTGATTGAGGGTTGCGAGTTAATACATGTAATGGAATCTGTGACATTAAATATAATACTCTTCTCGCATCAAATGAACCATTTATGCTGGCACATCAAGCATATCATGTTTATTATGAAAATGATTTTTATTTTTTGAGATATTTGAATGGATTTTGGGGTGTAATAAAAATTATATCTCATGAAAATTTGGTAATTGAAAATTTAAAAGCCTATTTGGATTTGTAAGATATTGATATTTTTCAAGAAACATCCCAAAATATATCTCTTACCTGGTGGGATATAAATACCAATGATGAAACCCCCCACATAAGTTCTGATGATACTGATAATGTTGATGAAGTAATAAGGGATGATGAAACTGAATGTCTCATGGAAACAAAAGATGATGAAGATGATGATGATGACATCTAACTTGGTAACGAATAGAAATAATATGACATTTTATTTCTTATATTTAGGTATTTGTCAGTGTTTTAATTTTTTTTATTTTTTAACCATTATTTACATGTATGAATGTTTTTTAGATGGATGGACCGGATGATCTATTCTCTTCATTCATGGATTATTGTATGTATTAGTTTTTTTATATTTTATATCCATATTAAAAAAATTAACATGTAACAATATTATATTATTCATTGTTGTTAGTTCTCATAATTCATATCTATATTAATAAAATATTTACAAGTTAGATTATTATGTTTTGGTTTTTATTTACTGGTAATTATTATATTTTAATATTTATTAGTTTTTTTATATTTGATATATGTATTAAAACACTATACCTATAATATTATTTTATTCTAGTTTTTATTAGTTTCTTATATTTTATATTTCAATTAATATATTCCTAAAGGCAATCTTATTATATTTCAGTAATTTTTTGTTTTTTATATTTGATATATTCATTAATAGATTCTTATATGTATATTATTCATTTCAGATGGTAGGATATGCTCTTAACAATCTAATTTTTTCTCTCATTGACACCGGACTTCCCAGTGATGAGCCTGATTCATCTGATCCGTAGGATTTTGAACCTAATAGGACGAGACACAGTGTTGATTGATTGTGAATCCAGTCCCTATTTTAGATATATGTCAATCTATGCATTTTGATCCCCATTTATATTGGAATGTTATATTTTTATGATATTTTTTTATATTATGATTTTTTATTAATTATAAAAATAATATTCTTATTATTTTGTTTTTATATTCACTGTTTGTAGTACCCCACAGTTTGAGGTATGTAACCTTTTTAATGACTTTTTTATGTTTTTAATGTGGTTGAATAATGTTTGGAGAGTTTGGAAGGATTTTTGAAATGTTTTGGATGATTTTCTATGGGTGTGTGGATTGATTATGATTAGTGGAAACTGTGTAACAAAACTAGGTAACCGTACAGGGGAAGTTATATGCATTAGAGATGGCACATGGTTAAGGTGAATGGTTTCCAAACTGTGTGGCCTGCCATAGTAGTCCATGAAAGTTTAGGTATTTGGATTTCACATGGTCGGTGCATAGTTTGTCTAACCATGTGGTGTAACTATGAACAGTACCTCTTAAGGAATTAGATGCATCACGGTTAGCACATGGTTTTTTTCTAACCATGCGAGCTAATCATGCATAACATTAAAAAATGAGGTTTTTTAAAATGAGTTCACTTGGGATTTACCCAAAAACACCAATTTCATCTCCCACTCTAACCCCACTCATTAATTATTATTTTAATGTATTAATAGGCCACTCCCTCCCATTTTGGAGGTGATTCAAAAGAGCTTTCAAGATTTTTTTAAAGGAGATTCTTCTTTAGTAAGTCTCCTCTCATGGTTGTTTTTTGGTTTTCCTTAGATCTAGTTCTCTCTCTCCCAGTTTTAATTAACTACACCAGTTGTATTTAGATATAGTGATTTTTGACTAAAATGATGTGTGTTGAGATTTTTTATATTAGGCATAGAGATATAAGGTATTTTGGGATGTTTTCACCCTAATTTGTAGTGTGGTTGTGTATTGGTTGATTTCGCCAAAAGCCCAAGTTGGGTGGCTTCACTGTCATCTACATATTGATAGAACGAGTAGGCATAGTTTCAAATTAATTGGGTTTTCTTGAAATTAATTGTGAATGTGATGTGTCAAGCTTGGTGGAAACCCATTTTTGGGGGATTTTTTGATTTTGGGAAATTAGGTTATTGTTGTGAAATGTGCTTTGTTGTTAGATTTTAAAATGCTGATATTAAAATGAGTGTCTTAGGAGATTTATGGAAAATGGTTTGTAAAAATTTGGTTTCAATAAAAACTTTTTCTAATTGAAGTATGGTTTTTCATGAATGATGGATTAAGGGTGTTTTCAATGAATCACTGATTTATTGAAGTGGTTTTTCATGTTATGTTGAAATATTGTTGAGAATAATTGCTAATTTGGTTTTGGAAATTGTTGGGGTATATGATTTGGTAAATTTTAATTGAAATGTTGGTGTGATTTTTGTAAATGTGGATCAATATAAGTAGGAAATATGGGGGTTATGAATGTTGTACCATCAATGCGATGTATGTAATGTTCCATCATTAAATGGGTGGGTGATGGACGTGAATGTGCCACATCATCAATGGGATGGGTTTTGGCATGAAAGTCACACTGTCAGTGGTAACATTGAGCTGGTGTGTGTGTGTGTAGAACATGTCTGTAAGGTTGCATGGTTTTGGAGTTCCTTCCTTGGAAGTGTGTTTATTTTTTGGATTTCATTGGGTAAAGATGTGTTTTGTGTAAGAATTTTTTAATTTTTTAAATGGATTTATATAATTTTTTATAGAAACTGTTCTAACAGTTATATCCTAGAGGCATGTGTAGGGATATAAGTTTGGGAAAACCTACTGAGTATTATTAATATCCCCCTTCATTGTAACTTTATGCTGTTGCAGATGATTTATTACAAGACATAAGTAATGGTAAATCATGTCGTTCTTTTTGTTTCACCTCATGATGCTTGGGTGGTACTATGGTTCTTGAAGTATGGATTTTGGTGTGGAGTTAGGGAGTTGTGTCATAGATTCCTTGGGATTTATTGTTTTGTCTTCTTCATGGTACTCTAATTATGAATACTATGGATTTGTTTTATTTTTCCTTTGGTATTTTGAGAATGTGATACATTGTTGACACTAACTATGTAGTATTATTCAATAACAGTATTTTTGGTTGATTTTTTTTCCTCAAAGGGAAAATCATCCCCCAATTATTCTTGAAGCCCTTGGCATTTATTTCTATCCTTTGGAACCTTGTGGATATATCCTAAGTCTGTGTATCAGTCCATCAGCTTCTCAAGACAACGTGAAGGGGTGTGATATTACAGGTGGTATTAGTTAGTTCGGTCCTTGACGTATAAGTAAATTTGGTCTTGTTCAGTCTTGGAATTAGTTATAGATCTTAGAATTGACAGTCATTATTGGTGTATTACTTTAGTTGGGACTGTAGAAAGTCATAGTATTTTCAAAACATTATATTTATATCAAAAAAAACATATCTTACTCTTTTATGCTATATTTAATTTTACCATGGAGTAGGGAACATAAGTGTTTTGGAGAAACTTACAAGACCGTGATCTCATTGTCATAGGTGCAGCCAATGTGTTGAGAATTCCATTCATGGTAGAAATGACTACCCACTAAGATTACATATTTCATTTGGCATAATGATTTTGTAAAGTGGATGGTTGTGGTATTTTAAAAATGGTATATTTTTAAAATATTGTGGATTCTTCAAAAAAAAGTATGAATATGGGAAATTTTGTATTTTGGAAAATCATGGTTATGCTAGAGGAAATGTAATTTAATTAGAAATTTGAAGCCTTTAGTTTCTAGGTAGTGAGACTTATATTGATCCTTATGTTGATATAAATGGCACCGAGTAGGAATCGTAGAGACCTATCAGTGGATTCAATTTAAAACACGGTTGGACCTGAGCCACAAGTGGACCAACAACTAGTTCAAAGCATATTGCATTATTTCCAAGATATAGAAATTAGGAATAAAAGTGATGAGATGAGGTATGTGTACCACTCAATTTAGTTTTAAATGAAAAATCCACCCATTTTTCAGGGTGATTCAGAGATTAAAAGGGAAGAAGCATGGTTAAATAGAATGAATCAAATATTATATTTCTTAGTCATGCTGAAAGAGTTGAAAGTGAGGTTAGCGATGCATATGTTGGAAGACCTTTCATGTTAGTGGTGAGAGTTGGTAGTCTATGTTGGAACAAACCATGGTATGACATGGGAGGGTTTTGAGAAATTTTTTAACAGACAATTCTTCTATAATGCCTTCAAAATTCACTAAACAATAGATTTATTTATCTTGATGTAGGATAACATGTTATTGAAGGAATATTCCACTATTTTTATGAACTTTGTTTGGTTTTCACACTAGGTGGTGGCTAGTGTATCCTTGAAGGCGTAGATATTATAATCGGGGCTTATAGCAAGAAATTTGTTCCAAAATTATGGTTCTATGTATAAGTTATTTTATGGAAATGGTGAATAGAGAATCTATGAATTAAAGGGATATATTGGGGGATATAAGTTGGGGAAGCATGTTGGTACCAATGAGGAATAGTGGGAAATATAATGCGGGGATCAAGTGGAAGAGGGACATTAATTTCCAAGGTTGGACTATGGCACAAAATCTAATGGTATGATCAGAGAATATCCCTCTGAAGCCATAGAGTATGCCATGTTTTTTAAGTGTGGTTAAACTATCCGTATGAAGTGGGATTTTATAATAAAACCTCAAGCATATCATAACTACAATAATATAGGCAAGCTTTAGTGATATTGTTGTAATACTTGATGTTGGGTGTTCGTGACACTCCTCAAGGGTCGCATGCATCCTATGCCTCGACGGGATGGGGACAATAGTATAACCCTCATCTAATAGATGAGTTAGTTATGCAGATTCATGTAATATCACAACTCCTCAGCAGGTGAAGTTTTAGTAGGACGATAAATAAAAGAGTGTGGTAATCAAGAAGTTGTTTGGAGCTGACAAGGTTGTGGTGGATGATCAGTCGAGACAATCCATGGTGTGAGTTATAATTCTATTAAATTATAACTTTATGAAAGAACTGTTTAATAAAAGTTCATACAATTATTTCATTTACTATCTTGTTGTTTATTTTTTGGGTTTGTGTGTGGAAATGATGCCTCCTATGTCAAAACAACTCCTCTGGGTCAAAGGGCATGTTGGGCCATCCTATGCAGAGAATGTGGTATATTTTTCAATAAGGTTGAGTTAATGTGGGACTTCTCAATTCATGAGATTGATTCATATGATATAATCCTATTTATGGATTTGTTGGAGATTTTTATGGCCAACATTAACTGTTATTCCAGAACTGTTATGTTTACAATGGGTGATTTCATCGAGCATCTCTTTAGAGGAGACAAAAATGGGAAAGAGGGTGAAACGAGATTTTTGTCACCTGTATTTGAGAAAATATAATATAAATTAGCGGAATTGTCATTGGATTCAGTGAAAGTGGTTTGGAGAATATGTTTTCCAGTAGTGGTTGATCAGTTTCTGGATTTTTTTCCTAAATAATTCTCAAGGTTACCACTTGTGAGAGAAATGGAGTTTTGGATTGCTCAGCTTTTAGGGACTAGTCCTATATAACATACAACTTACCAATCATAATATATTTAAGCATATTTTGTCATAATGAAATTTTAATTTGAGGAAAATGAGATGGATGTAATATCTCTATATTTTTTTATTTGACTTGTTGGACAGACTGGGTTGTGGAAATTCAGTTGTGGGTGAATTAAGTAGAAATCCATATCCTCATGTGGGGAAACATGCATCATATTAGTGGAAATCAGTGTCACTTATATCTATCTTTAGGATGGAATGTGAATACTTGGGTGATATACCCATTTTCTATTTAGTCACATTGGTTTCTAAATTGTTTAGTTTGGATAAAGAGGAAAAAAAAATTTTATCCAATGTGTGTGGTGATGAGGTTAAAAATAAATGTTGGGTAGACCATTAAGGGCCACAAACTGGATGAAAATTCTATTTTTTTCTTTCATAATCAGTTCATTGTTCCAATTTATTTTTAAAATCAACTCTTTATTTCTCATCATTATTCCAAATGGGTTTTCCATCTTGGAATTAAAAAAATTGTATAAGGCATTGAAAGCACACTTTTGGGGGGTTGGTATGAAATGAAATATGGACAAGTTAGTATCATGATGTTTGACTTATCAGAAACTCAAGGTGGATCATTAATCACTGTTAGGTATGTTACAATATTTACATATCCCTATGTGAAAATGGGAACAAATTGTGATGAATTTTGTTATATGTCTTCAAAGAAAGTTTGGAATGTACAATTCCATATGAGTTATAGAGGATAAAATCACAATCTTGACCCATTTCATCCCTATTCGCAAATCTCATATGGTGGAGGATATGTCTAAACCCTATATCCATGAGGTCATAAATTGGTATGGTGTACCAAATTAAATTTTATTAGATAGATATATAATGTTCACACCTCGTTTCAAGAAATACTTATAGCAAGACCTTTGGACTCAATTGATGATGAGTAAAAAATATCAACCTTATATGGATGGGAAATCTGAGATGACGATACAAATGTTGGCAGATATGTTGAGTTCTTCTGTGATGGATTTCGGTGCCTCATGGGAAGAGAACTTGACATTGGTTGAGTTATCTTATAATAAAAGCTATTAGGGCTCCATATATATGGATCTGTCTAAATTATTGTATTGGTGTTCGTATCAATATCCACTGTGTTGGGTGGAAATAGGTGAGACTTCGATGGTTGGACTGATCCTTTTCCAAGAGACGAAAGAGAATACTAAATTGGCGAAGAAGAGAATGGAGATGACTTAATGTCATTAGAAATCATATGTGAATCATCATCGAAGGTCATTCTCATTCGAAGTTCATAATAATGTGTTCTTGAGAATCTCTATGAGGATGGGAAATCATCATTTAGGGATGTAAGGAAAATTATCTCCATGGGGTATTGGTCCTTTTGAGATGCTTGGGAGGGTTGGAGAGGTGTTATATCGATTGGATTTTCCACCATGGTTTAGTGTAGTGCACAATTTTTTTCATGTATCACAGTTGAAAAAGTATCAAATAGATCATGACCTTGTGATTTTTTGGGACCATGGTGAGTTAGATCTGGATTCTTCTTTGTTGCACGGGCCAGTACAGATTGTGGATCGGAAATACAAATTATTTTGGGGTAAAAGCGTCAGTCTAATTTAGGTATTGTGGAAACATAGTCAAATTTAAGAGGGTACATGGGAGACGAAGAAAGAGATAAAAAAATGGCCCGATCTCTTTTAAAAAATATATGGTTCTTTACTTTTTGAGGAAGGAATGTGAAATGGTGGGGAGAATTTAGTACCCCCAATTTGAGGTATGTAACTATTGTTTATGAATTTTTATGTGTTCCAAATGGTTGGGTAATGTTTGGTAGAGTTCTTATGGGTTTTGTAGAAGGTTTGAAGGCTTCTCTAGGGGTTCGCAGTTTCAGAATGATTATAGTAAACCATGCAACAACCCCAGGTAATCGTGTAAGGGAAGTCAGAGGGATTGGATATGGGACACAGTTAAGGTGCACAATTTCAAAACTATGCGGCCAAAATTGGTTAGCTGTGAAAGTCGAGGTTGTTGGATTCCACACGGTAGATGCACAATTTTTCTAACCAGATGGGCTAACTATATTGTGTCCCTCTTGAGGCAGTCATAACAAGACAATTATTGCACGGGTTTTCTAACAGTGTGAGCTAACTGTGTGCAGTATAAAAAATTGAGTTTTTAAAAATAGGGTCACTTTCGATTTACCCTAGAATACAAATTTCCCCTCACAATCAATACCCACTTAGTATTTCTTATTCTCATGTATTATAAGGTATCTCCCACATGTTTTGGAGGTGATTCAAAAGGGTTTTAAAGGTGTATTAAAGGAAATTCCCCTTTGATAATTCTCCTCTCTTGGTTGTTTGTTGGATTTCATTAGATCTAGTTCTCTATCTATCTAATATATATATATATATCCACCCGTCACATTTAGATCTAGGGTTTTTGTTGCGTAAAATGAAAAGAAATGGGGTTGTTGATGTTAGGTAAGGTGATTTAAGACATTTTTCTGATGTTTTCACCATGATTTTAGTGCGGGTTTTCATTGGACGATTTCACTAAATCCCTAAGGTAGTTGGCTTTAATATTATCTCTATATAGATATATCTATAAGTATTAGTTTCAAATTAAATGGGTTTTCATGAAATAAATTTTTATTTTGATGTGTGAAGCTCGGTGGAAACCCATTTTGTGATGATTTGTGGATTTTGGTGAAAATGAGTTATTGTTGTGAAACATGATTTTTTGTTGGATTTTAAAATGGTGATTTTAAAATCAGTGTCTTGGGTGATTTATGGAAAAAGATCTATGAAAATTTGGTTTAAATAAAAAAATTATTGAATTATGGTTTGGCATGAGTGATGGATTATGGGTGTTTTCAATAAATGGGTGATTTATTGATGTTGATTAGCATGTTATGTTGAAATGTAGTTGTCCATAATTGGTTAATTTGGTTTTGATGTTTTTTGGGGGATATGATTTCGTAATTATTGACTGAAATGTTGTTGCGGTTTTGGTAAATGTGGATCGACACAAGTGGGATGGATGGTGGTAGTGAATGAAGAACCATCAATGTGATGGAGGTGAATTTACATCATTAAAGGGTTCGGTGATGGGTGTAAATGTGCCAAACCATCAAGTAGACGGGTTCATGAATGAAGGTCACACTGTCAAGGTTAATACTGAGCTAGTAGGTGTGTGTGTGTGTGTGTGGAACATGTGTGTACGGTTACATGGTTTTGGGTTTCATTCCTCAGAAGTGTGTTGATTTGGATGGAATGCATTGGGTAACAATTTTTTTTCTTGTTTTTAGAGTTGTTGCATTGCTTAAATAGATTTATATAACTATTTATATAAATTATGCTAATGTTTATATCCTAGTGTCATGGGTAGAGAAATCATTTGGGGAAACCCTACTAAGTATTATTACTCATCCACATTCTTTGGAACTTTGGTCATTTTGTAGATGTTGTATTCTGGGGAACTTGTAATGGTAACACATATCCTCCTTTCCATGGCACCTCGTGATGCTTGGACAGTATTATGGTTCTTCAAGAATGGTTCTTGGTGTGGAGCTAGTGAGTTTTTTTATATCTTACATT
The DNA here is from genome assembly GCA_963277665.1 of Viscum album. Taxonomy (NCBI): domain Eukaryota; kingdom Viridiplantae; phylum Streptophyta; class Magnoliopsida; order Santalales; family Viscaceae; genus Viscum; species Viscum album. The sequence continues at coordinate 735,463,117 of OY728125.1, read as the reverse complement.
GAATTTTTTGTTTAGTCTTCCTTTTAGTACTCTAATTATGACTATTGTGATTTGGTTTTATTGGTCATTTGGTATTGTTATAATGTGATACATTGCTGACATGAATGATATAATAGTATTCAACAATGGTATGTTTGGTTGTTGTTTTTGTCGCAAATGAAATATCTTCCCACACTTGTTCTTGAAGACCTCAATATTTATTGACAGCCTTTGGTGCCTTGGGTAGGTCACCTATGTCCAAGTACTATTCCATCACCATCTCAAACCAATGGGATGGCGGGGGGGGGATGTTACATAGGTTTTTCATTTCTCTATTAGACGGGTTGGTGATAATTATAGAAATTATTTTTCAAGACATGGGTTTCATGGGATCTGGCTCCCATTTTAGTTTTTCACCATATGTTTGATCGTTGGATTGTATGTTATTAACTAATATATTTTAATTTTTTTATTTAATTTGTTAAATGGTATTTTTAATTGTCTTGTAGAATTTATGGTCTCCAGTTGATAAAAGATTGATACAATCTATCAGGGAGGCATGAGATATTTCTATATGCAAATGCTTTCAACTATCCCGCATCTCTCATCAACCTAAAAATATTTTATCTGTAGTTTGGAATAGATTATGATCATATTATCTAGGATATAATTTTATGAGGATATTATCATCTGGATGTTATAACCTGGTGATCCAGGAGGTTATGCAGTGGTTTGAGAGTTGTGTATTTTGTATACATATATGGCATATGGTAAGTAATATTTTTTCATTAATGTCTATATACATTATATGTAAAATATTAATTATAGTATGAATAATGTTACCAAACCCACCACTAATGAGTTTGATGATTTTATGAATATTTACACTAATCTTATTTCCTGAAGGATTTTTGGTGACTAACTACACCATATTATGGTAAGTAATTTTTTTAAAAAAATTTGCTTATATTAATATTACTGTAATTAAAATTACTAATATATTTGAAGGAATACTATGAGGTTGTTACTTAACATTCACGATAGAGTCAAAATGTGAGTGAATCAGATTCCACTATAGAGTAAGGTTTTCATGAGGGGTCATGGATACATGAGACTTTAAATGGATTCATGAAAGGTTAGGTGACTGGTATTGGTTCACGATTAACACTAACAACGTATTAGGGTACATATGGGATGTGATCAGTTAGCTCCAAGGAACTCATGGAGAGGGGTAATCATCATACATTGTATATTATGTGCATGGGTTGAATATTTAATATGAGATGATACAATGTATTTAGATATAGAGGTAGGATGAGTGACAGTAGTGGTGTCTAAGAGATGAGCAGATGTTAGAGTATATGTGATATCTTGTTCATGGTGTTGGTATGGGGATTCCTCCTATAGGCCATTAAAGTGATCCTCCTCCACATGATGATATTAGTTCATGATTTTTATTTTTAATAACTATTTTTACTTAGGGGGTGATAAAACATATTCTATGTGAAATAATTTATTAATGTTGTTGTTGGTTTGATTATTTTTAATTTTTTTTAATTTTTTTTCATTTTAATTATTTTTTTGAGTTTTTTAAAAAAAAGAATTTATGATGTAGATAAATTTCCTTCTAAGTTTATTTTTTTGAAGGTCATTCAAAATTAAATATTTGTAATGGGCATTCATAAATAGTTATTTGACACATCTTATGGGATTTTTTTGTGATGGATAAGTCTTTCATCGCAAATAAAAACTATGTGTGATTATCCGTTGAAACTAGACATATTTTTAATTCCATATTCAAACAAGGTGTATTTGGGGTGGAACCCCAGTGAAAAATAATTTTTTAAATGGGAATCCCTTTCAAATACCTCATCATAAAATGATAAATTTTAGTATTGAGATGGAAGGTAGTACATATGTATGAGAAACACTTCCATTTCTCAATGATCATTATGGAAATAAAGTAAGTTTTATTATATCATTCTAATATTATAATAATAAAATATATATAATAATATTTCTATAAATACACTTATATATATCATCCAAGTGATGTAGTAATGAAAAATCACTCACATCTCTTAATGAAGGTGGTAGTCCAAACGTACACGTGAATGATGTTATAATTTTTTTGTGAATGGAATGGAATGAAATTAAATTATGTATTATATTTTAAGAATTATAAAAAACACTGTAGTATAATATATAAATATTATGTATATAATTATAACAATCTATGATAGATGAAAATCGAAAATTAATTATATCAGCCAATGAGGTGGCAGTCCCCCAAACACACAAACTATTGATTATATATTCATTTATTGGGGGTTGGAGATGGATATTGGTTATTAAATGAACGTAATAACATCTAAATATATTTTTTATACTTTTTTTATTATCTCATTGTGGTTGAAAAATATTTCAAGGAGTTAGAAGAAGAAATAAAACAAAAAAATAATTGGTTAAGAATGATACCTCTTCTTCAAGAAACCACTAATGGTTTTCACCCAGAGTGTTTCTAGGATGGTTTTATGATAAAACTATATACATAATGTGAGGAGGAATATATAAATTCAATTGGGTATATACTTGATTTAATAAAATTGTTCTCGATATGTGTAGAAATGAGTAGTAGTGGTACCTTTCTATAAGAGAGGGGAACAGAACTCTTTGAATTTCTTAAAACATTAAATTAATATAAATTAAATATTATTTTCAAATAGATTAAAATTTATAATATTATTATTTAAGATGTGTAAGGATAAGGATAATCTAATAAAACAACATTTTTACAATTTTTTTATTTCATTTTTACACATCATTTTGTATTAACCCTTCATTAACTCTTTTGATAATAAAATAATATTAATCTTTTATAAAGTGTTAATAATGCTATAAAAAATAAGAAAACACATAAATTGGAAAGTTATGATTTCATTAATCAAATACCATTAATTTATCAAAATATATTATTATTATTAATTTTAAATTATTCCAAAAATAATTATTTATTATAAAATATCATTAAGGTGAACATAGAATTATTCCTTTACTTTGAAAAAAATATCATAAAAGGAATTATAATATAATTAAAAACCTATATAATTTTTAATTTATATAAAGAATTTATGGCTACATTAGTTCTTTCAAATTATACTACATCTAATATTTTTCAAATCATTTATTTTAATTTCCTATTAATTTAATAATTACCAAGTCAGTGTTGTCTATGAATTTTGGGAAATTTTTTATTTATAAAAACAATTACCATTATGAAGATAAATATTTTAGTTTGTGAAATAATATTTATAGCTAATAATCTATTATTTTTATTCCCATTTTAAAAGTATTATAGTTTGTAAAAACAAGAGTGGGAAACTTATGACACCTCATTACATAACATTTTATAAATGTCGTAATCACATCCAAATGAAGAAAATGTAATATAACTAATTATAAAACAACCATGGATAAAATTTACCCATTCAATTAAAGTAATTCATGTTTTAAGATAATTTTTGAGTCCTTATCTTATTATTTTGAATCCCGTAATTTTCAAATTTACCATTTACGATGTTAAACAAATCACTATTAAAAAAATATTTAATTACTAAAAATAAAAGTGAAATATTTTCCAAATTCGAACCTCAATATTGAAAATACTAAATCCATTTTTAAAATTTAAATCACATATGTGGTAGAGAATAATTTAAAATAAAATCATGAAAATGTGATGAAAAGAATTTTTTGTTAAATATATAATGTTTTTATTGTAAATTCAAGTATAAAAATAATTTTAATAAACATAATTAGATTATTTTAAATCAAAAGGATTTAATGAAATTATTAAACTAAGCCAAATTTTATTTTTTAATTAATTATTATTTTTAAATAAAATAATGTTTTAAAAATTTAGTATTTTTCACTATTCACTGAATAATCTAACTATTCATAAAATTATCCAAAATTCACCATAAGATAATTTGGATATGATGATTTTAAATTTTAAAATGTTTTGTAGATTAATTCTAATATTTTTCTCAAAAAAATATATTTTTCGGAGAATATATTTTTTAACTATAAGATGAATTTAATAAAAATTTAGTGTTTATATCTAATGTATTAGTCAATATATTTATATTTATTAGAATTTTTTTAAATATATTTCATAATTCTATTAAAACAATTTATTCTCCCTAATTTAGCATCTATTTTGTAAAGGTCATATTTAAAAGATAATATTTCATGGATTTTTTAGGCATAATGATCCATATGTTGTATGCTATTGAACATAATCATCTTTAAAATAATGGGACATTACACTACCCTTTTAAAAAATTGTATCCAAATAATTTGAACTCGGTATTGATAATAAATGGTTTAATATTTTGAAATAATTTTGTTGATATCCAACTTCATAAAAAGGGTTAATAAAACATTATCTTTAAAAAAGAGAATATGAAATATGAAGTTCATCTTGAATAACACATACTATGATTCAAAATTGGAGAAAATCAGTAAAAAGTGATGATATAGATATGTTAGAAAACATAATTCCCAAATGATAATGGATGTTGATTTAGAACATTGATCACAAAAAGGTGAATTATTGTGAGAATGTTAATAAAAACAAAACAATAGATCATTGATTGATAAAAATACCCTAGATTCCTCTGATTTGAAGGTTATACGATTTTATTTTGGTTGAGAATCCTTTACCACATGGTTGATGAATTCATTCCCCATGAAGACATATAAAATACAGAAATATTCTTACATGACCTTTATAATTTCATCCTTCAATAAAATTCCTACACAATATCATATTTTCCATCATCTGATGAGTGTTCAAGATGAATTATTTTATGTATGAAGTAGTAAAATCAACTTTCCTTTGATCATATACTTCTAACAATGGATAAAAAAAACCTCATGTCTTTCGACATTAAAAAAATACAAAAATGGTGGGAATAACATAAGATAATTTCCTGAAATAATAAATGTTTATATGATGAAATAAACCTTTCATCCTTAAATCCTTATTGATAACACCAAATGTTAACCTTAGAAACTTCGATAAATAAATAACATTAAGATACAACTAAATATGTTAAACTAAGGTTTAAAATAAAAAATATGAAATATTTGATCATATATTATTCAAAAATAAATTTAACAATTTAATCCAAGTAACAAAATGGTATATACCTGAAAATATATTTTTCCTAATCATGCAATATCTAAAATATTCTAATCATTTCAATAAATATCAAAAATCACCATAAATCCATGTTAAAATCATTGTTTATTCTGAATGATAATTCATTAAAATCCCATAATAATTTTATCACCATAATAGAATAAGGGTGAAAAAATAGTTAACTTCTTCCAAAATAATATTAATCACCCAACTACCAAATCACTTTTCAATCCCATGGTTATCTCATGACTTCTCATAGGCTTGTGGTAGGAATTGTAATAATTTCTACATTCAGTTGTGGGTTCAAGCCCTATGGCCTTACCAGATGCAACATTCCATTTCCCAACTTTTCGGTTTTACTTTTTCTTATATAATTCCTATAACATTACTAAAATTATGATGAACTTCCTAAAAAATATCATTATTCATCAAATTAATTTTTAACACTATGTTTTTCAAAATATCCCATTTTTTAAAAAAATAAAATAATATTAATTAATTATCAATTCTATAACATCAAGATAATTTTATGAAAAATTTTGATTTATCCCTTTATTATATTCCCTTAGATGATTGTCTATAATAAATTTGACATTTTCGCTAAACTACTTTTCAAAGGTATTGATTATGTTAGTCATATTTTTTTAAAATTTGAAAACATCATCTATTATAAAATATTTCTTAGGTGTTTCATGATCCTTATAATATTCATAATATATCATAATATCATTAATAAAAGTAAACCGCAACATAATTCATTAAAATCGATACATAAACACATCCTTTATTTAAATTCTTTCTTAAAACATTCACCAATAACTATTATCTTATTCCTTAATAATATATTCCTAAAATTAAATTATATTAAATATGTCCTTATGTTTCATAAATATCAACTGAACCATGTTTCTTATTTAGAACATAAGAAAATAATTCTTACATTAAATAAAGATATTAGGGGATTATTTTATGTTGTTACCATCTCCTTTATCCTTCATCACGTTGTCTATATCTCTTGAAATAATAAATTCATGTTCTTCAATGTTTTATCTCTCTAAATGATATTGATGAGTTCAAAATTTTAAATAAAATAAGACAGATTCCATGTTCTAGATAAATTTATGATAAATTAAAAGGTGTTGGACAGATAAAATAGTTTATTGAAGGTTATTTGGATTCAAATAGCTTTCAAAATAATTTGATCAATATTTTTCCATTATAGTGATGATTAAATCATCTGGAAGGGATAATAATTCTGAGATAGGTCCTTTTAATTTCATATTTACAAATTTTATTTAAACTGAAGAAAATAACATCATTAAAACATGAAATTAATTATTTCCTATAAAAATTAAAATGGTCCTTATAAAGACAATACCTATTGAAATTTTAGAATACAGTAGACTTCAAATATAAAAAAACCATTATAACTTTGACATTATTTTTTTATCCATAATGTTTATATAAAAACATTACACATAAATCTGGAAAAATGTAGTAGCATTCTTCTGATACAATCCTTTATGTTAATCTGAAGGGTAATTAACACCTAAAATCAGTAAAATGCCTAATAAAATATCATTACTAAGCTTAAAATTCCATCACATAAATCCACAAATGGTTTCTATATTCCATTTCACATATAATAAACCATAAACCTATAAAAAATGTTATTATTGGTAAGTATTATGATAAAATCACATGACAACATCATTGTCTAGAAATTTGTTTAAACCCTTCTCTAATACCAACTATAAGGACCCGACCATAAAGAATACATATTTTTGTATTATTAGACTAGAAATAAATTTATTTCATTACCAATGATATCTTAGGTTTATAGTTTTATACAATTAGGTGATAAATCCTAAATAACAATCCAATATTTTACAATGTGGACACTTCAACTAAGTAACCCTATTTCCCTAAAACAATACTTTTAAAAAGAAGAATGAATTCTTTTCTAGAACAATATTAAAACAAATTACCTCAAACTAATCCGTGTTCACACTCATCATATTTTTTTTAAATACGGGATGAGAACAAAAATATTAGTAAGAGATATAAAAATAAATATAGAATCCATTATTTCATTAGCACAAATTAAAACTATCATATTTAAAAATTATCCTTGTTCTCAAAATAAACACTTTCCTACCCTAGAAATCAAAATATCTATCAAAAAAAATTAATAACGTATTTAACAATAAATATTAAAGGAAAAATACAACTCAAATGGATTCTTTAAAATCACAATATACTAATAATAAATTTTTAAAAGTTATACTTTTCACCCTTAAAAATTATCTTATACATTCTATTAAACATAATATCATTATCTTTCCTTGGTAAATCATAATATTCCTTTAAAAACCATAGATATTGTAGAGGAAATACATAGGTTACGTAGGTAATAAATTTTATATCAATACTCAAAATGGGATAAAATTCATGGTTTCACATATAATGACCATCATGGTTACATATAAAATAACTGTCACAATTATAATTATAATAACCATCACAATATATTAACACAATCTATTAGGAGAAATATAATCATATTTATCTATCCCATTTCCTAATTAATTAGAGATATAAAATATTTTCTCCCATAATTGTTTTAAAATGGAACCACCAAGACTCATAAATAATGACTATGAACCATAATATAATAAAAAAATAGTGACTCATAAAAATGTATTTTTCACCGGAAAGAAAACATTTTCGGGTTTTGATATATCCATTAAATTTTAAAAACTCTTTTGAAAATAACTATATAATAGAGATGGATGGATTCAATTTTAATAAAACATGAAATACTGTAACACCCCATGATTTCATAGTACGTTATTTCATTAAAGTAATTTAGTAACTTACACTACATACAACACCGAGTTCTAGCGCACCAAGACTTACCAAACTAGCCATTCAAGAGCTGTTATGAATAATATTAACTGAATTTTAAACTTTATATAATCCTTATAATTTTAGAATCAATATTATGAGTTTCTTAGACATAATGTAAGAACAAGTTCATTTTTTTGAGAAAAAGAAGTATTTTTCGAAAATTTCAATTTTACCGCCTTTTATGGGGAACATTTTTTAAATAAAATATTTGAAACTTTAATATTTTAAATTTTAAAAAATAAACTTCTTCTTTAGAATTTTGACTTAAAAATTTTGATTCAATAAATTTTTGGTCTTTTTCTGATAACTTTCATATTTGGGTGAATAATAAAAAATACTATATTTTAACTGAAAACAAATTTTTTAATCAAAATAATTTATAGTAATAAATTATTAATTTTAATGGTTTGGAAGTATAAATAGATTATATTTTTACCATTTAATCTAATTCTAGTCATTGAAAATAATTTCACATTTAAACTAGACATAAGCAAGTGTCAATCTTTTGATAATTATTATTTTTTTAAAAACACGTTTTTTGTTTTGACAACCAGAATTAATTTTAAACTACTTTCTGACACTTCTTTGTTTTGAATTTAGAAAAATGGATTCCATATTTGGAATCATGAGTTCCAAATTGAGTAAATAGGTAACTTTTATTTGTAGACATTAGGAATAATTCAGTAAATATTTTATTTACCGTGGTTAAAAGGGTAAATCCAGTAAATAAGGGTAAAAAATAATATTATAAGAATATAGAATTACCTTAAAACTTGTCTTAAACGTATTTAATGAGTCATGTCCGACCATGGGAATCCATGGGTCTATTTTGGGCCCCATTTAGCCACTTGGAAGTGATAATGAAATTTTATATTAAATAATTTAAATTAGAGGCAAAAATAACAAAAGAAAATATATTTTAGTAAGACAATTTTTATATGAGGTTATATAGTTTATCTGTAACACCCCAAGATTTTACGAGATGAATTATTTTTAATTTCTTTGATGTATTTTATTATAAACCACACCATTATTATCTTGTACTATACGCAATAGCGTATTAGCATTTAGTATATGCAACACTATTCTTGGCACGTGTTACACACAATTTCATGTTCATTTTGTGGAAATTATTCTACACAACATTATGTATTGATTCTGTTTAATGTTTAAATGATATATGTTTTGATTATGTTATACGCAACACCTAACAGAGATTTCACTACATGGATCCTTGACTTAGCTTTCATTACACGCAATCAAGACCTTCTTTGATAGCTTGTGTAGTACGCAATACCAAGTTTCACTAAACGAGATATTATTATAATATTATTATGAACTAGACTTTATGAATAGTAATATCCACTTTTTGAAATTTTATATATTTTATATTTCAAATTGGACTTCATTTTTGGATTCGGAATATCATAATTAGCCTAGGTTGAATTTTTTTTATTTTTATGAAATCTTTCAATTTTTGATGAATAGTGAAAACACTGGGTTACTATTTAAAAACCGACTTTTTATTTAAATAAATATTTATTTTATTTAAATTTATTTAATGTCACAATTGATACATAATACCTATATAAGTTCAATGTAATTCATTTGAGTCATTTTATAATAATTTTAGATATATGAAAATTTTAAATAACTTTTCACCGTTTTTTACCCTCCTCCTAGGAAATATGAAAATTTACATAAAACATAATTTTACCACTTCTGTGAGTGGAATTTCTAAATTCTGAGAGACATAGTTAATATCAACGAGTAAAATTTTGGTCAATAAGATAAAAATAAATTTTGTTAAATAGTTACTTTTTTCTTTTATTTACCGCACATAAATGTAAAGAGGGTAATTAAGGGTAAAAATGATATTAATATTACCCTAACACATGTCCTAATTCTATGGGATTAGTGTAATTTGACCAAAAACAACCTTAGAAATAAAATATTATCATTTAGGTCTACTTGGATTAGATTAGGACATTTATTATTATTTTATTTAAAGAATAGTTAAAATAGTTAAAATCAATGTTTAACAAGTAAAACATTTTTAATATAGGGTTACACATAATATAAATTAGAGTATAAATATTCATTAGAAAGAAAAAACTATTTTATACATAATTTTATTTTATTTATAATTTATAGACATTAAATAATTTAATTTATTTATGACACAATGATGATGAAGTAATTACCTTATTAATGAAATATTTACATAATTGATGTTATAAACACCCAAATAAATGTTATATGAAACTTTTTATAAATTAAATTAATTTTATAGGTTAATATGACATGTTGGTATTGATTCAATTAACTTTTTTGGAACTAATAAGGTTGTTATAATTTTCACAAAAATCAATTACCAAAGAGTGTCAAAATTGACATAAAATAGTTTTTAAAACGAATATTATATTATTAATTGTTATTATATTCTTAAAAAAATATAAGGTTAGTAAAAATGACTTAGATAAGGTTATATATATTAATAATGAACCACTTTGGGTTATTTTGTCTTTTTATAGTATGCTTATTAACCATATAGTATAAGAAAACAAGAAGACACGGTAAAAGTTAAATTATTTATCTTAGAGTTAAATCTAAATGATAAGGTTAAAATAGTTACCAAAACTTGTGTAAAACCTATTTTTTCAGAGGATTTCAACCCATACCAACATTATCTTAGAAATAAATCAATTTGGAGTAATTATAAAAGTAATATGACTTTATTATAAAATATTATTTTAAGTGTTTCCAAAGGTTCCCCTCTCCTCCATTATAAAAAGGGCACACCTTCCCTCTTATCTTCACACCCTTTTGAGCCTTGAATCTCGTCCAAACCCTGCCAATTCCACTTATAAACCTCTATAGTTATATGATAGAGGTTTTGTTCTTCTCAAAAGGCCATCTCTAGTTCCCTATGATGAAGTTTAAAGGTGGTGCGTCGAGGAATAGGTAATCTCTTCTACCAACTATTTTCATGTTTCGTTCTTCTTCTACTTCCTCTTCTTTAGTTTCTTCATTACAAAGTAATAAAATAAGTATTACTTATATACTGATATGTTATTATAAATATTAAACAACCATATTTAACCTTTTATCCATCCTACGGAAAATGAAATCACAGCGCACGCGTACGTATGGAATACCGCCTCCACGCTATTGTGTAACAAGTTTTCCTACCACCACCTTACTTGGATGGGTATAATGGTGTAAAGAATAACTATATATGATTATTATAACATCATACTGATTCTAAGATGTTATATCATCTACTCCAATTCATTTAAATAAATATGGGAACGATTTGTGCGTACGTATGGATTACCGTCTCCATGACGTGTTGAGATTCATTTTCCATGTTAACAATTCAAGAATGATTATAAAGTATATATAATAAATAATCATCAAATATATTACCTAATAGTGCTACTATATTTATGTATATATATATGTATGTTATCTACTTAATTCCATTCAATTCAATAAGGAAACCAAAAACAATGTTCAAGCGTACATACGACCTATTGTCTCAATGAATGGTGTGTTTGTTTCCATTTATCGATCTATTATATATATATATATATATGTATATATATTCTGAATATATATTATATATAAATCATGTTATATATTCTATAATTAATTAATCATGATCTATGTAATCATATTAATAATTACAAGTCAAAACACGGATGATAGATGAAACGATTTTACCCAAAACGCTGTTTTAAAATGGAATTTTCAAAAGAATTGTTAATATAAAGTCATAATTGAACCATACATGATATAATAATAATGAATATGATTCTGTAATAATTTAATGACATTATTTAAATCATTATACATGATGTTTGGATACATACGAAGCACATCAGACATAAGGTAAGGGATAACTTTTCCAATCTAGTTTTTATCCGAGATTGTTTATTTGTAAGTATTTACTGGGGTTATATTTATCATCCATTTCCCTATTTTATAAATATGTTTTCAGGTATGTTTAAATTCATTTTTACCATTTTTTACTTTTACTACTTGGTATTTAAGGAATATTTCTTTTTTTACCATAGGAGGTACTTTTTGACTTTTCTTGAAAAAGTACGAGAAGAAAGTTTTTTTAACATATACGGCATGAACAGATTTTTACATTTTTATAACGCCTTATTTTCATGAAGATTAATCTACAAGATTTCATGACTATTTTCAACAAAATCCTTTTCTTTTAAAATTGTGTGGAATTTTTTGAAAATAAAATGATTTTGAATAAGAAAGGATATTTTCCTCAAGAATTCATTTCAAGTGTTTTATCAAAACCATTTTCCATATAAGATGAAATTATTTCAAATGTGTATGTTTCAAGTGTAATGTATTTATGATTTAGAATGTTTCACTTTTTTATGATGAAATGATATCCATTTGTTTTATAAGGATTATGTTATGATGGGATGATGTTTATGAAACCCATTTTTTTTCTTTGGGTTATGAAGACTGATTTATGTTTATGTTGTGGCACAAGTAAAATGATTTCATTATGAGATTGGTGGGACCTATATCTACCTCAAATTTATTGGTTATAGATTTATATCTCATGAGATAGACATGGATGGAACTGTAAGTTAATCCGGTTCAGTGTTACAGGACTGAAACGAGGAGTGAAATCTATTCAGAAAGGGACTTTATCCACTAAGATGGTCTTGGCAGCAATGTCATGGCTACTATGGAAATCATAACATGTGCTCAATGATTTCCACAATTAAATTTTTTATTCCCATTCTATTTCATCATGATTTATGTCCTATTATGATCTATACCTTACGTACTGGCATGTTTTATGTCATTGCTCAAGATCTTGATGTTTAAACATTATGTTCTTGTTTTTAAGTTCAAATGTATATGATTTGTTTTATTTTATCCATGCTTACCCTTACTAAGAATTTGAACTCACCATTTTATATGTTTTCTTTTACATAGGATTTAAAGAAAGGTTTCAGGTAAGAAAAAAAAGGGAAGATCTTTATTGGAGATGTTGAAGATCTTTCACCACGATTAGAAGATTATGTTCCGAATTTCCAAAGACACTAAACTATTATGGTCCTTGAGTGTTGGTTCTTGATATGTATTAAGTATTCCAAAAACAAAATTTAATTTCCATGTACATCAAGCTTTGGTTCTCTACAGTTGGTATCAAAGTAAAGGTTTAGTTAACCTTTGGAAACTAGGATGTGAAACCTTTTGTGAGATCTCTAGAGATATTTTTATGGTATGTCTAGGGATGTTCCTAAGGTTATGTATAAGTATAGGTTATAGTCCTAGAATTATTATAACGATCGTGAATAACCTATGATTAATCCTAAGATGTTAGATATTTAATGTACTCCCCTTGATTATGTTGTTTTCCTAGTATGATATTTTCCTCTCACACTATTCTTTTTGGGTTTTAGAATATGGCTGGAAACACGAAGACTCACGATAATGGAGTATATGATGGACAATGGAATGATATTATTCATGAGAAACCAAATGAAACGGGATTTGAAAGATCAAACATCGTTATTATACCTAATTAGAAATCTCATAATATGATCAGTAATCTCAACTTTCATAAGTTTCTTGAATCTTCTAATAAGATAAAGATGGAGTTTCATGATGATCATAAAGGAAAGAAAGTTCAATTTCCATCATGTAAATCATGTGGTAAGAGGCATCAAGGATAATATTTCAAAGGAACTGGAAGATGATTTGGGTGTGGAAAATGAGGACACAAAGCCAGTAATTTTAAAGGAAAAGGTTCAGTTAACACCATGGACAAGGATAATGGTATTTCTAAGACATCAACAATGGTTAAATGTTTTAAATTAGGAATGTACAGGCAATATAAAAACCAATGATCCAAGGGAAAATTTCATGAAGAGAATCATCATGGTCGTATGGGTATTATTTATGTTGATGATGATAAAGAGACTAAAAATGATATATGAGGTGAAAGAAATGATGAAGCTAAGTTAGTGGTTTAAGAAGGTAGTGGAATGACTGTATGGTACTATAGAATAAAGAAAAATCTAAGGATTGTTAGTCTGTTGTCTGTCCATGAGTTTTTGAAAGTATATGATGAATGGTACCGGTAACCATGAACGGTTATTAAAATATTTTTTGAAGGTAGATGATATGTGAATAATTAAAGGATAAATAGATAATGAAATTTTTGATAGTATTAATGAGCTCATGACTGATATAAGGACAAAGTGATATCATTGTTTGAGTATATAGAAATTTTGGGATTTGGGTAAGTGGAAAGAGTTAACTTTTGACAGAACTCATGTTTCCACTAAGGATATATGGTAATTCATGTTTCAAAAGAGTACATGATTAAGGTATTCACATGTTTGGAATGTGACCAACAAGATATATCGTATGTTATATGGGGGATAAATGATGGTATTCACGTGCTTGTTATGTGACCTTTCAAGTAATAATTTTCTTTATACTATGAGATTGGAGAGATTTAGTTTAGATAAGCCTAATGATTGGAATGGATTATGTTGGAAATCAGATAGTATTATTTAAGGATATAACTTTTTTTCGATATTATTTTAGGAATGTTATAATTGTATATTTTTAGAAAAAGGACAACTCGTAGCATGGGCGACAACCAGTCGCGTCGGACAAGGATGTGGGAATCGAACCCACAACCAAAGTGTAAAAGGCATTTATCACCTATCACTAGCCTACAGGAAGTCCCTGGTTAGTAGAAAATAGTTTTATTTTATTAAGCGCTATGATAGATGAAGTATAAGTCCATTTTAGCAACCATATACAATTAATCTCAGCATAGATGGACTTATGTATATTTAATAAATTGTGCTAAGGTTTTTGTGATTGAAACTGATGGAATGACCTATCATTCTATCACATGATCTGCTAACACTTCACGAATGAAAAATTCAACTTCATTTTATTAAGGGATGAAGTGTAAATTATTAAAGGAATGAACAACAATGAGATTGTACCAAAATCAAGTAAGTATTTATTTTAATTCAACAATTCTTCAACAATAGGGAAATGATATTTAAAACCAAAAATGTTGTCCTAGTGATCTTATATTTGATGAATCAGATAGTACCTTAGATCATCACAAATTTATGGCTTTGTGATTGTTGGATTTTCCATAGCCATGTTCTCTACCACTCTCCATCAGAACATGATGGTTAGATTTCCCTTCTATATCCATATTTTCACATATGTTCTCCTGTGTGGAAACCCAATGATTAGTCAAATTGGGTAACCTTTATGTTTCATAATTTAGTTTTTAAAGTTAGGTTTTGGTATTACTTTTTACGATGTGGTTTTATATAAAAGAAACATTTAAGTAGAAAACCATTTATAAACCTGATGAATTTTGAAGGCGAAATTCATTTTAAGGGGGTAGAATGTAACACCCCAAGATTTTATGAGATGTATTATTTTTTATTTCTTTGATGTCATCTATTATACACTACACCAATATTAGATTTTACTATATGGAACATCGTATTATCTTTCAGTATATACAACACTATTCTTGGATCGTGTTACTCACAATTTTCGTTTTGTGGAAATTATTCTACACAACATTATGTATACATTCTGTTTAATGTTTAAATGAAATAAGTTTTGATTATGGTAAACGAAACACCAAACGGAGCTTTCACTACACGCATCCTTGACTTAGCTTGCATTACATGCAATCAATACCTTCTTCGATAGCGTTTATAGTATGTAATACCAAGTTTCACTAAACGAGATATTATTATAATATTATTATGAATTAGCCGTTATGAATAGTAATACCCACATTTTAAAATTTTATAAATTTTTTCTTTCAAAAAATACTTCATTTTTGAATTTGGAATATCAAAATTAGCCAGGGGTAAATTTTTGGTATTTTTCTGTAAACTTTCAATTTTTGATGTATAGTGAAAACACGTGTCTACTATTTAAAAACCGACTTTTTATTTAAATAATTTTTTATTTTATTGAAATTTATTTTAGGTAAAAATTGATACATAATACATATATAATTTCAATGTAATCCATTTGAGTCATTTTTTAATAATTATATATATATAAAAATTTTATTGAACATTTCACCGTCTTTTACCCACATCCATGGAGAATTTGAAAATGTACATAAAACATAATTTTACCACTTCTGTGAGTGGAATTTCAAAAACCAAGAGACATGGTTAATATGAAGCTGTAAAATTTGGTACAATAAGATAAAAATATTTTTTGGTGAATAGTGACTTTTTACTTTTATTTACCACAATTAAAAGTAAATAGGGTAATTAAGGTTTAAAATGATATTATTATTACCCTAACAAATGTTCTCATTCTATTGGATAAGTTTAATTCGACCAAAAACAACCTTATAAATAAAATATAATCATTTAGGTCCACTAGGATTAGATTAGGACATTTATTATTATTTTATTTAAAGAGTTAAAATAGTTAAAATCAAAGTTTAATAACTAAAACATTTTTAATATTGGGTTATACAAAAGATAAATTCGACTATAAATATTCATTAGAAAAATATTATTTCCAACATAATGTTATTTTATTTATAATTTTTAGACATTAAATAAGTTAATTTATTTTTGACACAATGATGATGAAGTAATTACCTTATTAATGAAATATTAACATAATTGATGTTATAAATATCCAAATAAATTTAATTTGAGAATTTTTATGAATTACACTAATTTAATTGGTTAATATGACATGTTATTATTGATTCAATTAACTTTTTTCTAACTAATCATGTTTTTATGAGTTTTACAAAAATCAATAACCAAATAGTGTCAAAATTGACATAAAATAGTTTTTGATACAAATATTATATTATTAATTGTTACTATATTCCTAAAAATATATAAGGATTGTCCAAATGACTTATATAAGGTTATATATATTAATAATGAACCACTTGGGTTTCTTTTGGCCTTTTTTAGTAAGTTTATTTACCATATAGTGTAAGAAAACAAGAAGACACGGTAATAGTTAAAATATTTAACTTAGAGTTAAATCTAAATGATAGGGTTAAAATATTAACCTAAGCTTGTCTAAAACCTATTTTTTGAGCGTATTTTGACCCATACCAACTTTAGCTTCTAAATAATTCAATTTTGAGCTTTTATAAACCGAATAAGACTTTATTATAAAATAATATTTTAAGTATTTCCAAAGGTGACCCTCTCCTCCCTTATAAAAAGGGCACCCCTACCCTCTTCTATTCACACCCTTTTGAGCCTTGAAGCTCAGACAACCCCTGCCAATTACTCTTCTCAACCTCTCTAGTTATATCATAGAGGTTCTGGTCTTCTCAAAAGTCCAACTCTAGTGCCCTAATAGGAATTTTAAAGGAGGTGCGTCGAGGAAGAGGTAATCTATTCTAACGACTCTTTCAAGTTTCTTTCTTCTTCTACTTCCTCTTCTTTAGTTGTTTAATTAAAAAGTAATATCATAAGTATTACTTATATACTTATATGTTATTATAAATATGAAAAAACCCTATTTCACCTTCTATCCATCCTATGGAAAAGGAAATCACCGTGCGTGCGTACGTACGGAATACCGTCTCTACGTCGTGGTGTAATCAGTTTTCCACCACCACCATACATGGATGGATATAATGGTGTAAAGAATAACTATATATGATTATTATAACATCATACTAACTGTAAGATATTTTATCATCCACTCCTATTCCTTTCAAAAAATATGGGAACGGTATCATCGCTCGTGCGTATGTACGGATTACCATCTCCACGACGCGATGAGATTAATTTTCCATGTTACCAATTCAAGAATGATTATAATATATATATTAAATAATCATGAAATATATTACATAATAATGCTACTATATTTATTTATATATATATGTATGTACTTACTTAATTCCATTCAATTCAATAAGGAAACAAAAAATAGCGTTCAAGCATACGTACGGCCTACTGTCTCCATGAACGGTGTATTTCTTTCCATTTATCGATCTATTATATATATGTATATTCTGAAGATATATTATATATATATCATGTTTTATATTCTGTAATTACGTAATCATGATCTAAGTAATCATATTAATAATTACAAGTCAAAACACGGATGATAAATGAAACGATTTGACCCAAAACGCTGATTTAAAATGGAATTTCCAAAAGAATGAGTAATATAAAGTCATAAGTAAACCATATATGATATCATAATAAGGAATATTATTCTGTAATAATTAAATGACATTATTTAAATCATTATACAAGAGGTTCGGATACATACGAATCATATCATACATAAGGTATGGGATAACTTTTCGAATCTCGTTTTTATCAAAGATTGTTTATTCGTAAGTATTTACTGGTGTTATATTTATCATCCATGTCCCTCTTTTCTAAAGATGGATTCATGTCTTTTTAAATTCCTTTTTACCCATTATTGAATTTTACTACATGGTATGTAAGGAATATTTCTTTTTTTATCATACGAGGTACTTTTTGACTTTTCTGGTAAAAGTACGAGAAGAATGGTTTTTTAACATATACGGCATGAACAGATTTTTATGGTTTTCTAACACCTAATTTTCATGAAGATTAATCTACAATATTTAATGACTATTTTCAACAAAATCCTTTTCTTTGAAAATTTCATGAAATTTTTTGAAATGAAAATAATTTTGAATAAGAAAGGATATTTTCCTCAAGAATTCATTTCAAGTATTTTATCAAAACCATTTTCCATCTAAGAAGACATTATTTAATATGTGTATGTTTCAAGTATAATGTCTCTATGATTTACATGTTTTCAATTTTCTTGTGATGAAATGATATCCATTTGTTTTATTTGGATTATGTTATGATGGGATGATATTTATGAAACCTATTTTTATTCTTTGGGTTATGATGAATGATTTATGTTTATGTTCTGGAACAAGTAAGAATGATTTAATTTTGAGATAGGTGGGACCTATATCTCCCTTTAATGCATTGGGTAAAGATTTATATCTCATGATATAGACATGTCTATAATGGTAAGTTAATCTGGTTTAGTGTTACAGGACTGAAACAAGGAGTGGACTCGATTCCGAAAGGGACTTTGTCCACTAAGATGGTCTTGGCAGTAATGCCTTGGCTACTATAGAAATCATATCATGTGCTTAATAGTTACCACAATTACATGTTTTATTCCAATGATATTATATCATTATGGATGTCCCATTATGATATACTCCTTACATACTGACATGTTTTATGTCATTACTCAAGATCTTGATGTTTAAGCATTATGTTTATCTTTTTAAGTTCAAATGTATATGATTTGTTTTATTTTATCCATGCCTACCCTTACTGAGCATTTGAGCTCACCCTTTTATATGTTTTCTTTTCCATAGGATTTAAAATAATGGTTTTAGGTAAGAAAACAAAAAGGGGAAGATCTTTATGGGAGATTTCGAAGATCTTCCATTAGGATTAGAAGATTATGTTCTGAGTTTCCAAAGGCACTAAACTATTATGGTCCTTGAGTGTCGGTTCTTGTTATGTATTATGTATTCCAAAAAAATAATGTAATGTCCATGTACATCAAGTTTTGGGTCTCTACATTATCTATTTGACTAAAGATAATAATTAGAAATATAAAAAAATTTCCTACCTCCGGATATTTTAATTCTAATTTTTTGACATAATATAAATATATTTATTTATGACACAATGATGATGAAGTATGTTCATCATTAATGAAATATTAAAATAAATGGTATTATATACCTTTAAATAAATATAATTTGAAATTTTTTATGCCATCCACTAATTTTATAGGTCAATGTGACATTTTAGTATTGATTAGATGAATTATTTTTGAATTAATAACGCTGTTATGAATTTAGAAAAAACAAAATACAAAATATTGTCAAAATTGACATAAAATATTTTCTAAAACAAATATTATATTATTAATTGATATTATATTCCTAAAAATATAAGGTTTGGAAAAAGGACATATATAATGATATTTTTATCATTAATGAACCACTTGGGGTTCTATTGGAAGTATATAGTAAGTTTATTAACCTTATAATATAAAAATACAATGACACATGGTAAATGTCAAACTATTTAACTAAGAGTTAAATCTAAATGATAAGGTTATTATAGTGAACCAAAAATTCCCAAAACCTATTGTTTGATTGGTTTTATACCCATCCCCACCTTATCCTTTAAAGAATTCATTTTGGAGCCATTATAAATCGAAAACAATTTTATAATAAAATAATATTTTTGGATTCTCCAAAGGTTCCCCTCACCCCTCTTATTAAAGGGAACTCCCCCTTCTCTCTAATTCACACCTTTGAATCATTTTTTCTAAGACAAACCCTACCAAAATACCCTCTCAACTATCCTACCTTAACCTTAGAGGCATTCCTTTAGTCATAAATCCATCCTAAGCATCTCTTTTGACCAATCAAAAGGAAGAACCCGAACAAGAGGTAAATATCTCATCACCTCTTTCAAGTTCCATTTTTCTTCCACTTCCATTTTTATTATTGTTTACATTATAAAATAATAAATCCAATATTTTCTATATAATGAGATGTTATTATAAATATGGTACAACCAAATTCATTATTCTATCCATCCTTTGAATGACATGTCACCATACATGTGTACGTACGGCTTACCATCTCTAGGTCGTGGTGTAATTGTCATTCAATACATTATTATTTGGATGGGTATAATAATTATGTGTAATTTATGTAAATAATAAATAGAACATTATAATGATTCTATATATATGATATACAATCCAATTCCACACATTTAAGAGATTTATATTTCTGCTCGTGTGTACACACGGATTACTGTCTCCACGACGTGATGCGATTCATTTCCAAGTTCACCATTCATCGATGATTATAAAAATATATTAATAATAAGTATGTAATATGTGACATAATAATGCTACTAGATATATAAATATATATATATATATATATGTACTTACAAATATCTGATTCACTTGCTTCCGTTCAATACGATATGAAAATGGAAACAGTGTTTATGCGTACGTACGGACTACCGTCTCCATAAATGATGTTTTCATTTAATATATATATATATATCTATTATACATATTTATATTCTAAAAATATATGATATATAAATCATGTTTTATATTATGGAATTATTGAAATCAGGATCAAAGTGATATCATCAAGAGTAACAAGTTAAAACACGTTCGATAAAGAAAGCGATTATTACCCGAAATGTTAATTTAACATGGAAATTATTATTAAATGGGTAGTATAAATACATAAATGAATAATGTATTATATCATAAATATTAATATGGTTCTGTTATAATTTAATAACATAATACGGTCTTCATTCAAAAGGTTAAACGTGCCCTCGACTAAAGGAAAGTGCAAGGTAAGGGTTTTTATCTCACTCCTTATTCCCGTGGGATTCATGCCATATGCTACTATTACCTTTTGTGTGGTGTATTTACTTCCCATAATTGTATTATTGGTGTATGACATGTTAATTTATGTCTATTTAGATATTTATTATATGATACTTCTTTCATGTGGTGTATGTTTGGTAAGTTACCAAATCGTTAAGGGTTAACTTCAGAATCACTTTATTATCTGAGGTTTTTTTTACGTAATTATCTACTAGGAAATATTTATTATCCATGTCCATGTTTCATGAAAGGGTTTTCAAAGGGATTATTTTAAAAGACTTTTTTTCTAAAACATAATTTTAATTGTTTTAAATATTTATTCCTCTAAATAATTCTCATTAATGTCCATGTTTTCAAAATGGGTTTTAAGCATTTATTTATATGGACATGAATGTTTTTAAAATGTTAATTACTCTCAAAAGATTCAAACTGGTATGGGAAAATTTGATTAAAAAATGACTTTAAATTTCATCCTTTCTAAATTTTGTGACTTTTCAATTTTTTCATGAAAAAATGGTATTTCTCTCAAAGAGTTTTACAAATCATTTTCATCTATTTCAACATCCTTTTATATATTTTAAACTTGTTTGATGATGATTTATTATAATAAAAATCTTCCATATTGTATTTAAGATATGTTAGTCTGTGGATGTATTATTTTTATACCATTGTTGGTTTATGGATAAAGTATTGACTTTTTGTATGCTAGTTTTAATACGAATGTTTATGTTATGTTTAAACCTTTTTATATGAGGAATGCATTGGACTTATTAAGTGACGGGTTGAGCCCGCTATAACTCCTCGATGCATCGATAGGTCTCATGAGGAAAAATAGTGTCTTGGAACAAGGTCTTGAAAAAATTTTATTTGTATTCTTGGCACAAGTCCTTGACTATGTGGTTATGAAAGTCTGGCATTATGCATTCCATCATTATGAAAGTGGCTATTGATATTGCATGTGATTATTCAACTAGTAGAATATCAATGTGATTAAGTAAATGGCATTATTTCATTTTATTTTTTTCCATATTATGAGTAAGTTTAAGTTGAAAATGATTTTTTCTAGTTTTATATATTACCTTAAATGTTTATGCTTATTTATGAAAGTTTCCGCTATATTGTAATCCTTACTGATCATCTGAGATCACCCCTTTCTATGTTTTATTTTTCCCAGGATTCCAAAAACTGTATTGTAATTGATATGCCGGGTTAAGATAAGGAAATAATGGAATTAATAAAGTATTATTTATGTAGTCTTTTATGTTATAAGGTGTAATGAATCATTCGTATATGTAATATATTTTATAAGACTTCTAAACTGATCGGTCTTTCGGGACTTGATTCCTTGCAATCATGCCAATGTATTAAAATAATACACCGACTATGGGTGACTGGGGTCGGGGTGTTTCAGTTGGTATTAGGGGAAGTTTAGAAATAACATTGGAAACTAGATTTAGACAAACTCTTATTAGAGCACATTACCCTAAGATAGACTTTGAGGATTAGTATAGAAGAACTTCCGAGTGTTTTGGTAATGTAGTTTTTTTTTGAGTTTTCCTGGAAATACATCCCTGTCTAGATACAAGAAGGTAGAGGCGCCTCTAGAACAAATGTATCTAAGATTAAAAACCAAAAACACCGCTTTGAAATAGACTCGAATGGGAACTGGTGCACGAAAACGGTCCTTGTTGCACTCTTTGTTACGACACTCCCGTGGGATAAGCTTAGGATAATTCACATTTTCATTACAATCCATTATGAAGTATTTAGGAGTAAATACATCCTCAATGAAAACATTTTTATTATTATGGATTAAATCCATAAACTGTTCAATTTATGTTAAATATTTTACATGTTTTTAATTATTCGTTGTGATTCATAATATGACCTAGTGTATGCCATTGTTTATAAATGGCGCCCAGTAGAAGGAATGAGAACTCCAACAATACGTATGATCCAAAGATTAAGAAGGATCAGATTGTTCATGATATTAATCCAATATCTAGAATGGAAATAGTCTCTCATGTACTCTCAACATCTAAGGAAATTATAACTTGTGTTAATAAGATAAGTAAAGAATTCTATTAGTCCTATGGATTTGAAGGGAAGTAAGAAAATAAATGGATGGTACAGAGAAATATGGATAAATAGAAGAGGGGAAAGAAGTATTTTACTATATGTGATAAATGTGGGAAGAGTCACCATGGAAAATGCTTAAAGGGAATGAGAGTTTGTTATAAATGTGGAGAAAAAGGACACCAAGTACGTGATTGAAAGGGTAAAAAATGGTTTTAAATGTAACATTCTCATACTACAAGGCATTGGAAAACTATGCGATATAATGTCCCTATCATTAGAGTATATCGCAAATGAAGATATTGGATAATAATCAAGTTATTATACTACCTCGAATAGAGAGGAATGACTAGTGTTCTTATGTTTTTTTATAGAATTATTTCATTTGAGTGTTGTATCAAAAATATACTTTTTATATGAATTGTGGAGATAAATATGGATTGTACTATAGTACTATTTTATTGAGGATTTGAGATTATATGGTTCTAAAAAATTTGACTTAATAGTAAGCTACACATTTTGGAAAATACATGGTTAATGGAAAGGTAGTCTTTAATATGGTCCTGTTAATGAGGTAGTGATTTTGGAATAAGAGATGGTTGATTTGGATAAATTATATTGGATATTCTTGACTACCTTGAAACTAATTAATGATTTTTATATTCCATCATTGATGGAGTTTACCACATTTTGGATAGAAAGAGTATATCCAGTATTCTATAAGGAATAAGGGAGCATGAATGTAATCAATAAGGTATTATGGTAATTCAGGATGTTAAAGTGTTTTAAAAGAATACATGATGAAGGCGTTCACATGTTATTACCCAACCAAAATGATCTTCATTGTGTTTAACTTCCATATAAATTTTGGAATGAGAGTTTGGATAGAATTATTTTAGATAAGTATAATGGTTGTAATGGATTAAGTTTGAGATTAGTTACTATCTTTAAGGTTATTTTTGTATTGTTATAAAGAGGATAACACTCTGACCGTGTGACAATCCGTCGCGTCGGACATACTGCGAGAATCGAACCCACAACTATAGTGCAATAGGGATTTATTGCCTACCAATAGATTACATGAAGTCCCTGGATTTTATAATCTTGTTTTTTAAAGGGTATGATAGGTGAATTAGAAATTCATTATTTTTGGAACCCTATACGATTAGGATAAATAGAATATTATTTTTTGAAATATTTTGGAGTGAAATATGAGTTTTTGGTAGGAATTAGTGAAAGATGAAACTCAACTTTTAAAGTATATATATATATATATATAATTTTTTCCCTCTTATTCTATGGGTAAATTAATTCTTAAACATTAGGTAATGTATCTTAAAACCAAAAATGTGTTATCCTAATAACTTATGTTTTGTTGAACTGATGGTATTTCAAATCATCATAGATTAAGGAAATTAAGGCCCTCAATTTTACAATTGTTTGTGATTGATGATCCCAATAACTACCTATAAATATTTACATTTTTCCTCCAATTATATGTCCTTAATTTCCTCCAATTTTCTCCTAATCGAGATCATAATTTTTTGGTGACCCTTTCATTTCCCTTTTCCTCTTATTAAGACAAAACTTTATTAACCTAATTTCCGATGTGGGTTTTCCAAAAGGTATTTTCTATTTTCAACCGTTTAATTTTGAAAAACAATTTCAAATAGCGAGGATGAAATTTATTGAAGGAGGGAAGAATGTAACACCCCAAGATTTCATAGTACACCATTTCTTCAAAGTAATTCAATAACTTTCACTACAAGCAACACCGTGTTCTAGCGCACCTTTACTTACCAAACTAGCCATTCAAAAGCGGTTATGAATAGTATTAACTGAATTTTGAACTTTATATAATCCTTATAATTTTAGAATCAATATTATGAGTTTATTAGACATAATGTAAGAACAAATTAATTTTTTTCAGATAAAAGAAGTATTTTTCAAAAAATGCAATTTTACCGCCTTTTTATGGAGAACCTTTTTTAAATATAATATTTGAAACTTTTATATATTCAATTTGGAAAAATAAACTTCTTCTTTAGAATAGGGACATAATAATTTAGCTTTAATAAATTTTTGGTTTTTTTCTGATAACTTTCATATTTGGGTGAAGAGTGAAAAATACTTTATTTTAACTAAAAATAACTTTTTTAATAAAAATAATTTAAAATGATAAATTATAAATTTTGATAGTTTGGAAGAATAAATATATTATATTTTTACCATTTAATCCAATGCTATTCATTTTACATAATTTCACATTCAAACTAGACATAAGCAAGTGTCAATATTTTGATAATTATTATTTCTTAAAAACACGCTTTTTATTTTGACTATAAGAATTAATATTAAATTAATTTCTGCCACATATTTGTTTTGAATTTATAAAAATGGAATCCATATTTGGAATCAGTAGGTTAAAATTTTGTAAATAGTTAAATTATATTTTTAGACATTAGGAATATTATTTCAGTAAATATTTTATTTACCGTGGTTAAAAGGGAAAATCCAGTAAATAGGGTTAAAAAATAATATTATAATAATACAAAATTACCTTAACACTTGTAATAAGACTATTGGATGAGTCATATCTGACCATTGGAATCCTTAGTTCGATTTTTGGACCCCATGGAGCCACTTGGAAGTGATAATGACATTATATATTAAATAATTTAAAGTGGAGACAAAAATAACAAAAGGAAATATCTTTTAGTAAAACGATTTGCATATGATGTTATATAGTTTATCTATTAGACTATAAATAATAATTGTAAAGATAAAAATCTTTCCTACCTCTGGATATTTTATTTATAATTTTTAGATATAAAATAAATATATTTATGTTTGACACAATGATGATGCAAAAGTTACTTCATTAATGAAAGAATCAAATAAATGGTATTATATAGGTTAAAATAAATATCATTTTAATGTTTTTATGCCATCCAAGAATTTTATAGTTTAATGTGACATTTTAGGGTGGATTAGAGGAATTCTTCATAAATTAATAACGCTGTTATAAATTTAGAAAAAACAAAATACCGAATAGTGTCAAAATTGACATAAACGAGTTTTTAAAACATATATTATATTATTTATTGATATTCTATTCCTAAAAATATAATTTCCTGAAAAAGGACTTATATAATGATATTTGTATCATTAATTAACCACTTGGGGTTCTCTTGGATTTATATAGTATGTTTATTTACCATACAATATAAAATTACAAAGAGACATGGTAATGCCAAACTATTTAACTAAGAGTTAAATATCAACGATAAGGTTAATATAGAGACAAAAACATGTCTAAAACCTATTTTTTAGTGGTTTTATAATCATATCCACCTTAAACTTTATAGAATCTATTTTGTAGCCATTAGAAACCGAAAATTATTTTATTATAAAATAATAGTTCTTGCTTTTCCTAAGGTTCCCCTCACCCCTCTTATAAAAGGGAACTCCCCCTTCTCTCAAATTCACACCTTCAAAAACTTTTGTCTCAGCTAAACCCTGCAAAAATAACCTCTCAACTATCCTAAATTCATCCTAGAGGCTTTCTTTTACTCAAAAATAATCCTAAGGATCCCTTTTGATCAAATCAAAAGGAAGAACATGAAGAAGAGGTAAATATCTCACCACCTCTTTCGGGTTCTATTCTTCTTCCACTTCATTTTTATTTGTTATATCCATTTTAAAATATTAACCCTAGTATATTATATAAAATTTGATGTTATTATACATATGGTACAACCAAATTCATTATTATATCCATCCTTCGAATGACATGTCACCATACGTGTGTACATACGACTTACTGTCTCCAGGTCGTGGTGTAATTGTTATTCAGTACATTATTATTTTAATGGGTATAATAATGATGATTAATTGATGTAAATAATAAATATAACGATATTATGATTCTGTATATATGATATACCATCAAATGAAACACCTATAAGTGAATGATATTGCCGCTCATGCGTATGTACAGATTACCGTCTCCACGACGCGATGCGATTCATTTCCAAGTTCACCATTAATCGATGATGGTAAAAATATATTAATAATAAGTATGTAATATATGACATAATAATGATACTGGAGATATGTATATATATATATATATTTATGTATTTATTTACTTACATATATCTTATTCACTTACTTCTGTTCGATATGATATGAAAACGGAAACAACATTTATGCAGACGTACGGACTACTGTCTCCATAAAAGATGTTTTCCATTTCATATATATGTCTATTATAAATACTTATATTCAAAATATATATGATATATAAATCATTTTTTATATTATTGAATTATTTAAATCATGATCTAAGTGATACAATCATGAGTAACAAGTTAAAACACGTACGATATAGAAAGTGATTGTTACCCGAAATGTTAATTTAAATGAAAATTGTTAATAAATGGGCAGTATAAAATAATAAATGAATAATGTATGATATCATAAATATTAATATTATTCTGGTATAATTTAATATCATACTATGGTCATTATACAGGAGGTTAAACGTACCTTATACTAAAGGAAAGTGTAAGGAATGGGGTTTTCATCTCACTCCTTATTCCTGTGGGATTCATACCCTATTGCCAATATTACCTTTTGTGTGGTGTATGTACTGCCCATAATTGTATTCTTTGTGTAATACACTTTAATTTATGTTTATTTACATATTCATGGTATGATACGTCTTTCATGGTGTGTATGTTTCGTAAGTTACCAAATTGGTAAGGGTTATTTTCACAATCTCTTTATTATCTGAGATTGTTTTTTAGTAAGTATCTAAGTGGAAATATTTATTATCAATTTCCATGTTTCATGAAAGTGTTTTCAAAGGGATTATTTTAAGAGACTTTTTTTTACTAAAACTTCATTTTAAATGTTTTAAATATTTATTCCTCTAAATAATTCTCTTTAATTTCCATATTTTCAAAATGGTTTTTAAGGATTTATCTACATGGACATGAATGTTTTTAAAATGTTAATTCCCTTAAAAAAAATTAAAGTGGTATGGTATAATTTGAATCAAAAATTTCGTTAAATGTCTTCCTTTCTAAATTTTGTGACTTTTAAATGTTTTCATGAAAAAGTGATATTTCTATCAATGAGTTTCACAAATCATTTTCATCTATGTCAACATCCATTGATGGATTTGAAACTTGTTTTAAGATGATTTATTATGATACAAATCTTACATATTGTATTGAAGATATGTTAAACTGTGGTTGTTTTATTTTTATACCATTCATGGTTTATGGATAAAGTATTTACATTTCTTATTACAGTTTTAATATGAATGTTTATGTTATGTTTAAACCTTTTCATATGAGGAATGCATTAGACTTAGTAAGTGACGGGTGGATCCTGCTATAGCTCCTCTATTCATCGGAAGGTCTCATGAGACAAACTAGTTTCATGGAATACGGCCTTGACAAAATCTTATTTGTAGTCATGGCACAATGCCTTGACTATGTGGTTATGAAAGTCTGGCATTATTCATTCTATCATTATGAAATTGGCTATTGATATTGAATGTGATTATTCGACTTGTAGAATATCCATGTGAGTAAGTAAATGGAATTATTTAATTTTATTTTTCCATATTATGATTAATTTTATGCTGAAAAGGCTTTTGTTTTTGTTTTATATATTTCCTTAAATGTTTATGCTTATTTATGAAAGTTTCCGCTGTATTGTTATCCTTACTGAGCATCTGAGCTCACCCCTTTCTATGTTTAATTTTACCCAGGAATCCAAGAAGTTTATTTTGATTGATATACTGGGTTAAGATAAGGGAATAATGGCATTAATAAAGGATTATTTATGTTGTGTTTTATTTTGTAATATGTAATGTAATATTCATGGATGTAATCTATTTTCCAAGACTACTAAACTGATCGGTCTTTCAGGACTTGATTCCTTGTAATCATTCCAATGTATTAAAATAATGTACCGACTCTGGGTAACTAGGGTCGAGGCATTTCATATACTATAATGGAAGAAATAAAATTAAATAATGATTATGGTGAAGGGAAATGTCATTTTCTCTACATATGTTAAAATAAAACACTCCTTTTATCTTTTAGTTAATAATATTTAAAAAATATAAAAAGATTCCTTTAGAATATATTTGAAATAACTTCCAGGGGCACATAATGTTTCTTTTATAATTAACTTATTTCCATTTACATACATTGATAAAATAATTTTTAAATTTGATAAGAAATAAAAATAGTTTTTTAATGGTAACATTAAATGGAGTGTTTTAAATAGAATGCCAATTACCTTTAGTCCAATAATCACGTGAATTATTTAACTTCTTGAATAATAAACTTATGTTAAAAATTTATTTATTGAGAAAATATTTCATTTTTATTATTCCATTTATTTCCCTTATTATGATGTCACTTAAAATTACTTAATCATTTAGGTTCACATTAAATGTTTTTGGTGATATTATATTCTTATGTCTAAAATTACGCCGGTGGGTAGAAAATAGTAAAAGGGGTGATTATTCCATCATATCAAAATAAATAATAATAAATACATAATTATCATTTATATATATATATATATATTATACTTTTAAAACCAATCATAAAATATGGATATGAAAAATGAATATCATTATAATCATTGCGGTATTAGGTTATGCATACAAAAGAGTAACATTTTGATTTTTCAATAATAATTATTTAAAGAAGGTAAGTATTATTAAATCATTAAAAATTATCATAATAGCATAAATATAATATTATTTATTTAAATAAACATATATAAATCTTTAATGTGATGCGATGATGAACAATGAATCACATCACTTCATGGATGTGGTAGTCCATATGTATGCATGAACTATGTAATAATTTTTCAGTGAATGAAAATGTATGAAAATAAATGACATATTATCATTTCAAAATGTTTAATATTTTATTAGTATAATATATAATAATTTATTTAATCACTACAAAATTCCATGATAGATAGTGATAGAAAAAAATTACATCAGTATGTGAGGTGGTAGTCCACCGTAAACATGAATGAAGGAATCCTTTCCCATTTGATGTAGGTTGGAGACATATATCGGTTCTAATGTTTAAATGATTATATATTATTATATTTTAGATTATTATTTTATTAAATATTCTAGTTTTCACAAGAATTTATGTAGGTGTAAGTATAAATAAAAAAAATGCTCGGTTAAGAATGATATATCTTCTTCAGAAAACCTCTTAAGGTTTACACAAACCGCTTTCCTATGATACTTTTTTGATAAAACAAGTACTCCATGATGTGAAAATGGATTTAAGGAAGGTGTATTTTTAGGTATTTTAAAAATGAAATAATTATTTATATGACTTTAAATGAGATTAATAGGTTCTCTTTTGTAAGGGAGGGGAGGGTCCCTCTCATAATTTCTTAAAATATTAACTTAATATAAATTAATTTTGATAAAAACATTTCTTCAAATTGATAGTATTCAATGATAAAATGATTATTAAGATAAATAATATAATTAAATGAAATGTTCGAAAAATTGGGAAACATTATCACCCGTATCATTATGTTATAATCCTTCTTTAACCCTTTTGACAATTACCATAATTTTAAACTTTTATACAATTTATAGGTTTATAATGTTAATAAAAAATTTAAAAATAAAAATAAACAGATCATGTTTGATTCCATTAACCATATACCATTTATGTATCCCAATCTAAAATTTTAATTAATTTTAAATCATTTAAAAATATTAGTTACTATAAAATATCATTATTGTAAATTTTAGAACTATTAATTTAAATTGAATTTAATAACAACAAGACTAAGAATAAGTTCTAATAAATTGAATCCAAACCCCTATAATATTTAATTATTATTTAAAAAATTTTTGGGTGACATTAATTATTTAAAATTGTACGACTTTATTATTTTTACTCTCAATTGATTTATTTTTCTATTTGTTTAATAAATAATGTATCAGTATTCTCTAAGAAATTATGGTAATTATTTATTCACTAAAAATATTAATAAATTACTATGATGAAGATAATTAATTTTGATTTAAAAATATTATTTATTATTTAAAATATCATATGGTTATCACCATGTTAAATTTATTGCAATTATTAAAAAGGAGAGTGTGACATTGTTTACTTTTATTTACATAAAATGTTATAAAGGTTATAATCACATTCAGATGTAAAGAAGGTCATACAACAAAATAATATTTGTTTTAGGATAAAACTAACACATCAAATTAAATTAATGAAAGTGTTAGGGTCATTTTATAGTCTTTATCACATTATTTTTAACCTTTAATTACATGATTTACCTTTTACCGTGATATCTAAATTAATATGTTCATTATTAATAATTAAGAAATATAATAGTGACCTACATAATAAATTTAGTACTCATAATTCAAAATATGTATTCAATTTTCTAAATTCATTATATAAAAGTGGTGGAATTCAGTTTAAAATGAAACAATTTTTTTTTGATAAAAAATGGAATTTACAAAATACCCTTTTTAAATATATAATGGTTTTATACTAAAATACAGTATTAAATGTATATTAAAAATTATAATAGATTATTTTAAATGAAAATAATAAAATATAACTTTAAAATTAATATAAAATCTATTTTTTAGTTTTTAAATAATTCTATAGAAAATATAGTTTTTGATAAAAAATTATTATTATTCACTATTCAATGATTAATTAAAATTTAAAAAAATATCAATCATTTATTATAAAAAAATATATTATGGTTTATATTTTATAAATATTTCATAATTTAACGATAATATTTTATCCCAAATTTTCTTTTTGAAAAAAATTCATTTTTGAAGCATAAAAGGAATTTTCAAAAAACATAGTGTTTATTTATAAAGAATTATTGAATACATATTTATTGATTAAAATAATTATACATTTGTTTCATTAATTAGTGAACACTACTAGTAACTACCATTTTAATGTATAGGTTTTTATATTCCAATTTAAATAATAATATTTCAAGGTTCGTCTTGGATCAGTTTTGCATATATTGTACACTGTCAAATGTAGTCTTCATTAAAATAACTAGATAGTAGACCCTAGAACTTGGTTTATTTTAAATTAATTAGTATATCACATAAATAATAAAAAATATAATAAATGGATATATTTTAAAATTGAAAATTATTTTTTCCCATTATATTATATTATATAAACGAAAATAAAAAAACTCCATTCTCTTTGTTTTGTTATCGTTAAATTTTTACATAGGGATATAATATGGGTATATTTGGTGGTAAAAGTTTAATTTTAAATATGAATTATTATTTTTCATATTTTTTTTATTTTTTGGCATAAATAATTTCATTAAATGTCAATGTAACAGTAACAAGGTGCTTGTTCAAGGAGTAAAATAATATGATTTTGAATACTTATGAAATAATATTATTTGGGAGTGTTTTTTCAATGATTTTTAATATAAAATTGACATAATATAGAGGTTTGATATATTTTTTTCCAATTCAATTATTTTCTTGTAGTTTTAATATTAAAATTGAATAATTAGTTCCAAATTTTGACATTAATGTTATATTAAAAATATTAAATAATATATTTAAAACACTTAAAAAATTCTACTTACAAGTGAATTTAATATGGTTTATGAAATAAATTGTGGTTCTATTATGGAATTTTTTTCTTTTTAAGTTACTATATTTACCCAATAAGAGTAAAAAATATTGATATCACCGTAATTGTTGAAAGGGTTAATAAAGCGTTAAAATAAAATGATATGTATAACAATGTGATTGAAAGTTATCTAGATTTTATTTTATGAGATAATTTAAACCCATAAAAATATTATATTATAATATTATTAAAATAGATCCATTTGGAAATAAAAAATAAATTATATTAATTTAATATTTCATGAAATTCTATGATTTCCCATCCCCACTCATATAAAAGGATTATTATTATTATAATTTATTCACACATAAGAAACATTTTGGTTCATAAAAAACCTCCCAAAATACCATCCTAACATATCTAATTAAATACTATAATCATTTTTTATATAAACACATCCTTGGATGGAATTATCTTTAAATCATAAGAGTTTGTTCGATGAAGAGGTATAGTTCTTAACCAAGTGTTTCTATTTAATTTATTCTTACAAATACATAAAATCATATTCAAACAAGATGAAATGATTAAAATATTATCTTACATATACCATGATTTTTTATGTTAATTAAACAACATATATCCACCTCCACTTTCATAAAATGGAAAACAAAACCATAATTTATGTGTAACATTAGACTACCGCCTTACGAAAAAATATAATTCATTTTCCATAACCAAATATCATGAATGGTTATAATTATTTATTTAAGGTTTATATAAGATATTCATGACATAGTTATCATTATTAGAATAAAATGTATCATTTACTTTATTAACATTCTATTAAATAAAAAATTATAACTACGTTTATGCATACATGTAGACTACCCCCTCCACAAACTGATGGGATTCATTTATCACCACCATATCAAATTGATTATACAGATAATTATATTTAAAAGAATATTGTATTTATGATATTATTACCATTACAGGATGAAAAAATAATATTTACATTGAATCCATAATCATTGTTGAAAATTGGAAATTTTAATCATGAAAACATTCGACCTACCGTCTCTATAATTGTGATATTGTTCATTTTTCACAACAAAAATTCATTATTAGATTAAAAAATATGATCTGTGTAAAAAATTATAATTTTTTTTTTATTCTAGAAATTATGGCACAAATACCCGTTCACAATGGTCAACACACAAAAGTCGTTTTGAAATTAAAAACCAACATCATCAAAATACCCAAAATGGATTTAACTAATTTGGTAATTAAATATATCACTGTATTAAATTAATAAACATGTTTAAGGATAAATTAAAAATCCTATACTTGTTTATTATAGATTATATAATTTATATAAATTTATTACATAGGAACTAGTGGAAATATATGGAAATTATGGACTCAAGGAAAGGTTTTTTTTGTAATTTTTCTTTATTGATGTATATTGTGTTATGATGAAACTAATTTATTATATATGGTGTATATAATACAATTTTAAATATTATATCATGAATAATTCATAATTCACAGTATTTGGAGTTTAAATTTAAATTATTTAATACAAAATGGATTTTACTTAAATGTTATTAAATGTACAGGGTTTATTAATTCAATTTATTTTCATTGGGTTATAAATATTATTCATAGACCTTTTTATTACATTTTTATGTTTAAATTAAACTATATATTATTTTATGCTGTATTTTCTATTTTTTTTATATATTTTTCATTGAAAATTTCTCCATTGATTGATTCTCAAATTAATGATATGAACTATGTAATGGTTTTGATTTTCTCAGTATCATTTTATTAAGACATGTTTCATGTTGTTACCATTGAATTTACTCTTATGGTGTAATTATCGGAAAATTATTGAATTTTGGAATATTAATTCATGAAATTAATCATATTTACTTAGCCATATCATAAAATTTCTTTCTTTAAATTTTTATTCAAATGTTACCAAAGTGGTAATGCAATTGTGTTTCAATCTTCTTTATTTTTGAGATTGTTTATATTAATAATTTTTAGGTGGAACTAATATGGTTATATTTTCTTTAACCACATATATATTCTTTTCCTATGGTTATAAATGTGCTTCACATGTTTAATTTTCAGTTTCTCCATTATTTATTGAGGAAACATCATGAAATTAATTTGTAAGTGATACTGATCATGTATCTTCTTTTAAATCAGGAGTCTTTCTCTTCCATATCCTTGTTTTCTAAAATTATTTTGAAATGTTTATTTTATAAATTTTATTTACTAAAAATTTTATTTTACATTATATTAGACATTGTTTAAAATATAGTTTAAAATTTATTAAATTTTTTCAAATGGATCACTTTAGACTCTATTTACAAGATGTTTGAAAAAAAAATTAATTTTTAAGGAGTAAAACATGAATGGAGTTTCTTAATGTCATGACCATTGTTTTATTTTCACATTCCATTATAAGTTTCCATGTATATATTAAATGGAATTTTTCTCATAACATTTTATGAACTTTTAAATTTTTAGAATATATATTAAATTTAAAATGGGTATTTTCCTTAATAGTGTTATGATCTTTTAATGGAATTTCCATTCATCAGTGCAAAAGACACTTGATGTCATGTATTATCCATTGGGTAAATTTTGTAATGATACCATCCCAATTATTTCTTTTGATGGATTATGATTATTTCAATGATATTTTCCTAGAACCTGCTTCATTTCTATAGGTAAATGAAGCTATGCAATAACATTGATTATTAACATTATTGGAAAGTGAAGGCATCTAAATGTTTTATTCGGGAATAGTACTTGGACATAGGCTATGAAAATAGGAGAGGCTGATATAGCTTATACGATGTGATGATCCCCATTATTTCTCATTATATTATGGTCTAAGCCCCATTATTTCTTATAATGCGACATGTGAGCCCTATTATAGATATTAAATGCATTTGGTAATTATATTATAATTCAACAGTATGTTTATTATAATTTGTAAGTGTTCTGTAAGGGTTTTATAAGTGTTATATAAATATAATTCTACACTATTGAAACATATTTGAATTATGATTTATATGGAGAATTTAATGATTCCTTTGATTATTTTTTTATGACAAGGCTCATGATTATTAATTTTGATGATTCTTTCCTTTGTTAGTGATATATTCAATGTTCATTATTGATGATCTAGGTGTTGATCAGTATGGATTATTTTATGTTATGATCATGCACATTTATTATTTCATCATAACTTTATACACATCTTATTCTACCTGGTGATATTCAATTGATAATGTTTATATTTATCCTTACGAATCATTTTATCTTACTCTTTGTATATTTCAAATTACCCAACCTGTGAAGAATGATTATAAATGATTTGTGTTTAAAATGATTCATATGTGAATAATTGTTTGGTAGATATTGAAGACCCTAATATAGAATATGAAAAATTCGTTATATTTGGAAATATAATATCTTTATGTCATGACTGTTTATTATGTAATAATATTTCCTAATTCTCTAAAAAATTAAACCTAAAATGACCTTAGGTGCGTGAGTGATCCAATATCTTATTTTGATGTTGTAAGGTTTGAATGGAAGAAATTAGGTCACATTTATTATTATCAAATCCAAAAATATACTTTTTTATTTTCAAAAATGGACCCAGGAGTGAAAGTTTATGGAATTTACATCCCTCATTTATAACTATAGACAATGAACTATAAAGAAACTAATTATGGTGATAAATTACCTCATTCAAATATTTATTTTGTTACTTTTTACTTAAATATTATGTCAGCTATTATTTAAACCTCATCAAAGATCCGTAAATTTTACCCAAATTGAGGGTAAAAATTAATAAATAAAACTAGTGGAATACCACATTGATTACACACAACACCAAGTTCATTTATCCTCTTTAGAACCCATATTTCAATGGAAAATCTTATCCTTATCATATTCAGATGATTCCAACATTTCTTAGTTGAGTAATTTCAAAATTACTAAAACCCCTCTCATAGAAGTTTGATGAAAACAAGGATAATTATGTGAGGGTTTGGAAACTAACCTTTATCCATTGAGAACTATCACTCAATACTCTAAGAAACCATGAGGTTAAAAGGGAGAAGAGGAGTAGAGGAATATATTGAACTCCCTTATTAAGATGCCTAAAAAATGATGAAAAATAAATGGGGGTTTCAATTTATATCCCAGAAGACAATTCTTCTTATATATTAAAAATAAAACTTCATAGAACACCCATTACAGTCGTATGCTACTAACTCTTGAGGACTATCCTAGTCACAACCTACCCATTAGGTTGGGAGCCATTCCCCTAAAGATACCATCAAAGTGTAACCCTTATCTAGATGTCCACTAGTCTTTCACACTCATTCTTGGAAGGTTCAATATTTACCATTTATAATCATATTTACCATTTTATATTGTAAAAATAAGAAATTGTGTATTGGTAGTTGAGGTCTGGCTCAGATAAATGGAAATATTCTAACATTACTTGTTCCAAAATTCTAATAGCTTGAATGAAAAGAGTCAAACACACAATATGGGACTCACTATAGTATGATGGACCATCTGGGAGGCCCACAATGATGCCATATACAATTATTTGAGTTGATATCCAAAGTATTAGAAGATTATAGTATACAATCTAATTTTTTATCTCAAGTACCTATTCATGTAGAATTTTATTTCATCAACCCTCATGAAGCTCACAACACCCATTGGATACATAAAGATTCGTGTAAGTTTCTCATGGGTCATTATGTTTTCTAAACCCTCCCATTTCTAGATAAAAATATAACATGGATGGTGTGTTTGACCAATGTAATATGAGTAAGGGAACAATCATCAATGACATGTGGGTCACTGTTTTCATGGATTTATGTTTCTTTTATAGCCAAGGGAACATGTTTATTGCATAATTGATATCCATTCATAGTGGATTATCTCTCTGTATGTTGCAAAAACATAGTATCTCTATTTTTCCATTATGACTAATTACATCATCAAGAAGACCCTGAACTAATATTCTTTAAATTATGACACTCGATAATACATAAGTTTTATTGAATTGAATGTGGTCAACCATAACACTTAGCATGAGGGTAATATGGAATCAGATGTTATGTCATTAAATAGAATGCATGATGATAATCTAATCACCTTCCCTAGTATTGGTATTATTCCCCTGAATATATGCATGAAATTATAGCAGATTACATCATGAGTTAGTATTATAAGCTACCTTGATATGGTCCATAGGGTGATATTGGCTCATTGTGTTTGGATTATTCTCCCCTCAAGAAAATTTGGAAATGTGAGAGAGGTTAACCATTTTGTATTATAGGGTAAATATTAGATGTTAGGTACATTACCATTTTATAACATGTATCTATCATTTTAACCCTTATATATCATAGGTTAACCCTATAATATTTTGTATTTTATGGTTTTTTATACCATATGTATTTGGGTAACCATTATACATAATGTGCTAAAAATTATGTATCATGCACATTAGCATTTTTTGACCCATGTTCATCTCTTAACTTCATGTATCATCTATATTTTTATGTATTCTATTAAGGATATTTAATATAATAGTTTGAAATTTTTCTTTTATACTTTTACATGAACTTCATAATATATTAATTTTGAACTGGGAAAATGATGCTTATTAGTAATAATATCTTATATCTCGTACGAAATATTTTACATATCAGTTTTTTAGAGACCGATACATTTAGAATTTTCTAATTATATATAATATTTTACATATAACTTCAAACTACACACATCCAATTAAATGCTTAAAAATTTCCTTTAACATACGGAAATCATTTCGTATCCCTCAACAAGTTTATGAACTTCCTCATTGTATAGATCACTATGAAATTCATAGGCACTATGATTCCATGAACCCCATCACCGTATAGATCTATTTCATAAAATTTAGAACTAGTCACACAACTTGAATGACATTTCATGTCCAGTGGCTATCTGTTACCAAATATAATGACACAATACAAAACTCATAAACCAATACCCACATTTGGTTATTTTTTATTGACCATAAATAAAATGTTTACTTTTATCCAAGCATCAAAAAAACCCCAACCAACTCTGGATTGTCTCTGTCAACACATCACCCTAAAAATAAACATATCACTTCTCTAAAACTGTTCTAAACACTTATAAATGCTTGTGATACATACCTCTAAAAAATTTACCTCAACACAAATCTATGAAAACCACTTACTAGACATCCACTCCAACTGAAAAGTGAGACTCACGAGAACTACTCATATTTCTATATGTTCCAATGATACCTAGATTCACAATGAAATATTTTTTTCCAATACCACTTATAATCCTCCAATGCACCTAGTCCAAATGGATCTAACTAAAGGTCTATTACCATGTTTAATATTGAATGAATATCACATACCACCATATTGTGGGATCTACCTAGCCTCTCTAGAAACTCATAACCCTACCAATACCCACTCCCTATAGTTAATGAACTTTTCTGGTTCCTAGCCATCACACTAAGTGACTCTATTGCTTAACATTTTATAAGAACAGATAACCATCATTCATATTTCAACAGTTATATATGGTTACAAATCATCTCTCGTGTGATATAGATTTTTGGGAAACTAAAGAGTCATTCACCATATCATAATATACTAGGACCTCATGATATACCCTACCATATAATCAATCAAAACTTCTATGAATTAATCTCAATCACAATGTATTGACCCATGAAACCCATATTTTATGGAAATAAGAGGCCTTGTATAACCCATATCTCCTGGGTTACCCTTATACATAAAAAATAATGACTATAAATAAAAATAAATAATCTGATAACACAATTATAACACTGACTCACTAATATCCTAAGTCACTTCTGAACACCAATGGGATCTTCCAGTTAGAACAAAAACATGAAATAATGGGTATATCATATTGTGATGCATCCATAATCTAATATATATACAACTAACACATCTAAAGAAAAATATACCCAACATATGGTTCCAATATATATATATATATATATCATATATCTCATACTCAAGTAAACTACACAATATAGGGTATGAATCCTCACTATGAATTTATATTCCATTCTACCCCCTCAGGAGTAAGTTCAAATACACATGCATATAATTATATTTCCCATTGATGATCCATATTATGAAGTTTGTAACCACATGTTTAGATTATGTATAATTTAAAAAAATATTTTATTTGGGAAAACATTAAATATGGTGTCATCGACACTATAAAGTACTCAATCAAATTTTATTTCATAAAACAGAGTGCCAATCACCCAAAATAATGAAAATATAATGAAAAAATATTCCAAGAATTATTCAAGGAAGAAAAATTCATTCCACCATTAGCCTAGATTATACCATAAAAAAATAAATCCAAAATATCAATCTTAGTATGAATCAACTGAACTATAATATAGAATGCCCATAACAACCAATCCCAACTCCCTAGAAACTTGTAATGAAGATATTGAAGGTTTTAGATAAGAAAAAAATCGAACCCTGTGTATTATTAATAGTAAATAATTTTCATGTCTTACTAGTTTTCATGATTTTACATTATATAATTGTACTGATTATGATAAATATAGTAATTTTTTCACAATCTAAAAAAGAGTTTCATTCTGCATAAATTATTTTCAATAACGTATATGGTTTTAGAAAATTAAAATTTCTAAATTTTCTAATATTAATTTGAGAAAATGGAATTAATTTTTTGATATCATAATCAAAAAATTAATTTTTTATTTTTTTGGGATTTTTCTAAAATAGGTGAATTTTGGATGAATAGTGAAAATACCAATTCTTCAAATATAGTCAGATTTAGGGAATGATCCTAAAATAATGAAAAATTAATAAATAATTAAACACTATTCTCATATATATATTAGTTTATTTTTATAATAGATCATTTCGAATCATTATTAATAATTTGGAAACACACATGTGACTTTATGGAGCATAATTTATATTTTATTCTAAATAAAAACTTTTCCTTGATCATTGAATTTGATTTTGTGGTTGGAAGGTTAAATTCTGTTTTCGCATGATAAAAATTTCATATAAATTACCCTTTTTAGTTATAATCCAATTAAAATCAATGATATCAATTATATGAATAACTTTACTGTAAAATAATTTTTACACATAAAACATACATTTTTAAGAAAACTATTTTTTGTGCATCTGGAATATTAATTTTAAAAGTAATTTATACCACATTCAAATATAAAATCTGAAAAAATTTATTACATATTAGGAATCATAATTTTTAAATTTTTTAATATTTTTTATTTTATTTTTGGCCCTTTAATTAAATTACAATGGTAAAAATTTATGTTATCTCAATAAAATGTAAAATTGGTTAAAACAAGTTAAAATAAGATATGAGGCTAAAAGTAACTCTAAAATGATTTAAAATTTGATTGGTATAGTTAATTTAGATCATAAACCCTCGTATATTTTTAATTTTTCCCATTTTTACAACTTTTTCAAGAAATATAATTTATATTATTTTGAATCATATTATTATTAAAAGAGTGACACTCCCCTCACTCATAAATAGACACTTATACTAATCTCATATTCTTCAACATTGAGCTATAAATCTTGATAAATATCAACAAACATAACATAATAAAACTCCTATAAATATTTTGAAAGTCCTGGTATTCATAAAATACCCATCCTAGAAGGAATATTATGTAATCCAAAGAGGTTATCTGAGGAGGTGGTATAATCCATATCTGAAATCTTTCAAGGTTG
This sequence comes from Viscum album, assembly GCA_963277665.1. Classification (NCBI taxonomy): domain Eukaryota; kingdom Viridiplantae; phylum Streptophyta; class Magnoliopsida; order Santalales; family Viscaceae; genus Viscum; species Viscum album. Next base: position 735,420,899 of record OY728125.1, on the reverse strand, counting down.
TTTATTATTAAACCAATTTATAATCTATTTTATCCAATATATAATAATTAAATAAATGTATTAGCTATAATAAAATTTAATTATGATTATGTATCTATCATTTCCCACCTTCTTTCAAACCCATGGGAAATGAAAACATTTATCGTTTGAGTGTGTGTACTACCGCCTCCAAAAAGGGATGTGTATATTTTTTCATAACCATATCTAATGGCTGGTTATTATGATGAAATTAATGAATATATATCATATTTATAAAATTATTATGATTCTTTATTGATAATATATTATTTTTATTTTTACCTTTTCATATTTTGGAAAATTATAACATCGCTCATGCATACCAGTGGACAACTAAATATACTGAGAAATGTGATTTGTTTATCATTTTCACCATACATGATTAGTCAGACGTAAGAAATTAATGAAAAAATATGACATTCATAATATTTTTATGACACAATAATGGTAAACATTTATCCACTTTATTTTCATTTCATCAGTTAGAAAAATGAAAACACCATTCGTACGTACGTTTGAATAACCATCTAGAAGAAATGATGTGCATTATTTTTCATGACCAACTTACATATATAGATATAAAAGTATTTTTAAGATATAAACCTGAAAATAATAAAATGTTTTATATTTTATATATTCTGTTATAATGACTTGTTTGGCCATGGTTAACACTCCAAATATTATTTTGGATATTAAGAACCAAACAACCTCAAAATATCCTATATAAGCTAAGCTGAATTAGTAACTAAGAATATGAAGATAAAAAATTAAATAAAATGAATAATGATAATTTAATTAAAATTAAAATGATTAGTAACTAACTATATAAGTAATATATTTTATACATTCAATATTTAGAGACAATATGAAGCTAGATGAAACATTTGGTAATAGATTTTGCTTTAAAAATCTATTTAAAATGTGTTGAGCTCTTTTATCACAATATCCTAGATAATAAAAAAAATTAAGTCTTGTTTTCATATACAGTCTAATGATTTTTAATTTAATTTAAAAATTTACTAAACTGTCTACGAATATTTTATAATTGACTATTTTAAGATCTGTCCATTTGGGTAACATTTAACTATTTTTATTAAATTTGAAAAGAATATTTTTTTGAACGTCTAACACATAAATGGATTTCCCCACCACCATATTCATTATTATTTATCATTATTACTCTGAAATTTTTTATGGGGTTTCAATACAATATCTTACTCCCATTATAAAGGGAATTTATATATGTTTTCAAAATAAATAGTTTTTTCTACTCATTTTTATGAGATATCTAAAAGTGGGTTTTTGATGGGTTTTACCATAAAAATTCAAACATATATATATTTTTCATCATACTGTTCTTTTATATATATTATATGATTATGGGTGATCTTGATATTTATATGTTGACAATTCTGCCCGACATAGCTCTTTAATGTGTTATATAATTTGAGGAAGTTAAATGAATGAAAGATTCAACCAAGATATATATTGGAATTAATTATGATGTTCATTCCTTTATAAGTTTTATTGTAAGTGTTGTAGTATGATTAATTTAACTAGATACCAATATGTTCATCCAAATATTTCTATTTTTTTGAATGAAACCTTTTGATTTAAAAATTTAGGATCTTTATGATCATATAAAGGTCGAATGATTGTTTTCATGTTAAATATTTAATGTTTTTCAAAAAACCCTTATGAATAATGAATTTGTCCTTTGAATCACTACAATATGTTTTATGAATAAATTTTTATTTTATGATTACTTCATGAGTATGAAAATTAATATTTCAAAGAAAAATATTATCATATGAATTTAATAACATGGAATAATTTTTATAAATTGTGTAATTATGGGTTTTTATGTTATGGGTTGTCATAGTTAGTATCAATGGAATGGTTTATATAACATTAGAGGTTAGGTTATTGTTAAAAAATAATTTAAAGAGATTATAATTTAAATTTATTTTACCATCTTATAGAATGAAGATTTATATGGTTCTTCATCTAATAAATGTATATCTAGAATGGTTTTCTTTAGATTATATAGGGAATATAATTAATAATGGAAATAAGAGAATTATATAATTCATAATTCATATCCTAGGAAGGATGGAGATGGAACTCAGCTATTGGTGGTTGTGTTATCTCAGTAAATAAAGGGTATCAAAGGTGTAATTAATGCAAGAGTGTGGCCAGATTATCTATAAATGAACACGTATATTATTTAAAATTTCATGAAACAACAGCCTTCATAATATTTTGGATCATTAGACATGGTGTTAGCTAAATGAGGTATTGTTGGTTTAGAAAATATAATCAATGTTTTGGAAATTTCAGAGCATCATAAGATAACTATATCAATTTAGAATTTCGAAGAATATGTAAATTAGTGATGGAATATATTTAAGGTTACCAATGATAATGATGATACTGATTCCATGTATTGGAAGAAGTTTAAGGATCATTTACATGAGAAATATTTCCTATATTTTATCAGCATAGAATATAAATGAAATTATGAGATATGAAGAAAATTAGTATATAGTTTCCACCCATGAATCAAATATTACTAGTTGGGAAAGGTATGAAAATATTTTTATTTTTTTTCCATGATATTATAATTGATAGATTATAATTATAATTTAATCACTATTTTCAGGATACATTGTTTTTCATGATTTTAGATGGTATAAGGACATTCTTCAATGTAATGAGAACGCCGAGATTGATATTGATGATTTTTATATCAATAAGGATAAGAATCTATCTTGGTTGAAATAAATGGAGACATTTCCATGGAATAAATCATTAGTTTTCAAAATTAAGATTCCCATTTAAGTTAAATGTTGGAAAAATAATTCACAAGAATTTATATTGATGTCTATAAAGAATTACCGTTATGTTTTTATGAACATATAGATCATGATAGAAAAGGGAAGTGAAATGGTAATGGTTAGACCAATAATTATAAGATAGTTGTAATTTTTATTAATTTCAATGAGATGGTCCATTATTCAAGTGAATATTAGAAGAAATATATGATTGATATATATCATCAATATAATAATCATAAGGGTGTGGAAGGATATTTTACTAATACAATGTAAAAGGATGTACCATCAAATGATGTGGTCTTAGTTATAATAATTATTCATTCAGATTATTCAAAAGTATTTTTGGGATTCAAGATATTTTCCTTATTTTATTTATGGGATTTTTTATAGTAATATAAACATATCACCTCTAGAAATGAGAAAGGAATTGTTAAAAATATATGTGGACTTATTTAAGAAATATAGATTTATATGAATCTTCCTATCATTATATGTGGAATATTTATTTGCTAAATCTTCAGATTCATACATTTAGTTGTGTTTTATGTCATTCGGAGAATGTATGGGCTTTCAATTAACCAAGATAATATATGTTTTCAGAGATAAAGAAGACATATTCAATCCATATAGTTAGTTTCAATTTTAATATAAGAATGACTTCATACTAGTGATGATGTATAAAGACAATGGGATATTAATTAAAGATAGTGGGGAAATGTTTCTTTCACGTTGAATTGAAAATAAATTAATTATTCATCTTGGCGGAGTGCCTTTTGAAAATAAATTTTTAGACGCATATCATGATGATTTTCTAGGGTTATTTTTGATAATGATGTTAATTTAATTTCAAAATCTCTTTATTGAATGGGTCTAATATTGTAATTGTGATTGAATTAGTAATTTCATGAATTACAAGATAAGGTTTTCCTCTACCCAAACAGTTCACTATAGGGTTCTCCCATTTTTTAAGTTCAAAATTAAGATAAATCAATGAAATTTTTCCATTGATTATTTTTACATCAATAAAATTTTATTTAATTATAATTGACTACTACCTCATATATATGAATTGTATAATTATCTCAAGTGTGCACAATATTAATCCAAGAATGACCTGATTAATAAATACCATTAGATGAAATATATGGGGGAGGAAATTACATGGACAACATTTCATAATAGGTATGGTTATTTAGTGATTATAGTTATTATTTTTGGGTAAAAAATGCCCCTATTATATTTATAGATATTATGAATAATGTTTCCTATGAGTAATTGGATAATGTTTTTTTAGTTTTCATCAGTGATGTTATAGGATATTCTAAATGAAATGAATATCCATATAAATTTATTAGGATTGTTTAATAGACATTAAAAGAAAATAATTTTTGTGGAAAAATTTAGTAAATGTGCATTTTGGTAACAAAATATTTCATGTCTTTGAATATTGTTTTGAAAGATGGAATTACTATTGATCCTATTTAATATAATATGTTGTAAGAGTGACCATGACCTATATATTTACTAGATATTCAATTTTTTTTATTATTGGGTTATTATCTATATTTTGTTCAAAATAATGGTTAATGATTAATCCCACTAACCATGTAAACTCTAAAGGTATTAAAATTCACTTAAGAAAATGAATGTGATAAATGTTTTCTAGAATTAAAAATAAGATTGTTAAATTCTCCTAGGCTATCCTTTACATCATGAATATTTTTTTATAGCTATTAGGTAATTTTATATAAATCATGATAACTAAGATAACATGAGTTTAATTTTCCATAATATGATATTGAGATTACTATAGTCATATTTTCTTTGATAATTTGGAGGAATATTTTATATGGGATAAAATTTGATATATATACTTCATAAATGTTTGAAAAATATATTTTCTAAAAAATATTTTAACATGAAAGATATAATTTGGGATAAACTAATAATGGATTTTTATTGCATGACTTAATATCTTCTATGTAAAGAATACAAGGTAGTTTATGACTTGATCTGAATACATAATGGATCAGTAACCATGATATTTTTGGAACATCATCAATTATTAGATAATTTAATGAATATGGAATTTGATTTTTTGTAGTTGTAATATTTTTTATTTTCACTTATCTTTCATTACAATATCTATAGAGGAAATAATTAATATTTATAATAAAGATGGAAATTTTGAAATAATGGTAGAATTTTTTCAGGAAAGGAAAATAAATGAAATTCATGTTGATAAAGAAGGTATCACTACCTGTTGAAGGAGGTTATATATTCTAAGGTATTTTTAGTTAAATATATAATTCATGATTGAATAATAGAACTCTCAATTTTCCACCAATATTATTAGTATGATGAAATGAATAAATAGAAGTATTTCTTATTTTACCATGAATTTTTTTACTTATAAATTAGTTGAAGTTAATTTAAATTACTAAAGTTAATGGCTTATCCTTTATCAGTGCCTTAGTATTAAAGGGAGAATATATCAATTGATTTCATGGTGTTATTATCAAAGATATCTCATATTAATAATTCGATTTGGGTTATTATATATCTTTTGAGTAAATCTGTGAATTTTTTGGTTATTTGTGACATAATGTATTTAGATATTTTTGATAGAAATTATATTAAAGAGATAATATTTTATTTAAAGTACTTCAATGTAGTGTATCTAATTGGGATCCCAGATTTACATAAAATTTTTATAATTGGATTCTACAGTCATTGGGTACTGAATAAAATATTTGTAAAACTTTTCATCCTCAATCTGATGGATAGTAGTAGTGACCAATTCAGTCTTTAGAGGATATTCATTAGGATTCCTCACTATATTTCCACAACTCTTAGGATAAAAGAATTTATTCAACGGATTTTTTTGCATATAATTTAACATTTCATTCCATAATATATATGAAACTACTAGAGGTATTATATAGAGAGTAATATCAAACTATAGAATGTTGGTATAAACTCCATGAGAGAAAGTTATTGAGACCATAATTGGTTGTTGATGTCATGACCCATCCCCTGGGGCCCATTTCGTGACTACCCCAAGCCCGCCTTCCATAGGCTAGGGGCTGGCGACTATCACCGAAAGGCCTATTCCCTAAAACTGAGAAGGAATTGCCTTTATATTCTGTAAACACACACAACAAAGCACGTAGAAAGATACAAACACAAGTAAACTATATAGTAAAAAAATAGTGTGTACATCCACCAATCTATTATTTTGATGGCGAGTTCTTCGACTGGAGGGGTGTGTGCTTCATCGGGAGTGGTTCCTAATGATGTTGATTCGGTTGCCGATATCGGATCCCCTAGTGGGGGGAAGACAAAGGCTGGTTTTGTCAAGGGCTCCTCATCTCTTTTCTTCAAGGAGCTGGTATGTGGGAATTGTTGGAAGGGAGATAGGTTGTTTATTCTACTGATTCAAATTGAACCTAGACATCTAGAGGTCTTGAGAGGAAATCCGGTGGTGGTGGTAGCTGACAGAGATTTGGAGCGTGCTACGGAGGTGCATAACCTTACTCTGGTGGCCAGGTTTATCCTGGTGAAATCATCCATGGAGGTCTTTCGTAGGTTTGTGGGATCCTTGGGTCTTCAAGGTCCGTCGACTGTGTCGGAGATATCATAAGTATCCTTCGGCATTCACTTCCATTCAAGGTATGATTTCATTCGTGCTTGGTCAAGGAAGGATAGACAGTGTGAAACCTTCCGTTTTTCTCTGGCTTAGTGGGCGTGGGTTTGTCACTATGGTAGAGAATATAATATGGGTGCAGTATGGATCAAATTACCAGGTATTCCCCTTCCTATTCAGAACCCCTCGATCCTGGCAGCAGTGGGGGATTATTTCGGTAATTTTATTTGAGTGGAAGAGAGTACTGAGATGTTATTGGATGCAGGTAATTCTAGAATCTGTGTTGAGATTAACTTAGTGGTGAGGTTTCCATATCAAATTCTAATTCAATCCCCTAAGGGGATGAACTTCTGGAAACGATTGGTGTATTAGGATCTTCCTAGGTTTTTCACTTCATGCGCTATTCAAGGTCATGTTGTGGGTTCATGTAAAAAGGGAAGGAATGGCCTTCGCCATCGGGGGTCCCCAAAACCTATGGTTAATCCATTGAAATCGTTGTCTTCTGATTTAAATGAGAATTCTCTTTGTTCTTTGAAAGTTCCTGGGTTTTCTGGTTCCTTTTCACTTGGGGAATTTTGTGCTTCATCTTACTCAAAGGTGTTGGTGAACTCCAATGACCTAGAAAAATATTTTGATTTCACATCTGATGTTGTATCTGGGCCTCAATGTTGCTCAGCGTTTTCTGGAATGTTTCTGGCAGATTTGTTCTCACTTGCAGGTATTGTGCCTCCTATGTTGTTTCTGTTGAAGCTGAGGTCTCCCGGCAGTCTCTGCTTGGATAATTCATTATTGTAGAATATGAAAGAGGTTCCTTCTCCTCAAAACTTGTATGGGAAAGGTAACATGGTCTATACAACAGTTCCATTCCCTTCATGTTCGTCCTCTTTGGTGGGTGATTTCTAGGCTCCTAATGCTTCATCTGTGGAGATGGAAAAGTTATCTTTGTTGATGTCAGAGTTTGGTCTTTCGCATTTGATTCACAGAACTTCATCTAGGGTTTTATCATAGGGAACATCCAATGAGATTTCAATTACTCTGTATTTCAGGGCTCAACTACTTATGGACTCATTTTTGCACGAAGAAGTGAGTCCAACTTCAACTATAGTGGACAAGGGGAACAGATTCTCACTCTTGGAGGAAACCAATAGTCCCATGAAAAATAAAATTCGAAAACCTAAGAAAGGGTGTTCTTAGAAGACCTCTCATAGTCCAGTGACTCGGTTAGTGGCCTGGGAGGATTGTGGTAAGATGCTATTCAGACCCCATGTAGGTAGCCCTGGCCAGAGGGCCAATAGTTTCTTGAGTTAATGACTTTGGTGTTTGTATGGAATGATCATGGATTCGGGGGCAAGTAAAATTTTCCTTTTTTGCCTCTACGTGTCGTAGAAATAGGGTCCCTATGGTGGTTATTTTAAAACTAAAGAATAATACTTGTAGGGTGTGTTTTTTCTCCAGAAATATTGGTTTTGGTCACTTTATGCATGGCCATCCATGTAATAATAATATCTCGATTTTTTGGAAGAACTATCTTCGGGTGGAATTGATGTAGGTGCATGATCAATTTATCATGGTGAAGCTAGGATTCAAAGGTTCTTCTGTTTTTTTCCTTTGTCTATGCAATCTGTGATGTTTTAATTAGAAGGGTGCTATGGGATTATATTAGATCCTTTGCTACGTCGGATTTACCCTGGTTTGTGGGCAGAGACTTCAATGCTTTATCTGACATTTCATAGAAGAGGGGAGGGTCGTCGTTGTTTAACTATAGTCTACATGATCTTAACTACTTTATTTCTAGAAAAGAATTGATATATTTTGGCTTTAGTGGGAGTAAATTTACCTGGTGAAACAACCATAAAGGAGGACATAGAATATGGTGTAGACTGGAAAGATGCTTCCCTAATATTCAGGGGATGGATTCTTTCTCAGAGTCCTCAGTGGTTCATCTTTCCGAGGGCCTTTCGGACCATTCTCCAATTCCTATGAAGCTCGTGCAGGAGAACCATGATTACATAGGGTTTTTATATTCGGCGGATTGGCATAGCAGGGAAGGTTTCTTTCAAATGATGCGATAGTCTTGGGTTCCAGAAACGGATGGAAGGGCTTGGGTTGGTTTGTTAAGATGTCTCAAAAGATTGAAAGTTGATATTTTCAAATGGTAAATGGATTATCCAACATTAAATGAATTAATTGAGGTGATTCAAAGAGATATTAAAGGATTGGAAGACTCGTTGCTACAAAGGTAAGAGGATACATCCTTCATTTTATTATGTGATAAACGGGCATCTTTAACTCAAAGATTGTTGGAGGTCAAGAAGGGATATAAGCAGCATTCTAGAATCAGGTGGCTCAAAGAAAGGGACATAAATACAGGCTTCTTCGATGCCTGTTTGAAAGAAATGCATAACTTTAAAATCAACATCAGGTTGGAGGACGGGTCCTTCTCCTATGACATTAATGTTTCCTAAAATCATTCTTTATAACACTTTGAACGACAATTGAAAGGTGAGAATCAGAAAAATACAAGAGACGAGGAGTTATTGCATGATCAAGAAGATTTTATGGAGAACATTTCAAGGAGGGTTAACTCTGGGGATAATAGAGGGTTTAACATCCATACCATCTGAGAGTGAGATATGGTAGGTGGTTAGTAATTTTTCCTTGGGTAGTGCTATGGGCCTGGATGGATTCCCTACTTTTTTTATGTGACAAACTTGGAGTTTGTGGGTGCTTTTGTGATTGAGGACCTGATTGATTTCTTCAAGGGAGGTACCATCAACAGAGGCTCATGTGGGTCAAGAGTGGTAATGATTCCTAAGGAGAAAGACCCTTGTTCTATCAGCCAGTATAGACCCATATGCCTTTTCAATGTCTCCTATAAAATCTTGGCATCTATTATTTCTAGGAGAATAAGTAATATGCTCTTGAGGATCACTTACCAAGAACAACTTGGATTTATCCAAGGAAGATGCATACAAGGGGCCATGGGAGTGGCTCTGGAGTTATTAGCTGATATTGATAAGAAGGTGATTGGTTCCAATATTATTATTCATGTGGATATGGATAAAGATTATGACAAGTTGGAATGGAGCTTCATCCTCCGGGTGATTAGAATGATGGGATTTCAAGAAGGGGTTTGTCATTTATGCTTTCAATTATTTTCATCCCCTTGGCTATCCATATCCCTATTGGGGAAGAGCTTTGGTTTCTTCAAAAGCATGAGAGGTGTTAGGCTAGGAGATCCTCTTTCCCATTCTTTATTCATTCTCACCTAGGAAGATTTATCTCAGAATTTACAAAATTGTTTCAAGAACATGAAGATTAGGTCTTATCGGTCTAAAGTTTCAGATATTTGATCTCATATTATTTTTGATGATGATATTCTAATATTTGTTAACAGAAGGATATCTTCCTTGGCTAATTTCATACACCTCATGTTAATTTACCAAAGCCTAAGTGGTAGAAACTGAATTCTGGTAAATGTAATGTGTTTATTTTCAATAATTGTTCAAGGAGAAGAGCTTAGGAAATTCAAGCCATTATGGGAATAAACCTAAAGCAGTTTCCCTTGAAATATATTGGGGAACCTATATTGAAGGGTCGGGTGAATAATTTATTATTTGAGGATCTTCTTAGCAAAATGACAGGGACAATCCTAAATTAGAAGAACAGGTTTCTTTCCTTTGGGGGAAGGGTGACTTTGATCAACAATGTGGTCTCTTCCATTCATATTCACGTGTTATCTATTATTTCACCTCCTAAGGGGAAGATTACGGTGATGGAGAAGGTGATGAACCATTTCATTTAGGATGCTAATTTTTTGGGAAGGTCGCATTGGGCTGCTTGGTCCCGGATGGCTAAACCAGTGGAGGAGGGTGGTGTAAGCCTAAGGGACATTTCTAATTCCATGAAATCTATGGAAGAATGGATTGCTTTGGATTTTTTTGGAGGGGATATCGATGTGGGAACATATCATTAGAAAGAAATATGGAAACAATTGGGAGCAGTGGGAGGTCAGAAATCTTTCCAGATTGGGGAAAACTATCAGGTCCCAGCTGGGGATTCTTCACAATTCTGGCAGGTGGGTTCTGGGACAAGGGAATGTCAACTTATGGAGGGAAAATTGGATTGGAGAGAGACTATATTTTTCATATTATCCGGTTCCAGGCTTCTCTGTGATGGAGGAATCTGCTCACCCTAGGATCATGGAAACCATTTTGAATAGGGACCAGTTACAGTCTTTCAAGGAAATTATCCTCTCGGAGGAGGAGGATAGAGTGTCTTTTACAGAGGCAAAGTCAGAACATTTAAATGGGAGAGATTTTCACCTCCAGACCGACCAGGACAATATTCGGGATGAGCTAGGGGAGCATTAGTGGTGCAAAGAGATTCCAACTAAGTTTAGTTTCGTGGTTTGTCATGCCATAAATTCTGATCTCCCTACTGATGACAATGTCCATAAGAAGTGGGTTCAGATGGCCTCAATAGGTTACTGTTGTGTCTCTCCTCATGTGGAGTCAGTTTCACACCTATTTTTTCAATCTGAATGGGCTAATGAGATCCGGTCCAGCATGGCTAAAGGGGGATTCTCGGTCGGGACATGCCACTCTTTTCAGGAGCTCTTCTCATTCTGGTTCTCAGTTACAATGTCTGAAAAAATAGAATCAAAGATTAATTACATCTCTTCTATGGAAGTTTTTTGGACTATTTGTGAAGCTAGTAACATGGCTCGTACAAAGAACCGCCCTTCGATTTTCCTTCTCCAGGTGAGAATGAGAATACTGGTCCATGATCTCGGTTCCTTGTAAAAGAAAGGCCAGTACTCCAACTCCCTCTACAACATACTCAATAGGCCGGTAGTTCCTCCAAGATCTAATGGATCCTGGATTAGCTAGAAACGTCTGGCGAACGGATCTAAACTCAACGTGGACGGATCCTTGCTATGTGGAGTTTTGCGCGGAGGAGGGCTGGTCTGAGACGAGAAAGGTTCTGTTGTGCTGGCCTTTAGTAGCTACCACGGGTTGGGATGCTCACTTTAAGTAGAGATCTGTCATCTGCATATAGGGATAACACTGTGTAGTAGAGTTTTCCGGGATTGCGATGAACATGAATCTGACTCGGAGGTGCTGGTTCAGGTGTTCACGGCTAAGGGTTAGGTACCGTGCTCTTTGATTTATCTGATCTGATGCTACATCTTAATGATACCCATAGGCTGTGTGGTTCAGCATATCCCAAGGGAAGCCAACTTTTCTTCGGATTCTCTTTCTAGAGGTTGTAGACCAGAGGAACCCTTTTTGATCAATTCTCATTTTGGCTCATTACCCCGAGAATGTAATTTATTTGTTCAAGGTGATGCCTTAGGTCTTCACCACTTTAGACCACCATGACCATTTGGATCCCTATAAGGGGTTTACCTTTATTTTATAATAAAAAGGAATTTTCAGTCAAAAATAGTGTATACAATAAGTAAAATTGGCTAGAATAATATCCTAACTGGAAAGTACAAGAAAACTGGAAAATACAAGTAAACTGGAACAACTATTATGAACACCCACCAAGGATCCGACCTAAAGGGTAGGTCAAGCTCTTGAACGGTCGTCTTTGTGGTATGCCCCGTCTAAGGTCCACCTCCGAGCTACCTCCAGTCCTGGTACACTCGTCCTCAGTCAGCATTATCCATCATTTTCACCAAACACTACAAGGTGCGGGCATAGCCCGTGCATGGGTGAGTATAACGATACTTAGTAGGGACCCCGAGACCCTCAAAGGTCTCAAAAATTTCACAAAGAAATAATCACAAGGCATGGAAACAACTGACATCCCTACTTAGGTATATGCCCATACATATACCTAAGTTATCAAGTATACCCATCTCATTCATGAGGAAACACAAGGTCCAACTCAAAATCCCAAAGTTCAACTATTCCACAATGGAAGGAATACCACAAAGGTAACACCCCAAAGGTAAGTACCACAAAGGTAATACCACAAAAATAATACCACATAGGTACCACCATGAAGGTAAGTACCACAAAGGTATGCCACACAGAAGAATACCACAAAGGTATAACCACGAAGGTATGTACGAAAACGTTACGCCACATGAACGATTTACCTCGAAGGTAAAGACTCCTCCCACACTAGGTATAACTTAGGTTCGACAGTAAAGATGATTAGATGTATCTACTGAATCATCGTACTCTGTTAAGAATCAAACCCACGTAGGATCCAAAAACCGTCAGACCCACATAGGATCCTAGTACAGCAGACCGACGTAGGATCCAAGAGTAATCCCACATTGATTCGTAGAGAAGATATATGTGAGACTCTCGAACACATACCCCCAAAGGATCCCAAAGCATAGAACCACATAGGATCCCTTTCTCATGTTACATCCAGCTACAGGGTTCGCGCACTAAGCTCACTTGATTCAAGGAGGATCCGATCTTCAAGCAATAGGTCAATACTCCAAATTCCAAAAGGTACCATTAAAACGTATCCCAAAGGACCGCCACGTGATAGGGGTCTCAATGCAACATATAGTGCATCAATCAGACACTCAGTATATAAGTTATTAGCCTTATAGTTCTGAGGGCCTGGTTGGATTTGTGTTCGATCCCACACATCCATACACCTACATTATCCAAAACTCAAGTGGGGTATATCAAAAGGACCTTACCAATCTAAGGTTTCAGGTTCCACAGATGGTTATTCAAACGAAGACATGTAGCTCACGATATGGCGGAAAGAACAAAAAGGAGCAAAGTTGGTCCGGTTCAGGTCTGACCAGGTCGGACCAACCCATCCTGACCCGTGCCTGGCCCTGGGTCTATCCTGGCTAGTGGTGCGGTGGCCCACTGGGCTCACGGTGGGATGGATCGTGGTGCGATGGCCCGCTACAGCAGGCCGAACAACCAACCCCTCTTCAGCGCGGCACGGTTGTATATAGCGCCTTCGCCGGTGTCTGGTAGCGAGCAAGCTGCCCTCCTCTTGTCGTCGCGGTCCAAGGCCATGAATCTTGCATTCTTGGTGTGGCGGACGGGTTCCATAATCCCCTTTGTGTGGCCAGCCGGAGTGTCATCTACCGCTCTTGAGTCCCACCTTTTCCAATCACCGGCACGGGTCGCCACCCCCTCCATAGCGAAGAACACATCAAAACCCTAAAAGTTTTGCGGAGAGGTCGGGCCATGTTTGTTTTTCTTGCACGCTCTGTGTTAGGGTGGTAGCAAGTGGCTCAATAATTCTTGAATTACGAAAAAATTCAAAAACAGTTAAGGGGATATTCAAAACAAGAAACCCTACCTTGTCATTTGATGGTGTGTTCCATGAGGAATAAGACGATATTGTTGGAGAACGTCAGCGTTCGTTGCCCCCGCAAGGTGCTTCTGATCTGGGCTCAGGGTTAGTTTCTTGTTCTTCATTAGAGAGGCATTATTCATTGAATAGGAAGAATCTCTCCACAAATTTCTCCCAATTCTCCTCTTTTCCAACACTTCACCAACCAATCCTCTCAAAAGTGAAGATCCAACTTATTAAAAATAATTTTAAGAAATCATTTAATTAATGTTTTTTACTTTAATAATGTTAATGTTTGCATAATTGATTTAGAGGAAACCTAAAGTCACCTCCCTCATTAAAGAGGTTGTTCAAGAGTCGGGTGGTCCCCACCATTAAGAATTCAATTTCAGGGTTTTTAATTCGGGTCGTCTCCACCTCCATAACCCATGTAGAGAGGTTTCAAAAATAAAATAAAAGTTTGATATTTATTTTATTTTTTATTTAAACAAAAATCCCAAAAACTAACATTCACCCTCATCCTACTACCGTCAAGGTGAATTTTTCCATAAGTGAATACTGGTGTTGTGAGTTCAATGATGTCCCCAGATTTCAATTCTGAGCACCGATTCAAAAGTTACAAAAACTCGCTTGCAAGATTACTGAACGTACCTAAAAAAAGTTCATAAATTCATTTCAGGTATACAAGGCCTCGTAATCACACGCCATCAATATTTTTGGACTCATAAAATTCCCTTATAATTGAAAATTTTAAATTAAATTTTCCAGGTCTTTACATTTTCTCCTCCTTAGGACTTTACATGCCCGAAATCCAAAACAAAAACTAGGAAAACAAGTGTTGGTACTGAGCACAAATCTGAGTCTCTTGCTCGCATGTTCTCTCCTGGAGGTTCTCGTGCTACCAATGTACATGCACTAATGGTATCAACTTCCCATGATGGAACTGCTCTTGTCAATCCTCAATCTATACTGGAACATCTGTAAATGTCACCCCATCGTCGATATCCATCTCGTCGTGGTCAGTGATGTGTGAAGGGTTGTGCACGTATCTCCTCAACTGGGATACGTGGAAAACGTTGTGAACTCGGTGCAACTGAGGTTCAAGAGCTAAGTGGTAAGCAACGTCTCCAACTCTGCTGAGGACCTAAAAGGGTCTGATGAACCTCAGAGATAACTTTCCGCCCAAGAAAAATCTCCACAAACCTCATTGGGTTGAAACCCATAGAAAGATGTGGTCACCATCCTTGAACTAAAATGGTCTCCATATCCTTTTGTCATAAGACATATACCTGCTCTGTGTGGTCTTCATCTGCTCCTAGATGATCTACACCTTCTCCGTGGTAGCCCATACCATATCAGGTCCCATGTGTACTGACTTCCCTAGGTCAGTCTAGCACAAAGGTGATTTGAAAGGTCACTCTTATAGAGCCTGAAAAGATGTCATCCCAAGGGTGGAGTGATAGCTTTTGTTGTATGAAAACTCCACCAAGGGAAAGTGATCCTCCTAGCTACGACAAAAGTTGAGGATGCTAGCATGTAGCATGTCCTCAAGGATCTGAATGGTCCACTCTGTCTGGCCATCCGTATGAGGATGGAAGGCAGTGCTCAAATAAAGCTATGTCCAAAAAGCCTCCTACAACCCATTCCAAAGTCGAGAAGTGAAACATGCATCACAATCAAAGACAATCATCAAGGGTACAATAGGTAGCTACACAATCTCTTGCACATATAGGCATCCCAAGCTCTCTATGGAACACTGCTCTCTGATCAGTAGGAAGTGGGCCGACATGGTGAGTTGGTTGATGATATCCCAAATAGAATCACGACCCCTAGATTTACGTGGAATTCCTGTCATGAAGTCCCTGGAAATCTCATCCCAATTCCACTCTGGGACCTCTAAATATTGAACTAAGCCTACTGGTACCTGATTCTCCACCATCATTTTCTAAAAAGTGAGGCACCGAGAGACAAACTTTTATACTGATTTCTTCATTCCCATACACTAGTGCTATCATTGGAGGTCCTATTACATCTTCGCTACTCCTGGATGTACTGATAGAGGGGATGTGTGGAAGTCTCTCAACACTTACTCTCGAAGTGACACTGGTACCATGGTACTTCCTCTGAAAAGGATTAAGTTCTCCCCACCTTCATAAAATCCATCAGGTGCCTTTCTTATGGATATCTGAGCTCGTCGAGCCTCGTAGTCAATCTCCCCACACTGTGTCTCCCTGAATTGCTGAAGGAGTGGGGGTGTGATTGTAAGAGACTGAAGAAATGATTATCCATATCTATCCACAAAGGATATCTGCAAAGAGACCAACTGCTTTGTTGCCTCACCTAGCAGTTGTATACCAGATCGATGGTCGAGTGCATCTGCTACAATGTTCCCCTTCCCTAGATTATAGACTGTCTCGAATTCATAGTCCTAGAGGAACTCAAGACAATGTCACTATCTCAGGTTCAGGTTCTTTTGGGAGAAGATATAACTTGGATTTTGGTGATCAGAGTAGACCGTAAAACTCTCTCCCATCAAATAGTGTCACTACATCTTCAAAGAGAAGACCACTATTGCTAACTCAAGGTCATGGGTAGCATAGTTATGCTCATGATCTCTCAAATGACGAGAACCATATGAAATAACTACTCAATATTGAATCAGGACACATATAATCCCAGTCCCTGATGCATCATAGTAGACTACGTACCCAATTCCCTCCTCTAGAATCCTCAATATGGGGGCATTAGTCAGCCTTTGCCTTAGCTTCTGAAAATTCTGCTGGCATCTATTTGACCACATGAATGGTTTCCCCATCTTCGTTAACACTGATAAATGTGTCAAAACTCTGGAGAAATATTGCACAAATCTCTGGTAGTATCTGGGAAAACCCAGAAAACTCCGTACCTCTGTCACACTCCTAAGTGGCTCCCACGAAAGTACTGCCTCAATCTTTTCTGGACCCACCGCAACTCTAGCCTCTGAGAAGACATGTCCAAAAAAGTGAACATCTTGGATCCCGAACTGGCACTTCGAGAGCTTACCATAAATCTAGGGCTCTTGGAGTGAGTCTAGAACTATCTGCAAATGATAGGCATTCTCCTCCTCGATTGTCGAATAGATCATAATGTCATTGATGAAGACTAATACAAAGCAATCATGGTATGCTTGAAAGATCTTGTTCATGAGTCCCATTAACACTGCTAGAGCGTTGGTCATGTCGAATGGAAAAAACAAGAAATAGTAGTGGCCATACCAACATCTGAAAGCCATCTTATGCACATCCTTGTCTCGTAATCTTAGTTGTTGATAGCCTAATATAAGGTCTATCTTTGAGAACCACTGTGCTCCCTTTAGCTGACCAAAGAGGTCATCAATCCTCAGGAGTGGGTACTTTTTCTTCATGGTCACTTGGTTTGAGCGTCGATAGTTAACACAAAGTCTCAAACTCCCATCCGCCTTCTTGGAGAACAAAATTGGGGCTGCCCAATTATAAAAACTAGGCCAGATGAATCCCTTCCCCTGCAAGCCCTCTAGTTGTACCCATAACTCACGAAGCTCTACGGGAGCCATCTGATATGATGGTGTAGATATCAGTGTCGACCCAGGGTACATGTCAATTTAAAAGTCCACCTCTCTGTGATGAGGTCGACCCGAAACATCATCAGTGTTGAAATATGCATACTGTTCCACCACAACAAGATAACTCATACACTCCACATCAACTACTCTGAGGGTAAGGTTATCCAACTGATGACTGATCGACTGCACACTCCTCTTGGTAATTTCATCATGTGCTGCAAAGTCTCCCTTCTCGCCAGTGAATGTAAAACTAGTCTCATACTTGCGGATACACCACAATTTTTGTCAAATACATTAAATCTGAGCATGGACTGTAGATAACCATTCCATACCTAAGATGATGTCGTAAGGGCTCGACACCACTACTAGGGGATCCCAGTCGAAGATCTCACCTCCTAGAGTAAGCTCACAATGTCGGAACCAGTGTGTAATCATCAAATCCTCTCTTGTAGGAGTCTCTAGCCATAAGGATCGAGCCAACAGCTCCGTCATAATCACTGAGCTTCGAATATGGGAAGTGGAAATAAAAGAATGACTGGAATGTGTGTCTATAAGTACTATAGCTAAGGTGGAGTAGACACAGATTGTACCTTGTATCATCTCCGGAGCACCATGGTCGTAGGCCTTGGCAGCCTGGAGCTGAGCTCGCCCATATCCACCTACTCACTGTGGTTGGGTTCTACCACCTGGTGGTGGTGGCGGTAACATATCGAATCGTCACCCACCGCTAGTTACATGGCCACCTCGTCTGCCGCATCCACCTACTCCCTACGGACCTCCTTGGTCGAACCTCTGTCTCTGCCTAGGAGGTCTTTCAATGATCTGTTGATCATTTGTATAACGGGTCTGGATTTCATGAGCCATGTGAACCTGCACGCTGCAAGCATAACACTTCTTTCTCCTCACATGAATGGATCTATCTCTGGTGCCCCCACACAAATGGCCCTAAATCCTACAGTTTTCCATCTGCAGGTTTGGTCCTCTTAGACCTCCTTGACATCTATCTGCTGCCAGCTATAGAAGACTCCGCTATGTGACACCCAGTGGGGGGACTCACTGCTGGTGACTACTCAGCAAGAAAACTATCTAATAAGAGGGCTCTCTCTAACACCCCCACCTGCGTCAGGATGCTGAGAGAAATCATTGAAGCCCTGATATTTCTCCTGAGTCCCTGATCAATGGTCCAGGCCTTGAAAAATGGGTCCCACACCATATCGGTGGAGTAGAGTGAGAGGTTGGTGCAACTCATTGAGTACTGAGACACAATCATGCTGCCCTACTGCAGATGAATAAGATCATGTATGTGCACAGTGTGAAGGGTCGTTGGGACAAACTCTCCATGAAAAAGGCTCTCAAATTCTGCCCAGAGAAATGTCCCCTCATCGCGATCCTCGAGAATCAAGCTCCACCATCTTCATACTACAGCTTATAGAAGACTAGCAGGAAGGATCACCATGAGATCAGCTGGTGTCCCTACCGGTCGGATGACACTCCTCACAACCTCCAGCCAATCCTCTGATTCCTCTGGGTCCATCTCACCCCTGAACCTAGGAGGACTTTGGTGCTGGAACTCGTGCAATGCGCTTAAGTGGCGTGCACTCTCCAATGATGGGGCTGGTGGTATCGGTGGCCCAATTGGTACTGGTACCGCTGCTGCCTCCACTAGTGCCTCTACATATAAAGGGCCCTACACTGAGGCCTCGTCACTTAATGGGCTATCATCACGCACTCTTCCTATAACCCTAGCCGGCCGTCTGCATGGAGGCATCCTAAAAAAAACAAGTTCTCCACAGTCAATAAGTTATAACTAGTGAGCTGAATCAAGAAATCACAAAGAAAAATTGTCAAAACACACACAAAATCAGTGTTTTCATGCATTGAGTCAGAAATAAGAAGTCAAGGTCCTGGTGTATGGATACGTCGTCCGCCGTACCAACACTCGATTCCCTAAACTGATAACCACCCTCATAACACTTAACACTATTGCTGGTAAAAGATTATAGTCTAATGTTCTATGGTATAACCGACTTCTCTGATACCAAATTGTCACAAATCGTCCCCCGGGGCCATGCCATGACTACCCCAAGCCTTCCTTCCATATGACATGGGAAAGAAACTACCACCAAAAGGCGTATTCCCTAAAACTGATAAGTCATTGACTTTATATTCTATAAACACACACAACCAAGCACACAAAAAGATAAAAATAGAAGTAAATTGTAGAGTAAAAATAGTTTGTACAGTATGTAAAAGGGGATAGAATAAAAGCCCAACAGGAAAGTACAAGAAAAATGGAAAGTACAAGTAAATTGGAATAGGTCTTGTGAACACCCACCAGGGATCCTACCTGAAGGGTAGGAACATCTCTCGAACAGTCGTCTCTACGGTATGCCTCATCTAAGGTCCACCTCTGAGCTACCCTTAGTCCCAGTACCATCATCCTCAGTCAGAGTTGTCTGTCGTCTTCACCAAACACAACAAGTTACGGGCATAGCTCGTGTAGGGGTGAGTATAAAAATACTAAGTAGGGATCCCAAGACACTTAAAGGTTTCAAAAAACCCACAAAGGATAAACCACAAATCAAGGAAACAACTGACAATCCTACATAGGTATATGACCATACATATACCTAAGTTATCATGTATACCCATCTCATTCATGAGGAAATACAAGGTCCAACTCAAAAGACCAAAGCTCAAATGTTCCACAAAGGAAGGAATTACATGATGGTAATACCACAAAGGATAGTATAAAAAAGTTAATGCCACACAGAGAATACCATATAGGTATCACCCCGAAGGTATGTATCACAAAGGTACGCCACACCGAGGAGTACCACAAAGGTATCACCACGAAGGTATGTACCGCAGAGGTACGCCACATAAAAGACTTACCACAAAGGTAAATACTCAGCTCACACCAGGTATAACATAGGTTCGGAATTAAATATGATTAGATGTATCTACTAAATCATCATACTCTGTTAAGAGGAAGACCCACGTAGGATCCCAAATCATCAGAACCACATAGGATCCTATTATATCATCAGACCTGCATAGGATCCTAGTACAACAGACCCATGTAGGATCCTAGATTAGTCCCACATGAATTCTTAGAGTATATCCAAGTGATACTCTTGAACATAGACCCACAAAGGATCCCGAAGCACAGACCCACATAGGATCCCTTTCTCATGTTACACCCAACTACAGGGTTCCTGCACTATGCTCACTTGACTCCGAGATGATCCGCTCCTCAAGACACAGGTCGATACTCCAACTTCCATGAAGTCCCATGAAGAAGTATCCCAAAGTACTTCCACGTGATAGGGGTCTCATTGCAATAGACAGTGCGTCAATCGGATGCCTGGTCTGTAAGTTAGTAGCCTCTTAGTCCCTAGGGCCCAGTTGAATTATTGTATGATCCAAACCAGACATACCACAAATTTATCCATATCTCAAGTGGGTTATACCAAAAATCCTGTATCGATCGAAGGTGTCTGGTGTCGTAGACGGTTCATCAAATGGATTCATGTATCTCAAGATATGGCCAAAAGAACAAAAAGGGTCAAAGTTGGTATAGCTCTGGTCCGACCCGACTTGGTTCGGGTGGACCCGGACTGACCTGGGTCTGGTCCTTGGTCTGACCCAGCCTACTAGGTCCAACCCGGCCTATCCTATGGTGCGGTGGCCCGTCGTGATTGGCCGTACGAACAACCCCTCCACAGCGCGGCGCGGTTGCGCACCGTTCCTTCACCGTTAGCAAGCAGTGATCCAGCCACCCTCCTCTTCCCACCGCAGAACAAGGCCACAGATCTTGCATGTCGGGCAGCGTGGACGGACGCCTCTATCCCCTTTGTTTTTTCGGCCGCCACCCTTGCTCTGCCACAACCGACATGCCACGGCACTTGTCCGGGGGTGCGATTGTACCACCACCATCTTCACGGCCGGTCATGGTGCCGAATGCTACTCCTGAGGCCCACCAGTGTCAATTTCTGGCACTAATCGCCGTCATCCTCCATCGTGAATAACACATCAAAAACCTAAAAGGATTTTGGAGAGGTCAGGCCATGTTCATTTAGCCCGCACCCTCCGCGTTTGGGTGGTAGCAAGCGGCTCAATAATTATTGAATCACAAATAACGTCATGAATGGGTAAGTGGGTATTCAAAACAATAAACTCTACCATGTCGTTCATTTAAGGATATCACAAGGAAGAAGACAAAGGAACTGGAGAACATCGACGTTCGTTACTTCTACAAGGTGCCTCCAATCCGGGCTCAGGGTTAGTTGCTCGTTCTCTATTGAAGAGACGTTCTTCATTGTCTAGGAAGAGTTTCTTTAGTACTTTCTCCCAATTCTCCTCTTTTACAACACTTAACCAACCAATCCTCTCAAAATTGAAGTGATAACTAATTAAAAATAAGTTTAAGCAATAATTTAATTAATGTTTTTACTTTAATTATGATGATGTTGGCATAATTAATTTTGAGAAAACCTAAAGTCACCTCCCTCATTAAAGAGGGAGTTCAAGGGTGAGGTGGTCCCCACCTTTAAGAATTCTATTTGGGGGGTTTTGAGTTCGGGTGGTCCCCACCTCCTTAACCCATGTAGAGAGGTTTTAAAAATAAAATAAAAGTATTATCTTTATTTTATTTTATTTTACACGAAAAACATGAAAAATAACTTTAACCCTCGTCCTACTTCTATCGAGGCGAAAGTCTCTATAAGCGAATATCGGTGCTACGAGTTCTATAGTGTCCCCAAATTTCAATTCCGAGCACCAGTTCATAAGATAAAAAAACCCTCTCACACTTTTACCAAACGTACTATAAAAAAGTTCAGAAATTCATTCCGGGCACACCGGGCCTCAGAATCATGCGCCATCAATTTTCGCGGACCCGTAAAATTCCCATATAATTAAATAAAATACATGGAATTTTCCAGTTCTTTATAGTTGATATTGTTTAAAATGTAAAAAACATTATATTATAAAACCTTATAGTATCTCAAAGAGTTATTTAGATAACTAGATAAAACTTATCTCGTTTGAAGTAGGAGATCATGTTTTCCTTTTAGTACATACATATGAATATTTTTTAATTTTGTAGGGGAAAGGGAAATTATGTTTATGGTATATTGGTCCATATAATTTTTTTGAAAAGTGTGACCAATTTCACATTTATTGGAATTCACTCTATGTTTTCCTAAGGTATATAATTTATTAAATGTCTCATTCTTATGGATATATGTTCATGATGATCCTCTTGTTTTTAGACTTTTAGTTTCTTAGTTTGAAGAGAAAATTAATTATAAGGAACATATCTCTTGGATTATATATCATTGATGGAATATGGTTTAGAATATAATAATTCACTTGATTAAGGTTTTATGGAGGAACTATTTGATATAATAAGTAACATGGGAATTAAAAAATGATATGAAGGACAAATATCCTCATTCATTTAAGTAATGAATAAAATAGAAAGGATGAAATTTAATAAAGGAGGGAAGAAGGGAAAAAACTAGGTAATGTTAACTATAAATCAATTTTTTATTTTTTTAATATTGATTATTATATATAAGGATTTATATTATCAATAAAAATTTTAGGTTTTTTTTTGAAATTGAAAAGGAAATATTTTTTAATAATTATATTTTTTCCCTGAATTATGTAGTTTTATATTAAATAAAAATTTCATTTTTTTATAATATTAATTTATTAAAATGGGATTATTTCATTAAATCATAGTATCCTAATTATTAAAGGGTTTTTTTTATAATTTTCAAAAACGTTTGATTTCAAGGTGACTAGTGAAAAACAATGATTCTACAAATATCAGAATATTGATGAGATATTCATTAGATAAGAATGAATTAATAAATAATATAATAATTTTATAGACCGTTTATGTATATAAGAGGGAAAATATATTATTTAAAAATTTATTATAAATTTGGAATCCAATTATTTACTTTCTGGAACTTATATTATTATTTTATAAGTTAAAACTATTTTCCGTTGGATTTTATAATATGGTTGGAATTTTCTATTCAGGTTTATAATTATCCAAATGTATTATAAATTTATATTAACTAATTATAATCCAATTAAATTCATGAAAATAAATAATATTTTATGTATTAGTGTAAAATAGTTTTAAATGTAAAAAAGTTTTTTCTAAAAAATAAATTTTCATGACTTTTTTATTCTAATATTAAAAGTAAATTGTTCCCCTATTATAAATATAATCTAAGAAAATATATTCTATATTTTTGAAAATAATTTCCAATTTTTAAAATATTTTCCTTTTTTTTAATATATATAATTTTCCATGATCAAAATTATTTTATCCTGATAAAATATAAAATATATTAAGAAGCTTTTCACTAAGAGTTAAATCATAAAATGTCACTAAATTTTTTTAGAATGATATTTTTTTGAGTTTATTGTCATCCTAACCCATATTATCTTTGAAATTGGGTTACCATTGTGACAATTTCCATGGATAATATATTTATATTATTTTATAACATTATATAATTACAAGAGTGACACTCCTCTCGCTTACAAAAGTGTATCTCCTCTCTTCATATCAATACACACATTAATCACTCTATATTGACTAATATTTAACTAAATACCTTCATAAATCTATTTCCCAGACCCTATATGTATTTTTTTTCTCCCAATTCCCATCCTATATATCTTAAATTGTAATCTAAATAATGATATCTAAGAAACATGTATAATCCAAATTCAAACTCTTAGATGTTTATTATTTATTCTATATAATTATAATCTATAAATTTTTTTGACATAATGAAATCCAAATATTCAATATAATTAAATGTTATTATAATTTTGGAAGAATCATTTTCTATCTCATATCAGTTTTTTGGGATATAAAAACATTATTCATGTGTACTTTTGTATTTCCACCTACATGAACTGACATGTTTTTCATTTTATAACCACATCACATGGATAGTTATAATAATATAATTAATAAATATATTTTATAATTATGTAAGTATTATAATTATTTAAAGATAATATATTACCTACTATCTTTCTTTTACATCTATTGTATAATTATAACATCACTAATACATACATGTGGAATACTACTTCTATAAAGTGACGTGATTCATTTCCCATTTCTGCCCTACATGGATGGAACTAAATATGGATTTAATGAATATATATGGTATTCAAAATATTATTTTGTGTTTATAAAGGATTAATTTTATATTCTTTATTTTATTTTCTTCCATTAGAAAAAAATGAAAACTTCAATCTTGCATTCATAAGAACTACCATCTCCATTAAACAATGTTATTATTTTTTTAAGACCACCATACATGGATGGTTCTAAAATAAAAAACAATTTTAAAAAAATGATAATTATAGAATGTTTAATAATTTGTAGATGATGGAACCATGACACCTCTGATCATGTTTAATGCTCCAATTTTTTTTTGTGATTATGATACAAAATACCCTAAAAGTTATAACCTAATTTTAATTGATTTGGTAACTATATAGAAAATTATAATAAATTAATTAAAAATAATTATTAAATGGAATGAAAATGGAAAAAAATATGAGAAAAGTTAATAACTAATGTAATTTTATTATTCAAGAGTTATACAACCTAAAAAGATATAAAATATTTTAGGTAAAATTATTTTCTTTAAAATGTTGTTTTAAATGTTTTAAAGTCATTTTAATATATATCCATGTTTCTAAAATATTTCTAGAAATGTTTTTCATTGAAATAAATTTAATTTTTTTTATTGTATATTACTTTTATAAAACTTTTAAAAAGAATATTTTAATTATTTTTAAAAATTACCATTTTTTACTTCTTTTACCAAATTGAAAAAGTATTTTTTTTAATGTTAAACTTGTGACTTAATTTTCCCATCAACATAACCATTATTTTTTATCAACATTTATCTAAAAGATGCGATGGTTTATCAATGTAATATCCTATTACTAATTTCCAAAATATTTTTAAATGTTTTCAAAAGGAAAACATATTTCATATCATTTTTATGATAAAACTAGATATTTTTTCTTATGGATTCAAATGAACGATTTTATAGGTTTTATGATAGAAAATAAATATATCATGTTTTTTACATTGTTATTTTTATTGAAAATTTAATTTAATGATATGATATCCTTCTATATCTTTGATAATTTGTGATCCCAATATATCTCTCAAATGAATTGTGTATTGTGACAATGTTAATTGCATAGAAGCTACTTGAAAGAGATAGGTTTGAATTAACTATGATTTTTATTCCTTTGTATGTTTGATTATATGGATTATTATCAAAGTTTCTATCATGGTTTTCAATTTATTTTTATGGGTTTAAATGAAATATTTGGAATTAAAAAGTGATTTTTTTATCTTTTAATAGTGAATGATTTTTTCAATGTAAAGATTTCATGTTTTTCAAGAAACACTCATGAATTATGATTTTTCATTATTTTTAATAAAAATTTTCTCGAAACACTAGGTTTTGAGTTTTATTTCATGTAAAATTTAATTATTTTTTTTTTGTTTATTAAGATAAAATAAAATATTCCTTATAGATTTTTATAAATTTAAAAGAGACTATTGAGATTCCTTTATTTTTATGCACCTTTCTATTTTTTGTTTTTCTCCTCCCATGTTTTAAAATGTTTTTCAGTAGACCTATATATGTGTATGGATTATAGTACGGTAAATGGAGACACATCTTTAATTAACAAAAGGTGTAATATCTAAAATTTGAGTGTAAACATGAGTTCCTATTTTTGGGGAAAAATGTAAATAGTATGGAAGTGTCAATATTGGTATATAGTGTTTTCCCTAATTCAGTAAAGTAATAAATAAAAAAGATTTTACAAATGTAAGAATGTAAAACCTTGTTATAAATCATATAATTACGAGTTTTCTATGATATTGGTTTCCATATAATCATAACATCTATACCATGTTCAGACTAACAAAATAATAATATTTTTAACTAGTTTTTTTATAATAAAGATATGTTTTTTTGTTCATTGAAAGTCTCATGCGTGCTCCAACACCACTATATTCCTATAAGACAATACCCCACCTCTTATGTGATGAGGCTTCTACACCCTACACAACTAAGATAAAAAACACATCCATAAGCAAACAATATTCTTCAACTATGAATCAAACATAATAACATTGTCTTCTCACTCAACAACCAAACCAACACACCTATGTCAGTTCTGATATATTATTTTATTATATTATGTTTATATATATATATATTTCAATATCTTAAAATTTAATATTATATATTTATTTATATTCATATTCATATTTAAATATATATATATATGTTTATATTACATATATATATGTATGTGTTTATATTTTATGTTTACATATATTTTTATATATTTATATAATATTATATATTTATTTATATTATATAAATACATGTGTTTATAATTTTTATATATATGTTTATATATCTATATGTTAAATTTTATATTATATATATATATATATATATATATTTGAATATATTTTATGTTTATATATACATATATATATTTATATTGAATATTTATATGTTTAAATTTTATAGATGTATATCTTTATATTATATAAATATATGTTATATTACATGTTTATATATATGTAGGTGTGTTTATATAAATATATATGTGTGTGTGTAAATATATAAATATAAATATAAATATAAATATATAATAATCTACTTTTTAAAATACTATAAAAAATACATTTAAAATAGACACATTTTCTTAAAAACATGACGAAATTTTAAATATATATGTGTTTATATATATATATGTGGTTTTTTTATATATTAATATATATATATATATCTAAATATATATTTACATCGATGTAGGGAAATGGTCAATATACATATATATATATATATCTATATACATTTCATGGAAGCATCAATAATTCTGTGATGTTTCTGGAAACAAATATCTAAATTTAATGTTATCGACACTTTAAAATACATAACTGAATTCCAGTTTTTTATAGTCTTATTCCTATTCCTTATCTTGAATATTCAAAATAGTATACAATATAAATAAGTCTCTCACAAATAATTGTTATTTCTATACCTGGTCACTCTGCAATAACTACATCAGAGTAAAAAGTGTCTAAATGTATGCCTCCTAGTACGCCAGATGATTCTGTGAAGAAACAATGTTTTAACGTGGTACCATGGGGGTGATTATACCCTCTAGTATAGACAACCATAAAAATAAAAGAAAACACACAAAACCATTATTTTAAACACCCAACAGAATAAATGAAACATCATAGATAATGCTATATGAAATAAATAACATCTCACGTGCTATAATAGAATAATCTATCAAACATTTCTTATCAATCAAGAAGATAAAAACATGCTCTCATTTAAGAAATATTTATGTGGTTTGGAAAAAAATTATGAAATACTAAATAACCATAACATGGTCTAAAGTCCTAAATTGATCCCATATTTTAACTCTACTAAGTATATCAAACCTAATTGTCCAAAACTGAGTTTCAAATTGACCTTTAGTTATGATAATTATTTCTTATTGGGTATCATCATTCTAGGGTCCCATTAGTAGGGTGTGAGTATAACTTAATAGACCTCCATTAATGGTTTCCCTAGAATAACTAGGATATACAATGTATTTTCAATGTGATATTCTCATAATGATAAATAAGAAACAGTATAAAAAGTATTTATCATGACCATATACACTATCCTTATCACATGACTTCAACCATACCTTCATTGGCTAGTGTCCGGGTGTCTTTGAACATCTCACATTAGTACACCATCATTAAGTATAGTTCCCATACATAATATCATAAAATGTCACCATTAATTCTCATGATTATATAAGATCCCTCCCCAAATATAGTCATAAATTCACATCAATCAACATAGGAATAATTTTTCACCATAGATACCACAATATATAATCATCATTCGTCAAGGGGATTGAAGGACCCCGAAACACCCTAAGAGGGGAGGGGTGAATCAGGGTGTCATATTTTTCTTTTAAACTGATGGATCTTGTCCCCACATTGGTAGGATCATGTTAAACCTGTCTAAAAAGGAGGTGCAGTAAACAAAAAATCACATGAACAGTAATGACACATTAATTTTACTTGGTTCAACATTAAGGGTTACATCCAAAGAGAATATTTTGATAGTGTGTTGGTCATACCAAAAACCACTAATCATTACATGTTGTGGATTACCAGAGTTTAGCATAGTCACTATGTGCTAGGAACACCACCTTTACAGGGCTTTAGGGATAGCACACTGCATCCCACATAACACTTCCACTGACTCCCCCTTACTCATTGTGTTGGAAGAATATTTACTCAGTTTTTTGACATTAAGGTTGCTTCAATGGTTTAGTCTTAAATCATGCATCATTAACTGTAAATGGATTCTATTTTGAAGTCTTATTTTCTTCAATATATATATATATATATATATATATATCAATTTTCCCTACATTGGATGGTTATGAAAAAAAATACTTTCGCAAACTGATTTTTTTACTCTATAGGATCTCTTGAGTGTTTTGTGTATGGCCATACCTTTTCTGCATATTGAGTTGGGGATATTGTTCATGTATCACCTCTCCTCGAACATTCTCCATGTTATGCCTCTACAAACTGGCTCCCATTACCACATATGTGTACTGCATCCATATATTGCCTCCACAAAACACCTTTCGTAAACTTCCCTTGCTTAACACACTTCCTCTGATCCATGTACAGTCCTACTTACTCTACGTACTAACCTGATCCACCGTGTACTGCGATAGCTTCTTCCACGAACCACGCTCTCTTTCACGAACTGTTTTCCTTACGTGGATCATTCTATATGTGTACCATCTTCTCCTATGTGAACCACATTGGACTTCACCAGATTTCACCCTTCCTGAAAATTTTAATCTCCAATATATAAACTTAATTAAGGGGATCTCTCATCCTTATATAATAAAAAATGAATACTAAAAATCCAAAAAAACAAGAATTAGATAATATTTGATTTGGTACAGACTCCGCCGTATACTACTCATGTCTCGCGAACTATATCTATCCTCCAAACCTATGCGTACCACATGCCTCCATCCACATACCTTCACCGCAAACCATTTTCGGTTCTACAAAACAATCTTCATATCATTCTCGATTTTCCGCATACCTACCCCACCTTCAATGATTCTTTCATCCTCAATCGTATTACCACTTTTCTTGTAAACTCACTAGTCGTTCATCTGCATATTGAAAAACAAATGAAAACAAACTACATTATTATCAATTAATAGCCTTGGTACCAAAAATATCTCCCGTTGGGTTTGTTTGAAATCTCCAGATAAATTCACTGAAGTGCCAACCACAATCCAAACCTGAACAATCAAGAAACACATCATCCTTCACTCTAATTCTACGTGAGAAATGCTCAGCGTAGAAAAAAAGGTCATGAATTGAGTTCACATGATTTTCTTTTCTCCCTTATAATTTCATTTTTGACTTTCTTTATTTACGATCATTACTATATAAAAAAAATCCAGTTCACTCTCCATTGAATTTATCCATTCTCTCGAATTGATAATAAACCCAGAGAAAGAAATCATGAGTTGAAAAATGAAATAACATGCTCCCTCTAGATTGTATCTCCCCCATAAACTAATATCACTTCTATAACAATATTAAAACAGTTAAAATAACCGGGTAGATGGGGTTTTCATAGCCAACATATGTAGTTGGAGGAGGTTGAACCCTGAGGTTCAATTGATGATTCTCAAACACAGCCGTTGCCAGTGGCTTGGTAAGAATAACAACTACTTTCTCATCAGTTCCCACATGATCCATTTTAAATACACAATATTCAAATTTTTCTTTGATGGAGTGATACTTTATTTCAATATGTTTCATATGAAAATTCTGAAAAGGATTATTTATAAGATCAATTGTGATTTTGTTATCATAGTAACTCACCATTTCTTATTTCACCACATCACCAATGTCAGTCAGTTGCTTCTTTATCCAATGTAGTTGAGTGAAATATTTTTTAGAGATATATTCAGCTTCTGTAGTACTAAGAAAATTACTTTCCTATTTTTTTCTCAGTTATCACAGACATTTTTTCCCAACATATAATGCTCCGCCACTAGTGTTCTTTCTGTCCACTACATATCCAGTCTAGTAGGCATCATAAAACACTAATAGTTCCCCATTACTTCCTGTAGAAAAATATAATCCACAACTGTGAGTACCTAGAATGTATCTCATGATTCTTTTCACTAAAACTATATTTTATTCTTTCAGATTTCTTTGAATGTGAGATGTTAATCTTGTTGAAATGAAAATATACGGTCATTTTACTATTAAGTACAGTAATATTCCAATGATTCTCCTATACATTTTGGTATCCACAGAAGTCCCATCTTCATCTTTTCCATGTTTTTCCCAACTGCAATCGGAGTCAGCAGTGGTTTGGAATCATATATATTAAATTTATTCAGTAGATCTCTTGCGTACTTTTCCTGAGAAATAAAAGTGTAATTTATCTTCTAAATCACCTGAAACCCTACAAAATAAGTGAGTTCACCAATCATTAACATTTAAAATTATTATTTCATGTAATTAGAAAATTCATTCATAGATCCCTTCCTTTTTTCACCAAAAATAATATCATCAATGTACACCAATACCATGAACTGATCCTTCTAAGAATTATTCACATAGAGATTTTGATCCCCTCCTCTTATTTTGAATTAATGTTTTTTAGGTGAGAATCTAGTCGAGATTTCCAGTTTCGTGGTGCCTGATTTAGTCCATATATTGATTTAATTAATTTGAAGACCTTTATTTAATTATTTCCAAGAATGAAACCCATTGGTTGTTCAATATAGGATTCTTCCTCAAGAATATAATTTAGGAAATCTCTCTTGACATTCATTTCATACACATTATATCCACTTTTTATTTCCATGGTAATAAATATCCTGATTGATTCTAGTCTAGAAACCATAGAAATTTTTTCTTCAATAACGATGCCTTCAATATGTTAGTATCCTTTACACACCAATAACTCCTTGTTTATGATCACATTTCCATGTTCATCAAATTTATTCTTGAAAATCCACTTTGTACCAATCACATTGTGATTTTTGGGTCTCTTAACTTGATCTTGTGTTTCATTATTGTAAATCTAATCCATCTCTTCATTTAGGTATTTAACCCATGATTCATCTTTTTTAGCTTCTTTAAATGAGAATGGTTCCACAACTGAAAAAAATGAATATTGTTTAGTTTTTCTAATTCTCCTTGTTTTTGTGGGTGCAGTCCAATCCCCGATAAAGTTGGATTGATCAATCTCTACTATTCGATTTATCCTTTGAGGTTCAACGAGATTCTATATGGCCATGGTTTCCTCTTATGATTATTCTTATGAGTCAAAATCATGTTGTGTCTCCTGAGAGATTTTTACTCCTTCCTTTACTTCTATATTTGGATAAAATCCATGTTCACATTATTCTACATCTCCTATTGCATCAGCATAAGAATCCGTTGAGGCATTTGTTTTTTTATCATCAATGATCATTACATCTATGATTTCAAAAAAAAATCCAAGATTCTTATTAAATAATTTAGAGGCTATTATATTCATTTAATATCTATGTAATATTCCTCCATCTATCTCATCCCCATACTTTCCTTGATTTCCTTCATTATTTCTGATAAAAATTTACTTCCAAAAACTCAGAAGTACTTCAATATGGAATTTATTACAAGCCACAACTCATAGGGTGTCTTGGTTTCACCCGTGTAAATCCCTGTTCAATTTTAAATACATATTGAATCTTGGACAACCTCTTTCCAATAATGGCAAGAGATAGGAATCTCAATCAACATGGTTTTGGCCATATTGGTCACCTGTCGATTCCAGTGATCAATAACTCCATTTTGATGTGGGGTTCTCACAATAACCACATGATGTTGAATTACAATTTTCTCTAGGAAATTTTGGAACTCAATTTATGTATATTATCCTCCATTTTTGGACGGTTGAACTTTGATTATCTATCCAATATTATTTTTAGCAGTTCACCAATATGTTTTCATGCAATTAAGCACTTTCTATTTCCTATAAATAACCATCACACATTCCTTTCTACTATAATCATCTATGAAAAGAAAGAAGTAATTGTACCAATGAGTGTCATAAACATTTATCAGGCCACATATGTATGTATGGTTATGTTCAAGAAGATTTGATGCCCTTTT
Organism: Viscum album; assembly: GCA_963277665.1. Classification (NCBI taxonomy): domain Eukaryota; kingdom Viridiplantae; phylum Streptophyta; class Magnoliopsida; order Santalales; family Viscaceae; genus Viscum; species Viscum album. The sequence goes on along the minus strand of OY728125.1, from coordinate 735,388,191 downwards.
CTTCTTTGTTAGATAGGAACTATAGACCAAATTCCCCTGTATGCCAGTATCACAAGCCTTTTCTCATTCACACTTCAGGTTGGGGATATCTCTGAAAATCTTCAACAAAGATTTATTTCACTTGTTTTTCTGATTAAGGTGCCCCAATCACCAATGCCACAGGTTTTTTTCTTCTTCAATGGTCATGTATCAAATGTATTCTTTACTATAGACCTGACACAAGTTTCCCTATATTGTAAATCCTTTTGTATGATAATTCATTGTATTTCCTCATATAGTACATCCTTTCCCATTGAATCTCACAATAATTCCTAAGTCATAGAGTTGACTCAGACTCAGATGATTGTGATGAAATCCATCCACATAAAGAACTTCAGACTTCTTCATCTCTCTATTATTCAGTTCAACATTTCAACTAACATTGATCTTAAAAGAATCATTATTGCCGAACCTCCCTATTCCATCAACCTTTTTCTTAATATTATTTAATAGTAATTAATTTACCATATTTTGGTATGAGCATCCACTATCAAGAATCAAATTTCTGTTGTTCTTGGTAGCTTTTAGAGCTACTTCAGCAAAGTTAGATTTCTTAATTTTCTTCTATTCTTTACATGATATGTTGGATTGAGTGTAGGACACGGATGAATATTCAATTCATTTTACCTTGAAATTAGGTTCTTCATATATGTAATCTTATTTTAAAGATGAAATCCTGTTTGAAATAGCCACACCATCTAGTTGTTGGGTATTGTCCTGTCTATGAGAGTTGTATGAATTTTTCATATCATTCCTCTTCCTGGAATGAACTTATTTATGGACAAAGTTAGAACAATGAAAACTACATCCATAGAAACTATTTATTTTATAATATGTGTTTAATGAATTTTTCCCCTTTATAAAACTCCTAGATATTCCACATTCATATTTATTCTTGCCTCTTCGAAATATGATATGGTGTGACCTAGATATCCGTAGAACCGACACTTCGTGAGAGGAAATATCATCTCCCCTATATTTATTCTAATGATTTCTTCCTTAGGAAAATAGTTTATCTAATTTTCATTTATAATATATTTAGGATAATCTTTAGTTCTTATTTTATTCTGATTTAGGGGTCTATTTTTCAACACTTTTGTGGCTTCTTAACATGGTCATATTTCATCTTGCCATTATTATGGTCCATGTTATATGTTTCATTTGATGTTCCGACATCACAATCGATTCAATTGTTTCCCATGAAATATGGTCTTTGAACAATCAAAATATTTTCAACTCCATTGGAACCACACTTAGCTCTCACCTGCAACTCGTATCTGAGAATTTTTAAAATTGTGTCTTATTCTTTACTTATTTGGAATTAGATCCACCATTGAGTATAATCCTAAGAGTAACAACATATTCTTCAAGTACCGTAATGGTATTGGACTTCTCCTCAAATATCGAGGTAAGTTCATCGATGAACTTTGACTGTTCTTAAATTTTGAGTTTTAGTTCCACTACGTAAACAGTGCTTTCAAGGATTGATGAATGTACTTTTACTGGATCTTCCAGTCATTCAATTTCAGCTTCCAGCTAATCAATATATTCAGATGATTCCTCCCCCATTTCTTTCCAATTAATGGATCTCTTACATTTAATATCAATCTTACCAAAATAATCCTTAAGTTGAATCATGGGATTGATATTAGTATCCATCTGATTATCTTTAGCATTATCTATCAATTGTTTTGACTTTTCAATGGTAGACATCATGGAGGGTTGGTTTCTAGTTTTAAATTATAGTTCTTATTCCACATAGAATTAATTTTCATCATATTTATCTTCAAAAAAAAATCTTATTATTTAATTTCTTTCTCGTTTTGAAGTCTTCCTTTTTCAATAACTGTTTCTAAGGCTTCTCAATGTTTTTAGAATCACTCTCTTCGTCAATGGACATTCTTGATCACTAAGAGGAAATATTCCCAACTCTTCCACAAAAAATAAATAGGCTAAAGGTAACTTACATTAAATTTACCTTTTCCCTAATTGAGATTCTTTGAAACGATAGAGAGAATTTATTTTTCCTCATCATCTTTATCACCACTTTCTCTAGAAAGTTTTATTTTTTACGTGGATTTTAATTTCATTTCCTATCTTACATGAGTCGTAACGACTTCTAGTTTGATTCACATCTCATATGCCATTAGGAAAATTTGGAGATCATCTAGAAAATGTTTGGAATGATCTATTTTTTTCAAGTGCTGATACCTTCTCATTTTAAAGGGAAGTATTTCTTCTCAATATTTTCTTTAAAATATCAATGTCTTTGATTTTTTCACCTAGACCTCGAATTTGTCCTGCCACTTCGGTAATTCGATTGAAGAAGGAATATACATTTTCATCAGGATGCATCTTCATATCATCAAACCTATTGTTATAAACTTGTAGTTTTTCCTCCTTCACATTATTGTATCCTTCATAAATATTTTCATGTTTTTTTTCACATAGACTTCGTTGAGGTGAAACTCATCGCATTTATATAAATATGATCCGAAAGAGCCACGGTGAGGGCATTTTTCACTTTAGCACATGAATATAGAATTTTCTTGTCTATATCATACAAAGATAGTTATATTGGATTAGTAACATGTATTCCTTTCATAATAGAAAATAGGGCTTCTATTCTAAGAGATCTAAGATGATATCTCATTCTATTATTCCAGATCATAAAATTACTTCTATCAAAGAGGGGGACTCCCATGACATTAGATGAATTCTACCTGATGAAAATGGAAAAATCTAACACCAGTAACCTTTACACAATGATACCACTTGAAGGATCCCATAACACCCTTATAAGGGATGGGTGAATCAAGGTGTCAACTTTTTATTTTAAACTGATAGATCTTGTCCTCGTGTTGGTAGGAACCTGTTAAACCTTTTTAAAGAGGAGTTGCATAAAACAAAAAATCACATGCAAAGCAGTGACACATTAATTTTACTTGGTTCACCACTAAGGGATGTGTCCAAAGAAAATACACTGATAGTGTGTCATTTTTACCAAAAAACTAATCTTCACAAGTTCTGGATTACAATATTTTAATATAGTCACTCAGTGCTTGGTGCACTGCCTTTACAAGGATTTAGGGATAGCACATTACATCCTTTAGATCACTTCCACTAAATCCCAATTGCTCACTACATTGGAAGAATATTCACTTAGTTTATTGAACTGATGTCAGCTTCAATGGTTTAACATTAAATCATATATCCTCCACTATAAATGGATGGTCTTTTGAAGTCTCGTTTTCTTCTACAAATGTATATCAATTTTCCCAACACTGGTAGGTTATGAAAAAAATACATTATCAAACTGATTTGGTCACTTTGTAGTCTCCCTTGAATGTTCAATGTACCACCATACATCCTCTATGTACTATGTAGAAGGTATGGTTCACAGATCGCCTCTCCACGAACTGTCTTCATGTTCCTCTTCTAAAAAATACCTCTCCATACCACGTCCATGTACTATGTCCATATACTACCTCAGAAAAAACACCTTTTTCCAACTGCCCCTACTTCGGGTACTACCATTACTCCACATAAAACCCTACGTGCTCTGCGTACTACCCAGCGTTTCCACACACTACAAGAGATTCCTCTGCGAACCATGCTCTCTTTCACAGACTGTTTTTCCTTACATAGAACTTTCTCCCTACATATCATCTTCTCCTCTGTGAACAACTTTGAACATTAACGAATTTCTTCCTTCATTAATTTTTTAATCTCCAATCTAGAAGCTTAATTAAGGGGATTACGATTCCATATTTAGGAAAAAATGGATCCAAAAATCCTCTTATCCAAGAATTTCCAAATCATTGATTTGGTACAGACTCCACCGTTTACCGCTCATATCTCACGAACCACATCTATTCTCTAGACTTCCATTTACCGCATGCCTCCATCCCCATACCATTTCCAAAAACTGTTTTCAGTTCAAAAAACTGCTCCACGTACCGTTACTGTTGTTCTATAGGAAGTCAGTGAAGCATTTCCAGACATGGTACGCGGTCCATGTCCCGGGCTACATGGTTCCATTCCTTTTCCAATTTTCATCACAATTCTTCATATTATTCACTCATTTGAAAAAATTATAGATTTTGATGCCCAAAAATTTGGCAAACACAGGGAAACTACGCCACACTCAATGTTGTTTTCAACTGTAATCGTATGACCACATTCCATGAAGACTCCATGGTTATCCATGTGCATATTTCCCACAAACACAAACCATACTCCATTATTATCAATGAAAAACATTGGTTCTAAAAAAACTATTATATAAAAACCTAGTTAATAATATATATCATCATATATCAATAGGGGTGACTCGCCCTAGATATCTACTCACATCATTAATTCCCACTACTCAAATAAGATTGCTTTCTAGAATAATCTCATATCATCAATACTCATAGTTCATATAAGTTCCCACCTAGAGTATCATCACACACATAAATACCTATAGAATAGAAAATTTTTCAACCCTTATATATTCTCACATAATCATTTCCCATATTCCATATAAGAACCATCTCTATGTATCATCACATAACATCAATCCTCACAATCTGGATAGGTTCCCAACATGGGTATTTCAATATAACACCATTCATCACTAGGGGATAAGCACCCTTAAGATATCATCTCGTGTCCTAGATCATCAGGGGAAAAATAGATACCCTAAATGCAATCATATATCCTCAATAATTAGGGATATATTCATCTAACTGGGATACTATGGCACATTATAACCACTTAGTGGAGAAAATATTTTCTGATATACCATTGTATTGTTACAGACATGGGATAATAGTTTCACTCCCTATAAATAAATCACATCATTTCATAATATAAACCATTTTTTTAATTTAATACATGTATGGTGGAACAAATAACACACACATCTCAAGAGGGTCACGTGGTTTGGATACTCTCCCGAAACTAATTTATATTTCCATGTATGTCCCCTAAATGTCACGACCAGTCCCCTAAGACATTTTTCGTGACTACCCCAAGCCTACCTTCCATAGGCCAGGGGATGGTGATTAACATAGAGTAGGAATATCCCAAAAAGGGAAGGAATTTCCTTTAAACCTATACACATGTACAAAGCTCAAACTACAGAAAGTAAACACAGTGTAAACCACACATACCACTAAGAAAACTATTGAGAGTACGATATAAACAGAAAGTAAAAATTGGCCATAATACGAGCCCAAAACCACAAAAGAATTTACAAATGACATGGTCCATCTGCTCGATACCCTACCTGAAGGGTAGATGAAGGGAGCTGCATGTATCCATAGTAGTACACTCGTCTGTTTCGTCTCACTGAGCACCACTTGGTCCTGATCTCCCAAGGTCTCCATCGGAGTGTTTATCACCTGCAAAAGACATGACACATGAGGGTGAATATAGTTCAAGGGTGAGTAAGTCAATATTTAGGTGGTACGTAAAACCTCAAAGATAATACCACAAAGCAAGAGCCCACATCATGACCACACAACATTATCACATAGCTAGACCACACAACAAGACCAAAAAGAAAAGATAGTTCACACCATATATAAATAAATGTATAAAAAGTAATATTATTAGTCTTAGAGCTGAATCATCTTGTACTAATGAGTGACTCATCCCTATTGGGTCACTGAGGTTCATTTAGCTACCAGACCACTAAAGTCCAATTCACAACGGGACCACTGAGGTCCACTGGGCTACTTGCCCATTGAGGTCTGCTATGCTCCTGGACTACTAATGTCCATTGAGCTAGTGAACCAATGATGTCCAATAGAATGAAAGACCACTAAGGTCCCCTCGTATGCTGGACCCCTGAGGTCTGATCCGCTAATTAACCACTGAGTTTTGCTATGATACTAGCTCAATAAGGTTCGCTAACTTGCTGGACCACTATGGTCTGCTCGCCTACTGGACCATTGAGGTCCACTCAGTTATTGGGCCACTGAGGTCCACTGAGCAACTAGAACACTGAGGTCCTCTCATATCCAAGACCACCAAGGTCCCACTCATCATATCCTTCGTGCCACAGCCAGTTATAGGATTTGTACACCTAGCGCACTCGATTTTCGGAGAATCTACTCCTCAAGCCATCTGTCACATCTCAAAAGGCATGAAAACTCACTTAGAGTTTAATAAAAGGACCGTCTCACTGTAAGGGTACCAACTTCATTGGTGGCATGTCAATCAAACAACTTCTCTGAACTATATTTTTGTTTTAGAAAATAGGGTCCAGATGCATCACGGCCTGGTTCAACTTGGTCAGAAAAAATCCACCAACCCAATATGGGGGTCCTCCTTGACCCAACCTTTTTTGACAAACCTAAAAAAACTAAGTTGGTTCACACTGACTCATTTAGGCCATTCCCATTGTACAGGCCCATTGGGCCTTGCTGGACCCGGCCCAGTTCGGTCGTGGGTCCAGCATGTCGGGTCTCCCAGTGATCCAGTCTTCATTTTGAGGACCTGTGTGACTTGGTCAGACCCCCACTGCCCCACCGATCCACCCAGATGCCTGGTTCTAAATATGGTCCAGCCTGTAATGGTGGGCTGGTTCTCCTCTAGTGTCAGCCTCCTAGTGGCCTAGTTCTCTCCTTCAGCCCGACCTGCATTATTTTTCTAGTTCTCCTCTAACCCATACATCATAGAATGTTCGGTTTGCTCAGCCACATGGTGCCAAGGTGGAATCGTCTCTTTGGCCAACTGGTTGGCTCATGCGGACCGGGTCATCTGTGTGACCAATGAAAAGCTGCTGGTCTAGCTCACTACCACTATCTGTGGACTATGGCTTTGCGCCACATGGCACCTTCTACGTGGCCGAGTGGCCACATCCGCCTACTTCCAGCCAATGACCACCATGTCAGCGGACCCTATCACTGTAGGTGCACGTCCCCCTGCCTGCCACCACCGCGACCAGGGTGTTGCTGCTTGGGTGTCACGGCCTGGTTCTACCACTACGGTTGGCTGCCATGGACTGTTGTCACCACCACGGATGGGTGCCGCAACTTGATGTCGTTGTTGGAGCCAACTACCACCACCGCGACTTCTTTCTGCGACCTTTTTTAACTGCTGTGACCCACCTGGTTGCTTCCCGTTTTCCCAGGAATCATGGTATGATGTGCCACCGCAGTCCCACCTAGACTACTGATGTCATCTTCGTCGAACTTTTAGCCACAAAGAAGAGGAAGAACGCAAGAATAAATTGGGAAAGGAGTCGTGACAAAAGAACAACTGAAATATGATCCAAGCCTTTGTTTTTATTGACCTATATGCATTTTGGATAGCATGATCACAAAGGATTAAAAATAAGGTAAAATAATCACTAATATAGATATCTCCTTTATCCTGCATCTTTAAACACCCTACATGAATGATCAAACTGCATATCAACCTATTTTTGGGTTGGTCTATGATCAGTGTAAAAATTTAAGAAAAAGGAATGGAAAATCACTCATAAAATCCCCCTACATGAGAAATTAAATTTCTCGAGTATGATCATTCATCACCATCCGTCAATTTGGGGTCTCAAATATACTCTCCATGCGTGTCTTCCCCTTTTTCTAATTCACCAGCATTTATCATTGGAAAGGATTTCTTCATCATTATTCAGAGGAATTCTAGGGTTTTTTTCAACCCTGAATTCCATGTTAAATTAAAGAATGAAGACATGTGAATATTTTTGCATCACCATACTAATTCAATAATGAGTTTCATTAATGGTATTCATTTTTTCCTCATCGCGACACTATAGCACTGATGATTCATTTCATAATGAAGGAGAAAATATAATAAAATAATGTTTTAATTTATTTTATTTTTCTTCTGAAAAGTCCTAAAGCTATTATTTTCAGTCGACCAACATCGTTCAATGTTAGGCCCCTCTTAAAGAGAAAATATCATTATGAACTCAATGGTTGTCTCATATTTTTAATTTGATTTACCATTTGTGAGTTATGAGGATTTGAAAATAAAATAATTGTTATTTAAATTTTTTTATTTATGGTTACGTCCCAAAAACCAAATTTCATAGCAATCCCACAATAGTTGATGTTTGGCTCCACCTAAGGGAAGAACGCCCTCATGAGATCAACAGTACTCTCATATTTCCAATCTGAGTTATATTTTATGAGTTATAAGGATTTCAAAGTAAAATATTCTTTATTCAATTATTTTATTTAAGGCCAAAAACTACTTTCCACTATTGGCCTGCACCGTCCAATGTTACGGTCAGCCTAAGAAAATCACACCCTCATGAGTTCAACGATGGTAACAAATTTTTAATTTGAGTCATTGTTTCTAAGTTATAAGATTTTAAAAATAAAATAAATAAATTTAATTATTTTATTTACGGTTATGCCATTTTCTAGTTTTCTCACTGGAGGCCCGTACCAACTAAACAAAAGACACACCTAGGGTAAACCCACCATATTGATTGCAATGGTGCCCTCGGGTTTTTGATAAAGTCACCCATTTGAGCATTATTCCATATTTTCAGTAAAACTACTCCCACATGGTATTTAAAACATAACATTTTTTGAGAGACCATTCCAGGAACACTAGGACACACAATTGCACATCATCTCAGTGTATGGTATCAGAATAATGCCCAAAAATAAAAATTCATTGAATTTCCTGACATTACATTACCCCAACAATTAGGGATTTACGTCCTCATAAGAGAAAACAAGGGATAAACAAAGAAATGGGGGTACTGATCTTGGATATGAGCCTCCCTCCCACACATGATCTCTTAGATTTCCTTATCCTTCCACCGAACATGCACAAGAGTAATTGATCACGCACAATGTCACTTCTCCTATAGATCCTCAATATTTACTGGAAACTCCGCAAAAGTCTCATCTTCATCAAATCTCCAACACCTAGAGGCATCTTGAACCATCTACTAAAATCATCTCCTTGTTAGTTAGTAAGGGGTTGACTTGGTGACTCAACCAATGATCACCTAGATGGTATTTTTTCTCCTAGACATATGTAGTAAACCTATCACAAAGTCCATCAATATCCCATACCACTTCCACTCTGGTACCTCGAGGGGTTATGTAAAACATTCCCAAACCTGGTGGTCATCCTTCACTTACTGAAAAGTGAGGCATCTCGAGACAAACTATGCCACTACCTTCTTCATCCCCATCCACCGGTACTGATGTTGAAGGACCTGATACATCATCTCGACACCTGGATGTACCACCAAAGGGGATGTATGGAACTCCCTCAACACCCCCACCCACAAAACCACTGGTACTACTGTGTATCCTCTCAAAATGACGACATTCTCCCCACCTTTTGAATATCCATCAGGGGCATGCTATGTCTATATCTAGGTATATGTAGTCTCATAGCTAGAATCTCTGAGTTGCGCCTCCCTAACTCACTGTATGAGTGGATGGGAAACTACCATCGACTGAAGAAAATTTTCCTCATCACTCTCTACAAAGGATATATGACGTAAGGCCAACTACTCTGAGGCCTCATTTAGTAGATGTGAACTCGATATCCTGTTGAGAGCATTATCCACTACATTCCCCTTCCCAGAAGTATGGACAATCTTGAAGTCATATTTCTAGAGGAACTCTATCCAACATCACTATCTCATATTCATATCCTTCTGAGAAAATATATACATGAGAATCTTATGGTTAGAGTAGATGATGAATTGTTCACCCATAAGGTAGTGTTGGCACATCTTCAATGTGAAGACTACTACAACCAACACAAGATCATGAGCACATAGTTCTACTTATGTGGTCTTATTTTTTTGTGATCCTAAGAAATCATAGATTTTCCCTATAATAGTACACAACCATACCTAGTTCCTGATGCATCATAGAACACCGTGTAGTCAGTTCCCTCCTCTGGTAGCCTCAAGATACGAGCACTCGTTAAGCTCTGCCGCAACTGCTGGAATCTTTCTGTCCACACAAAGGGTTTTCCCTTCTTTTTCAATGACATCATGGGTGTTGCTACTCTATAGATGTCGGGTACAAAACTCAGATAGTACCCAGCCATCCCAAGGAAACCACACACCCCGGTAACGGTCTTGGATGGCTCCCAAGAAAGAACATCCCCTATCTACATTGGATATACCACAACTCCAGCATCTAAGATGACATGTCATGGGATGTGGACCTTTCGTATCCATAACTCACACTTCGAGAGATATCCTTAAAGGTAGTGCTCTCAGGGTGTGTTAAGAACCATCCTCAAGTGTATCATGTGCTCCTCCTTAGATGATGAATACACTAAGATGTCATTAATGGATACCACAACAAACTTGTCTATGTATGGAAGGAAAATCCTATTCATGAGTTCCGCGAACACTGATGGGGCACTCTTCAGGCCAATTGTAATCACTATGTACTCGTAGTGTCCATAGCGACTTATGAAATACGTTTTCATGATATCCTCATCTCGTAATAGAAGCTATTTATAGCCTGATCTGAGTTATATCTTTGAGAACCATCTCGCTACCTTCAGCAGATCGAAGATGTCATCCATCCTTGGTAAGTGATACCTGTTATTCACAATCACATGGTTCAGGTGCCATAATTCCACAGATAACCTCAAGCTTCTTCATGCCTTATTGGAAAACAACACCAGGTCTTCCCACATCAAAAATCTAGTCCTTATGAACCCGTTCCTCTGAATTTCCTCCAACTATACCCTCACATCTTGGTGATCTGTGCAAGCCATCTGAAATGCATGTGTAGATATCAGTGTTTTCCCGGGGTATACATCAATGCAGAAGTCTACCTCTCTGTGAGGAGGTATTTCTGGAACATCATTTGAAAAAATGTTCGCATACTCATCCACCACTATAGGGAAATGAAAACTCAAAACATCCACTGCTACATGGGTAAGGATGGCCACATACAGCTACCCCCTTCCCTTTTTCCTCTAGCTCCCTAAGCCTGGTGTGGACCACATTGGGATGGTGGTTGTGACATGTTAAAATGTATACCACCACCTAATGCTATCCTAGAACCTCTGTAATTTCTTCCCCCCCCCCCCCCCATCAGACTATTTATTTCCTATCAATGTCTCTATCTTGGTTGCCCATCCACCATTTCTCTCTCCTCACGATGGGTTGGGCAATCTCTAGTGAGATTTCCCCTATGGTCTCTTGAAAATCATTACCTCTTTCTAGGCCAACTGGACTCACTCTATGAGCCTTGTGCTATATATACCTTATCTTGGGTCCTCTTCATGGAACATCTCACACATCCAAGTCCTTGATACTAATGTTGGATTCCAACTCCCAAGGAATTTTCTCCAACTTTCCCACTACAGACATCCACTATCTATATCAGCTCAGGTGAGGGAATTTCAACCACAAAAGTTATCTCTAGCGCCCTATCATAAGTAGGAGTGAAAAGATTGATAGTGCTAGCTTAGATGTCCTTAAACACACCTCACTTGGAGGTCTGATCCCTGAATTACCAGTCAAATCGTATTCATTGAGTACTTGGAAAGGTCAATACTCCCTGATGAATACTGAGATATCAGCACGTCATCCTATTGAAACTATATTTGATCTTAGAAATTCATATCACTTATCTTTTATAGTGTGAGCCCCTTCATTGAGGAAGGTTCTCAAGCTATGTCCACAGAAGATTCACCTCATCACAAGATCTGGTAATCTAAAACCCACCATCGCCTAGCTGATCCACATAGAAGGCTGAATACCAGGACCACCATATGATCTAATGGTGTCATGAATATATGGAAAACTCAGTCACCACCTCAAGATATTCCTTATCCACCTGTGAGTTGGTTTTGCCTCAAAACATGGGGGTATCTATCATTGAAACTCATGAAGTGCATTCTGACCACACATCTCATCTGTTGGTACTATGTGTATCATGTGCCACCCCAGAGGTGGTGGTATAGATGGTACACCACCTAGTGGTGCTATCTCTATTAAAAACCATTGTACCCATATCGTCACCCTATAGATCATTCTTGTGGTCACACGGTGGAATCATGGCTAACTATCCATGTGGAAGCATCTTGAAACATAACAAGATGTACCACGATCAATAGAGTATACCTAGTGATCTCACTCAAGAAGGACATGGAAAACTCATCCCATTCTTATATAAAGTATGCACTATCATTTTGTCCCTGAAACTAGTGTTTTCATGTACCGGGTCGAAAAGAATAATTTAGGGACATGGTGTATGGATATGTTGGTCATCAAACCAACACTGGATTCCCCATCCTAAAAGTTGAACTCAAAACACATAACACAATTTACCTAAACCAAACTCATAGACTCTGGGTTCTTAAGGTAGAACCAACCTTCTCTGATACCACTTTTTCACGACCCATCCCCTAGGGTCCATGTCCTGACTACCCCAAGACCACCTTCAATAGGCTAAGGGATAACAACTGGCACTGAGTAGGCATATCCCAAAACGGGAATACATTTCGTTTAATCCTATTCACATGCACAAATCTCAAATTGTGGAAGGTAAAAATAAAGTAAACCACAACTATCACTGAGACAACTTATAAGAGTAAAATACAAACTAAAAGTACAAAGGGGCCAAAATAAAAGATCAAAACCACAAAGGAATACACAACTACCACAGTCCATCTGCTTGAGACCCTTCCTAAAGGGAAAGTGAATGGTAGATTCCTGTAGCCATAGTATTATGCCCATCCATCCCATCTCACTAAGAACCACCTAGTCCTGGATCACCAAGGTCTCCATCGAAGTTTCGATCACCTACATGAGAAATGAAACATGCGAGTGAAGCCCGTGCAGAGGTGAGTAACACAATACTCAGTAGGGACCCCAAACCACAATGTAAATACCATAGAGGAAAGACCAAAAAGGAATATGACACAATAAGACCGAACAATAAGATCACACAACAAGACCAAACAATAATACCACAAAGAAAACACATCTCACAGCAGGTATAACAGAAATTATAAAAAGTAATATTATCATTCGTAGAGATGAATCATGTTGTACTACAGAGAGACTCATCCCTGATGAGTGACCATGGTTCATTCAGCTATTGGGCCACTAGGTCTGCTCAACTACTGGACCACTGAGGTCCTCTAATCTATGGGACAACTGAGGTCTGCTCTGCACTAGGACCACTAAGGTCTACTAAGCTATTAAACCACTGAGGTTTGCATGGATACTAGAACACTGAGGTCCACTCATCTGCTGGAACACTGATTTATACTCCTCTATAGGACCACTGAGGTCCGCTGAGCTACCGGACCACTAACGTCTTCTCAACTGCTGGACCACTGAGGTCTGCTCGTCTTCTGGACCACTAAGGTCATCACCACTAATGGACCACTAAGGTCCACTGAGCTATTGGACCATGAATCTCCACTCAGCTACTAGACTACCAAGGTCCCACTCATCATATCCTTCATGTCATATCCAGCCCTAGGATTCCTATTTGTAGCATTCTTGATTTCGAGAGAATAAACTCCTCAAGCCATCAGTTGAATCTCAACTACCATGAAATCCCACATAGTGTATACTCATATGAATGTTTCACCACAAAAGTCCCAATGCCACAAGTGTCACATCAATCAGATGCCTAGTCTGAAAGGTATCAGCATTTTATTAAATAGGGTCCGGTTGTTTCCAGGACGAGTCTGACTTGGTCAGACCGACCCGGCCAACCCAGCCTAGGGGTCCAGCATGAACCAAATCTATTGGGTCGACCCAACCAGACCAAATTGGTTATGGGCTAACTGGGTTCAACCTGTCCCATTGGCCAGGCACATTGATCCTTTCTGGACCCATCCTAGTTCGGTCGTAGGTCCAGCCCACTGGGTCACCCAATAATCCAGTCTGTATTCTCTAGCCCGGTTCGACTTGGTCAGATCGGTAATTCTTATTGGGTTGCCAAGCCGCATGGATTTCTATCCAACTCTACCTATAATGGTAGGCCAATTCTCTTCCATCCTGGGCCGCCTAGTGTTTTGGTTCACTCTATCGGCCTGACCCGTATCTGCAGGCTAATTCTCCTCAAACTCGGTTGTCGTGCGACGTATGGTTCCTGCAGTTACGTGGTGTCAATGTGGCACTGCATCTTCGGCCAGCCAGTCCGCTCATGAAGACTGGGTAATCTGCATGAACCATGGAAATATGTGGGAAAAACTCATCACTACAGTCTGTGGACCACGGATTTGTGCCGTGTAGTACCTCTGACGCAGCCAGGTGGCCACGTCTGCCAGCCGCCAGCCATCCGCTTCCATGCCAATGGCCCCTGTCGCTGCCAGTGTGTTGCCTCTTGCTTTCCGCTGCCATGGACTGGGTACTGCGTCCAGGTATTACCGTCAAGGCTGGGTGTCACGACCTGGTGCCACTACCGACACATCCAACCTCCGCCACAGCTTCATGCGGTGACACTTCTGTCGGGCTCTGTATGTCGATGCACCACCGCGGTCCTTCCTGGACCACTAATGTCGTCGCCCTGGACTGTTGTGCAACAAAGAATGGAGATAACATAAGAAAAAATCTGGGAATGAGTCGCGACACCAGAACACCTGAAGAATGATCTAGCTATTTTTTCGTGTTGACCCGGATGTGCTCTTATTAGAAATACCATGAAGAACCAAAAATAAGGTGGAATAATCAATAATATAGATAACCCCTTTTATCCTGCATCATGAACCATCCAAAATGAACGATCAGACCATGGATCAACATATTTGTGGGTTGGTCTACATTCTTCGTTAAACATTAAGAACAGGGAAAGGAAAATCACTCCGGAAACCCTCTAACATGGAAAAGAGATTGCTCTAGGATGATCGTTCAACATCATCCATCAATATCTGGTCCTGAATCCTCTCTCTATGTCTGTTGTCGTTGTTTTCTGATTATCCAGTCTTCACTTTTGGAGAGGATACCCTCATTATTTGTTAGAGGAATTATAGGGTTGTTCGTCAACCCCAAATTCCATGTTTAATTAAATAAGGTAGACATGTGCGCGTTGTAGTGTCACCACACTGATTCGTTAATGAGGTTCATTAATCGGATTCTGCATCGCCTCTTCACTACACTATAGCACTAATGAGTCATTGCGTAATGAAGAAGAAAATATAATAAAATAATGTTTTATGCTATTTTATTTTTCTACCAAAAAGTCTGAATACTATCTTTTTCAGTTGACCTACACCGGTCGATGTTAGTCCCCATATAAGGATAACATCTCATTACAAACCCAATATTGACCTCGTATTTTTAATCTAGGTTACCATTTTTTGAGTTATGAGGATTTGAAAATAAAAAAAAAATTATTTAAATTATTTCATTTAGGTTTATGTCCCAAAAACCATCATTCACATTCGGCCTGTGCTAGTCGATTTTAGGCCCCACCTAAGGGAATAGAAATTGCATGAACTAAATGGTACTCTCAGATTTCCAATCTGAGTTACCATTTATGGGTTATTATGATTTAAAAATAAAATGATCTTTACTCAATTTTTTATTTATAGATAAAAAAATACTTTCCCTTATTGGCCCATGTCGATGAATATTAGGATCTACCTAAGGAAATAACACCCTCATGAGCTCAACAGTGGTCTCTTATTTTTAATTTGAGTCACCATTTGTGAGTTATAAGGATTTGAAAAATAAAATAATTTTATTTAATTATTTTTTTCAGTTATACCATTTTTTGGGTTTCTCACTAGAGGCCCACACCGACAAAAATTAAGTCATACCTAGGGTAAACCCACTATCATGAATGCAACGGTGCTCTAAGATATTTGATCTGGGCACCCATTTAAGAGTTATTTCAATTTTTTCTGGATAATTACTCAGGAGTGCTGCTTAAAACATAACATTTTTCGATGGACCATTCCATGCACATCGGGCCTCAGAATCACACGATTTATCAGCACCTGGTCTCATGATAATCCCCAAAAATAAAAAACAGAATCTTGGAATTCTGAGACATTACACTAAATCAAAAAAAAAACATTCTTATTATAACATTTATAAAAGTGTATACAACAATTTTTCCTTTTATATCAACCATCCCTAGGGTTACAAAATATGGGTGACCCTTTATAGCCCCTAAGCCACATTATGGTTTGAAAACCACACATGGGATCCTTTATATCATTTCAAACACTATATTTAAATACCATCTCATAAGGAATATCATCCTTAATCATATCAAATCTTAGATCATTACCACATCTACCACACTGATATGTAAACACAATTAAACCACATAATAGATGTCATAATGACCGTCTCACTTTCAAGGTGAAGCTAGACCATACCTCTCAAACCATATATATACGTAAATCCAACCCATGTTATATACACATGGGTAGAAACATGCTAGTGTGGAAGAAACAACCACCATGTATTATAATCAACTATCCTAAAGGATTTGAGGTAACTTTTTATTCCACACAACGTAATTATAGTCCAACCCTTCCCCATCCATCACCCCACTTATCTCAAAGAAACTAAACAAACTTATCGTATGGTTTACTATATTTTATTCATCAAATTAGTGCTCCAATTAGGTCCCTACATTATATAACACACATTATGATCAATCATACGACCATTAACATCCAAGTAATCAATCATAAAGTTCAAAGGTCCATTGTGGACCAAGTAACCTCTATTATAATTATAGGGTTTAAAGGGAAACAATTCATTTATATTTCAATGTTGACCACACATAGTTAGTGTGACCTCATTTTACATGATATAAAACATAATTCCTAGGTGCATAGACATATTTATGGACCACCTACCCCAAATTAAAATCAATTCCTCTATTTAAGTCTCATCTACTAAATTTGACCATTCTCAACTAGCCATAATCCATCAACATGACACAAGAACTCCATTAGAAATCATTTTAATTAATTATAAACCAATTAAAATTAATTTATACACTATTCCAAAATAATTTCAATATATAATACCTAGGTAAATATGAAATAATAATTCACTGGGAGATTTCTTATGTCTTAAACCATAATAAATGAGGTGTGTACCAAACTTGGTATCCATTTTATTCTATGGTACTCAAAATCACCAAATTATCATTTAAAAACATCCATAAATTATAAAACAACTGATTGAAACCCATAAATTATTTAAAATAATGTCCTAAATAACTTAATTTTCACAATAATTTGTGAATTTATCATCTCGAGAACCCCTCTATTAATGAAAAATGAAATATTATTATATTAGGGACTATTCTACAATGCCTATGTAAAATTATTACCCAATAACTATACCCAAATAATTGAGATTATAGGTAATGTAAGGAGGAGGATTGGTTTTAGAATCTAAATATAGTGACCTTAGATTATCATACATATATATTACATCTTTTCAGATGAATATTTGTAAAACAAAACAAATACACGTCGAGGACTGTAATTTTTTAGCACCTTTAGAAACATAGAACGAAATCTTTTAATCTGGTGAAAGATCTTAAATTTTTTATTCCAATGTTATCCTATGTAGTTTTATTTATATACTTAATCCAAAAGAAACATTTATTTATAAATCAAGAAAGTAAAAAATAAGAAATAGCAATATCAGATGACCAGTAAGGGTAAACAAGTGAGATGAGTAAGAATAACATGAACATAAGTGTATGATAACATGAGAATAGGATATCAAAACCATACCCTACATATAAAATATCATAATATTGAGTCATGTAATAATTATTTAATTTTTATAAGACCCAATTCATAATTAAATCAAATAATATGATTTATTAGAGTATAACAATGTCATAAGACATAGAATTGTGGCATATAAATAAGCAAATTCCATTATTTCCTTAAAATTCAAGGATCATTTATAAATCTTATTAGGGTGCTCCATAGGTAGCTAAATAAACTAAGATAGAGACACAAGTATCTATAGAGGTATCCCTTTAGTGGAATAGTATCACTCCCCAAACCATCATAGTAGTCAACGTTTAATCCCAAGAATATCATAGTGGATAATGTCCCTTAATAAACTGAGTTCGCTCCCTATTCCAGTCATATATACTTTGTTAAATGTAAATATTTTCCATTTAATTTGTGGGAGATAGAGGTCCCACACATCCTAAGTTATAATATAACCATAGTCCTTGGTTATAACATAATCACCATCATATAATGAAAATCATAGAAATGTGTTTCATAATATCATAAAACATTTATCATATTAGAACCCATAAAATGAAATGGGTTTCATAAACAATTAATCATTAAAAACATATAGAGGATAATACAATTTCATAACCATTTTATCATTTCATCAAAGCATAACCCATGGAAAAATAAGCATGTGTACTTTGAAATTTGTCATGGAATTTCACATGGAAGATAAATGAGAATCATAAACATACCATCACCCAAAATATAAACCATTCAATAAAATAATAAGAATATTATACTTGAATCATATCCCATATTAAATCAAATGTAAGATCAAATGATATCATATTATTTTAAAATATAAATAAATTTGAATGTTTCTTGATGGAATTAATATTTCATTAAAAAATAATTTTATTGTAAAACTAATCATTATAAAAAATTTTGGAAATAATTATTCCTGAAAATAACTTTTAAAACTTATAAATGTATATTTACAAATAATTTAAAACATTTCATGAGGAAAATATTCTTTCCACTTAGATAAAACATTTTTAGACATTAAAAGTTTTTAAAATATTTTCCTTTGGAAACATATAATGGAATATTCAAAAAAAGGTCATGAAGAAGGGATGTTTTTTTTCAATAAACATTAAAATAAAGATTCCTTTCACATTTTTAGCAAAGTACAAAGGGGAGTGATTTTTGAAAATAACATAACAATTCCATTTAAAACATGTTGTAAATATTCAAACATGGGTAAAAATTATAATTAATAAACAATTTTATAAAATTTTAAAAATAAATAAAAATATTTTTTTGAAGACATGGTTATGTAAGAAAAAAAATTCTATCTAAAGAGAGAAATAAACTTTTATTTTCTAAAAAACGTTTATAAATTATTTATGAGTACCCAAGAGAGGGAAAATGGTACACCTATGTGAAGATATCTTGAATAACCAAAGGATATCTATATTTAGGATACATGTTTAGGGATAGATCATTTGATATAAATATTTTAGACTTAATCATAAAAAATACCAATAAATTATGATATTGTAACACAAAATCGTCACCACATTGGTAAAATTGAATCATAATCCCCATGAAGGAATAACATATAATGAAACTTGAAATATCACAAGGATGGATAAATTCATAAATTACATGTAAAATAGACTTTATATACACCATGTGAAATAATATAGGTGCATAACCTATTGTACATCTTACTGAATGAAAATTGAGATAAGAATCCCTTCCTGATTTATTAGCTTTTTAAACGTAATCCCAATGAAAAAAAATCCTAATGTGCATGTGTAAAGATAAATATGTTTCTATATATATATATCATAAAATAAATTTATTTGACATATATACACCACATCAAGGAAATAAATGTTTACTATGGTTGTACCTCTTAAAAAATAATGTTGACACGAAAATCGCTTACCTTAAGTATTGAATTCCGTCATATTCAATCAAATGTCCTGTATAATAAATATAAATTTTTATTCATATATTAAATTTACAAATTCATATATATAATACCATATATTATTGTTTTATGACATTTTATTACCTTTTTATTATCCATTCCTTGTTGATGTTATGTTTTGAGTAATAATCACTTTTTTTACCTATATGTATTGATTTTTTAAATTATTGGTACATTTATATTGTTCATAGTTGCATCAAATAAAGAATTATATCTATGATATAAAATTATTATATATTTATTATATGTGTTTCTATTGTAATCTATAAGTTTCAGTGATAGAAAATGAAATAAACAGTTCATAGATACTGTAGGTTGTATATATACACAAACACTATTTCAAATTTCTTTTTGAATTGAAAAAAATAAATTTAATTAATATATTATCATTTAATAATAATTTTATTTCATATATATCATATTTTTTCATTAAAACCGACACTAATACCTTTCATGTAAAGCATGACTGAATCAAATCACTTCATGAGGTGATGGTATGTCGTACAGACAAGCAACAATATCATATTCCCAAAAAATTGAAATAAAGAATGTATGAGTGATATAATAATTCAATAAGAATATTAATATCATAAATATGATATAAAAACAATAAATCTATCATTATTTCCAATTTTGAGTGGTCGTAATGGAATAACAAAAGATAACAGTTCACAAGGTAGTAATCTTCCGTACACACAAACGATGATTTCAAAACCTATTTGATGGAAGTGGAGATGGTTGTAACTAAAAAAACATAACAAAACAAAATATTATTATATAAAATAAACTAATTATATCATATAATCATTTTATATTAAAAATTTTATGGGGTGGAAGAAAAAATAGAAAAAAAATGCTTGTTGGTGAACATTTACACATCTTCATGTATCCACCTTGTGTTTAAAGAAAAGGATTTCCTTTGATGAATTTTTTCCCATAATAATGCTTATAGATTAAGAGGAGGGATTTTTATAAGTTATTTGGCCTAGTATTTTCATAAAAAGGGGTTCAAGGTGTGAATAGGATAGGAGATGGTGTGGCCTTTGATAAGTGGGGGAGAGTCCACACATGGTATTTTTGAATGGATTGAGTGCTCCCACATATTTCATATGTAAAAAAGGGTCCAAAATGAACAATTATAAAACCATGTACATGGAATGGTTTAAATATGTCCTGAAAATATATCTATAAATTTTTCAAGTTCATTTTACTATAATCATTTTAGTTTAACCGCTACTAAACAGAAGTTTTCCTTAACCATGGTAATTAATTTTTACTTCATTAAATATTAATTTTGGGAAAAAAATATAAATTTCTAGATAATATAAATTATTATTATTCAAAATAGGAATAAATTTTTAAAAATTCCATTCATTAAATTGAAAAATTTTAATTTAAAATTAATCGTACAAACAAGACAAGAAATCAGGTTTTTAAAGAAAAAATGTTCCAAATTCTACAAACATATTATATCAAATGTCAATGTGAAATTGATTCTACTGAAATAAATTAGGTTAAGGGTAATATAATATAACTAATATAAATTTAAAATTAATTTAAAATATAAATGAACTTTATCAATAAATTTAATGGAAAATCATTTCTCAATTAAATTTCTATATTTTTCACTATTCATCAAAAAAATATTTTTTTAGAAAACTAACAAAAAATGAAACTATGATTATAATGATATTAATATTTTAAAAATTAATTATAAATTTTCAAATTAATTTTCTAATTTTTGTAAAAAAAAATTTAAAATATGTACGCTAAATTAAACGAAACTGTTTTTTTAGAAAATACATTTTTTAACAATGAAATATGATTTATTCTTATCTCTATTCTCAAAAAAAATAAGATAAATATTGAAAATTTTATTTAATAAATAATATATATATATCATTAAAATATTTAAAAAAAGATTCGTTTAATTTATATAGGTAAAATGAATTTATGTGCATAAAAATAGTTTTCTTGTCAAACGATTTCCATTATTTTCAAAAGAATTATATTTTCATATTCAATTAATTAGTCTCAAAATAATTCCTTATATACATTTTTAAACCATATTTTCAATATTTTGTTAATCCTTATCATACTCTCTATACCAATTGTAAGAACCCATATATTATTTTCAGGTATGGTTCATGTTTTTCAAGTATTATGAGAAAAAGATATGTTTTTGGAAATTTAAGGAGTACACGCCTTGTACATTGAAGTACACGCCATGTACCGAGTTGCTATGGGTGGCTATATAATGCCCCTATAACGGCCAAGTACATGGATGTGTGGGGTGACCTGGAGACCACCTAAAGAAGGGACCGATTAATGCATGTACATGTCATGTACCTTTAAAGAACCCACCATATACTTTTCTTTTAATTGATTAAATGGACCAGGGTCACATCTAATTGACAATAACGTTTTCTTCTCGGCTCATATTGTCTAGGAGTGACCGAAGTCAATGATTCTTCTCCGAGCCCCCGACCTACTGTCCATTCTCAAATTTAACCATCGTCGATTACGTTGGAATCACCACGGTGAGATCTTCCTTCTTTTAGAGCCTCAACTATTGATTTCTCTCCTTTCAGGATATATCCTTAGTTTAGAATTTTTGAACTTTTTTGTAGATCAACCACATTCTGGGTTGATTCAAGGGCCAACACCGGAGTATATCGATCTTACAACATCGAAGTAGGTGGTTTGTGCCTTTATGTAGTAAGTCTTTGAATATTATGTGCAAAAGTTCCCAATACCCTAGAACGGGGTACGGCATGTTTAGGGATTTTAGCCCTGTTAATGTATGTTATGTCTTATGTGCTTGAGTTGAGGTTGTTTTACAGTGAATTGGGTTATATTCCATGTTAGGGATGTGTTTTCCTTGTTTGTTTTGATATTGACCATCTGTTCTAGCTTTGTCAGTTAGACTGCTTATTTTCCTTGCATAGTGTTGTTAGGATGGAGTGATATTATCTGATTTTGTTATATTCTTGTAGTTGTTTAGACAAGTAGTTCATGAAAGCTTTTATCCAAGTAGTTCATACGGTTTACATTTTCTTTTGAATATCTTTTGTGCACGACTGACATACACATGGCTATGGAAACATGGTGTAGTTAGACTATAGGGGGAAATGACAATGAGGGCTTCCCCAAAGAGTCTGTTTAATTTTACATTGTGAGACCATAGGGGGGTGTACTTTTTTCTCCCTCAGAGTCTCTATAATTTCATGTTGTGAGACCATTAGGGGAATTGGATGTTTAGTACTTCTTTAGAGTGTATATAGTTAATGATACAAGGCCACAAGTGGAATTTATGCTGAGTTCTTAAAGAGTCTTTGCTAAAGATGAACTAGAGGGGATAGACTGTGAGAACTTCTCAGAGGGTTGCTTGTGTTTTATTGGTAGAACCAAAGTGGTTAGGCTATGATTACTTCATAGAGGGTTACTTTTTTTGATTAGTTACCTACTTGATATATGAAAATATGCAATTGAAACTATAAGAATGTTTACTTTTAAGTACTTCCTTGTTTGCTACTTCATTTTGTTTATTGCCTACCATATATATTCACTAACTATTAGGCACATATATTTGGGTGGTTTCCCACTAGTATTCATCTCACACCCTATTTGGGTCATGCTTTTTGGCCCAAATAGATTATATTATTTCATGTATAGATAATGGAAAGCTTCATTCTACTTCAGGTACTTGATTACTGTGGAGTTGGATAGAATGGTACCAAGATGAGTCTTGTGGTGCTAATATATTTTATTTGTATTCTTTGTACTTTGGTTTAGTACTGTATCCCAACATTGTGACTTGTTTGGATGTTTTCTTAGACATATGTGTCATGCATCATTTATATACGTGCTCCATTTGATTTTTACTTTCAGTCTTCTGATGTTTACGAGTCATGATACAGACTAAAGATTGACTCTGAGTGGCATATCCTCTCCCTACCGATGCGGGTAGGGTTTTTCTTCGTTCTTGTGTTCCTTCCCTCACCAACCGCAGCCTGATTCCTCTTCTCCTGGGTCGCTTCGGTGGCTTGGCGAGCGTTGCGCGACTCCTCAACGCGTCGGTGTGAAGACGGATGACAAAGCTGTTTTGGTCCGGGGAGGGGAGGGGAGGGATTTTCCAAACTCCACTCCTTTTTTGTGTTTGATTCTCCCAGATCCCTCAGAGCTCTCTGCGTTGGTTTTGGGGTTTCTGCGCTATGGGATTATGTGGTTTCCAATCCAGATTCATGGGTGTATGACCGGTTCGTCGGCATACTCTACGGAGCACTCCATGTTTTTTTCTCGGTGACTCCTTTGTCCTACGGTATTCCTTCTGGCCTGCAGTAGTTGAGTGTCTTTTAGGGTCTATTGAGTCTTCTCCAACAGTTGGGGTGTCGTATTTGGTTTTCTTCTTTGTTTCATTCTTGGTTTTTTTTGTGATGTTTGTGAATCGCTGTTATGTCTTTGTTTTCTGGTTGATTTGGTTCGTGATGCGCACGAGTTTCATTTGAAATTTTGGATTTGTGATTGTATGTGGAGCAGATGATGATGTTTTCAGTTCCTTTATAGCGATGACGGGTTCTCGCCAGCATTTTTTTTGGATTGATATGATGGTTTCTGAGGGGCTCCCACCGGCAGTTTTTCGGTGGCGATGCAGGTTGATGGATGGTCGGTGGTTCGACAGTCACCGGTTATGCTCACCGGAGAGTTAGTGTGATGTTGATTGGTCAGTGTGACGGTGGATCGAGGCTCAAGGTGGTAGGGTCCATCCTCTATGCTGATGGAAGGGTCACGTCTCGAGGCATTTGACAGGTGTGCAGCTGGAGGGCGTGAGGATCGAGGGCGCTGTCTGGTTTGTTTGAGTTTGAATTTTGTAATGTGAATTTTCACTGCATGTTGCTATGTAGTAAATTTGATGTGATGAATTTGAAGTGGAAAATCATGTATTGGGTACCGGAAACCCTTAATCCGGATTTTAAAAAATGAAAAAAAAAATTGATTTGCAGGCTGATGTTTACCTATTACATGTTATGACTGCTTCTGCTATTTTTATCTATTTCTTTACACTGTGTTACTCTGCCAATGGGGGAATATTTTCCCCACTATCACACCCAAGGCCCTCACTACTAGTCAGAAGCCTCTGGCATTTAGGGAAATACTCTGGAGGCCATGTGACCAACAGGGTATGGGGCACCTTTGGGGGGTACACGGAACCAGGACATTACAAAGTGGTATAAGAGAAATTATTTTCTTCTGGGATTACTATTTGGAGACTGTAGTCAAGGATATGACAAAATATGTAATTGGTAATAAGTTGTGCCTGGGAGTAGCTAACCCGTGTACTGGGA
The DNA here is from genome assembly GCA_963277665.1 of Viscum album. NCBI lineage: Eukaryota > Viridiplantae > Streptophyta > Magnoliopsida > Santalales > Viscaceae > Viscum > Viscum album. The sequence continues at coordinate 735,363,147 of OY728125.1, read as the reverse complement.
AAAGCTAATTTACCTCGATTATTTCAATTTTTCTGGTTTTTCAATAATTACAATTGATTTTATTTCACTGTTGGGTGATTCACATGTTTTTTGTTGCTATTGATGATATTATTGAGGTTCAATTTCTGTTGCAACCAGATGATATGAGGGTATTCAATCTCACTCATCATATATGCACCTTCTAGAGATCACATGCCATGCATTCTTTCCATGCCATTTAGGATGCTTTATTGATTTCATGTTATTATGATAGATGTTGTGCTAAATATGCATGCTGTTGTGATAGATTCCTTGATAGAATACCTTCTATTTTATAGTGTATTTATAATAATAAATTTTTTATTTGAATGAGTGTTAAACGTTGGTTATTGAGGTGTTATGTTCCCTCTTAGATCAGAATTTGGTGGATTATTGAATTGATATTACATGTATATGACATGTATAAGATGTCAAGATTTGATTCTCTATGATTGTGGGCCCCCACAGATCAGAATTTGGAACTTTAATGTTTTTTTCAGTGTTTTTATGGTTTCTAGAGTAGTTTCTAAGTCTTAATGTCTGGAAAACCCCATAATAAATGGTGTGTAATGATTAATACAAGCCATGTATCCTTCTATTTGGGAAGTAACTATTTTTCATAAATACATGTTGTGTTGTCTCTAACCGTGTTTCTTCTTGTGTGGAAAGAGACACTGGGTTAGGAAATATCTGGTGGAAAACATCATGTACAGGACATACATGACTTGTATTGTAGACCATGTGTCCACTCATGTGACTAATGAAACATATGGATGAAACTTAGGTTATACACGTTGTGTCAATATTGAACATTCCATGTAGTGTAACCCATGTATCCAGCTGTGTGACTAACAACATTCGTCAGTGAAATCCTGCCAGTACACACTATGACTAGCATGAACATACTGTGTAGTCTTTCTCTAGGAGATCTGCATGGGTAAGTCATGTAGAAGTACCTGTTCAGTGGAAAATGATTCAAGTACACACCATGTGTAGGGAGAACATGACGTGGGAATGGTTTGTTACACGACCAAGATTGGAAGGAGTACACGCCCATGTGAAGTCTTAAAGGAACACGACATGTAAGGTTTATACACGCCATGTATCCCTGTTTTGAAAACAAACATGAATGATTTATTCCCCTGTTCCTTTCATGAACTTATAAGTTTCAGTCATTGATAATCTCGAAATAAAGTTTGTGCTTGGCTTTGTAGAGTCATTCCACCACAACATACTCTAGTTGTACGCCCAATATAATGAAATGATCAGACACCAGACATGTTTGATCAGGGACAACTAGAAGATCCTCCAGTTTTTCCCATATTGGCACCTGCTGTAATCCCAGATACTAATGCCAATGAAAAATATTGAGAGGGGTTCTTGAGGTTTATAAAGAACTTCCAAGGAGTACCGCCTCCTACCCCGTCTATGTAAGAGTTGAGGGGGTCTTTCAACAGAAAAATCCACCCAAATTCTGAGGGGAATGAGGACCTTAGGCTGCAAAGTCACGGTTAGAAGACATGATGTCGATATTCGAGCATCTAGAGACGCCTCCAGAGATTGGGGTCAAGCTCGCTACAAACATGCTTCGGGATTCCACCAAGAGATGGTGGGATGTGATATCATTGGCAGGAATCCAGAAAGTTATGGCATGGACTATGTTCTAGTGTACCTTATATGATTACTTCTACCTAGATAATTTGGGGGCCGATCAATCTTGGGAGCTCATGAGTCTGGAATATGGTACTCTTTTAGTTATGGAGTATTCTTCTCACTTCATAGTGTAGTAGAACTTCACAACCAATCAAGGAGGTGATGAGTTATTTCAAGTGAGGATGGTTGAGGATGTTATAGGGCCTGACATTTGATCTAAAGTGAACATCTTCAGGTTGACTATAATCACATATAGAGTCAACCGAGCGCTAATCACATATCCACACTTGAGGGATTATGGGGCTATGAGCTATGGTGGATCAGTATCCAGAGTTGGTACCCCTTCTACTGACCACAGGAACCGCCGTAGATAGTCTACGTGTGAGGATCCAAGGAACCAGGATACTTCTTCTCGTAGCCAGGTAGTGTGCTACCAATGCGGGATGAGTAGGAATATAAGGCCACATTGTCCAAAAGACCAAGTGGAGTGACGATCTTGCATCAGATGGGTCATCTTCAGTATTTCTGTCAACTCTTCTCACCAGCAGTGGGAAGCAGAGGTTCTTTTATTACTCCACATTCAAGAGTAGGACCACTAGTTTCTCATCATTTGGGAAACTGGAGTTCGTTCGGCCGCTCAGGTTGAGGTGGAGGTAGTGGTCATGGTAGTCAGTCCCCAGGCTTTCAACAACAATAGGGTGTATTAGCTCAGGGTCACATGGCTGTGGTATAGGCCGGACTTTTTCATTGGAGAAGGCCCTCCAAGAGCAGGATCGAGGACCCTCTATTGTTCAATATATAATCCTAGTTGCCTCAATTTTATCTACCACACTTTTCAATACAGGGTCTTCCCATAGTTTCATATTTGGTGCTATTGTGGAGATAATTGAGCTATGTATCTTTACTTATGTTGATATCTTGATGATGGAAACTCCGTTATGGACAAGAATGACTAGTGTACATTAGTTCAAGGAGTTCCCTCTTGAGGTTGGTGGGTGTCACTTCTTATGGGACTTCAATATCCTAGAGATGATAGGCTATGATATCATTCTCAAAATGTACTGGTTAGTTCTCTTCCAGGTTTTTTTCAATTTATATCGTCATAGGATGAGTTTCACGTCACCAGAGGAAAAGTCGTTTCTTCATAAGGAAGAATGGGATGTCTGACCAAGATGAGTGGGACCTGAGCATCATGGGTTTGGAGGAGTTATAGACTAGATTTCTAGTCTATATCTAGATGACGAGGGGACTTCATAGTTTGACTTTCCTCCAGTGGTGGAATGTATTAGGGATGTTTTTTCGAAAGATTTTTAGGTTTTCCTTTTGAGCGAGAGGTGGACTATTATATTGAGATCATACTAGGAGAAGAACCAGTGTCCATTCCTCCTTATAAGATGGCTACACTAGAGTTACAGGAGCTCAAGAAACAGTTGGAGGAGTTGCAGGAAAAGGGTTTCATCTGACCCAGTACTTCTCCTTGGAGTTCTTCTATCCTATTTTCAAAGAAGGTGGATGGTAACCTTAGACTTTGTGTGGATTATCAGAAGCTGAACCAACTGACAGTCAAAAACTAATATCCCTTACCAAGGATTGATGATCTCTTTGATCTTCTTCGAGGATCCTGAGTGTTCTCGAAGACTGACTTGAGATTAGGTTAACATCAGTTGTGTGTTAGACCATCTGATATACCTCTTAAATCCTTTCAGAGCAAGTATGGTCTATACGAGTATGTGGTTATGCCGTTCGATCTCACGAACGTGCCTACAGTTTTAATAGAACTAATGAACCTAGTGTTCCATCCATACATGGATTCCATTGTGGTGGTTTTTGTGGATGAAATCTTGGTGTACTCTCACACTCAACACGACCATGCCACACATCTTGAGATCATTTTGGGTACACTGAGAGAGCATCAGTTATAAGTTAAGCACTAAAATTTCCACTTTTGGATAAACCAAATTCACATCTTAGGTCATGTCATCTCAAGGATAGGAGTATTTGTATACCCAGATAAAGTGAGAGAAGTAGTGTCTGGGGATCATCCGAAGAACATATTTGAGGTACGGAGTTTTCTAGGGATGGATGGTTACTAAAGACGTTTCATAGAGGTCTTTTCATGCTTAGAAACACCACTCTGACTAAGTAGGGTGAGAAGTACTTATTGTTAGATTACTGTGAGTCAGCCTTTCAAGAGATTAAATGGAGGTTGAATTCATCAATGATACTAGTATTTCTAGATCGGGGAAAGGGTTATTCTATATAATGTGATGCATCAGGTATCGGAATGGGATAAATGCTTATGCAGGGGGAAAGAGTCATTGTATACAGGTCTCGGCAGTTGAGGCCACATGAGAGGAATTACCCGACACATGATCTTGAGTTTGCTGGAGTCATTCATGATTTATGCTATTAGAGACATTATCTTCTGGGAGATAATTTTTTGGTTTTCACCGATCACAAAATTATCAAATATATCTTTACACAGTGCAATCTGAATTTGAGATTTTGAAGGTGGGTTGAGTACCTTCTGTCTTTTTACTTTTTGCTTTCCTACATTCCTATTAAAGGCAACATAGTGGCTGATGCATTGAGAGGGAAGACTTAGATATAGGAATTTCAGGAGGCTAGTGGTGAGAGGCAGCTAATGGATCAGTTCACGGAGACGCATTTGGAGGTGCACGACAGACAGGGGGAGACATTTCATTCTTATATGGATTTTACCTCTACTCTACTTAATCGAGTACAAATGAGGAAGCTATAAGATTCTGAATTCCTAGTCATATGTGAAAGTGTGTAAGGAGAAGACACTATTCTTGGATGGACCATAGGCGAGGATTTGATCTTGCGTTTTCATGGGCGTGTATGGGTGTCCGCAGACATACATGAGGAGCTGATGCTGGATTTTCATTCTTCGGTTTTAGAAGTTCATCAACGTATCACTAAGATGTATCAGGATCTACACCATAAGAATTGGTGGCTAGGTATGAAGAGAGATGTTTTTGGCTTTTTCATGACGTGTTCCACCTATCAATAAGTGAAGGTAGAGAATTAGCGACCAGTATGGATTTTTCAACAGCTACCCATTCCCGAGTGGAAGTGGAATGATGTCGCGATGGAATTCGTGATAGGATTACTGAGGTCTCTTCAAGGGAATGATGTAGTTTGGGTTTTCATTTATATACTCAAGAAGGTTTCTCAATTCTAGGTAGTCAAGGAGAACTTTAGAGTTGATGAGCTGAGAAGACTTTACATTTGATAGATTGTACATTTACATAGAGTTCCGTACTCCATTGTTTCAGATAGGGATTCCCATTTACTTCTTTGGTTTGGTAAATACTACAAAAGTCATTGGGTACATAGGTACTTTTGAGTACAACTTACCAATCCTAGACTGATGGTTAATCTGAGCATACGATTCAGGTGATGGAGGACATTCCTCGAGCATGCGTCAAATATTTTGGAGGTTCTTGGGATAATCACATACTTCTATGGGAGTTTGACTATAATAATAGTTTTCAAGAGACTATTCAGATGGAACCTTACCAGGCTTTTTATGGTAGGTCATTCTGATAACCCTAATGCTGGCTGGAGGTAGGAGTGGAAGTTATGCTGGGACCTCGTCTTGTCCAAGAGACCACAGAGCAGGTGGAGTTGATTCAGAAGATTATAGATACTTTACATTCATGACATAAGTTTTATGTTGATCGACGGAGATGACCTATGGAGTTCAAGGTCAAAGATCAAATTTTTCTATGTGACACATTAATATTGGGACACATGATGATTAAGAAACGTGAAAAGCATTCACCGAGATATGTTGGACCATTTGGGGTTTTGTAGAAACTTGGGCTGGTGGCCTATCAGTTGTGGTTACCTCAGATGTACCGGGATATGCATGACATCTTCCACATTTCTCAGCTACGGAATTACATCTCAGACCCGTCTCATGTTTTCAAACATGAGGAGGTTGTGTTGGATGTGCATGCATCGTTCATGGAGAATCTTATCTGGATTAATGATTGTTGTGCAAAGGTTCTCCGTGGCCGGTCTGTTCTTCTGGTATGAGTTCTATTGCATCACAGGTGAGTACAACTAAAGGCATGGGAGAGGGAGGCTGATGTATGATTGTAGTGGCTGGATTTGTTCGAGGATTTTTCTTCTCCTCCACCTTCTTAGGGAAATTCTTGGACGAATTTCTTTAAGGGGGATGTTTATAAGAACCCAAATCATTATTTCATCTATGGATCTTGTTTTTATAGTTTTTTTAGAAAAAGATATGTTTTTATAAATTTAAGGAGTACACGTCATGTACTTTGAAGTACACGCCGTGTACCTAGTTGCCCTGGGTGATCATGTATTGGCTGTGTAATGGCCATGTACATGGACATGTGGGGTGACTTGGAGACCGCCTAAAGCGAGGGCCAATTAAGGAAGGTACAAAATATGTACCTTTAAAGAACATTCTATTTACTTTTCTTTTAATTGATTAAATAGACTGGGGTCGCTTCTAATTGAAAGAAATGCCTTTTTTTGACTCTTCTCATCTAGGAGTGACCGAAGATAACGATTCTTCTCTGAGCCCCTGACCTCTCATCCGTTATCCAATTCAACCACCGTTGATTGCATTGGAATCACCACAGTGAGTTATTACTTTTTCTAGATTGTCATCTCTTGATTTATCTTCTTTCATGAGATATCCTTAGTTGATACTTTTTGAACATATTTGTAAATCTACCACATTCTAGGTTGGTTTAAGGGATATTGTACGAGTATATCAATCATACAATGTTGAGGCAAGTTGTATGTGCCTTTACGTAGTTAGTCTTTGAATATTATGTGCAAAAGTTCCCAATACCCCAGAATGTGTTATTGTGTGTTTAAGGATTGTATCCATGTTAATTCCTGCTCTGCCTTGTGTGCCTATGTAGAGGTTTTTTTATTGTGAATGACGTTTTTTTACATGCTATGTATGTGTTTCCCATGTTTTTTTTGATATTGACCATTTGGTCTAGCTTTTCCTGTTAGTCTTCTTGTTTTCCATGCCTAGTGTTGTTTTGATGGAGTGATATTGTCTGATGATGTTATATGTTGGTAGTTGTTTAGCCAAGTAGTTATTGAAAGCTGTTAGCCATGTAATTATTAAGGTTTAATTTTGCTGTTGACTATTGTTTGTGCATGATTGACTTACACAAGGCGGTGGGAACCTGGTGTAGTTAGATCATAGGGGGATTGGACATTGAGGGCTTCCCTAGAGTATTTGCTTAATTTTACATTGTGAGAACATATGGGGGATGTACTTTATTCCCCCTCCGAGTGTATGTAGTTCCATGTTGAGAGACCAAAGGGGGAATTGGATGTTGAGTGTTTCCGCATAGTGTATATTGTTACCGATACCAGACCACATGTGGAATTCATGGTGAGTTCTTCCTCAGAGAGTCTTTGCTAAAGATGAACTAGAGGGGATATACTGTGAGTATGTCCTAGAGGGTTTCTTGTGTTTGATTGGTTGAAATAGAGGGGTTAGGCTGTGAGTACTTTTCAGCGGGTTACTTGTTTTTTGATTAGCTTCTTACTTGATATATGAAAATATGAATTTGAAACTGCAGGATTGTTTACTTTTGAGTACTTCCTTGTTTACTACATCATTTTTCTTATTGTCAGCCATATATATTCACAGACTATTAGGAAGATATCTTTGGGTGGTTACCTACAGGGATTTGTCTCACACCCTGTTTGGGTCATGATTTTGGGCCCAAATAGATTATATTGTTGCAGATATAGATAAGGGAAAGCACCCTTCTACTTGAGGTACTTGATTTTTGTTGGGCTGGAGAGCATGGGAACAAGCTAAGGCTTTCAATTCTTTTGGAGTTTATTTTATTCTTTGTTATTTGGTTTATTACTCTATTCCAGCTTTGTGAATTGTTTGGATATTTTTATAGCCATATGTATCATGAATCATTGATATATGTGCTCTAGTTTTTAATTACTTTCATTCTTCCTCTATTAACATATTGCATGTTATTAGTGATTTCTCTATTGTTATCTATTTCTTTCCACTAGATTAATCTTCCAATGAGGGAATAGTTTCCCCACTATCACACCCAAGTCCCTCGCTACTAGTCGGCAGCTTCTGTCAAATGGGGAAATGCGCTTGAGTCCATGAGACCAACCAGGTATGGGGAACCTCTATGTATCACCTAGAACCAGGAGGTTACACTAATGAATAAGTGATAATTATCATATTAAATAATAATATGTTAATTCTATGTCACTTTTTTCTAAAAATCAGTATTACATGTAATGTAAGATAATATCGGTGTTTCATGTAAAACATGAAAAAATTAGTTTTCTGGATAACATGACCTAAGATAAATATTATACATAACAACAAAATATCAAAAATGTTAAATTCATTTGAAAAAAATATTTCACAAAAACCGGTGGTGTTACATTCCATCCCTTTAAAATGAATTTCTCCCTCAAAATTTATATTAGAAATCAATGAATTAACATTTAAAAAAAATCCTATATAGAAATCCATGACATATAAATTAATATTAATAAAAATTACATTAAAATGGACTATTGGAAACATAATGGTTACCCAATGTAACTCATAACTAGGTTTCCACATAGAAGAACATAAGTGGGATGTGATGATGTTGACATGGATACAAAGTGTAAATAAATATAGAGGGTTATAGAGGCTATTAATCTGAATAACTAGGGTGATCTAGAGATAGTATATGACTATAAAACCATATAACAAAGTGTTAGAAAAAAGTTCAATGATATCAATAAAAAATATGATAATACGAAAAAAAATTACTTCAAGAAGATTATATTATTGTTGAATTTTTTTTTTTGAGAAGATATACATATATTATTTCATTCCATTTCATTATAACAATATAACCATTTTTATGACTTGATCAATTTCCACATCATGTCTTACTCCAGGAAGTGATGGAGAATATTTTATTCATGAATCACCAATAGATCATATGATCCATAAATAATGATAATTCATTCCTTCTATCTCTAGTTGTAATAAAAGTATAACATAGGTTATCCAGTAAGCATTAATCTTGATATAGATAAATAATACATTAATCTATAAAACAACATCCAATGTTCAACTTAAACCATTCTATAAATTGATAACTATTTAACCCTTCTAAACTTCCATATTTATAAATAGGGTCACTAGTTTTCTCAAAATAAACTTAGCATTAATCCCTTAAATAGCATTAAGTAGATCATAATGGTCACATTCCACATATGATAACACCTTGGTCATATATTCTTCTAATGATTGGTAATAACTATAGTTACTATAAAACCTCAATGAAAAATTTCATTTTTCCTCATTTCTTGAATAAAACCATAGATTTTTTAACATATTCCATAGATCTAATAATGTTTTAAACTCAGTCACTGCTAATATAAACAACTTTCTCAACAAATCCTGAATCAATTTTAAAGTCATCAATACAATCCAATTTACTTATTCCAAATCAACCATCTCTTTATAAAAAATAAAAAAATATAAAATTTATAGACATATTCAGGGTTATAATCTATAAATAACAATTCCATTAAATAACTTTTCTAGGCCACCATTTCAATTTAACATATTTTTTCCAATCCTTATAAAAAATATACTAAAATATTCTTATATATTTCATGATTTTCATAACATAATCCTTGAACTAAAATACATAATTATTTAAATCATCCCACATCGTTACAAAAAATTAATGGTGCTTCTTTATCTTATTATTTAACATTTCTTTCCTTTAATATGTCATTTTTAGTCTCTTCATCATCCATAATATAACCTTTACTCAAACCACATTGATGACTCTCTTCAAAAGTTTTCCCCCAAGGAAATTGATTTTCATAATACTCATACTCTCTAAATTAAAAGCATTTATCCTTTAAAAATACCTTAGGTAGACCAATATACCCATCCATTACATTAACCAAACTAATACTCTTGTAATTTTAATTACATTATTTGTGTCCTTTTCACAGTTAAAACATCATCTTATTCATCTAATACATCCACTTGGGTGATTCTTCCCATATTCTAAATAAATAATAAATTGAGTCTTATTTCCTCTATAGTCACCACTACCCAATCTCTCAGTCAACACTTTACTTCTCTTCTTTGCTGAGTCTGAGAGTTTATCAAGGTACATGTTATTAGTCATGTTTTGTGATAATCGATTGGGAATAATAATAAATTCCTCCACTAAAGTCATCATTACATTTGGATACTCATAAAAAAATTATCTAGCATACTAAATGTTACACTAGTTCCTTTGGATTTGATATATTTTATAAAACTAAAAATCACAGTGTGAGAAACACTAATATTAGTAGAAAAACACATAATCATGAAAAACCAATTATAGGATGTATAAATCATAACAAATTATTTGATCTACGAAAAAATAGTTTTATCCAAGGTCATTAATAGACATATTCTATTTAAATCAATAATGACTGTTTTTTTAGAGTTTGTGAACTTTTGAAACATATCCCTCAGGAGTGTCAAGATAGGAGTGAAGTAAGTCCCATTATTATATACCTGTTTCAAAGGGATTATACCTCAATAAGATGTTTTTTAGTTTTTTATCCCTAGGTAAATATATTCTAGATCCACATTCACATGTTGTATCTATATATGGATGTAATTTCATAAAAATAACTCACTCAATAATTTTCCAAAATTCTAGGATATTTTACTAGAATTTGACTCATCCTTAGAATTATCCTTAAATATATGTATAGATATATCCTTAGAAATACCTTTAAGAATATAAATAAAATTTTCTCATACTAGTTTCTAAAGGTTACATAAAACATTCTTTGATTCCTATTATATGGACCTCAGATTCTCATACATAGATATTATATACTTTTAAATGGATATTCAAAACATTATAAAAATAGACACCTGAGGTCTATAATAGTTTCGTTGGAAACCTAGAACAAAATATTATCTTTTAGTGAAATATACTCATTTTTTCAAAACAAATTCTTCCAATTAAGTATTATTAATATAAATACACTACATAAAACCTTTTTTTTGTAACCTAGGAAAAGGAAACCTAAGAAAGGGTGAGTTGAAATGCTCATTAAGGGTAAAAAATGAGATAAACAGGATATCATGAACATAATGTTATGAGATAATAAGTGTAACATATGAAAAAACATAATCAACGTTTAAAATATCATAATATTGTGTCATGGTGTAGAGATTTATAGTTAATAAGACATGAATCAAAATGAAATCAAAGAACACAAGTCCTGAGGGAATAATCAAATAGGTTTAGGAGTCAGGATAGCACGTTCATAACATATTTATTATAAAATAGAAAAACCTGGAATGAAAAAGGTATTTACAATAGAGAGTGTGTAAAACACCATGCACATCCAGATTAACAAGGTGTGAAAAAAAAATTTAGAGCAACAAAAGTCCATCTCAAGTAAGTCTCTATAATTTCTCTCTTAGATAGAGCATCATGAACCTGGTTGGCCTATCTATAAACATGAGTAACATCCAAATGAAGATCCTCAGTCTAATGATGTAATTCAATCCATGATAGAAGAATTGACCTTTGAAAATTCTTCGAGTGAGTCTTTAATGTATGCACTACAATGGGAGATCCATATTATAGACATAGATTCCACAAACCATGATAAATAACATAGTTGAATTCTGTGATATATCCCATATATCACCTTCAACAGTTAATAAATTACCAATGTAGTAGTATAAGTGGTCTTTAACAAAGCCCCGATGAGTAAATAAACACCAACACATCCTGAGGGTCCTAGTGCACCTGAAGCTGGCCCATCCACATTCACTATCATCCGACATGAGATCAGTGGAATCCATCAAATGGATTTAAGAAAAAAGGTCAAATTTCCCGTCTAGAAACACCAAGATTTTTCAAAATAATATGATCAGAAAGATTATTTCTCATTGAAAAAGTTTTATGTTTTGAGGTACCCATTATTTTTGGATAACAAAATATTTACGCCAGTATGGAAAGAGAGGATATAATTATCAAATTAAATAGAGCTAATTTATTTCTAGATGAAATCTACGACATCAACTATAACTGAGAGGCTAATTGCTTTATATGGTAAATCTAGTCAGTTTTGAGGATGACTATCATCAGGTTCTCAAGGATGACCATATCAATTTTAGTCCAAAATACAGATTTCAAGTACTTATAGAACCTGTAAAAGAATATAATGATGATAAATATATAGTTAATAGAATCCTTATATTGTGAACAAAGGATGAAAGTGGGATACAAACAAATTCTCGATTTATGGAGAAATATTTGAAAAGGAAACCCTCCTTTCCATATTCACCATATCAGTATGTAATGTGGAGGAGTATGGAAGTATGTTTTGAACATTTTCATCCACAGTTGCAGTGAAATAATCCCATCAAATATATTCTTGTAGAATCCCCTGGAAGTGATCTGACCAGTGGAAGTTAGGGTCCAAACCAAAATACTAGTGTTAGTATGAATGTAATTATGAATTTACTTCCTAGTATGAGGGGTAGACACCCATACCAAGCATTATTATTATAATATTCAATAATTGGTAAGTGCTACATAAGTAGAGGAACAATCATGAATTAATTGTTTGGAATTTCATGCCAATTTAAGCTCTATGAATTGATATTGGAGTGTCTAAAGACCAAACATTTCAATAAATACATGATATCATGATAAGGGTTTTTTATGGAAGTATATATAGGAGATGAACCACATATAGAAGAGATATTCTATAGTTTTGATAGAAATTTATTAGGGGTAATTCTAAATAAATGTCACTGGTAGGTAGTGAATTCCATGTTAATTTACTAAAGAGGGAATCATTGAATTCCTTCATTTATTTGGATCCCATTCCCCCTATATCTATGGGTTTAATATATTATTTCTAAGACACAGTTATGTTTCTATTTTGACTAATATATCCATTCAAAAAAAAGTTTCAGATAGAATCTTGATGATCATTCAGAAGGGTTCTAGGCCACCTGTAAATTAAGAAAGCATAAAAAACATTGAGGTAATAAATGAGTTAAAATGGAAAATTGTCCCCTCTTGAGACATGGTTTTACCTTTATAGGTTTCCATGTGAGCAATAAATCTTGATAAGATGCATTAAATATATCATCTTTTTAAATTTTTCCTAGAATAATGGTACCGGAGGATAATTAATAGGTTATGATTTTTTCTTAACACTAAGTTTTATGGAATCTTTATTTTTTTTGGAGAAAATAATTCCACTTCAAAAAACCACAAAATAATTCTTCCATCTTATCATATATCTTCAATTTTCTTTATAATGATAAAAAATAATTTGAATAAAACATATTCTTCCTATATAATGTTAGGAAAAAAGAAGGATGTAATCAACATAAAGGAGGTTCGAATGAGTAACAATATTCCTTACAACATTCATTTTACTATATAAAAAATCCTAAAATAGATCATTAATATTGATACTCATGATTTCTTTAGCCGAAGGAAAGAGTAAACAAGAGAGAGGGTCCACCTGTCTAACATTACTGGATCATTGAATGTAACCTCTACGGGATCCATTAATGAGAATGGCGAGGCTAGAATTCATGAAAATGGAATTTAGAAAATTGATTAAAAAGTAATAGAAACCATATTTTTTATCATATAAATTATAAAACTACATTTAATAGTATCAAAGGACTTTGAGATGTCAATATTGAGGGAAACTCTTACATCCCAGTTATTTGCCTTCATAGTGTTAACACATTCAGGGGTAGAGAAAACTAAAATTTAAATGCACCTTCTAAGAAAAACCTAAAATCATTAGGGGTTATAATACCCCACGAAATATTCCACATTATTTATTTAATGATTTTAATGATTTTTTTTTAATATTATTCCAAATGTATAATTGAAAAAATGGGTTTAAGAAAAAAGAAAAAAATAATGTACAATTTTCTAAGATGAATTTTCTCAATTATATCAAGTACCCAAGAGCGGGAAAATGGTACTATTACTTGATCATATAATATATAAATAGATGGTAATAAAATTCATGTCAATTATCTTGATTTATATCATTATATTTCAATAATGGAGACCTAATCATAAATAATACTAATAAAAAACGAGATTGTATCATAAATACTTACCACATTGCTATCATTGAATTATAAAACCCATGAAATAATGAAATAAAATGAGAGTTAAATTTATTTGAGTATGAATATATTAATTATAATACATTTCAAATAGTATGTATATACACATCATAAAATAATATAGGTGCATAAGATAACATATATCTCAAAGAATGCATGTAGAGACAAAAATACCATATTGATTTATTAACTTTTGAACTATAAACCCCGAGAAAGAGAGATAATCAAGTGGATATAAAATCCCAAATAATTTATAAGATAAGTATTAAAAAATAGATTCAGTTTTATTATATAAACCACATCAACTAAATACATGGTGAATTTTAATTGTACATCACAGAAAATAATGGTGAGACAAAAATACCTTACCTATGGAATCCCGCCATTTTATAACATAACTTTTTATTACATTTTACAAACAGAGGATCTTTAAAGTCTAGTGTCTCAGAAATCAGGAATAAAAACATGAAAACATAAAAACTCCTTTAAATCCCCTTTTAAATCTTCTTGAAAATTTCATTCTATGTACAATTACTGCATCTCATAACCTGGAGATATACATTCAAAGGAAAGGTTGAGCACAAGGCCTAGTAAGGAAATCAAGGGAATTAGTTTACTTGTGATATCAATAAGAACTGGATAAAAAATATAAAGACATGAGAAATGGTAAAATAGGAATATAAAAATAATAATAACATGAGTCATAAAATGAATATGTCGCTACAAAATTTCATTTAGGCATTCATGAACATATCACCAAGGTACATCCCCAAGGTGTCATAAAAATTACTGAGTTTATTCACCAAGGAATCGTGAAACATGTCATCTCTAGAGATTAATTATTTACCCAATGCATTGGAGTGATTTCAGGGTTCACCCTAAATATGTAGTTATTTTCATGTGATCCACATTGATCATAATCAAACATTTCATAAATAAGTTATAGATAATAAAATAAATGGGATCATTTCAATATCACAACGTTTTAAAAGTTCATAAAAATAAGATCGTTATTTCATTTATAACCCATGGAAGGGGAGTAAGGGTTACATGTATGTCGGTTACAAAATAAAATATATCATTTTTTGTATCTATGAACACCCTTATAAAATAAATAGGTTTGGTTACTCACATTAATAATACAAGAGAATTCTTTGAGAAAAATAGAGAAAATTTTGAGACGAAATTTCTACACCATAACGGCTATATTACATGGTTTTTATAAAATAATATAAAAAGAGGGGACAAGGGTCTCCCATCAATAAATTAATAATTTCATAGTATAGGTATAGAATAAAAAAGAAATAAGATCATGGTGTGGACAATTTAATGACAGACCACCTGAAAAGGACACTTGTAAGGAAAGAGAAAGCACGATTTCTTTTACCAAATTTCGGCAGCCTAACGGTGTCACATAAAAATTCAGAAAATAAATTGATGAGAGAGAAAAGGGTCTGTAATAATTTGGAAATGAAATTGAAAGTATTAAAGATATAGAAGAACCAGCCCCTTCATAATAAAATCTGACTATAATATAAAACATAAAGGAAGTCATGACTTAAAAAAGATGAGGGTGAAAGATTCCCCTATCGATTGGGTAACTTACGAAACATACACTCAATGAAATAAGGGTCACACAATGAATATGTAAATAGCCATAAATTATGTTATATTATAAAACAAATAGTGTCATGGGGAGTACATACACCACACAAAAGGAAATAGTGGTAAACATTGCATGAATCTCATGAGAATAAAAAGTGAGATGAAAACCCTTTACCACGTTGTAATCAATGGAGTAATACGAACAAAATTTAATAACCACAAAATGAATTAAATAATACCATGAATATGAAGAGAATAATGATAATATATATCCAATGTCAGTACAAAATACACCACATGCTATAAATAAGTGTAGAACAATGGAAATATCACGAAATTAAAAGTGAGATAAGAATCCCTTACCTCGTTGCCCGACTTGACTCACTTGTATGTTCCTTGTTCATCCTGAATAATAAACTTAAGTAACTTTCTACTTGACTAAGAATATTTATTATGTTTATTATTCCTTTTTTATTAATTATTACCTTGCTATAACAATTAGTTAAATATTTGAGCTCATATCAGACATTTTGTCAATGTTTGGAACTCGGGTAAAAAATGAACTTATTATAATTATAAATTGTTCACGTGGTCAAAATTCCATTATCTTAAGAATGATATTAATCATTAATATGTCATATATATCATAAATATGCAGTATATATATATATATTTATAATACTACATAACATTTGGAGATAATAAATGAAATGCACCGTTCATAGAGACAGTAAGCCGTACGTACACATGAACACTACTTTCATTTTTATTTTTTATTTTAATGTAATGAAAACATAGTTATTAATAGGTATATTATAATTTAATTATATTATTTATGTCATATATGTTACATAATTTCATAAATCCTATCCTTTATACATTCTACGTATGGCATGAAAGAGTCATATCACTTTGAGTGGCGGTAGTCTGCACTTCCACTAATGAAATTATTGCATTTACCCATTATGGTAACCATAAAGGTATTCTATAAAAAGGAAAACACAGAAGTATAAAGCAAAATAAAATATAAAATATATCATATATAGATAAATTTCCATCATAATGGCCACCATGAGAGGTGGTTGGAGATAATTTAACAATCATCGTTTCGCGAGGTAGGAGTTCATCATCCACTGAAACAGTATGTTTTTTACCCATTTTATACAGGTGTGTGTAAGTGTAGCTCGAATAAATCACATAAAAACATCATTTTATATTTAGGATACTGTTTTTTTATAAAATAAAGGAATAAAAATAGTTTAGGGGTTTGGTGAAGTAAAATAAAACCAAATAACTTAATAGAAGACGTTGCCTTTAAATCGGGTAACTCCCTTTGGTTTGAACCAAAAGGGTTTTTTTAAGTTCCATAATCCTAAAGTAAGGATTCTAGGATAAAGAGAGGGATCTTGGGAGATTATTGGAGAAGATTTTGGACAGGCCAAGGGCTTGGGAAGTGTGAGAAATGGAAAGAAAGTGATTCATTTTTAGAAAGTGATGGCTTTTTATAAGGGAGAGGAGTGGCTCTTTTGGAATGTTTGAAAATATTCTTTTATTATATAATGATTTTCGGTTTCTAATGGTCCAAAAATCAATAAAGTCAAAGATATGGTG
Source organism: Viscum album (assembly GCA_963277665.1). NCBI lineage: Eukaryota > Viridiplantae > Streptophyta > Magnoliopsida > Santalales > Viscaceae > Viscum > Viscum album. The sequence goes on along the minus strand of OY728125.1, from coordinate 735,346,037 downwards.
GCCCATGTTCAAAATAAAATCATCCAATAATAATTGGGAATGTTTTGGATACTGTTTTAATTTTTATCTTCTTATTTATTAAAATCATCCATTAATGACGTAAACACTGCATCATCGTTGTGTCAAAAATAATTTTATTTATTTGACGTATAAAAATTATAAAAAAATACCATGATTTAGGAAATATTTTTTATCTTTTCCATGAATATTTATAGTTGAAAAGATAACATTTATAACCCCATGAAAAATTTGTTTTAGTAAAATAATACATGTTTATGACATTTTTGTTTTTACTTTAAATAAAAAGTTATTAATGTCATTATCTTACCTAAGTGGCTCCATGGGATTCCCAAATTCACCCATGGATTTTACTAGTTTACCATTACACATCCATTAAGGTTAGGACAAGTGTCAAGGTAATTTTTTATTATTATAATATTATTTTTAACTTAAATTATCCTAATTACCTTTAATCGTGGTTAAAAAAGTAAAAAGTTACTATTCACCAAAAATTATTTTAATCCCATTGAACCACATTTTACTTACTAATGAAAAAATGTATATTGTATTTTTGAAATTAAATTCACATAAGTGGTAAATTTTCATTTAAATGTAAAATTCAGTTTTCTAACTACTACTTAGTGGTTTCACTATTTATCAAAAAATTGATGGTTTTCAGAAAAATTCCAAAAATTCACTCTAAGATAAATTTGATATTTCAAATTCAAAAATGATGTCAATTTTACCAAATTCAAAACATATAAGATGCATTAATTAATTTTATAATTAATTCATGTCGTCAAAACAAAAAGTGTGTTTTTAAGAAATAATAACCATCAAAAGATTGATACTTGTCAATGTCCAATTTCAAAGTGAAATTACATACAATGGACAAAATTGGGTTAAATGGTAAATATATAATCTATTTAAACTTTAACACCAATTAAAAAGATAATCTAACCATATAAATAAATTATATTAAAAGGTGATTTTGAATTAAAATCCAACATTTTTTCACTATTCATTAAAAATGAACATTATCAAAACAATATCAAAATTTCATCCAAAGTAAATTTGGATGTCCAGATTCTAAAGATGAAAACAATTTTGTGAAATACAAAATGTAAAAGTAAAAAAACTATATTTAAAAATGGTTCTCCATCCGAAGGCAGTAAATCGTCCTTTTAAAGTAAATTATGCTTAAAAATAGATTCATTTAAATTTTAAGTCTTTGACTTTTATTGGATGAATGTAAAAAAATTAACAAACTTATATTATCATATTTATGTTAGTTCTATTAATTCCCACCAATAAAATTAATAGTTGTTAACTAACATTTAAAATAATAATATTATGTTATTAGTGTGCAATGTAAGATTTCAAAGAAATCCGTTGTTGTGTGTCAGGTACGCCATTGAATATAGATTCCCATTTAAAATAAAATTAATATTTAATTAAAAAATATTAATATATATGAAAATTTCATATTATTTGTTTTCCTGGGATGTTACATTTCCCCCCTTTGGGAAATTATGTCCTCGTAATTTTAAAATTGGGCTAGGAAACTTCATTGAAAGTCTCATATCAGAAAAAGAATCAGTAAAACAATCACTTTAAAAGAAAGAAATAGAATTAAAAAGGTCACTTGAGTTAACCCATACTAGTATTTCATGTAGGAAAACATAGATATGGAAGAGAAAAAAAACAGTCATGTTCTGATGGAGAGTGATAGAAAACATGATTAGGAGAAAGTTAACCACTAGAAAATCACAAACTTGTGATGTGTTAAACGTTCTTTGATTACCCTGTAGGAAACGTAAACCAACAACATTTTTTTACGTTCCTTTTCATAATTTTGAGGAATTAATTTACTACATAGAATAAAAATATAAGGAAATATAATTACCTTAAAGTAGAGTTTCATCCTTTAATAAGTTTCTAGAAAAACTAATCTTTTCTCCAAACAATGAGCATTAAAAAATACTTGGTCACATCAAAAGCACAAAAATCATATTCTATAGAATCACATAATCCACCAAATAAGAACTATATATTTCCGTTTTCTTTAGACATCAACTAAAACCAAAATGATTAGTATGAGATCATATAATCCCCAAAAAGGATAATCCTTTATAAAAATAAATACTACTATTAATCTCCAAAATTCAACAAAAAGTACCAAATGTTCAAGAAAGATCATTCAATACAAAATCTCCCTTAAAATTCTTAAAAATAATCCAAACTAAGATTGAAACCCAAAACTCAGATGGATTTAATCATATAGTATTCCACAATAAATCTTAACATTTATCTCCAAATAACATCGACTACTCTTAAAGTCTTATACTAAAGTGTAATTAACCTAATCACATATTCTCTATGCTAGGTTAATCATTTTTCAGAAATAACCCAAATCACCATATGTACAAAATAAATACATATATTCTTAAAAATTAAAAATTTCAACCATTCCCCCACAAATGAAATCCTATAGTATTTTATTTTCCATAGGCATCTAGTATTCCAAAAGAGAAAACATCTTCCAAAATAACCATTATCATTTAATTGCCAAATCATTTTCCAATATTAAGGATATCCATTTGATAAAAGATAAGTTCCCAAAATAAACTTAATCTTAATCCATAAAATCATTTAACTAAAAAGAATAAGTTATACTAATCTGGTACTTCACATAGGCTAGTGATAGAAGATAGAACCCAATCGCACTTTATTTGTGGGTTAGATTCCCTAAGCTTTGTCTGATGCGATTGTTTGTCACACAGTTTATGGGTTTTCCTTTTTATAAAACTCAAAAATAACGCAAAAATTTTTTAACATTAAAGGTTTTCTAATACCATTCATTTTCATCCCAACACATTAAGATAGGTCTGCTCATATCCAGACAGGGATGTATTTGTTTGATAAACCTCTCACTCCATACTCACCAAAATACCGGGAAGTTTTCCTATATTTAAAATTTTCTATTTATTTTTTCCTAATTTTTTCATAGCCTAATTTCCATAAATAACTAAACTATATTTTGATAAAAACTATGGAATACCACCATTTTATAACATAACGTTTCATTACATTTTACAAATAGAGGCTCTTTAAAGTCTAGTGTCCTGGATATTAGGAATAAACACATGAAAAATTAAACACTGCATTAAATCCCCTTGAAAATCATCATTAAAAGTTCATACTATGTAAAATTACTGTATCTCATAACCTAGATAAATACAAGCAAAGGAAAGGGTGAGCAGAAGGCCCAGTAAAGAAAGCAAGGGAATTAGTTTACCCGTGATATCAATAAGAACGTGATGAAAAACATAAATACATGAGCAATGGTAAAAGAATAATATCAAAATAAAAAAGAAAAAGAATACTATCATAAATATTTTTCTACAACATTTCATTTATACATTCATGAAAATATCACCAAGGTCCATCCCCAAGGTGTCATAAAAATTATCAAGGTTATTCACCAAAGTATCGTGAAACATGTCATCTCTAGAGATTAATTTTTTACCCAATACATTAGAGCGCTATTAGGGATCACCCTTAATATGTCCTTATTTTCATGTGATCCACATATATCATAATAAAACTTTCATAAATAATGCATATATAATAAAATAAATGGGTTTATTTCAAAATTGCGACGTTTTTAAAGTTAATAAAAATAAGATCATTATTTCATTTATAACTCATGAAAAGGGAGTGAGGGTTACAAGAATGTCAATTCCATAATCAAATATAACATTTTTGTGTATCAATGAACAACATTAGAAAAGAAATAGGTCTGGGTATTCACATAAATAAAACAAGATATTTCCTTGAGAAAAAGGGAGATAAATTTTGAGACAAACTTTCTGTAGCATAACGGCTATATAACATGGTTTTTAGAAAATAATATAAAGAGAGGGGACAAGAGTCACCCATAAATAAATTAATAATTTTACAGTATAGGTATATAATAATAATAAATAAGGTCATGGTGTGGACAATTTAATGACACACCACATGAAAAAGAAACTTGCAGGGAAAGAGAAAGCATGATTTCATTTATGAAACTTCTACAGCCTAACGACGTCACATAAAAATTCAAAAAATCAATTGATGAGAGAGGAAAGGGTATATCATGATTTGGAAATGAAATGTGCAGTAGTAAAGATATATAATAAAGAGACCCTTCAATATAAAATGGAACTATAAGACATTACATAAAGGAAGTCATGGCTTAAAAGAGGAGGTCGAAAGATTCCCTTACCAATTTGGTAACTTACAAAACATACACTCAATGAAAGAAGGATCATACAATTAATAAGTTAATACCCATAAATTAGGGTATATTATACAAATATTACAATCATGGGATGTACATACACCACACAAAAGGAAATAGTGGCTAACATAACATGAATCTCATGGGAATAAAAAGTGAGATGAAAATCTTTTACCATGTTTTAATCAATCAAGTCGTATGAAAAAAAGTTAATAACCACAAAATTAATAAAATAATACCATGAATGTAAAGATAATACTGATAATATATATCCAATGGCAGTACAAAATACACCACATGCTATAAATAAGTGGAGAACAATGGAAATCTCACGAAATAAAAAGTGAGATAAGAATCCCTTACATCGTTGTCCGACATGACTCGCTCGGATATTCATTGTTATTCCAGAATAATAAACATATGTTACTTTATAATTTCTTAATAATATTTTTGAATTTTATTATTCATTTTATATTACTCATTACTTTCCTATAACAATTAGTTAATTATTTGAGATCATATCGGAAATTTTGTCAATGTTTAGAACTTGAGTCAAAAATGAACTTGTTATAATTATAAATTGTCCTTGAGGTCAAAATTCTATTATATCCAGAATTATATTCATCAATTAAATTTCATATATATCATATATATCAAGTATATATTTTTATTTATAATAGTACATAACATTTTGAGATACGAAATGAAATGCACCGTGCATGGAGAAGGTAAGTCGTACGTACACATGAACGCTACTTTCATTTCTATTTCATATTTTAATGGAATGAAAAAAAAAGTGATTAATAGATATATTATAATTTAATTATAATAGTTATTTCATATATGTTACATAAGTTCATAAATTATATCCCTTATACGTTCTATGTATGGCATCAATGAGTCATATAACTTTGAGGGGGTGGTAGTCCGCACTTCCTCTAATGAAATGATTGTGTTTAACCATTATGAGAACCATAAAGGTAAGATATTACAAGGAAAATAAAAAATAATAAAGAAAACATAAATATCATATATATATCATATATAGATACACTTCCATCATAATGGCCACCATGAGAGGTAGTAGGAGATAATTGAACAATCATCGTTTTGTTAGGCAGTAGTTCGCCGTCCACTGAAATAGTGTGTTCTTTACCCATTAGATGGAGGTGTGTGTAAGTGTTTCTAGAATAAATCTCATAAAAAAATAATTTTATATTGATGATACTGGTTTTTTTATAAAATAATGTAATAAAATGAGTTTATGGGTTTGGATAAGTGAAATAAAACAAAAGAACTTAAGGGAAGATGTTACCTTTAAATCGGGTAACTCTCTTTGGTTGGAACCAAAAGGGTTTCTGGAAGTGCTTTCTTCCCAAGGCAAGGATTCTAGGATAAATATAGGGATATTGTGAGATTATTGGAGAAGTGTTTTTATGATACAGGGGCTTGATAAGTTTGAGAAATGGGTACTAAATAAGGGCTTTTTATAAGGGAGAGGAGGGGCTCTTTGGGAATGTTTGAATATATTATTTTATTATATAATGATTTTAGGTTTCATAAGGTCAAAAAATCATAAAATTAAATGATAAGGTGGACCATGTTCTAAATAAAATCTTCTAATAATATTTGGGAAAGTTTTGGATATTTATTTAATTTTATGCTTCTTATTTATTTAAATCATCCATTAATGAGGTAAACACTACATCATCATTGTTTCATAAATAATTTTATTTATTTGATGTCTAAAAATTATAAGAAAAAAACCATGATATAGGAAATATTTTTATATTTCCTATAAATATTTATATTCGAAAATATAACTTATATAACCCCATGTAAAAATTGTTTTAGTAAGAAAATACATGTTTATGACATTTTTATTTTTACTTTAAATAAAAAGTTATTAATGTCATTATCTTACCCAAATGGCTCCATGGGGTCCCCAATTTCACGCATGGATTGTCTTAGTCATCCATTACTCATCCAATTAGGTTATTAAATGTTTCAAGGTAATTTATTATTATTATAACATTATTTTTACCTTAAATTACCCTAATTACCTTTAATTGTGGTTAAAAACGTCAACCGTTACTATTCACAAAAAATTAATTTCATCCCATTAAACCAAAATTTATTTACTAATGACAACAATGTATGTTGGATTTTTGAATGTAAATCCACATAGGTGGGAAATTTTCATTTAAATGAAAAAGACAGTTCTTTAACTACTATTTAGTGGTTTGACTATTCATAAAAAAATGAAGGTTTTCATAGAAATTCCAAAAATTCACTCTAATATGAATGTGATATTATAAATTCAAAAATGATGTATATTTTACCAAATTAAAAACATATAATTTTCATTAATTAATTTTATAATTAATTCATGTCTTCAAAACAAAAAAGCGTGTTTTTATGAAATAATAACCCTCAAAAGAGTCATACTTGTTAATGTCAAATTTCAAAGTGAAATTACTTCCAATGGCCAACATTTGGTTAAATGGTAAAAATATATTTTATTTACAATTTAATACCAATTAAAAGGATAATATAACAATAAATATAAATTATATTAAAAGGCGGTTTTGAGTTAAAATACAGCATTTTTTCACTACTCATTAAAAATGAACATTATCAGAAAAAATATCAAAATTTCATCCAAAGTAAATTTTTATTTCTCGATTGTAAATATGAAAATTATTTTGTCATATATAATATGTTAAAGTGAAGAAAACTATATTTCAAAAGGTTTCACCATCAAAAAGTGGTAAAACACCCTTTTAAAGTAAATTATGCATAAAATTATATTCATTTACATTTTAAGCCTCAGACTTTTTTTAGATGAATTTAAACATATATTATCATATTTAAGTTAGTTCTATTAATTCACGCCAATACCACGGCTAGGAGTTAACTACCATTTAAAATAATAATATTATATTATTAGTGTGGAATGTATGATTTAAAAGAAACCCATTATTGCATGTCAGGTACGCCATTGAATATAGAATCCCCTTTAAAATAAAATTAATATTTAATTAAAAACTATTAATAAATATGAAAATTTAATATTCTTTATTTTTCTAAGATGTTACATTACCTTAATTATTGACATACATAATAATTATTCAAACATAAAATATAATAAATATAACTTTATTATAAACCAATTATAGAATAAAATTCACATATATCATACCATATATGTTTTTATGATAGTTATTTACATGTTGATTATCTATTCCATGTTAAAGTTATATTTCGGGTAGTAACAACTTTGTTTTTCTTATATGTTCTGATTTTTTATATTTTTTGTCCCTTTAATTTGACCATGCTTCTATAATCAACAGAAATATAACTATTCTATAAATATAATATATATTTAGAATATATTTATTTATAGTAATACATATTTTTTAGTGATAGAAAATAAAATACACTACTCAGGGAGATTGTGGTTTGTACGTACAGACAAATGATATTTAAATTTTCTTTTTTGGATCGAAATAAAGAATATTAAATGATATATTTTCATTAAATAATAATGTTTATCACATATATATCACTTTATTTCCATTAAACCCATCCTTGATACCTTCTATTTAAATAGTGAATGAATCACATCGCTTCACGAGGCGGCAGTCCACCGTACACAGGAGTGATGTTATCATATTCCCAAAAATGGGAAAGCAGAAAGGTATGCGTGATATAATTATTCCATATGAATAATAATATATAAAATATAATATAGAAACAATAAATCATCATTCTAGGATGATAACATGGAATGTGTTAAGTGATTTTGGATAGTAATGTCCACTATAGATGTTTTTCAATGTGTAAATTGGTGAGTAGAAGTGATGGCCTTTTATAAGTGGTAGAGAGGACACACTTTGTATTTTTAAAAGGAAGCGATCAATCTAAAATTTTTCATATTTAAAGAGTAAAAAATGGACCTTTAAAAACATTATAGTTTTAATAGTAAAAATATTTCCATAAAATATTTTTTAGACAAATTTATAGGTCATTTTTACCCATAACCTTTTAATTTAACCTAAGTTAAAATCATTTTTACCTTAACTGTGGTAATTGGTTTTTACTGTATTCACCATTAATTTTGGTCAAACATTAATTGAACCTTTTTTGATAATAAAAATTGTTAATATTCCTAATATCGGATAAATTTTAAAAAACTCCATCCATATAAGTGATAATAATTAATTTAAAATTAATCATGAAGTCGCGACATTAAAATAGTTTTTTAAAGAGAAATTTCAAAAGTGTACACAATTATTATATCAAAATACAATTTTAAATTTATTAAAATGGCCTACTTGTATTGATGGATGTATAATTGAACTAATGTGACTTGAAAACCAATTTAAAATATAATTTGACTTTATCAATACATTAAATGGAATGGTTGTATTCAGTTGAATTTTGTAATTTTAACTTTTTGAAAATAAACAATTTTTAGAAAATCCAAAAATTATTCACCATAATATAATTATTATTTTTTAATCTAAAAAATTTAGTTAATTTTTTAAAATTAAATGTTCAAAAAGTTGTAAAAATTAAATTTAAAATAAGTGTTCTATATGAGACAACACTATTTTTTTGGAAATACATTTCTAAGAAAAAATTTTGATTTATTTTTATATATTTTCTAAATAACACATAATATGAATGCTAAACATTTCATTTAATATATAATATATAAATTCATTTAAAAAAACTCCAAAAAATTTAATTTTTTAATATATTGAGGTAAATGTTTTTGCATAAAAATAGATCTTTAGAAAATTATTTTCATTATTTTCAAAAGGATTTTATTTTAATTAAATTGAATTCATCACTAAATAATTCATTTTATAAATTTGTAAACCATATTTTTATAATTAATTTAGTGATTTTCATACCCTCTATTCCAATGGTTATGTGATAAATATCATACTAAATAATAATATTTCCATAGTATGTCACATTTTATTGAAACTCGGTGTCACACGTAGCGAAAGATAAGATCAGATTTGCATGTAACATAGGATAAAATTACAATTCCATATAACTTAGACTAAAAAAAATTATAACAAAAAATATAGAAAGTATTAAATTAATTTGAAAAAAGATTATTTTTCACAAAATCAAAGGATGTCATGAACCTTTTATAAAAAAATGTCACACATTCTTCCAAGAACAATGAGATCATAAGGTAAAATAGACATGAAAGATGATATCATCCCCCTTCCCCTATTTGAATTCCCAAATAATAAAGGACATTTAAGGGTGATTCCAATTCAAATCCCAGAAATACCATCCGAACGGTGCCTTAAATGGAAAAAATGGATAGAATTCCCATTTCAAAAATGACCCATATGTTTTATGGATTAATGCCTCTTCCAGAAACCCCTCACCCCATGGCCCATCCGGTCACAATTTTCAAAACTTCCCCAACAAGGATCTGTGTCTAGAAACCCATACATACCCCTAATGTGTTAAGATAACATCATTAAAATTATTACCTCTCAAAAACAAATAAATGGGGTAATAAAATTTATTTATATCATCATATTTCATAGATATGGTTTCATATATTGTGTCACCATACCTGTATGAAATTTTTATTCTTTCATTAACCATTATAGGTAGACATAACTCTTTCTACCATTGACATCAATTTAAAAAATTTACTATCATAATGTTCATTAATTCCTGAGATATCTCTTTCTATACAAGAAGCTAAAAAATTACATTCTTGATTATTAAAGAAATGATATATCATCAATGATGTACCTCACACAAGATATGACACAAGAAACATAATATATAATTTTTAACATCTTGAATTAATGTACACGAAAAATGATATATATTAATATGAATATAAATTCTAAAGAACAATATAAATGCTTATATAGTTGAACAACCAATGACACCCAAAACATATAGTGTCCATAATGGAGTGTAGTCTTTATTCTTTTATATAATCGAGACAACCATGTTAAAAATTCATACAGAGAAGTCTCAATTATTTTGAGCCCCAAGAACTTGATATTTAAACAATATTTTTTTTCAAATTATAATGATAAATCAAGACTATTGGGAATATGTTAAATACTATATTCATTGTATATAATGTTTTCATTATAGAAATTAATTTTTTAATCTTTTTATAATACATATAACTTTATAGAATTACCAAATTTAGTATACACAAAAGTAATATTAATACTATGGTAAGTGAAAAAAAAAACAAATATGGAAGTAATACACATGTAAAAATAATAAATGAGCATATTGTAGTTGGGAAATGATCACTTGAGGTTATATAAGCCTTAAATACATAAATTTAAAATCTTATTGATGAAGTATCCATTCAATGTCATTATGATCCACACTAAGTAGCGTAAGGTTGTAATGTATTTGGAAACATATATATTGAAAAAATGGTATATAAAATATCTTTTACTATATTCTTACCAACTAGAACCCTTCTTCATCAAATCATACTTAACATATTCCTTTATATACTATGGAAAAGAAAAAATAAAAATGGGTGAGCTCATATTCTTAGTAGGGGTAAAAAATGTAGATAACTTTTTACAAATATGATTGTTCATAAGATATGAATAATGGTATGATAAAATAATATTAACAATATAAAATCTTACTTAATAATTTATAAAATATAGTCTACATTCAAGGAATAATAATTTGTAAGATCAAAATACATGAATCATATTGAAATCATAAACCATGATAATGAAATATTTTCTAAAGAAAATGTTTTATTAGAGTGGAATAATGTGTGAAATAATAATAATAATATAACTAATATGTTAAGGATACCCACTAATAAATTCAACTCATGTTATACATGGTCTAACCTCCAATGTACCAACCTTCAATCTTGGGATAACCACAGATATACCCACTTTTGGGCATGGGCTAACTACCATTGAACCCTCTGAGCTCACAACACATTAATAATTACCCAATTCTTTATGTATAAAATAGACACAATGATCTCATAATAATAATAAATTCATATTTATTATATAATATCATGAAAACTTGTATCATTTCATTATAGATTAAACTATAAATTTGAAAATCTGTTACATCAATATTTTACCATCATAATCATAAACCATCTGAATAGTGAATTAATTTGGTATCATCGGATAAAATTCCAAGTGAATCATAAGTTACATAAATGGATGTTTTCATAGATTAAAATACCTTTTGAATACCACTAGAAACTTTATTGAGGAATATACCATTTTCACTCTGAAATCACTCATTTAAAATAAAAATATTTACATTATATTAGGAAAACCATTTTACTGGAAAAGTATAATGGAATATTGTATGTAAATATTAATAGATTGTTTTTTCAAGATTATGTAAACAAAATACTTTATAGTATATGTTAAAACAAATATTCCATTAACATATGGATATGGAAGAAAAATATGGGTTAAAAGTAAGTTAATAATTAAATTTATTATATAAAAAAATTTAAAACATGTTAATGAAAATATGGATATGGAAAAAAAATATGCTTCCCTAAATAAAAAAAAATTCGATTTTCCTTACAAGTTGTATTTTGGAATTCTGAGTATATATAGAGTGCAAAATGGTTGGAAAATTTTTATTCCACTAAAATTATTCGAGAAGATTACAAAACATATGATTTTGGATAAATTAATTATTTAATTTATTCATAAAGAAAATATTCATAAAAAACCAAAAAAAAAGTGAAATTGTAACAAAAAACCCTTATTTGACGTCCAACTTGCATCATAATGGTCTAAAATCCTCTTCATTGAGAGACATCATTTGGAATACACCTTAATCCTTCCAAGTATCATCTTAGGGTAGTACAAGAGACTCAATAATGATGGTAATGATTATAGGATAGTTTTTTTGTTGGTCTTAGATGAGGTAGAGTTATCAATGTTTATGAATAAGGGGGGAGAATTGATGTCCTTTTATAAGTTAGGGTATTGAAACACATAGAGCTGTATAAAAGATTTAAATAATATAAATTCATATTAATATCGAGTTTTAATAAAATGGAAATGAATTCAACAGCTTGATAAGATAAGGTTTAAATCTATCTAACCAATAAGATTTAGAAATGATTGAGGGGAAATTCTACCTGCATAACTATGTTTAAGCCCCCATTAAACATGTTTTAACCCTAACCATGGTAAAACATATTTACTATTTTTACTGTTCATTATAAAAATGAATAGGTACTTATTACCATGCATTACAATTATAATTTTAAATATGAAAACCATTTTATCAAATTCAATTTTCATTATTGAGAGAAAATAATTTTAAAATAAATTCATAGAAAACAATGAAATTCATTTTAAAAATATATATTTTAATCAATAAAATAAGGGTGCATTCATTCCAAACCTTGTAAAAACCATTAGATGATCCTTAAAATATTTGATGTAATATATAATGAATACATTTCATTAACATTATTAACTGAATGTGATTTAAAAAATTTATTTAGATGAAAACAAATTGTGCATGTAAAAAAAGTTTTCTAAAATATAAAATTTTAAAAAATAAAATAGTTTCATCATAATTCTTAAAAATTTAATTAATTATATACATATGATTTTTCATACTTTATCAAGAAGTTTAACTAAAATATATTTTTAATAGTGATCAATATATTTAATTGTAAAAAGATATATAACATGTATAAAAATTAATATATTCAGAAAATAGTCATCTTTATAATGAAATGAATTTATTATAAAAAATATGATTATTTATTAGGAATTAGTCAATTAATTATATTTATTAAAAAAACTATATATATTTAGTAATTTTCATAATACTATTCATACTGGCCAATAATAAATCTATTTTATAAATTTTAGAAAATATCAAGGATTCCTTTGAATCAGGATTGTGTATAGATAAATACATCGAATATATAAAATATATTTTTGAGGAATAAATATAAAATCTTCATGCCTTGTATTTATCCCCCGATAAAATTATTTCCTCAGTTGAAATTCCATTACTATAATAGAAACAAATTATGATACTTCTCTTTAATCCCATCATTAGGTTACCAATTTCATTCCCAAATTTTGTATTCCCCTAATGAAACATAACCCGTGGATTAGTCTTCATTCTTTTAAAATTATGTTTACAATTCAAGCCTTAAACTAGTTTTTCTTCATAAGAAAGATCATATTGCAGTGTAACAGCTTCTGAGATTAATATATGTGTAGTATTAGGTATGTACATCACAAAACAAGATACATAGAACACATCATATACTGAAAAGAGGATTAGTGGAATAAAAAAATGATAATATTCCATCCATATAGGATAAAAATATTGAATAAAATAATATACCCGGTCCTCATCCTATGCATCTTTCTAGATATCATATACGTTTTCCATAGATAAATTTTTAGGAATACATTCTCAATAACATCAAATTTTAGATCTCACTGGTAATTTTAATCATATCTCATTATTTGATTCTATACTAAATTTATGTACCAGTAAATTTCTATAAACTTTTCTTTAATTTTATGAGCTAGCTAATGTAGCAAAAAAATTTATTCTATAACTTTATCTTAGTATGTAACAATTAGACATTTCGTTCTATATAAGACCCTATAAGGATCCATCTAAATGCTCAAGTGAATGGTATTGTTTTATAATAATTTTTTTATAGGAAGGTTTTTATCCAAACTAATATTGAATTTTAGGTTATAGGATATTATAATATCCATAGGGATAAAATAGTTCTTTCTGAGTGACCATCTATCTAAGGATGATATATAGTAAAAACATAACACTATACCTGGATTATAATAAGTACTTATCCATAACATTATGGTTAAGATTCTATCTCGATCATATATAATAGAATGTGGTACTCCATGAAAACTTACCACAAACTTAATATATATATTTAAAATAAAATCTGGAGAGAAATATTAACCAACTAAAATGAAATATGATGAATTTGAAAGGAAATCATCAACAACTATAATAGAATTATTCTAATTATATGTCTTGGGGATTCCTACGAAAAAAATACAAAATAATTATTTAACAGTTCCATATAGGTGTGGATAATGATTTTAACATCCCCTAATACTTATACTTAGAAGACTTAAATTTTGGGAATACTAATCACTGAGATATTATTAAATATATCTCTTTATGTTTCCCAGATGATGTTTTCATTAAGGTCACCATACATCTTCATACATTAAAGATGAATAGAGAATGATGATCTATGAGATTCATCAAGTAGTTTATGATTCAATTCTATTATATCATGTAACATACTGTGTTCATGAACTATATCATTTAATCATAATCAAGGTATAACTATAGAATATTTCTCACATTCTTTTCTATATCTATATCTCCCTTATATAAATCATTAATATTAACATAGATATATGGTTGAACACCCCTTTTGGAAAAATAATATTACTCTCCTTCAATAAATATTTCAATGGATATCCTTAGAAGATCCATAAATATTTCCTTTTGTGTGATTCTCATAATTTATTATCTATCACGATCCATTGGACTCTAAGAATCAACGACCTTGTTCGTTTTTCCTGGGTGGTAACGTATTGAGCAGTAAAAAACCAACTATAAGAATATTCTCTAGAACATATTAAACTATTTTGGGTGAATATATAATTTAAATCTTTTTAATTAGTATATATTTCTGGAATTTCTCTATAAATACAATTCCTATATATCTTTAATGTAAATATCAAAACTTCCAACTCTATATCATGTTCTAGGTGATTCTTCTTATAAACCATTAGTTGGAAAGTAGAAAATGTTCTAACCTTGTCATTATAAATAAAAATAGATTCCAATACCTTATTTGATTCATCAATGTTGATAAAAAACATTGCATACTACATGGTTCTATGAGTACATGTTCACTTACCAAACGTCTCTTTAGATCCTTTAAATGTTTTTTACATTCATATTCCAAAGGAACATGATTCCCTTCAATGTCAACATGGTGAGTGGATTAGAAGGTCAAATAAATTATATGAAAATGGTTGATAACATTATTCTAATATGATTCAAACATATATCAGAGTCACAGTGATTGATCTTGTCTAATATTTAATGGATTACATCATAGAATGATCTTCAAATATACTCTCCCAAGTGATCAAATGTCCAAATAATAATACTTTATGTAACCAAAATTCATATATTATAAATTTGGTGTATTTTTTCTCCTTCATTAGGGTCTCTAAAATAATTATCAAAGTATCTCCATACTCTACCATTCCATTGGACAACACAATAATATTATCTATAAATAGAACCTGAAATTGATTGAGTTAATATTTAAAAACTATATTCATTAAATTCATGAAGATAAAAGAGAAATAATAAATTCAAAATGGGATCACTATAAATTCATAGAGTCGATACCTCTTATAGAAGGATATATTACGTATGTATTTTTAACACCACAATAATATTTCGTATGTTAATTTTAATGTAAATTTATTCTCTTTGATAACATACACTACACCAAACACCAAACTTAAATGAACTCCAAAGCTTTATTATTTTTACACAAACACTATAACCAAGATGTTAAATGGGTGGGAATGTATAGTATAAAACACATTATAAAATATATAATTTTCCAACCAATTTTTAATTTTTTAATAAAGGATTTCTAGTTTTTAAACAATTATTAGTAAAGTCATTTTTTAAAATATATGTTTTTCTAAAAAAATTGATTTTAATTTTTTTTATTTTAGAAAATAAATATAATTAATTCATGAAAATTTTAGAAAATTTATTTTATAAAATTAAAATAATTTATTTATTCGTCATATGAAAATTATTTTATGATTTATTTTCTATATATTTCCTAAAAATGATACTTTTTCAGTGAATATTAAAAAAATATATATTTTTATGAACCTTTTATTTACATTATATTTATAAGTAATATTATTATTTTAATCCAATATTGATTTAAAATAATTAATTTAAATTTATATATAATATAATTAATTACATTTAACAATATTAATAAACTATTTTTTTATAAGTGTATTTTTATTCTTAATACACATTTTTCCAAAAAAGTGTTTTTCATTGTGTTTTTTCGGTTTAAATTTAAATTTAATTTTTTAACAAATGTGTTATTAATTATTAAATTTTTTTACATATTTTAAATCCGGATGTTAAAATTAAATTATAAGTCCATTTAAATTTTTAGGAATAAAAAACATACCGTGGTCAAAAAATTATCGTAGTATTGGTAACCAATATAGCGAGTTAATGTTAAAATGTAAAACTCAAAAAATACCTAAAAATACTACATAAGTGGGTGATCGATGTGTTTATAAACATTAAAAATCTTTTAAAACATTAATTATCAAAATAATTAATTTTAAATAATTCTACCCAATTGTGGGTTTCTTTAAATATAACACAATTTGTATTTAATCAGTTACCCCCCCCCCCATCAATTATAAATACCAACCCTCACTATGCCATTTCACCTCACAAACCATGAATATTTTATAATTTCTGAAAACATATATCCTATAGAATCTACCCACATCTATGTTCTTTTATTATCACCAAAATAGCAATTCCATGTTCCTTAAGGGGTCCTTCAAGGAGGTGATAATCAATAGGTAACTTTATCAATCTAAAAATCTTAATATATTTCCTTTTTCTACCATCTATTAAAATCCTACATCTATCAAAAAATAATAACAATAGTATCATGTATATATTGAAATCTTATATTTATAATGTAATATCTTATATCCATACCTTTTCTTGTCCCCTCATTTTCAAATAAATGAAACTATTTTCCAAATTATGGTGGTTAATGGTCTATGTGGATAATTATTTGTAGTTCTCCATTACCACATCCAACGATGGTCATAAAATTATTATTCTGGTTGTATCCAAATTTCATAGTGATATTTTTACCTATTTAAATGTTTTGGAAAATATGTACACATAATATTAAATAAAATAATGTTGGGTCTTGGTGTTTGAAAAAACTTCCAAAATAAACTAAACATTTATCATATATGTATTGTCAAATGAATCATCGTCATGTAAGAAATAAAAATTATATATGGGACCATTTAAATTTTATTGATTTCATGAATAAAAATTTATTTCTTTTATATAATTTAAATTTTATTTAAAATGAAAATATGTTATTGTAAACAAATAAACCGGCCATGAAACCACAAAACAAATGCACCCGTAACAATAAAAATAATGAAATTTTATTAATGAAGTCGTGGTAATATGTTTTAAGAGTATCATATAAGGTATTATAAATATTAATAATTAATAAATAACATTATTTAAAAATTCATGCATGAGGTTGGAGTACACAGAACTAATGTAAAGCATAAGGTATGGGTTTCTCAACTCACTTTTACTTCTGTTAGATATATTCCTTATTTATAACTTGTTTATTTTGTATGGTGTATATATTTCACTTTGATATATTATTTCATTAATATAATTATTTTCATGGTATTCAATTTTTTAATTTATAATAATTAATTTTATGATGAATACAATTTGACTAATTATAGAATGGTAAGGGATTTCTTAACTCATTTTCAATTCATAGGGTTAAACTTCATCTTCATTGATTATGACATTTTAAAAATATTGTTAATATGAATTGATAAAATATCATGTTTTATTTCTAGTTTTAAATATATTTACAACTAATAAACATAATAAATTTATTTTATTAATGATTTCATAAATGATATGATATTTATAATGGGATGTTATTTGAAAACAATTTTATAATGTTTCCCTTAAGACACTCTTTTTCATTCATGTCCGTGTTTTCACAAAAATATTAATATTCTTTTTGTATTATCTTTTTAATTTTAAAGTAAATATTTTTCAATTTTTACTTTTTTTTCAAAATGGTTTGATTGAATTTAAGTTTTCATTTTCTAATCGAGGTTCTTTTTGATTTTTCTAAAAAACATACGGAAGATATATTAATAACTTATATAGAATGAGAATATTTTTCTTTAATAATAATGAATTAATTATTTGATGAATCCATGAAAAGAATAAAATTTTATTTTCAATGAATATTGTTTTGTTATAACTATATTTTCTAATTAAGAATAAATTATTTGAAAATGGAAATATTTATTTTTTATGAATTGTTTCAAGTGATCTTTCAAAATTATTTCCCATCACTGAAAACATTTATTGATGTTTCATATAATTTATTAAGGTTATTATTCATGGATAATATTATTATTCTATTTATATATGTTTTATGTTTATTGGGGATTGATATTTATGAAATGTTTTTCTTTTCTATGGGTTATGATAAGATGAAATGTTTATGAATTCAAATTTCTTATCGTCGGTTCTAATATGATTTATATTATCCAATCTCACTTAAATAAAGATTTCATTATATAATAGGTGGATCCTATATATTAACCAAATTAATTAGGTAATTATTTTTATCCCATGAGATAGACATGACTGAAATAGGAAGTGAACTCGGTTCAGTAATAAGGAACTGGAATTAGAAGTGAACTTTGTTCAGTAAGGGTATTTTCCCTCCAGGATGGTTTGGGTAGTGAACTTTGACTACTATGATGGTTTAGGGAGAAAATCCATTAAAATATGAGGAATGTTATTCCACTATGTATGATACTGTTCCCATCCCATGAGGTTTATCCTCCCGTATATTTCCCTTATATATGTTGGTAGTGAACCTTGTCTAATAAGGGAATGATTTTCTATACTTATGTGTATGCGAAAATTACATGTCTTATGACAATGTTACTCACTCACGGATCTTGTTATTTTGTTTTTCGTGTATTATGAACATATATAATTTATTCCATGACTCAATATTATGATCTTTGATATGCATGGTATGATTTTTAATTGTTAGGTTCATCTTCTTATTCTAGTATGCTTGTGTCATAATTTGATATCTCCCATTTTCACTCTTATTGAGCATCTAAGCTCACACTTTTCATATGTTTTTCTCTATGACATGATGAAAGGTTTTATTTATGATATTTTAAAATGGGTTTTATTTATAAAGGAATAATTTAGGGATGATGTATAAGTTTTATGAAATATGTTTTTATGTTTCCATGTTTCCAAGTACACTAAACACATATGATTCTGGAATATTGTTGTATTATGTATATTCATATATTTAGATGTAATATATTTGTATAAAAATATGGTTCATTAAATATTGTATAATTGTTGGTTTAATAAAATCATTTTTTATTAGAGTTAAAAACATTTATGAAAACTATAGGGAGAAGACTATGTATAGGAAACCAATCCTAATGTTTTGATAATAATCAAGAATGAACTATATTAAACAATAAGTTTAATTGAATAATTTTTTTTTATGATTTATACATCATATATCATGATTATGTGGTTTCCCACTTTTATTATTGTTGACCATACTATGTTTTTTGGGTTTTATACAATGGCTGGGACAAGTAGGATTCATGTTAATAGTGAATGTGATGGATAATGGATTAATCATCCTTATAAAAAAAATGAAACAATATTTTTAAGGTGAAATACTTTTATAATTATTAATCATAAATATCATAATATGATAAATAATATAAACTTTTGTGATTTTCCTAACCCATCATATTAGAGAAATATGGAGTTTCTGGGTGACCATAGGGGAATTAAAGTTCAATTTTCTTCATGTACAACATGTGGGAAAAGGGAACATTGAGATTGTTTCAATGGAACTAGACAATTTATTAGGGGTGGAGAATAAGGAAACAACTAATTTAATTGTAAAGTGAAACTGACATGTTTAGTTAATTTAATGGTTTTGAATAATGGTATTCCTAATGAATCATCAACAGTAATATGTTTTAAATGTTCAATGTTTGAGAATTGTACCAATCGATTCCCTAAAGGGGAGCTCGTGAAGAGAATAGAAATTTTTGTATGATTAATGGTTATTTTCTAATGATGGGGATACTAATAATTCCTTATAAGATAGAATAAGTGTTACAGAATAAATCAACGAAGATATGTTAATGGTGTAAGAAGAAATAGGAAGGATTTAGTGCCTATGTATTGGAATTCAAGAATAATTATATAAAATTACATTAATAGTATTATTGAATAATTAAAAATATAAGGATTGTTCCACTATAATTTTACTTATGAATTTTAAATTATATGATGAATGGTACTGGTAATCATCAAATGTTATTGAGGTGGTAAGGTGATATTTTTAGGGAATATATTATTAAGTAAACGATAACCATTATTATGTCCATGATGTTGCACTAATAATGAGATGAAAATATGTTTTATTATGATAAAATAAATAAGATTATATTTATAGCCTTGGAACTTATTTGTAATATGATGAAATAGTGTTTTTTGGATAGAATTTATAGATTTTTTGGATTTATGATATGAGGAATGATTTAATTTTTGAAATCAAGTATGTTTTTAGTAACGTATAAAGGTAATTCAGATTATTACCATGTTTCAAGGGAATACCTGATAATGATGTTCACATGTTTGGTGTGTCTAAATTAAGAGCTAAATAATGTTTGTTGGAGGATTAATCATAAGTTGATTTTGGAGATTTAGATACCTTCATTCAACTGTTTTAGATTTTAATTTTTTTTGTAAAGGTTTACAAGAGTAACAATTTATAAATTTCATTAAGTTTATCTTTGGATGAGGCTTTAAATTTTAATGTATTAGATAACCAAATGAATAGTTTTGTGCATTAGATAACCCATTCTAACTATTTTGGTATGATAACTATAGAAAGAAGGAATGACATGTCATCCCATTATAGGCCTTATGATCCATTAGATCATTAGGCATTGGAATTTCACCTTCATTTTATAGAGTAATAAATGAATAATAGATTTATCAAGTAATATAAACTGAGTGATATTTTAAGTATGATATGTAATAAAGTATTTTTACCTTATCAATGAATTTTTTAATAAACTTTTATTCTATTATCATCATTTACGATGATATCAATGGTCTTTTTCAGAACAATTTGGTCTATGATTTTGTCCCTATTAACCATATAATTTCCATGTTCTTTGTCATTATACATCATAAAAAGATATTTATAATTCTATACCATGTCCGTTGTTTCACTTTTTACTAATGCTTGGAATAATAGTTTTGTTCTACCTTCATCTATTGGTATCCCACATTTCATGAGGAGTTTTTATTAACCTGTTTTACGATGATGGTTTCATATAATGGAATGTTTAAATATCCAATATTAAATTTTTAAGTGATATTTCAAATTGGAAATACCATTTTTTATGTTCTTGAGTGTATTGGGATGGTATGTTGTCAATTGGAACTTCCAACTAATCTCTCTCAAATTCATAATGTGTTCTATGTATATCTCTTGAGTAAGTGAATACTTAATCATTAAAAAGTAATAAAGTCAGAGGTAGTACCACTAGAGTAAGAAATTTCCAATAAATAATAACTAATAGATATTCCAGATCATATAGATATATTTCGTTGAAACATTAACACTCAAAAAACAAATTTTTTGTAGAAAACCCCCTAATTTAAGAGAGCTTTGTGGGAAACTGAGGATGTGATGTGGTGGATGCATCCTCGTCTATTTAGACACGAGTGATAAATTTCAAATGATAAATTGATTTTAATGGGGTAATAATATAACAACCTATGATTTTAAAGTATTAATTTTTAAAATAACATTAATCTCTTTGATATCTTACTTTTCAAAGAACACTGAGCATAAAAAAACTACAAAATATTAATATTTTAGCATGACTATTATAACATATCCATTAAATTGGAGGAATGAATATCATTAAAAAAAATTAAATATCTAGTTTTCTAACTCATTATTAATTTATTAATTAATATTTTGTGAATATGATTGAAATTTTTATTGAAGTTCTTTTATTCTACATATATTTGTTTTCATCCAAAAGGAATTTTTATTTCATTCTATGAGAAAACTAATATAATTAATTTTTGAAACTTTTATAAAATTTATTTTTTAGAATGAAAATAATTTTTGGATTCATCATGTTATAATTATATTAGGATGAATTTTTAGGAATTTTCTGAAAAGCATAATTTTTTAGTGAATAGTAAAAAATACTAATTATTATCAAACAATCATTTTCTTAATATTTAGAATCCATTTTACGATTTAAAACTGATCTCAAAGTAATTCTATCAAATTTTGATTATATTTAATGTAATTAATTACATATAAGAAATATTTACACCTTATTTTGTTATAAGTATATTTTTTGATTAAAAGTCATTTTTCTGAAAAACTGTTTTTTGTTGTGTTTTTATGGTTTAATTTTGTATGTAATTTGGAAACTTACAAGTATTTATTTTTTAAAAATATATTAAATATTTGTAATAAATATGTCCAAATTATTTTATAAGCTAATTTTCATTTTTATACATTAAAAATATATCATGGTAAATAATGATTTACCGTAGTATAGGCAAAATAATGCAGCAGTTTAAAGTTAAAAGGTAAAATCATAAAATACCTATAGAAGAAAACCTTAAACGGGCAGTTTAGGTTTTTATTAGACATAATTATACATTAAAAAATTAATTATCCAAAAAAATATTTGGAATGAATTGTTTTTGGATTTAAATAAAAAATAAAAAATATTTAATCCCCTAAAACCACCCCTCCTAATGTATAAATACTTCCACTCACCACCTTAGTTATCCTCATTAGATGTAAATATTTTGATGTTACTATAAAAAACACTCCTACCCACTATACCCAGGTCCACATTTTTCTAGTCTCATCCAAATATCAATTCCATGTTTCTTATGGGGTCCTTTATGGATAAAATATTTAAGTGGTAACATTATCAAACATCCAAACTTAATTTATTTTTTTTTCTATGTAATACATTGAAAAATTTATAAGAATACAATTTTTTTCAATATAATGTATGATATGTAACAGAAATGGTCGAATGTAATATATCATCCAAAAAAATTGAATTTTATATTTTACGTAAATTTAACATTTGAGATATCTTGAAATACATGAAAAACCGAATTTAACTTTCATTACACGCAATAACAAATTTTTTCGATGGTTTTTGTTATACACTGAACTGAGTTTTAACAAATAATATTAATATTATTATTTAAAATCTAAATTATAACTTATATATTAAAATTAGTGGTTAATAATAATAATAACTAACTTGTGATAATATTTGGCTTACAAAAATATAAAATGAATTCACTTGTTATAGATTTATTAGAAATGAATATAAAAACAAATTTAATATAAAGAAAGTTTCTATAATAAAAATATATTTTTATGTGACAAAGGTGTTTTATCATAATTTATTAAATTAATTAAATATATTTAATGAAACCAATAAAATTTATATGTTATATATTTAATAATTTTTTTGACATTCTTACAATATAACTTGTTTTCATTAGGTAAGAAAACAAAAAAATTTATGCATAAAAGATGAATTTTTCTAAAGTATATTTTCCAACTTTTAATGGTTTACAATTTGTAAAACAAAATTTTACAATGCTATAAATTTTTATCAAAATCATGAAATTCATTTTTAAAAATTTAATCATAAAATTATCTTTTCATGACTTTTTTCATTTTTTCTAAAAGTTTCTTTTTTAATGATTAGTTAAAAATATTGAATTTTAATTCAAATCTGAATGTTCATCTAAATAATTTATAATGTAAAATTATATATTAAATTGGTTTTAAAGTATCATTATATAATTTATACATCTATTAATATAATTTAGTTCATTTTATGAACTTGCATATTTAATTTAGATATTAAATCATAGTAATATTTTGAACATTTTAACTTTTAAAACCCTCATTCTCATTCCATCTACATGATTAATTATAAATTATTTTTTCTCATAATTTGAATAAAATTTAATTAAATTAATTCTATATTTTGAATGTAACGTCCCGGTCCCCGGGTGCCACTCAACGGGTTCCCCGAAGTCGGTTCGCCACAAGACCTCAAGCGCATTTCCCCAAAAGCCATAGGGTGCCAACTAGTAGCAAGGGCCTAGGTCTCATAGTGGGGAAACTATGCCCTCATTTTTGAAAGTGTAGCACAGAGGAATACAAAATAAACATACAATGACAGCGGAAGCAGTAAACCATACAGAACTGAAATAAACTACAATAGTGGATATAACCAAATGTATATAAATGGTCAAGCTACATTTTTCAAGTTCTAAGAAATCATCCAGAACATGTTATACATCAATACATTACAACAAAATACAGGGTACAACAAAACAAGAAAAACAGCTGGCAACGACATCGTGAGCCTAACCTCGGTCCAATTCCCTCCTACTCCTCAACAACAGTCAAGTGCCTGTATAGGGACTCTTTCCCCTATCTACACCTAGAGAAACGTAATCTGTTTGAGCCGAAAAGCATGGCCCAAACAGGGTGTGATAAATATATCTCAGTAGGCACCCACCAAAGGCCCATGCCCAACTGCGTGTAAGCATGAAACAACAGTGTGCAATAGTAAAATGCAATAAAGTAAGAAGTACTAAAAAGTAACTAACTTAAAAATAAAATTGCCATTTTATTATTCATTTAATTTATTTAATTTAGTAACATTCTTGTGCTCAACAGCACCAAGCCCTCAGGCCCACCAGAACCGTGCCCTCAGGCTAAAATAGTAAACCATTCCCTCAGGCTTGCCCTCAGGATATACAGAATCTATTCCTCGGGCATTTCCCTTATGCATATCAGAATCTCACCCTCAGGCATACTAAGTGTCACCCTCAGGCATAGAAGTCAAGCCCTCAGCCACGAAAGGTTTCCCTCATGCGAAATAGAACGTCACCCGTAGGCTAAAACAGTCATGACCCCAGGCTAATTACAACAATGCCCTCAGGCTAAACTGGTAACCGGGCCATGCCCAACATGACAAAAGCAGTAAACAAGCAATTCCTCTCAAGGAAATTCTATGATTACTACTTTAAATGAATACCCTCGGGTATCCTGTCCAAACGACTAAATAGTGAAACACACCCCTGGGGTGGTTCCGGATCCAAGCAATGATCCCAACCAGAATTTTATTATCATAATTTAATCACCTATGCAATTATAGGCATTAAATATAGCAATGGCCTCAGCCACACAACACCCCAACATGGGTTCGTGGCACAAAAACGCACGACAATTGGAAAATAAACACAAAGCCATCTACCATATACACCAACGAACGTTATACCCGAACGCCGACTACAGAAACTCCCAAGAACGGCGTAGATCTGATGAAGAACAAAACCCAAACAAATGTCAATAACTCATGTTAAGAGAATAATTGATAAGAACCAGCCAAGGAGGTGGAATCCCTTACCCGTACGGTTCCAACGGGATCGTGCGAGGCGTAAACTGATTCCAGACGAACACCCGGTGGATCTTCAAAGGTCTGGCCTCCTCCTTTGGCTCCAAATCGGCTCAAGTGTCTCCTCTGCCAAATGAGGAGGCTACTTCCTGTTTTATGCTGAAAAAACAAATTATATGGCGTGTACTTCTGAGTTCATAGAGTGTACTTCTTTCATTTAACTGTTCATTTGGCGGCACTGCCACACTGTTCAACCATCGACATGAGTACACGGCTTGTACTCTAATATACACAGCGTATACTGTCTCCCAGCTATCGGCTACTCCACCGCCTTACTGTTTAAGCCTGCCGACTGACTACACGATGTGTAAGGTACCACTACACGGTGTGTAGTCGGTTCCTAACCCCTCATCGCCGACAAGGCTACATGCCCTATGTACCCATTCCACGCGGCCAAAAGTACACGGCGTGTGGAAAAGTACACGGCGTGTAGTTCCAAAATTTAGGATTTTCCCCATTTTACATATTTTCTCAAAAACACTTAAGGAAAAGGAAAAATAAGCAGCATGTACCTCAAAAAAATAAGAACTGGGTTCATACAAACTTCCCCCCTTATAGCAAATTCGTCCCCGAATTGCCCTTCCCAGGGTGGCAAACATAAAGCTCAGAACAGCTCTGTCCACTGGGCACGTACGTCAGCCTCCCGCTCCCAGGTCTTTTCTTGCACTCAGAAATGCTTCCATAGCACCCGTACGAGATGAACTGACTGGCCTTGGAGAACCTTCGTGCTCATGTCAACGATATGGATCAGATGCTCCTCAAAGGACGCATCATGCTGAAGCTCAACCTCCTCTGGATAAAGGGTGTGAGACGGGTCTGAATGGTAGCGGCACAACTGAGACATGTGGAATACGCCGTGCATGGCTCAGTACTGCTTTGGTAACTACAACCGATAGGCAACCGACCCGACTCTCTCCAGAATCTGAAATGGTCCCACATACCTCGGTTAAAGCTTACTATATCTCTTGATCCTCTTGTGTCCCTGCCTCGGTGAAACACGCCAAAAAACCTGATCCCTGACCACGAACTCCAAAGGTCGTCTACGATGATCAGCATAAGACTTCTGACGAGACTGCGCGGTATCCATCCCCTTCCGAATCAACTGAACCTTCTCAGATGTCTCCTACACAAGCTGTGGCCCCAGTAAAGCTTCCTCACCTCCCTCTAAACAGCACAAAGGTGATCGGTATGGCCTACCATATAAATCCTCTTATGGTGCCATCTCAATAATTGCCTGAAAGCTATTGTTATAAGAAAACTAGACTAAGGGTATATGCTTCTCCCAAGAGCCCCCAAATACTAGGATGCATGCGCGCAGCATGTCCTCTAGCACCTGTATTGTCCACTCTGACTGCCATCTGTCTGAGGGTGGTATGTTGTGCTCAGAAGCACCTGTGTACCCAGCGCCCTCTAAAAACACTGCTAGAAACGAGATGTAAAGTGGGCATCCCTATCAGAAATGATAGAACGAGGGAACCCATGAATATGTACGATCTCTCGGATATACATCCTTCTGAGTTGGTCAACACCGAAGGTCTCCTTGATCAGCAAAAAGTGAGCTACCTTTGTGAGTCTATCCACAACAACCAACACGGCGTCATTGCCTCGAGGTGACCTTGGAAATCCCATCATGAAATCCATCGCGACATCATCCCATTTCCACTCTAGAATGGGAAACTACTGTAACAGCCCAGCTGGCCTCTGGTGCTCTGCCTTCAACTCCTGATAGGTGGAACACCTCGTAACAAACCCAGCTATCTCTCTCTTCATATCCGGCCACCAGTACTGATGCCTCAAGTCATGGTACATCTTGGTAACCTCGGGATGAACTTCCCAAACTGATGCATGAAACTCCCACATCATCTCCTCTCATATATACACTAGAACCCATACTCGTCTATGGAAACGCAAAACCTTATCATCGCCTATCGCTCAACCGGGAGGAGGGTCCTCACTTTCCACCTACTCCCATAGAACTAGGCCTTCTGAATACGATAGCTATCTCATCCTCACTCTGTCCATGAGGGTAGATGTCACAGCTAAAGAGGAAAGACAAGTCTGCCCCTGACTGTCGTGCACCTTCAGATGCATCTCATAGAACAAATCCATGAGCTCCCACTCACCACAGGCCTCCTACACTGCCTGTATCTATGTCTTCCTGCTCAGTGCATCATCTACTGCATTAACATTACCAGGTGTGTAGGAAAGATCAAAATCGAAGGACTGTAGGTACTCAACCCACCTTCTATGCCTCATATTCAGGTCACACTTAGTAAAGATATACCTGAGGCTCTTGTGGTCAGTGAAAACCACAAAATGCTCTCCCAACAGATAATGTCTCCAACAGCGCACCACATGCACAACTGCAGCCAAATCGAGATCATGCGTCAAGTAATTCCCCTCATGTGGCCTCAACTGCCGAGACCCGTATGAAACAACTTGGTCACCCTACATCAAAACGGATCCCAGCCCAATCCCTGATGCATCACAGTAACCTGTATAGATCTTCCCCTACTCTGGGAGTATCCGGATCGGTGCTGATGTCAACCTTCCCTTCAGGTCCTGAAAAGCAATCTCGCAAGATTCTGACCAAATGAAATTCACACCCTTCTTAGTCAGACTCATCAACGGTACTTTTAAGCAGGAGAAGTCCTGTATGAAGCGTCTGTAGTAACCAGCCAGCCCTAAGAAACTTCATATCTCAAACACATTCTTAGGCTGCTCCTAGGAAACTACTACTCTCACCTTCTCTGGGTCTACTAAAACTCCTTCCTCTGAGATGATATGACACATGAAGTGAATATGGTCCATCCAAAAGTGGCACTTCGAGAGCTTATCATATAGCTGATGCTCTGTTAGTGTACTCAATACGATCTCAAGATGGGTGGAATGGTTTTGTCGAGTGTCAGAGTACACAAAGATTCCATCCACGAATACCACCACAAAAGAATCAAGATACGGATGGAACACACGATTCATCAGAGCCATGAAAACCGTTGGTGCATTCATGAGTCCGAACGGCATAACCAAGTACTCGTACAGACCATATCTGCTCCAAAACGCTGTAAGCGGTATATCTGATGGTCTCACACACAGTTGATGATAACCAGATCTCATGTAAATCTTGGATAACACTCTTGCTCCGCGAAGCTGATCAAACAGATCATCTATCCTCGGTTAGGGATATTAGTTATTAACCGTCAACTGGTTCGGCTTCCGATAATCCATGCCAAGTCTGAGGGTACCGTCTGCCTTTTTCGCAAAAAGGACCAGAGAACCCCAAGGAGAAGTACTGGTTCGGATAAATCCCTTTGCTTGTAACTCCTCAAACGTCATCTTGAGCTCATGCAACTCATGTGTGGCCATCCTATAAGAAGGAATGGACACCGGTGTTGCACCTGACACGAGCTCAATAGAGAAATCCACCTCACACACCCAAGGTAGACCTGAAAATTCGTTCGGGAAGACATCCCAGAAATGATCAACAACTGGAGGGAAATCTGTCGGACAAGTCCCATGATCATCAAGATATAAGCTCGCTATCTGGGCTGTGACTCCACCTCACCCATGATGCTCTGGTCCAGCTCGACTCACCTGAACATCCCATTCTCCTTTGTATATAAATGCTCTGCCCTCTGGTGATGTGAAACTCACTCTCCGACAATAGCAGTCTACAAAGGCTCAAAAGGGAGCCAACCAGTCCATCCCGAGAATGACATCATAGCTCGTCATCTCCATGACATAGAGGTCCTGAAGGAAGTGACACCCTCCAACCTCAAGGGGGAACTCCTTGAACTGACGCACACCATCCGTCCTAGTCCCCAAAGGAGTGTCTAGCATATTGATATCAGAAGAAGAATAAACACAGAGCCCAAGGCTCTCCAAAATCGGCATTTATATGAAACTATGTGTAGCACCCGTATCGAAAAGTACTGATGATAAAACAGAAGCTACTAGAATAGTACCTATGACTGTAGAAGGTCTGGGATCCTGCTCATGTTGGGTCTATTACACTGCATATGTCTGCCCAGTGTCGCGGCCCTGCGACACATCCTGGCTACCCTGAGCTGTCCCACCCTGCTGCCTCTGCGATCTTGGTGTTTGGCTACCACGGCCACGACCACCATCTCGGCATGCACGCCCTGACGTATTCCAGTTCCCCGACTATTGAGAAGCCACTAGTCCTGCTCCCGCACGTGGAGTCTCCACAAAACCCCTCTCACTAGCCACTATTAGAAACGCCCTAGAAAAGCACTGCAGATGACCCATCTTGCCGCAATCTCGGCACTCCACTGGGTCTCGTGGACACTGCGGCCTCTTGTGCCCCTCTCTTCCACACTGGTAGCACCTGATCGGGCCACCTGAAGAAGCTGCCTGGTTGGTACTACCACCCTAAGAGAAGTCCATCAGTCTCTTCCTCTTGCCGGTAGAAATATTACTAGTAACTGGTGTTGAACCGCCCTAGCCCACACCACTAGATTCTCGCAGGTGCCTATCAGAAATCAGCGCCTGGTTTATAATAGCGTGTACTAAAGGAAACCTAAAAACATTCACCAACGCTCAGATGTCACACCGAAGACCATCCTCAGAAACCTCTGGCTCTCAACGTCTCATCACCCAACAGCACGGGTGAAAAACGCTGAAGCTCTGTAAAACGAGCAGAATAGTCCATCAACGACATAGTGCCCTGTTGTAGATTCATGAACTCTCGAGCTCTATCGGCTCTCAGCGTCTTGGGAAAGAAGAATTCATAGAAGACTTCCTGAAAAGCTTCCCACGCCATGTCTCTCTGATGCTCTATTTGGGTGGAAACATCTCACCACCTCTTGGAGGAATCACGCAGCATGTAAGTCGTGAGTTTGACCCTCCACCCTGGAGGCATCTCAAGTGCTGAAATATAGTCTACATCAATCCTAGCCAAGAATCTATAGCATGTGGTCCGCCATCCCTTGAAAACGTAGGTGGATGCTGCTGCTGAAAGATACGTGTTAGCTCGGCCATAGATGTGTCAGCCTGCGGTGCTCCCAGAAAGGTCTGCATGAACTGCATAAAGCCTTCACAGAACTATGCCTCCGCACCTGTGTCCGGTATAGCAGCTGGCACCGCATCTGGATCTGCTGGTGGATCAACTGATGGCCCACGGCCCACCATCTCTGGAGTATAATCGTCGCCGCTCTCCTGGCGAACAACTCACGGTCGTCTGGGCGGCATTACACTACATGGTCAAAAGAATGCCTCATATTCAAGATTATTAAGACTGAAAATTGAAGTAACCACAAAGGAAACAAGAGGAATAAGGTATGAAAACTTGGCAAAACAAGACTACACGGCGTGTACAATGACTACACTGTGTGTACTTGACTTCCCTTCCCCTGCCCGGGTCCTTCTACACGGCTAAGCCACATGGCTTCGGTCGAACAAAAATACACGGCATGTATAATATCTAGACGGCGTCTACGGTGTTATTTTCCAACTACATGTGTCGTCTGTGACACGGCCGACTACTCGGCTTGACACTACAGGGCGTGTTACACCCACACACGGCGTGTACACCACCCCGTTTCCCAGCCACATGGCTAACTCCACACATTCTGTCCTCGGACAATAATACACGGCGTGTCCCATAGGTACACAGCGTGTTCAGGGAGAGGTGATATCGGCCCATGTTGTTAGTTACACGGCTGATTCCCCAGGTGACACTACACGGTGTGTCTATAATTGACACGGTGTGTTCTGTCAAGGAGTTCACCGACCCGTGTTGTTAGTTACACAGACGGACTCCCGGTCACACTACATGGCGTTTCCATTTTGTACGCGACAAGTTTTACCCAAGCCTTGCACTAACCCAAGTCGCTGCCAACATGGTTTGTGACACGGGAAGAGACTACACGGCATGTACTCAGGGTACACAGCATGTACTCAAAAAGTTCATTTTTCTTCCCGAACAAAAGAGCATACACAGCGTGTATAAAAATACTACATGGTGTGTATACTAGGTTTCCGGACAGTATGCCTCAGAAACATCCTCGGAACCAAGAAAATACAGAAAAACAACACATGGGTGTCAAATTCCAACCTGTGGGGGCCCATACTCCCCACGAATCAATGTTTGACATCTTATATGTTTTATAACCATCAAACAGTCAATAATCCACCAATTT
Organism: Viscum album; assembly: GCA_963277665.1. Lineage (NCBI taxonomy): Eukaryota > Viridiplantae > Streptophyta > Magnoliopsida > Santalales > Viscaceae > Viscum > Viscum album. Next base: position 735,314,055 of record OY728125.1, on the reverse strand, counting down.
CCTTTCAACGGGGGACCAGACTCCCCAAAAACCAAAGTTTAGCGTCCATTATATAAAGAATCACAAAAAATACCATATCACAAGGCAGGTATTTATCAAGCAGCTCTCACAACAGCATGCTTTATTAGCACACCAACTATCACAACAACATGAAAATTATAATGCACCTAAATGGCATGGAAACTATGCATGGCATGTGATTTCTAGCATGTGCCTATATAATGCATGAGATAGCTTACCCTCATCTCATCGGGTTGCAACTAAATATAACCCATAGATAAAATATAAACTGCACAATCTCAAAGTGTGTCACCCAACGGTGAAAACATATCAACCGTAAAATTGGGAAATCAAAAGAATGCAAAATACGAGGTAGACTGTCTTTTCCCTATACACGGGTTAGCTATGTCGGGGCACAGCTTATTACCAACTACTGTTAAATCCTATCCTTGACTACAGCACCAAATAGTAAGTCAAAGAAAAGAAACCCCTCTGATACCACTTTTTTACATCCCGGTCCCCAGGTGCCACTCAATGGGTGCCCCGAAGCTGGTTCGCCACAAGACCTCAAGCGCATTTCCCCAAATGCCAGAGGCTGCCGACTAGCAGCGAGGGCCCAGGTCTGATAGTGGGGAAACTATGCCCTCATTTGTCAAAGTGTAGCGCAGTAGAATACAAAATAAACATACAACGAAAACAGAAGTAGTAAACCATACACAACTGAAATAAACTACAGTAGTGGATATAACCAATAGTATATAAATGATGATGCTGCATTTTTCAAGTTCTAAGAAACCCTCCATAACATGTTATACATCAATATAGTACAACAAAATACAGGGTACAACAAAACAAGCAAAATAGATGGTAGTGGCATCGCGAGCCTAGGATCGGTCCCATTCCCTCCTACTCCTCAGCAACAGTTGAATACATGTATAGGGACTCTTTTCCCTATCTACACCTACAGAAACATAATCTGTTTGGGCCGAAAAGTGTGGCCCAAATAGGGTGTGATAAATATATCTCAGTACGCACCCACCAAAGGCATGTGCCCAACTGCGTGTAAGAATGCAACAACAGTGTGTAGTAGTAAAATGCAATAAAGTAAGCAGTACAAAAAGTAACTAACTTAACAATAAAATTGCCATTTTATTATTCATTTAATTTATTTAATTTAGTAACATTCTTGTGCTCAACAACACCAATCCCTCAGGCTAACCAGAACCGTGCCCTCAGGCTAAAATAGTAAACCACGCCCTCCAGCTTGCCCTAGGGATATACAGAATCTCACCCTCAGGCATTTACCTCGGGCGTATTAGAATCTCGCCCTGAGGCATACGAAGTTTCGCCCTCACGCACAGAAGTCAAGCCCTTACGCACGAAAGGTTGCCCTCAGGCAAAATAGAATGTCGCACGCAGGCTAAAACAGTCACACCCTCAGGCTAATCACAACAACGCCCTCAGGCTAAACAGGTAACAAAGCCATGCCCAACATGTCAAAAGTAGTAAACAAGCAATTCCTCTCAAGGAAATTCTACGATTACTACTTTAAATGCATACCCTTGGGTATCCTAGCAAAACGGCTAAACAGTGAAACACACCCTTGGGGTGGTTCCGGATCCAAGAAACGATCCCAACCAGCATTTTATTATCACAATTTAACCACCTATGAAATTCTAGGAATTAAATATAGAAACGACCTCATCCACACAACACTCCAACATGGGTTCGTGGCACAAAAACGCACAAAAACGCACGACAGTTGGAAAATAAACACAAAGCCACCTACCTTATACGCAAACGAATGTTATACCCGAACGCCGAATCTAGAAACGCCCATGAATGGCGTAGATCTGATGAAGAACAATACACAAACAAATGTAAATAATTCCTGTTAGAAGAAGAATTTGTATGAACCATCCATGGAGGTGGAAGCCCTTACCCGTGTGGTTCCAACGGGATCGTCCGAGGCGGAAACCGATTCCAGAAGAACACCTGGTGGATCTTCAATGGTCTGGACTCCTCCTTTGGCTCCAAATCATCTCAAGTGTTTCCTCTGCCAAATGAGGAGGCTACTGCCTGTTTTAAGACGAAAACACAAAGTACACTGCGTGTACTACTTTCATTTAACAGTTCATTTGGCGGCACTGCCACACTGTTCAACCATCGACATGAGTACACGACATGTACTCTAAAGTACACAGTGTGTACTATCGCCCAGCTGTCGGATGCTCCACCTCCTTACTATTTAATCCTACCAACTGACTACATGGTGTGTAAGGTACCACTACATGGGGTGTAGTCAGTTCCTACACCCCTCGTTGCCGACAAGGCTACATTACCCATGTACCCATTCCACACGACCAAAAGTACAAGGCGTGTGGAAAAGTACACGGCTTGTAGTTCAAAAATTTAGGATTTTTTCCCATTTTCAATATTTTCTCAAAAACACTTAAGGAAAAGAAAAAAGAAGAAGCCCGTACCTCAAAAAAAAACGAGTTCTTACAAACTTCCCCCTTATAGAAATTTCTCCCCGAATTTCCCTTCCCAGGGTGGTGAAGATAAAGCTCAAAACTTCTCTGGCCACTGAGCACGTATGTCAGCCTCCTGGTCCCAGGTCTCGTCCTGCACTCGGCCATGCTACCATAGCACCTGTACGAGAAGAACTGACCAGCCTCGGAGAACCTTCATGATCCAGTCAACAATACGGATTGGATGCTCCTCAGAGGACGCATCATGCTGAAGCTCAACCTCATTTGGCTGAAGGGGGTGAGACGGGTCTGAATGGAAGCAATGCAACTGAGACACGTGGAAGATGTCGCACTTGGCTCGGTACCGCTGCGGTAACTAGAACCGATTGGCAACCAGCCAGACTCTCTCCAAATTCTCAAATGGTCCCACATACCTCGGTGAAAGCTTACCTTGTCTCCTGATCCACTTGTGTCCCAGCCTCGGAGAAACACACAAGAAAACCTGATCCTCGACCACGAACTCCAAAGGTCGTCTGTGGCGATCAGCATAAGGCTTCTGACAAGACTGTGCGGTAGCCATTCACTTCTGAATCAGTTGAACCTACACAGATGTCTCCAACACAAGCTGTGGCCCCAGTAAAGCTGCCTCACCTGCCTCTAACCAGCACAAAGGTGATTGGCAGGGCCTACCATATAAAGCCGCATATGGTGCCATCTAAATAGTTTCCTGAAAACTATTGTTATAGGAAAACTCAACTAAGGGTATTGCTTCTCCAAAGAGCCCCCAAAGTCTAGGACGCATGCACGCAGCATGTCCTCTAGCACCTGTATCGTCCGCTCTGACTGGCCATCTGTTTTAGGGTGGTATGTTGTGCTCAGAAGCACCCGTGTACCCAACGACCTCTGAAAACATTTCCAGAAACGAGACATAAAGCGGGCGTCCCTATCAGAAACTATAAAATGAGGGACTCCATGAAGATGTACGATCACTCGGAAATACAGCCTTCTGAGCTCATCAACACCGAAGGTCTCCTTGATCGGCAAAAAGTGAGATACATTTGTGAGTCTATCCACAACAACCCACACGGCGTCATTGTCTCGAGGTGACCTCGGAAATCCCATCACGAAATTCATCGCGACATCATCCCATTTCCACTCTGGAATGGGAAACTGCTGTAACAGCCCTGCTGGCCTCTGGTGCTCTGCCTTTACCTACTGACAGGTGGAACACCTCGTAAAAAACCAACTATCTCTCTCTTCATAACCGGCCCCCAGTACTAATGCCTCAAGTCATGGTACATCTTGGTAACCCTGTGATGAACTGCCCAAACTGAAGCATGAAACTCCCACATCAGCTCCTCGCATATATCCCCTGGAACCCATACTCATCTATGGAAACACAAAACCTTATCATCGCCTATCGTCCATAAGAAAGGATGGTGCTCATTTTCCACAGACTCCTATAGAACTAGGCCTTTTGAATCCAATATTTGTCTCATCCTCACTCTGTCCAGGAGGGTAGATTTCACAGCTAAAGAGGAAAGACAAGTCTGCGCCTGACTATCGTGCACCTCTAGATGCATCTCAGAGAACAAACCCATGAGCTCCCACTCACCACTGGACTCCTGCACTGCCTATATATGAGTCTTCCTGCCCATTGCATCAGCTACTGCATTACCTTTACCAGGTGTGTAGGTAAGCTCAAAATCGAAGGACTGTAGGTACTCAACCCACCTTCTCTCCCTCAGATTCAGGTCACGCTGAGTAAAGATATACTTGAGGCTCTTGTGGTTGGTGAAAACCACAAAATGCTCTCCCAACAGATAATGTCTCCAACAACACAATGCATGCACAACTACTTCCAACTCAAGATCATGAGTCAGGTAATTCCTCTCATGTGGCCTCAACCGCCGAGACCCGTACGCAACAACTCGGTCGCCCTGCATCAAAACGGCTCCCAGCCCAATACCTGATGCATCACAGTAAACTGTATAGCTCTTCCCCTACTCTGGGAGTATCAGGATTGGTGCTGATGTCAACCTTCCCTTCAGGACCTGAAAAGCTATCTCGCAAGCTTCTGACCAAACAAACTTCACACCCTTCTTAGTCAGACCCGTCAACGGTGTTGCAAAGCAGGAGAAGTCCTGTATGAAGCATATGTAGTAACCAGCCAGCCCTAAGAAACTACGTATCTCAAAACACATTCTTAGGCTGCTCCCAGGAAACTACTGCTCCCACCTTCTCTAGGTCTACTGCAACTCCTGCCTCTGAGATGATATGACCGAGGAAGTGAATCTGGTCCATCCAAAAGTGGCATTTCGAGAGCTTAGCATATAGTCGATGCTCTCTCAGTGTACTCAATACGATCTCAAGATGGGTGGTATGGTCATGTAGAGTGTAAGAGTACACCAAGATGTCATCCATGAATACCACCACAATAAAATCAAGATACGCATGGAACAAACTATTCATTAGAGCCTTGAAAACTACTGGCGTGTTCGTGAGTAAGAACGGCATAACCAAGTACTCGTACAGACCATATCTTCTCCGAAAAGTTGTAAGCGGTATATCTGATGGTCTCACGCGCAACTGGGGATAACCGGATCTCATATCAATATTCGAGAACACTCATTCTCCATGAAGCTGATCAAACAGATCATCTATCCTTGGCAAGGGATATCGGTTCTTAACTGTCAACTGTTTCAGCTTCCGATAATCCATGTAAAGTCTAAGGGTACCATCTGCCTTTTGCGCAAAATGGACCGAAGAACCCCAAGGAGAAGTACTGGGTCGGATAAACCCCTTTGCCTATAACTCCTCTAACTGCCTCTTGAGATCATGTAACTCAGGCATGGCCATCCTATAAGGAGGAATGGACACCGGTGCTGCACCTGGAACCAGCTCAATAGAGAAATCCACCTCATGCACCGGAGGTAGACCTGAAAAGTCGTCCAGGAATACATCCCTGAAATGATCAACAACTGGAGGGAAATGGTTATTTCTGACTAACCATCTATCTAAGTATGATATATCGTAAAACATTAAACTACACCTGGATTATAATAAAGACATATCCATAACCTTAAGGTTAAGATTCTATCTCGATCATATATAATAGAATGTGGTACTCCATGAAAACTTACCACAAACTTAATATATATTTTTAAAATAAAATCTGGAGAGAAATATTAACGAACTAAAATTAAATATGCTAAATTTGAAAGGAAATAATCTACAACTAGAATAAAAATATTCAAATTATATTTCTTGGGGATTCCTATGAAAAAATTACATAATAATTATTTAATAGTTCCATATAGGTTTGGATAATGATTATAGCATCCCCTAATACTTATACTAATAAGACTTATATTTTGGGAATACTAATCCCTGAGATAATATGAAATATATCTCTTTATGTTTCCCAGATGATGTTTTCATTATGGTTACCATACATCTTCATACATTTAGGATGAATAGAGAATGATGATCTATGTGATTCATCAAGTAGTTTCTGATTCAATTCAATTATATCATGTAACATACTATGTTCATGAACTATATCATTTAATCATAATCAAGGTATAACTATAGAATATTTCATACATTCTTTTCCAGATATATATCTTCCTTATCTAACTCTTTAATGTTAAATTGGATATATGGTTGAACACCCCTTTTGGAAAAATAATATTACTCTCCTTCATTAAATATTTCAATGGATATCCTTATAAGATCCATAAATATTTCATTTTTTGTGATTATCATAATTTACTATCTATCATGATGCTTTGGACTCTAAGAATCAACCACCTTGTTTTCTTTTCCCAGGTGGTAACGTATTGAGTAGTAAAATAACCAACTATAAGAATATTCTCTAGAACATATTAAACAATTTTGGGTAAATATATAATTTAAAACTTTTTAATTAGTATATATTTCTGTAATTTCTCTATAAATACAATTCCTATATATCTTTAATGTAAATATGAACACTTCCAACTTTATATCTTATTCTAGGTGATTCTTCTCAAAAACCATTAGTTGGAAAGCAGAAAATGTTCTAACCTTGTCATTATAAATAAAAATAGATTCCAATACCTTATTTGATTCATCAATGTGGATCAAAAACCTTGTATACTACATGGTTCTATGAGTACATGTTCACTTACCAACCTTCTCTTTAGATCCTTTAAATTTTCTTTGCATTCATATTCCAAAGGAACATGAGTCCCTTCAATGTCAACATGGTGAGTGGATTAAATGGTCAAATAAATTATGTAAAAATATTTGATAACATTATTCTAATATGATACAAACATATATCAGAGTCACAGTGATTGATCTTGTCTAATATTTAATAGATTACATCATAGAATGATCTACTAATATACTCTCCCAAGTGATCAAATGTCCAAATAATGATACATTATGTAACCAAAATTCATATATTATAAATTTGGTGTATTTTTTCTTCTTCATTAGGGTCTCTAAAATAATTATCAAAGTATCTCCATACTCTACCATTCCATTGGACTACACAATAATATTATCTATAAATAGAACCTAAAATTGATTGAGTTAATATATAAAAACAATATTCATTAAATTCATGAAGATAATAGAGAAATAAGAAATTCAAAATGGGATCACTATAAATTCATAGAGTGGATACCTCATATTGAAGGATATATTATGTATGCCTTTGTAACACCATAATATTTTACCGTATGTTAATTTTCATGTAAATTTATTCTCTTTGATAACATACACTACACCAAACACCAAACTTAAATGAACTCCAAAGATTTATTATTTTTACACAAACACTATAACCAAGATGTTAAATGGGTGGGAATCTATAGTATAAAACACATTACAAAATATATAATTTTCCAACAAATTTTTAATTTTCTAATTAATGATTTCTAGTTTTTAAATAATTATTAGTAATGACATTTTTTAAAATATATGTTTTTGTAAAAAATTATTTTTTATTTTTTATTTGAGAAAATAAATATAAATAATTTTTGAAAAATTTAGAAAATTTATTTTATAAAATTGTTATAATTTATTTATTCGTCATATGAAAATTATTTTCAGATTTATTTTCTATATATTTCCTGAAAATTTTACTTTTCCAGTGAATATTAAAAAAATATCAATTTTTATTAACCTTTTATTTACATTATATATATAAGTAATATTATTTTTTTAATCCAATATTGATTTAAAATAATTAATTTTAATTTATATATAATATAATTAATTACATTTAACAATATTAATATCATATTTCTTTAAGTGTATGTTTATGCTTAATACACATTTTTCCAAAATAGTGTTTTTTATTGTGTTTTGTCAGTATAAATTTAAATGTAATTTTTTAACAGATGTGTTGTTAATTATTAATTTTTTTTACATATTTAAAATCTGGATGTTGAAATTAAATTATAAGTCCATTTAAATTTTTAGGAATAAAAAACAAAACATGGTAAAAAAATTACCGCAGTATGGGTAACCAATATAGCGAGTTAATTTTAAAATGTAAAACCCAAAAAATACATAAAAATACTACAATAAGTGGGTGATCGATGTGTTTCTATACATTAAAAATCCTTTAAAATGTTAAGTATCAAAATAATTATTTTGAAATAATTCTATCCAATTATGGTTTTCTTTAAATATAAAACAATCTGTATTTAATCAGTTACCCCCCCCCCCCCCCTCAAGTATAAATACCAACCCTCACTATGCCATTTCACCTCACAAACAATGAATATTTTATAATTTCTGAAAACATATCTACTATACAATCTATCCACATCTATGTTCTTTTATTATCACCTAAATAGCAATTCCATGTTCCTTAAGGGGTCCTTCAAGGAGGTGATAATCAACAGGTAACTTTATCAATATAACAATCTTAATTTATTTACCTTTTCTACCATCTATTAAAATCCTAAATCTATCAAAAAATAGTAACCCTATTATTATGTATATATTGAAGTCTTATATTTGTAATGTAATATCGTATATCCATACCTTTTCTTGTCCCCTCGTTTTCAAATAAATGAAACCATTTTCTAAATTATGGCGGTTAACGGTCTCTGTGGATAATTATTTTTAGTTTTCCATTACCACATCCAATGATGGTCATAAAATTATTATTCTGGTTCTATCCAAATTTCATAGTGATATTTTAACCTATTGAAATTTTTTAAAAAATATGTACACATAATATTAAATAAAATAATTTTGGGTCTTGATGTTTGAAAAAACCGCCAAAAAAACTAATCATTTATCATATATGTATTATCAAATGAATCACCATCATGTAAGAAATAAAAATTATATACGGGACAATTTAAATTTTTTTGATTGCATGAATAAAAATTTATTTCTTTTATATATTTTTATTTTTATTTTCAATGAAAATATGTTATTGTAAACAAATAAATCGGCCATGAAACCACAAAATAAATGCACCCGTAATAATAAAAATAATGATATATTATTAGTGAAGCAGTGGTAATATGTTATAAGAGTATCATATAAGGTATTAAAAATATTAATAATGAATAAATAACATTATTTAGACATTCATGCCTGAGGTTGGAGTACACAGAACTAAAGTAAAGCATAAGGTAGGGGTTTCTCAACTCACTTTTACTTCTGTGAGATATATGCCTTATTTACAACTTGTTTATTTTTTGTGGTGTATATATTTCACTTTGATATATTATGTCATTAATATAATTATATTCATGGTATTCAATTTTTTAATTTATAATAATTAATTTTATGATGAATACAATTTGACTAATTATAGACTCGTAGGGGATTTCTTAACTCATTTTCAATTCATAGGGTTAAACTTCAACTTCATTGATTATGACATTTTAAAAATATTTTTAAGATGAATTGATAAAATAGCATATTTTATTTTTATTTTTAAATATATTTACTACTAATAAACATAATAAATTTATTTTATTAACGATTTCATAAATGATATGATATTTATAACGGGATGTTATTTGAAAACAATTTTTTAATGTTTCCCTTAAGACACTCTGTTTCATCTATGTCCGTGTTTTCAAAAATATATTAAATTGTTTTTTGTACTATCTTATTAAATTTAAAGTAAATCTTTTTCAATTTTTACATTTTTACAAAATGGTTTGATAGAATAAATGTTTTCATATTCTAAACAAGGTTCTTTTTTTTCTAAAAAACATACGGAAGACATATTTTTAACTTATAGAGAATGAGAATATTTTTCTTCAATCATAATGAATTAATTATTTTATGAATACTTGAAAAGAATAAAATTTTATTTTCAATGAATATTTTTTTTATAACTATTTTTCTAATTAAAAATAAATTATTTGAAAATGGAAATATTTATTTTTTATGAATTGTTTCAAGTGATCTTTCAAAATTATTTTCCATCACTGAAAACATTTTTTGATTTTTCGTATAATTTATTAAGGTTATTATTCAAGGATAATATTATTATTCTATTTATATATGGTTTATGTTTATTGGGGAATGATAATTATGAAACAGTTTTCCTTTCCATGGGTTATGATAAGATAAAATGTTTATGAAATAAAATTTTTTATCGTCGGTTCAAATATGATTTATATTATCCAATCACACATAAATAAAGATTTCATTATATAATAGGTGGAACCTATATATTAACCCAATTAATTAGGTAATTATTTTTATCCCATGAGATAGATATGACTGAAATAGGAAGTGAACTCGGTTCAGTAATAAGGAACTGTAATTAGAAGTGAACTCTGTTCAGTAAGGGGACTTTCCCTCCAGGATGGTTTGGGGACTGAACATTGACTACTATGATGGTTTAGGGAGGAAATGCATTGAAATATGAGGAATTTTATTCCACTATGTATGATAGTGTTTCCATCCCACAAGGTTTATCCTCCCGTATATTTCCCTTATATATGTTGGTATCGAACCTTGTCTAATAAGGGAATGATTTTATATACTTATTTATATGCCAAAATTACATGTCTTATGACAATGTCATTCACTCATGGATCTTGTTATTTGGTTTTAAGTGTATTATAAACTTATATAATTTGTTCCATGACTCAATATTATGATCTTTGATATGCATGGTATGATTTTTAAGTGTTAGGTTCATCTTCTTATGCCAGTATGCTTATGTCATAATTTGATATCTCCCATTTTCACTCTTGTTGAGAATCTAAGCTCACACTTTTCATATGTTTTTCTCTAGGACATGATTAAAGGTTTTATTTATGATATTTTAAAATGGGTTCTATTTATAAAGGAATAATTTTAGGATGATGTGTAAGTTTTATGAAATAGTTGTTTATGTTTCAATGTTTCCAAGTACACTAAACCTATATGATTCTGGAATATTGTTTTATTATGTATATTCATATATTTAGATGTAATATATTTGTATAAAAAATATGGGTCATAAAATTTTGTATCATTGTACGTTCAATAAAATCATTGTTTATTAGAGTTAAAAACATTTATGAAAACTATAAGGAGACGACTATGTATAGGAAACCAATCCTAATGTTTTGATAATAATAAAGAATGAACTATATTAAACATAATGTTTAATTGAATAAAAATATGTTTTTATGATTTAAACATCATATATCATGATTATGTGGTTTCCAAAATTTATTATTGTTGATCATACTATGTTTTTTCGGTTTTATACAATGGCTGGAACTAGTAGGATTAAGGTTAATATTGAATGTGATGGATAATGGATAAATATTCCTTATAAAAAATGAAAATGATTTGTAAGGTGAAATACTGTTATAATTATTAATCATAAATCTCATAATATGATAAATAATATAAACTGTGGTGATTTTTCTAACCCATCTTATTAGAGAAATATGGAGTTTCAGGGTGACCATAGAGGAATTAAAGTTCAATTTTCCTCATGTATAACATGTGGGAAAAGGAAACATTGAGATTATTTCAATGGAACTAGACAATTTATTAGGGGTGGAGAAGAAGGAAACAACTAATTTAATTATAAATTGAAACTAAAATGTTTAGTTAATTTAATGGATTTGAATAATGGTATTCCTAATGAATCGTCAATAGTTAAATGTTTTAAATGTTCAATGTTTGAGAATTGTACCAATCGATTCCCTAAAGGGGAGCTCTTGAAGAGAATAGAAATTGTTGTACGAGTAATGGTTATTTTATAAGGATGGGTATACTAATAATTCCATATAATATAGAATAAGTGTTACATAATAAATCAATAAAGACATGTAAATGGTGTAAGAAGGAATTTGAAGGATTTAGTGTCTATGTATTGGAATTAAAGAATAATTATGATAATTACATTAATAGTATTATTGAATAATTAAACATATAAGTATTTTTCCACTATAATTTTACTTATGAATTTTAAAGTGTATGATGAATGGTACTGGTAATCATGAAATGTTATTGAGGTGGTAAGGTGATATTTTTGGGGAATAGATGATTAAGTAAACAATAACCATTATTATGTCCATGATGTTGCACTAATAATGAGATGAAAAGATGTTTTATTATGACAAAATAAATAATATTATATTTATAGCCTTGGAAATTATTTGTAATATGATGGAATAGTGTATTTTTGATAGAATTTATAGATTTTTTGGATTTTTGATATGAGGAATGATTTAATTTTTGAAATCATGAATGTTTTTAGTAACGTATAAAGGTAATTCCGGTTATTACCATGTTTCAAGGGAATACCTGATAATGATCTTCACATGTTTGGTGTGTCTAAATTAAGAGCTAAATAATGTTTTTTGGAAGATTAATGATAAGTTGATTTTGGAAATTTAGAGACCTTCATTCAACTGTTTTATATTTTACTTTTTTTGTAAAGGTTTACAAGCGTAACAATTTATAAATTTCATTACGTTTATCTTTGGATGATGCTTTAAAGATTAATGTATTACATAACCAAATGAATAATTTTGTGCATTAGATAACCCATTCTAACTATTTTTGTATGATAACTATAGAAAGAAGGAATGACATGTCATCCCATTATAGGCCTTATGATCCACTAGATCTTTAGGCATTGCAATATCACCTTCATTTCATAGAGTAATAAATGAATAATAGATTTATCAAGTAATATACAATGAGTTATATTTTAATTATGATATGTAATAAATTATTTTTACCTTATCAATGAATTTTTGAAAAAAAAATATTCTATTATCATTATTTACGATGATATCAATGGTCTTTTTCAAAACAATTTGGTCTATGATTTTTTTCTTATTAACCTTCTAATTTCCATATTCACTGTCATTATACATCATAAAAAGATATTTATAATTCTATACCATGTCCAAGGTTTCACTTTTTACTAATGTTTGGAATAATAGTTTTTCTGTGACCTTCATCTATTAGTATCCCACTTTCCATGAGGAGTTTTTATTAACCGGTTTTACGATGATGGTTTCATATAAAAGAATGTTTAAATATCCAATATTAATTTTTGAAGTGATATTTCAAATTGGAAATACCATTTGTTTTATGTTCTTGAGTGTATTGGGATGTTGTGTTTTCAATTGGAACTTCCAGCTAATCTCTCTCAAATTCATGATGTGTTCTATGTATATCTCCTGAGTAAGTGCATAATTGATCATTAACATGTAATAAAGTCAGAGGTAGTACCACTAGAGTAATATATTTCCAATAAAGAATAACTAATAGATATTCTAGATCATATAGATACATTTCTATGAAACAGTAACACTCAAAAAACAAAATTTTTGTAGAAAACCCATTAATTTAAGAGAGCTTTATGGGAAAATGAGGATGTGATGAGGTAGAGGTATCCTCATCTATTTGTACTCGAGTGATAAATTTCAAGTGATAAATTGATTTTAATGGGGTAAGAATATAAAAACATATGATTTTAAAGTACTTATTTTTAAAATAACATTAATCTCTTCGATATCTTACTTTTCAAAGAACACTGAGAATATAAAAAACTACAAAATATTAATATTTTAGCATGACTATTATAAAATATCCATTAAATTGGAGGAATGAATATCATTAAAAAAAATTAAATATCTAGTTTTTTAAATCTTTATTAATTTATTAATTAATATTTTGTGAATATGAATGAAATTTTTAGTAAAGATCTTTTATTCTACAAATATTTGTTTTCATCCAAAAGAGATTTTTATTTCATTCTATGAGAAAATTAAGATAATTAATTTCGGGATCTTTTATAAAATTTATTTTTCAGAATGAACATAATTTTTGGATTCATCATGTTATAATTATATTAGGATTAATTTTTAGGAATTTTCTGAAAAGCATAATTTTTTAGTGAATAGTAAAAATACTAATTATTATAAAAGAATCATTTTCTTAATATTTAGAATCCATTTTATGATTTAAAACTGATCTCAAAGTAAATCAATTAACTTTTCATTATATGTAATCTAATTAATTACATATAAGAAATATTTACACCTTATTTTGTTATAAGTATATTTTTGGATTAAAAATCATTTTTCTGAAAAACTGTTTTTGTTGTGTTTTTATGGTTTAATTTTGAATGTAATTTGGAAACCTATAAGTATTTAATTTTTAAAAATGGATTAAATATTAGTAATAAATATGTCCAAATTAGTTTATAATCTAATTTTCATTTTTATACATTAAAAATATATCAAGGTAAATAATGATTTATCGTAGTATAGGTAAAATAATGAATCAGTTTAAAGTTAAAAGGTAAAATCATAAAATACCTAAAGAAGAAAACCATAAATTGGAGGTTTAGGTATTTATCAGACATAATTATACATGAAAAAATTAATTATCCAAAAAACAATTTGAAATGAAATGTTTTTGGATTTAAATAAAAACTAAAAATATGTAATCCCCTAAAACCACCCCTCCTAATGTATAAATACTGCCACTCACCACCCTACTTATCCTCATAAGATGTAAATATTTTGATGTTACTGCAGAAAACACTCTTACCCACTATACCCAGGTCCACATTTTTCTAGTCTCATCCAAATATCAATTCCATGTTTCTTAAGGGGTCCTTTATGGATAAAATATTTATGTGGTAACATTATCAAACAACCTCACTAAATTTATTTTTTTTTTCTATGTAATACATTGAAAATTTTATAAGAATACAATTTTATTCAATATAATGTATGATATGTAACAGAAGTGGTATAATGTATTATATCATCCAAAAAAATTGAATTATATATTTTACGTAAATTTATCATTTGTGATATCTTGAAATACATGTAACATTGAATTTATCTTTCATTACATGCAATAACGAATTTTTTCGAGGGTTTGTGTTATACACTAAAGCGAGTTTTAACAAATAATATTATTATTATTATTTAAAAACAAAATAATAACTTATATATTAAAATTAGTGGTTAATAATAATAATAACTAACTTGTGAAAATATTTGGTTTACAAAAATATAAAATGAATTCATTTGTTACAGATTAATTAGAAATGAATATAAAAACCAATTTAATATAAAGGAACTGTCTATATTAAAAATATATTTTTATGTGCCAAAGGTTTTTTATCATAATGTCTTAAATTAACTAACTATATTTAATGAAACCAATATAATTTATATGTTGTATATTTAATAATTTTTTTGACATTATATAATATAACTTATTTTCATTAGGTATGAAAAAATCCAATTTTATGCATAAAAGATGAATTTTTCTAAAGGTTATTTTTCAACTTTTAATGGTTTACAAGTTTTAAAACCAAATTTTACAATACTATAAATTTTTATCAAAAACATGAAATTCATTTTTAAAAATTTAATCATAAAATTATCTTTTCTTGAATTTTTTTTATTTTTTTTAAATATTCTTTTTTAATGATTAGTTAAAAATATTGAATTTTAATTCAAATATGAATTTTAATCTAAATAATTTATAATGTTAAATTTTATATTAAATTGGATTTAAATTATCATTATATAATTTATACATCTATTAATATAATTTAGTGTATTTTATGAACTTTCATATTTAATTTAGATATTAAATCTTAGTAATCTTTTAAACATTTTAACTTTTAAAAACCTCTTTGTCATTCCATCTACATGATTAATTATAAATTATTTTTTCTCATAATTTGAATAAAATTTAATTAAATTAATTCTATATTTTGAATAATCATTATCTATAAGTTATAATAGGGTGATTGTTTTTAACTAATTAGTGAAAATTGTAAAAAATAATTAAATCGATTAAGAGAAAACGAATTTACATAGTTGATAAACTTTGAATATATGGTGTAAGAATGACCCAAAACATTTACAACACTAACTTCATGTACATAAATTAAATATAAAACCTATATTATCTAATTATGTGTATTAATTAAGCCTCTTGTTAGGTAGAAATGTTGGTACAACTAACTTATTTTAAAAAATGTCAACTGTGTCATTTCCCCTAATTATAAAAGGTATCACCTCTCCCCCTTCCTCACACCTCTCTAATAACTTTTTTTCCGAAAATAACTACCAAATTAACTCCCTAAATTCCATTTACACATCCTAGAATTATTATATTTATAATAAATCCAACATAAGAAAGAATTACTATAATCCTAAGGAGGATACCAGAATCATAGGTAATGTTTTTCTAAAAGCGTTCCTATATTATTTCCTTCAAAAACCCCTTAAAATATTTTTATCATGGTAATATGATAAAATAAATATCAAAAATATATTTATATGTTTCTATGTATTGGTTAAGACTTATAACCACATACACATCAAACAAATTGGCTACAAAAGTGTAAACCGCCTCACGAACTGATGTTGTTTGTTTTTTCATTACCCCAATCATGGTCTAGAATAATGATAGAAATATCATTTATATGATATATTTATTATATTTATGGTTTATTTATGATAATGTAACTAATATATAAAACTTACCTCCATTCTTTACATTTTGTGGGATTATGATAAAATCACTCATGTGTGTGACAGTCTACCACCGCGTGAAGAAATTTGAACCATTTACACATTACCTGGAATGTATTAAGGATATTTTTAATAAAAATATGTGATATATACAATAAATTAATGATAATAGATTGAAAATATTCATATATTTCATGTAGTCTTCTTTCTTTTAATACGACAAAAAATGGAAACAATGTCCATGTGTGCGTACGACTAACCATCTCCATGAACGGTGTATTTATTCTATTATTTCTAAATTTTATAGATTACTATAAATACATATTGTAATAAATAAATATGATATTAAAATTATGTTTTAAATTATTTATATGATTAAATGATGATTGAAGAATGAGGGAAAAAATAATAAATCAAAACGTACTTGAAAAATAAAAAAATTAATAATTAAAATAAATAAAATAATGAAGGCTTATTAAAAAATGGGTGTAATATGTTATAAAATTATCATATATGATATTATAAATATTAATATGGTTATTTTATAAGATAATAAAAATCTTAAAACCATTATAGTTGTGGTTATGGAGTGTTTAACCAAAAGTAAGTGTAAGGTATATTAGTTCTTCTCAATTTACATTCCATTGAGACTTATTCTTTATTATACACCAATCCACATTTATGTGGTGTATATAATACAATTTTTTCATATAATATCATGAATACATTACTATTCATTTTTTTCTATGTTTAAATTTGAATTATTTCATACAATGAGATTTGATTTGAAAATTACCTTATGATAATTGTTATTATGAAATGCCAGTTTCTTTTGTGATTGCGAACTTTCTCTTGAGGTAAACACTTTATTTTAATAATTTTTCATTATAAATTATATGTTTTTTTAAATATTGATATTTTTTGTTATGGATATAGTTATTTACTAAACCATATTCAATTTTTACATATAGTGTTTACTATAAAATTTATTTGATAAATTTGATAAATATTGATACATTTGTATTGATTACTCAATAAAAATATTTGATAAGTCATATCTTTAAGGAATTTAATAGATTATTAAAGATATTAAAAATTATTTAGAAATGAAATTATTAGTGGGACACAGAAATTATATAGGCCTCAACTCATCAAATGGTTTCCGGAGACAAATTAGTGGGTCAAGTTAAATGAGTTTCTACCTATAGTTTTAAACTATTTGGAGGAAAGATCTTTATAGTAGAGGTTTTCATATTCCTGATACATGAAATCAAATAATTAAAAAAAATTACATTTAGAATTAAATTATTATTATTATCCATGATATTATTTATATGGAATTGTCTATTAATTCATTTTCATTCTAAATTTATTGATTAAATGACAAGTCTTTTAGTTATATACCTTACAATATTTGTTATGATTACTTTTTAATTATATTTTCTACTGTACATAATAGTTATTGATAATTTGAGATCACCATTATTTTTTTTTCTTTTCCCATGTTATGAAGATGAATTCCTGGAATAAATTTCAAGGACAGTAAACTTTTACTTCTGTTAGGATTTAATTTTTTTCTTAATGTATTATGGGTACCATGTTTGTAATCTGGTTTTCCAAAACTTCTAAACTATTTGGTCTATTAGTTTTTTAATCTTGTATCTATATAAATTTAATAATATAATTCACAATTTATATGATCCTATGGTAAGAGTCAATATATTTGGTATCATATCATCTTTAGTAGAAACCATGGAAACTATATTTAGGAAAACGTGGATTAGGGAACATAACACTATGATAGAATTTGAGGAAATGCACAAAAAAAACGTCAAAATGTTTTAGTAAGGTAGATATTATGGGTTATTTTCTTGAAATACATACCATTATATATATTATAAGTGGATATGGTTCTGGAAAATATGTAGCTAGGGGTAATAACTTAGAAAAGGGCGCATCATGCTTGACTCAAGCATAACATGGTACACAAAAACTAGCCTTAATGTACACTTAGTTTGAAACTCCATAAGGATATTCTTAAGATAATTACAATTTTCATTTCAATAAATTAGGAAGGATTTAAAAAATATAATTTCAATGAAAAAAAAAGGTTATACCCTGGACCAAGGAATGATCTATGTTCAAATTAAATGAATTAAGTTTTTATGTACCGTGATTGAGGAAATAAATTATTGAAGTGTTTTTCCAAAAGTATTTTTGTTACAAGAATCACGAAACATATATGGATTCAGTTAAATTTTAGAATAAATTGTGCATTAATTAACACAGGGTTTATGGATACCATAATGGGATAATGATTTAAATTTTTAAAAAATTACATCAAATACATAGATACCTGTATTTTAGTTTTATGTGATGAGATTCATCCAGGATTAAGGAACTCTTAGAGAAATTTACGGCGGGTATATGTCTATTGGAAAATTTTATTTGAGTAATAATTCCATTAAAATTTATCGAAATATATTTGAAGGTATTGATATAAATTGGTTTTTATATAGTCAATTATGATATTATAATAGTAGTAAAATAAAATTGTTAGACATTATGAAAACAAATTACATGTATCGAAAAACCTAGTAAAAATATTACTTAATTATTAACATTATTTCAAGTATGTCAATCATATTTTTGGGAAAATTATGGTATTTATATTAATATAGTTTATAAAATGGAAAACCCGCATGAAGGGTGGGAAATGCAGTTGGTCCCGAAACGATGACTAAATGATGATAAGGGTTTCACACCTACCACAGGCTTGTGTGATTTCTTTTTCAATGTGGCACTATTTTTATTTAATCAATTTGATGAATAAATTTCTATAATGGGATATTAGTAATAACAATGAGGTGATGAGATGAATTTGTTAATCATATTAGTTTCATAAAATTGATGATAAATACAAAAAGACATTTAAATCTATTATGGATATTCTGATCTGTTAAAAGTAAATTTTAGTTCTTCCCAAATAAAAAACATTTTGGGATATTCATTTCATAGAGTGAGAAATAAATTATAGGCTACTTAATGAGATAAATTATGGAATCACACATTTAAAATATAAACATATCATCTAATTATATTTACTTATATTCTAAGGAAGTAATGGAATTCCTCATCTTTAGTAAAATTATCTTGAAATGATGTTTTATCATATTACTATAATTTTTGATGATATCAATGACCTTTTCAAACATATTAGTTTTTTTATTGGATTTATTATTCATTACATTGATAAATAACATTATTATGATCAATTTCCTCAATAAATCCCTATAACTATTTATGTTTTATATCCAAGTCAATATATTAACCTTCAATTAATGTTATCTTATGTATAAATCTATTTATATATTAGTCCATATTACCACTATATTTCCATTTCTCTCTTAATAAGAGGATATTTTATTAAATATTTTATGATGTGGGTTGTTCAAAAATATTATTTCAAAATTTAAAACCCTGTATTAATGATATCAAGTTTAAACTTTGAGGATGCAATTTATTTAATGAGGGAATAATGTTACTCCCCAAAAATTATAAAAGAATAAACTTTTTTCAATCACATTAATGACATGATACACCAAGAGTAAAAAGGAATATAATATCCTGAGACATTACCTTTGATTTTTTATAAATAAATTAAATATAAGATATATATTGAAATGGATGATATAATGAAGCTATCTTTAATTACAGGGAGTAATGAATTTCTTAGATGGGTTGTTTTACACTCAAGACTGAGTCTTACCGAATAATATTAATATTATTGTTTAAAATGGAAATTATCTCATGGTATTTAAATAGGAGGTTCAAAATATTTTTAACTAAATTCTAAAAATATATGGTTTAAAAAAATAAAAAAATAATTCATTGGTTACCAATTAATTATAAATTATTATAAAAAATTTTAATATAAAGGAAATGTTCATATAGAAAACATTTTTATGCACCAAAGGAGTTATATCATAATATATTAAATTAGTTTATATTAGTGAACGATATTAATAATATTTTCATATTATATATTCAATAAAATGTATGAAAATTAATCCAATAGATTTTATGTGTATAATATGAGAACAAATCAAATTTTATGCCTAAAAAGCTAGTCTTTTTTTAAAGGCATTTTTTCATCCTTTTAGTGGCGTACTTGATTTAAAACCAAATTTTGAAAATTTTATAAGTTTTATTTAAAAAAAATATATCCTTTTTAAAACTATAATTTAATAATTATATTATGGTTAATGTTTTGATTTTTTCTGAAAAGTTTAATTTTTTAATTAATAGTAAAAAATATTGAATTTTAATTGATTACTGAATATTAATCAAAAAAATTAATAATGTTAAATTAAATTTTACATTTTATAAAATTTAGAATAGATCATTAATATATATATATATATATATAAAATTAAGGTCATCTGATTCATTTGTATATTTATATTTTATATAAGAACATGGTAAAAGTTTGCTCATTTTCACTTTAAAAACATGCTTTCTCATCCTATCTACCTGATTAATTTTAAATTATTTCTTCCCAAATAATTGATTTTAATTTAGAAAAATCCATTAAATATTTGGGATATTAATAATTTTAAATTTATAATTAGTTAAATTTAATATTTTACAAAAGTGATTAGTGAAAAAATATAAAACTAACTACAATGATTAAGAGAGAAATGAGTTTACATAATTGTTAAACATATAAAATAATATTCAAAAATGAATATGAACTTACCTAAGAAAAATTATACAGATATATTTAGACTATCATAAATGTTTTATTGAATTTTTTTTATTATATAAAATTTTTTTAGTGTAAAAATATGGGTACACCTAACTTATTTTAATAAATACCATGTGTCTCCCCTCCCCCACTTATAGAAGGCCACCCCCTTTCCCATCTTTATACCCATAAAAAACATTTTTATCAACAAATAATTATCTAAATAACTCCCCAAACACCCAACCATTATCCTAGAATAATTATATAGGGAATAAAATGAACATAAAATTCATTGGTTAAAACCTAAAGAGGATACCCATGGAAGCAGTAATGTTTTCGTAAGTGTTTCTATTTAATTTCCTTCTGAAAACCCTTGAATTATTATTATATCATGATTATATAAAATACTTAGTATCTTAAATATACATAATTTTTTTTATTTTTAGTTCAATATAAACAAATTTATTGACATCCATTAAATGGGTTACAAAATCATCTTTCATGTGTATTATAGATTACCACCTCGTAAACTAACGTCGTTCATTTTTTCCATTACCACATATCATGGATGGGAATAATGATGGAAATAAAATTTATATATGTTATTTATGATATTTATGGCATATTTATTATTTTTTAATTACTATATAACACATTCCTTCATGCTTTCCATTTTTTAGGAATATGATAATGTCTCTTGTGTGTACGAGAAACTCCACCTCAGGAAGTGATGTGATTCGTTCCCAGTTTTCATGAAATGTATTAAAAATGAGTATAATAAACATATGAGATATATATTATATAAAACTGATATTGGAATGATAATATTAATATATACCTTGTAATTATATTTCTCTTAATAAGAAAATAAAATATAATCAATGTTCTTGTGTACGTATGACCTACCATCTCCATAAACAATGTATTTCATTTCCTATCACTAAATTTTATGGTTTACAGAAAATAAATTATACATTGAATATATATTATTTATAAATAATATTTTAAATTCTATAAATGATAAAATTATGATCTATTTAAGTGGAACAAAAAAATTACAAGTTAAAACATATTCCAAAAACAAAGCAATTAACACCTAAAATAAAGGAAATAATGAAAGATTATTAACAAATTAGTGATAATAATTCATAAAAGGATCATATATGATATTATAAACATTAATAAGGTTATTATAAAAGTTAATAATATTTATAAAACTATTGTATAAGAGTATAATGATAATTTAAGAAAAAATAACCTTATGGCGTGGGATTACAACCCAATTAACATTTTACTGAGACTTATTTGTTATTATGCACTAATTAACCATTATATAGTTTATATACTTACCCATTAACCTGAAATATCATTAATACATCATTATTCATGGAATTTTATATTTCAATTTTAATTTTTTCATCCAAGGGTATTTGATTAAAAAATTACCATGTGTTAAAAGTTATTATGAAATCCCACATTCTTTTTTTTTTATTAACATTATCTTGAAAAATTAACTTTTTTGTAATAATTTATCATTGAAAATTACATTTATCTAAAATAATCCTATTTTTTTGTTAAAGATATGATTATTTCCAGAACCGTATACCATTTATATATATGGTGTTTACTTTGATTTTTATTTTACTAACTGAGGAAATATTTATTAATCTGTATTGTTCACTCAATACAGGTATTAGATATGGAATATTATTCATGTATTAAATAAATATATTTGACTTATAATGAATTATTGGTTCATTCAGTTACGGGTGGTTTATAAACAATAAATAGACCCTAGAGACATTGACATGTATCATGGGGAAAATCAGTTGTCCAAATTATATGGGTTTATACATGTAGTTTTAAATTTCATGGAGGATAGATCTTGACTATTCAGGTTTACATTTCCAAGAGCCCGGATGTCCAATAATTAAGAATTTCATATTTTGATAATTCTTTCATTATTTATATCCATGAGATTTTTCTATGAAATTATATATGGATGTATTTTTATTCTAATTTTATTCACTAAATGGAAAGTGTTTCAGTTATCTTGCATTCCATGTTGATTATGATTATTTACTCCTATTATATTCCTCTGTCATTAACCATTACTAAGAATTTTAGATCACCATTATTTGTTCCCTTTCCTAAGTATATGAATATGAATTTTTGGAATGATTTTAATGGATGTATGGTTTTACTTTTATCATGCTTTATTTTTTCACAGAATGTATTATGGGCATCATTTATGTAATCTAGTTTTAAAAAATAGCTAAACTATTTGGTCCATTGGGGTTTCATTCTTGTGTATATTCTAATAAAACAAAGTAGGACATTGGCTCTGATCTAATGGGGTTTTAGTCATTGTATTCTACCTTCTCTTTACCTCCTTTATCCAAAAATGAATAATAACCATAGTATAATGTATATAAAACAATTTTATATTACTAAGGAAATATCTTCTATCCATCTGTTATATTATATAAACAAATTCAATGAAAAGAAACCATTTTACAAATTTTGGTAGTTAACCATCTCAGTAGATTATGATTTTTTTATCCATTAACACTGTCAAATCTGAACATAAAAGTATTATTTAGGTTAAATCATATCTTAATTGGAATATTATAACCTTTTTTATATTTTGGAACTAATTTATACAGATAATATTAAATAAAATAAAACCAGTTAATGAATTTAGGAAAAACCAAAAAATAAACTAAAAATTTATTATTCACTATTTATCAAATGAATAAACCACATGTGTAACATCCCAATATTTTAATTAGGAGACACTATGTATTATACCATACATGGTCTTCTATATCAAGCTTAAATGAAAATCTAAATATTATTATGATATCATTAAAACCAAGTCATTTGAATGGCGGGAACAAAAATGATTATCTGAATTACGAAAATATGGTTTACACGTGAATAAATATTGCATTATTTGGTGGCCAAATTAAATATAAATGAAAATATAGGCCTTTTGAAAATAAAAGAAAATAGTTTTTTGAGAAACTCTTTAAATCTTCACATGAGTGTTTTATACCAATAAAATAAAAAAATAAATGTTATTTGATTATATTAATTATATATATATAATATATTCCACATAAAATATATCATTAATCCTATTTTTTTCTCACATGATATAAAAATAAGTCTCAATTTACCCATAAAAAGATGTGTTTTTATAAAGGTAGCTTTTGCACCATTTATTGGAATACTAGTTTTGAATCTAAATTTTGATAGTTTTATATTTTTTTTTTGAAAAAATATAATTCATTTATGAAATTTTAATATAAAAAAACTTTTTTGCTGAATTTTTGGTATTTTTCTGATATGTTTTATTTTTTGATGAACAGTTAAAAATATGGCATTTTGACCAAAAAATGACTTTTTATCTAAATAAATAATAATGTTATATTATATTTTAGTTTGGTTTTAAAGTAAAATTAGATCAATAATACATCTATTAATATAACTTAGTTCAATGTAATCATTTTTATGTTCAATTTTCACATGCAAAATATTCAATATTTTGAACGTTTTCAATTTAAAATCATTTTTTCTCACCCTGTATATGAGATTAATTTAAAATAAATTTTGGCCCTAAATGTGTTCTGAAATTTAAAATATATATTCCATGTTTTGGAATTAGATTTTCTAAATTAATTTAATAGATCCCTTTTATTTTTTATATATGCATTGTAAAATTAGTGTGTTTTATTACCATGGTTAAGGGTAAATTAGGTAATTAAGGGTAAGAATAATACTATAAATATGATAAAATTGCCCTAATACTTGTTTTAATTTTATTTGATGAGTTATTTTAAATATATAACAACCTTTGGTTTATTTTGTGAATTATTAGAGCCACTCTTATGACATAAATCCCATAATATTATTTTAATTTTTGAGAAGTAAAACTTATCATAATAATGGTTTTAATAATAATTACATATTTAATATGTGTTTATTCAGAAGATATAATTGACTATAAATAGTCATTTGAAATATATAATTTTTTTCGAATCATGGTAATTTATCATTAATTCTTAGGAAATAAGTAGTTACCTTAAAGGCATGCACAATGATAATGTTGTAATTGTTTAATTAATGTAAATATAAAATTAATGATATAAAAAATAATCAAATATATATAATATGAGATTAATAATGGTATGAAAAATATTTTAAATACTTTTGACATGTTTTTTATGTGTTATAATTTTTTTAATTTATCTTGGTGTATTGAGTTTTGGAAAATCCAAAATAATTAATTGTATTAAAATTAACATTATTGATATTTTAAAATAATTAATATATTATTAAATTATTTAAAACATCTGAAAATATATATTCAAAAAAATGAATGGAATGGGGTCAAAAATATCATCCATGAAACATTTATCGGTCTATTTTTATTTTATAGTAACTACATTAGCCATTAATGAGTATAAATCCATGTTGTCACGGTAAAATTTGAAAAGGTTAAAAATGGATAAAACATTTAAAACAATTACTGGATTAGATTATAAGGGTAATAATGTAATAAACATTTAAAACAATTACTGGATTAGATTATTGGACCCATAATCATATTTTATTTTAAATAAATAGTTTTTAACCATTTTTGATTAAAATTTAATTTATATTATTTTGTGAGAAATTCCAAGAGTGGCCCTCCCCACTATTATAAAAGGGAACTCATTATTCTATTCTATTTACACATAAAAACCATTTTTATTAGAATATATCTAACCAAATACCTTCCTATAATCCCTATAAAATTATAGATATTTTAGTTTATCTATAAAACCATCCTTGGTGGCCTTATATTGTGAATAAACAATGAATTCCTAGATAAGAGGCATGCTTTTTAATTAAGCTTTTCTATTTTATTTATTATTTCACATCCGTAAAATCTAATTAAAAAATTATGATATAATAAATCTGTTATCCTAAATATACTGATATGTTATTATGTTAATATCATCACCTAAATCTAACTCCATGTCCATAATGTTGGAAAAGAAGTTATTGTTCTTGTATAAAGAAGAGTACATCTTTGAGAAAAGATATAAATCATTTTCCATCACTGTATCTCATGAATGATTATAATGAAAGAATTAATGCCTATATATGATATTAAAAACATATTTATCATTATGAAAATATTATATATCATTTATTTTCTTTTCTGTCCATGCATAGAAAAACAATAATTTCGTTCATGCGTACGTGTGAATTATAACCTCCTCGAAGCGATGTAATTTATTTTTTATGATCACATCACATTGATGATATATATTACTATATTTATATGATAAATATGATACTAATAATACTATGAACATTCTGTATAGATTAAATGATACATAACTTATTTCCACAATGATAATTTGAAAATGATATCATTACTCATGCATACACATGTCTTACCATCTCTAAGATTATAACAAAGTTCATTTTTCATAACCATGGTTAACAGTTTGATTTAAAAATATAAATTTTTTATAAAAATGGCATGAATTTATGATTTTTAATCTGAATATTATTTACTAATGAACATTTTTAATATAGACATTATACAAATGTCATTTTGGCCTCATGTACTGAATATCATCAAAACATATGATTGATGTTAAATAATTAAATAATTGGTATAACATTGTTATAGTTAATATAAAAGGAATTATAAATATGAAAAAAATTACATGGAAAGTATATAATTAACCTATATTTATAATTCAGTAATATAAACAAAATACATGACCATTCAAACTCAAGGTAAGGGATTCTTTAAATAAAACAACATTTTAACTGTTATAAAGATTTATTTTCCAAATATTTCTCTTTAATGTACATTTTAAAAGGGGTTTTTTGAATTTATTTTTACGGAAATTAATTTTTTAAAATGATAATATTCTAATTCATCTCATTTTTTTCAAAAAAATAGATCTTCTTTAGGATTTGTGTTAGGGTTTGTCTTTTAAAACCCCACTTTTAATGTAACTCTTTCAACTACATTACAAAAGTCAGAAGGAATATTTTTTTTAATTATATGGAATATAATGTTTTTTTCTAATTTAAGGAGGATGCAATTTTTTAAAACTATTTTATAAGTATAAAATTTTATTTTCGAATAAAATGTTTTCTTTTATGAGTGCATGACTTTCTAAAAATAAAAACTATTTTCAAAATATAAAATTTAGTTTCCTCAAGAATATTTATATTTTGAAATATTAATATGTTATTATTATGTTATGGTTCTTTGGAGTTGTTCATGATTTCTATTTGTTTCATGAAAACCCGTGTGTGGGTGAGGCTGTTATAGCTCGCCAATACACTTGGTTAAGGGAGAGAGTTAATTAGTACAATTTCTCCTTAGATATTATGGGAAAATACTCTTGTAGTTATTCCAAATACAAATATAATGGTAACTCATATTGTAGTTGAGAGAGATACATTATATTTACATGTAATATAGAAAATTATGTACCTAGTTACCCACATATATCTTATAATATTGATTATTAGTTTTTATGAAAATCACTTGATTTTAAAATGGTCAGATAATAATAATTTTTTAATAGATTATTCCATTTTCAAGGTATATTTTTTAGAAAATTTCTTTATGTGTTTTCAGTTGAATAATAGATTTTGGTTTTTGTATCCCTTACTATGATTTTATTCTCATCCTATGTGTTAATATTTTCTCATAGGGTTTAAGGAAGATTATGTACAATGATCTCTTCAAGAATAAAATTGTGAATACTTATCATGAAAATAAATCATGTTTTATTTTAATTAATTTTGTTTTATATAAGAAATGAATAATATATAGAAGCATACACCTATAATTTATAGATTTAATATATAAGTGTTTTACTCATTATATAAAACTATAAACCCAAAAGATATTTTTGAAATAACTAATGTCAATTCTCTTCTAAATTCACTTGAATATGAGATGTTTAGGGTCAGGTCCTTATATTTGGCATCAAAACAGAGTTTAGACAACTTTGTTTCTTATGATGTTTTCTTAAGAGTCATGTACATCATAATGGGTTTATAATTTTCATTTTTATCCAAATATTAGTGTTTTAGATACCCCTTTTTTGATTCACATTAAGAAATTTTAGTGTGATTAATGGTATTTTTGGAGGCATTCATTTTTAGGTAATTATGGGTCATTACATTTTTGGATAGAAAATGAATGGTATGAGATAAAATTTGAAATTAAAATTTTTTAATTTTATTTTTGTGTTTTATATTATATTTTTTTAATTTTATAAAAATTAAATAGTTTTAGATATAGGAAAACTCATAGACTATGTGACAACCCATCCCGTTCGGAAAGGCCGACTGAATTGCAACCACACTCGATAGACAACATGGGTGCATGGCCTACAACTAGTCTACGTGATTTACTAGTTATTATAATTGTTTTTCTTTATTTTAACCATATTCTGAGTACATTTTTTGTTTATTTTGGGAAAAAAGTTTTGTGGAATAAATAACCTTGGGATTGCCAAATGACATTGTGATTAAGTGACAAATATTATTTTTAAAGATGTTCACTATTTTCTGAACCCTATATGATCAAGGTATACCAAATAGAACTGGATTTTATTTGATGAAAAATGTTTGTTTATATTTTTGAAGAATGAATGATTTTATTCTGGGATTATGGTGATTCCAATTATTTATTTAAATGGTTACCATATCTGGGATATCATGTTATTTTTGAAATTATTTTTTTGTATAAGACTTTGAGATTAATTGATGTTATTTTTAAATAAAACATTAGAGTAAATATGAAGCCTATGTGATCAAATAGTCCTTATTTTTGGGTTTTAAAAATAGTCTATAAATTTTTTGGGGAATTATAAGGAATGTTATTTAATTATCTATGTTGAATTATGGGTATTACTATTGAATTTTGGAGATTAAATTAGTTTTTATCATATATAGAATTATTCTTTTTTGTTAAATATGTTATATTATACTAAAAAGTTTGGTTTTTTTTAATGAATAAATACATGATAAATATATAGTTAATATATTATTGATTATTTGATTCTATATAAGTTTATTCTATTGTTCCATGCATGACAAATTCATTTTGGATACTCATAGTTTATAGAAAAAGATGAATTTGTGGTGGAAATTTATTAAAGGATGAAACCATATTTTACAAGTAAGTATGTTTACTTATATTATTATAATAGTAATAAAATAAATTCTTTAACTATAGGAAATTTGTTTTTGAATAAAAAATTTATCATTTTAATTTTCGTACTAAGAAATAAATGACATTTTATCCCATCAAAGATTTATGGACTAGTGATTGTTAACTTTTTTATAACCATGATCTCAATCACATTATAAAAACATGATAGTTATTTTTTTCATCCATTTCTATGACTTTTTATATTTATACCGAGTATGTGTTATCTCAGGTGGCCTTCATACATTCATTTCTCTATTATTGTGTAGATGTTTTATTGACCCCTTTTTCTAAAGATGTATTTCAATAAGGGTATTGTTAAAAGTCTACCTAATATTTTGTGTTCCCAAGTTCTAATTTTTTAGGATGAAATTTGGTTAATGGTGGGGTAAGGTTTCAATGTAATGTCCTAGTATTTTATGAATGAAACCCTATGTTTTAAAGCATACATGATATGCCACGTCAAGCTTAAAAAACAACTAATAATCATTATGTTACCATTATAACCTAGCCTCTAGAATGGAGAGTATGAATATGATTAACTAAATTATGAAAATATAGTTTACACATGAATATATAATGTGTTATTTAGGGGCCAAATTAATTATAAATGAAAAATAAATCTCATTTGATAACAAAAAGAAATGTTTTTTCTGAAAAACTATTTAAATGGGAACATTGGTGTTTTATAACAATTAAATAAAACAATAAGTCTTATTGGAATATATATATATAATATATATTCAATATAAAACATAAAATTCATCATATGAGTTTTCCCAACATGATAGAAAAATAAACCCAATTTTACACATAAAACATGTATTTTTTATAAAGGTAGTTTTCCACATTTTAATTGCATACTTGATTCAAAATTAATTTTGACACATTTATAATTTTTTTAAAAAATAATTTCTTAAATATTAATATCCAAATTTAATTTTGTTTATTTAATTTATTTTTATGATTATTTTCTTTTTTTGATAATTAGTGAAAAATAATAGATTTTAATTGAACATTCACTTTTCATATAAAATATTTATACTATCAAATTATATTTTAATTTGGTTTTAAATTAAATATTGATAAATAATATATATATTAATCAAATTAAATTCATTTTATTAATTTTTATAATGAATTTAGATATAAAATAATTTCAATCTTTTCAACATTTTTAAATTAAAAACTTGTTTTTCACCCAATCTATGAGAATAATTTTAAATTTCTTTGATAAATTAATGTGTTTTAAATTTTTTAAAAAGGATTTTTATATTTTTAATCATGTGGTCCAAATTTATTAGATATGAACCTTTTATTTTTAGACAATATGATTAGTAAACATAGTAAATTTTATTACCATAGTTAAGGGTAAATCAAGTTATTAAAAGTGAAAATAATATTATAAATATTACCAAATTATAGTAACAATTGTCCAAATTTTATTGGATGAGTAAGCGACGACTAAAATAATTTTGGAGCTGATTTTATGACATATTGGTTCTACTTGGATGATTTTAATCTCCTTATAGTATTTTATTTTATGAAAAGTTAAACTTATCACACTAATGTTTTTGATAAGTATTATATTTCAAATATGTGTTTATTCAATAGATATATTTTTATATAAATAGTAATTTAAAATATAAAATTTTATCTTTTCCATAGTAATTTATATTTAATTTTTAAGAAAATAATTATTATTTTATAGGCTTTCACAATGACTATGCAATCATTGTTTAATTAATGGAAATTTAAACTAAATTACATTTAAAATAATAACATAAATATAATTTGATATGATTAATGTCATAAAATATTATTATATATATATTTTACATGTTAATGATATTTTACATGTTTATTTTTTAAATTTAAATTGTCGTAATTAGTTTTTGTAAGAGTCAAAATAATAAAAAGTGAAAAATTGACATTAATGGCATTTCTAAATAAATTAGGTATTATTAAATTATTTAAAATTTCCAAAAAATATATATTTAGGAAACTATCTGGAATAATTTTGAAAATATCATCCAATACTCATTTATGGGTTATTTGGAAATTTATACGATTAATGAGTAAAAATCTATGTTGTCATAGTAAGAGTTAAAAGGGTTATATGAGGGTTAAAAGTATATGATAATAGAATTAATGTGACCTCGACATGTCAAAAATATTATTGGATAATATTATTTTGACATATATTCATACTATATTCTAATTGACTCATTTGTATCCATTTGAATAAAATTTTAATTTATATTAATTTAGTATTTTGATAAATTTCAAAAGTTCCCCTCCCCTCTCTTATAAAATGGAACATAGACTTATCATTTATTTACACTCAAAAACAATTTGGATATACCAATATTTTCCGAAATATATTCATATAATCCCTCTCCCTATTCTAGATCTCTTATTTTATACATACCAGCATCCTTAGTGGTTTTAAGGTGTTAAGGTGTTAAGCAATGAATGATTTATAAAGAATATGTATCATTTTTAATCAAGAGTTTCCACATTATTTATTCTTAAATCTACATAAAATCATATTAAAACATGATGAAATAAGAAATCCAATATCATCTATATACATATATGTTATTATGCTAAATTAATATCATAAATCCTTCTCCACTTCTATCAAATCCGAAAAGAAGTTATCCTTCTTGTGTACGGTGGACTACTGCCTAAAAAACTGATTTAATTCATTTTCCATCACAAAATCTCAAGACTATTTATAATGATGTATTTAATACCTATTTATAAAATTCATGAAATATTTATCCTTATTAAAATATAATATATTATTTATGTTCTTATCTTTCCTTATAGAGAAAAATGATAACATTGTTCATGCATACATGTGGATTATCACCTTCAAGAAGTGATGTGATTCGTTTTTCATAACCACGTCACATTGAAGACATATATAAGAATATTTAAATGTTTAATATGATATTATTTATATTATTATCATTCTGGGAAGATAAAATTATACTTAACTTATTTCTATAATGATAATCAAAAAATGGAAACATTAGTCATGTGTACATACGAATAATCATTTCCATGATTATAATGAAGTTCATTTTTATATACCAAAATCAATGGTTTGATTTAAATGTTAAATTTATGTATAAAAATTATAAATATTTAATAAATATTTTTTTACATCATTTTATAATGACCTCTTTGATAGTATACATCACACCAAAGTAATTATGGACTCATGTACCGAATATTTTCAAAATATAGGATGTGAACATAAATAATTAAATAAATGTTATAAAATGGTTATAATGATGTTTAAAGTAATAATAAACTAGAGAATGTATATAAATATTGTAAATAATAATCATATTATTATTATTCAGGAAGATAAATAGCATACGTGATGAGTCATACTCAAGGTAATAGACTCTTTAACTAAAACATATTTTTAAATGTTATAAATATTTATTTTATAAATATTTTTATTTCATGTCCCTATTTTATAAATAGTTTTTATGAAAAATTTTATATGAAATTAATTCTTTAAAAAGGTAATTTTTTAATTTCTCTAAAATATTTCCAAAATGGACCTTTTTTTAGGTTTTATGTAAGGGACATTCTTTTAAAAATAAAAATTTAAATTTACTATTTCAACTACTTTAAAGAGAGTGAAAAGGAATTTTTTTAACTTATATGGAATGAAAATATTATCCCACATTAATGAAACCTTATTTTTTCAATCTTCCTTTAAAATTTGACAATTTTATTTTCAATTAAAATTATTTTATTTTTTAGTGTTCATCTTTTTAAAAGTAAAAGTGTTTTCAATATGGGAAATTTATTTAATAGAAGAATGTTTATTTTAAGTAATATTTATGTGTTATGATTATTTTATGGTTTATGGGAATTATTTATAAATATAGGTGGAACCATGTTAAACTGATGTAGGTTGATCTCATTATAACACTCCAATATATTGGGTAAAGGGGTTGAGATAACTATTAGGGTTTCTATTGAGAGATAATGGGAATATACTATGTTGGATATTAAAAATGTAACTATTATAGTTAATCCATGTCCAGGTGAGAGAGATACAATATATATAATAGAAATTTGAAAAATTATATCCCATGTTACGTACATATATATTACATTCTTTCTTATGATTTTTTAATGAAAATCACTTGATTTTGAAAAGGTAAGATAATGATCTTTTTTAAAAGATTATTCCATTTTCAAGGTAAAAATGTGTGTTTTTAATAAAAAAAATTATGATATTTCTCTAGACATATATTTTCCTTTATTTTATTTTCCTTAATGATCTTTTTTTCCCATCCCAAATTTTGAATTTTTTTAATAACATTTAAGGAAGAGTAGGGACATGGATTGGTTCTAGAATATGGGTCTGATGATTTATCATTAAAGTAAGACATGTTTTATGTTAAAGTATTTTTTTATGGAAGAAATGGATAATATGTAAAAGCATCCACTTATAATTTATTGTTTTATTGTTTACTAGTTTTTAATAATTCACTAACAATATTAACCTATAATATCATTAGTAATGAAATTAAGTCAAATATAGTCTAAACTCTCTAGGTAATGATATGCTTAAGGTTTGGTCATTATATCATGTTAAAAATAAAAATGATACATGGGAAAATTAAAACATTTAGAATTGAATCAATACCACTTCATTTCACTTATTTTTCATTACATCAATTTTAAATGAAAATACATAATTACCCACAAATGAACTGGCCATGAAACCATGAAATTAATACTCCCCAAAAAAAATTGAATAAGGAAATATTATTTATGAATAAGTATTAATATGTTATTAAATAATCATATAAGGTATTATATATATGAATAATTTTATGGAATGAATTATTAAAACTCTTTAAACCTTTATATATGAGGATAATGTACCAAAAATCAAAAGGGTTGCATAAGGTATGGGTTGGTCATCTCAATTTTACTTCTATGAGATATATGCCTTATTCAAAACATATTTTCTATGGTATATAAAATAATATTTGATATTTCCTATCATGAATCTCATTATCTTCATGGTATTCAATGTTTCATTTTAAAATTATTACTTTATGGGTAATACTATTCAACTTGTTAAAAACTGGTAAGAGATTTCTTAACTCAACTTATATTCATTGAGTTAAACTTATACATCATTTATTATTCCATGTTAAGATTACGTGTGAAATGAATTTTGGTTATCTTATGCTTTATTTTCATTTTTATGTGGATTTAGATATTATATACATAAAAAATACATTTTATTAATTCTCACTTAAATGATATGATATTTTTAAGGGACATTATTTTAAAAATTATCTGTTTAATGTTTCCCTTAAATCAACCCTTTTAATACATATTTGTGTTTTTTAAAACTTTATCTTAATTTTTTTACTATTATCTTTTTACATTTGATGAAATTTTTACCCATGTTTTAAATTTAACAAAATTGTTTAAATTTTTTTATTTTCATTTTCTAAATGACAATCTTTGTGACTTTTTCAACAAAAATATGGAAGGAATCTTATTTTAACCGATATAAAAAGAGTGAATTTTCCCTTTATCACAATGTCTTAATGTTTTTATGTTTCATTTACAATATTAAAATATTATATTAAATGAAATGTATTCCCTTTATAATTGAGTATCTCATTAAAAAGAAATGATTTGAAAATTGGAATTTCGTTTTTTTAAATATTTATTTCAAGTGATCTTTTAAAATTATTATCAATCTATGATAACATTATTTGATGTTACATATTCATTACTGGGGTTATTATTCAAGGATAATATAATTATATTTTTTATTGATGGTTTAGGATTATTATGGTGTCGTATTTATGAAACCCATTTTTTATGGATTATGCTATGATGAAATATTTTTGAAACCCAATTTATGTTCATTTCTTATCCTATGATTTATGTTGTTTTGAAACACATATATATGAAATTCATTATTTTATAGGTGGGACCTATAACACTGTTCAATTAATTTTTTAAGGGTTTATATCTCATGAGATAGACAGAACTAAAATATGAAGTGAACTTAGCTAAGTAATACATGATTGAAATGAGATGTGAACTCGGATCTATAAGACATGACTGAAATGGGAAGTGAACTCGGTACCGTAAGGGAGTTTGTCCTCAAATATTGTCTTGGGAGTAAATAATGACTACAAATATGGTTTGGGTTGTGATCCCATTATACTATGTTGAAATGGATTCCATTATAGACAGTGGGGTGTCCCACCCATGAGGTATAGCCACACATTGTGTTCCCTTACATGTTTTGGACATGTTCCTTGACTACTTTGTGAATGATTTTATGTGATTATGTGCATGCCACAATTACATGTATTCTTCCTATTTTATTCCATCATGTATTATTTTATTTTATGATTCATGTCTTATGACCTTCTATGATTTATTCTGTGACTCAATATTATGATAATTGATAGGTAAGGTATAATTTTCAAATGTCATGTTCATTTTTACAGGCCCATATGCTTAAGTTATAA
Organism: Viscum album; assembly: GCA_963277665.1. Classification (NCBI taxonomy): domain Eukaryota; kingdom Viridiplantae; phylum Streptophyta; class Magnoliopsida; order Santalales; family Viscaceae; genus Viscum; species Viscum album. The sequence continues at coordinate 735,278,041 of OY728125.1, read as the reverse complement.
TTTAATATCATCATTTTTTACCCTTACTGAGCATCTTAGATCACCCTTCCATTATGTATCAATTCCCTAGGATATGAATAAATGTATTAATTATGATATGTCAAAAAGGGTTCTAGTTATTAAGGAATAAGTGGGAGATAATCTTTTATTTTTTGTGGACTAGTTTTTTATGTTTCCACCTTTCTAAAGACACTAAAACCATAAAATTCTAACATGGTGTTTTTTATTATGTGTATTAATATAATTAGATATAATATATATTTATGAAAATTATGGGTCATTATATTTATCACTTTTTAAAATCAATTTACATTATCCAAAATCATGGTCAATCATTGAAAAGTGTTGAGCTCATCAATTTTGATTAACCAAATAATCCACATGGGATAGAGGATACTTAATATATATCATGAACATGAAATGTTCTAAATATTAATTACAGTAAGATTTATCCAAGAATATTCTTAAACAAATTAAATGGTGGACCCCATGGTGAAGTAGTAGGCAAGATGGACCCTTATCATGATTCTCCTAGAATTGTTTCTTCACTTCCTACAACCGAAACTCAGGATATTATATATAGAGACAATGATATAGGTGTATAAACGTGTCTTAGTTATATTGAAAAAATAAATTTCATGTTTCACATGATTTATATGAATAAATTTTTGATTGACATAAAAAACCTAGCATAAAATAGGTATATCTTTGATATTGAGTTTATCCAAAACCATATTAGATAAATACCCCTTATGAATATGAATTAATAACAATATAATGGATTTAATTTCTATTGGATTATCATATTCATCCTCACACTAATAAATAATGATAGGATCATTATGAAAATGAAATGTAAAATTTTCTCCTTGTAAATTGATATAATCTCTACAAAATGATACCTAATACATGCCCAAAATCACAACAAATTCAGATAGTGTGAGAATTAAAAGATGTGAAGGAATAAAATTCTTCAAACTTTCAATCCAAGAATTATAATGTACTTGATATGATATAATTTACTAATTATATGTTTTCAATACTAATTCAACCGATAAACACTGATGTGTTAATGTGATACTATTATATATTTCTATAGTTATAAAATAATGGGTAAAAATTTAATCAAACAAGAAATTTATAGTTATAGAGGGTTTGGTAAGTGTACCCTTAACCACATTATCATTATAAACCACAAAATTAATATTGATAACATGATATTATCCTTTGTCTCAAGTATTAATTTTTTTTCATGTCGATTATTTTTATTAACCCAAAAATTCATGTAGTAGTTCCAAAAAAGTTCATACTCTTGGTATTTGAAACACTAGAGTGTGAGTGATATATTTTATGGATCTTTCTCTATGATCAAATAATTATCTATTATATTCCCATCACATTGAAATATTATGGATTGAAGACCTCAATTTACAGAATTAAATCATTTACTAGTCCCCTTATGACAATTTCCCCAATGTTTCATTCCACATATTTAGTATAATAGAAGATTTATATTCTTTCCTTCATGATATTTTATTATTATCATTTATTTTTAATCCCATTATGTATTTCTTATGAAAAATGAGATTGATGGAATCATTTGATATACATTTCAATATTTAGATACCATGAAATTGTTTCCTCATAAAAACTAAAATATCATGTGTTTAATTCTTTTAATAGACTTTGTTTTAAGCGGTTGAAGAATAAACCATTCTTTCATATATTTTGGATGATAATTTGAGAGGCATAACTTGAATTATTGTAATCATCTTCTCATAAGTAATAATTGATTAATAATAATCCTTTATTATCACAACTAATTCAATCTCTATTCTCTTATAAAGAATATGTTGATAGTACTTATTAATCAATATTCACTTAAACGCATCCCACTCCATGATGTAAATTAACTCACGTTTCCACATATTCTTGATAAGATTATACCATCTATCTAATTAATATTCCAAATGGTAAAAACCAAAATATATTTTTCTTGATTCAAGAACTATATAATGTAAAATATATTTTGAGTGGTTTTGATCCATTTCTCCTCAATCAGTGTATTAGTGGACCCACTAAAAGAATGCCAGTGTTTCATAATAAAGGACTTATAATTAGTTTGTTCCTTATTTTTTTGGAATCTCAACATGGTTAATGATCTGAGAATGTTTCATAATCATAAAAGTAAGATTTTTATTCATGCTCCCATAATATTCTATTATAAAAGTGGAAACTAATTTTATTATCTATCACAATGAATGTTAACATGATTCCACATAGGTTTAACCATTGAGTAGAAAAAAAGGGTGAGAAAAATGAACTATAATGTGAAATCATATAATCATGGAAAATCATTTTTAGGATATCTAATTCATTATATAGTTCTTCCAATATAATACACCATAGGATTAAAATAGGTAATACTTGATTATTATCTATTTAAATTATTCATAATGGTTCATGAAGAGTATGTGAATTAATGTAAGAATATACATTGTTATTATCTAGTTAGGTGTTTAGTATTGGGGCCCCTCATCATGCACTAGTGATGACTGAGTTAGTACCCAATCTACCACTTTTAAAGTTGATAAATTTAAAACGGATCATTATAATAATTGTATAAAATTTCCAACATTAAAAAATGGATGTCTTTTGTAAAAATCCATGCCAAATTCTTTTCCATATATTAGGTTTTTTCTTATATATAGTCTTATACTATGGACTATATTTAATGTTTCATCAACCTCGTTTACAAAGACTTAATAAGGGTTTTTATGATTCCAACTGATTAGAACTAAGAATAATGTACATAAATATTTAATAATTATATATGAATATTCATTACATATTCTTATGATCCATACCGAATACCATATTGGTTTAGTGTCTTTGGAAACATGGATTTATAAACAATGGGTGCATAAAAGTATCTCCCATTGAGGCCTTTACACATAGTTCTCTTATTTGATATGCCAAACATAAAATTATTCTTCATATGCAACATCCCCGACCTGGAAGCCACTAAACCGGTGCTCTGAGCCGGGTAGTTACATAACCTTAAGCACACCTCCCCATATGCCAAAGGCTGCCGACTAGCAGCAGGGGGTCTTTGTGGCCAAGTGGGGAGACTATACCCCCTTTTTATCAGAGTAAGACACAGCATAAACAAACCAATAGTGAAAACAAGAATCAATGAACAAGGAACGTTTATAACAACAATTTACAATAATAAATATGCCATGTCCTACTACAAGTGAAAAAGTGAACAAAAGCCCTAAATAAGGACAACAACCAAAATCCCCAAAATCGTCCCGACTCCAAGTCTGTATCCTCCACCAAGTTCTATTCAAGTCCACTCAACTTTCCAGCAAGGACCCTTGCCCTTCTCCTGACCTCCAAACATGAAGTCTGCTCGGGTACCCAATGGCGGCCCGAGCAGGGTGTGAGTACAACTCAGTAGGCCACCACCAATTTTGTCTACAAAATATCTAGTATGAACATGTAGTGCATGAAAATGGAATATGAATGATAATTTCCAATTAATTATTTAAGGTTCCATTAACTAGTTCATAGCCAAAGCCATTTCCACTTACATTACCATTCATTTCACACCAATTATCATCACTTACCATTTCATCACATTTCCATGGGTTAATCACATACATTATGTCACATGGGTCTAAGGCCAACAATCACATGCAAGAGAGTAAACACATCTTTATCCTATCTCAATAAGACTAACCCCCTTATAGTAACCATATTCTCAACTCAAAGCCTTAGTCAGGGTAGATGAAAACATATCCTCACTTTGAAGCCTCAGTCCGGGTGGATGCAACCATTAAGAGATTATATCCTTAGTCCTCATTCCTAACCCATGGATTTAGGGTGGAGTTTAGAGCATCAGTCTTCACTCGACCCGTGGGCATAGATCCTCAAGTCATACCCCACTCTACCAATCCATGTTCACGTGCTTATATATATAATTAACCATCAACACACCATACCATTTCCCTTTGACAACACCATTCACAATAGACCACTTGGGAATTCACATTCTGCCTTAACCCATTAACACATTACCATTTCACATCATTTAACCATTCACCCAATTCCCATGTGTTATGATTATATCACTAAGCATTCAATAATAAACCCATAATCTATCCCGTTATGGTCTTTAATCAGTTTACACATTAACCCATTTAACTCATTCATCATTTCCATGAATCAACCATTCAACCATTCCAAACAAACCCTTAGGTTATTTCCAAGTCTAGGTGCATCTCCTAACTTCTATTCCAAGTTCGACCAATCATGCCAACATATTTGTTATGGGCACTACCATTTATTACAACAAGGTCACTTGTTTAATAATAATCCCTAAGTCTAGGGAAAGCCAGCACATCCCATGGATGGCCCCAATTAGGTCAAGTCATTCTCAATGAATCCCATGGGGATCGTGAGAGATCCCATTTACCATTTTTAAGCACCATTTATACCAAAACACATCAATGTTGATCCAACATTACTGAGGAAACCATGAGAAAAGTCAGACATTCATAAATCCACGAAAAAACAATGGGATAAGGTTTTTAGACAATCTACCTCAAAACTGCGGTTGAACGCACACCCAAAGGAGTCCTTATACTTCAATCTGACCAGCCTTTGGAGCTTTAACCTAGAAGTCTCCTAAAATATAGGGTTTTAGCGCTTCGGAACAAGAGGGATAGAAGATACAAACCATAAACCAAAAAGAGAAGCAAGTATGGGATTAGCCTTACACAGAGCTTCGATCTGCATCCAACAGAACCAATAATGCCTTAGAAATGACGGAAATCGACCTCTTAGAGCTCTCGAGAGATTTGGTTCGCTCCTAGGGTGAAGAGGGAGGAACGGAGAGGAAATACTGAGTGGGTTTTTAAGATCCTGAGGTGGAAATTTAGTAATTTTTTCCAACTTTAAGAAGCCACAGGGTTTGGCCGCACAGTTTGAAAAACTGTGCACAAACCGTGTGCATGCTACTATCTGGAGGAAGAGGGTTGCACGGTTTACCTGGGCAGGCCGCACTGTTTTCCCTGGCCGTGCACAGGCCGTGAGCCCAAGCTTTTATTGCCCAGTTTTCCTTTCTTTTGTGCCCCGAACCACCGAATCTCCCCCAAGACCTCTCATTACTTCAGAAGACATCCCTTGAAGCCTGAAACAAGGTATTAAACCAAAACAAAACGAAAACATACATTTCCAAAAATCAGGATCTTACAACCTCCCCACCTTGTAACGGCTCGTCCTCAAGCTGAGTTTCCAAGCCTCATTGATCCACCAAAGAGAAGAGTTCGGGCCACTAAGCTCACATATCTGATTCCCGCTCCCAAGTTTCTTCCTGAACTTTTCCATTCTGCCATAATACTCGCACTAATGGAATGAACTTGCCTCACAAGACCTTTTCAATACGATCCACCACATGAGCTGGATGCTCCTCAAAGGACGCATCAGCCTCAAGCTCCACATCCTCCACGTCAACCACATGAGATGGTTCAGGGTGATATTGTCGAAGCTGCGACACATGAAACACATCATGCATCCCACCATACCGTTGTGGAAGAGCCAATCGGTAAGCCACAGGTCTGATCCTCTCCACAATCTCAAAAGATCCCATACCTGGGTGCTAATTTACCCTGCTTTGGAATCCGACGATGACCCAACCTTGGAGACACCCGAAGGAACACTTTATCACCCACTGAAACCTCAAGAGGTCTACGCCTTCAATCTGAATTTGACTTATCGCTACTATGAGCCGTATCTATCCTCTTCCTGATCAACTTAACTCTCTCTGATGTATCATGCACGAGACTTGGCCCCAACAACTCGGATTCACCGGTCTCTAGCCAACACAACGGAGACCTAAATGGCCTCCCGTAGAGTGCCTCAAACGGTTCCATCTGAATCGTAGCCTGAAAACTGTTGTTGTAGGCAAACTCAACTAACAACAGGTGCCTCTCCAAAGAACCACCAAGGTCCAAGAAACAAGCTCTTAACATGTCTTCCAACACTTGGATCATACGCTCTGACTTCCCATCCATCTGCAGGTGGAATGTCGTACTCAAAAACACCTATGTACCAAGTGCCTTATGCAACCGTTGCCAGAAACACGATGTGAAACACAGATCTCAGTCCAAAACTATGTTTCGTTGAAACCCATGAAACCACACTATTTCCCGAACATACAGCTAACCCAACTAGTCGACTGTAAAAGTCTCTTGGATTGGTAAGAAATGAGCCACTTTCATTTACCGATCCACAACCACCCATATTGCATCAATCTTCAGTGGCGTCCTCGGAATACCCATGACAAAATCCATTTTTACATCATCCTGCTTCCATTCTGGAATGGGCAATGGATACAACAAACCACCTGGGCGTTGATGCTCATCCTTCACCTGCTGAAAGGTAAGGCACCATGCCACAAAGCCCGCAACATCCTTCTTCATTCCAGGCCACCAAAACTGCCTTCGGAGATCATGGTACATCTTGGTCAAACCAGGATGCGCTTCCCACTTTGATGCATGTAACGCACACATCAACTCTTCCCGCACACAATTTGGCACAACCACACGATCAAAAACAGGAACCACACCATCCCCGTCGACAGGACAACCAGAAGGTAGCTCCCCACCTTTAAGCTTTTCTTTCATGATCAAACACTCAGGATCATCATGTTGAACTTCATTAACTAGACTCAAAAGTGTCTACTCCATCGTTAAGGAAGCAAGAGTGACCAGACCACTCTCCTCCTACACCTCTAGGTGCATCTCTGCAAACAAAGCCATCACCTTACACTCGGTGCTGGACTCCTGAACCTCCTGATTCTGAACCTTCCTACTCAGAGACACAGCAACACTATTTTCATTTCACGGCATGTACACCAAATAAAAGTCAAAATGCTAGATATATTAAACCCTTCTTCACTGCCAAAGATTCAGATCCTGCTGTGAGAAGATTTACTTTAAACTCTTATGGTCGGTAAACACAGTAAATCATTCTCCCAAGAGATAGTGCCTCCAACACTTCAAGGTGTACACCAATACGGACAACTAAAGGTCACAAGTGGGATAGTTCTGCTCATGGGGTCTCAAATTCCTTGAACCATAATCCACAACCTGCTCATCCTGCATCAACACAGCCCCACGTACGACTCCGGACGCATCACAAAACACAAACTACTTCTTACCCAGCTCAGGTAAGATCAAGATAGGTGTATTTTTCAACCACTTCTTCAACTCTTGGAAGGCATTCTCACAAGACTTAGACCACTCGAATCTGATTCATTTTTTGGTCCAGCCCGAGAGTGGTGCTTCCAAGTAAGAGAAATCCTAAATAAACCTTCGGTAATACCCGATCAAACCAAAAAAAACTCCAAACATCAGAAACACTCTTTGGCTGATCCCAAGATACAACTGCTTGCACTTTCTCTGGATCCACTGTCACACCTGCCTCCAAGATGATGTGATCCAGAAAATGCACCTCACCTATCTAGAATTGACACATTGATATCTTGCCGTATAGCCTATGCTCTCTTAGTGTACCCAAGACAATGTCAATATGTTAGGCATGATCATCATGAGTTTTCGAGTACACAAAGATATCGTCAAGAAAGATAATAACAAACTGATCTAGATATGGATTAAAGATTCAGTTCTTCAAATCCATAAACATTGTTGGTGAATTGGTCAAGCCAGAAGGCATTACCACAAACTAAAACAATATGTACCAACTCCGGAAAGCTGTCCGCAGTATGTCAGGAGGCCTCACCCTCATCTGGTGATAACCTGACCTCGGATCAATCTTAGAAAACACTGATTCACCCCTCAACTGATTCAACAGGTCGTCAATTCTAGGAAGAGGGTACCAATTTTTCACCTTCATTTGATTCAACTTCCGATAGTCAACACACAGCCTCAACGACCCATCGGCCTTCTTTGTAAAAAAGCATGGGAGATCCCCAATGAGACCTACAAGTATGGATAAACCCTTTACACTTCAACTCTCTGGCTGAATATTCTTTTTCTAGAGTTCGGCTGATGCCATTTGGTATGGCGGAATAGAAACTGGCTCCGCATTCGGTAGCAACTCAATCATGAGTTCGACATCCCTCTCGGGTTGTAACCCTGAAGAATACTCCGAAAAAACGTCCTGAAACCGATCCACCACAAAATGAAAATTAGATTGTTCCCATCCCTCATCATCATCAATCATGAGACATGCCACTTGAGCCATGAGTCCACTCATCTATTGAAAAAACGGCCATGCACGCCCTGCTCGAACATCCCATTCACCACGATGGACATAAGAGTCACCCTCAAGCGACCTGAACGATACTCTATGATGATAACAGTCTATGTAATCCTGATACAACACCAACCAATCCATTCCAAAGATTAGGTCAAACCTTGACATCTCGATAATGAACAAGTACCACAAAAAACGATACCCACCAACATCAAAGTCACATCCCTTGCACTACTTGATACCCTCAATCTGCACCCCTAATGGGTTGTTAATTGACATAACCCCACAAACCCCCTCCATAGGTAAACCCATCACTAAAACAAGTTGATATGAAAAGAAAGAGTGTGTGGAACTTGTGACAAACAAAGCACTAGGAAACGTAGAATCTATAAGGATCGTACCTCGAACAGTTGACGGTCCGGCCTTGCCATCACCAGGTCCAAACTGATCTTCCAGAAGCTGACCTTCCACTCTACCCTGGGCTCCGGCTTGAGCTCCCTGCGCTGCACTACCCTGTTGGCATGAGCGATCTTGCCCAGGAGTTCCACATCCACCGCCCTTCCCAGTACAGCCCGTGGAGCTCCAACTTCCTGCATGATACGGGGCAACTGATCCCCTCCCCATACTTGGTACCTGCTTCTCATCATCATGCTCATCTATCTGTCGAGGGTTCCTGCAGAACCTCTGCACATGCTCCATCCTGCAGCATGAACGGAACTCTACTGGAGGTCGAGGACACTGACCATGCATATGCTCTGGCCTACCGCATTGATAACAGAACACCTAGTCCCCACTATGAGAGGATGACCCTCTCTTCTGACCACCTTGTTGGAAACTTTCCAAACGGATCTTCCGACCCTCGGAAGATACACCACCTATCCACCCAGCTGGCATGACAATCCCTCCACCTGAAGCTCCATTAAGGTTACCTTCAGAGATAAGTGCCTAATTCATCACCTCTGAAAACCACTTCAAGTGGAAGATATTTACTTGAGACCTGATCTCATGTCTCAACCCATCCTAGAAATGCCTTGTTATCATTTCCTCATCCCCTTGTAACACTGGGACAAAGAATCCCAAATCAGTGAAGCAACTAGCATAGTCCATCACCGATAGCGATCCTTGATTCATGCTCATAAACACTGCAGCCTTCTCCTGCCTCAAAGTCTCCTGGTAGAAATGCTCCATAAACGTCTCCTGGAAATCCTTCCATGAAATCCCTGCAGCCTAATCAATCTGAGCTTGAATGTCCCACCAACGCCTTGCCTGGCCCCGCAACATATAAACGGCTAGCTTTACTCGGTTTTGAACTGAGGTCTCTAGATGATACAGTATCATCTTGACAAAATCTAACCAGGACTTCGCTACCTCTAGCCCACCCTCTTCGGTGAAGGTCGGAGGGTGTTGCAGCTAGAACTCCACAATTAGCTCAAACATACTTGGTGCAACCTTCCCTGAGTCCCGATCCATCATCTGCATAAGGCGAGCCATGTTCTCCTGGAACTGGTCTTCTCTACCTTCATTGATCACCACATTTTTGTGCTCTTCTACCAGAGGAGTGTTCTCAGCAACATCCTATCATTTCCCAACTAGCAACTGACGTCATGGTGGAATCACTCTACACTACCAAGCACGTGATTTAGCACGCATACCACAAAACCTTCACAACTTCATCAAAATGATCTTTACAAGGCACAAAAACCAATTTTCATATACTAATTCAACAACATTAACACCTCAAATTCATTTCCACGACCATCCCTACTGTGGGCTATGGTTCACATGGGGTAAACAACCAGGCACTACCACCAAACTTACACAACACTTTACAATAACATTTTCCACTTCATTTCAAACCCTTATATTTCATTAAACATCACTTACCCACTTGTTTTATTCCATTCTTCTCATTTATTCTTGATTTCATGAAATGCGTGATGCACCATACTTTCCTTCCTCACACACACACCCCATGCGCATTCCTAACACAATGAATGTCACCTATCTCCCTAGGTTCATACAATGATGAATGAATGAAAATCCTCATGTCATTAAGGCCACGGGCCAAATATCATAAAATAGTCACATCAAACCACATGTGCATCACCCAATGGTGAAATATCATCAACTGTAACAACACACAACCAAGAAAAAAATTTCCCACTGTTGATGCTCCTTTCCATCACAGAGTCTAACGAATTGAAAATGGAAATATCTTGAACCCAAAGTGATACATCCTTTGAAGAAACATCAAAAATTGACAAAGGAATGAACAAAGATTCATTTTCACTTGGGTCGCATAAGTTTCGTCAAGGTCATGCAAGTATACTTGCGCGCTGCCCAGTGGTCGCGCAGGTGACTTGTACGCCCTATCAGAATTTCCCCTAGGGTCTTCACCAGCCTATAAATACCCTCGGTGGGCCCCCCATTTCAAGGAGGAAAAATTCTAGAAACTCATATTTGAGCTCCTGGCACCCTAGTCTCTTCTCAAAGATTCTGAACACTTCTATGGTAATTTCATACCTAGAACGGAATATCTAATGAGGGTTAGTAAGGCCTAAGTGTTGAAACTCATCAACACTTGCACGCCTAAGTGGACAGCCCTTAGTGGAAATGGCCACACTTGCGCACCGCCTTACCCCTTCAATAGAACTTGTGCACCCCTCTTCGACAAGCCTCTAGGGATAATACTAAGGTCTAGAGCCAAGTCTCACCCAAGTATTACCCAAAGGGTTGACTGTCGCACAAGTACCCATATGCCGCGCAAGTATACTTGCACGACCAGGACTCGCGCACCCACGCGGTACTTGCGCGCCACCTTCTTTTTGAGTGCCTCTTCTGCCTATTTCACCTCTCTTATGACTATCCACCTATCCTTTTCAAGATTAAGCCTTCAGAACTATCTCCAAATCCATTTATGGAATGATTTCCTTGTTGGCTTCCTTATCTGAAAGGAATTCTATGGAACATATCTTAAAACCTAGTGATTTACATATCATTATGTTACTAAGGTAAGAGATTTCATTAATTCAACCATATCCTTTAAGATGAGAGAATCCTTAACATGGGCCACCATTTCAGGAGTAATCCCCAGTCCAAGTTCTCTTAATTTGGGCATCCTCCTTAGGAATAAGTCCCAATTCCGCCTTAACCTGGGCCTCTTTTTCAGGAGTAATCCCCAGATCAAGTTCTCTTAATTTGGGCATCTTAGTTAGTAATAAGCCCAAATTCCGCCCTAACCTGGGCATCCTTTTTAGGAGTAATCCCCATTCCATGTTCTCTAAATTTTGGTGTCCTCATTAGGAATAATCCCGAATTCCACCTTAACCTAGGCCTCCTTTTCAAGAGTAAGCCCTAGTCCAAGTTCTCTTAATTTGGGCATCCTCCTTAGGAATAAGCCCCAAGTCCCCTAATTGGGGCATATTCTTCATGAAATAAGCCCCAGTCATAATTTCCCATATCATGGCATCCTCCTTAGTATTAAGTCCCAAGTTCCAAAAATCTGAATTTCCTTAACCTGGGATTCCTTTTCAGGAGTAAGCCCCATTTATAATTCCCTTTAACCTGGGCCTCTTCTTTAAGAATAAGCCCCAGTCATAATTTCTCTTAACCAGTTTTAATTTAATTTTGACTTGGGATTCCTTTTCAAGAGTAAAGCCCAATCATAAGTCCCTTCCTAATTTGGGCACCTTCCAAAAGAGTAAGCCCCATGTTAGGGTATCCAAATCTCAATAAAGTACATATAACTTTATGGACCTTGTTCCTAGGATTCGTCCCTGAAGTAAAACCCGATCTTCATCTATTTTGGGCAGTCATACATACATGAGCCCCACGTCATTTCTTATGATGGCACAATTGTCTAGTTTTACCAATACCTCTTGTTTCTCACAACGATCATGACTCACGTGATCTTAGAGTGTAAAAGTAATTATGACATCTTTCTTTGAGCCATAAATCATGCATAAACCTCATACTTATTAACTTAAACTACGTGGGTTCTGATTCCTTTTCCAAAAAAAGGATACATAGGTAGCCCATCTGTGGGTACGATCCCAACTATGAAATAATTCATGTCCTTCTGAATAAAAATAAACTTCCAGTGCCCCACAGAGTGGATTTAAAACTAGTACGGTCATCATAATGACCAAGAGACCTTTATATAATGTATTGAAGGATGCCATTGAATAATAATCTCTAAAAAAATACATATGATTCTCTATCGATAGAGAACCTCAAATACATATAAAATATTCTCTAAATGTCATACATTTTAATCATTGATTGTCATATCTAAAGGAAAGCTCATTTTCATACTTGGTAATGTAATAAGGATTCACGAACTTGACTTAAATCTATAAAGAGAGCCCTGGAGTAGACAATAATTTCCTTAAAAAGGTGTGATAAGTCCGACCTCCCATCCCCTTGCCCAATGAAAATTCTTAAGTCTCATTAGTTAACAACTAATGAGAACCTACCTTTGGAAAGTAGGTCCAAATGGATATGGAATCCTTGTATGTTTCCAGTTCTACAAACAAACCCATTAGAAACTGCTTGGAATGTTTGAACCTTAAATCAGTAAGGTCATTCCCAATTCCATAGAAAAAAATTGGTGAACCCGACGTGAATCCTTAACCAAGTTAAAGGGTGTTTTACTTATTTGTTAGGCCCCTATTTAATAATGAATGAGAGGGAAAACAAAAAAATCAATAACATATGTGCTTATCCAAAAGATTTAGTGCCCAGAATTATCTTGATTACTTATGTTATATCAAACGTGCACTCTTTTCCAAGATCTTCTACATTACAAGAATGGATTTTCTTATGTTCACGTCTATGAATGCCTCTACTGTGAAAACCTCTGCTGTGAATGCATCTGCTGCTACTCCTATTGGATCATCGTCCACCCTGATGGCGACATCACCTACACAGAATATTCAATGCTAGGTATCGAATTCACTAGTTATAGAGTACCCTCAACAATGTACCATTCCAACTCTGGAGGCTGCTCGACAAGCCCTCCAAGTGAACCATTCAACCTGGTCTTTCAGATAGCAACGACTAGCGATCAAGAAGCAGGTGGTGCAAACCATCGTCTCCAACTATTTCAGTTTTTTATCCCCAGAATGAAATCACCATTCACTCCCATATTCTTTGGAGGTGAATGAGCAGGTCCCTCAGGGCCATAATTCATGTAGACAATAGTCCTTCCTGAGGTCTCCCATCAACAATCGCTGCCAGACTCATGAGGCAGTGCTCCCTCAACATGATGAGGGTATCGTCTCCAGGCGTTTGGCTCTGGTTCCTTGAACCCGAGAAGGAAATACAAACCTCCAGAGGAAAAATCCATTCAACAGTGAGCATGTTCTCATATCTGCCTTCTCCGGAGAATTCCACCAATCTAACTTGGTTGCAAGCAACAAGCGGGCACACACACCCATCCGTTTTAATACCATTGTCCAGCAGACTCGTCTGGCAGCAGCACACCAATCCCGCCAGACAATTCCGGCAGAGTACTATATACAGAAACATACACCTGTTTATAAATCATGGCTAGTCATTAGGCTCATCTGGCTACATATGATGGATCCCGCCAACCCAATGCATTGACAACTGGTAAACAGGCACATACACCTGCTTACACTCATCAATCCCGCCAGCAACCTCATCTATCAGTATTGAAGTATGTTCATAAACCATGATTGGTGGAGTGAAATCAGTAGGCACATACACTTGCTAGTATTAATCAAGCCTACCAACAGTCTCGCTTGGTATCATTCAGAGAAGTCAGTCAGAAAGCTCTGGTGACAAATAGGAGGCAGACTCAACTCTCTGCCCCCACAAATGAGTACTGCCAGAATTTAGTGACATGAAAAGGAGGATATGAGCTGGCACATACACCTACTCCAAGCACGGAATGGACGTATATCCCCATTCCAGCAGCTGAAGTCACCAAGCATATTCTATCAATGGTGAAAGAACATAAGAAAATCCCTGCCCATATTATGGATCCCTACCAGGATATTATAATAGCTTCCGCAGCATCTCAGGGATATTAACATAAATCTATCCCTACTAATGGAGTGACACATCAAAAGTTCACTCCGGAACAAAAACACACATCTGTTTTATTCCAAGAGGATTGTAAGGCGTACTCCCCCATATCATATGGACATCCATGTCAGGCACATACACCCGATTTGAGTGGAGATAATCAGCCTAACCTAATCATTTCTCTTGAGAAGGCTCATACACCTTCCCATAATGACCACTTTCTTCAACAAGTGGTTCCCAATGTGGGTAAGAAGGCGTCTAAGAAGAAGACTCGCCCATCACAGTCAAGAAATCAAGGTCCAACTTATAACAAGGCCTTTCTTAATGATGGAGTTCTTGATGCACTCAGACAACTATCTGTTGCAACTCAAGATTCTACTCTCTCAGTTCCCAATAGTGGGAACATTAATTCTGAAGGTCTTCATCAGATAATTTCTCATGAAGGTTTTCTTCATGACAATGCAGTCGATCTCGAAGTTTTATGCTTGGATGAGAGCCATAAGAACACTATGTGTGGTCAGAAGACCAAGGAGAAAAAAAATTCATCTTTTTCTGTAACCCACCATGGTGGTCCTCCCCATGATGATGAATTTAGTTGCAAAATTTCTCTCCACAGTAATAATGCACATTGCCTTGAAAATGATCTAATGGACAATGTAGTGATGAGAAAGCCCTCTTATCTTGAGGCACTTGAAAATGTGAAGCCAGTCATGTATGATACTTTACCACTATCAAGCGAAACACTTTATCAATATGATGATAGTCGGGGGTGTATGTCATTCTCTGAACCACCCCTGGGTCGTTCGTCTTCTAGTTTGATCAGTGAATTCTTTACCAATATTGTGGAATCCAACGAAGCAACAAGGAAGCAACAGCTTTGGTCTAATCAGGTAGAATAATCTTCATTGAATGATAAAGAGGAAGTACTGAATATAAGAAAACAATTGGCGAAAGGTGAAGTGCCAGTTATGTTTTGGCCTTTGGCTGATTCTCAGTACGACATTCCAGAGATGTTGACGGAAGATGGAATTAATGATATTCATCTTAACATATAGATAAATATTTTTCAGTTGAAAGAGAAAATATTATCTTATGAAGAATATGAAAATCCCTTCACGATAATAGAAGGGTTACAACGCCAAATTGACTTGGAATCTATATTAGTTTCTCGATATCCGAAGGCTGAAAAGCAATAGAGAGCCCTTCAGCGTTCATGCCTTGGTGCACTAAGAAGATAGCGCTAGTTAATTTCCAATGCCCCATATGGTATTCATATCATGGGATAGGATGTTCATGGAGCACTACATTTCACTGTGTTTTCCAGTCAGTAAAGCCCGTTGAAAATGGTCTCATGCAATGTTATTTCCAATGGTCGGCCACATTCAATGGGTTTTTTTGTAATCAAAAGCTTTCCTAGGAACATGCTTCAACTAGTTCCTCTCAAAATCAAGCATAAAGATAACAAGTTGTTGAATTACTCCTGCATCAAACCAATGAGAATATTGAATTGGCCTCTCATTTGGAACAAGCACATCACCAAGTGACAGAAGTGTCAGAAATCATCCAACAGTCTTTTGAGCCGGGTGATAAAAGTGGATACAGGTTGATGCATCCAGCTAATTTCCAGACTAGAGTCCGCAATATCAGTAGAGCTTTCAAGAAATTCTCAGATGTAGAATCCCAAGAGCAACCATAGCTTTCCAGAATGGGGACTCTTTTAACCCAACCCTCGGAATCAACAAATATTATTTGAGGAGTTTAGGAGGAACAACCTCAATCCACCAAACTGGGGACTTATTCAAATCATCAATATCTTCCTCAGAGAAAGTCATTCTTCTCTCGATTAGGAAAGAATCCCCCAGAGGAACGTAGATCCATATTATCAGGAGATTCCCTCTAAATTATGGTTCGCCAAGATGTTCCTGAGGGATCAAATTAATAAAAGGAAATGTCTCATCAGGGACATGGAAGAAGAAATAATCATAGAAATGCTGGTATAAGGGATGTGATGTGTTATGCATCAATTAATGTCATCAATGAAGTTGTTGCTGATCCACCAGATGAGGTTCAATCAGAGGGATCACATGAAGAGGTTCTTGCTCAAGAAGTTGTACGCACAGACACAAATGAAGAAGGTGTGCGTACACAAAATCAAAGGATTACCCAGAATCTAGGTAATCCTTCAAGTAACCCACTCCCCCCTCTCCTAAAGGTGTCCAATAAGGGGAAGGGAATGAATTCGGTTACATACCCTTATTCTGGAGAATGCCATTCGCTCTCACTAGATCAAAGATTTTCCCAACAATAGGAAGAAATGAAGTAATTGAGGAGGTTGAACGCAGAACTACTTCAAGTTAGTCTTCCTCCTAAGCGTGCTGCAGTCAGTCGGCCAGGATAATTTTTTGCTTCTACTGAGATGGATCAAAAATATCCTCCTATACCAGTACACCCTCACTGGTCTAATCATACGGGTCATCTTCAATAACAATCAGCTGTGCAACAATCAGTTGCAGTACCAGCCACCACATCTGTCCAAGCTCCAGTCATTGCACCTTTTCAGGCCCAAGACCAACCGGATGTTTCTAAAAAGTTAATAACTAATATTGAGTCATTAATATCTCGGTTGGAAGTTTTGGGGGGAAAGCGTGCTCAAATTCAACTAGAAAAGAGAGCTTACCCTAAATGGGTTGATACAATTCTTCCCCCATCAAAATTTTCAAGTACCACATTCCCAATCTTTAATGGTTCGGGAGATCCAGAGCAACACTTAACACATTTTGTTTCTCATTACGATCCTATGATGGTATCCCCTCAGAAATAGGGAGCAGTTAAGTTCATGTGTTTTTTACAGTCATTACATGGACCTGCTTTTGTCTGGTACACAAGCTTGCAATCCCGGTCAATTACCATATGGGAGGATCTCCGCTAACTATTCCATCTTCAATTCAGCTCAACTATAACGAAGACAACAATTTTCATCTTACAAAATGTAAGAAAAAGGAGAATGAAAGGGTTTCAGATTTCATTGCTTGCTGGAAGGGATTAACATATTCCTTGAGCTTAGCACTCCCTCAAGAGGAATTATTGCCAATCTGTGTGGAAAATCTGCGTGATGAGTTACACACACCGCTGATCCCTATGAAATACACAGGAGGGTTTCGAGACCTTAATTCAATCACTCAACAGATTGAAGATTATCTTATGAAGACTAGGGATAAAGCTCATGTAATTTCATCATCTCCATGAAGGAGAATGGGTAAAGCAGAGACTACTACAGTTATTATTAAACAACAACCTGTTCCTGCTTCTACTTCAAAACCTTCATCTTCTCGAAGGGCTCCACCTCTTAAGCACCAACAACAGAGGTCGTTTCTTCAAGATGATCAAATAGATAAAATATGGAAACAATTTGAGGATCTAAAGTAAAAATTTTACTCTTTCCAAAATTAACAAGTTCTTAGTTACTTCATTTCGGCTCTGGAAAATAATTTGTTCCTATTATCAATGCCCAAGAGGCCGAACAAGGAAGGAGATGAAGACCGTCCAAATTATTTCCCATTTCATCATGTGTTGGTGCATACCATTCAAGAGTTTTTGTCTCCAAGGACCTCCAGAAAAAAAATGGTCGACTTGGGACAAGTCAAACTGAAAGGTTTTTCAGCTCAGGTAGCATGTGTTACTGCTACAGATCCAGAGGAAGAAGGCGAGTGGCAAGAAGTCAAGATCAAAAATGCACAAAAATATGATGATTTGATGGTCAGAAAAATGATCAACCAAATTCATGCCATTTTGAGAACACAATTAAAGAAACCAATTGTGTCTTCTGCCACGAATGCCACGGCAAAACCCTCTTCATTAGTGTGAAAATCCTCAAAGAAATGGCATAATTCAATGAAAGAGGAACAATCAGAAGAAGACGAAATCGTGTCAAAGCCTAAGTTGTCTTTGAATCTGGAAGATTTTATGCCATCTACTTCAAAGTCACGGGCACTACCCCATCAAACGGCATATCCTAAACAGGATAATCAGGTAGAGTCTTCATCGGATGAAGAATTGATCTTATGTTCTGTTAATATGATTCAATTAACAAATCAATATGCCAGTCACAATTTTGATTTTGATGAGCTTGACTTCCTTGTATCAAATAGAGGAATCAGAGGATGTTTCAGAGGCTCAGGATACAGGGGAAGACGTGGATCTTTCAGAGAACACTATTCCAATTCTACCCCTGCTAGAACTGTGTATGCGGTAGAAACTCATGGTAGAGCCCTTCAACAAGCTGAATTAGAACAATCCAGTTCTTCCACACATGGCAGACTCAGTCGTGGCACAATTATTCTGGATGATCGGTTGAAGGTTCCATATTCTTCCTCTCAGCATGTAAAGAGACCTAATCAGTCTAATATTCCAGATCCATGAGTATTACCAACTCTTATCCCGATAAAAGATGAATCTACTTCCAAAGCATCAACTTCTAAGGAACCTGGGAAACTACATGTTCCTGTTGGGAAATGCAGACCTTTGGATCAAAAGTATGATGTATTGAAACACTTGGCCCAAATATCGGCCAAGTTATCAATTCTAGATGTTTGAGTTTATTAAAGGATCTTCAGGAGGCACTCATCGAGGCTTTGTCGATTCCTCGGGAGTTTGACATTGAAATCATTGTAGCTGAAGTCTACCATGTAGAGAATAATCCTGCAGAATTCCATGTAGTGATATCTTTTATAGATGAAGATGAAGATGATAGCGTGCATGGATATATTAGACCATTGTACTTATCTATAAAGGTCAATGGTGTAGACATCCGAAGAGTTTTCATTGATAATGGTTTCGGATTCAACCTCATCCCCATTTATACACTTCATCGATTGGGCCTCACAGAATCCGATTTATCTCCTTCTACATTGATGTTACAAGGATATGATAAAAACAAAAAATAACTGATGGGAGAGATTACACTCAGAACTCAGTTTGGAGATCTTGTGTACAATTCAAATTTCATGGTTGTTGATCAAGACTCGGCCTTTAACATCTTGCTTTGAATACCCTGGCTCTATCAACATGTAGATATCCCTTCATCATACCATCAATGTCTCAAATATTGTTTTGATGGTCAAATTGGAACATTTTATGGTGATAAATCCCCGTTCAAGACATTCAAATCTCAATACATTGAGGCAGAATTCTACCACATGAAGGGAAATGAGAAATCCACAACAAAGGAGAATAACAAAGTTAATTCTCCATATGGTTTGGAAAAGATTCCAGTAAACCCATTTACACATGTGAGTGTAGATTATGTGTTTCCTATCAGTCAGATTGACAGGATATACCCAAATTAAAATACTCTTATGGAAACTTCCATAATGTCAATTACGACAATCAAGCCAGACAACATGGGAGAAATTGGTGATTCACACAGCAATGATGAAAGCTCAAATGGGGATGTATTCTTTAATCTGGTGAAATAAAAAAAGTCTATACTTAGCCAACCAGGACAAAAGAAGTTATAGCAATATCAGAGGTGGCCGATGATGTCAATTCTCAGTCTATTATCTCAACTATATTACCCAAGGAAGACCTTTAATCATCAATAGGGTCAGAAATGGAGGCGTCATCTTCAAAATGTTCAAATTTTAACATCTCTTCTGATCATGGAAATTCTACTTCATCATCTACTATGTGAGTAGAAATAGAAGAAATAAAACATGTTGAAGAAGAAGAGGAAGATCTCAGGGATTCTCCTCCATCATTTGAAGAGGGTATCTCTACCACCGTGGATGAACTCGGAGAAATAAATCTGGGTACAAAAGAATATCCACACCCCACTTTAATTAGTGTGACCATGAATCATGAAGATCCGGAGATGTATATTTATTTTTTAATGAAAAATGGATATATATTTGCATGGAAATATATAGAGATGTCAGGGCTTGATCCTGATGTTTGTCACTCATTGTTCGGGTTTTCTATTAGAACATCGAGGATTCAAACATGCCGCTAGAAGAACACACCAAACATATGCTTCCAAAATTCAAGCTGATGTGGATAACCTCATCAAATATAACTTCTTCAGATAAGTTCAATATCCCAAGTGGTGGACTAATATTGTCCCAGGGAAAAAGGAGAATGGGAAAATTATAGTTTTCATTGATTTCAGAGATCTTAATCAGCATTGTCCTGAGAATGATTTTCCAGTACCGATTACAGAACTCTTAATTGATGCAACAGCTGGCTATGAAGATATTTCCTTCATGGATGGATATTCCGGATATAATCAAATCCAAATGGCTCCATAAGATGAAGAATCTACAGTCTTCAGAGCCCCTCAGGGTGTGTTTTTTTATCGGGTAATGCCCTTTGGCATGAAGAATGCATGCACAACATATCAGCATGTCATGCATCATATCTTCAAACCCTTTTTAGGGAAATTTTTTGAATGTTATGTGGACGATTTGGTGGTTAAATCCAAACAAAATTCTAATCACTTGACTGATTTGGAAATCATATTACACAAACTTCAGCAACATAATTTGAAGATGAACACCTTAAAATGTTCTTTTGGGGTAACCTCAGGAAAATTCCTCGGCTTTGTTCTACGCCACCATGGTATCGAAGTCTATCCTAAGAAAAAAAAGTCAATCCTTGGTATGTCACCTCCTCAAAATTTAAATGAATTGAGAGGAATTCAAGGACACTTAGCCTATATTCAGCGTTTCATCACCAATTTGGCAGGAAAAAGTTTACCCTTCACTAAATTGATGAATAAGGGAGTCACATAAAAGTGGATTGAATAATTTCAAGAACCATTCGATATTCTTCAGAAGTATCTCTTCAGTCCACCGATGTTAATGCCACCTATTGAAGGAAGACCACTTATCCTCTATGTGACAGCTTTAGAGTGATCATTGGGTGCCTTTCTTGCTCAAAAGAATGATGTTGGGAATGAAAATAGCCTCTACTACCTCATTCAGACAATGAATGAAGCAGAAACTCGATATTCAAATATTGAGAAGTGTTTCCTAGCATTAATCTTTGATGTTCATAAGTTGAGACACAACCTGCAACATCACAAGGTCCAATTGGTATCTTGCAATAACCCGATCAAATTCATCCTTAGTCGTCCAATTCTTACAGGACATCTGGCAAGGTGGACAGTTATTTTCCAGCAATTTTTTATTCAGTATGTGTCTCAAAAGGCAATAAAGGGCCAAGCAATGGCTGATTTCCTTGTTGAACGTCCTTCATTAGAAGATACATCTTCAGATATTGAACTTCCTAATGAGGAAGTGTTATTTATTCAAGATAGTCTTCAAATATAGGAAATGTACTTTGATGGTGCTTTCAGAAGTCCAACAGGGAAGAAAATGGAAGATCCTAAGTTCAAAAAAGTTAGGTTATGAGTTTTAAAAATTTCCCCGGAAAACATAGTGCTACGTTTTTCCTTTTCATTGTTGGGAGGAAATACAAATAATAATGCAGAATACCAAGCTCTTATCGCAGTATTGGAGTTGGCACTTCCAGCACAAGTGAATCAATTAAAGGTGAAAGATGATTCAGACCTGGTAATCAAACAAGTCAATGGGGATTATGCCATCAGAAAAGAAGAGCTAATCCCTCTGTATGATTACGTCAGAGAGTTAATGGCGGAATTTCCTATGTAACCGACATTTTCTTATGTCCCGAGATCCGAAAATAAGCTGATTCACTGGCTAATATAGCCACAGATCTGGCATATCCAAATCGGTCCAAGACAAACATCAGTATTGCCCACCGTCTTACAATTTCACCTTATGTTCAAACCAAAATAGTGGAAATCAATGAAATTAGTCCCATTCCAAAACCATATGGTCAGACTACAGGATGGATGACACCTATCAGGGAATACCTTCAAAACGGAACACTTCCACCTAATAGAGCTAGGAAAGAACAAGTCCAGGGACGTGTGGTCAATTTCACTCTTTATGACAGCCAAGATCACCTAGAGAAAATTCTCTCCAAACGTGGTTTTGATGGAGTTCTCTTCAGATGCATTGATGGTAAAGATACAATGGCTATCATGAAAGAAGTGTGTGTAAGAGTATGTGGTGCCCACCATTCTGGACATAGACTATATGATCAAATTCAAAGGCTTGGATACTTTTGGCCTTAAATGATACAAGATTGTGTTGATTTCATGAAGAAGTGTAATTCTTGCCAAGTATATGCCAACTTCATTCATCAACTCCCAGAGTTTCTTCATACAGCTAAATACTCGTAGCCATTTTCCACATGAGGAATGGATGTAGTGGGACCTTATACATCGGCTACAACCAAGCAGTTTAAGTACATTCTTAATACTACGGACTTCTTTTCCAAATGTGCAGAGGCAATACCCTTTAAAGAAGTCAGTTCTAAATGCATTGTTAGCTTCATCAAGTATAACATCATTACCAGATTTGGTGTCCCTCATACCATATTGACGGACAATGGCACCAACTTTTGTTCATCTGAGGTGAAGAAGTTGTATCAAGAATACAACATCAAATCCAACCATTCATCTCAGTATCATGCAGCGGCCAATGGCCACACTACAACACGGTCAACTCCATATTCATTAGTATATGGAATAGAAGCAGTCTTTCCAATTGAGGTTCAATTACCCTCGCTCAGAGTATCCATTTATGATCAATCATCTATAGATGAAAAATCTCAAAAGCGATTGGATGAATTGGAACGGCTATATGAGAAGAAAGATTGTGCACCCTGCACCACTTGGAAGTCTATCAGAATAAAATTGCACGAGTTTTCAACAAAAAAGTTTGCCTTCGTTCATTCGTTCAGGGAGAATTGGTATTGGTTCTCCAAACTCCAATGATACCAGGAAAGAAACCTCCCAAGCTTGACCCAAAATGGGAAGGACCTTATTCAATACATAAGGTCTACTCTAATGGAGCTTATTCTTTAATCTCAATGGATGGATAAATCATCACTACTCCAACCAATTCTAGATTTATGAAGAGGTATTTTGGGTAACACAAATGCTTTATCATCCAGCAAGACATTAAACTGCACCATCAACATTACAAGCATATGACCTTAAACTATTTACACCCATTTCGTCCAACATGATGTTAAACTGTGTTTTCATTGCTGCAAGACATTAAACTGCATAGTCCCTTATCGGCAAACAAGGCGTTAAACTACACCATCCACGGTCCCTGTATATGAATTTAAACTATTTTCATCCCTTTCGTCCAACATGACGTTAAACTATTTTTCCCCATCGTCTTAGATACAAGACGCTAAACCGTACAACACCCTTATTGTCCAACATGACATTAAACCGTGTTCCTATATTTGTCCTGCATGAAATTAAACTATGTTCTCTTTTTTCCTTACTACATGACATTAAACTGCACAATACCCCTTTCATCCAACATGATGTTAAACTGTATTGTCCCCATCTTCCTAGCTAAATGACGCTAAACTATACAGAAGTCCCTTAATACATGTTATATGATGTTAAAATGTATTTTTTCCCTGCTACATGACACTAAACTGTGCAGCACCAATAGTCATCACTGCAAGACTTTAAATTTCACAGTCCCTTTATATGTCCTACATGACATTAAACTGTGTATCATTATGGTTGTTGTTACCTCTTGTTTCTCACACCGAGTACGACTCACGCGATCTTAGAGTAAACTTCAACCATAACACCCTCTCTTGGCTGTTAACCATGAGTACGTCCCAACACCATTTTTAGGTCATTGTCCCCAAGAACAACATGATCACTAATTAATTTTTTAATTGAACTACGCTGACTTTGATCATTTCTTTCTGGGCTGGGTACGTAGGTAACCTCCCGAGGTTCAATCCAAAAACCAATATCTTCACATCATTTCACCTCCATCTCATTCGATGATGATTTGTGAAACTGCCCCCAGAATAAATATCTTTACATTGGTTCACCTTCGTCCTTGTTATATGATGTTAAACTGTACAACACCTTTTTTCCTGTACGAAAATAATCTATAACATTCTTTGATACCCTCACCTAAGAGGGTATCATTATTTACATTGATCTCTAATCATGTTATACTCTAAAGACTATGTGCATACATGGCAATGCCTGAACCTTTTATCTTGGGTCAAACCATCATTGCACTAAAGTCCCCTTTCACCCTTCACATGTACGAACCAAAATCTGTACAAAGGTTATTTCTAGAACTACATGGGCTTGATTCCCATCCTTATAGTATACGTAGGAACATTCGGGTGTCCCTCGAATCCATCCCCAAGTCTTTGGGCCTAACCCCAAATTCCAATTTCAGTCCCCTGGCTAAATATTTCCTATGAAAACACACACTGTGTATTCATTATTATGGTCTAAGACCTATGACCCTAAACTATGATCTCCCATACATTCATCCCACATGACGTTAAAATGTATTTCAAGAAATATGTATGGCTTGATTCCCATCATGATGGGATACGTAGTGAAGTCCAATATCTCAATTCAGGACCCAAACACAACATGATTATGGATAAAATTAGTCTGTTTATCTCTACATGCATTGAAAAAATGCCCATTTTTATGTGTCATACTCCCAGTCTTAAATACTTCCAGATCTTGATAACCCTTTTCTTGACTTCTAGTCGCAAAGGTAAATTTCTGAGAGTTCTTTTGCCTGACTATGCAGCACGTGCCCTTAGGCGGCATTTCATAAACAGTATACATAATAGACTTTTCATCCAAAAGATACTATTATTTGACTATGAATCCAATTCCCTTAGGCGGCCCTACATAATTCAACCCCCTAACGAGTTTGTTAAATAATGTTATCTTAATTCATGGGAAGAAAGAATTTTTTGTCCTTATTGGTCTTATCAACAATATGTAAAGGATCCACAAAAAACATCCATCCTTAAAATATTTTTCCCATGTTCTTTTTCATGATATGTAAGTATTCAAGTCTATGGTTTATATTTCTCTTCCCTACGTTTGGGTCAGACCTTTGTAGAAGTGACATTCATCCAGTTCTTTGATGATCTTGCTTGGAAATATCTTCTACATATTATACTACCTCTCTCCATACAGCAAACTCTTTGCTTTGAAAAATTTGAATCTACATAAACATCCACTGGCTTTTTAGCAGTCGAAAGGTAAATTTCTGAGAGTTTTTTTCCCTGACTATGCAGCATGTGCCCCTAGGCGGCCTTGCATAAACAGTCTACATAACAGACTTGTCATCCAAAAGATACTATTATTTGACTATACAGCCAACGCCCTTAGGTGGCCCTGCATAATTCAACCCCCTAACGGGTTTGTTAAATAATTTTAACTTCATTCCTGGTAACCAATTCTTCTAATGTCTTTTATCCCTTTTCGTATCATTCCTCAGATTAAAAATTTATTAAGTCATAGTTTACATGTTTTCCTTCATACTTGACTGTGGTAAAATATTTTCAGATAAGTTGTCAAGGAAATGAGTAAATTTTAACCCATTCGGTCAAAGCTATTTTGACCTTAAACATTATCCTTTTTATGTCCGAAGTGCATGAATTTAAACTGCCCACAAAAGACATGGTAACTCGGAATAAAATTCAAGTCCCAAATCATAAAACATACATTTTCATATGATTTAGGTAATATTGAGCAATTAAAATATTCAAAGTTTGTAGGGTTATTTATAATAATCCGAGAAAAAATCAAACTATGATTACTAGGCCCATTGGCTTAGGTAAAATTTATAGTAGGTAAAAAAAGAAGGTATGCACAAATGATTGAATATGAAAGTGTCTTTCATTGATGCACATAAGTTAGAAGGACATCCACAGACTGGAGTATCTTCTCTTTTTCCAAGAATTACAAGAGGATTTCAACATAACTCGTCAATTGATTTACTGCTTCCCGAGCTTCATCAACAACCACCTAGAATTCATTCATTCAACTGAATACAATAAGAGATGCAGTGATACCAGCTCTTCTTGGAACAATTGTAAAAAATGTTCTTGAGTGCAGTTTGAGAAAATTCTCTACTGATCAAACAGTGACTTTATTTCCAACCATGAGACTTGGAAGATGGATACATGGATTTGAGAATGGATCATTGGAAGTAAAGATCCATTTAGAGAGAGTACACTTTTCATATATTGTTTCTAATGTCATGATAGTATTCTCTCCATCAACCGGCAGTGGAAAACATATCAGCCCACGGTTTTCCATTTTCTTATCTACAAGGAAATGGGATGATGGAAAAATTTGAAAGTTCAAACCATTGTTAATGCTCTTAATGTACAACATAACCGAAATAGAGGGATAGAAGTGTGGCAGCATCTCAAGCATATAGTTCTTTGGCTCTGGAATGTTGACTCCTTGCAAATGGACATGCCCATACAGAGGCAAGTAGATGGTCTGTGGGAAATTGACATGATATTTCTTCAAGTACTTAGCCAAATTTGGAAGATTTCTATTGCAAATATCATAATAATCATTGAAAATTATTCTCATCATGTCATCAAATCGCTTTCTAATCAGTTCATCAGCCACTCCGATTCTCTTGGGAGCCATTTTATCTGCACAAGAAGTTGAATAAATTAACTCTTAAATGGGTTCATTTTTCTTAAAATTTGTGAAGAAATTCAAAAAAATGGATAATTCATTAAGGCGTGCAAGTATGGATGTGTCATGCAAGTATGGATGTGTCCCACAAGTTTTTGGAAAGAAAGTATCAACACACAAGTCCAAATACCTCTACAATAACGTGACAACAAAGAAACAGCGGAAACCAGAGCAACCTGCGCGGTGAATGTAACTTGCACGGCGAGAGCTCAAAAATTTGAAATCCAGTTCCTTTGCGCGAGAATGGCCACATATATATAGGCCAGGCCTCAAACCTGTGTGCCTAAAGTCACTGCGCTCTAAAGCCAGCACGATCAACACCTGCACGACGCCATCTGCGCGCTCAACACTTGTGTGCCTAAGTTTCCTTGGTTTTCTTCTTTCCTCAGAGTTACATCCTCATTTCTTTTAGATCCAACACTGAGGGGGGACTTTTGTTGACGCTCCTTTCCATCATAGAGTCTAATGAATTTAAAATGGAAATACCTTGAACCCAAAGTGATTAATCCTTTGAAGAAAAATAAAAAATTGACAAAGTCATGAACAAAGATTCATTTGCACTTGGGTTGCGCAAGTTTCATCAAGGTCGCGCAAGTATACATGTGTGCCGCCCAGTGGCCACGCAGGTGACTTGCGCGCCCTATCTGAATTTCACCCAGGGTATTCAGCAGGCTATAAATACCCCTGGTGGGCCCCCCATTTCAAGTAGGAAAATTTCCAGAAACTCAGATTTGAGCTCCCGGTGCCCTAGTCTCTTCTCAAATCATCTGAACATTTCTAAGGTAATTTCTAACCTAGAACAGAAGATCTAAATTGGGGGAGTAAGGGCTAAGAGTTGAAACTCATCAACACTTGCGTGCCTAAGTGTCTATCCCTTAAGGGAAATGGTCACACTTGCGCACCACCTTACCCCTTCAACAGAACTTGTGCGCCCCTCTTCTAGAAGCCTCTAGGAATAATAATTAGGGCTTGAGCCAAGTCTCTCCAAAGTATTACCCTAATGGTTGAACGTCGCGCAAGTACCCATGTGTCATGCAAGTATACTTGCACGACGAGGACTTGCGCGCCCATGCAGGACTTGTGGGCCACCCTATTTTTGAGTGCCCCTCCTGCCTATTTCACCTCTCTTATGCCTATCCACCTATCTTCTTCAAGATTAATCCTTCAAAACTCTCTCCAAAGCCATTCATGGCATGATTTCCTTGTTGGATTCCTTATTTTAAAATAATTCTGTGGAGAATATCTTAAAACCTAGTGATTTATATATCTTTATGTCACTAAGGTCAGTGATTTTATTCATTCAACCTCATCCTTTAAGATGAGAGAATCCTTAACTTGGGCCTCCTTTTTAGGAGTATTCCCTAGTACAATTTCACTTAATTTGGGCATCCCCCTTAGGAATAAGCCCAAATTCCGCCTTAACCTAGGCCTCATTTTTAGGAGTAAGCCCCAGTCCATGTTCTCTTAATTTGGGCATCCTCTTTAGGAATAAGCCCCAATTCCACCTTAACCTGGGCCTCCTTTTCATGAATAAGCCCCAATCCAAGTTCTCTTAATTTGGGTATCCTCATTAGGAATAATCCCCAATTCCTCCTTAACATGGGCCTCCTTTTCAGGGGTAATCCCCAGTCCAAGTTCTCTTGATTTGGGCATCCTCCTTAGGAATAAGCCCTATGTCCCTTAACCTAGGCATATTCTTCATAAATAAGCCCCGGTCATAATTTCCCAAATCTGGCCATCCTCCTTAAGAGTAAGTCCCAAGTTCCCAAAATCCAAATTTCCTTAACCTGGGCTTCCTTTTTAAGAGTAATCCCAAGTTATAATTCTGTTTAACCTGGGCCTCTTCATTAAGAATAAGCCCCAGTCATAATTTGTCTTAACTAGTCTTAATTAACTTTTGACTTGGGCTTCCTTTTCAGGAGTAAAACCCAATCATAAGTCCCTTACTAATTTGGGAACCTTCCTCAAGAGTAAGCACCAAGTTAGAGTATCCAAATCTCTATAAATCATATATACCTATATGGACCTTGTTCATGGGTTTCTTACCTGAAGTTATACCCAATATTCATCTATTTTAGGCAGTCATACATACATAAGCCCCACATCATTTCTTATGATGGAATGATTGTATGGTTTTACCAATACCACTTATTTATCACACCGAGCATGACTCAGGTGAGCTTAGAGTGTAAAAGTAATTATGACATCTTTCTTTGAGCCATCAACCATGAATAAACCTCATACTTATTTACTCAAACTATGTGGGTTCTGATTCCTTTTAAAAAAAGGATATGTAGGTAGCCCATATAGGGGTACGATCCGAACTATGAAATATTTCATGTCCTTGTGAATGAAAATAAACTTCAAGTGCCCCACTGACTAGCTTTAAAACAAGTATGGTCATCATAATGACCAAGAGACTTTTATATAATGTATTGAAGGATACCATTGACTAAGAATCTCTAAACAAATACAGATGATTCTTTATCGATGAAGAACCTCAAATA
Source organism: Viscum album (assembly GCA_963277665.1). Lineage (NCBI taxonomy): Eukaryota > Viridiplantae > Streptophyta > Magnoliopsida > Santalales > Viscaceae > Viscum > Viscum album. The sequence continues at coordinate 735,248,587 of OY728125.1, read as the reverse complement.
CATATAAAATATTCTCTAAATTTCATACATGTTAATCATTTATTGTCAAATCTAGAGGAAAGATCATTTACATACTTGGTAATGTAATAAGGATTCACGAACATAACATAAATCTATAAAGAGAGCCCCAAATTAGACAATAATTCCCCTCAAAAGGTGTGATGAGTCTGACCTCCCATCCACTTGACCAATGCAAATTCTTAAGTCTCATCAGTTCACAAATAATGAGAATCTACCTTTGGAAAGTATGTCCAAATGGATATGGAATCATTGGATGTTTCTGGTTCTATGAAAAAACCCATTAGAAACTGCTTGGAATGTTTGAGCCTTAAATCAATATGGTCATCCACAATTCCAGAGGAAACACCCACCCAGGGTGACATGGGTTTTCCCTCATACATGGGTTAGCTAATCCCAAGAACGTGCTCATTCCCAAGGCCTGACACATCTTAACCCCTAGAAACCTATCCCATATAAGAAGACTTCAAAAATGAGAAGAAAAACCTCCTCTGATACCACTTTGTAACGTCCCCGACCCGGAATCCACTAAACCGGTGCTCCGAGCCGGGTAGTTAAAAAACCTTAAGCGTGCTTCCCCGTACGCCAAAGGCTACGGACTAGTAGGAGGGGTCTTTTTGGTCAAGTGGGGAGACTATACCCCATTTTTATCAGAGTAAGCCACAATATAAACAAAACAATAGCCAAAAAAATAATCAATAAACAAGGAACATGTATAACAACCATTTCCAATAATAAATATGTCATGTCCTACTATAAGTGCAAAAGTCAACAAAATCCCAAAATAAGGACAACAGACAAAATCCCCAAAATGGTCCCGACTCCAAGTCCGGATCCTCACCAACTGCTACCCATCTCCACTGAACAATCTAGCAAGGACCCTTTCCCATATCCTTACCTACAAACATGAAGTCTACTTAGGTACCCAATGGAGGCCCGAGCAGGGTGTGAGTACAACTTAGTAGGCCACCACCAACGGTGCCTACCAATTATCTAGTATGAACATTTAGTGCATGCAAAGGGAATATGAATGATAATTGACAAGTAATTATTTAAGGTGCCATTAACCAGTTCAGAGCCAAAGCCATTTCCACTTCCATTATAATTCATTTCGCACCAATTATCATCACTTACCATTTCATCACATTTCCATGGGTTAATCACATACATTATGTCACATGGGTCTAAGGAAAAAAATCACATGCAAGAGGGTAAACACATCGTTATCCTATATCACTAGGACTAACCCCCTCATAGTAACAATATTCTCACCTCAAATCCTCAGTCTGGGTGGATGCTAGCATATCCTCACCTCAAAGCCTCAGTCCGGGTGGATGAAACTGTTAGGAGAATAGATCCTCAATCTTGATTCCTAACCCGTGCATTTAGGGTGGAGTTTATAGCATCATTATTCACTCGACCTGTGGGTGTAGATCCTCAAGTCATACCCCACTCTACCAAGCCATGTGCACATGCTTATATATATACATAACCATCAACCCACCATACCATTGCCCTTTGAAAACACCATTCACAACCGACCACATGGGAATTCACATTATGCCTTAACCCATTAACACATTACCATTTCACATCATTTAACCATTAACCCAATTCCCATGTTTTATGCTTATCTCACTAAGCATTCAACAATAAACCCATAATCTATCCCATTATGGTCTTTAATAAGTTTATACATTAACCAATTTAACCCATTCATCATTTCCCTGAATCAGCCATTCAACCATTCCAAACAACCCGCTAGGTTATTGCCAAGTCTAGGTGCATCACCTAACTTATATTCCAAGTTTGACCCATCATGTCAACATATTCCTCACGGGCTCTACCATTTATTACAACAAGGTCAGTTGTTTAATAACAATCCCTAAGTTCGGGGAATGCCGGAAAATCCCATGGATGACACCAATTAGGTCAAGTCATTCTCATCGCATCCCATGAGGATCGTGAGAGTTCCCATTTACCATTTTTAAGCACCATTTATACCAAAACACATCAACGTTGATCAAATCTCACCGAGGAAACCACGAGAAAATTCACACATGCATAAATCCACCACAAAGCTATAGGATAACGTTTTTAGACCACCTACCTCGAAAATAAAGTTTAACTCACACCCAAACGAGTCCTTAGACTACAATTCGACCAGAACATGGGGCTCCAACCTATTACTTTCCCAAAAGATAGGGTTTTAGAGCTTCATAACAAGAGGGAGAGAAGATACAAACCCTAAACCAAAAAATAGAAGAAAGGATGGGATTAGACATACCCTGAGCTTCGATCTGCATCCAACAACACCAAAAACACCTTAGAAATGAGGGAGATCGACCTCTTGGAGATCTTGGGTGATTTGGTTCGCTCCTAGGGTGAAGGGGGAAGAATGGAGAGGAAATACCGAGTGGGTTCTTAAAATCCCGAGGTGGCAATTTCCTAATTTTTCCCAACATTAAGAAGCAGCACGGTTTGGCCACACGATTTGAAAACCCATGCAAAAACTGTGTGCATGCTATTTTCTGGAGGAAGAGGGTTGCATGGTTTACCTGGGAAGGCTGCACTGTTTTCCCTGGTCGTGCGTAGGTCGTGCGCCTAGGCTCCTCTTACCCTGTTTTCCTTTTTTTCGTGCCCCAAACCCCCGAAACTCCCCCAAGACCAAAAAATACTTTCAGAAGACATCCCTTGAAGCCCAAAATAATTGATTAAACCAAAACATAATGAAAACAAACCCTTCCAAAAACTGGGATCTTACATCCTATCTTAGAGAAAATAAAACATAATAATTGGTGAGAATTGATACCTTGTAATAGAAAACAGTGGATATAATAGTTGATAAAGATGAGTGACCATATAACAAGAAACATTTCCTAAAAACATAATAAAATAAATATAACATCATACCCAGAAAATCATAGATCATAGTCATGAGCCATGAAATAAACATTTATATTTTCATAATACATGAATCATAATCAAATCATCATCTATGAAAACATAACCTCATCATATGAATGTTTCATAAGATAGTGACATAAAATATGACATAATCATAATCAAAGATGTCACATATTAAGTATTCCCATGAATAAATCAATTACATGTTTGTCTATATAAAACCACCCTTGTATTATCTTTTATATTGGTTACCCACCAATATACCATATTTTTTTTCTTTGGATAAAATCGTTGTACACATTTTATTCATAAGATAATAATAAATACCCAATTAATTACAGAGATATAATTAAACCATCCCTCCCATTTTCAGAATCCAATAATATATATTCAATATGATCATGGAAATATTTATCATTTCTTTATAGATTCAACAATGAATAAGAAAATGGGTTTCATCAATATTTCAACATCAAAATAATAAACCATCTAGTGAATAAATAATGATGGCATCATTGGATCATATACCCAATGAAGCGTATGTAACATAAATTGATTCTTTATTTGAAAGAAAAATTATTTTAAATTTCACTTGAACATTTATTGAGGAAAATACAATTTTAAATTTAAAATAAATTATTTAAAATCTAAAAATTTCTAGAATATTAAGATATTTTTTATCTTCCAAATGCTCCATGGAAACTTTTAAAGGAATATTCAAATAAAAGATTAGTCTTGAAAGTGGAAAAATTCATTCAAACAGTATAGGTTAAAAAAATTATTATATTAACACAATTGAAACAAAGTACCTTGTTTCGAAAATGAAAAAAATGATACCATTAAAACCTTTTTATAGAAATTAAATAATGGGTAAACATTATATTAATAATTCATTGGAGAATATTAAAAATCGTATTTAAAATATTATAAATAAAATATAGATATGGACGAAACATATTCTTTAATAAATAGAAAAATAATATTTTTCCATAAAAATATTCTTTCATACTTTTCTGCTCTTAGAGATAAGAAAGTGAAATGAAAACATGTAACATACATATTTTAAAAAAGAATAAGAAATGATATATGATATGTAGGATAGAGATCAAATAATTTTATCTTCATAAATACAATCATACAAAATATTATAATATTTTTTTTAACATAATACCCTTATTGATAATTCAACTGGCTTTGTAAGCACTCTAAAATCCTCTTCTTTGAAAGAGATCCTTTTGTCTAAAGCTTAAGATTTAAAAGGATGTTCTTAGGGTAATAAAATAATATAATGGAAAAAGGGAAGGTTGATTGGATGTTTTTTTGGTATTTATTGGTTGATCTAGAGTGGTCAATGATTGTGAATAAGGGAGAAGAAGAGGTTCCCTTTTATAAGTGAGGGGAGAGATACACATTAAGTCATTTAATTTATATAAATAATATAAAGTAATTTTCTTATGAAAATAAAAAATGTACAAGACATAGATGTTAAGATATAAAAGGGTAAAATATATTCAATGAAAACAATTTATAAATTCTTAGGTAGAATATTTACCCTTATCCCTTATTTTAACCCTTAGAAAACTCGTTTTAACCCAAATCAGAGTAACAATCATTTAATTTTTTCAATATTTATTATAAAAAAAATGTGAAATTTGAATCATTACTAAATTTAGAAATTATAATTCCAAATATGGAGGAAATTTTATCAAAATCAATTTCTTTAATTTGAAAATTTTTATTTTAAAATAAACTAGAAGAACACAAATAATAATAATTTTGTATAAAAAAATATTTTGATCTATAAAACAAAGTTTAATTTAATTCCACTCTCTATTAAATATATTATATAAATAATATAATATTATACTTAATATATAATCTACATATTTAATTAAATCTATTAATCAATAATTATTTGTTTTTTTATCATAAAAACACATTGCAACATAATTGTTTTTTGAAAAATTACTCTGTTTACCATCAAATGGTTTTACGTGTATTCTGAAAACAATATAAAACTAACTTATGTATGATTATTTTTAAATTATAAGTAAGTTTAATTAAAATTTATTTTTCCATAAAAATTAATATATTTTTTATATAAAATAAATAATAGGTAGATAAATACATTTCCTTATAAAATAATAATTTTTCATCCTGAAACGGTTTTCTAAAAAATTATAATTTATTTCTTAAAAATTATTCCAAAAATTGGAATTATGGAAAGTAATTCAATGTATATTTCATTATGTTGTTGACCCTATTTATACAATCCAATCAAACTACTATATCATAAATCTTAAAAAATGTCTTTGTTAATTTAAACTAAGGGTTATGTGTAAAGTATGTTATGAAATAATTCAAATATATTTCAAAGGAATACATATAAAATATCATGGAATTGAAATAATAACTATAAAAACACTTCCAATTTCCCTATATCCAACTATTAATAACTAAAAATATTATTTCCCTCACATGATAATCATAAATTTTCAGAGATATATATTTCATCACGGGGTTCACCGCATCATCTTTTTTGGTTGTTCTATAAACTATGCTTAATTATTTTGATTAAAATACATCAAGAGATAAAAATTATGAAGATCGTTATGAATCCTATTATGTGACCTTGGATCATTTTAATGTACCATTCTTAGAGTATTATCATAGTATATATTAGGAGGATATAAACTTATAGGTTTTATGTATATGTCAATGATCAAAGACATATATAAACATAAAAACTACATATTAGATTCTAAAGAATCCTCTACATACTTATATTATGCATCAAAATCAATGAAAATGGGTTTAATGGATCTTCTCTCACTCACTGTGCCAAAATTTATGAAAAATAAATGGCCTGATTATGATATACAATCATCATCATCTATCTAATAGATAATATTAATACATCCCCTCAATATTAGATACAAATATCATTAATACACTATAAACTAATCATTTTTTCATGTACATTAGTATAGTTTTAACAATTTCCTAATGAAATTATCACAAATTAGGTTGACATATTCCCAATATTATTAAAGGATAATTAATATCAAAACTTGTGTATAACATGGAATACATGATAGATCCCACTGTTTAAGAATAAATAACTTTTCAAAAATATTTCTATATACTTCAATGTTTATGGACAAATTTTATTAGATAATTTTATTCAATTTTAAATTGGTAATATTTCTATCTTTGATTGTTCCATATTATTTTTTTGGGTTATATTTTCAATTTATGTACTCTGGATTAGTCCATTAATCTCTTGAGATTTATCTTTATAGATGTTGACATAGAATGTAGCTTTCTTCACTTAAGTCTTTCATAGAGAATGATTTATTTAATAAATCCTTGACTAACTATAAGGATTTTATTTCATTTCCCATAAAAAATATTTCATCAACATATAATACTAAGAAACAATAACAATCACACAAACCTTATTATATATGCATGGATGAATTTCATTCTTAATGAAATCAAATGTTTTCATATAATCATCAAAATGAACATTCTATGATTGTGATTACTAATTTAATCCAAAAATGAATATTCTTAGATTGAAATTTTTTAATGGAATTCATATACTTTGAAAACCATTACTTTTGTGATATAAAAAAAATTTAACCAGCTTCGCATTTAGGAAATAATTTTTTACCTCTAATTTTAAAATATAATAATTAGTGAAACATATAATTGCATGTTATATTATAAAGTATTAAAATATTAATACTGGTTGAAACTAATCATGCTTTATAGATATTTATTTTATTAGTCTATGTACACATTTTTCATTAATAACAATTTACACAAAGTAGTTTTTATATTATATAGTGGGTTTATAAATGTCCATAAATGAATTTTCTAAATTTAATCCTATTCAAAATTCATGTATTTTTTACATTTAGAACACTCTTTTCAACATACTATTTCATATTAGGTTACTGGATCACTATCGTTTTAGAATAATGTTTAACCTAAGATAGTGAGAGGAAAAATATATATCTCTTATTCTCTAAAAACCCTTGTAGACCTATTTAGTAACTATTTCATGGGAACTTATTATTCTCTGAAAATATCTTCTAATGTTTTTTTTAAGCCAACTCTTGTGTATTTGGAGATTCAAAATCATATAAGTGAATCATACTCAATTATTTACATTGGTTATGTGTTCATTTAAAATAATATTTAATGTATCATGATAATAAATTTTTTATATGAAGGGTTATATCAGTGATATAATTTAGTTTCTTTATAATAATCTTTAAAGATGTAATTGATGCAATGATTTTCTATTTTTTTCATTGGATATTTTCTTAATAAATACGAGGCACCCAATACACATATCTATAAAGAAATATTTTATTTTTATAATATAACTCATATATCATCTCATATTACACATTAGTTGGTACTCAATTTAGTGAATATGTCACTGCTTATAGTCCACAACCCAACTATAATAAAGTAAGAGATTCTTTACTCATCATCAATCTAACCATGTTTAAAAATGCATGTTTCCTCCTTTAACTTACATCATTACACCGATGTTTATAAGGAGGGAGTTTAGAATATCACCCCCACTACATTATTTGATAAATTAATTCATGGATAATATATTCTCCACTAAATTTTATGCATAGTTTTTTAATCGTTTTACCAAGTTGAACATCTATATCATTTTGATATGCCTCCATCTTGTTTATGCAATCCGACTTATACCTCATTAATTAGATATGTCTATATCACCTAAATTCATCATTAAAAATAATTAATTATGAAATTACATGCTTCCCTAAAGTATAAATGGACCATATATATAAACATGAATCAACTCAAGTAATTATTCCTTCTTTTCTTCATTCCCAATGAAAGGAGATTGGATAATTTTTCCTTGAAAATAAATACCATTATAAATCTATCAATTCTAACCAAATAGAATTTAAATATCCTATACAATTTATTTAATATAAACCACTTTAATTTACATAACCAATCCTTAATTTCCATATATGAGTACATTATGATTCAATTTCCAAGTACTTTTTATTGATTGAGAAAATTGGGATTTCATGTTCAGGTATATACAATACATTGTTAATACCCATGACACCATAAATTCTGACATCCTTATAAAAGGTACATAATTTATTTTTAGACATGAAATAAATCCTCTATTATCTAGAATTTAAACTCAGATTATATTCAATGTAATTGAAAGTATATAATAACAATTATTTAATATAAGAACAAAACTACTAGATAAAGTAAGATGATAACCCAAAACTGACAATATTTCCAGTCTAGGACCATTTTATATCTTAAGAATTAACTCACCCATTTAAATATTATTAGATATACTTGGATAAAATATTAGATTTCAAATTTATGCACCAAATTCTATATAATAAAAAAACCATTTAAAAGAAGATAGATAACCTCAATGAAAAATTAACATGAAGTATGTGAATCAACATGCTTTTTCATCCACCTATGAATATATTTTTAGTTTTATTTTTTTACACATCAAGATAACATAACATCTTTATCAATAATTTTTATTTTTATAATTATAACTTTTCAGGGGAAAGGTGTTTATCTTGTTAACATTGGTATATTCATGAAAGTATTTTTCTTTTCCCTTCCTATTATTTTTTCCTATAATAACTAAATTGTTTTTTATTCTTATCTTTTTTAGTGCGAGGAATAAAAAAAGGCACTAGTAGGTGACTTATTCAAGTTTATATTATAGGTTACAACTATCATTAAAAATATGGGTGATAAATAAATTATTATGAGATATTTTTCTATATCATGTTTCAGTTTAGAACCTAGGGACTCCTATCAACAAATTTACCCAATCATATTCAGTACATGAGGTCTGTATTGATTCTTCTATCCATGTTTTTACCAATATAGTGTGCCAGATATCTCAAACATTATTTTCCATCCCTATCATGATATTATTATTTTATACGAGTATGAATCATTTATGAGTTATCATTCTCATGATTTTTTGATAAATTTCTAGGAATAAATTATGACATGATGCACTATACATCCAATGGATCATAAATATAATTATTATTAGATTATTTTTATATTTGGATTTCACCATGAGGAGGATAAATATAAGTTTTTAACTATAGCACATAAATTATCCTCTTTTCTGAAATACAATGTGGAGGTTCCTGTACTAATTTGGGAATTTATTTCTAGTCATGACATTTTACTTAGAACAAATTTATAATAGCAATAATGAGTTTGAATTGGTGACTTTCATTTTAATCTATGAAAAATAAATTTAGTTGGTTAGTAATTTACCTTAATTACAAAATTTATAGACATTATTGGTTTATATACATTTAATTAAAACCCACCCTTTTATAAAATCATAGTGTCTCTCATATACTAGAGTATAAATAAACTATTTCATAAATATTCTAATGGATTATATCATTTAAAACATATCCTCATAGTCTAAACTATGGCTCATACACTAAGAAATTTTTTTAGGTGAATTTTTTCTGACCAACGTCATTTAATTTTTTATCTATGATATATTATGTTGATTTAAAAATCTAGTAAATCCAAACAATCAATTTACTAGTTTCTTATATGTTTTTTAGAATAATATAGATTTTAAATCTTCATAGAACACACCTAATAGGATGCTTCCATATTGTTTGATTCTCCCAACCATTGTTCTTGATGGGGCGTGAGATCTAGTTCATCCCTCATCTTATCTTACTTGTGATACTCCCTCAATCAAGCCTCAACATGATCTTTATTTCCAATATGTTCTATATTAGGAACTCTTCCAATCATTATGGTTTCAAAGAATATTTGGATTTTCCTCAGGGCTATTCTTCTCACTCAGTAGATAGCCTCCCGAATTTGGATATCTCAGCTGCAACTTTCCATGAAGCTTCTGATTGTATGTAATGGAACCTATTAGGGAGGTTTGGGATCAATAAACCTCCTCTTTAACTATTTAAATGCTTCATTATCTTGTGAAATATGGATTCCTCATCTAGGTTTTCAGTGCTGAACCAAAATTCATTTTTTATTGTGCTCTCTTCATGGTATTATTTCATCTCGGTATGGTTAACAAATCCCTATTCGATCAAGAGACGGAGGTTCTCCCTTATTCAATGGTCTATGGATTCTCATTTTGGTAGATATTCAAATAAAACTATGATATGGATCTCTCTTCCTGGTTTCACTCTCCCTTTCATGTCTCATGGTTTCCTTCATGGTATTGGAAACTCCTCAGGACCCTTTCTCTATACGAATCATAGAACTATTCACCTTGAAGATGAGGTGACAACTAGGATATGTGTGGAGATGGACATAGATATCCCTATCATGCCCAATTATCTACTCAGAGTTGAAGGTATGAATGCTTGGTCTCAGTCACTAGTATACCCCTCCCCACCATGCTTCCTCTCTAGTTTCCACCTTCATGGATATTATTATCTTAAGTTATGAAAGTCTATAAAGTCACAGATTCATGTATAGGTGATTCCTCATTTTCCACCTATGGATTCTTATTCAGTGTCTAAATATCCCCCTTCGAAGTCAATTCTGAGTACTATTGATTATGGGAAGAAATTGTTTCTTCTTTCCTCTCCTCTGAGCCTATAATCCTATTCCTCTATAGAGGTCAATTCTATGGTAATGTCAGATCTTCCTTTCTAAGACCTAATTACTTTCTGTCAAAGGGACTGCTTGCTTCTTATTCCTATAATTTTTAGCACTCTAAATCTATCATCAACCCATCTAGGGGAGCTTTCCTCACTCCTAACTACTTCTATGTAATTTCTTTCTATCAAGGATCTAACCCTGATAGATTATACTGAGAATATTAAATAAACATCTTCTCTAGTTATAATCTCTCCTCCCAAGCATCTGGATGTGTTCTTCCCGGACTCTCCTCTTGTGGGAATTCATCATTCCACTCCAAAAGCATTGGTGGCCAAATATAATCCTTTATAATCTTAGTTCCACTTCATTTATAATAGAGTGAAGACCAGATCTTAGTCAATGTATAACACCAAAGCTAGATATTCAAAAAAATATTAGGTCTTGAGTCTAGGGCTAGTTTTAGACATCTTTTCCTTCAATGAATAACATTTTCCTTTGTAATATTTTTGGTTTGGGCTCTCAGGTAAAATCATATTTTATATCTAATGAATTTTTCTATCACTTTATTTCTCTACTTGCAGTCTTTGAACCCAAATAGGTTTCATAAAATATAAAGGCATTTCTCAGCATCTAAGAGCCCATGGATTCATTCATGGTTTCCCAAACAATTCTCATATCTAGTTATCTTGCAATTAAGGATTTCTAGTTTACATGATCTCTATGTCAGATCAATGCATCTATATCACAATTTTGGAAGTGGTTATTTGGATTTCTGTTTAGTTATTTATGACACGTGTGATGCTAATACTAAAGAATCTCTATCGAAAGATCTAAGATCCTTCAACCCAAGAGAGTTTCATTGGTTATTTGGTGGGTATTTTAACACTGTGGTTTTCCTTAAAGAGAAAAGGGATCTTGCCCATTTTCTAGAAGTGAAATTCAGGCTTTGGTTTCATTCATGGATAATAATGGTATTCTAGATGTTGGTTCCTCTAGTGATCCTTTTACTTGGTGGAATAAAAAATGATGAAAATAGATATCATGGTTCCATATAGATCATATCTTAGTTAATGGAGTGGATCTTTTGGACTTCCATAATATCAAAATCTTCCAACTAGTTCATGGCCTCTCAGACGATTCACCCCTTCGAATTACGTTGAAGGTGAGATGTGGCAATGACACCTTATTTCATTTTTACTCCTCATGGGCAGACAACTCAGACTTCTAGGACATAGTTTGGAGTTCCTGGAAGCTTTATTTTTTCGATAACCCATTGGTCTCCCTCCATAATAATGTATGACAGATTAAAATCCACCATTGGTATTAGGTCAATAATCTTCCATCTGAGGATACTGAACATGAGGTTATTAGTAGAGGAATTCTTCGGTTAGAGTCAATCGAATAGAATTCTTGGGATGAGGATATTTTCATGGAGTTTCCCTATAAAAAATTCATTTTAAATAAATTTTTAATGAATTAGGAATTCAATACCAAAGAAACATCCTGAATTAAGTTGCTTTATAAAAAAGATCGATGTTATAACCAAGGTTGTTATTTTCTTGAAAAGGAGTTTGGTTTGTGTTTTTTGTCAATCTACTTTGGTTTGATCATGGTAAGTGATTGGTATTGTCAGTCCTTTCATGGAAGATCATGGATATTACATGGAAAGGGATCATAAAGTTTGATTCAAAAGTAGTATTGAAGGTGGCACCATTCTTTAGTGTTTTCCAAATATTTGGGGCTAATAATTTTAAAATTGAGAAACATGTTATTGCTAAAGGAAGGTGAGTGTAAGATTAGTAGTGTTCATAAAATTTGGTTTTTGAGTGCAAGATTTAAGGTGTTTTTGGAACTTTCATGCAAGACAGGTTACGGGTTCAAAACATCAAAAAATGAAAAAGTCATGGAGTGCATGGAATATGATGTTTCATGAAAGAGTTTGTGCGCCCAATGCGACACCAAAAGGGGTTTTGTGCACACATGAATAATCATGAGTGCACTAATGAATACACATCAGAATCTTGCGTGTATGGTCATCAAGGGCTTATAAATATGCAGCTACTCCCAAGGAAGACTTAAAAATTTTCCAATGAAAATCTTGTTAATCAGCAGTGTGAAAGAATAGTGCGTGAATGATTGGAAGAGGTTAAATCTTGCATGAAAGGTGTTACATTGTCTTGAAAGACCAATTTAACCCTTTGGTGCAGTTTCACGAAAGATAAGGGTTGTGTGGAAAGTAGGTTTTGCGTGAAAGTCATCTTTCGCAACAATTCCCAAATGTTGCACAAAAGTTGGGGTATTCAACACAAGTATGGTGTTATGTGTCTGACAGGTTGTTGAACATTCGGTTCAGTGGTTCAATGATTTCAAGTACACCAATCCATGACTTCGATACAATAAATTTCTCATGAAGAACATAGAAAAAGACTTAAATGAAAATCTATTGAAGAGACCTTCATATTTATAAACTAAGGGGGGCTTTACCCAAGGCAGTGAGCCTGGGGGAGTCAACGAGAGTGACCTGAGAGAAACAATGAGCTATCCCTAATCTTTTTCAAAGGGTTGTGTGCCTATGATAGAGTGACTATACTCACACCTTGTATTCCACATCTAGTGAAGTTTAGTGGAATTAGGTATGACATATAACCTGTCGGTGTATACTCCTTAGACGTTTCCCTTAATGGAGAATGGTGTAAAAGTAATGTGTGGTGTTTTTCTTTTGGTTGTTTGATTTTAGTTCCCATCAGTATTATATGTTTAACAAGTTCCTACCACCGTGGGGACATGATTCTTTTTTTAAAAGAAAAATTTGTCACCCTGATTCACCCCTCCCCTCTCAGGGTTTCCTGGGGTCCTACAATTAATACATGGTGCATTTCCATGCATCCATTAATTAAAATTCTAATTTTCTAGTCCTAAAATTTTCCGGGAGGATTGTTCTTATTGTAATGATAGAGAAAATGTACTAAACATGGCGGATATCCTAATTAGATCTTCACTGGATGATCCAAACACATATGTTGTAGGTTTCTACCCATGTAACTCCTCTTCCTCATTTGAAATTATTCCATGTTCGGTTTCTGAAGTAGTGAATGAAATTGGGAAAGCTATCATATATGAGAATTAAATATGGAAGGAGATATGATCCATTAACCTTGTAAGTTCCCTTGGCCTGTATTCATTCCCTACCTCTTTTTATAGGGTTTCTTAGGATTTAGTGAAAATGTTTTTAATACGTGTGGTGCAAGATTTTTTCCAAGGGGATAATCTGCACCGAGTGTCTTATGATAATAAACTTGTGTTAGTGTACATGTTCAAAACATCTACCAATTTAAATCACAACAAGCCTACAATTATATGAAATTTCCACCATTATATCTTGGTTGACATTATTATCACAAGTCTTAGCCCCTTCCTCTCGATTTAGGTAGCTGAGGAACAACATGGTTTTGTTAAAGGAATATCAATCAAAGTGGCTACTGTCTTTTCCCAAGAAGTAATTTGTGAAATCAACTTGATGAAATATGGTAGAAATATTTTCATTCAACATTATATGAGAAAATAATTTTATATATATTAATAATGTTTTATCATTATGGTCCTTGCAAGAATGGTTTTTTCTTCTTGGGTTATTGGTCTCATTCTTTATTTCTTTAGTTATAAATGGATGTAAATTTCCTTTACAGGAAACCAGTTTAGTTTTTTTGAAGATATCAGAGAATTAAGATTGGGGATGGGTCCTCTTTACCCCTCCCTTTTCATCACTTCAGAAATTCCTCTATGCCAGTATCTTAATCATTGCATTGCAGTAGGCAACGTGACCCCCCACTATAACAAAAATTTAATTTGGGGTATTTGGCATCTCATTATTGATAATGATTCCATCCTATTTGTAAGGGATAATATAATATCCATACATGGGTTTAATGAGGATCTTGAGGTTTATTGTGATTTGAGTGGGAATGTTTTCAGTCATGATAAGAGTATTTTAATTTCTCCCATAAAATGATCTGAAATTCAGAAAAGAGCATTGGAAACCAACCTTGGTGAGCACAAATGTTCCTTTCCAATGATATACTTGGGTTCATCTATGTCATCCATCACCCTTATCATGAAACACTTTTATATGATTATTTCTAAAGTCACAGGCCACATTCTCAATTGGAAGAATGGGTTCTAATATTTTAAAGGGATAATTACATTGATCAACTCTATTTTATACTCTATCCCCATGCATATGTTTTACTCTCAAGGTTCTAAAGAATGTGAATTATAATAGTTATTCCAATTTGATATCCGTTTTATGGTATTCTCAACTTCAAGATAAATTCTTCTAGGAATCCTAGAACAAGTTGGAAAATCCCATTGAAGAAGGGGGTATTAACTTAAAGAGTGTTTCTTATAGCATGAATGGTCATCATGTAAAGATTGTGTGAGAGTTACTAGATGGGAGAACGTTATGGGGAAATAACATGAAAGGTATTTATAGACATCATGGAATATTATCTTGATTTAAACCATCGAAAATTCAAAATTCGATCTAACCTCATCTTCTTTTTATTTTTCAGTACACCTAATCGATAATTGGAAAAGGGGAAATTTGTTATTGAAATCATAACTGGCTGGGGAAAAAACATGACTTCCCATGATACCCTATTCTGAATATTTCTTTTAGGGAGTTCAGTGATCGCCTCATTCTTATTTGTACCACCTTGGATGAAAACTAGAAAAGTATCTTTGATAGAATTATGTTATCTAGTGATTAGAATAAATGTGTATTCCTAAGATCAATGGTAGGAGACTTCTCTATTATATTATTTCTTAAAATCTTTTTTGTTTTGTCTCTTAAATATTGTTGGAGTGAAATTTTATGGAACAATAATCTCCATTTCAAATTCATATTTCTGGTTTGGCATGTCTGACATTCTACTTTCCCTTCTGATGAAAATTTCTAGTGAAGAGGAATCAATCTAGACTCAAAGTTGTTCAGCTACAGGGAGTCAAAATCTGATTCTATGGAACACCTCCTCTTAAATAGGGTGTTGGAAAATGCAAAATGGAGTTCTATTGGGAAGATAATAAGATAGTTAGATACTGTTTTCTTAGCCGATATATTCCTTTAGTGGTCGTTCCATGTGTTGAATAGACCTAGTATGGAGATAATGACTAGAGCGTTAATTTTCATAATAGGTTGTTGGATTCTATGGATGTTATGGAATTAAATTAGACATTAGATTCTCTCAATATACACTTCGAGTATTAACTTCAAAATAAAAAACCTAATTTTTTACTTCTGTTGACTTTATAAATATTTAGTGAATGCACAATTTATCACACCTCTTCTTCCCCAGTATGCATCGTTTATCTTGAATCCCACAACTCAAGGAACATGGGTTACATGGAAGCGTCCTCTCATAAGTATCAAGCTAAAAATATATGGTTCATGTTTCATGGAATCTATGTGCTGGGTGGAGTTATCATAGATTCTAAATAATCAATAGTTTTTTCCTTTTTTTCTTGGGAAATGGTGATTTTCTTCAAGAAGAATCCCTTTCCCTAATTTTAGGACTCTTACTATGTAATTAGAGGAGCATACCTATATGGGATATTGATATGGATTCTCAAGATCTAAATAATGAAATGTCTGGTAAGGGTATTATACTGTGGTCCATTGAATACTCCATTAGGTGATGCAAGTTTTTTAGGAATATCCACATTACCATTCTTATTACATGGAGAGAGGGAAATGCTATAGAGGATTATCTTACTTTTAAAGTGTCTCAAAATTACTGTCTTCTTATCTTCACTAACATTGGATCCTTTTTTAGAGAGTACACACTTTTTATTGGCTGATTTTTTTGGGATCTATTAAGTTATACCCCCTTAAGTTTTCTATTATAGACTTTTTAGCCCTTTATTTTTTAATAAAAATAAAAATAATTTGGTGGTGAAACCTTCAATTTACACATTTTTGTCCTTTAAAGTTACAATTATCTTTCTATGATTATTTCTATGAAGAAAAAAATATTATGTCGACCCCTCATTCATAAGAACATCCCAATAGTGGGTGTCACTCTCAAATACGGTTGATGAGAAACTTGTAAAAATAGGTTTTTTTTAATTCCTATAATATTAAAAAACTTGAGTTAACATGTCATTGAGGTATTTAATTATTTTTTCAATAATATGAAATCCATTTATATTTTCCATTATAATGACTATATTATCTCACTCACAGTTTAAGAATGCATAAATATAAAACATTCATCACATATTAACTTATTTTCATCTATGCATGCATGTATATTAATCTATGTGATTATATATAAACTAAAAAAAGGTAAACTATGTACATGATAAATAAAAAATATGATTATTATTTATTTCTAATGGTTGATCCACATAGTTTAATATTGAAAAACCATGTCCCTAGGGATACCCATTTGAGTCATATCTAGCTCAAGTTATAGTTCTAATCCTATCTAATGCATATACGTACTGTCTAGTTATTTGATAATTTTTTTAATGAATTAAATCTCATTCATCCTCCCAATTATATAATAATACCCCCACATAGTTTAGGGGGACTCAAGGAAGCTGGATACAGATAAATAATCCCCTCATAGACTCATAATCCCTTATATATATAATGATGTTGAAAGAATATGTACACATCATAATTATTTAATTAATTGTTACCAATCGTCCACATTTTAATAAAAAATAATAAACATTAAACACACATTAGATTGTCTTTGTAATGATTGATCAGTTGCAGATTATCTAAAATTAAGGTTATTGTTTTTTATTATATCCTTAGGTTGTGGGATGTGACATGGGAATTTAGATCCCACAATTCCAAAAACAATATTACTATCATCATAGTGTGTTATGGTTATGTAATATGTGTCATCATATACATTAATGTTACAATATAATTCTACATGTTTTTTTCGATTATAAATAAATATGATTGATTAAATAATTTCATCATAAGAAAAATGATGTATTCAAATGATAAAACATAAACATACAACAATGTATAACTTCCTTTATATTTTAGTTTATTCTCTATGAAATTTGAATAAATTAATTCAAACTATGATGAATCTATCTTCATTTTCTTGGTTTCCTCTTTTTCATTACAAATAATATTTTGGTAGGTTAGGATAGATTTCTGAATCCTCTTATTATGAGTGATAATTAAAAGGATGTTGTAATCATGTCAGTTGAAATACGTATTGATATATTTATATTGTGATCCTGGTCAATAGTTATCCTCCAAATATTAAAATATATAGTTTTGTACTGAAGGATTTTACAAAAAAAAAATTAAAAAAAATTTAATTTCTTCGATAGCGTACATTACATACAACACTCACAATAAATTAACCAATATATAAAAGTAATATTATTATGAATGTTATAACACAGCTGTTAAATTAAAATTTATGAATAGTAATAACCACATCTTGATAATAATGTATAAATTTTTTAGTAAAATAAAATTTATTTTTCAAAAAGTACTTAATTTTTAGTACACTATTTTTATTCTTCAAAGATTTTTTTCTCAAAAAATAATTTCTACTTATTTTTGTGAAAAAATAATTAAATTTATTATTGACACTATTAGAAAATTTAATTTAAAAAATTAACTTAATTTTTTGAATCAATATTTCAAAATTATCTTAGGGTGAATTTTTTAATTTTTTTGAAAAGAATAATTATTTATTGAATAATAGAAAATTTTGATTTTTATTAAAACACACTTTTAATTTGAAGCATTTGAAAAGATAAATATTACTTTTAAAACTTTTTTAAATTAAAATTTATCCAATTATGTTGTGGTTAAACCAATTTAGGTCACTATAATCAAATTCAATTTGAGTTTTTCAGTTAAAACCTTATATAGATAAACAAATTATCATTGGAAACCTTTTATTTAACCATGTGTGGAATTAATTTTAAAACATTCCTTTTTATATTTTTAAATGAAATTTTTAAAAAAAATATTCAATACATGGGATCAGAATAATTAATAATATATAATATGGTAAAATTTATTATTAACAAATTAATAGTATAAAAAGTAAAAAATAATTTTCACGATTAAGGATAGTTTAACGAGGGTTAAGCTAAAAATATAAGAGGTTTAATTGCCTATTACCTTGTCCAAATCCCATTTTATACACATATTTTGTCTTTATCGCAACTAAATTTCTATAATTACCCATTTTTTGGCCTTGTGGAATGTTTAAAATGTTGTTAAACCTTTTTATTTTCAAAAATTCCATTTGTGTTTTCTCCCCCTATGTTAAAATGGATCCCTATATCATCCCCTCTTCACACAACCCAAATCCATTGGTTCGAACAATAACTACCCAAATGTCATACATACATTGATTCCCACATCCTAGATGTCTTAGTTTGATTAGTAATCCCTCTTAATAATGATTTAGGTATAAACCTAATGATGTTCTCAGAAGAAGTAAAATTCTTAAACATGTGCTTATTTTCTATTTATTCTTCCACCTCCTTCAAATATTTTCACCTATTCTTATTTGATAATAAAATACTTAAAATATACTATGAAATTATTATTTTAATGACATAACATTTATCCCCACCCTCTTCCATAAAATGGGAATCAAAATTATCGATGCATTGTATGGTAGACTACCGCCTCACAAGCTGACGTAATTCTATTTCCATCACCTCCCCTCACTATTCATTATAATAATGATTGTAATTGATTTATATGATATTTGTGACATAATTATAATCCTAGAATTATAATATCACATATAAATTTTTACCTTCCATTCGATGAGAATATGATAACTTCGATTATGCATATGGAAAACTAAAACCTCACGAAGTGATGTGATTTTTTTCACTTCTTATATACATGTAAGATAATAAGGATAATATTAATGTAAAAGTTCAATATATATTATATAAAAATAAAAATTAGAGGTTATATATTATTACTTTCCTTTCACTTATTCCATTGATAAAATGGAAAATGTATATATGCGTATATAAAGTCTACCATATCCATGAACGGTGTAATTGATTTTCTATCTCTAACATAAATGGATTAAAATAATATTTTTAATAAATATATATTATAGTTATAATTTTTTTTAAATATTTATATGATGGAACCATGTAAAAAATTAAAGGGACCAAAAATACAAAATTAAAACATAAATAAAAAAGATGTTATTTTTAAAAAATTGATTTTAACATATAATTGTTAAAAATAGGTAATAAAAAGTTATATGATAAAACTATTTGGTATGATATATATAATTATATTATTAGTAATAGATTTATAATAATACTATAATTATTATGCATTAATATTGAATATTGATTAAGGAAGTTTTGATTTAAGGTATGGGTGTTTTGCCTTAATTTTAATTTTTTGAGTCGCATTCCATATCCATTACTTGTTTCATTTATGTGTTATATATAATATCCATGATTTTATTTTATGATTCTTCTCCAAAAAAAATTATGGGATATAAATATTCATATAATTCCACTTATCCCATGGGTATTATGATCCAAAAGATACTGAAGTGGTAATGGTTTTATGTCACGATATAATTACTTATTAGGGTTGTTTGAGAATGATTTATAAGATGAAATATTATGTTCCATTTCCGAAGAAACTTGAGAATAATATTATCCTCTACTCATTTCAGGAAAATAATTTTTTTCTTTAATTTACTTCCTTTATGTACTCATGAATCCAAAATAATTTCTTTAATAAAAACAACTTAATTTCCCACTTCACTCAAAAATATGTTTTCATCCATGTCCATGTTTTCTAGTTTTTTTAAAGAAAAATTTTAAAATTCACCAATTACTATTTAAAAAAAATTGTAAATTTTTTGAGTTATTAAAAAGTTTAAAAATGTAATACCCATTTCATTTTTTGATTGATTTAATCATGAATTTTTACTTAAAATGTGAATTGAATATTTATTTTAATATGTGCGGTATAAGAAATATTTTTACACTATCATGATCTCAAAATGTTATAAAAATTAATATATATGTTTCAAAGAATACTTAAAAATAACATTCATTAAATAATTTATTTGGAATTATAGTTTTCTGAAATGAGACTTTGAAAGTGGAAAGTTTATTTTCCTTAGGAAATGTTTCATGCGACATTTAAAAATTATTTTTTATCTATGATGACATCCTTTAATTTTACATATGCTTTACTAGGAATATAATCCCATGATTTCATCCTTGTTATTTCTATAGTTGTTTTATGTTTTATACGACATGATGTTTATGAAACCCATTACTTTTTCCATGGGTTATGCTATAATGAAATGTTTAAATGTATATGAAACCCTTTTCCTTTCCACGAGTTATCTATGATGAAATGTTTTTGAAACCCATTTCATTTCATGTGTTATAATATAATAAAATTTTTATTATATTTTGGTACACCAATGTACAGTTTTCATTAGGTTACATTGGTTATGTTATAACAAAGTATGGTGGTTACACTATAACCAAGGATGTTATAAATGTTATAACCAAGGAATATGGTTATGTTATAATAAGGTATGGTGGTCACGTTATAACAAATAATGGGTGGGTCCAATATCTACCTCAAATTAATTGGGTAATGATTTATATCTCATGAGTAAATAGGACTGGATTGGATTTGAACCTATATTAGTAAGAGAATTTTTCCACTAGGATAGTCTTGGGAGTGAACCTTGAATACTATATTGGTTTAGGGGGTAAACTGATTCCATTATGATAGTTTTTCTTGTAAGCCTTAGATAATAGGAAAATTATATTTCATTCTTATTTTTATGCCAAAAATTTATGCCTTATACCGAACTTATTCTCTTATTTATTATATTAGTTATTATTGAAGTCTTATTAATTACTATGATTAATGTCCTGAATCATGTTTATGATCGATGATATGAATGGTATGGTTCTAATATTTCATTATATTGTCCCAATTCCCTTATGAAAACATTATGTTGAAATCTCATTTGTTTACCCTTACTGATCAACTGATATAACACTTTATTATGTTTCATTTCACCTGATTTTAGATAAATTTATTATGCATGATATTCTAATAAGGGTGATAGTTATGAAGAACACAATTGAAGATGATGATATTCACATATGAACCATTTTATTTATGTGTCCAAGTATCCAAATGAACAAGACCTATATGATCATGGAATGAAGCATTATGTTATGTAATAAATATTTATATAATAATTTTTAATATATATATATATATATATATATGAGAATTTTGGATCCCCCTATTTGGTATAATATGAAGGTTTAGTTAACCTTTAAAAATAAGGATGTGAAAATTTTAGTGAGAACCTATAGGATGGTCCTAGGTATATGAGAACATCATAAGTTAGTTTAATGTAAGTAGTGATATTTTCTGAGAAAAACATCCTTATCTGGATACTAAATATGGATTTAGATCAATAATCATTCTACCTAGGGATAATAACATAAAAAATGGTGTGTTGATCTAGACTTGATCATTACCCAATGACAACAATGGGAATAACTAACCTTCTAGTTTTACACTTTTGAGGGATATTCTTTTTAAATTCATGAACTCTTTAAAACCCATCATAAAATATTCTAATAATCTCCCAAAATTACCTATATTAGGCCTAAGGTCTCATAAATTAAAAAGGATGTGTCAATGTTTTGTAATTCTATGAATTATGCTTATCAATCGTGAATTTTTTTTGTAGTATTGGTTTGATGATGGAATGATGAAGTTGATGTGGTATTGGCATGATAAAATATGGAAATACCCTATTTAAGGTTATTTATATGAATTTCAGTATATCAAGACAATTATCAAGGAAAATTATTATATATCATCGATTATTAGATATCGATTTATAAGTTAAACCCCATAATTGGAAGATGATCACATCTCAATTATATGATTCTTCCATAGTTTTTGCTTGTTGAAATTGGTTTCCTAAAACATATTTATTTTGTATTTAGTTTATTTTTTTTAGGATTTGATTTTATTTCTCTACATAAATCATACATAAGTTTATGATGAATATAAGTCACATTTTATATTCCAAGACAACCCAAGATCATCTATTAGTGCGATGATAAATATGAACTTATGATGGAAATAATATCCATTATATATGCCATTATTCCTATTAAAATATATTGTTCACCATATTTTTTTTTGATGAAACTCAATATTGAGGATAAAACTACTATGTGGGAGTTTTTTTTATGTATTTCTAGATTATTTTACATGTATTTCATTGAATTATGAAGTTGAGTGCTAAACATAACCCATAAATACAACCACACCAAATGGAAAGGATCCCTATATAATGACCCTGATTGAGTTGAAATAATTGTCAAAAAAATATAGGTTAATCCTAGAAAGGGATTGAATAGGACAAGTGTGTCACATTGGGTTGCACATATCCTTTATATTAAAAACAGCGATAGTAAGACGTGACTCGACATTGATTATTGGGAACTAATGAATATCACAATCAAGAACAAGTATTCGATAACAACTATTGATGATTTTCTTGACCAGTTTCCTTGTGAACAATACTTTTCAATGATTGATTTTTTTTCTATATATCATCTATTGAGTGTTATGAAATACGTTCTATGAATGAAAACATTCTATATAATGTGTGAGCACAATGATTATATAGTGATTCCATTTTTTCTTACTAATTCTCATACTATCATCATGGATTCAACTAATAGATTCTTTATAAATTAAAATTATTTATTTATTGTGGTCTTTATAGACGACATTACTATATATTTAAATAAAATGGAAGAAAATTAATATCACTTTGTAATTGTATATAAGACACTAATATGGATAAACTGTAGGAAAAATTTCAAAGTTTGAATTTTAACTATAATGGTTTTCATCTTTGGGTCATATAATCTCATGTGAGGGTATATCGTTGGATCCATTTGCCACAGAAGATATTCAAAATTGGCCTATAAAAACCACTATTATATATATCTAATTTTTTCTTCATTTGGATGGATTTTATTGGATATTTTTTTATAATTCCCCAAGACTAAATAATCTACTCACCAAGTTAATTACGAATGGATCCAAGTTCATATGGATGGATGAATTCAAATAAAAATTAAAGGAAGTTAATATAAGATTCATTAGTGAACATATACATACATTAACCTATAGTGGAAAAGGCTTTGCAATATATTATAATTATTTAAATAAGGAATTGGTCTATATTCTCATGTATAATGAAATGTGTATAGCTTACAACTCATGAATGTTGAATCTTCATGAGGATAATTACCGAACTCATGATTTGGACTAAGATGGGGTATTTTTTACTTTAAATAAATGAAGGAATTATACTTATTGATAAATGTGTCTTATATATACCAATAATAATACTTTTATGTATACATTCACAAATAATAAGTTTAATATGCACAATATAATATGGGAGAATCTTTTTAAATAATATCACAGCTCAATACATTACCACCTTGTGAATGTGATCAAGTTAGGTTATGTGCGGAGATTAAATGATTATGACATGTTATATATGGTGAGGATAAAAAAGATCCAATATTTATGGATTTTTAATGGAAGGATCTAGAAAATTTTAATGTAGGGTATATATTTTATCTTTCTCAAATATGTGTTCAACCATATATCCATTTAAGGATAAAAGTTTCACAAAATAATGATATTTATCTAAAATAGAAGGTGATAAATGTTCATGAGTCCAACCTTTATTATGTTATAATGATAAAGTTTAATAACAATGTATGTGTTCTATCCATGACATATTTTAAGAAATCACTGTTAGATGAAGGTCATAGTTCTTTATTATATACACACACTTGAAGTAAAAAAGATGTACTGAGATCTAAAAGTGTATTTCTGGTGATGTATTAAAAATGAATTGGATATAGAGTTATGTATAATCATTTCATATATTCCTCAAATATTTTTCAGTCTGATAGAAAAATTCAAAACCTATAGAATATTCTAAGGTCTTTATCTATGAATCTTAATGGTATTTGTGATCAAAACCTTTCTCTAGTTGAGTTTTATTATAATAATAGATACACTCGATCATTTATATTTTTCTTTATAAATAACTCTATGGAATAAATTTTGGAAATATAATGTTCATGGATGAATTAGGATAATGAAATATAATGGTACCTATTCTAGATGGGATATTATAGAAAAAACTGAAATCTATTCAATAATAATTAGGGGAATCACAAAGTTGGTAGAAATGTTATGCGGACAATCAACAGTGTGATCGTGAATTTGACGTTGGTGATATGGTGTTTCAAAAAAATTAATTATGAAGTAGTGTAATGAGATTCAAAAATAAAGGAAAACTATGACCTTGGTATATCAGACCCTTTAAAATTTTTGATGTTATCTTGACTATAGCTTATTTTTTTGAGCTTCCACCAAACCTCTCTCATTTTCACAATGTGTTCCATGTATCTCTAATTGGGAAGTACATACCTTATATATCACAAGTACTTAATTAAAAGTTTTTTACCATAATAGCTTGATCATTAATTTTAGGAGAAACCTATAGAGATTTGGGATCATATATATAATATTCTAGAAACAAGACCACCCACATGTTCAATGTGTTGTGGTGAAACCACCAGCTTGTGGAAGTTACGTTAAAACCTAATGATATTATAAGGCAGAAGAATCCTCAGTTGTTTATATAATAGTGAATTAATTTAAATGTAAAATTTCATTTTAATTTGGTTATAATATTTCATCTTTATATATTATTAAATATGTTTTTTAAAAATAATGTTAATTTTTTTGATAAATTTCATTACATGAAACACCAAGAATTAAGGAATAATGATATAATTTTATCATTAATTGGATTGTTATAACCAATATATTATTTTTTTATATATGAATATGAATAAATAAATTTTTCTTATTAATAAAAATGGTTTTAGATAATGAAAATAGATTTATAAATTATTACTTAATATTTAGTAAAGACTTTATATTCTTTGAAATTACTTTTTCCCAAAAAATTATTTTACTACTATTTTTAAAAAAATAATAAAATTAATTTTTGATGCCTTTATATACTTTATTTAAAAACTAAATTCATTTTCTGAATAAAAGTTTTAATATTACCTGAGGGAGAATTTTTATATATTTTTTGATAGTGTTAATTTTTTTAGTAAATAGTGAAAAAATACTATTTTTTACAAAAAATTCCTTCAAAAATAATTAAATAACATAAATATTGTTTCAAAATATTTTAAAATTTATTTTTTTTTACATATTTTATTATTAAACAAATTTAGGTCTTTGGAATCAAGTGCAAGATGAATTTTTATAGTAAAATATTCTATACTTATGAAAATTTTCTCTTTGGAAATCAGTATTTTCATCCTGCTTTTTGGTAAATATAATTTGAAGAATGTGTTAGATATTTTGAATAAAAATTAATAATTTTTTATAAAAATTTCATATTAATTTTTTTCCAAAATTAATAGTAAAGGCAGTAAAAATTAATTACTAAAGTTAGGGTTACAACAGGTTTTCTACAGGTTAAACTGAATTGATAAGTTGGAAAATTACCAAAAAACATTTCTAAATACCATTTATAGAAAGTAATTCAATATTATATCATCTAATTTTTTATATGTATCCATTTTGGAACCTTGTTTCATGTTTAAAATATAGTTACCCCTTTATCTTTTCATAAATTCAATTTTTGTTATCTACCCTACTTATATAAATGAACCCCCTCTCATCCTCAGTTCACAATTCCAAAATAATTTGGTTTAGCCAATACATACTTAAATACATCCCTTAATTCCCAAACCACATCCGTGATCATGTAGTTTTAATATTAAACCCTCATAGGAAGGATTTTGGTAAAATCCTAAAAATTTTCTCTAAAGATGACATCACATTTTTCGACTTGTTTTTGGTTTTATTTATTCTTCCACAACCATAAAATGTTCACTACAAATGATGATATAATATTTTCATTATCTCCATTATAATAAGATGTAATTACGTTAATGTAATTACATATATCAAGATCCACTTCTATAAAATGGGAAATGAAGATATTGATCATGTGTGTGGCACAATATAACCTCGTGAACTAATGTAATTCATTTTCAGTCACCACTTATCTTAGATGGCTATAATGATGGATTTAATATTTATATAGGATATTTATTAGATATTTATACTTCATGTAATTCCATAAATTCCTAAATTAAGAACATTGTATTCTATAGCAAGTATGACACGCAACACCAAGTGTGTAAGGGAACATAATATCCAGATACATTATAATATATTTAAAATTTGAAATAAGTAAATCCATGATGTAACTTGAAATGCATGTAATTTTGAGTTAGAATTAATTATGTATAAAAACATTTATTTGATATCTTGTTTTACATGCAAGACCATGTTTTTCCGAACATCAATATACAAACAAACCATTATTATTTAATATAACAATATATAGCCTAGCAAGTTAAATATGCGGTTATGAATAGTATAAAACAACTTATTAAAATATATGGTTTTAAATAAACTTAATTCATAAGTTTAAAATTTATTATAAATGAATATAAGAACCAAATCAACATAATGGGAACATTTTTATAGAAAAATATCTGTAAGACCCAAACACTAATTTTATCCTAATAAATTTAATTAATTAAAATTATTTAGTGATATTAATATAATATATATATTATGCAATAAAATATTTTTAACACTTATCCATTAAATTTGATAAGCATAATATAAAAACAAATACTATATTTTTCATAAAAGTAAATATATTTTTTGAAAGGTTATTTTACCACCTTTTAATATTGAACCCATTTTAAATCAAAATTTAGGAACCTTTATAGATTTTATATGTTCAATTAAACTATATGTTTTTAATATTAATATAAAAATTATATTATGTTTAGTTTTTGGTATTAATATGTTGTGTTTCATTTTTTGATTTATAGTGAAAAAATAATGAATTAAATTGGAAATATCTTTTTATGTCTAATTTATTAATGAGGATAAATTATTTTTAAAATGGGTTTAAATGTGAAAAAATGCTAATTATATATCAATTAAACAAATTTATCTAATCATAATCAATTTCACTTTGAAATTGGATATAAAAACATAGCAAAATTATGAATATTTTTACTTTAAAAATTTGCATGGTCGTCTTGTTTGCAAGATTAAATTTAAATTAATTTATTCTAGTTATGTGATTTAAATTTGGAAACATGGATTCAATACTTTTAATAATAATAATTTATAATGTATAATAATTTTAAAATCAATATTTATGAGAAATATTAGTGAAACTAATTAAAATTATTTATAATGATTAAGTGAAAAATTAGTTTAAAAAGGGCCTATAAAATTATCCAAAATACATTGTATGGCCATATTTCAAACTTATATTATTTTTTATTGAATTTGGTAAATTATTGATTCCATTTTTCATAAGAAAAAGTTAAATGGAATTGTATTTTCTAAAATATAAAAGAATACAACTCCTCATCCTCTATAAAAAAGCACTCAACCCTCCCTCTTCCTCACACCTATCGAGAAAATTTTTCTATAAAAAATTCTTAAAAAATAATCACCCAATATCCCTATCCTAAAAATATAATCTTATCCTTGGTAATAATGACATACATGGAAATATTTTAGTGAAAATAAAAATGAGTTTCCCAAATAAGAGGAAACACATTTACTCAAGCTATTTTAATTTATTTTCATTATCCACCCCAAAAATATTCATATTCAATGCTTATTTAATAACAACATTATACTAAATTTATACATATTTGTTTATTCTAATGGTTTTATATACACTTACACACACTTCCATCTAATGGGTAACGAACATACTATTTATCTGTACGGAGAACTACCACATTGCAAAACATAATCGTTAGTTTTTTCCTTTACCACCTCTCATGGTAGGAAATTATTTTGGAAACCTTATTTATATATTATATTTATTATATTTATAATGAATTTAGGCTTCTTTAATTATTTTATAACACATACCTTTATTCTTTCCATTTTTGGGAATACGATATCATTATTTTAGGAATCCGGATTACCACATACTGAAATCGATGTGATTTATTCATGATGTTAATGAAGTGTATATGTAGAGACCCGTATCTTGACGTACATGGACATTACATTACATTTGCGGAATACTTAGTACATAACAAAAACACACACACAAGGATCGTAATAGTTTAGTGTCTTTGGAAACTTGGAACGTAATCTTCTAATCGTGGTGAAAGATCTCCAATATCTCCCATAAAGATCTTCCCTTTTTTTTACCTAAAACCATTCTCTATATCCTGGGGAAAAGAAAACATAAAAGGGTGAGCTCAAATGCTCAGTAAGGGTAAACAAAATAAATATCAATCACATCATATTCATAAGAACATAACATTTTGGAAATCATAACCTGCAAAAGAGAGCATAATTTCATAATCATGGGATAAATCATGGCAGTGAAAAAGTAATCCCAATAATCATAACTTAAAACATGAAACTTTGTGGCATACACACATAATCATAGAGAATCATTTCTTGTTAGTCAAGACTCATTGCCAAGACTATCTTAGTGGACAAAGTCCCTTTCTGAATCGAGTAACCCTCGTTTCAGTCCTGTTTCACTGAACCGGTATAACCTACCGTTCCAGCCCTGTCTATCTCATGAGATATAAAATCTTTACCCAATGCATTGGAGGGAGATATAGGTCCCACCCATCTTATAATGAATCGTTTCTTATGTGTGCCACATAATCATAAATCTTACATCATCACATAACCCATGTAATAAAAATGGGATTTTTAAACAACATGACATCATAAAACAATTCATATAAGATAAAGGAATTTATAAAAATATTTCCATCACAACATAATCAAACCAATGTAATAATAGGTATAAAAACAGAACCCTTTTATTATCTTATATGGAAAATAATTTTGATAAAATACTTGAACTCCATTCTTGAGGAAAATATCCTTTCTACTTCAAACACATTTTTCATTTCATAACATGTCATACGACTTTAAAATAAAAGAAGTTGATTAAAAATAAACTTGAAAACTTGTAAATGAAGTTTCTTAGAAATAATGTTTTAAAAATCCATTCATGCCGTATAAGTTAAAAAAAACATTCTTCGTACTTTTGTCGGAAAAGTGAAAAAGTACCTCGTATGAAAAACGATAAAAGATTCCTTTCATATCTTTTACTAAAAACTCACCGAAGGGTAAAATTGGATTTAAACAATTGTAGGTGGATGGAAATAATATTACATATTGAAGAAACACGGATTTGGATGATAAAATACACCCCAGTAAATACCAAAGTATAAACAATCTCGGATAAAAATGAGATTGTTATATTTCCCTTACCTTAGGTCCGATTTGCTTTGTACGTGTCCGAAGCTCCTGTATAATGGTTTAAATAATGTCATTGACTTATTACAGAATCATATTCATTGTTATGATATCATATATGGTTCACTTATGACATTATATTACCCGTTCTTTTGTAAATTCCATGTTAAAGAAGCGTTTTGGGTAAAATCGTTTCATTTATCGTAGGTGTTTTGACTTGTTGTTCTTGACATTATTATTACTTATATCATGGTTTACTTACTTCCAGAATATAAAATTTGATTTATATATCATATATATTCAGTATATATATATATATAATAGATAGATAAATAAAATGAAAAACACCGTTCATGGAGACGGTAGTCCGTACGTACGCATGAACACTGTTTTCCATTCCTTATTGTCTTGAAATGGAAGTAAGTAGATGACATACATATATATATATATACATAATCTAGTAGCTTTATAATGTCATATATTTCATTATTATTTCTTATATATACTTTATAATCATTCTTAAATGGTTAACATGGAGAATGAATCTCATCGCGTCGTGGAGACGGTAGTCCGTACGTACGCACGAGCGATGATATCATTTCCATAAATATTGAATTGAATTGGAGTGGATTATACAATATATCAGAATCAATATTATGTTTTAATAACTATGTATAGTTATTCTTTACACCATTATACCCATCCATGTAAGGTGGTGGTGGAAAATAGATTACACCACGGCGTGGAGACGGTATTCCGTACGTACGCACGCGCGGTGATTTCTTTTTCCGTAGGATGGATAGATGGTGAAATAGGGTTGTTTCATACTTATAATAACATATCAGTATATTAGTGATACTGATGTTATTACTTCATAATTAAACAACCTAATAAGAAGAAGTGGAAGAAGAAATAAAGATGAAAGAATTGGTAACGGTAATTACCTCTTCTTTGAAGTGCCTCTTTGAGACCTTCTGTTAGGGCACTAAAATTGGTCTTTGAGGAAGACCAGAACCTCTAGGCTGTTTCTAGGGAAGTGGAGAAGAGATTTTGGCAGGGTTTGGCCGAGCTTGAGTGCTCAAATTGGTGTGAGGAGGAGGGGGAGGAGGTGCCCTTTTATAAGGGAGGAGAGGGGCACCTTAGGAATATCTCAAAATATTATTTTATATTAAAGTAAAAATCGGTTTATAATGGTTCCAAAGGGTCTTATTTCGAAGATAAAGTGGGGATGGGTCGAAATCCTATCAAACAATAGGATTTAGACATGTTTAGGGTATTATTTTAACCTTATCAATTAGATTTAACTCTAAGTTAATTAATTTAACTTTTACCATGTCTTTTTGTTTTCTTTCACTATATGGTTAATACACTTACTATAACATGCCAAAATAACCCCAAATTGTTTATTATTAATATATATATCCTTATCTAATTCATTTGGCCGAACCTTAGATTTTTAGGAATAAAATAACAATTAATAATATAATATTTGATTTAAAAACTATTTTGTGTCAATTTTGACACTATTTGATATATGATTTTTGTGAAAGTCATAACAAAATTATATGTTCGAAACAAGTTTAATAAATCAACACTAATATATCATAGTAGCCTATAAAATTAGTGGAATTCATAAAAAGTCTCAAATTACATTCATTTGAGTATTTATAACATCAATTATGTTAATATTTCCTTAAAAGGGTAATTACTGCATCATCGTTGTGTCATAAATAAATTACTTTATTTAAAGTCTAAAAATTATAAATAAAATATAATTATGTAGGAAAGCTTTTTAGCTTTCTAATGAATATTTATAGTCGAATTTATCTTATGTATAACCCCATATTAAAAATGTTTTAGTGAATAAACTTTGATTTTCACTTTTTTAACTCTTCTTTGAATTAAATAATAATAAATGTCCTAATCTAATCCAAGTGGGCCTAAATGATAATATTTTACACTTAAGGTTGATTTTGGTCGAGATACACTTGTCCAATAGAATTAGGACATGTGTTAGGGTAATATTAATATCATTCTTACCCTTAATTACCCTATTTACTTTTAACCGTGGTAAATAAAAGTAAAAAGTTACTATTCACCAAAAATTATTTTCATCTCATTGAACCACATTTTACTTACTGACATCAACCGTGTCTCTCGGATTTTTGAAATTCCATTCACAGAAGCGGTAAAATTAAGTTTTATGAAAAATTCAGTTTTTTAACTACCACTTAGTAGTTTCACTATTCATCAAAAAATGAAGGTTTTCAGAAAAATGCCAAAATTTCATCCTAAGCTATATTTCATATTCCGAATTCAAAAATGAAGTCTATTTTACCAAATTCATAACATAGAAGTTGCATTAATTAATTTTATAATTAAATCCCGCTGCTAAAACAAATAGCGTGTTTTTAAGAAACAATATCTATCAAAAGATTGACACTTGATTATGTCTGGTTTAAATGTGAAATTACATCCAATGACCAACATTGTATTAAATTGTAAAAATATATTCTAAATATACTTTAAAACTACTCCAATTAATAATTTATCACTATTAATTATTTCGATTAAAAAAAGTTGTTTTTTAGTAATTTTCACTATTCATCAGAATATGAAAGTTATCCGAAATGTACCAAAATTTCACCTTAGGCTAAATTCGATACTCCGAATCCAAAAATGAAGTTCATTTTGAAAAATAAGATTTACAGAATTTTAAAAAGTGGTTATTACTATTCATACCGACTAGTTTTAATAATATTTTAATAGCATATCGTTGTTTATTGAAACTCGGTATTGCGTATTACACACGCTATCGAGGAAGGTCGCGATTGCGTGTAATGCAAGGCAAGTCAAGGATGCGTGTTGTGCAAGCTCCTTTTGGTGTAGTGTACAACACAAGACATTAATAAAATTAAAAAGAATATTTTTTATAAAATCTTGGGCTGTTACATTCTACCCCCCTTAAAATGAATTTCTCCCTCGAAATTCGTCGGGGTTATAAATGGTTTACTATTCGAAAGTTTCTTTAATAGAAACCCACATCGTAAAAAGGAATATCAAAACCAATCTTTAAAAACAAAAGTATGAAACGTAACGGTTACCCAAATAAACTAATCATTGGGTTTCCACATAGGTGAAAATATGGATATGGAAGAGAAATCTAACCATCATGTTCTGATGGAGAGTGGTAGAGAACATGGCTATGGAAAAGCCAGTAATCACAAATCCATAGATTTGTGATGATATAAGGTACCATCTGATTCATCAGGTATAAGATCACTAGGACAACATTTTTGGTTTTCAAGATCATTTCCCTAAAGTTGAAAATTTGAATTAGAATAAATACTTACTTTATTTTGGTACAATCTCACTGTTGTTCGTGCCTTGAACAATTTCCACTTCATCTCTTAAATAAATGAAGTTGAATTTGTTATTCATGAAGTGTTAGCAGATCATGTGATAGAATGACGGGTCATTCCATCTGTCTCAAACAAAAGGTTATCAAAAATTATATGCATAAGTCGATCTATAGTGAGATTAATCATATATGGTTCGTAAAATGGACTTATACTTCATATATCATACTGCTTAATATAATAAAACTAGTTTCTACTAAACAGGGACTTCCTGTAGGCCAGTGGTAGGCGATAAAGGCCAGTCGCACTTCGGTTGTGGGTTCGATTCCCACAGCCTTGTCCGAAGCGATGGGTTGTCGCTCGTCCTGCAGGTTGTCCTTTTTCCAAAACTATATAACATCCCATCAATAATATCGAAAAAAACAAACAATACTAACTTATGTCCAACATAATCCATTCCAATATTTTAGGCTTATCCATAATACTGCAGTCGACTCTCATAATATTGTGAAAATGATTACCAGAGATTTAACACCATCATCGATCCCCATATATCATAAGATATGTTTTGTTGGTCACATTCCGAACATTCAAAGTCCTTAATCGTGTATTCTCTTGAATACCTTAGTGAAAACATGAATGCAGTTAAAAGTTAACACCTTCCACATACTAAAATCCTCAAAATTCTATATACTCAAACCATGATATCACTTAGTCCTTATATCAATCATGAGCTCATGAATACTGTTAAACATTTCATTTTCTCGTTTTCCCTTCATTATGCGCATAATATCTCAATCACTTTGAATACCACATTAGACCAATACATAAATATTCCATTATTCCAAGATACAACATTATTTTGGAATCCCATTACATAAACACTTAATCATTCCACCACATCGTTGTCATATTCAACATTGCCAATAGTGATCGCATGTGACTTCCCTTTGTCCTTTGCCTTAAGCGGTTGCTCATGTCGATCATCACTAACCCTTGGATTAGGGCATTTATTAGCATAATGCCCCATTTCCTTGCACTTGAAGCATTGAAGTGTTGGTTGTACGTTCTCTGCAGTGTTTGCTTTATTCACTTCATTAGAATCCCATTTTCCATTACTTCGACACTCAGCTGCTCGATGACCTTCTTTTCCACACTTAAAACATTTTCTAGTCCCTTTAAGACAATCTCCACCATGCTTCTTTCCACACTTTGTGCATAAGGAAACATTAATCTTCTTTTCACCATTATTCTGAGTTTTCTCCTTGAACTCCATCTTTCGTTTCTTGTCAAACCCATGAGATGGATATGTAACACCAACTTCCATTTCTACCTTGATAGCACAACGCACAATTTCTTCATAGCTACTGAAGTCTTTTATAGCTAATGCCCTTAGAAGACTTGGTTTTAAGCCACTGAAAAATCGATCAACTTTACTTTCAGGTTGGATGATAATACCAGAAGCGTACCTTGCAAGTCTTGTAAAATTCGCTTCATAGGTACCAACAGATTCATCATCCCTTTGCTTCAGTTCAAGAAACTCTTTCTCCATCTTTGTTCGGAGAATACGAGGGAAGTACTTATTGAAAAATAAGTTCTTGAACTCGTCCCATTCCATAGACTCAATTTCATCCCTTTGCCTCGTATTCTTAATAAGATTCCACCATTGATCAGCATCTCCTTCCAAACGATACACTGCTAGGATGACTTTATCATGTTCAGAACATTGAAGAACTGAAAATATCTTCTCAGTAGTACTAATCCATTGTTCAGCAACTAATGGATCAGTAGACCCACTGAAAGAAGGTGGACGCTGCCTCATGAAGGATTCAACAGAATGTTGCTCCTTCCTTTGCTCGTTTGGAAGTCCTGCATGATTCATAGCTTGAGAAAGTTGTGTGAGCATGGCTACAAGATTTTTCATTCCGGCTCCCATATCGTTTGGTTTCTCAGGGGGACAATCATTGCATTGCCCATCACATTCCGCATTAACACGGTTCCTTCGGGTTCCAGCCATCGTCTAAAACCCCAAAAGAATAGTATGAGAGGAAAAAATAATGCTAGGGAAAACAACATAATAAAGGGGTAGTACCCTCAATATCTAACATCTTAGGTTAAATTCTAAGATCGTTAGCGCAATTCTAGGACTATAACCTATACGTATACTTAACCTTAGAGACATCCCTAGACATACCTTAGAAATATCTCTAGGGATCTCACTAACGTTTTCGCATCCTAGTTTCCAAAGGTTGACTAAACCTTTCCTCTGATACCAACTGTAGAGACCCGTATCTTGACGTACATGGACATTACATTACATTTGCGGAATACATAGTACATAACAAAAACACACACACAAGGATTGTAATAGTTTAGTCTCTTTGGAAACTTGGAACGTAATCTTCTAATTGTGGTGAAAGATCTCCAATATCTCCCATAAAGATCTTCCCTTTTTTTTACCTAAAACCTTTCTCTATATCATGGGGAAAAGAAAACATAAAAGGGTGAGCTCAAATGCTCAGTAAGGGTAAACAAAATAAATATCAATCACATCATATTCATAAGAACATAACATTTTGGAAATCATAACCTGCAAAAGAGAGCATAATTTCATAATCATGGGATAAATCATGGAAGTGAAAAAGTAATCCCAATAATCATAACATAAAACATGAAACTTTGTGGAATACACACATAATCATATAGAATCATTTCTTGTTAGTCAAGACTCATTTCCAAGACTATCTTAGTGGACAAAGTCCCTTTCTGAATCGAGTAACCCTCGTTTCAGTCCTGTTTCACTGAACCGGTATAACCTACCGTTCCAGCCCTGTCTATCTCATGAGATATAAAATCTTTACCCAATTCATTGGAGGGAGATATAGGTCCCACCCATCTTATAATTAATCCTTTCTTATGTGTGCCACATAATCATAAATCTTACATCATCACATAACCCATGTAATAAAAATGGGATTTTTAAACAACATGACATCATAAAACAATTCATATAAGATAAAGGAATTCATAAAAATATTTCCATCACAACATAATCAAACCAATGTAATAATAGGGATAAAAACAGAACCCTTTTATTATCTTAGATGGAAAATAATTTTGATAAAATACTTGAACTCCATTCTTGAGGAAAATATCCTTTCTACTTCAAACACATTTTTCATTTCATAACATGTCATACGACTTTAAAATAAAAGAAGTTGATTAAAAATAAACTTGAAAACTTGTAAAGGGAGTTTCTTGGAAATAATGTTTTAAAAATCCATTCATGCCGTATAAGTTAAAAAAAACATTCTTCGTACTTTTGTCGGAAAAGTCAAAAAGTACCTCGTATGAAAAACGATAGAAGATTCCTTTCATATCTTTTACTAAAAACTCACCGAAGGGTAAAATTGGATTTAAACAATTTTAGGTGGATGGAAATAATATTACATATTGAAGAAACACGGATTTGGATGATAAAATACACCCTAGTAAATACCAAAGTATAAACAATCTCGGATAAAAATGAGATTGTTATATTTCCCTTACCTTAGATCCGATTTGCTTTGTACGTGTCCGAAGCTCCTGTATAATGGTTTAAATAATGTCATTGACTTATTACAGAATCATATTCATTGTTATGATATCATTAATGGTTCACTTATGACATTATATTACCCGTTCTTTTGTAAATTCCATGTTAAAGAAGCGTTTTGGGTAAAATCGTTTCATTTATCTTAGGTGTTTTGACTTGTTGTTCTTGACATTATTATTACTTATATCATGATTTACTTACATCCAGAATATAAAATTTGATTTATATATCATATATATTCAGTATATATATATATATAATAGATAGATAAATAAAATGAAAAACACCGTTCATGGAGACGGTAGTCCGTACGTACGCATGAACACTGTTTTCCATTCCTTATTGTCTTGAAATGGAAGTAAGTAGATGACATACATATATATATATATATATATACATAATCCAGTAGCTTTATAATGTCATATATTTCATTATTATTTCTTATATATTCTTTATAATCATTCTTAAATGGTTAACATGGAGAATGAATCTCATCGCGTCGTGGAGACGGTAGTCCGTACGTACGCACGAGCGATGATATCATTTCCATAAATATTGAATTGAATTGGAGTGTATTATAAAATATATCAGAATCAATATGATGTTTTAATAACTATGTATAGTTATTCTTTACACCATTATACCCATCCATGTAAGGTGGTGGTGGAAAATAGATTACACCACGGCGTGGAGACGGTATTCCGTACGTACGCACGCGCGGTGATTTCTTTTTCTGTAGGATGGATAGATGGTGAAATAGGGTTGTTTCATACTTATAATAACATATCAGTATATGAGTGATACTGATGTTAGTACTTAATAATGAAACAACCTAATAAGAAGAAGTGGAAGAAGAAATAAAGATGAAAGAATTGGTAACGGTAATTACCTCTTCTTTGAAGCGCCTCTTTGAGACCTTCTGTTAGGGCACTAAAATTGGTCTTTGAGGAAGACCAGAACCTCTAGGATGTTTCTAGGGAAGTGGAGAAGAGATTTTGGCAGGGGTTGGCCGAGCTTGAGTGCTCAAATTGGTGTGAGGAGGAGGGGGAGGAGGTGCCCTTTTATAAGGGAGGAGAGGGGCACCTTAGGAATATCTCAAAATATTATTTTATATTAAAGTAAAAATCGGTTTATAATGGTTCCAAAGGGTCTTATTTTGAAGCTAAAGTGGGGATGGGTAGAAATCTTATCAACCAATAGGATTTAGACAAGTTTAGGGTATTATTTTAACCTTATCAATTAGATTTAACTCTAAGTTAATTAATTTAACTTTTACCGTGTCTTTTTGTTTTCTTTCACTATATGGTTAATACACTTACTATAACATGCCAAACGAACCCCAAATTGTTTATTATTAATATATATATCCTTATCTAATTCATTTGGCCGAACCTTAGATTTTTAGGAATAAAATAACAATTAATAATATAATATTTGATTTAAAAACTATTTTGTGTCAATTTTGACACTATTTGATATATGATTTTTGTGAAAGTCATAACAGAATTATATGTTCGAACCAAGTTGATTAAATCAACACTAATATATCATAGTAGCCTAGAAAATTAGTGGAATTCATAAAAAGTCTCAAATTACATTCATTTGAGTATTTATAACATCAATTATGTTAATATTTCCTTAAAAGGGTAATTACTGCATCATCGTTGTGTCATAAATAAATTAATTTATTTAAAGTCTAAAAATTATAAATAAAATATCATTATGTAGGAAATCTTTTTATCTTTCTAATGAATATTTATAGTCGAATTTAGATTATGTATAACCCCATATTAAAAATGTTTTAGTGAATAAACTTTGATTTTAACTTTTTTAACTCTTCTTTGAATTAAATAATAATAAATGTCCTAATCTAATCCAAGTGGGCCTAAATGATAATATTTAACACTTAAGGTTGTTTTTGGTCGAGATACACTTGTCCAATAGAATTAGGACATGTGTTTGGGTAA
The DNA here is from genome assembly GCA_963277665.1 of Viscum album. Lineage (NCBI taxonomy): Eukaryota > Viridiplantae > Streptophyta > Magnoliopsida > Santalales > Viscaceae > Viscum > Viscum album. The sequence continues at coordinate 735,209,566 of OY728125.1, read as the reverse complement.
TATTAATATCATTCTTACCCTTAATTACCCTATTTACTTTTAACCGTGGTAAATAAAAGTAAAAAGTTACTATTCACCAAAAATTATTTTCATCTCATTGAACCACATTTTACTTACTGACATAAACCGTGTCTCTCGGATTTTTGAAATTCCATTCACAGAAACGGTAAAATTAAGTTTTATGAAAAATTCAGTTTTTTAACTACCACTTAGTAGTTTCACTATTCATCAAAAAATGAAGGTTTTCAGAAAAATGCCAAAATTTCATCCTAAGCTATATTTCATATTCCGAATTCAAAAATGAAGTCTATTTTACCAAATTCATAACATAGAAGTTGCATTAATTAATTTTATAATTAAATCCCGCTGTTAAAACTAATAGCGTGTTTTTAAGAAACAATATCTATCAAAAGATTGACACTTGATTATGTCTGGTTTAAATGTGAAATTACATCCAATGACCAACATTGTATTAAATTGTAAAAATATATTCTAAATATACTTTAAAACTACTCCAATTAATAATTTATCACTATTAATTATTTCGATTAAAAAAAGTTGTTTTTTAGTAATTTTCATTATTCATCAGAATATGAAAGTTATCTATATGTACCAAAATTTCACCTTAGGCTAAATTCGATACTCCGAATCCAAAAATGAAGTTCATTTTGAAAAATAAGATTTACAGAATTTTAAAAATTGGTTATTACTATTCATACCGGCTAGTTTTAATAATATTTTAATAGCATATCGTTGTTTAGTGAAACTCGGTATTGCGTATTACACATGCTATCGAGGAAGGTCGCGATTGCGTGTAATGCAAGGCAAGTCAAGGATGCGTGTTGTGCAAGCTCCTTTTGGTGTAGCGTACAACACAAGACATTAATAAAATTAAAAAGAATATTTTTTATAAAATCTTGGGCTGTTACAGTATAAGGGATGTTTTTAATAAAAAAATGTTAAATATATGGAATAGAAATTATACCAAATTTATTATATACATATAATTATATATATATATATATCATTTAAATTTCATTATCTTAATGTTACAATGATATGAAATTAACATTCATGTGTACGTACGACCTACAATCTCCATAAACGGTGCAATTATATTCTTATCTAAAACATTATGGATTATTAAAAATAAATATATAATATATATATATATATATGATAATTATATCATGGTTTAAATTATTTATATGATGAAACCATGATCTATGTAATAACAAAAAAATGTAACAAGTCAAAACACACTCGACAATCTAGGAAATTAACACCTAAAATAATGAAAATGAAGAAAGATTGTTAACAAATAGGTAATAAGATATGTTAAGAATATCAAATATGATATCATAAATATTAATATGGTTTTGTAATAAGTTAGTAAATGGTTAAATCTATCAAAAATGAATTTAATTTATATTCACCTGAAAAGGAAATGCATGGTAATGGATTTTCATATCACTTTTTTAAATCTATGAGATAATTGCCATATTCAAAACATACTTTTATGTGTGGTGTATACAAAACTGATTTTGGATATATAATATCATTAATTATTTTATATTCATGGTATTTAGATTTTTTCCTTCATGGGGATTATGGTTTAAATGCTTCAAAGTGGTATGAAACACTTTTGAATGTTTAAATATTATTTTCCTCAAGTATATTTTTAAGGATCTTCTAATGTTATTTCCATTATTTTAGGTGTAATTTACTATTGTGTATATAATTTATTATATATGGTGTACATAATAAAAATTTTACATGTAATATCATGATTCATTCATGATACATGTGTTTTTAGTTTCAATTTTAATTATTTATAGTAAGGGGGTTTGAGTTAAAAGTTACCTAGTAGAAAATAGTTTCATAACCTATTTTTTCATTAGGTTGCATTACATCCTCATCATTATTAATATTGTATGACTATGTGTATAATTTATTAGACAATATATTGATTTATTTACACTTATTTATAGGTATTTAAAGTTTATACACATAATCTATGATTTGATTGATTCTCACACCATATTTATGGTCATTCCAAGGGTTTACTTCATAATATCATGTTGTGTTTGATTCATTATAGTTGAATTTACATTAGAGGAAATTTTTGAATCATTGTTCAATATAAACTTTATTTTTATTCTAATCTAGTTACTCATGGACATTTTAAATTAATAGTACCATTTTTTTTCAACACGTTCGTCCTTAAAATTATTTATAATTTTTTTAAATTAAATTTTACATCATTTATCTCTTTAGTATGAGAACCTATTTTCACATAAACACCCAATTTTATAAAAACGCTTTAAAAAATATTTTTAAAGTATTAAAAATTATTTTTCATAGACATTTTCACCCTTTATAATAATTATTTTTATTTTTTAAAAGTTATTTACAATGAAAAGGTTTTTTAAAAGGTTTTTTCAATTAAAAGGATTTTTTGTCAATAATGTTTAAGAAAAATATTTTTATAGGATTTATATTCATCAAAGAAAACAACCCTTTATTTTTACTCCAATTTTTATAATCAAATCCATGGTTTATGATTTCTTTAACCAAGGATAGTATTGAAATTCACTTCTTTGATTCCTATTTAGTACCTATGAAATATTCAATTTACTATGACCATTGAATATTTAATTTCCCATAAATATCCATATCATTTATATTTTTTAAAATGTTGGGGCTGAGGCCTCATTTTATTATTAAATCAACGAAAATTCCCATTTTTTTGGTAGAGGGAGACCCATTACATATCCTGATGGCGCAGGGGCATGAAATCCCATATTTTGGCTTAAAGATCCATCTGTTGAAATGTACTTCTACAATACCTAGGTCTGCTACATTTCCACCTTCACTATATTTACCGTTATAGTACCTACAACACTACAGTTTTACCACTGCTATAGTTCTACCATTACTATTGTACTACAAAAATGCTGCTATATTACTCATTAATTTTCATCTCTACCTAGAATCGATCATAGGTCTTTCGGATTCAAAATATGAGCCTTTTCCACTTGGATACAGGCTCGTTGGCTCTAAATAATTTATCATGGATATGATTATTTCCTAAAAAATATAATTTTATTACTTATGGTGTGAAAATGAGAGTTATTTTATTAACTTTGGAAATATTGATAAATCTATATCTTCTACTCCATATAGATATTTAACATGGAACACTCTTAAATGTATTATTTAATATATGAGTAATGCTTTGAATATGAACTCCATGATTCATTACCTATTATATGTATACCCTCAATGAATTGGTAGTCTCATGGGATGATATAAATGGATAACCTTAGATGGGTTTTGACAAGTTAGTTGAAATCGCCTTATGAAAGGACTTAATAGAAAACATACCATGTACCTAGGAAAAATGGTTCCAATAATGATGAATTACCCTCATTTAGATTTATTAATTAATTATCTAATATATTTTTCATCGAAATATCTTCTTATGCATTTCATTCTCATTTCATTGATTAAATGGAATTTGTTTCAGATATTTTCCTTTCTATATTGATTATGCATTATCTAGTTTTTTGAATGGCATGTTTTTTAGTTATTATCTTACCATCTGGGTTTTCCATTCACATTATTGATTATATGGCATGTGTGTTCTTGGATATTTACCTTTCTATAATGATTATTCTCTCATTTTTTATTTCACTTTATTCTAACCTTACAGGGCATTTGAGCTCACCCTTATTTTATTTACATTCCCTAGAATTCCCAAAAGTGTACTAAGAAAGATATATAAGGATACTATAGATGGAACAAAGTTATTATCCTCGACAGTAAAACATTATGTTGTAATTAGTGTGTTAAATTCAAAAACAAGACTCATGTTTATATCTAGATTTCTAAGACTAAAAAGTACTTTTTTCTTTCTAGTTTTGATTACTTATAACCATACCAATGTAATGGTAGCAGAACACTGACTCCCAGTATGTTGGAGTGGGATATCTATAGTTTGTATCAGAGAAATTTTAGTAGAAACCTTGAAACTAGATTTAGAAAACATTGATTAGATAACATGACCCTATTGTATAATTTTAGGCTATGTATAGAGGAAAATCGTGGAGTATTGGTAAGGTAGAGATTATGTAGGTATTCCTAGTAATAAATTATTGTTGATATAATAAAAGTGAACATGGTTCTGGAATATATGTACCTTGGGGAAACAACTCTGACAAGGTGTATTAAACCTGGCTTGGAATCACATGGTACAAGAAAAAAATCCTTAATATGCACCTGGTTTGATACTCCTGGGAGATATGTTTAGGATAATTCAGATTTTCTTTATAAAACATTTTGAAGGATTTGAATATATAATGATAATGAATGGACTAGGATAAACTTATTGTGTGTTAGATTTAAAAAATATGTTAAAATTTAGTCATCCTAAAATTATTATATAGTTTTCCAATATGATAATTGATGCCCACACTTTTGTTTTTGGTTTTAGGAAGTTCCCACTTTTAAATGACAAAATATAGACCAAGAAAGGACCTATGTGGAAATAAATTGATGAATTATTTATGTATTGGGGTTATAATAAAACCATAGTTAAAAGAGTATTTAGAGTTTGACCATATTTAAAGTATTTCTAGCATATTTATTTTGGAAATTATGTTAATTTGGTTATATAAATGGGTAACCTATATTCCATGTGACAACCCATTAATTATAAAAATTCCATGGGACTTGAAACCATGATCAAATTACAATTAGGATTTAACACCAACCACTGATATATGCAATGTGCTTTTTAATATTTGATTGTTTATAATTGAAATATGTTATGAATAATGAAACAATAGTATCAAATTTTAGGTTTAGAGATTAATTTATTAAACATGTTAATTTTGGAAAATAGTTACGTGAAAATGTAAATACGTTTCCCTATTTTATGGGCCTTATGATATGTTAAAAGGGTATTTTAGTGCTTTAAGAATCCGATTCAATTTTTGGATATTTTTTTCTTGATGAAATAGATGATTTCAAAATTGATGAAACCGTAAAAAAATATGAATATTGTGTTTATTTAAATATTTTATGTGTGTATATTTCCTCATATTCATAGGTAGTAAAATAACTACTCAACCATAAGAAATTATAAAAACATTATTTTCCTTAATACCTTTTTTTGAACTGATGATCTTTTAAATCCTCACAGATTTATGGTTTTGAGGCCCTCAATTTTCCTTATAACATTCACTTGTTTGTGATTTATGAACTCAATCACTACATATAAATATTTAATCTTTTCATCTATGTATGAATATTCACATTCCACTAATGTTTTTCTACCTAGATATATAGTTATATTTTAGTTAATGTGAACTTTGTGCTTCCCATTATCTATTTTAAAGAGGTTATATTATGATCCCTACTCTCAAATTTGGGATTTAAACATTGAAAATATCAAAAAAAATTAGTATGAATATTGTTTTTAAATGGAGGGGATAGAATTTATTTAATGTGTGGAGAGTGTAATGCCCCAGAATTCTTATGTAAGAACATTGTATTCGATTGCGTGTATGAAACACAACACAAAGGGTGTAAGAGAATTTAATATCCCAATACATTATAATATATTTACTATTTTAAATAAGATTAATCCAAGATATATTTTAAATTGAAGGCAATGGTGAGTTATTTTTCTTTACACGCAACAAATATTTTCTTCGCTACATTGCGATACTCGCAAGACCAAGTTTTACCGAACAACCATATATTAATAGAATATTTTTTTAATATAATAAGATATAACATAGGTATTAAATTAGAGGATATTAATAGAATTAACAAACTTATTAAAATATATGGATTAAAAAATATTAAATGGATAACTTTATTAAAAATTATTTATAAATTAATACTAGAAACAACTATATATAAATAAGAAAATTCTTATAGAAAACTATTTTTTATGCCCACAAAGCTATTTTTATCCTAATAAATTAAATTAATTACAATTAATGAGAGATATTAATTTAATATATATTCTATATTCAATAAAATATTTTTTAAATTCAAACAATATAATTGATAATCATAATATAAGAACTAACCCAATATTTCACTTACAATCAATATTTTATCTATAGGTTCTTTTACTGCCTTTTAATGAAGAATATATTTTAAATAAAATTTCTCGAACATTCCTAAATTTTATATGTAAAAATAATATTCATTTTATAAATATTAAAATAAATATTATTTTAGGTGTATTTATGGTATTTTTATGGGAAGTTACATTTTTTGATGAATGGTGAAAAATAATGAATTTTAATTCAAAACATTTTTTTGCCTAATTTATTAATAAGAATAATTTATATTATAATTTTTTTATAAAGTAAATTTATAAAAATTATATATCAACTAATCCAATATAGGTGATTACAATCAATTTCAATTTTAAATTGGATATAAAAACATTGTAAACTTATAAACGTTATTACTTTAAAAACTTGCGCTATCATCTCATACATGAGATTAATTTTAAATTAATTTCTGCCAAATAGGTGGTTGGAAATTGAAAAATGGATTCCATATTTTGAATAATCATAAGTTATAATTTCTAGTCAAGTCAACATAGTTTTTTAATGAAAATATAGGGAATTTAATTAAAATTAATTACAATGATTTAGTAAACAATCACCATAATAAGATACTAAACCTTAAACATAAGGGCCCAAATGACCTATAACATTGTCTAAAATATATTTCATGGGAATATTTAGACCCTATATTACCTTTTAATTGATTAAGAAAGTTATTGGATCCAAATGTAAATGTAAAAACGTGGGAGGAGTTCCCTTCTCCAAAATTTATAAGAATGTCACTCCTAGTCCACAATAAAAAGGTCCTCAACCCTCTAACCTACTCACAACTCTCAAGGCACATTGGATCAACCAAAATATACCCAAATAAGTTTTGAATATCCCTACCCTAAAACTATAAGCATCACCTTGTGCATAAATATGTCCATGAAATCTATTTGTTACAAACCAAACGGAGTTACCCAAATAAGAAGTTATATCCTTCCTCAACCTATTTTATTTTATTTTAATTCTCAGTCCCCTCAAATATTATTATTTCATGATTATATAATAAAACCATTATAATAAATATAATGATATGTTTTTATTCTTACATATTTATCTACACTTACACACACTTCCATCTAATTGGTAATGAACATACCTTTTATATGCACGATGAACTACTACCTCACAAAACGATATCATTGGTTTTTTCTTTACCACCTCTCGCGGTTGAGAATTATGATGGAAAAATTATTTATATATTATATATATGATATTTATAATTTATTTATTCTTCTTTAATTATTTTATTACACATTTCTTTATGCTTTCCATTTTATGGGAATACGATAACATTATTTGAGGAAGTGTGGACTACCGTTTCCTCCAAGTGATGTGATTTGTACATGCTATACATCAAGTGTAGAAAGGATAGTTTAAAAAATATATTTAATATATATAACATAGATATGATACTAGATTTATAATATACAGAAATATATATATCATTTAATTTTCATTCTTTTAATATGATAATGAAATGAAAATAGCATTCATGCATACATATGACCTACCATCTCCATGAACGATACATTTCATTTCTTATTTCGAAACATTATAAATTATTAAGAATTAATATATATATATATATATATAAGATATATATGATAATAAAAAAAATTTACATTTTGTAGATGATTATACTCTAATCTACATAATAATAACAATAAACAACAAGTCGAATCAAACTCAAAAAACTAAGCAATTGACACCCTAAATAGTAAAAATAATGAATGATTTTTAAAAAATAGGTGATAATACTTTATAATAAAATCATATATGATTTCATAAATATTATTATTGTTCTAGAATAAGTTTGTAACATGTTTAAAACTATTATATATTAATTAAAATGATGTTCACCCAAAAAGGAAATGTAAGCTAAGGGGGTTTCATCTCTCTTTTTACATCTGTGAGATATATTTCATATTCACAACTTACTTATTTAATGGGGTATATCTCCTAAAATTTAGGGATATATTAAGTCATAAACTATTTTATATCCATGGTAATTAGAGTTTTTCTTTTGGATATTTTGATTCATAATTTTCAATGTGGTATGGGACATGGTAGAATATTTAAAGACAGTTTTCTTCAAGAATTGTTTTAATGAACTTTAAATGGTATTTCCATTCTCTGAAGCATACATTAATTTTTTTACAATAATTTATTATATTTGGTAGAAATAATTCCTCTTTGAAATTTAATATCATGATTAATTCATTATTCAGGTTATTTTGAGTTTTAATTTTAATTATTTCTTCTAAGGGGGTTCGAGTTAAATGTTACCAATTGGAAAAGAATTTCATAACCCAATTTGTTTTCACTGGGTTATATTACTTTCTCATTGTCATTAATTTTCTATGATTATGTGTATAATGAATTGGAATATCTATTAATGTATAAACAGTTTTTTGTGTGGATTTATAGTTGATATGCATAATATATTGACTGATTTATTCTCACATCATCCTTATGGTGTATTGATGAGTTTACTTCCTAATCTAATTGTTTGGTATTGTTTATACTTGGATTTGATATAGAAGAAAAATATTGGATAATTTTTAAATAAACATGTTATTGTTATTATCCTATGTATATTTGTGACCCTTTTCAAGTAATAAGACCATTTTTCACTCATTGGTGCTGAAACTGTTTTATAAAATATTTTCAGAAGGCCCAAACCTCATTTCTCTCTTTAGTTGGAGGACACTCATTCTTTTAAAAAACATTTTTAATAAAAATGTTTTCAAAAAAGTTTTTAACCAAATAAAAATAATTTATAAAAATAATTTTTACCATTTACATATTTTTTTATGTTTTTTAAATGTTATTTTTAAAGGAAATGTTTTTTCAAAAGGTTTTTTCAAAAGTTTTAAAAAATGATATTTTCCTCAAGAATGGTTTTAAAAGATATTTTTATAGTATTTATATTAATAAATGAAACAAAAATTTTATTTTTACTTGAGATATTTTGTATTGGTACCATCTATAATATCCCTTGTTTTTTAAAGGAGACATTATGTTTGATATTATACATGACACGCCAAATTTAGCATGAATGAACAACTTAATGTTATTATTTTATATGATAATAATCACATAGCCATTAAAATGGTGGGAATTAAAATGATTAACTAAATTATGAAAATATGGTTTACACATGTTTATATACTGATTTATTGGTTACCCAATTAATTAGGACATTAAATAAAAAATCAATTGAATATAAAGGATGTGTTTTTCTGAAAAACTATTTAAATGCAAATAATAGAGTTTATAAGATAATAAAACCACTCTTGATGGATTTTATTAATTAAATATATATATATATATATAATATGTTAAATTTAATGTTTTAAATTCATCTTATATATTTTTTTAGACATGATATATGAAAAAATTCAATTTTTCAGATAAAAGAAGTATTATTTTAGAAAAAATGTAGTTTTTCCACCTTTTGATGGAGAACCCATTTTAAATATAGTTTTGGACACTTTAATATTTTATATTTGACAAAATAAACTTATTATTTTTAATTTTTACATGATGTTTTACTTTGGATAAAATTTTCGTATTTTTTGATAATATTCATTTTTAAATGAAATGTGAAAAATACTGCATTTTAATTCAAAACTATTTTTTTTATAATTTATGTATATATTTATATTATCATTTTACATGGTTTAATGTAAAATTATTAAAAAAAATTATCATTTAATACAATTTTGGTCATTGGAAGTAATTTAAAATCAAAAATTTATATAAACGCATGTCAATCTTTTAACGGCTGCTATTTTTACAAAAACTCATTTTCTCATTTTGAAGACACGAACTAATTTTAAATCAATTACTGCAAATAATAGGTTTTAAATTTTAAAAAATGGATTCTATATTTTAAATTAGTGGCTCCAAATTATGTAAATAGTTTTTTTTGGATTTTACAAATATTAACTTTAACGATTTTATTTACCACGGTTAAAGGTAAATTAGGTATCATAGGGTAATAAATAATATGATAAGGATAATAAAATTATCTTATCACTATAAAAACTAAAATTTATGAATAAAAGTTTACCCTTAACACCTGAGGATTGAAATTTACCCATTTAATGGACGTTTTCCCATTAACATTATATAAATATTAGTAAAACAAAAGAAAGTGACGACATGTCACCCTCTTATTTTTTAAGTATTATAATTTTAATATAGTGATAAATGTGATATAAATTCGATAATAAATAGTCTAAAGAAATTTAATTAAATTATATACATCATTATAGTTTATTTATAATTTTTAGAGATTAAATATTTGCCATAAATAATTACACAACGGTGATAAAATAATTATTTTATTAATAGAAATATCAAATAAATGATATCAAAAATAATAAAATAATTTTAATTATAATTAATTAGGATACAAAATGAACTTTATAGGTTACTATGACATATTATAATTATATTAAATTGTTTTTTTGAGTTATCTATCTATTTTTATTTTATTTTAATTTAATGAGATGAATAGTGTCAAAATTGACACTAATGATGTTTTATAAAAATAATATTTTTTTTAATTATTTAATAAACATAAAAATATTTTTTAAAACAAATGGATTATTATAAGCTCTATAACTTAATAAAGTGTCCATTTTTTAGAAATTTACCCCATATAAGTAAAATATATAGCCACATAATATTGAAAATTTTGTTACTAAAATTAAAAAATAGATTAATTGAGGGTAAATCGAAAAGATACGGTTTAAAATAAAATCAATACATGTCTAAAAATTATTGGGTGAGATGATTTAGAAACATACACATATTATATTAAAAACAACTAATGTTGGATTCATTTTTATTTAAAAATTAATTTATATCAAATTAATATTTTAAAAGTTTCCAAGGGTACATGTCCCCTCTCCTATAAAAAGGTTCCCACTATTCTCTATTACTCACACTTCAATAACAATTTGGATCAAAATATATCTCCCCAAAAATATTCCTTGAATCCCTCCCCACATTCTAGAAGCCTTATTTTAGATAGAACAAACACATTAGAGGTGTTAAGGTGTTCTTCAAAGGTGATCTATTGGTATAGAGGTATCATTTTCTTTAAGTATTTCTATTTCATGTCACGACCCGTCCTCGGGGCCCATGCCGTGACTAACCCAAGCCTACCTTCCATAGGCCAGGGGCTGGAAACTAGCACCAAAGGCGTAAATCCCAATATAAGGGAATACATTGCCTTTATATAAGTAATCAAACAAAAAAGAGTACGCAATCTGAAGTAAACACTAATTAAACTGAGTACAAAAGTAATTGGTGGAAAGTAAATGGGCCAGAATACAAACCCAACTGAAAGTACAGTACAACAAAGAAGAAAGAATAGCTGCAAAAAAGTAAACCAGCAACCACTAAGTCGTACTCCGAACATCCCACCAGAATGGTGGGTACAAATGGTCTCCTCAGCTCCTCGGGTTCGGTCGTCCACTCCGTTTACGTCCCGTTAAGTGGTCCACCTCCAGGTAACATTCCGCTCCACAAGACTCCACCTCGATCAGTTTTATCTGTCGTCTGCATCCAACACAACGTAGTGCGGGCATAGCCTGTGCAGGGGTGAGTATACAATACTCAGTAGGGACCCCGAGAATCCCGAAGGTCTCCCAGAATCCACAAAGGATAAACCACAATGGAAAGATACAAAGACAAAGTATCAACCAACTCTATTTAGGTATATGACCATACATATACCTGAGCCATCAATTCCAGCTCGGCTCCAACTCACGAGTCCAAGTACAACCCAGTCCACACAGGAAAGCACAACCTAGTCCACACAAGAAAGCAATTCAATCACATCGATGATTATGACTGAAAGTCAAGACTCATCTCACACAGGTATATTACTCAGGAAAATGTGTGGAGATGATAGATGTATCATCTGAATCATCTCCCCTATCGAACCCACATAGGATCCAAGTATAGAGGTCGTCACTACTGAACCCACGTAGGATCCGAGTACAATAACCATCACTGCCGAACCCACGTAGGAACCAAGTACTGTCATCATCACTGCTGAACCCACAGAGGATCCAAGTACAGTCTTCCTCGCTGCCGAACCCACGTAGGATCCAAGTACAGCCATCATCGTCGTCATAGTTACAGCCAGTTCTAGGGTCCCCGCACACAACACACTCAATTCTGGGAGGGTCCTCTCCATGTGACAAGGGCTTCGATACATCAACTATCATGAAGTCTAGAATTTATGTGTCCCGAAGTTTCTTCTCGTCAATCGGAACTCAATGCAACAGACTGCGCATCAATCGGATTTCCGGTCTGAGAGATATTGGCTTTTCCGTCCCAAGGGCCCGGTTAGAAATACGCTTGTTTCTAGCCCGAATGATATCCAAATTCATCTGAAACTCACTTAGAGTATCGCAAAAGGACCGTCTCATAGAAATAGTCCCAGTTCCGCAGATGGCGCGTCGATCGGATGTGCGGTCCTTAAGTTATTCACCTTTAAGTGAATAACGGGCCTGGTCCATTAGGCCCGATGGGTTGACGAATCAGATCGACTCGGTTTTGGCAGGTCCGACCCAGCAAAGGGGTCGGATGGGCCCGGTGAGTTTCACGGCCCGACCCGAAGTGGTGCGGCCCGACACGAAGTGGCGCGGCCCTGTCCGGCGGGGCGCGGCCCAGCCCGGCTGGCTCAGCCGGCTGGCCGAGCGGGTTCCAGGGGGGCCCGGTTATCCGCACCGGCAGCACCAAGCGGTGCCAATCTTCCCCAAACCAGCCGGCTAGACCATCTGGCCTTCTGTGCACGCGGCTTGCATGGCCGTGCAGCCGGTCTTCCAGCATGGCGTCTTCCTGGCACCGCCGTCCAGCTCCGCCTGTCCGGCCGGTTCTTCAATCGATGTGGCCCGAGATGCGGGTCGTGGTTCCTCCCACACAGTCGGCACGATGGTGTTGTCTTCCTTCACCATGTTCCTGACACGATGCGATGGCTCCATGCTTCCTCCTCCGATTTCCAATTCCAAAAGAATAAGTTACGGTGGAGGGTCGTCGGGCTGTGTTCGTTCGGCTCGCGCCCTCCGTGTTAGACGGTAACACATAGACAAGAATGCACGAGGTTCACGAAACACAACGATAATTTTATATTAAATAAAATTCAATCAAATTACCCAACCTCGAAAATAATTTCATAGTTTTCAAGCGTCGTGGATGATGGCATCGTTTTCTTCATCGTCGGTGTGCACCCGAGGAAGTGACGTATCCACTTTTTTGACGGAGAGAAGAACAGTAGGCACCCCATTGTTAGCAAGTTGCCGCGTCAGTGTCTCCTCCCTTGCCATGGAGGAGGAAGAGGATGAAGAATGGTTGTTGCCGAGTCAATGTTCTTCATCAGTGAGTTGTCGTTCTTCAACAAAGTTGGAATCTCTTTTCTTCTTCACAAGAGTTCTCTCCCCAAATCCCCACACAACAAGCCCACCAAAAGAAAATAAGGCCACCCCTTATTTTAATTGAACATGCCATGTATTTCAAAATAATAATTTTAAACACTTAATTAATTAATGAAAGAGTTTCAATTAATTAATTATGGTGTGTGTTGGCCTGAGTTTAAGTGGGGAAGTGGAAAGGTTACAAAATTTAAAATGGAGTTTCCATGTAATTAACATGGGAGTTCAAAGGGGTTAAGGAGTTATGGAATGTGAAGGGTTGGGGCTCCTGTGGGCCCAACCTCACAATTATCCTCACATGGGTAGTTAGGAGCTTTTGGGTCCCACCCCAACTCCCCCATGTAGGATATAACCACCTTATATATAAAAATAAAATTTTCCCACAATTTTATTCACTTCTCATTTAATCCAAAAAATTTAACTTCTCCTCCTGAGTAAACGCATCTATGGTAAAAATCCCCTTAAGCAATTTCTGGCACTACGATTTCATCGGTGCCCTCATATTTCAATCCCGAGCACCGGTTCAAAAGATAGAAAAAACCCCTCATTCATTCACTAAACGTACCCGAGCTAAACATCGGATATTGATTCTGGGCACACCAGGACTCGGAATCATGTATCATCAAGAGCCATAGAGTCGTAAAATTCCTAATTATTTAAGAAAAAAATTCCTTGAAATTTCTGGGTCTTTACATTACTCTCACCTCAGGGCTTTACGTCCCTGTAAAGCTACATCATAAACTAGGGAAACAAATGAGGGTACTGTGCACGCATCTGAGCATCCCGCTCCCATGTGCTCTCCTGTAGGTTCCCGTGCTGCCAACGAATGTGCACTAGAGGAATCGACTTTCCATGTAGGACCCACTCCTGTTGATCATCGATCTCCACCGGGACCTCCGCAAATGTCACCCCGTCATCGATGTCCAGCTCCCCGTGATCAATGATATGCATCGGGTCGTGCAGGTATCTCCTCAGCTGAGATACGTGGAAGACGTTATGTACCTAGGGCAACTGAGGTGGAAGGGCCAGGCGATAAGCCACCTTGCCTACCCTGCTAAGAACCTGGAATGGTCTGATGAAGCATGGAGATACCTTGCCGCCCCAGCCAAATCTCCATAATCCACGATGAGGTGAGACCTGTAAGAAAACATGGTCACCGTCCTCGAAATTCAATGGTCTCTGCCTCCTATCAACATAAGACTTATGTGTGCTCTGTGCAGTCCTCATCCACTCCTGGATGATCTACACCTTCTCTGTCATATCCTGAACCATCTGTGGTCCTACGAGTGCTGACTCCCCAGGGTCAGTCCATCACAGAAGTTATCTGCCTGGTTGGCTGTACAATGCCTCGTATGGTGCCATCCGAAAGGTGGAGTGGTATATTTTTCTGTACGAAAACTCCACCAAGGGTAGGTGATCCTCCTAGCTGCGACCAAAGACAAGGACACATGCACAGAGCATGTCCTCGAGTGTCTGAATGGTCTTCTCCGTCTGGCCATCCTTCTGAGGATGAAAGGCAGTGCTCAGGCATAGATGCGTCCCAAATGCCTCCTGTAACCCCTTCCAAAGTCAGGAAGTAAAGAGAGCATCTCGATCTGAGACGATAGACGATGACACACCATGAAGCCATACGATCTCTTGAACGTAGAGGCATCCCAAGCTCTCCACTGAGCCCTGCTCTCTGATAGGTAGAAAGTGGGCAGAATTGGTGAGTCGTTCGACAAGCACCCAGATGGAGTCGTGTCCTCTGGATGTACGTGGAAGCCCCGTCAATAAATATATAGATATCCCATCCCACTTCCACTCCGGTACCTCTAAGGGATACACCAAGACTACCGGAACCTGGTGCACCGCCTTCACCTGCTGGCAGGTGAGGCATCGTGAAACGAACTCAACCACAGCCTTCTTCATACCCGTCCACTAGTGATATCATCTGAGATCCTGGTATATCTTCGCTACTCTTGGATGTACCTTAAAAGGGGAAGTTTAAAACTCCCTCAACACCTCCTCCTGTAATGAAATGGGTACCATGGTACGTCCCTTGAAAAGGATGACATTCTCCCCTCTTATAGAAAATCCATCAGGTGTATGTCCTGTGGATATCTGTGCACATCGCATCTTATAGTCAATATGCCCAGGCTATGCCTCTCTAACCCACTGAAGTAGTGGAGGAGTGACTATGAGTGGCTATAGAAAGAGTGCTCCATCTCTATCAAAGAAGGATATCTGCAACGCGGATAGTTGCTCTATTTCCTCTCCAAGTAGTTGAATTCTCGATCTCTTACTGAGAGTATCATCTACTATGTTCCCCTTCCCAGGAGTATAGACTATCTCAATGTCATAGTCATAGAGAAATTCAATCCATCGCCGCTGTCTTAGGTTCAAGTCCTTCTATGAGAAGATGTACCTGAGACTCTAGTGGTCATAGTAGACTGTAAAGCGCTCACCCATCAGATAGTGCTGCCACATCTTCAAGGCGAAGACCACTGCTTCTTACTCCAGGTCATGGGTAGCGTATTTCCACTCGTGCTTCCTCAACTGTTGTGAACCATAAGTGATCAGTACCTTCTCCTACATCAGGACACACCCGAGTCTGGTCCTTGATGCATCATAGTAAAATATGTGCCCTATTCCCTCCTCATGTAGCCTCAAGATGGGAACACTAGTCAATCTTAGTCTCAACTTTTGGAAGCTCTACTGACATCTATCTGACCACACAAAGGGTTTCCCCTTCTTTTTCGAAGCTGATAGTGGTGCTGCAACTCTGTAGAAGTCTAGAACAAATCTCCAATAGTACCCAGCCAGACCTCGGAAACTCCGCACCTCCGTCACACTCCTGGGTGGCTCCCAAGAAAGTACTGCCTTGATCTTCGTAGGATCCACCACAAGTTCTGCCTCAGAGATGGAATTCCCCAATAAGTGGACCTCTCGAATCCAGAACTGACACTTTGAGAGCTTACCATAAACTGGTGCTCTCGGAGTGTGTCTAGTACAACCCGCAAATGGTAGGCGTGCTCCTCCTCAGTAGTCGAGTAGATCAGTATGTCGTCGATGAAGACTATGAAAAATCGATCGAAGTAAGGCTGGAATATCCAGTTAATGAGACTCATGAACACTGATGGAGTGTTGGTTATTCCTAAAGTCATAACCAAGAACTCATAGTGGCCATACTGACACCTTAAGGTCATCTTCTACACATCCTCGTCTCGAACTCTGAGCTGATGATAGCCTGACCTAAGGTCTATCTTCGAGAACCATTGTGCTCCCTTAAGGTGATCAATGAGGTCATCAATAATTGGGAGTGGATAATTGTTCTTTACGGTCACCTAATTTAGGTGACGGTAGTTGACACATAGTTGTAAGCTCCCATCCTCTTTCTTGGGGAATAAAATCGGAGAAGCCCAGGGTGAAACACTCGGTCGGATGAATGCCTTTCCCTATAAATCCTCCAATTGTACCCGCAGCTCATGAAGCTCGGCGGGAGACATCAAATATGCTGGATTAGATATCGGGGATGTCCTGGGGTACAGGTAAATATAGAAGTCAACCTCTCTGCGAGGAGGTAGTCTTGGAACGTCGTTAGGAAAAACGTCCGCATACTAATCCACCACAACAGGAAAAATCAGACTCTGCACATCAACTGCTCCTAGGATGAGACTAGCCAACGGATGGGTGATCGGCTACCCTCTCCTCTTCGTAAGCCAATCCTACACTACAAAGGCTCCCTTCTCACTAGTGAAGGTGAACCTTCTCGGATCTATGCGGACACACCGTACTTTGCACCTAATACAGTTGATCTGAGCATGAACTGTAGATAACCAATCCATGCCCAAGATGACTTCATAAGGCCTCAACGCTGATATAAAAAGATCACAGCCAAATCTCTTGCCTCCTAGAGTAAGCTCACACTGCCACCACCAGTGTCTAATCGTCGAGTTTGATCCCATTAGAGTCTCTTGCCATAAGGATCGAGCCAATGACTCTATCAGAATCTTCGAGCTCCGAACAAGGGCAACGGAAATAAAAGAATGGCTTAACCTTGTGTCTATATGAACTGCAGTAAGGGTGGAGTAGACACAGATAGTACCTCAAATCATCTCAGGTGTGTCGTGGTCATAGGCCTCAACTTCCTGGAGCTGAGCCTTCCCATGTGGTCGGGGTGGTCCGCATAGTGGTGGTGGTGGTAGAGCCTCGAAGCGTCGTCCACCACCTGTTTCTCGGCCAACTCCTCTGCCTCGTCTGCCAGCTCCCTGTGGACTGCCATGGTCAAACCTTTGCCTCTACCAGGGTGGTCCCTCAATCATCTGCTTCTCATCTGCATGGTGGGTCGGGCAGTCACGAGCCATGTGGCCCTTCCCGCCGCATGCATAGAATTGCATGCCTCTCATATGACTAGCTCTGCTACCTGTGCCCCGCACCTCCAAACCATTATCTTGAGGTCGCCCACCTGATTTCCTGGTCCACTTGGACCTCTTTGAAATCTGTCTACTGTCGGCTACAGAATACTCTGCTACGTGTCACCCTGCGGTAGGCCTCGCTGCTGGTATAGGCTCAGCAAGGAATCTCTCCACAAGAAGGGCTCGCTCCAGTACTCCTTCCTACGTTGGAATACTGAGGGAGATCATCGAAGCCTTGATATCATGCCTCAGTCCCTTCTCAAAGGTCCGGTCTCGGAGGAATGGGTCCCGTACCATGTCTGTGGAGTAGCACGAGAGGCCGGTAAACCTTGTAGAGTATTGGGCTACTGTCATGCTACCCAGTCGCAGCTGTAGAAACTCCTAGATTTACACCGCACGGAGGGTGGCTAGAATATACTCCGAGTGGAAGAGGCTCTCGAAGTCCATCCAAAGTAGAGATGCCTCCTCATGCTACTGGAGCATCAGGATCCACCATCTACTTGATGCTGCGTGTAGGAGACTCGCGGCAAGGATCACCATAAGATCTGCTGGTGTCCCTACCAATATGAAGACTCGGACGATAGCCTCCAGCCAATCCTCATCTTCCTGAGGGTCCGTCTCTTCGTGGAACCTAGGCGGCCTCTATCGCTAAAACTCATGCAGTGAACTAAAGCGGTGTGCACTCTCCCCTGCTGGGGATGGTGGTATCGGTGGCCGAGCGGGTAGAGGTATTGTTGCTGCCTCCACTGTAATGGGGCCTTGCATCGAGGCCTCGTCGCTCGGTAGGATGCCATCTCGCATGTGGCTCGGAACCCAATCTGGATGCCTTCATGGGGGAATCTTGAAAAGTAACAGGTGTTCCATAGTTAGTACAGTATACCTGGTGAGCTGACACAATGTAATCACAATGAAAACCTTTGAAACACACATGCAATAAATATTTTCGTGCACTGAGTCGGAAATCAGAAGTCAGGGTCCCGGTGTATGGATATGTTGGTCATCTCCCCAACACTAGACTCCCTGGACTGATAACCACACTCAATACCCTTAACACTATTTCTTCAAATGAAGAAATTATCAGAGTACTAAGTTTTTCAGTAGAACAGACTCCACTAAAACCAATTTTTCACGACTCGTCCTCGGGGCTCATGCCGTGACTACCCCAAGCCAGCCTTCCATAGGCCAGGGGCTGGCGACAAGCACCAAAAGACGACAATCCTGATATAAGGGAAGGAAATTCGTTTATATAAGTAAACAAACACAAAAATGTATTCAAGCTGAAGTAAACACTAAGTAAACTAAGTACAAAAGTAAATACTGGAAAGTAAACAGGCTAGAATACAAACCCAATTGAAAGTACAATACAACAGAAAAGAAAGAACAGTTGTAGTAAAGTAAACCAGCAACCACTGAGTCATCCTCCAGATATCCCACCTGATGGGTGGGTACAAATGGTCTCCTTAGCTCCTCGGGTCTGGCCGTCCGCTCTGTGTATGTCCCACCAAGTGGTCCACCTCCAGGTACCGTTCCGCTCGACTAGACTCCACCTCAATCAGTGTTTTCTGTCGTCTGCATCTAACACAACGTTGTGCGGGAATAGACCGTGCAGGGGTGAGTATACAATACTCAGTAGGGACCCCAAGACCCCTGAAGGTCTCCCAGAATCCACAAAGGATAAACCACAATGGAACGATACGATCACAAATTATCAACCAACTCTACTTAGATATATGACCAAACACATACCTAAGTCATCAATTCTAGCTCGGCTCCAACTCACGAGCCCAAGTACAACCCAGTCCACACAGGAAATCACAACCCAGTCCACACAGGAAATCAAGTCAATCACATCGATGATAAGGACTGAATGTCAAGACTCAGCTCACACAGGTATACTACTCACGAAGAGGGGTGGAGATGATATATGTAGCCTCTAAATCATCTCCCCTGCTGAACCCACAGAGGATCCAAGTACAGAATTCGTCGTTGATGAACCCACGTAGGATCCAAGTACATTAACCATCACTGCCGAACCCACGTAGGATCCAAGTACAGTAGTCATCGGTGCCGAACCCACAGAGGATCCAAGTACAGTCTTCCTCGCTGCCGAACCCATGTAGGATCCAAATAGAATCGTCATCATCGTCACAGTCGCAGCCAGCTCTAGGGTTCCCGCACACATCCCATTCGATTCCGAGAGGGTCCACTCCACGAGCCAAGGGGGTCAATACATCAACCTTCACAAAGTATAGATTTTATGTATCCTAAAGTTCTGTCTCATCAAAAGGAACTCAACGCAACAGACGGCGCGTCAATCAGATGCCTGGTCTGAGTGTTAGTGGCCTTTCCGTCCCAGGGGCCCGGTTAGAAATACGCTCATTTCTAACTTGGATGATGTACAAATTCATCCAAAACTCACTTATATTATCCCAAAAGGACTGTCTAATCGACATAGTACCAGTACCATAGATGGCGCATCGATCAAATGCACGACCCTTAAGTTATTCATGTTTGAGTGAATAACAGGCCCGGTCCATTAGGCCCGATGGGATGACGGATCGGGTCGACTCGGTTTTGGCAGGTCCGACCCGGAAAAGGGGTCGGACCGGCCCGGTGAGTTGCATGGCCGGGCCCGAAGTGGCCTGGCCCAGCCTCAAGTGGCACGGACCGGGCCGACGGGGCGCGGCCCGGCGGGACACGGCCCAGCCCAGTAGGGCGCGGCCTGGCGCGGCCTGGCTGGCCGCGCGGCCCGGTGGGCACGGCCGAAGGCCGAGCAGGTTCCAGGGGGGGCGACCCCCCCAGTTTTCTGCACTGGCAGCACCAAGAGGCGCATCCTTTCCCCAAACCGGCCGGACTTCTCCGCGTGCGGCCCTCATGGGTGGGTCGCCGGTCTTCCAGCACATCACCCTCCTAGTGTCGCGGTCCAGCTCCGCCTGGCCGGCCGACGGGCCGACTAGTTCTTCCGCCGAAGCGGCCCGAGATGCGGGCCGCGGTTCCTCCCGCAGAGCCGGCGCAACGGCGCCGGCTTCCTTCGCCATGTTCCCGGAATGGTGCAATGTCGTCGTGCTTCCTCTGCCTCCAGTTGCCAATTCCAAAAGAATAATTTCCAACAGAGGGTCGTTGGGACGTGTTAATTCGGCCCGCATCCTCCACGTTAGGCGGTAACACATAGCCAAGAATACATGAGGTTCATGAAAAACAATGACAATAATTTTTTCAATAAAATTGAATCAAATCACTCTACCTCGAAAAGAAGTTCGTGGTTGGCAAGCGTCGTGGATGATGGCATCGTTTCCGTCATCGTCGGTGTGCACCCGAGGAAGTGATGTCTCCTCTTTTATCATGGAGAGAATAATAGAAGGCGCCCCATTGTTAGCGAGTTCCCACGTCGGTGTCTCCTCCTTTTCCGCGGAGGAGGAATAGGATGAAGAACCACGGTTTCCGAGTCGATGTTCTTCGTCGGCGAGTTGGCATTCTTTAACAAATTAGGAATCCCCATTCTTCTTCACAAGAGTTCCCTCCCCAAATCCCCACACAACAATCCAACTAAAAAAAATAAGGCCACCCCTTATTTGAATTTACCATGCCATGCATTTCAAAATAAAAATTTTAAACACTTATTTAATTAATGAAAGTGTTTCAATTAATTAATTATGGTGTGTGTTGGCGTGAGTTAAAGTGGGGAAGTGGAAATGTTACTAAATTTAAAAGGGAGTTTCCATTTAATTAACATGGGTGTTCAAAGGGGTTAAGGAGTTATGGAATGGGAAGGGTTGGGGCTCGTGTGGGCCCCACCTCACAATTATCCTCACATGGGTAATTATTATCTTGTGGGTCCCACCTCAACTCCCCCATGTAGGATATAAGCACCTTATATATAAAAATAAAATTTTCACACAATTTTATTCACTTCTCATTTAATCCACAAATTTTAACTTCTCCTCCTGAGAAAACGCATCTATGGTAAAAGTCCCCTTAAGCAATTATCGGCACTGTGAGTTCATCGGTGCCCTTGGATTTCAATTCCGAGCACCGGTTCAAAAGATAGAAAAACCCACTCATTTTTTCACTGAACGTACCCAAGCTAAACTCCGTAAATTGATTTTTTTCACACCAGACCTCGGAATCAAGTTCCGTTAGAAGCCACATACTCGTAAAGTTCCAAAGTATTTGATAATTCTTTTTTTGAAATTTTTCGGTCTTTACATTTCACTTCTTCTTCCACTTGCTTAAATTATCCTCTAATAATGATGAAATAATAATGAAAGTATAATAAATATACATAGATTTCTTTATGTTCATATCATCAACTAAATCAATCTTTAATTTTATCAAATGGGAAATGAACTTTTTGTTCGTGTGTACGGTGCACTACCATCTCGTGAACCGGTATAGTTTTTTTTCATTACCATCTCTCAAGACTAGTTATAATGCTGAAATTAATGTTAATATGTTATTTTAATAAAATATTAATCATTTTAATATAATAATATTTCAATTTTGTTCTTACATTACTTGCACATAAAAATAATAATGTCATTCGTGCATACGTGTGAATCGTCGTCTCCACGAAGAGATGTGATTTTTTTTATTCACAACATCACTTTTATGATATATATTATTATATTTAATTTATTTAAATGATATTATTGATGTTATGATCTTTATATAAAGATAAAATAGTACTTTCCTTCTTCCATTAACATTCAATGAAAAATGAAAAATGTTACTCAGTTGTACGTACAACCTAATGTCTCCATGATTATAACAATGTTAATTTTTCGTAATAATACTTATTCGTTTGATTTATAAGTTTACTTATTTTATAAAAATAATTATGATTTCATGAATATTATTCTATATATGATAGACTTATGACTACATGGATTATTAAAATCATACCATGTTTATTTTCAACTCATGTACTGAATATTGAAAAAACGTCTGATATGAACTTCAATATTTATGTAATTGTCATAACATGATAATAAGTGATAAAAAATGAATAATGAACATGAAAATGGTTCTCAATAAATTATAAATTAACTTATGTTTATTATTTTGGAAGATAAATAATGTACACGACAATTCATACTCAAGATAAGGGACATCGTCTCAATCTCCTTTCATTGAGACATTTCCTAATAATATGGACCTTTATTCATGTATAAGGTGTATTTATAGCCACTATGACATTTTTATCCATATATTACCTTTACTACTGTTATTTAATATTTTGTTAAAATTATTAATTCATGGAGACTAATATTTAAATATTCAAAGTTATTTGGGACACCTTGAACATTTAAATATTTAATTATTAAATATTTTCTTCATAATATCAATTAACATATTTATTTATATAGACATAGAAGTATTATAAATGATATTTTATGTCTATATTTTAATTTCCTTCAAAAAAATTCAAAATAAAATTTTTTTATATGAATTTTTTAACTTTATTTACAAAATGAAAAAAGGAATACTTTTTTAACATAGACAGTGAAATGAATTATCCGCTGTTGTAGCCATTATTTTATATTTGGATTCATCAAAAGGAGTTAATGTTTTTAAAATTGAAAATAAATTCCTTATTCTATTTTTGGGTATTTTTTTATTTGAAATGTATTTGCAAATGGATTAACTATTGCAATATGTTGAAATGATTCTTGTGACTGAAAATGAAATTTTATGAGTGAAATAATGATAAATGAAATATTTATATGTTATGATTATATAATGTTATGTGGAAATTGGGAAATTGTTTATGTGATAAAACAAAGAGAGGGGGTTCGTGATAAACCAATGATGGGTTGTTTCATGATAAACCAAGGATGGTTTATTGCATTATAATCTCAAATGAATTTGGTATAGAAGTTGGTCGTAAGGTTATTCCATTTACTAATATGTGTGGAAGTGGACCATATGGTTATTACATTTATGTATGATTATTTCACAAGTTACCTTTATATGTTATATGTGATTTATATAGTTCTACAGTAATATTTATATAAAAAATGGTAAGAAATGAGGTGATATTCAGTGAATTTTATTTAATACTTCGTAAAGGTGAAAAGTTTTACTTTATGATAAAGTATTGAATGTTTAAATGTTTTCACAAGACTAACAATTTTCTTTCTTTTTATACCCCATATAGAGATTTTTATATTCATCCCATGTTTTGAAAAAAAAATTAGAGGATTTAAGGAATAATAGACTCAAGTATGGGATCCAGGAAACGTTATTAAGTTTAAACATGAAACAAAACAATGTTTTCTTTTAAAAGTTTTTGATTTATGGAAAAAATGGACAGTGAGTATAATTTTATACATTGTAATATTTAAGTTCTTATGTATGTGTTATGGCGTAATTCTCTATATCCATAAACATGAAAATATCCTCAATGTGAAATAAATTCAAATTATTGAATTAACTCAAGATTATGTAATGTTTAAGGATGGGACCTTAAAGTTGGTATCAAAGTATGGTTTAGAAAACATTATAGGTTAGGGTGATATTTAATAATAAGTTACAAGTTATATATATCCATAATGGTTATCATAATATATAGAGTAATAGTGATTTTAGATAAATTGAATGAGTCTGAGATAACATGAATAAGTATATATGAGTTTTTATCTTCCACATAAGATAATATATGAAGATTTTATTCATATAATCACATTAACATTTTAGGTTTTAGTAAATGGATTGTTCCAGAAGGTACCAAAGAAACAATGGATGTGAAGAAAAATATGGTGGTTTTATGAATAAGTAATCGTACGAAATATAATTTGTAATGAGAACTCTCATGGTTATTCTAAACCAACTATTAGTATTCATGATTATGGACTAGAACCTTGGTGAGTTTTCTAATTCATCCTATACAAGAGAAATTAATCCCTATTGATGATAACATAATAAACATAAAGGTAAATATATTTAATGACATAAGTATTAAGGATGTGGAAATAAACTTGTAATAAATTGTTTTTAAAGGGATGGTTGGTGTTTTAGATGTGGTAATGAAGGTCATAAGGTAATATTCTTCCAAAGAAAAAATAATAATTCAGTGGAATATATAAAAGGGGAAGATTTACTTTTTTAGTAATCAATTTAATGTTTTAACTCTGGGGAGTATGGTAATTATGAAAATCTATTTTCTACAAAAAAAGGTTCCTGAATGGGATCAGGAAGATCAAACAAATATATTTTTAGAAATAACAAATTTCATTCAAATTGAAGATATTGAAACTGAAAATGAGTTATGAAAGGTATGTATTATTTTTTTTCTCTTGTATTGAAATTATTAAATCTTATAACAAGATTTATGTTTTTGCTTTTTAGGAAACAAGTATTAAAGAATAATTTGGAAAATAATTGTTAATGGAACAAGAAGAACGTTGAGTGATTAAAAAGTATACATATAAAGGTTTCAAGAGTTACAGTAGACTATAGGATGATGAATTGTTAAAAATTATTAATTCTCCTATGATGATGAGATTACTTTGGAAGAATATTTTATATTATTTATGACCCTAAATATTTTTATGTGAAAATTTTATTTGATAATGAATTATATTTTCTTCTTTAGACATAATTACAATGATATGGATAACCATTACGGTTTATATAATCGATGATTTTATGGTAATTATGGGTTATTACCTTTTGGGTTTCAAAATAAATGGTATGAGATAAAATTTGAGGATACAACATGTTAAAGTTATTATTTAGGATTTTATCTAATTTTTTGGAATTTTATAATATTATATAATGTTAGGAAATGGAAAACCTGTAATAAGGGTGATAACATGTCATGTCGGACAAGCCTGTGAAATCAACCCCACAACCAAAGTGCGACATGGATTGATCGCCTACCACTAGCCAACATGAAGTCCCTGATTAATAAGTCATTTTATTTTTATTTAAATGGGATGATGGGAAAAGAATAAGTTTATTTTTTGGAACTTTTGTTTTATGAAATTGATATCCTCGGTATTGGATAATTATTTGAGGATTAGTTGATAAATGTTATTTTGTAAGACGTTCATTATTTTGGAAACCCTAAATGATTTAGGTCAATATGATACTATGGAATTTTATTTAATAAGTAATGGTTTAACTATATTTTGGAATAATATATGATTTTAATTTTGGAATTATTGGAATTATGTTAGTTATGGAAATGATTAACCTATCATGGAGAATATTTGATTTTCAAAATGACATTTTTTTGTATAATGCATTAAGAGTGGTTGATTTTATTTGGAGATAAATGTTATAATTTATCCAAGAAGACTATGTGATCAAATAATTATAAATTTTGGGTTTAAAACTTAGTTTGGATTATTTTGATGGATTTTAATGATAATTATTTTTTGAATTATCTATGTTGAACTTTTGTTATTACAGTTTAATTTTGGAGATTAAAAGTATTTTTTCACCATCCTAATTTTGGAGAAGTGTCTTATCTTATACTAAAAATTTTTGTTTTGGTTAATGTTTCAAGATATGGGAAAAAGATGGTTAAATTGTTTTGGATTATGTGACTCTATAAAAGTTTATTCTAGTTCTTAAAGAATGAAAAAATCATTTATAATTATCCTAATTATGAGAAAAATATGTTTTTATGCTGGAATTTTACTAAAGGATGAAACTATAATTTACAATTATGTTTACATCCTTAAAATCTTAGTCCATGTAGAAATGGAATTTCTCAACTTTATGAGAAGGATGTTACAATAAAGATATTATCATTTTACTTTTCTTACTAATGAATTAATGAACTTTTAAACAATCACCAAATTATGTTTTTATGATTGTTAAATTTGTTTGGATCATGTTTTATATCACTCTCCATCATAAAATAATAGTTATTTTTTCTTTTATATCCATGTTCTCATACATGGAATCATTGTATGTGTTAACTCTTATGACCGTCATATTCCCCTTTCATTCTTTTAAAGTAGAAGTGGTGTTAATCCTTTTCCGACGTGGGATTGAAATATAATTATTTTTAAATTTCATACCTTAGTTACTGACACCAAATTAAAATTGAGAGGATGAAATTTTGAAATGGGGGTGGGAGAATGTAACAAACTGTGTTTCGAATAGGAAACACTATGTTTTATAGCATACATGATATGCCACGTTTAGCTTAAATAAACAACATAATATGATTATTTGATATGATAATTACCACATAGCAATTAGAATATATGGAATGAAAGTTTTACTAAATTATGAAAATATTGTTTACACATGTTTATATTTTGATTCATTGATCACCAAATTAATTAGGAAATTCAATAAAAAACAAATTGAATATAATGGATGTGTTTTTTTGAAAAACTATTTAAATGAAAATAAGTGAGTTTATAAAATAATAAAATAACTTTTTGTGATTTTATTAATGAAATATATAATTAATATATTAAATGTAATTTCTAAAATTCATCTTATATGTGTTCTATAAATGATATAAGAACAAATTCAATTTTTTGAATAAGAGAAGTATTTTTCAAAAAAAATGTATTTTTGCCGCTTTTTTATGGAGAACGCATCTTAAATATTGATTTTGAAACTTTTAAATGTTATATTTGTTACAATAAACTCATTAGTTAGAATCCAGAAATAAAAATGCACTTCAGATAAATTTTAGGTATTTTTATGTTAATATTCATTTTTAATTAATAGTGAAAAAACTTCATTTTAAATCAAAACTGCCTTTTTTGTATAATTTATTTATATATTTAGATTATTATTTTTCTTGGTTTTATTATATAATTATGTTATTTTATTATCATTTAATACAAGATTTGTTATTTTATATAATTTCACATTAAAATTAGATATAAACGCATGACAATCATTGGATGGTTTTTACTTTTAAGAACATTGTTTTCTCGTTTTGACAACAGGGATTAATTTCAAATTAATTTGTGAAACTTATTTTTTTTAAATTTTGAAATATTTATTCATTAATTAGTGTCAATGTGTACAAATTATTTAAATAGGCTCCATTTATTTTTTTGGATTTTATGAATAGAAAATTTGGTAATTTGTATATACCACGGTTAATGGTATATCAGGTAAATTAGGGTAACGAATAATATGATAAGGATAATAAAATAACTCTAAAACCTACCAAAATATTATTAGATGAATAAACTTATACCCTTAACACCTAAGGATGGTAATTTACTCATTTAATTGACTTTTTTCAATGAAAATTATATCAATATTATTAAAACAAAAGAAAGTGACAACATGTGAGCCTCTTATTTCTTATAAGTGTAATTATTTTAATATAGTTATGAATATGATATAACATCGATGATATATAGTATCGAGAATGATAATGAAATTATATACATACTGGGAATTTATTTTGAATTTTGTTAGATTAAATATTTATCATTAATACTAACACAACAGTAATAAAATAATTATTTTATTAATATAAATATCAAATAAATTATATGAACAATATTAAAATAATTATAATTATAATTATTTAGGGTACTAAATGAATTTAATTGGATAATATGACATATTATAAGCCTATTAAATGGTTATTTCAAAGTTATCTCTCTGTTTGTATTTTATTTAGTCAATGAAATGAATCGTATCAAAATTGACACTATTAATATTTCATAAATATAATATTTTATTAAATTATTTAAAAATAATATTTTTAAAAAAATAATAAATTAAATATGAAAGTTCTAAAAGTTCATTAATTTTCCATTTATGGGAAATTTACCCCATATAAGTAAAATATATAGCCTCTTAATATTGAAAATGTTGTTACCACAATTATAATTATAATAGATTAATTAAGATTAAACTAAACATACAAAATTTAAAATAAACTAAATACATGTATAAAAATTATAGGATGAGTGGGTTTTGAATTATACATATCTTATAGTATAAATTACTCAATTTGGAGTAATTTTTATATAAAAAATAATTTATAAGAAATTAATATTTTAAGAGTTTCTAAGGGTTCCCCTCCCCTCTCCTATAAAAAGGTACCCCGTCTTATCTATTACTCGCCATTAAAGAACAATTTGGTTTTGAAAATCTCTACCCAAACCCATTCGTATATTCCCTACCCAAATTCTTTTTTCTTTATTTTAGGTATAACATCTTCCTTAGAGGTGTTGAACTATTCTTCAAAGGTGATCAACTAAAGTAGAGGTATCATTTTCATTAAGTATTTCTATTCTATTTCTTCTTCCACTTCCTTGAACTCTCATACAACTGTGATGAAATAATAATTACAGTATACTAAATATAATGTGATGTTATGATGTTAATATCATTACCTAAATCCATCTCTAATTTCATCAAATGGGAAATGAAAATTTTGTTCGTGTATTCGGCAGACAACTACTTCACAAATCGATATAGTTTATTTTTCATTAACATATCTCAAGACTGGTTATAATGATGGAATTAATGTTCATATGTGATATTAATGACATATTAATCATTATAATATAATAATATGTCAACAATTTTATTAATTTATATTCACATAAAAATTATAACATTGTTCATACGTACATGTGACCTATCACCTCCACGAAATGATGTGATTCGATTTTATTCACTACATAACTTGTATGGTATATAAGTATATTTAAAATATTAATTTGATATGAATGACTTTATTATCATTCTGGAGAGATAAAAAATTACTTTCCTTCATTTCATAATGATCAATGAAAAATGAAAAACATTACTCATGAATACGTACAACCTATTATCTCCATCATTATAACATTGTTAATTTTTCATAACAATAAATAATGGTTTGATTTAAAACTATGATTTATCTATAAAATTATAACAATGTCATAAATATTATTTTGGAGAAGATTGACTTATTACCACTTAGACTATTGTCATCATACCAAGTTCATTCTCGACTCAAGTACCGAATATCAACCAACCGTCCTATATGAACTTAAATAATTCTGTAATTGTATTAATATGTTAATAAGTGATATAAAAGGAATAATGAAAATGAAAAAGATTATGAAGAAATTATAAATTAACCTAAATTTATTATTAAGGAAGATAAAGAATGTATGAGATGATTGAGACTCAAGGTAAGGGATTTCATCTCAATCTCATTTTGTTGAGACACTTCTTGATAATATGCACCATTATTACTTTATAAGGTTTATTTACGGACAATATTACATTTAATATCCCTATTTTATCTATAATATTGTTATTTAATATTTTGGTAAATTTATTCATTCATGGAGATTAATATTTAAATGTTAAAAGTTGTCGGACAAGATGAACGATTGAAGATTTAATTTTCAAATATTTTCATTATAGTATTAATTTACATATTTATTTTTATAGAAATAATAGGAGTATACATAATATATTATGTATATATTTTCATTTCACTCAAATGTTTTCAAAAATAATCTTTTTATATGAATTTTTTTATCTTTTATAAATAAAAAATGGAGCTACTGCCATGGACCAATAGCCATGGTTTTAAAACCCTGGCTATAGGTGGCTATAGCCATAGTTCTGTAGCCTATAGCCACGATTTTAAAACCGTGTGTATAGGCCCATTTTCCGTGGCCTATACCACGGTTTTCAGAACCTAGGAAATATCCCATGGCTATTTCCATGGTTTTCTGAAACATGAAAATAGCCCATGGCTATTACCACAGTTTTGTGGCATATGGACAGAGTTTGCAAAACTGTGGCAATAGGCCAATTTTTTCTATTCCCTATGGCCATAGTTTTCAAAAGCCGTGGCTATAGTGTTCCCATGCTACCGTGAGAACAAATATTCCTGCCAAAAATTTGACAGGAATCCCTAACACCATAGTTTTTAGTCTATTCCTATAGTTTTATTAATATATATATATATATCATAATATATATATACACCCAAATTTTGGAACTTTGTCGTGGTAAGTGTGCTGGATTGAAATGTGGAGGTGCATGGATCGAAACCTGCCAGTGACATTTTTGATTTTGGCTATTACCACGGGTTTTCAAGGCTATTTCCATGGATAAAACCATGGAAATACCCACCTATAGCCAGAGTTTAAACTGTGAATATAGGTAAACCACCACGGTGCCAAATTTGGCGGTCTATCGCAACACTTTTTTAAAAATGTGGAAATAGGTAGTTATTTCCATGGTTAAAACTGTGGCACTAGGTCATGACATATTGTCATGGCGATAGCGGCCACGGTTAGCCAAAACTATGGTCATAGCCTATGGCCACTGATTTGGGGCCTATTTCCACAGTTTTTAATTTTCAAAAGATCCTTTTTTTTAGTTGTGTTTCTTTACAAAAAAGGCCTATTTTTAACGTATGTGTTGAAAATGACATATCTATCACTATTACTGTTATTTGATATTTGGCTACCTATATAAGCCTTAGTGTATTTAAAATTAAAAATAAATATCTTATTCCCTTTTTGGTTATTTTGGTATTAAAAATGGTTTTTAAAGTGGATATACTATTTCAATATCTTGAAATGATTTCTTGTGATTGAAAATGAAATTTTATGATTGAAATGCTGATAATTGAAATGTTTTATGCATTATGATAATATAATGGTTTTTGGACTTTTGGCGGGTGGTTACATGATAAACCAAAGATGGGTGGTTACATGATAAACCAAAGAAGGGTGGTTCCTTGATAAACCAAGAGTGAGTGCTACATTATAACCTCCAATTCATTGGGTATAGGAGTTGGTCACATGGCTATTCCATTTAGTGATATTTTTTGAATTTAATAGAATTGTTATTCCATTTAATTATGATTATGTCCCAAGATACATTTAAATATTATATGTATTTTTTTGGGTTTTATAGTAATATTTTGATTAAAAAAATGGTATTCAATGAGATTATATTCAGTGTAGTGTATTTACTCCTTCTTAAAAGTGAAAAGTATTACTTTATGGTAAATTATTCTTGGTTTATATGTTTTACAAGAATAATAGTTTTGTATTTGTGTTTAACTTACTAAGAATATTATTATTAGCTTATGTTTTGGAAAAAACTTTCAAAGTATTTAATGAAGAGTATAGTTAATTATGGAGTCAAGGAAAATTTATAAAGTTTAAACATGAAACAAAACCATGATTTCTTTTTAAAACTTATTGTTTTTTGACAAAAATGGGAAGTGAGTATATTTTTATACATTTTAATATTTAAGATTTAATTTATGATTTATGATCTAATTATCTAAATATGTAAACTTGAAAATATGCACAATGTAAAATAAATTCAAATTATTGACTTAACCGAAGAATATGAAATGTTTAAGGATGGGAACTTATACCATCTATATTCTTCCTCTGGATGGTTTATCATTTCATTGAGAAAGAATAGTGTTGAAATTTAATTGCTTGATTCCTTTTTAGTACCCTTGAAATATTCCATTTCTTATGACCATTGAACATCCAATTTCCCTTAAAAATCTATATCATTTAAAATGGATATGATTATTTTCAAAACCATATTCCATTATTACATATGGTGTGTACATGATAGTTATTTGATTAATTAGGGAAATATTGATAAATATATATATTCTAGTCTATATGGATATTATATAAGGAAAATTGTTAAATATATTATTTAAAATATGAGGAAATATTTGGAAATGTTCAAAAAAATTGGGGCCCGATTATAGATAGCTCCTCATTGCATCGGTAGTCTCATACGACAAGTCAATTGGCTATCAATATATAGATTTTTACCCAATATTCTAAAACATCCCACGAAATTTCTTCTTTGTAATGGTATTATATACCTAGTAAATATGTAATTCAATAATAAATATTTTCGTCATTTATATTCATTTATTTTTTATCCATGAGATTTTGCATCGATCTATCTATGGATGCATTTCATTCTCAGTTCATTTATTAAATTGAATGTGTTTTAGTTATTTTCCTTTCCATATTTATCCTTATCTAGTTTTTTTAATGGAGTGATTTTTCAATTATTACCCTGAAATATTTTTTATATATTCCATTTATTGATTATATTTATTGTGTGTTCAGTTATTTACAATTCCAAAATGATTATTCTCATTAATTTATTATTGATTCTACTGTACTTTACCCTTAATAATCGTTTAAGATCACTATTATTTTATTTCCATTCCCCAGGATTTTGAATGTTATACTAAGAAATATATTTAAGGATACAATAGATGTAATAATGTTATTATCCTTGACAAAAAAATTAATTTTTAATTTTTTTAATTTTTTTTAAAATACTCATGTTGGTGTTTGGTTTACAAAGAAAAATAAAATCTTCAGTCCTTAGGGATATGAATCCCTATAATCATGCCAATATAATAGTCATGCAACATCGACTCTGGGCTCGATGGGTTTGGGTCTCTACACTTAACTAATTATTATATGATATATATATCTTTTTACATTCTATTCTATTAGAAAATGATAATGCTTCTCGTGTGTATAGCGCACTACCTCCTGGTGAAGTGATCTGATATTTATTTCACATAATATTTACATAGAATGTAATATAGAAAAATTTTATGAAAATATGTTCTATATATGTCTTAAAAATGAATCTATATATTTGATATATTATTTACCTTCCTTATATTCCGTCCAACGAGAAAATGGAAATAGGGTTTATGCATATGTATGGCCCATAATCTTCATGAACCGTGTAATTAATTTTCTATATCTAACATTTTTATTTATAATAAATTCATATATAATGTCTATATTTTATATTTATATCATATTTAACATTCTTGAGATTATGTAATAATCATAAATGTAAATGGAATGAAAACAACAAATCAAAACAGTCATAAAAACAAAGCAGTTATTATATGAAACATGATTTTAACAAGAATTGTAAATAAATGAGAAATAAATGGTAATATATAAATAATATATGGTATTAAATATATATATATATATGTATAGTTTTGTAATATAATCATAATTAACCTATATTTATTATACCGGAGGTTCGAACGTGTGTTATAGAAGTCGAGACATAAGGTAATGGATTTTTGCCTCACTTTTATTTTTGTGATACACATTCCATATTCAACATGAATTTCATTAGTTTGGTGTTTATAATATCCATTAATGTATATATTTATTTATATAAAGAAAATTACATGATATGAATATCCAAGTAATGCTCTTTATTTTATGGGGGTTATGTTTCAAAAGATACCAAATTGGTAAAAGTTTTATGTTATAATCTTATTGTTAATCATCGTTGTTTATGATTATGTTCTGATGATGAAATATTATGTAATATTTGTCCTGAAAATAATTTATTTTATTATATTTTATTAATTTCATTAAAATAAATGTCTCTTTCCATTTTCCAACCTTTTATGTACTCAATAATCCAAAACATTTTTTTAGTAAAATTAACATTACATCTGTGTTTGGTAAAAAAAGCCTTTTTTCGTCCATGTAAATTAATTGTAAAACTACTTTAAAGAAATTTTTTAAAATTATATAATGATTTTAAAAGATATTTTAACACATATTTTTTATTAATTTTTAAACAAAATTTTATTTTCATTTTTATAATGAGGCAATCTTGGCATTTTAATGAAAATATAAAAGGAATCTTCATTTTACCCTTTATGTCGTGAAGGGTAATTTTCACCATCATGAACAATAAATGTTTTAAACATTCTTTTATATGTTTCCTTGTATTTTCTAATTGAAAATAATTTCCACAATTCTATGTGGAATTTTCATTCTTTTAATTTGATTTTCAAAATGGAAAGGTTATTTTCTTCAATAAATGTTCCATGTGATCTTTTAAAATAATTTTTCATTTAAGATTACATACATTGAGGTTACATAATATTTAATAAGGATATAATCCATTAAAAATCATTATTATTTTTTAAATGTTTTATATTTTTTAATAAATTATTATTATGATCACTTTTACTTTTTCCATATATTATGCAATGATAAAATAATGAAATGTTTATGAGACATATTTATTTTTCACAGGTTACGATATGATTAAATATATATAAAACCCATTTCATTTCCTAAGTTTGGATATGATGAATGTTTAATGATATTTTGACACACATATATGTGGTTTCCATTATGTAATTATGGTTATGTTATAACCAAGGATGGTGGTTAGGTTATAACAATGGACGATGGTTGCATTATAACCGAAGACCATGGTTATGTTATTACTGAGGATAATGGTAATGTTATGAACAACTATTGATGATACCTATATATACCTCTATTTCATTAGGTAAGGATTAATATTTAAGGATATAAAAAAGAATACAATGGGGAGGGAACCTAGTTCAATGAGGGAATTTGTCAACTAAAATAGTCATTGAAATGAATCGTGACTAGTACGATGGTTTGGTATGTAAACCCATTGCACCATGATTGTTTTTGAAAGTATGAATTGGATACTATGGAAATTAATTTTCATTCATATATATATTCCTGAAATATATATCTTTTTCAAATTATTTTCTCTCATATATCATGTTCTTTTTTATTAATGTCTTATGAACTACCATGATTTATATTGTGTCTCATGTTTTTGATATATGATATGAAGATTATAATTTGTAAATTTGTTTCTAATGTTCTCATATAATTATGCACATGTTATACTGATATGTCCCTTCATTAACATTAATGATGATCTGATCTCACCATTTCCTATGATTTTTTCCGAGGTTGTAAATAAAAGTATCATGTATGATATATATATGAAGGGTTCTATTTATAAAAAACATAGTGGGAGATGATTTACTTCTCATATGGATAAGTAGTTTATGTAACCTTGTTTCTAAAGGAAATAGAGCTATACAATTCTAGTATGCATATTTATGTTATGTAGTTAATTTTCATCTCTTATGATGTAATATATATGCATGATAAGTTTTGGTCTCTATATAGAGCTTTTCATTATTAACGTATGCAGATTTATATTCTATTTATTGTTCATG
The DNA here is from genome assembly GCA_963277665.1 of Viscum album. Classification (NCBI taxonomy): domain Eukaryota; kingdom Viridiplantae; phylum Streptophyta; class Magnoliopsida; order Santalales; family Viscaceae; genus Viscum; species Viscum album. The sequence goes on along the minus strand of OY728125.1, from coordinate 735,173,550 downwards.
TTGATATATTTAATGAAATTTTAGGAATTTTATGGCCATATTTTTCTACCATGTTTATTTGAAGAACACCCTAAATCCCATTTATGGTATCATGGACATGATATTAAATGGATAAAATGTTATTACTACTATTGTTTTATGAACATGGACGTCAAAATGAGTTTGGGGATACATAACAGCATATGATATGATGAAATTACTATCCTTGGTTTAGTTATATTGCGTGAATGCCATTTTTCTTAAGGCACCATATTAAAAAATCTCATGTTTGTTTCTATTTCATATGATATGATATTTTATAAAACAACCTATTATTAAAACAAATATTTCATTAAAATAAATTACCAAATATATTAAATGTTATAGGATATATAGTAAAATACGTATAGAGCATTACCATGTCACATATCATAAGAAATATTATCATTCATATTTTATTATTTATAATTACCCATTATCAAATATAAAATATAATATAATAAGAGATGGTCAAAAATAATATAGTTGTAAATTTCATAAGGTTTTATAAAATGTATAAAAAATATGAGTTTTTTTCATTGTCAAATTGTAATTTTTATGAATAAATTAATTATCAAAAGATCGTAGTTTTTATTTCAGGTGTCGTAAAAATAATAAAATGTTTATTTTGTTATTTATTCTTCTACAATATTGATGTTTATAAATATTTATGAAATATGAATATTTTTATGCTTAATTTATGGGATAGATTGCTTCCTTTAAGTATTAAATCCATAAATCACATTCTAGGAATGATAATATTAATTATAGTTTTCATGATCCTTAACCTCAGTTTGTATTTAGATTTATTTTAATAAATTTATATTTATCAATTGTTTATATATATATATTATGTAATAGTTTTATTATATATTGGATTCTTCCTTGATTAAGGTATACATGTAAAGTGGGATTTTGGGTATGACATTCCACTATACTGGAGGCTTATTCTATATTCTAGAAAAGCAAGGAAATGATTATATATGACTCCAAGCATGCTCATATGGAGATTGTAAATATTATATGTTATAAATTTTTATATGAAGATTTTATATATCATATAAATAATATGTGTATAAAACTTAAATTTTATGATATTAATCTATGAAAAATATTTTATTTCATTGAAACCATGCTCTACATGCAATATTGAGTTCAAAATAATTGTGTTATACAATTGAAATATTATTATTTAATGTGATAATTATTTCCTAGCCATTAGGTTGGTGGGTATAAAAACAGATGACTAAATTATGGAAAAATTATTTTTTCACATATATATAAAATAAATACAATGGATATCAGATGGTTTTAAATGAAAAAAAGAGGTTGATTATAAATAAGGATTTTTTTTCTAAAACATAGTTATTATGAGAATAGTGTGATTTTATTTAAGAAAAGTAGTTTAATATCTTTTTGTGAATGATATTTTTTAAAATTTAATGATAATATTCTCAATCAAATTTTTTTTTATTCATATAAAGTTTTTTTAGGAATGAGATAAGAATAAATCAAATTTTATGCTTAAATATATTTTATTCTCAAAAACCAGTTTGGTTCGGTTTTAAATACTTATTTTAAAATAGATTTAGGATAATTATAGTAATTTAATATTAAAAAATTATGAAGTATTTTTATTTAAGAGGTTAAAATTTGGTAAATTTACCCCTTTTATATTTGGTAAATATGAATAGTAATCTTGCTAAAGTTGTATCACCTCAGTACATGCAATGCATGTTAATCAAGGTCAAAACATATTTCATGTTGTTTTTAATGTCAAAGTAAAATAATATCACCAAAAATGAAATTAATGATATTATAAATTAAACAATATTTTATTAAATGATTTTATAATAATAAAAATTATATATTCATTAATATTAGTGGGATGTGGTTTAAACTATAATCTATGGTCCATTTATTACTCACTTTTACTTTTCTTGTAATGTTATCGACCTTTCAATAGTTGAAACATTGTTTTCATATTATTTGTCAAAAATGGTTAACAAGGGTTAAAACTAAGGGAAAATGTTGAAAAATTAACCAAAATGTATCAAAAAATTTATGAATGAGAGAATTTTGAATCATAATAATATTTCCATGAAATTATTTCTATTTCGATCCATTTTTCTATGAAAATTAACCTATATTAGTGAAATACATCATGTAATTCCAAGAGCATATGCCCCCAATCTTAAAATAGGTAACCCCATATACTTCAATATTCAAATTTTTTTAGCATTATATGTATCTAGGTATCTTTTATTCCTTACCCAAATCTAATATTTTTAGTTCTTTCCACAATTCAAGCCCTAAGATGTAATCGAATAGGGGCCTCTCAACGAATAGGTGTAACTCTTATTCAATTGTTTTAAATTTTCATTATTCTTATATATACTCTTGATATGTGGTGCACATGGTAAAAAAATTTATTTATTTTTAATATAGTTAATTTTTTATGATGATGGAACAACCAATATTAACTTCCTTACAAGCTGTTGGAAAATGATAACCTCACTCATGCATATGTGTGAACTAACACATACACAATGCAATATGACTGGTTTTTTTATTTATAAATTACATAAATTATAATAAAGATATATTTAATGAATATAGATAATATATAATAAATAATAATGATTATTTTAAGGTGGTTTAATATTTACTATTCCTGGTTCAATCCATCAAAAAATAGAAACAACATTTATGATAACAAACGACTTACCATCTCTATGAACGATCAAATTAATTTTCCTATATATACCATTAACGGATATATATATAGATATATATATAAGTAATATATATTATATTTATATTAGGTTTAACATCATGGAGAGATTTTAAGAATTATCAATGTATATGGACATGGACTTTCGAACCAAAACATCCATGAAAAACAAAATAGTTAATACTTAGAAACGACGAGTTTAATAAATAACTATTAATAAATTGTCTTGAAATATTATAAGTGGATCATATATTATGTTATAATTATTTATATTATTTTGGAATGGATGTGTAATATATTTAAATTTATTATATAGGTTGATAGAGATCTTTAAAAGAAACTAAAACATTAGGTTAGAGATTTATGTTACAATCTCATTGTTTATCGGGATTGTTTATGATTAATATTCCAATGGTGGAACATTATGATAAATATTTCATGAATTAAATAAATTTTATTCTTATATTATTATTTATTAAGATTACATTTTTCCTTTCATTTTAATCTCTTTAGTTATTCAAGATACCTAAGAAATATTTTCAAAGAAATATTACATTATTAATCACCTTTGGTTGAAAATAAATTTCCTTCCATGTACAGGTTTTCTAAAAATGATTTTAGTAATGTTTTTAAAAAACCCATATGATGTTGTATATTCAATTTGTCCATTTTTTTCTTTTTTTAAATAATTTTTAAAATAAAGTATCATTTTATTTTCTGAATTATGTGTTTTGTAATTTTTACCAGAAATATAAAAGCTATATTTGTTTTAAACTACATGACAAGATCAAAATTTTCCTTTATTATGACCACTCAATGATTTAAATATTCATTTAATATTTTTGAATTTTCTTTTCAATGAATTCTTTTTTATTAATATTTTATATTTTTTTTAGATTTTGTATAAGTAATTTCAATATTAGAAGGTTATTTTCCTCAAGAAATTTTCCATTACTATTTTAAAGTAATATTTTATCTATGATAACATCCTTCTATGTTACTTATGATTTACTATAGTAATGATTCAATGATACCATGCACTTTTTATATTTGTGTCTATTATGTTGATAATGACATCAGGATGTTTCTATAAAACCATTTTTTTCCCAAATGTTAATTATGTTATGATAAATCCTTTTGCAAACCCATTTGTTTTTAATATGTTAATCTACAATTAAATGAAGAAATTTTTATGAATCTTTTTCCCTTTAAAATGGTTATGAAATGATCATATGATGAATATTTTATGATCCTGTGGAACACACATGTATTAATTTTAGTATGTGATGGGTGGGATGAAAATTATATATCCCTCCAATGAATTGAATAATGGTAGATATCTCATGAGATAAAAAGGACTATAATGTGGAGTGAACCTAGTTTAGTAAGGTAATTTCTCCACTACAATAGTCTTTGGAGCGAACCTTGAATAAAGATATAAAATAATAGGGAGTGTACCCAAACATTTTGATAGTCTTTGAAGTGATCCTTGGATAAATAAATGTTTTTTATTTTTATGTGTATACAAATTAGTTATGTCTCATTAAAATGTCATTCTCTTATAAATCAATTTATTTGATTTCCATATGATTCATATCTTAAGAACCATTAATATTTGTTTCCACGACTTTATATTTTTATCTATTATTTGTAGGGTAATGATTTAAAATGTTAAACTCATTTCCTCATATCCTTATGATTATATTATTCTTATGTAATCTTTGATATCTCTCTTATTTACCCTTATTTGTCAGATGATAAAACCATTTGTTATTTATATTTTTCCTAGGTTATGAAGAAAGGTTTTATGTATGACACTAATCCTACAAGATTTTTTAATGGGTAATTTTGTTGTGTATTGATTATTCTTCGAGTAATTTATAATATTTTTGTAGGAAAATATGGGTCTTTATAGATGGTATCAATTAAAGGTTTTATTTCCATAAAAAATTAGGATTATAAAACATATTTTAAAACCATGGTGATATGTATAAGTATATGATAATATAAAAATGTTTTTGAAATGATCCTTGATGTTCTAGTTTAAACCTACGGTGTCATAGATTGAGAAGTACGCGACCTAATTTACATATTCTGAAAATAATTTTCATGATTATATGGTGACCCATTGTGATTATTGTTGTTCGAACTATATTTTATGGTTTTAGTCTATGTATAGAACCCAAAGGAACCAAATTAATGATTAATGAGATAGACAATATAATGATTGTTATCCTCAGAAAAAAAATTAAGAGATCTAAAATATAAAATATTATTTCTATATTTATAAAAACTTTATAACCTATGAATCATACAAATATTCCAAACAATAATAAGAGGGAAAATTTTTCTATTGAGTCCATCATAAGGAAACATCCACATCCTTTTAGTGTGTTTGATGATCCACTAAATGCTGAGTAATTAATCAATAAAAATGAAAATAACTTTTCCATTCTCTATTGTTAAGAATATGAATCAATAATTTTAGTTCTTTATTATTTATAAGTATAAATATATCAATTGTGGTCATTAAACAAGAACTTTAATTAGTTAGTAAAAATTTACTCCATAGAGTGGGATGGTTTTTGGATATTATTTTTTAATAATTACATTCATCAAATTATTCATATGAGAATAGAAATGGAATCCAAAAGCCTAAGGAGAAGGATGATGAATATTTTATACATATTGAGAAACTTTTACAAGACCTACGTGGTACTCTTATGTTATTATAATTATACATGAATTTAATGTTGATTAAATTGTTAGTGACCCAAAATCAAGTATCTAAATTGTGTTAGGAATAGAGTACCTTAGTAGATATGAATAAACGGTTCCGTGTTCTATCATGGTGAAGATGGATATTGGAGTTACCCATCAATTTCATGGTTTTGATATGAATAAAAATATTGAATTAAAATGAAAATATAAAACCCTTAGATAAGAGAAGATGATATTTTTTATATACTCAATGTATGGAAGGAAACATGTAGGAGATCTGTATAAGGGAATTGTAAATTTTCTATATGGGGAAACGAAGGTTATTAAGAAGTCAATTACTACAGTTATGAGATGAATAAGTTATCTAATTGTTTAGAAAACATATCATATAATTCACCAATGACACACCAATTTTTCAAATTAACATAGTATAGTAATTATGATAACTAGTGAGAAAATATACAGTTTAAGGATGATCATCGAAAGCTAAAAACATCAAAATCTTGAAGTCAAGGGGAAATATCAGGAAATCACTATTATATATTTGGATAATGGTGTGGTGATAGGTACACATACCATATAATCTATTACTACCAATGTATTATTTTATATTTTTATTTTTTATTTTTTATAAATAAATAAAATTTAAGGGTATTAAAATTCAACCCGAATGATTATATGTTGAATTAGTTGTGAAAACTCCAAATATTATGATGATCACATCTCCATTATATTATTATTATTTGATTTATTTTTATGGTAAATGTGTTTATGTTAAATATCATTATTGTCCCTCTTATTGAATTAAATGTTTTATAAATCATTTATTTCTTTTATTTATATAAACCACACATCAATTTCTGAGTAAAGGAGTTCACATTTGATATTCTAAACTAAAATATGATCTTATATCACTGAGATCATATATATGAACATATAATAGAAATTATATTTATTATATGGGTCTTGATTAATATTCAAAATGGGGGATTATATCAGATTGTTTTTCAAAAACTCAACATTAAAGATATACCTATTGTTTGAGAGTTTGTTGATATTTTTCAATAATAGTTTCCATTTATTCCAACAAATCATGAAGTTGAGTTTCAAATAATACTCTTTACCGGTGTTATAACTATTTAAATAAATACAAATAAAATTACTCATATTATGTTGTAGGAATTAAATAAGTAAATCTAATAAAATCTTTAAAAGGGATACATTATGACAAGTACATCACCAGGGGCTGCACCTCTTCTTTTTTCATAAGAAGATAGATTGATCAATGTAATGCGGAACTGATTTTTAGGATATGAATAATATTAGAATCAATAATAAGTATCTTATGGATCATATTAAAAAATTGATCAATATTAAGGAGATTAATGTTTTTACATGACTTATCTTTCATCTTCATACATTCATTCGAGATTTAAAATGAAAGGAATAGCCATGATTTCCTTTCATATGAGGTAAGGGAACTATGAATTTATAATGATTCCATTTGGTCATATTAATTAACCAAAAATATTTAATGATTTAATGATTGGAGTCGTATTATATTACATTTCTTAGATTATCGTTGTCTTTATTGATTATATCAATATATATTCTAAAAGAAAATAAGATCAAAACGTTCACTTGAGAATTGTACTCAAGATCTTATGGAAGGAATTTTTTATGAAAATTTTACAATGTTTGAAAATTTTCAATATAATGTTTAATTTTTGTTTCATGTAATTTCATGTGATGGAATTTTAGTGGATCCATCAAAGACATTTGTTCCTAAACATTATCTGATACAGACAATTGTAACTAAAATCAATATTTTTCATGGTTTGGATTGATATTATCAACATTTTATGGATAATGTAACATGGATAGCTAATCCACTCACCAATTTATCTTGGAAGGGATAAAAGTTCCACTAGAAATATGAATGTGAATAAAATATCAACGAACTCAAGGGAAGTTTTTTTGCACAGCTATTCTCACACTTCCCAAGAGTAGAGAATATTTTATAATATATAATGATTAATAAATGAAGGGAATAAGATGAATTATCAATAATAATGATCGTGATATCTTATGGCGTATAAAAATTGATGGTTCATGAGAAAATTTACATAACCTATCATTTACTATTTTTTGTGTTATGATTTTATTAAAGATATAGAGGAATTATCAGTATGAAGAAAGGTGGGATATATATAATGATCATAAAATTTTAATTTTTACTTTAGAAATGTGAATCTACACCAGATATGTTTTTTCAAAAGTGATTAATGATTATGAATTCCCAATAAATTACCACCCTGGGAAGGTGAAAAATTTGGTAGATGTTCTGAATCTAAAGGATCATGGTTGTTTATCAATGATTTTGATCACAATAAATCATATATTTTTGGATTTTGATAATATAAAATTAGGAATCATGAAGAAATAATATAAATATAATATTGAACGAATGATTTTTCAACAATCTATCCACGGTGGGATTAAATATACACTGATGGAAGATATAAAACTCTAAAATAGGATGAGAAATTTTCCTATGTTTAAGCATCTTTATAATGGGATGATATGGTTCATGAACCATTTATGTGTTCCATCCATAAAATAAAAGAATAATAAGTTGTTGGATAAATATCCTTGTCCATCATTATCTATTCATCCATGATGTAAAAAGATATATAGAGATATTAAAGTGTATTTATAGTGGGAAAACATGAAAATATATATTTTGATTCTTGGTTTGAAAATACGTTTAGTATGAGTGTTATATTTCTATGGGGATGTAATAAACTTTACCCATAAAAATGAAAATGGGAAAACACCACTATGGATTTTGTCATCAGACTATAAAAATCATTTAAAGGCCATATTTCTATTGGTTTTATAATAAATAACCTTGTGAAGTATATATAGTTTATTTATATTATAAAAAATATCTATCGTGGTCATATTTATAGATATAAATTATGGATTTTTTAATGTTATACAGAGCACCACATTCTATTATATATAATCGGGAATATTGGTTTATTACAAAATTTTGGATAATTCTTCTATAAGATATATATTCAGAGTTTTATTTTAGTACATAATATCATACACATACTAATGGTTAGTTTGAGAGAAATATTCAAACCCTATAGGGTATTATAGTATCTAATTATATAGATTTAAAAGGTGGTTCGCATAAAAAAATCCATTAGTCGAGTTTTCCTACAACAATACCTTTCACTAAAGAATTCATATTTCTTTTTATGAAGCTCTTTATGAAAGGGAGTGTATATTTACAAAATTTTGGGATAAATTTTTATAAATAAAGATAATGGGGCCTTATCTAGTTAGGGAAATGGAATAAAAAGTTATATTCATTCAGTATCACATCAAGGTATCCTAGTGTCGATAAAAATTTTATGCTGATAATCTTCGGTGAAATCTAGTATTCTAAATCGATCAGATAGTATATCTATAAATTTATCCATAAAATAATGTTATGAGATTCATAAATAATGGAAAGCTAATAGCTATGTATATTTTCCCCTATGATATTTTTTATTGAGCAGGGAAGGTAACATATCATCTATTACTTCCAGCTAAACTATCACATGTTTATAATGTGTTCTATATATCTCTCCCGAGGAAGTATATACCTATTCAATTACATATAATAAACATATAGGTTTTACTACTATATAATGGCCATTCAAATAATTAAAATTTAGAGATATTTGATCATAGAGATAAATTTCTATGAAATAATACTACACTCGTGGTTAATGTTCACTAGTGGAATAATAAATTAGAATAAGCTACATGGAAACCTGAGGATGTGATGAAGTAATGATATAATGTTTTTCTATATTAGAAAAATAAAATTTCATTTGTGAAATTGATTTTAATTTAGATCAAATGTAATACCCTTAAATTATATGATATTTGTTTTGAACAAGTTTGGTTTCAGTGATAGATTTATCTACCCATATATATGAGTTTAAGCTAACTTCATTATTCAATAGAAATATTATTATCTAATGTGATAGTATTCACATAGTAGTTTGATTTATTTGTATTAATAAATAGAATAAATTTATAAATACATATATATATATAATAAATATATAAATATAAATTTATTTGTTATCAAATGTTTATAAGTAATCTAAAAAGCATTTAATGGTAAATAGAGATGTGTTTTTTGGAAAATAATTTTTATGTGTACAATGTGTTTTTATATATGTCAATTTTATTAATATTTATTAATTAATTCTTTTAATTAACCAAAATGATAATACAATCAATCTAATTTTTTAATATTCATCTATAGTGATTTCTTGGAATGGGATCAGAATAAATCCAGTTTTATGCATAAATAAACATTTAACTCATAAACAAGTTTCGTGGCATTTTAATATATTATTTTCAAATATATTTGAGCCAATTATAGGAATTAAATCTTGAAAAATATATACAATAAACAAAATCTGGAGGATCATATTTTTTAAAATATTTCACTTTTATTTTTACTCATTTTAAATATTAACATTGTAAATATTTATCACCTTAGCATGGGTAAAACGGGTAAAGAATGGATAAACCTTTGGGATAACACTTTAAATGTTTTATGAAAATGGACATTATCATATTCGATAAATTTAGTTTCACCCTTCTCATAAAATTCTCAAAAAATATGGCCACTTGGTATCAGTTTTCTTGTATTATGATAATTATATTATTTAGAGAAATGATTAAATAAAAAAAGTTACTATCTTAAATTTAATATCTCTAAATTTTTAATATAAGGATAAAAAAATGTTATGTTCAGTTATAAAATTTTATTTGAAATAAAAATGTTTTGTTTTTATCATGTTCATTTATTTATAATTTTTATTTATAAAATAACTACCTTAAAAACATATGAAACACTGAGAGAGTATTGTTTCAATTAATAGAAAAATAAAATAAACAAGTTAAAAATTTTACAAGTAGTAAATATTTATTGAATTATCTTGTTCTAGAAATTTTAAATATAGATAAAATGTGTTAGGATACTATAAATAGTTTATATTATAACTTCTACCCTATCATGTTGTTTTCAAATTCAATATTAAGGAATAGTTTAAAAAATTACATTAATGATATTTTTTAATAAATGATATTTTATTAAATGATTTAAAACTAATAAAACTCATATAATTAGCGAAATTAACAGGATATGGTTGATGATATAAATAATTATCCAATTATGGCAATATTCTTGACCCTTAAATTATACAAAAACTTGTTATCATGGTAATTGATGAAAAGGTTTAAGAGGGGTTAAAAGCATGTGATATGGGTAAAAATTAACAAACAATTGCTAAAATTTTATTGTAAGAGACTATTTAGACTAATATTATTATTATATCTTAATTATATCTATTTGGATAAATATTTCCTTGAAAAATTATTTATATTAATTTACTAATTTAAGTAATTCCAAGATGCCCCTCCCGTCACTTATTAATGGGGACCTCCCATTCCTGATTAATCACAATTATTGATAGTTATATCTAATCCAATAAAAAATACCTTCTCAGATTAATTCCCCACATCTTGGAACTTATTTCCTTTCTAAAATAACAACCCTTTAATTCCTAAGGTGTATTCCAAATGGGGTATTTCAACGAATAGATATAAATATTAATTTATCATTTTCAATTTTTTTTCTTATTATACCTCCTTTAAATCTACGGTATCCATTATAAAGTAATTAATTATTTACCTTAAATATTATTATTTTTATTAGTATTATGGAGAAAAAATTTCCCCCATCTTCCAATCTTCTAGAAGATGATAGTGTCACCCATACATAAGTATAAACTACAACCTCTATGAAGCGATGTGATTATTTTTATCATTTCATATTTACATGAATAGTAATTATGATAAAATTAAAGAATATATATTATATATATGAAATTTTAATGATTTTGTAATTGGGAATTATTACTTACCTTTATTTCATTCCATATTTCAGAAAATGGAAACAACATTCATGGGCATTACGACTACCATCTCCATGAATGGTGTAATTAATTTTTATATATCTACATGTTATAAATAACTATAAAGATATATATAATGAATATATATTATATTTATATCACTGTTAAAACTATATAGGTGATGTAACCATGATCAATGTACAAGGATCAGTACTACAGAAAACAAAATTCCTTAACAAAATAATCAATTAAAACATGGAAATGATGATTTTAATATGGAATTATTAATAAAATAGTTTTATAATGTAATAAGTGGATTATATATGATATTTTAAGTATTTAAATGATTCTGTAATATATGTACAACTATATTAAATTTTATATATAGTATTTTATAGTTCCTTTGATTCTAGTAGAATTTGTGGTAAGATATTTATTTTACAATCTCATTTATTCAAATTATTTATTATTATGTGTTCAATGATGGAATTTTATGAAATATCCCTCATGATTCCAAATTAACGTACCATAATCTATTTATTTTTAGAAATTACATTTAACATAACTCCCCTTTCCCATTGTATTAGGAAGAGGTGGTGAGTGTTATTAGCCTTAGGTAACATCTCCAAGAAACCAAAGGATGGAAATAAATGCCAAGGAATCAGAACAATTGGGGGAAGATTCTCCGTGTCAAAAAATAAAAACAAAAACCATAATAAAATAACCAAAAATCACTATATTGTTTATGAGTTCAAAATAAAATATATATATAACCAAACCAACAACCATATAAGAGTACAAATTAGAAAATAATTTACATAAGAAAAGGAATCAAAAGACAAAAAATCTAAAAACAATTAGGCATCCAACCAGAAGCTACAAACCTACTCCAAGATCCAACTCAACAAGGTACACCCTTTGTACCAAGAATACTCACTAATGAAATGATATTTTATGCCTTCACCTATGTCTCGATAGATGAAATCTGCAAAGACACAATAATGACCAACCAAGGGTTAAGTCTAAATATAGTAGTAATTCCCTGATAGATTCCCAACATAGATAACTAAGAAAAAATATGTTAACACATTTATATAAATTATCTTTAATAAAATTGAAACAGTTTATATAAAATGAAAAAAATCCTCATAAATAAATAAAAACCCTTAAAACCATTCTCAAATCAATTTGGCATACCCATTTTATGATTCCACACGTACACAAATCCAATGATTTATGTCCAGCTGATAGTTCCATATTCATGAGCATTATCTCATCAACAAACCAAGTAATCATAAGGTAAGAAATAGTAGGTGCTATAATGGGACACACCCCTTCCACATGGCCATGTCTAATTAAAATTAACTCACACCAACAATTTATTTCAAAGCCATTTCAAAACCATTTTACATCAAAACCATTATTTATTTAAAAAAATTCAACATACATTTTTCTATTTATCAAAGAGAATCCAAAATTTAAAAATCAGCATTTAAAAAATATAATTAAATCTGGTTCCCATAAAATGATATAATCCCAACCATTCCATAATACCATCACTAAATAGGGTTTTACATTAAGAACCACAAATAAATTTTACAATAAATTCAATAAAAATAATCATTTTAAAATAAGATTTGATGTTTTCATAAAGTAGAATCAATAGAGAAGCCACCTACCTCAAATATTATGGAAAATATGATGAAAATCACCTAAATATTCTATATATAATCATTAAATATTTTTCCATCCCAAAAATAAACCAAAAAACCTTGTAATTCCCATCAGGGAACATGTATATATATATCGATGACTAGTTATAAGGTTCTAGGAAAGAGATCGAGAATATATCAATAAAGAATGACTTAGGAAATATGCTAATTAATGAATCAAAGATTTCAATGAACTTTGAATAACCTATAGATCACTCAGAGAACAAAAGGAATTTCCTCTCATTCCTGTAGATAAAACAGGTTTAATTTTATGAGGGAATTAAGGGAACACTTAGTGATTAGGGGATTAAATAAAATTAGTTCCAAAAACTTTGGAAAAACAACTATATGATGCATAGTTAGGTATCATAGTTTAGTAGACCATGTTCCAACCATGCTTGTTCTACTTTCCCAAGACAATCACTCACAGGGTTGGATCACATGGTACAAAAAATATTAAACCAGCTGTTCATTTCCCCATTGTTTTAAATTTCATGATTTCTCCTATGAATCCCAATGGTTTGGACAAAGCATTTTCCAATTATGCACTGACTCAGATTCAATTTTCTTCATATTCATGATTTCTTGGAGATGCTACATGGTTTTTACTAACCATGATCAAACTAAAACCACCATAAAGGACCCCTAAAACATTCCAAAACTCCTTAAATCATAAAATCATAAATTGATAATTATATATACATAAAATAAATAAATAAATAGTCAATTACCTAAAATAGGGATGCTCCACTCTCCCCTTCACTATTTTTTCCAACACAAAAAATTAGAAAGCCATTGTCTTCCTATAAGATTTTGGGATATTTCTCCATCATTTTCTTTTCATGTGCCCATGTTTTTTATGAAACCAACCATGTTTCCATAAAATTGATAATATAATGATGCTTTCCCCATGAAATACTATATATTTTCTATCTATAATCCATACCATAAAATGAACCAATGTCTCATTATGATCTATGTTAGTGTAATACCATTAAATCACATGGTCATGATTATGTTTTTAATTATTTAATTGAGATACATGTAACACATTATGAAATGAATTGATATGTTATAGAAAATCCAAATGATATTTTACCTCATAAACTTGTTCAGTTATCTAAAAATGAAATATTTACTAAGGAGAAAACATTACATTGGAAGTAAAATGAAGATTCTTGAGACATGGATATATTTTAATGAACACATTATCACTAAACTATAAAGAAATTTTTTATTAATAATGATCCAAGTTCAATTTATGATGACTATAAGCCATCCTCATTATCTTTCTGATCAAATTATTATTCTCTGTTGTATTATGAACTAGGTGGGTTTAATCCGGTAAAGTATCTACTATTTCCACCCATCAATGTGGAGATATAAAGGATTACCATTCAATAATTCCAAAGTATCCTTATATATCAAGGTCAGTTAATTGATGTTTTAAAATAAATTCAATATCGGTATGTACTCCTCCAATGAGCCACCAAAATCCATTACACAATCCCTAAGAATATTCTACAGCGTTTTTATCATCCTATCGGTTTGTCTATATTTTTTAGGATGATACTAAATGATAATATTGAAATGAGCCCCCAAGGGTTTATATTGGTTTGATAAAATGTTACATAAAGATATGTCCCCTATCAGATACAATCTAGACTAGAATTCCACATATCTTTTCAACTTGTCAGATATAGGTTTTGGAAAAATACTCCATCATATTGAATTCATAAAAATAGATAAAATGAGATAAATTCATGAATTGATGCATAATTACCCATATGAAATCATGTTTCCTAGCCATTTATGGTAAAATTGTCAGAAAAACTATGGCTATCTACTACCACTAACAAATGAGAATTGGTAAAGACTGCAACATTATCGCTAGTTTCTAGTGCTCCCCTTGAATGGGTGATAGGTGTGTCATCTCGAAATAAAATTTTCCACATCCAATTTCATGTCAATCCACCAAAACCATGATTTCGTCATTATTTAAATCATTTTAATTAATGGATGAAGAAAAAAATTCGAATGGTGTTAGAAATTAAAAAATTTCTTCTTAAAAACAAAGTTACTATGATTCAATCTCTAAATATAAACACATAATTCCCATCTAGAAAATATCCCTAAATTGTCCCCACACCATTGAGTTTTATCCTCAGAGAAACACATTTTGGATTAGATATCTGAGTTTCATTCATATGGTGAACCAAACCATTGATAAATGAAACTACAAATAAAACTGAAACATCACCTTGCTCAGTATAATCTTAGAGCATGTTAGATATAATTAATATCATCTACCATTGATTCAAAGCTTCTTTAAACATCCGATTTTACAAATTCCTTCTAAATGCATCTGGAACCAAATTCTATTTACCCAATGTATACATCAAGTCAAATTTGATCATTTTAAGGTATTTCATCCATCGTCTTTTCCATAGAATCAAATCTCATTATGATAAAATTAGTTTCAAACACAGATGAACCATAAAAAACGTAACTTTTTCACCAAAACATAATGACACCTTGTTTGAAATCATGGCCTATAATAGAAAATTACAAAATTTGTTCTGGGTAGATTTTCTCATGAAAGTAAAAATTTCCTGATCAATAAGTAGAAAAATGATCTATCTTATTTAGAACACATCCCAAAAAAGATCCAGATTAATCATAATAAACTATATATCCATGTCCAAACTTTGGAAACATGAGGATAAGTGCTGATTTAGGTCTAACCATATGCTCTTAGAATTATTTTTTACATTCATCATTTCATTGGAAAGAAATGCCTTTCATAATTAAATATATCATTACTGGTGCCAAATGAGAACATTAATGGACAAAAAAACTAGATTATCCCACTAAACCAAGGAAACTATATATCTAAAATATGTTCTTCGATGGTTTGAAAGAGATAATCACCTATATGTTTTCTAGATATTAAAAAATAATTTTTCTGAAATGAAATGGCTAATAAAATTTACCTCTTGTATTTATAAATCACACATTTATAACTTATAATACATACATTTATCCCACAAGATACCCACCATTATAGCTAGGTGTTGCTAATGATCTACCTTTATCCTTAAATACACCGGTATATCTATCACAATCACCACCACAATAGAATCTAAAAAAAATCAAATATCCATTTCACCACTTCCATAAAGAAAAAAAAGAATTCACAAGGACAATTAACAAAATAATGGACTCATAATGAACATATTTACTTATGAAAGTTGTTTTTGGAATATACTCCTTCTAAACCCATAGTTGGTGGTATCTATAATGTATTTACACTTTTTAGAACCAATGGGATCTCCTAAATTGATCAAATAGATCATCAATGCATAAAATATGATACTGATTCATTATCAAAACGTGGTTAAGATTTGGATAATCTATGTAATTCCTGAGAGTTCCATCTACCTTCTTCGATAAAAACTATCGGGGCTACCCACAGAGAAATACTCAGCCAGATGAACCCTTTAATTTCCAAACCCTCCTACTGATCCTTAATTCCCCTCAATTCTTTTGGTGTTATATGACAAAATAGAAGTGAAATAGGATTGGTTTTCGGTAGGAGATCCATCATAAACTACACTTCTATTTTGGGTTGGAAGACTACGAAATTTTCCAAAAAAAACACGTGAAAATGGTGTAGTATGGTTGGAAAGTCTCCCTTCCTGATCTCCTCTACTGATTCCAAATAAACTATTGTCAAATGGTTAGAGATGGTTATAAACACTTGTACTCTGGGTCCTATACTACTTATATCTGTGACCTAATGTCCATTAATGAGTTTACAAACACTATCTACTGATTTAAAACTCACCTACCATTCATAAAAATCTATATGTTTCCCCAATTTTTTTCATCCAATCTATTCCTTGAATAATGTCATAAATAATAATCCCTATTAAAGATAAATCCCATACCAACTCAATCCCATCGATTGTTATCAAACACTTTTCATATTTTTTTGATTAAGTATGTCAATTTCTAAATGGTGTTTGAAGTTTTAAAACACAAGGAATTATCTAAAAATGTAAACCCATTAGATTAATGAAATGAAAATAAATAATAAATTGGGATGTAACCATATCACAAACAGTTTTCATAAGTGTAGAATTTACAATAATTATACATCTCACTATCGAAGGTCATGATTGATCATCCATGGCCACTTTCTTAGCTCCATAAAACTGGTTACCCATTGAAATGTTCCCTTTATTACCTTATTGAGATTGTATAGTTTTAGAATTTATGATATCCCTTGAATCAACACGGCTTTCTACGTTTTTCTTATGAGTGTTATTATGCTTCACTCATTCCATCAAAGCATACAATACCTCAAAACCATGAGATCTGTCCCGAGAACCTAACCTTGGAGAATTGAAATAATAGCACTGAATATATATCATATTATTTAAATTTTGAAATGATATTGGGGATGTCATAAAATATCTTTTTATATACTCAAATAAACCAAACTGAAAAAATATCGAGTTACTCTTTGGTCAAGGATGAAAGTTAACTTTTCCCAGAGTCTGATTCTAAGAAATACCAGCTCCTTGGTAATAGGTTTCCCTCATCCGGTTGTTTCCCTCATTGGAGTTCCCGCTTGTTACCCTAATAAAAAACATGATTACTCTTACCATGTTTCCAAAGATATCTTTTTTCACCACCATCACTCTATTTTACATCTCTACATAGTCCATTATACAATTCACTACATTCTTTATGTGAATTTTTGTTTCTATCCCTATCTCAAAAATGTATTCCTTCAAGAATGAACTTGCAGAAATGTTTTCTTTAAAGTGAAATAAATTCATAAATTTATCTTCATAATCTATTACTAAGAGATTCTAATTCATCAAAATGAACATATACATTATTCATGAAATCATAATTGTGTTAGTATAAAATTGTTTGTAGAAAAAATATTAAAAATCCTCCCATTCCATGAATTGGTCCAATTTATATTGAATTTCTAAATACCACCACATGAGTGATATATCCTAAATAATATACATTTGGGACGTCACTTTCATTTTTACTGGTGTCCTATTAAAATTGATGACTTGATTCATCCTTTTCATCCAGACTTTGTCTTTTTTCGATTCAAAATATCCCCATATGGTGGGTGGGTTATACTTCTAGAACTGAACTAAATGGTAAACATTGGTTGTTTCATTATTCATATTCCCTATTTCCATGTGCTAAAAATTATGGACACTAATCTTAACCTAGTATTGGTTCACCTATGGCTCATGTGTAGCCACATTTTCCGCATCCCCTTCTAGTTGGTTCCCAGGGAGCCTACCCGGTGTCATTTTCTATAACCAAAAATAACCCCACTTATTCTCACTTACTAGGAACCAAAGGGTTATTAATTTTAAAATACTAATTCAACAAGTTATATAACAATATTTATCTATTTTCAAAATACACCCATCATGAATTTTCAATGTATCACCATTTTAAAACAGTTTTCAACACATTTCATGAATCATTCTTTCATAAACTTTTCCTAAATCATTAAATAAATTATTAACAATACACTTCTAGTAATAATTCATACTATCAATGGATGTCATTCTACTCTCAACTAATAAACCCACAATGATGACATGAAAACTCTTCCATAATTATCAGAGAAACTCAGGCACCCAAACTCCATGGTAACATGTTGTTCAATATAAATTAGTTTTCTACACATTTTTATGATCCACAATTCATTTTTTGATAATATTATTTCTTGATACTATCCCAATAAGTATAATAAATTATCAAGGATAAAAAAATTCCAATCCCCAAACAAAACATGACAAATTCCAAATAATTGAACAAAATAATACCATTTATACCAAAAGATATTTTTACTAACAAAGTCTAATACAATTAGAAACATCCCACCCCTGAACCATTAGCTTGGGAAGAGGTGGTGGGTGTTACTGGACTTAGTTGGCATCCCCAAGACACCAAAGTTTGGAAATAAATTCCAAGGGCCTCATTAACAATTGAGAGACTATTTAATGTTTTTAAAGATAAAAAACTCTAGGAAAACACAATAACCAAAAAAATAACCTTATAATTAATGAGTACTAAATAGATCACAAAATATACAAAAACCTATAACCCTCTGAATGTACAAAGTTTAAAAAAAGTGACATAACCAATGGAATCAAAAGATAGAAATACCCAATAACATCTAGAAATCCATCTAGACACTTCCAATATGATATAAGCTCCAACATGATAATAAAATACCATGGTATACACTAAATAACTAGGATTCCATTCCTTTACTTGTGACTTGATATAAAACATATAAAAATGGACAATACTTCCCAAGAAGGGGGTGATTCTATACTTAGTAGAAATTCATCAATTACTAACCATCTAAAATCACTAATGAATAACATGTACGAACATTTATATAAAATAGTTTCAAACAATTTCAATCATTGGATATCAAACCCAAATTTTTTTTCATGGTTAGAAATCAAAACAATCCATTAAAAACCTTTCCAAAATCTATTTTTTATATCTATTTCTTGATTCCACACATGCATACATTAACACATAAAATCTTATGGTACAGTTTCATACTCATGGGTGGTCTCTCTTCGATCAACGAAGTTATCACAAGGTAACTAATACCAAGTTACCCAATGGGACATGCCCCTTTCACAAGGCTGTGTCTAATTAAAATGAGCTCACACAAACCCTGTATACTAAAAACATGCCAAACCATTTAACACAAAACCTTTCTTTATTAAAAACATTTCAAAAACCATATTAATTGTATCAAAATAAATCAAAAAATTTAAAATTTACATTTTAAAATTGTAATCAATGAGTGCCCCCCTTAAAGAATCCAATTTCCAACATTTCACAATTAAATCACTAAATTGGGATTTTCATCATGAATAAAACAGAAATATCCCAATTAATTTATGAAAAAAAACAATTCAAACTAAGAATTAATGTTTTAATCATGTGGAATAGATAGATAATCCAAATTCCTCTTAAACATTGGAAACAATGAATAAATACACATTAAACATCAAGATCTGATCATGAAGTTCCTCTCCTTACCTAAAAACAAACAGAAATAAAAACAATGCCCATCATAGATAATGTATATATCTATAAAGGATTATATATATGGTTCTATATAAAGTAAAGAGAAGAGTTCAACTAAAAATGAACAAGAACAGAGACATAATAATGAATCTATTCCTCTAATAAACTATGATTCTCCTAAAAATGTCTCCCAAAACTAATTGAATTATGTCCCACTCCTTTTTAGAAAAAGGATTTTTTGTTATTAGAGAATTAACATAAACTTTTGTTATCAAGGGATTAAATTTACATAGATACAATAGTTTAGGAGGGATAACTAGATTTCATATGGTTAGGGTGTATGGTTTGGTAGATCGTGTTCCAAACTTGTGGGTGGTATAATACCAATAAAATTCATCACGTGGTTGGCTTTCGCGGTTAGAAAAATTCTCCATTAAACATGAGTTTAACCACTATTTCAAAATGGAATGTTTCTCTTGGGAATCTACACATTTTTATAATACTGTGTTCCAATTATGTTCCTACACAGAGACCAATATCTCCCTTTTCATGGTTTTTTGTATGTGTTTCACATTTTCTACAAATGGTGCTCAAACTGCGAACCTCTATAAAATCCCCCAAAGCATGGAAAAACTCCTCCAAAGCTCACAAAACATAAATAAATTATTATATATAAATAAAATAATAAACTAAATGTTTATTTAATTGAAACTGAGGGTGAAAAAATACATGTTTTCTTTTCTTTTCACTATATTAAAATATTAATCACACCAAAAGAATATTTTTATGAAAATATGACTTTATTCATCTTCTCGGTTGCAAATCAATTTTCTTCCATGTCCATGTTTTCTAAATATATTTTCAAGAATGTTATTATTATTATTATATGATTTTTTAGTATTATTTATATCCATATAAATTTTTTTTAAAAAAATTAAAAGGAAGATTATTGTTATTTTACAAACATGGTACTTTTGACTTTTTAATGAAAATTTAAAAGGAATATTCAATTTAATGTTCATTATAAAAAATATATTTCCTTATATTATGAACACAAAATTATTTGAATCCTCCTTTAAAAGTTTTCATGGTCCTTTTTGGAGAAAAGTTATTCAATTATTTTTTATAAACTTTTAGATTTTAAATAAGTGATTTAAAATTTAAAATAGTATTTTACATAAGAGCCATTGACTGGTCAAATATCACCTTATAACTTATATGTCTGATAATGGTCTATTTTAGGAATATTTTTGAATGATAAAAACATGTGCATCATAGAATATTTTCTTTAAATTACAATTATACCACTCACACGACTTTATAATGTCCACCCCTATTAAATCTTATTAAAACCACAAAATAATTTTATTTTAGCTAAAAAATTAACCAATAACAACCAAATTTTACTAAAATAATTGTATAAGTCTTAATATATTTATAAATCTATCCTAAAATGGCTAGGGTAAAAATATAAGGGAGTTACCCGAAGAAGAGTAACGTTCTTCAATGAGCACTTTTATTTAATTTCTTCCTCAACCTATCTAAATTATTTTTTAACTATTATGTTATTATATCCTTAGTATATTATAGATAATGAGTTGTTTTTGTTTTTATATCATGACCTTAAACCACCACTACTTCCATCAAATATGTTATGAAATCATCATTCGTGGGTACGATAGACTACCACCTTGCGAACCAATGTCATTATTTTTTTACATTTATACATGTCACAATTGGGTATTATGATTAATCCAAAGTAAATAAATTTTATCTATAAAAAAATATAAATATTTATTCTTTATATAATATAGATTTTTTTATTTTCCATTCCTTAGGGAAACTATAATTTTGCTTGTCTGTATGATAGACTATTGGCTTGAAAACTGGTGTGACTCATATTTCACAAATGCATTACATTGAAGGTGTTAAGGATAATTTTTATGGATATATGTTATATAAATAACATAATTATGATATTAATGACATGTTTATCATTATTATAAGATATTATATTATTTTTTAGTACATTTTAATTTATATAAGGATGATAACTTCGTTCATGTATGTGTGGACTACCGCCTTTTTGAATCATTATGACCCTATTTTCATCACCACACCACAAGGATGATATATATAAGTATATAATATGGTATTTATTATATTTTATTTAATTATGGAATGAATAAAAATTATTACCTTGTTTCCATAATGATCATTGTAAAATGGAAATGTTACTCTAGCATACGTATGACATACCGTCTTCATGATCGTAGCATAGTTCATTTCTCACAATCCTCATTATTGATTTGTAATTAATGTATATATGTTATATTAATATGTTAATTATTTAATGTTTATTATTATTTAGATGATATTTCAATATAGTATGATCACGAACTATATTATACAAGATGAAAATCACGTGACAAAAGAAGGCAATTAACACATGAAACAATGAAAATAATGAATGATTATTAACGAATGGGTGATAAGATGTTATAATAGGGTAATATATGATTTTATAAACATTTATATTGATTTGGAATATTTTTAATAATATATTTAAAACCACTCTACATGATTTTAAATCATGTTCAATAAAAAGTATGTGTGAGGTAACAGATTTCATCTCAATTTCATTTCATTAAGAAATAATGTAATGTCATGAAGCTAAAAAAATTTATATGGGGTATATGATCCCAAATTGATATGTTATATCATGATTCATTAAAAATTAATTATATATTGAGTTTCAATTTTAACTATTTCATCCAAGGGGTTTTGACATGAAAATTACCAAGTGGTAAATATTTTCATAGCCCAATTTCTTTTCATTTAGTTATATTATTTATTCTTCGTCCTTGATATTATAATATTATTTTTATAATTAATTTTGAACATATTATGTTTATTTAAATTTTTTTATATGTATTAACATTTTCTTCTAACAATCTATCCATTGATAAATTCCCACTTCAACATTATGACCATTGTAAGGGCTCATTTCACAATCTCATTCTAATTGGGATGGTTTATTCATGAATTTTAGTTGAAGGAAATTATCTGATCACATTTTAATAAACCCATTTAAAATTATTATCAACTATTTATTAATGATGCTTTCAATTAACATTACAATTTTTTCAATATTTGTCACTTAAAAGGTTTTATAATTATTTTAAGAAAATACGACTATATTTTTCTTTTTGGTCAGAAATATGTTTTATTCCAAAATAATATTATGTTATTTTTTAAAAAAATGTTCTCAAAAATTTAAATTTTATTTGATGAAGAAAATTTTACCCATTCTATCTTTTTACAATAAAATTTCATATTAATATTCGTAACATTTTTTTGAACAATGCACTTTTGAAGCGTGTTTATAGTGAAAAAGTAATGTTTAAAAAATGGAATGTAGGGAATTACGCATTAATGTGTCCATAATTTATTTATAGAATCATTTGAATGTTTACAAGACTATATTAAAATAATATTATTTTCAAAATAATCTAAAAATTCTTTGTTCTTAAAAGTTACTTTCAATTAAAATTATTTTCAAAATGTTTTATGTGTTAAATAATGGTTTTCAAAATGAAATAGATGTTTTCCTCAAGAACGTTATTAAATTTATATTCCGGATTTTTCTATTTATAAACAAAAAATACCTTAATTTTACATGTTCTACCTTGGGGATATTTTTTATTAATACCATCCTTATTTTACCTCTTTATTTTTTATGATTATTTTGATAAAGATTAATATTGACATTAACTTCCTTGATGAATTTTTATAGTTAAAAAATTTTCATTGAAATGTATAAATTTCTTTTATTATTGGAAATTAAATTTTCCCAAAATATAGATATCATTTATCAATGATATTATTATTTTTTAAACCATATTTCACTTTACCTATGGTCTTATACAGTGAAAGTCATTTGTTTATCTATGTAAATATTGATAAATCCATATTATATACTCAAAACTGTAATTTTATGACAAGGAACATTGGTTTTAAATTTAATTGATTATTTGATATATAAATAATGACTTATTCATGCTCATGGGTGGGGCCGAGTTATAGATATCCTCCCGATGCATCAGTAGTCCCGTGAGCCAAATCGGAGAGCTATCATGAAATCATTTAGACAAACTGAAAATGTTTGTACCCAGTAGTTTGAAAATATATTATGAATTCTAGCATAGTATAGGTAAAATAATTCTTGATATCATGGCATACCATAATTAATTATTATTATCATTAATATTTTAGTTAGTATCATCAATGATATTTTAACAATGATATTATTTATGGGTGAATTTAATTCTCATTTTGTTGATAAACAACGCATGATTTTAGTTATTTATATTTTTATAATGATTGTGCCTTATCTTGTTATTCAAAGGGAAATTGATTTCAGTTATTTTTATTGACATATTGATTTTCATTCTCCATTAAATTAAATGGAATGTGCGTTCATTTTTTTACCTTTAAATGTTTATAATTGTTGTTTATTCATGATAGATTATGATTTACATAACCTTTAATAAGAATTTAAGACCACTTTTATTTTTTTCCTTTCCCATGAATACCAGAATTTTTCTATGAAAAATATGAAAGGACATGATAAATAGTGTAGCGATATTCTCAAAAAAATTGTAAATTTCATATTCAAATATAATGAAAGACATGTGTTTTTATCTAGTTTATCAAGACTATAGAAATATTCAATCCATCAATATATGATTACATATATCTTATGCCAATGTAATAAAAAATAAACTGACACCAATATACTAGGGTTGGGGTTTCTAAAAATGTTACTCATGCATAATTGAATACTAGTTACTTCATGATATAACACATTTAAATATTCATTTACATAATTTATGAATGGTTATAAAAATGATATCAATGTATAAAAAGTATTATTTTTCTATATGATTTTGGAGATATTTTAACTATGAATACTTTGATCATAGTAAATCTACCAATGTAAATTTTGACTTATAAACCAAACATCTTAAAAACACTTAAAATTAAGATATTTTATTATGTAATTAATTATTACATGAAGGTTAGTGAAAAAAATGAATAATTAACATGAAAAATGAAATTAATCTGGTAAATAATTACAATATATATAGTATTTTAGAAGATAAAGAATGTAAATTCCAAGTCAGGATGTCAGGTAAGTGGTTTCTTAACTAAATTTTCATTGATTAGGCTATATCACTACCTCATTGATTATATTCTGAAAATATTATTTGTGAAATAAACATTTTGTTATTAATATAATATTTATTATTGTTTTATTAAATTTTTTTACTCATAATCACTCAATTTACTAATTTTTATTTCAATGATATGATATTTTTAATGGTTATTTATCTCAAATTTGTTTTCTATGGGACACATGTTTATGTTTTAAACCTATTTTATTTCATAAGGTGTATATTTTTAGACCCCAATACAACTTAAGATGGGAGGGGTAAATTAGGTTGCCAACCATTCCTTCAAAAATGATTAATTGGGTTCCCATATATGTAGGAACATATTAAAGCAATCTAATAAAAATGTAGAAAAAATAATCATATCAAAAGAAAGAATACATTGATATTACTTGGTTAACCACTATGTTATATTCCAAGGAACATATGTTGATAGTTCTTTTGTCATAAAAAATCTACTAAAATTCACCAGTTTTCGAATAGAAATTTTCATACATAGTCACTTTGTTCTAGGAACACTTCCATTACAATATTTTAGGAATAACACACTGCCTACCGCTCAAAACTTTAGTTGAATCCCCCTCTCTCACTACTTTGGGTGAAGTCTTACTTAATTTAACAACAATAAGGATACTTCAATATAATGGATTTTATGTCTTTTTTCTCTTACTAACATGAGAATATACATGCACCTTATTCCAGAATTGATGTACTTGAATCAATTTTCTAGAAAACATGATAATAAAAACAAGAAAGTAGGGAAACATAGCACTGTTTTGTAACACATGTTCTTTCTCCCAACATTTAGGATAGTCACAAAGGATTTATTTAACACAACCCTTATCTTTTTCACAACCACACAAAATATTTCACTAGGTATTTTCAGGCATAAGTAAAATTATATATGCAAGATTTACTATATTAAAGTCTTCTGCACGCAACTCTTTCACACGTTGGAGTCACAAACTATTAAATGGAAAAAGATATAATTTCTATCTAGGGGTATTATCTTAATTATTTACTTGGATTAACATGTGTATAAGATCCTTTTTCTCCTTCCTCCATGCGCATAAACCTGGTTTTGTTGTCATATTTGGAATATGATATCCTTTTTGGAAAATTCTTCTTTTGTATGAAGATCATTCATTTTCCGTATTTTGATGTGAAGATCATGAAACTCCAATTGCACATAGATTAATGTTGACATCATATTGGGTGATTAATATTATTTTTTGCATTTTTCTTTGCATGAAAAACTTTATATCCCACAATATCTCTTTCACAAAAAAAACTATTTCACATGATTCTTTCATTTTCCATATTTTGATGAGATGATCGTGAAACATAACTTGTGAGAAACATTCAGATTCTACTTCAAACATGGGTGTAACTTCCTTGTCAAAAAACAAATTTTTCCATTATCTAAATTTTGTACCAAAAAATATGGAAAGCATTGGGAACTGATTCCACCTTAAATAATGTATTCATCTTGTATTGTAAGATCACTTACCTTGCAAACTCCCTAATCATCCCAGTGTGGATCGACAACAATATAAAATCAGACTCTATTTACACCAATGATATTCCTTATTTCCAACATATAAAGTACCCTAATATATGTTACATCGTGTATCTATCTATTTTCATGATATTTAATTATTCATTTGTATTCATTACCTCCATGGTAATAGTATTCAAAAATTATAAAAATGATAATGATTCTTATGACACGATCTCATCTTATTTCAGGTTTTTTATCTTCAAAGTTCTTTTGGGAGGGATCATATGATATTATTTTCATGAACCACATCTATTTTCTTATTCTAAATTTATTAATTGGCTTCCCATGTTTAATTTCTATTTCCTCTTTAATTTCTTAAAGATACATCAAGAATTTTGTTTGAAAGTGATGTTAATCTTGTATCTTATTCTGTATCATAAATTTTTACATTTCATATCCAAGTATTAAAAAATGTTTTCAAGAATTATATTATTTTAAAGTAAATTATTTCTTAAATTCATTTTCATATATTATTGAGTTTATTTAAAGAGGTTATAAAAATAATAATCCTTTTAACATTGTTTATATGAAACCTTTTGAATTTCTTTTCTAATGTGTGAAACAAATGTTTTGTTTTAAAATATATAACTAATCATGTGATGACCCAAATCCTTTAATAATATATTTAGTTTTTAATTTATTAAATTATTACTAAATATAAGAAATCATATCCAAAAGGATCAAATAGTTTAGTAGTAATGGTTAACTAGATATATACATTCACCCAATATTATAATTGAAAACACAAAATAAAAAATTTTATTTTCCTTGGGACCATATTTATTCCTTATAACATATTAATGAACATAAAACACAAAACATTTACTGGAATATGGGGTAAGGAAAACAAAGAAAGGGGTGATCTCAAATTATCAGTAAGGTAATGCATATAGTCGAATCTACCAAATGAATGAATAGTATTGCAGGAAGAAGAGATAATAAACTAATTCCCTATATTTAATCACCCAAGTGTGTTCCATTTCCACTTATATAAAAAATATTCAAATAATATAATAGACATTATTAAACGATTCATAATTATCGAATGAATAATTATAAATATATGAACATTCCATCAAGGTGTTGTGACGATACATCTAAAATATATCATCAAGGACTCATTGTAAGATATCAATATAAATGTGTAAGCCCTATTCCAAATACCTAATATATTTTGTCTCATGAGACATACCAACACATTAAGGGGATATATTACTATGGGTCCCACCAATCACATAATAAGTCCAATTCATTCATTATATGAGTGAACAACAAAATTTAATCAATATTTATTATACATAAAAATATTTTCATATTAAAAGAACTATAATAGAGAATATCAACACATTCCCCCAAAAATATGATCACAAAACATCAATAAAATATAGTGGATGGTATCATAGGAGTATATCCATATTAAATCATAATATTAAACAAATTATGTTTATGAAAATTAATAGACTTTAAAAAACTCAATAAAAAATTGTTTTACGACTATATCATTAATCTTATTGAAACAATTTATTTAAAATATAAAAATTTCACAAATATTAAGGTAAAAAGTTTTATTTGAAAATAAAATTCCAATTTTTTAAAGGAATGAAAAGAGAAAATATTTTTTATAATGACAGTATATTTTGTTCATGCCATATTAGTTTAACAACCATCCACTTAAAACTCATATAAAAATGCCAAAAGTACCATGATCTGAAAATGAAAAGATGAATCCTTTAAGATTTTTTGAAACAATAACATTTCTAAAAATGAATTTAATAAATAGTTTTATAATATTAAAAATATTATATATAACATTTTATGGAAAATATTGAATTTTAAGAGAATGATTCCTAATCTGGTAGAAAAGCAAGGTTTTTTCCTTTAAAATAGAATTTTAGTATCTTGAGTACTCCAATAGATGAAATTGAAATGAAGACATATAATATATATATAAATATCTAATGAATAATAATTTTTTTAAGATATAAATATAAATAATTCCCCTAACTGAAACATAAAATTAAACAATTCTAAATAATAATGAGATTGTGAAATAAACCCTAACCATATTTTCAAATTCCTTTGTATGTGTGAGAACCTCCTATATAATAAATATATATTTATTTTAAATCAATTATGAAACCATTGTCATGTATATGGTACTTCATAATATTTACTTTTAATATTTTATTACCTGTCTATTAAAAACGCTTTGTTAAAATTAGTGTGTTGTGTAATAACTTCTTTATTTTTCATGTATGTCTTCGTTTGGTAGTTCTATTCCTTTAACATTTATCATGTTTTCATAATATATAGAATTTTAACCATGATATAAATATAATTTATATTGAATATATATTTATATAGATTAATTCGTATATTAAATGTATATATATATATATATAATGAATAATGAATTACATATTTCAGGGAGACAATAGGCCATACGTATTGATGAACATTGTTTTCAAACATAAAATTATGGAAAAAATAAAGGTGAATAATTATTCAAATTTTAGATTCATTATTATAACATATTAATCATATATATTCATTAAATATATTTTTATTACGATCCATATAAAATGGAAAAAAATGGATAACATTGATTCATGCAGGTGCTACTCCACATGTACAAACATGCAATGTTACCCTCCCTGATGAATTATATAAATAGACTTTATATGGTACATTATAATTTTCTAAATATAATGAATTCATAATTATCGTACATAAAAAATTAAACCCATCATAATAACCATCTATGAAATCTGGTTATAGAAAATGAATGGTTTTTTATACGTAGAGACATGAATCCATATATACACATGAGCAATACTTTCACTTCTCATTTAATAGAAAATATAATATCCAGATACTATAGACATAAACACTATGTTCTATATCATACAAGATATCAAACACTAAGCATTAAAGTATAAATAAATATTATTGTTTAAATGTAACCATTATAACAACACCATTAAATTGGTGTAAATCAATATTATTAACCATATATTGAAATATATAATGTTCATAGTCATTGATAATTTATTAATTAATTCCTCTTCAATAATCACAATAAATTTTTAGTAATGTAATTTTATTATTAAAAAATCATCTTTATCAAAAATGAGTTTTCATGTTTTTTATGATTGAATATTATAACTAATTTCTTCATGTTTTATAAAATTTATTTGAATACATGAATTTAATTTTAAACGTATGATTAATATTTAATAATTCATAAAAAAATATTATATTTTTAAGGAATAGTGAAAATACTTGTTTTTACTAAAAATGTATTTTATTTTAAAGTATAAAAAAAGTAAAATTATTTTTTGGAGAATTTTTAACATTTAATTTTATTTTTTATTAAAACTAATCAACTTATGGTTTTTGAAATAGAATTTTTACGTGAATTTAGTATAAAAACATTTCACATCTCAAATGGATTGGTTTTGTAAAATGGTTTTCGTTGAGTATTGTTAGTTTAATTTAAATTAAATTATAAAAATTATGTGTTTTGAATTTTTAAAAATATATTCCATATTTCTAATTAGTGGGTAAAAATTTATCAAATAGGACACTTTTATTTTTTCTATATTTAATAGTTACTATAGTAATGTTTATTATCATGGTAAAGGGTAAATCACGTAATGTTGGGTAAAAGTAAAATGAAAAGAACTATTAAATGACCCATAACATGAAAAAACATTATTTCATTCTTCAATTTCGTCCATAATAATCCATTTTTCGTTACATGACTGTTTACACCCAATTGGTTGAGATTATGACCTTTATAGTATTTTATTTATGGAAATGTAAATTATGTCACACTCTTGTTTTAATAGGTGTAATATTTTCAATATGGTGTTATCTATATGATATATTTGACAAAATATAGTTTATGGAATTAAAAAATATTTATATTTATCATTTAATTTAATTTTTAATTTTTAGGGATGAAATAATTCTCTTAACTTCATTCACAACGTTGAGGTAGTAATTATTTAGTTAATGAAAAAAATCAAATAAATGATATTAAATTTTTTTTAATGAATATAATTTGAGATATTTATTTTCATCCAAAAATTTAATATATTACCCTAAAATTTATAAGATATAACAAAACATTTCATTCTAATTTTACTTATTTTTCTAATATTTTTTACATCAAATTAATGAATAGAGTCAAAATTGAAAATAATGATATTTCATGAATATAATATTTTATTTTATTACAAAAAAATAATAATAATGTTATATAATCATAAAGGAGATAATATATGGTCTAAATTATCATCCCATGGGAGTTTATACAAAATTTAAAATCATTTTCTTCTATACTAGCCAAAATATATATGAATATTTTATGAGATTCCAAAAGTTCCCATATCCTCATTTATAAAAGGTAACCCCTTACTTCACCACATTAAAAAGAATTAAGCCATCTATATTTACAAATACTGACCCATTTCACTTCTAATATCCTTATTTAATTTTTGTGTCACTATACATTCGAAAATACCTACCCAAGGTCCCTCAAGAGAAGTTATAAATGCACTCATTCTTATAAGAGGCAGTCATCTTTAACGACTCTTTCACATTTAATTCTTCTAATAAGTCCACTTATTGTCTTATAACCATCATAAAATAAAAAATAAATTATCATATATATATGGAGGTGTTATTATTATTTTAATATAACCATTTACACCCTTAATACATCCAATAAAATACAAAACAATCCAGCTTCTATACGTATAACTTATCGTATCCATGTAGTGGTGTAATTCATTTTTCCTAACCACTTTACATGGATGATTATAATTATGAAAATAATATATATATATATATGATACTAATAACATGTTATTCATTTTATAAATTTAATATTTCATTAATTACTTTACCCCTTCACCATTATGGGAATGATGCCTCCACTCTTGACTATGTACGACCTACAATCTTGACAAAGTGATGTGACTCATTTTCCATATCCAAAATTTAATAATGGATATAAAAATATATTAAATCAATAAATATTATACTTATACAATTTATAATAATATGTATTTAGTGAATCTATATCCCATGTACATGAATTATATCACACGTGATAAAGAACACATGGAACATTAAAGTAGTTAACACCTGAAACAATATTAACAATTAAATATTATTAAAGATCGGGTAGTATTAGGATATGTGTGTTTTATGTATTATATAATATATATAGACATATTTTTTTACAAATTAACAACATTCTATAAACCATTATATATTACGTTAAGGCATGTTCAATAAAAGAAAAGTGCAATGTAAGGGATCTCTTCGAGCCTCCATACTTCTTTTGCGTTAGATTATTCTCTAATATTATTTTTATATGTACCAAACATATTTATTTATCACAATTTAAATTTCTTTTATGTTTAATTACATGCTTTAAGTGGTTCCCTTCTCAATACCTTTCGATAAGTAAACCCGATTAAAGGGAACCTCTCTTTTTCTTACCCATTTTCAAGTACACTCCATAAACTATTCTAATCCTACACTATTTTTATAAAATCACTATATTTATCATGAAACAAAATTTTATTTCATTTCTATTATTATAAAAATATTTATACATGTACAATCCTTAGTGAATCTTTATTATTTTCCCTAAAAATATGGTTGAGAAATATTATTTGAATTGTTACCTAGACATTCTGTTTGTTGTTTCCAATTTAGATTGACATAATTATTCATGATATATTATTAAACATATTATAAGAATGAACAATAATAATAACAATACATTATTTTCATGGATATAATTGGTATAATTCATTTTTTTATTCCTTATCACATGATTACAATACCCATTTCTTTCCATGGGTAACCCTTATGTTTATTCTTTATGTTTTATTCATTATGTGAAATACATATTCATGAACATGTTATTATAATTGTTCATATATATTTCAAAAATTAATTGTTTAACGTTTTATTCTCATGATATTTTTTCTATGGTAATAGGTAATAACCTAATCCATTATGGGACTTTGTGCACCTTGTGATATATTCTTAGAAGTTAGCCTTGATAGAGGTTTATATAATGTCATAAATTGGTGGAACATTATAATTTTCCATGATCATATAATTATATGTTTTATAGTTTATTACTCCATATTTCTATTCATGATCCATGTATTTTATGTTTTAATGTTATTCCCTCTAACTCATGTGCCACGTTTAATTTCCATGTTTATTCGCTTGCTAGTTTTTTCAGGAAAGCACTTTTTTCAATGTATTCCCCAGGTTATCTCATGTAGTTTTATGAGATCAAATGGTGTTAGGATATCATTAATAATATTGAAGAAACTATTTTTTATTATAATATATTGATTTCTATTTATCCTCTTATTATTCCAATGAATCTACGATTTTAAATCATCAGTTTTAATTTAATTCATGATAATGCCAAAAATCATGTAATAATATGGGTACATGGTTTCAGTCATAATAAGAAAGATGGTGGATAATTGTGGAATAATAATAATGATAATAATAATAATAGTAGTAAAATTTATGTAATTTATGAATAATTAATTTATTATTTTATGAGAAATACCATATATTAAGAGGGGTAGAATAAAAAATAAATTGAATGGTGTTAGGTAAGAAAATTACCTCATATTCGGGAGACCACATTTTGATCCTTCATATAGGAGCGTAGGGTTAGACTTTTTGGGAGACTAGAAAATCACTAACATGGATAACTATGTTGATAAGAGTAATGGGTAGGTCATATTCAAGATATATTTCTCGATGTGGTGTAAATATGTGAAGGAATCGATGTATATTTATAAATGAGGGAAAGGGGAAAATTTTAATATTTAAATAGATTAAAATATAAACAAGTCATAATTATGTAAAATGATTCCAAATGGAGGTATATTATAAAATATAGATGTATATGGTTTAGATATAAAAATACAATTAAATTTTTATATGTTAATGAGGTATTTTAAATCATATATTTTCAATTAACCTTTTAGATTACTTATTTAAACCTAAAATGTATTAATTATTCTTCACTCTTATGGGGTTATAATTTTTATTATAAGGTGTAAATTGGATCATAAGTGTAAATGTGAGGAAATTTTAGACGATCTATTATCCAAATATTCCTACTTCATGATTTAAATTATTTTTAAATAATTCAATAAATTATTATTTTGATAAAATAATATTAATTTCAATTTTGGAAGTATTTATTTTATTTCTTTGAAAATAAAAAATGAAAAATATGTAAATAAAACATATTACATTCACATAATCATAATATGGAGTGATTACCTATAATATATCTAGAATATTATAAATCATTAAAATTATATCACTGATAATATATTGAATATTATTTGTTTTATATTTCTGTTAATTTAAGAAATACTGCATCGGTGTTGCATAAAAATTTGAAGTAATTATATAAATACTAAAAATAAAAGATAAATTTCCATTATAGAAATTTTTTTAATATAATCAAAATAGAAATTTATAGTAACTCTTAACTTCTTTTATTCCCAATGTGGAGTCATAATAGAAATTTTTAAGTAAGAGAGTTAAATTTTCTATTTTTCTTTCCAATAAATATTATATCAATCATTTTCATAGAAAAGAGTCCATGAAACATCTAAATTTGAAAACAATGGTTATATGGGTTTAATTACCTTAATATATTAAAAATTTATTTGGAAAATATTGATTCTAAAACTTAGTTTAATCCTAGATTGACCTTATTTTCCCTTTAGCGAGGTAATAAAATTTTCCAGGGTTACTATTTATAATGGCTAAAAATAAAAGGGGAAAATTTACCATATTTGAAACCCCAGATTATAATTATGTAACAAATTTAATCAAATTAAATACCTATAAGTGGTATAAATTAGTTTTATAATAATTTGTAAAAATACGATGAAAACTTCTTTTAAAAAATATTTGTTTAAGTATAAATATGTATATATTCTTATCCAATGAATTATTAAAATATTTTAGTAATAAAAAAAATTATTGAATAATATATATATATATATCATTAAAATAATTCTCTAATAGTGAATTATTTAATTTATAAAGATAAAGAATATAACTCTCAAAGAGACTATTTTTCAAAAAAAGTATTTCAAAAGATTTTTTTTTTAATTTATAATAAATTAATAATAATTGAATTTATTTCAAATATATATTTTTTAAAATTTAGTAATTACTATTCATATCCACAAACTTTGTGTCTATGTTATAATGGTATATTATATTATATTTTATTTAGAAAAAGGGTTCCATGCATCAAAAGCTATCAAATATTTTATTTAAAGAGAAATATTTCATAAAATATAAGGGTGTTACATTATAGCCCCACCCAAATAAATTTCTACCTAAAAGTTATATTACACTAGTTTAAAAAATTATTATATCATTTTTTCATCACATACATAAGTTTTTATATAGCTTCATCAAATTTCTTATTTCTCCATCGAACATAAACTAGTTGAATAGTCCTTTTCCATACCTTTTTATATCAATAATCAAATATTTTTATTGGTTTTTCCTCATTAAAAGGATAATTATTTAATGGTACATCCACAAAGTTATGTATATATGAAATATTAGGTATGTAGTTATTCAATAGAGATAAATGGAACACATTTTAAACGTGATATATATATTTTTGAAGTGATAAGAAAAAAGATATTGTCTCATTTTGATCAAGAATTTTTAATGGACCAATAAATATAGATATTAGCTTCACCTTTTTTTCAAGATCACATAAACATGTTCCATATATAAATTTAGGTAAATACCTTCTCAACAATTTCCAATTCAATATCATGATAAACATTCTTAGTATAACTTTTCTATAGACTCTTTTCAACCTAGATGCAGTGCCAAATGGATATAAATTTCTATCATATTTCCACATATAGCTCATGTCCTACTTAATTTCATTCTACAAGTTCATCTAAATAGATTGTATTTTTAAACATCAATATATAAAGGGAATCATTATGATAAATATTAATCCTTGATTGAAATCTATTGTTGAATGAAAACTTGAATATAAGATTGTGTTGATCCCAATAAAAATTAATAATCCATATAACGAGATCTCAACATATCCTCAAGGGTTTGAATGGTTATCTGAGCCTAACTATCTATCTGAGAATGATACATCATACTGAAACTCAACTCTATATCAAGTGTTTTCTAAATACTTCTATATAACTTCAAGTAAAACATTATATCCTAATCAGATATAATATAATATGATACTCTATGATACCTTACAAAATATTTAATGTATTTTCTTTCAAGTTGATAAGGAGAGAAATATTCAATGATAGAAATTAAGTGTGATGAATTTATATGGTGATCAAATTAAAAAAATATATAATTATTACCTTTATATTTTTTGGGGTACCAATGATACTATCCATGATGATGTTTTCTTATTTCCATTATGGAATGGGATATTTTTGTAACATACAATTAGAATTCAGTCTCTTAGCCATAAAATACCATCATACCAAGAATAGAGATATATTTTAAGAACTAGGTTCTTCCATTGTGTGAAGTTCTATACTTTTTAGTTTATATTTAAGAAAATGATGGGGAAAGAGGTTAAGGGCTGGTTGTAGGCCTGTAACATGACATGACTGGGTACTACAAACCATGTAATTTTATGTACACGCCTTGTGTAGAGGGATACACACCATGTAATCCCAGTACATGTCTATGTAATGGTATAGACAAGAGTTGTACAAACACAACATGTTGTGTGAAGTACATTTCATGTACTTTTTTTAATTATTATGTCGGGTGGTAGCATCATTTTTCTAGATGGACAGAAATGGACCCCCCATCGATGAGAAGCACACCCAGAAAAACTGAATGGGAAATTGCATCCCATTTTGTTGTCCGACCTCATATTTGAACAGCGTCAGATGCATGGGATTCCACATAGTGATCTCTCAATTCCTTCTGAGCCTTTCTACTAAATTTTTTCTCTTGAGTGAGTTATCAAATGTTGAGCATTTTTTCTCATTCTATAGATCTACTCTATTCTTGGTTGAATAAAAGACTGATGATGGACAAGGAGAGTCGTACGAATACGAGGTAGGTGGTATCGTTCCTTTAGTAGATTTTTGAGTTGATTATATGTGTCGGAGTGTCTCAATCCCACTTTTCTGGTGTCTCTTGATTGAATAATGAATATTGTTATTTAATCTTTATGATTAGGTAATTAATTAGATGATTTGAAAGAATGTTTAGGGTTAAAAATTTTGATTTAAGGCCATCCCATGGGTGTGTTTGCCTTGTATGGTCATTTGGATGATAATACCTATGAGGTTTGAATGGAATTTCAATTCTTAGTTTTTTAACGACGTATTGCTCATTATATGAGTTTCCCACATGATTTATCCTTGTTTGGACATGTAGTAGCATAATTTACATGTGCTGGTTATTATGTAAATTGTTCCCATGTGAGTTGATTATGTTAAATCCATGTGATAGTTTAATTAAAATGTTTTTCTTTTGAGATGGAAATTGAAATTTAATTAAATTATAAAAATAGGTAATTATAAATGGGTGATCCATAGCCTTAGTTAAAATAATAGTTTGGGCTCATGTGACTAATTTCACCTTTTATACATTGGGTGAACCATTGTCTCGATTAAATGATAATGGATGGGCTAAAGAGATTAATTATGTAAAGTCTGTGAGTAGGTCATGGATAGGGTTTTCGGGCTCATTGGGTCTTATTTAAAAATCTGAGTGAACCTAGGATCCATTTAGGGATACCCAAGCTGGGCGCTCTTGGAAAATGATTAAATAATTATTATGTCACGAGTTGATAGTTACTTTTATATGGGGGGTCATCAGGCCTAGGCTGGACCTATATGCTTTTTTTATATATATCCAATGGAATTGAATAATGAAAAAGAATGACTAATGGAGAATCTACCAAGACAAATCACAATCTTGGATTTAGTCTTGACATATACTTGATTATATTGTCTTCTGAGACATCTTTT
The DNA here is from genome assembly GCA_963277665.1 of Viscum album. Lineage (NCBI taxonomy): Eukaryota > Viridiplantae > Streptophyta > Magnoliopsida > Santalales > Viscaceae > Viscum > Viscum album. Next base: position 735,135,389 of record OY728125.1, on the reverse strand, counting down.
GTGATTTCTTTTGAGTAACTTTTATTTAATGCTTTCACTATTGTACACTTAATGTTATATATACTCACTGATAGATTGGAATAGACCTTGGGTGGTTTCCTACTGAGATTTAGTCTCACAACCAATTTAGGTCATGTTTTTTGGCCCAAACAGATTATATGAATGATGGTGTTGATCAGGGAATGTTCCCTGCTATTGGTAGTTGATGTGATGCTATAGAGTTGGATAGCATGGGACCGAGCTAAATCTTGTAATGATTCCTATTACCTTTTTTCTTCTTTATTTCTTTTAAGACATATATTGTGTATTACTGTAGTGTACTTGTTTTGGAATCATTATTAGAACATATTAAATGTTGTATCATCTTTTGTATGGAACGATTCTTGGTCATTTATCTTATCAGTATTTCACTTCTTACTTTAGTCGTATACTATTTATTTCTTCTAAAATATTATATTATTTATTCTGTTGTGTTACACTCTACCAATGGGGAATATTTTCTCTACTATCACACCTTAGGCCCTAACTACTAGTATAAATCCTTTGGTGTTTGGGGAAATGTGCTTGAGGGCATGTAGCCAACTGGGTACGAGGCACCAGTTGAGTGGAATATGGACCCGAGATGTTATAATGTGGTATCAAAGTATTTCTTTCCATTTTTTCTTTACTGTTTAGCAGCAATATAAATGAAATGGAATTTATTAATTAGTTTTTCCTAAGATTAGCTACCTAAAGTACACAAAAAATCAAAATTTCCTCAAATTGAAAGTTTCTTTTAGATGTTGAGCTATTATAGTTGATTTGATTTCACCGTTGGGGGACACACTTTTTTCTTTTATTATTGAAATCATTGTGGTTTAATTTTTTTAAAACTTGAAGATATGAGCGTATTCCATCTCATGAATCATATAGGCACTTGTTAGAAATCACATGCCATGCATTTTTGTCATTAAATTTAGAGAGAATTATATATTACATGCTATTTTGATAGATATTGTTCTAGATATTCATGTTGTTAAGATAGGTACCATGACAGATATTCTTACTATTGTTATAAGTTTATTAACAAGTGTTATGGTTGAATTGGATGAATGCTAATCTTTGTCCCCTAGGGAGTATGGTCCCTCTTGAATTGGAATTTGGTGGATCAAGTTTCAGCCATGAGATATAGATTTCTTTGTTATGTAATATATATGGATTCCTAGATTTGATTCGTAGGGAGTATGGGCCCCTAAATATTGGAATTTGGAACAATGTTTCTTTAATTTTCAAAAACATGGGTTATGGGGATGTTTCTGAGGCTTACTATTTGGAATCACGGACAACACGACATGTGATTATATGAACACACACCATGTATTCTTCTATTTGAGATGAAAATAACTTTTTAAGTATATGTTGTGTACTTTAAGTACATGTCATGTGGTTTTTGAACATGTGTTCGGAAACATGAGGGAGAACATGAGTTGTTGGCTTTTAGTTAGTGCACACGACATATGGTAAATACCCACTATGTATTTTTACATAGACGGACCATGTGTGACACTGGCCATATAGAAGTACTTGTCTAAAAGGGAATATATGAGTACATGCCTTGTCTCCGCCCGACACGCTATATACCTATGATTATTACACAACCATGGTAGGCAGAGTTACACGCCCATGTGAGAGCTTAAGTATACACACCGTGTAAGGTTTCTACATGATTTTTACCCAACCTTTGGGAACTTTTGAGGATTTTCTCCTACTATTTATTTTTTTTACTCTTGAACTTCATACCTTGATGAATAAGATTCTACTGAGGTGTATGTAAGGAATTTATAGAACAATACCACCACCACGACATCCAGTTGTGCACCGGGAGGGTGAGGATGATCATACCGTGGAGGTGGTAGGCCATGGGCTACCAATGGACACTCCCATGATGCCAGTTGCAGCATGAGATATTATACTGGATGCAGGTGCCAACGCAATTTTTCTGTAAGGCATTATAAGGTTCATGAAAACCTTTCAGGTAGCACCACAACCTTCCAGGTTTTTGGAAGAACTGACACGAGTGTTCAAGAAGCTACATCCACCCATGTTTTTTGGGGAATGTGGGTCACAGGATACAGAATCATGGATATAGGCCATCTTATTGATCTTTGATCATATTGATATGCCTCCTAAAAGGAGGTTCATGGTTGAGACTAATATGCTGAGTGATTCCACCAAGAGGTCTTGGGATGTTACCACACAGACAGAGCATCAGCGTGACATGGTATGAGATAATTTTCAGATAGACTTGTATGAATACTTCTATCCAAGGATGTTGATGTCCAAAAAATCCCATGAGTTTATGCATATAGAGCAGGTTTCTCTATAAGTTATGGATTAGTATCCCTACTTTGCTGAACTCCAATGATTTTCACCTGTTTTGATGGGTGACGAACTGTCAATGGCTAGGTTATTCAAGTATGGTTTTAGGTATGATAACTACTTGGAGGTTAATATCATCTGGATGACTACTTTGTCTGCTATAATGAACTACGTACTGATTACCAAGTGGAATCAGAGGGAATCTGGGGGTGTGTGCTAGGGCAGTTCAACACCGATATATGGTACTGTTTTGACCAGTAGTAGGATGGGTCATCTAAATCATACACACATAAAATCTATTACTCAAAACATATCTTCATGTAGCCATGTGAGGTTCTACCAGTGCAGAATAATTGGGCATACTAGACCTCAGTGCCTGATAGACCTAGTGAAGTTCCAATCTTGCGGAAAGATGTTCCATTTATAGCTTTTTTGTAGGATGTTTCCACTAGTATCTAGTGAGATAGGTTCTACAGTAACTCCACATTCATGAGTAGGGTCAAATTAATATCACCAGTCAGGGAATTAGAAAACGTCAAGCCGATCTGGTCGAGGTGGTGGTCGTGACCATGGTAGCTCAGGGTATCCAGGTAGTGTCTCTGGGTCGTGATACATGTAAGAATTATGCTGTTAAATTGACCCATAATATGTAAGATCACAAACCTTCTACTATTAGAGGTACTATACTAGTCACCTCTGTTTTAGCTTCGGCACTCTTTGATATAGGGGATTCCTATAGTTTCATATATGTACCCATTTTTGAGAGCCCAGGACTCTATGTTTTTACTTATTATGATGTTATCAAACTAGAAAATCTGTTAGGATTATAAAGGTAGGTTTGCGACAGTGCAAGGAGTGCCCTCTTGAGATAGGTGGGTGTCACTTTTTTTGGGATCTCTATGTCCTAGAGATGACAGGCTTGGATTTCATACTCATAATAGACTGGTTAGTCATTTTTTAATCCTTTGTCGATTTTTATCTCCATAGGGTGAGTTTCACATCACTAGAGGGTGGATCATTTATATACAAGGTTGAATGGGATTTCCACGCCAGATGAGCTGGACCCAAGCATTGTGGGTTGAGTGGGATGATAACATAGATTTCCAGTTTATATCTAGATGACCAGGGGACATGTTATACAGATTTCCCTCCAGTAGTTGATCATTTCAGGGAAGACTTCCAAGGATAATTTCAGTTTTACCTCTGATAAAATATTTATAGTTCTCTATCTATCTAGTGCTAGGAGCTACACTGGTATACATTCCTCCTTATAGGATGGCTACGATGGAGTTTCACGAGCTCAATAGGAAGCTATTGGATTTGGAGGCTAAGGGTTTCATCTGACCTTGTACTTAACCATGGGGTCCACTGATCCTTTTTGTGAAAATGATGTAATATACCCTCAGGCTATGCGTGGGTTATCAAAAGATAAACCAGTTGATGGTTAAGAACCAATATCCTTTACCAAGGATGGGAGATCTCTTCGACCAGCAATGGGGCGCTCATGTTTTCTCAAAGATTGACATGAGATTTGGTTATCACCAGGTGTGTGTTCAACATGAAGACATACCTCGTACAACCTTTCATAATAGTTATGGGCTATTTGGGTATCTGGTTATGCTGTTCAATCTCACAAACACTCTAGCGGTTTTAATGGTATTGATGAACCAAGTGTTCCATCTTACATGGATTATTTTTTTGTGGCTTTTGTGGATGACATTTGGTGTTCTAACAATCAGCATGACCATTCCAACCATATTGAGATCATTTTGATTATATTGATAGAGAATCAATTATATTCTAAGCTCACAAAGTTCCACTTATGGATGGATCAAATTCATTTCCTGGGTCATGTCATCTCAGAGATAGAAGTATTAGTGGAACCTGAGAAGGTGGGAGATGTAGTTACCTTGGAGTGAACCAAGAACATATTTTAGGTGAGAAGTCTCTTAGGGGTGGCTGGTTACTACATGCATTTCCTACAAGAATTCTCCGACCTAGCAGCACCGATGAAGGGATTAAAAAAGAAGAGTGTGAAGTACATATGGTCAAATTCTTGTGAGATGGCCTTTCATGAGCTAAAAGGGAGATTAATTTAAGCACCGATAATGATTTTTCTAGAGTCGGGAAAGACTTACACTATGTACTATAAAGAATTAGGTATTGGTCTAGGAGCATTTCCTATGCATGGGGATCAAGCCATTTCATATGGGTCTCAGCAGTTGAGGCCACTTGAGAGGAACTATCTGATGCACAATCTCCATTTAGCCATAGTTTTTCATGCCTTACATTTATGAGGAAATTATTTATTAGGGGAGCCTTTTTGGTGTATAAAGACTAAAAAATTATGAAGTACATATTTACTTAATGTGATCTAAATTTGAGGTAGCAAAGGTGGGTGGAATACCTTTAGTATTTTGAATTCAAGCTCGCCTACATGCCTGAGAAAGTAAATTTACTTGCTGATGCATTGATGGGGACTTAGATATAGAAAGTGAAGCAAGCCAGTAGTGAGTGGAAACTGATGGCGTTGTTCTTTGAGATACATCTAGAGGTGCATGATAGGCCGAGGCAAAATTTTCTTACATCGATAGTTGTTACCTCTTCCTTATTGGACAAAGTGAAGATGAGGAAGCTATCATATTTCAAAGTCCTAGTTCTATGGGAGAGTATTTCAGGAGTGTTCCTTCCTCCCATTTGGATCATATGTGAGGATGAGGTTATGTTGTTATAGGTCCCATATGGGTTTTGACAGACATGCATGCGGAGCTGATGTGGGATTTTCATGATTCAATTTGGGTAGTGCATCCTGGTGTCACCAAGATGTATCAAGATTTACATCGTCAGTACTGGTGGCTAGGTATGATGGGAGACATATATGGTTTTTTCATGAGATGTTCCACCTATTAGTAGGTGAATGCATGACACAAAGACCAGCAAGAGTTTTGACAAAACTACCCATTCCTGAGTGTAAATGGAATAATGACATAATAGATTGTTTGACAGGGTTACCAAGGTCTCCATGAGGTAATGATGCAGTATGGGTTGTGGTTGACAAGCTGAAAAAGGTTGCACATTTCATACTGATAAAGGAAACCTTCAATGTTGATGAGCTTGGGAGGACGTACAACTGATAGATTGTATGAATACACGGGGTTATTAAATCTATCATTTAATATAGGGATTCCCATTTTCCTTCACATTTCTCAAATTGGATACAATGATATTTGGGTACAAAGGTGCTTCTGATCACATCTTACCACCCCCATACAGATGGCCAGTCAGAGCGCATGATTCAGGTTCTAGAGGACATGCTTCGGGCATGAATCATGGATTTTGGATGTTCCTGGGAGACACACATACCCCTTTGTGAGATAAACTAAAACAATAACTTCCATTCTACTATTCAGATGGTTCCATATGAGTCTTTTTTTGGTAGGCCATTCTGATCACCCTTGTGGTGTTTGGAGGTAGGAGAGGTAGGGATATTGAGACCTTGTCTTGTCCAAGAGACCACTAAGCTGGTTCAATTGATTGGGAAGAAAATATCTACTATGCAGTCTCATTAGAAATCATACATAGATCGTCGTAGAAGACCTTTGGAGTTTGAGGTCGGGGATAAATTTTTCTTATGTCTTTCATCGACGTTGGGACACAATAGGATTAGGACACATGGTTAGACTTCAACGACATACGTCAATCTGTTTGAGATTATAGAGAGCCTTAGGCTGGTTTCCTATAGATTTCAGTTAACTTAGAGGTATAGTGCTATACATGACATCTTCTACTTTTCTCAGTTTCTATGTTATATTTCAGATCCATATCACACCTTTTAGCCCAAGGATGTGGAGTTTAAGGAAGATACGTCCTTTGAGATGCATCCCATTCGTATTGTAGATAATAGAAATAAGATTCTACGTGGATGGCATGTTCCTTTGTTGTGGGTTCTATGGAAGAACGACCGAGTGTAGGATGAGAATTTGGAGAGGGAGACCAACATATTATCACACTGGTCGAAGTTGTTCTCAGATAGTTCTTCACCACCATTAAAAGGGCAATATGTGGATGAATTGCTTTAAGGGGGAATCTTTATGAACCATGTTATTCATTTAAGGTACAAGTCTTGTATTTTTAGTTTATATTTAAGAAAATTGGGGGGGTGGAAGAGGCCAAGGGCTAGATACAAGAATATTTCCTGATGTGATAAGGGACTACATGTTGTGTACTTTTATGTACACACCATGTATATAGGGATACACACCATATATTCCCAGTACACGACCATGTAATGGTCTGTCCAGGAGTTGTACGGATATGGAGTGTAGTCTCAAGTACTTGTCGTGTACTCTTTTAAAATTATTAAGTAAGTCCATAGAATCATTTTTTCAGAAAGACAGAAATGGACCCCCGTTTTATGAGCATCGCGCCCAAGAAATCCGAATGGGAAATTGCCTCTTGTTTTATCCTCTAATCTCCAATTCGAACAACATAAGATGCCTTGGATTTACCTTAGTGAGATCTTGATTCCTTCTGATCATTTATCCCAGATTTTATCTCTCATTTGAGTTATCAAAGCTTGAGTGTTTTTTCTCATTTTGTAGATCTACTCTGTCCTAGGTCGAATCAAATCCCAATGCTAGACAAGGAGAATCATACAAATATGAGGTAGGTGTTGTTGTTACTTTCATTGATTTTTGAGTTTTATATATATTTCTAAGTGTGACACGACAACTTTTATAGTGTCTCTTGATTGAATAATGAACCTTGTTATTGCCTATTGATGATTAGGTAATTAATTAGATGATTTAAAATCATGTTTTGGGTGTAAAACATGATTTAGGGCAACCCCATGGATGTGTTTCCCTTGTACATTCGTTTGGATGATAATGCCTACGAGGATTTACTTGAATTCCTATTATTGGGATCTTAAAAACTTATTGCTGATTATTTGAATTTCCTCGGTGAGTTATCCTTATTTTTTCATGTAATAGTTTAATTTACATGTGTTTGTTATTATGTAAATTGTGCCCATGTTAGTTGATTATGTTAATGCCATGTGATAGTTTAATTCACATGTGTTTCTTTTGAGATGGAATTTTTAATTTAATTAAATTATAAAAAGATGTAATTAGTAATGGGTTATCCATAGACTCGATTAAAAGACAAGGTTGGGCTCATGTGACTAATTTCACTTTATATACCTTGGGTGAACTATTGTCTCAGTTCAGAGATAATGGACGATCTCAATAGATAAATTATGTAAAGCTTGTGAGAGAGACACATATAGGGTTTTCAGACTCATTGAGTCTTATTTGAAATGCCAAGAGAACATAGGATCCACTAAGGGATGCCCAGGCTGAGCTCTATTGGAAAATGATTAAATGATTATTATGTCACGAGTTGACAATCAATTTTATATGGGGGGTCTTCGACCCTAGGTTGGACCTCAAGGTTTTTTTTTGTATATATCCAATGGAATTGAATAATGAAATAGAATAAAAAATGATGCATCTGGAAAGATAAAGCACCAGCATGGATTCATTCTTCACCTATATTGGAATACTTTGTCTTCAGAGACATTTTTTGTGCTTAATTTTGAGTACCTACTATTTATTACTTTCACTATTGTACACTGCCAATTATATATACTCACTGAAAGATTGGCATAGACCTTGGGTGGTTTCCGACTGGGATTTTGTCTCACACCTATTTGGGTCAGGTTTTTTGGCACAAAAAATTATATAATTGTAGATGTTTATTGGGGAAAGTTTACTACTATAGGTACTTGATGTGCTTCTCAAGAGTAGGAGAGCATGGGAACGAAATAAGGATTTTGATGCTTCCTAGTCCCTTTTTGTTTCTTTTGTTCTTTTGAGATAGATATTGAGTATTAATTCATTGTAATTGATTTGGATTCTTTCTTAGAACATTTAACATGTTGCATCATCTTTTGTATGGAACAATACTTTGTTATTTATCTTATCAGTCTTATGTTGCCTACTTCAGTTTTATTCTGTTTACTTCTTATTCTATTTTATATTATATATTCAACTTTGTACACTCTTCCAATGAGGGAATTGTTTCCCACTGTCACACCTTAGGCCCATGATACTAGTCGGTAGCCTCTGGCATTTGGGGGAATGCGCTTGAGGCCATGTGGCCAACCATTACGAGACACCAGTTGAGTGGAATCCGGATCTAGGACGTTGGATCTAGGATGTTACATACATGCTCTAAAATGTATCCCTTAATTTTAATCTTCAATAAATAATCTTTTAGATATCAATAAATCATCATACTTCAAGGATGAATAGAGAATGATGAACCATGTTCCTCATCCAATATCCCCTTCTTTAATTATAACATTGATGGGAAAACATGATTTTAAGGACTTATCATTCCACCATGGTCAGGGTTAAACTCAAGAACATCCCTCGCCTTCTTATATAATTCAACATCTTCCTTATATTCCATCTTAATACTCCTATGGATGAATGGTTTATCATTTATATGATAAAGATAAGATAATGCCTCTTTCCTCATGATTTAACGATACACCTTCTTAATATCAATAAATATTAGATCTCATTCAATCCTCTTCATGGAAAAACATGCATTTCTATTCTGACCTAGAACATTGTATACCTCATTCACCATCCCATTGGGCTAGTGTATTAAGAAATAGTAATCTATGGTTAACTCCAAATATATTCTCTGGTATATATTAAAATATTTATATGAAAATATATACATTAATATTTTATAATAAAATTATATACTACATGTTTAACCGTGTGGATAATGACTCTATATTTTTTTAAAAAAAATCAGCTACCAAATCTGAATAAAGAGTCAAGTAAATTTTCTCATAATCCTTCAATTAGAATGAGGAATAAGCCATTACCACATCATTATACTTGGGGATTACTTCTAGCATCTTCTTTGTTGCATCACTATAGATCAACAAATATTATCTACTACATGACTATGTGATCATAGGTGTGATGACCAAACTTCAATTCAGTTCTTTGAAACTCTATTCACATTAATCTGTCCAAAAGAACCTAAACCCCTACCAAGTAAACATAGTGAGTGGATTAGATATTCATGAGAAATATCTCACAATTAATTGGTAATATCTACCCAACCTAAAAAAGTAATGGATTTAGGCTACTTTGGTTGTTTTAGGAAATTGCTCACAAAAAACCATCTATGAAGGATCTGTTAATATAACCTCATAGAATCTTATAAGACCTAAGAATCAAAATTTATTAATCTAAAATTCACACTTTTTGAACTTAGTTGTAAAAGTTTCCTTCCTTAGGGTCTCTAATATAATTCAAAAAAATTCATCAAGTTATTCCATTCACTTTAAATATATAATAATATCATCTATATTGACTAACACATACTAATCATGGTAAAATAAAAATATTCTATTACTTAAATACATGAATATAATAGGATAATTTGAATGTTCAAATGGAATTACTATGAATTAATAATTAATATACCTTATATGGATGATCGTATTGGGTATATCATTCTTCTTGATACATAATGGATCTTATCTAGATCGAAGATCAATCATTGAAAACTATAGTAGTCCTCATAATTAATCACATAGATCATTAATACAGGGTATAAGATACATTTTCTTAATATTAATTTGTATGTTCTAGATAATCAATATAAATAATAATTTTCCCATTATTATTCTGAATAAAAAGAAATTGTTCTCCACATGGGGAAGAACTTTTCCAGATGAATCCCCTACCCAGATTCAGTTGTATTATTTTCTTCAATTCATAAAACAAAAACTATTCCATTATATATTAATTGTTTCAAATAATAATATTACTAAACATGATCTCATTTGAAAATTCAAATTCAGAATTCAGGGGTAGACTATGAATTCCATCAATAAATACATCAGCATATTCCCAAAAAATAGGCACATGTTCAATATTTAGATTCTCCCCAACCAATTTTGATAAATATCCCTATTGAATTTGTAGTTAAACCCATAGGATATAAGTAATTTACAGTGGATTTCTAGGTTCATCCTCAAACTATTAGATTATTGAAGGATGTTTCGAAATATCAAATCTAACTACCCTTCTTAAACAATTGATATGGGATCTATACAAGGAGAGCCTATACATGCCCAAAATTTCATCAAATTAAATCAAAGGAATAATAATTGGATTTTATAGAAGAATAATACCATAATATTAAATAATATAGGGGTCATATACATGAGATTTAGTCATCCTACCATTAAAATTTTTGAACTCCAACTTAGTATCTAATTTTTGAGGTGGTGACGTGACAACCTTATAAAAAATCATTTGATATAAAAGAGTTGGTAGAACAAGAAAAAAACTTCTGAAATTATATTGTGGATGATAAATTAACCATTTAACATATCTCTATGATATTTTACATTGGATATAGTAATTATTTAAGCTTTACCTCCTCCCCTTGGCTTCATTAGTGGTATGTTCCATTCATGTTTTTGGAATGGTTAGAGTAGTTCTTGATATACTTGTAGTTTAAGAATTGTAATTCAATGGATTATCCCTTAACCAGGAATTCAAGATAATGATAATATTTTCCTCCACAATTTCATAAAATTTATTTTACTTTTAGGCATGCACCAATGTGTTTCATTCACAATTATCAGATTTTGTAAAATTCTTATCCCTATTATTCCCATAATCCCTTTTTCTCTCTATCATCCTCTTATTCATTTTCATTCCTTCAAATAAGTAGGATATAGAGTATTCATTATATCTTTTATAAAATATAACACTATATTTTGATATGATAAAGAAATTATTTCTACTTACCATTTCAGGATTGGTTTTAACCTATTAAATAAACATTTAATCATACTCTTTAGATAACATACATTGTATGTAGCATGCCTTCCCACTAATGTAGTGTTATATTCAGACATAGAAACATTTTACTCATCATTTTGTCTTATATTAAATAATTTTACCTTCATATTCCATCATTATTAAATATGAAAGTATTTTCCTAATAACATTTTTAAAAAATACTTCCATTATGTTCTTATTATTTCCTCCTCATCCATTGTGTTTTAAATCAATAACTACAATTTAAATGCATCTCCTATGAGATGATAAAGTTCCATGAAAAACTTCAACCTATTATTATTTTCCAAAGTGGTAAATAAATTCATTAAAAACCATATCCATTTCTCAGTTACAAATATGTTTTTTTGTATTATTTAATGATGGAGGTTTCTAATGCGTGAAGAAGTTTAAAAATGTTACACTGCATTGTGGATCCACAGGCTACACTATATGGGAAAGGATATGGGTTATAACCTAAGTAAAATTCCACAATATAGTTATTATTTATTTGGTTGTAGCCACAACTCTTTCACTAGCATAATTATCTTTCTTAGTAGTTTAATCTTTACATGGATTCTGTGCAATGATAAGTATTCAATTACTTTATCTAGCTTCCATTTCAAAATAATATCATACAGTACATTAGAAAATAACTATATGAATTGTAATGTATAATTATAAAACTACTTAATCACTAATATAAATTTTAAATTCATTTATAACTAATCTCAAAATCATAATCTTTATTTCTTAGGGAATAATATCAAGGTCTATCATAGGGTTACGTTCCTTAACCAATATTATCCTGAATCTAGTTTCCATAGTCTCTATAAAACCTGATTTTATACCAACATTATAGACCCAAACCCTATTATGCTGAACTCATATGTTATAATATAACATTGTTACTAAATTTAAGAAATCGCATCCTAATGGACAGAATAATTTTGTATTATTTTAAAATATATAAATACTTTAATCTTATATTACAATTGATAAAAAAAATAAAACATGGTATTTTATTTGGTTACATCTTTATTACATATAGAATATCCATTTATATCAATCATAAAACATTTCCTAGAATCCTATTAAAAGAAACATAATAAAAGGGTGATCATAGTGGCTCAGTAAGGGAATGCATATTATGGAAGTTAAATAAGGCATGAATAATATGTAAATAATAAATGATAATAAAATAATTATATATAAGTAATCACATTAGTTGGAAACTAATCCATGGATATAATAAAATTAATATAATACCATGTGCATCAATATTTATTTCATAATTATTGAATGCATAATGTTGGAACACTTAACATACCATTGAGTACCTATGCCAAGATACAGAAAACATACATTTAAAGCCTCATGCCCGTTCATCTATATAAATGGGTAAGGCCTCTTACAAATACCTAATCTATTTTATCACATGATATTTATCAATTCAACTAGGGAATATATAATTATAGACCCCACCCATAACATAATGAGTCTAATTTATTCATCATATGAATAAACAATATAACATAATAAACATGCCTTGAAATTAAATAATTTTCTATTTAGAAAGAACTAGAATTCGGAATAATAGTACTTTTCCAAGTAAAAATGATGATAAACCATCAAAAGAAATATGGTGGATCATATTTTAATAGAACAATCTCAGAAAATCATAATAGTAAAAAACAATACACTGACATTGAAGAATATATTTTCAAAATCTGACTAGAAAAGTTCTTTATGAAAATACTATTTTAACATGGAAATTGTATATTTAAAGTATAAAAAGTTTCTAATATATGAAGGGAAAAATTTTATTTGAAATTAATATTATAAACATGTAAATGAATATTTAAATAAAATATCTATTATAGTGGAGCGAAATTCTATTCCTACCATATAGGTTAAAAAACTTTCTTCCACACTATTATAAAATGGTTAAAATGTAAAATGTTCAAAAAATGAAAAGATAATTCCTTTAAAAAAATACAAAAAAATCAAATTATGGAAAAAATTATTTAATAAATTACTATAGAATATTAAGATAAATTTTTCAAACATTTTAAGGATAATAAAAATAGGAAAGAGTTATATTTTTGACCATATAAGAAATAAGGTCATATTTCATTAAAATTATTACTTTAGAATCTTGTGTACTTATAGAGAGGAAAATTTAAGGAAAAGAATAATTTATAGCAATAACTGGTGGAGAATTAAATGGATTTGTTTTGTGATATAAATATAATTATTTCCCCAATAGATACTTAGACATAAATAATCCCAAATAATTATGAGATTATGAAATAAACCATTACATCAGGTTCGATATCCTTCATATGTATCTAAACCCACTTTATAATAAATATAGATTTATTATAAAAATATAATTAAACCATATTAATTTATATCCTACCAAATATTATTTAATTATAATCTTTTATCAACTACTTATTGATAAATATTTTTTAAAATAACTATTCCTGGAAATAAGAGCTTCGTTTTTCAAGTATGTTTAGGTTTAGTAGTTTTGATACATTTTATTTTATCATGGTTTCATCATATAAATAATTTTAAAAATTATATATATATATTTTTTATTTATTTAGTAATAGTAATTTATAAACGTTTGACATAGAAAAATGATAAACATTGTTCATGGAGACAGCTAGATGTACATATGCTTCAACACTATTTTAGCATTTCAAGGATGGAAAAAAGAAGGGTAAAAAATAACTCATATTTAAAGAATAATTATTATAATATTTAAAACATATATATTAATTAAATATATCCTTACTACTGTCCATATAAAAAATTAAATATTGATCACATAACTTTGTAGAGGTGGAAGTCCACGCATACGCAGACGTGAAGTTATAATTATGAAATAGATTGGAAGTTTAGAACAAATATGGGATATTATAACAAATGAAGTATAATTATTTCATAAGTATAATATAAAAATGGTAAAAAAATCAAAAAAAAATATAACCATTAAATATGGTTGTGGAAAATTTTATGTATCACTATGTGGAAAGAGTATGTTGTACATACACATGAGTGATACAATCAATTCTCATTTGATTTAAAAGGGTGTTCATAATGGTGGTTTCATAATCATAAAAAATTTCATTTTTTGTATAATTATTTAGTTATTTAATGATAAATATCATATATATTTGGGAGTTATAATAAGAAATAAATTGATATTGGTCAGGTAATACAATCACTTCTTTTCATGGAGACATCCATTAGATCATGTCCTTAAGAAACAAGGTTTTTTCTTTTGGGTTATAATAACCTACATGATTGGGTAAGGATTTTATGAATATTAATGGGAAGTTATTTCTCAATATATGTTTCTCAATGATGTGTAATGAAGTGAATCCACAATTTTCCATTCATATAGAGGGGGAGTGACACACTTTGAATTTTTAAAAATATTAAAATATAAATAATTTATTATTAAAAGAAATGATTCCAGATGACTATATATTAAATGAGAAGGTTTAATATGGTTCATAAATCATAAAAATACAAAAAATTTACTTTTTTGTGGTATTTAAAACCAGGTTTTTTAATTTATCCCTTTAGCTAGACTATTTTAACCTTGACTGTGTTGCATCATTCTCAATCTTAAGTTGATATAATTTTAAAAATAATGTGAAAATTTCATAGTAAATGGAAAATTAAAGACATTTTACACTATATATTATACATATTGTCCTCTTTAAATATTTTCATTATTCTTTACTTTTAATATAAAATATTGTTTTAAAAAATAATCATTAATTTTAATTTTGACACAATTCATTATTTTACTTACAAGACAAAAATAAAAAGTTGGAATCCAAATATAATGCTTTAAAAAATATTTATATGTCATAATATTATATATAATTCCGGGAACAATAAAAATCATTCAAATTATATCACTTTCAATATTTCAAAATATATTTTTTATTATTCTATTATCTTAAGAAATACAATATTGGCACCGCATAAGAATTTAAGGTAATTATATAATTACTAAAAATTATAAATAAATTTCCATCCAAAAAATAATTTACTTATGTTGAAAATAGGAATTTATATTAATTAATTACATTAGTTTTCCCCAATGAGGCCACATAATAGATATTTCAAACTAAGAGAGAGACATTTTGAATACATATTTGATTAAAAACATTATATAGGAAGTTTAAATGGAATGGTATGAAATTAAAAATGAAATTTAAATAATATGGAAATAATGGTCTAATGTCATTAATTAAATAGAAAATAATATTGAAAATGGTTACCTTAATACTAGGCTTTATCCTAGATTAACCATATTTACCCCTTATAGAGGTGATAAATTTTACCATGGTTACAATTAAAAATAGCTAAAAATGGAACTATTTACCAAATTTTAATATCAGGATTCATATTATGGAATATGTTTTGCCAAATTATAAACAAATATATTCCAGAAATTGATTTTAAAATAAGTTCACAAAATGCGATGTGACCCGATTTTGAAACATATATTTTTCAGCAAAAAACTAGATTTAGTTTTATCCCTTAAACAATAAAAATAATTGATTAATGTTAAAAAAAATTATTCAATGTATACAATATATAATTCAATAAAATAATTCACTAATAGTGATATATTTAATTTATTATGATAAAACATGTTGCATTTATAATAATAATATTTTATAAAAAATATTCAAAAGACTTTTATTTCCATTTCTAATAAATTAATAATCAATGACTTATTCTACATAAAAAAATTCTAATTAAGTTTATCTAATAAATACCCCCAATTTAATGGATAAATTATAATGGTAAACTATATTATGGTTTATTTAGATACATCATGTTTTGTATTGTAAGCTATAGAAAAATGTTTTTATTTTAAGAGAATTATTTTATAAGATATCAGCATGTTGTGTTCCTTCCCCCATAAAATAAATTTCATGCTCAAAGATCTATCACTCAAGATCATTCAAATGATGATATCACAATTTCATCACATACTCACATTCCCATATAGGTTCATAAAATTTCTAATCTTATTAGGGAACATTTACCCATGAGTGGTCTTATTCCAAAAGACTTTATCTCTAAAATCCACGGTTTCAATATGTTGTTCTATATAAGAAATATCAGACTCCAATGGTATATCCTTTTTGTGCATTACAAGTTAAGTATCATTTATATATATCATTTTTATAGATACATGGAGCATGTCATTAACATGAGAGATATTTTTTGGATTCTCTAAGCGATAAGATACCATCCCAATGTGATAAAAAATTGAAGGGGTTGTTAAATCTAGGGCTCGACTTCCTTTATTTATAAATATAGAAATATTATTAATTTTATAAATTCATCAGAATTACTTTTCACCAATATAAAATTATAGATCATGATGGTGATTTTCATCATAACATTTTAGTCCACTCTATGTTTCCTTAGTATACTATTGAATGGATCTAATTTTCACATCCATTTTCACAACTAACATAAATCCCAATAGATTAGTTTTTCAAACATCATCCCTATAGGATTGAGTTATAAACATATTTCCATAGAGGGATTCCTAAGGATGCATATGAATTCTTTAATGAAAACAAATGTTGTAAGAAAGCATGACCAGAGGAAGGTGTTTATCCAAACCATGTTTGAAATCCATTAAACTAGATATCAACATATCCTCTGTTTTTTGAATGCTTCTCTCTGATAAACAAACTTTTAGAGGATGATACGCCATATTGAAACTCACATTTTTATCCAAATATAACTAAATATGTTTCCATATTATATATTTAAATATTATATCCCCATCATATATAATTGATATCGGTACTCCATGAGACCCTACCACATCCTTAATATATTTTATAATAAGTTGATCAATGGAGAAATCTTCTCTCAAAGCAATAATGTGTACTAAATTTTATATCTGATCGACTACAACCCAAATAGAAATATTAACTTTTGATGTTTTTTAGAGTTCAATGAAAACATATATATTTATGTTTACCCATTTCAAAAATGTTATAGGTAATGACTGAAACATCCCTTTAAACTTCAGTATCTCGTTGTTAACATTCTGACATACTTTCCACAAAGATACATAATCTAAAATATATATCTTTAATTGTACCACTATAAATACTATTTTATATTGATATATATATATATATAATTATAGTATTATTTGAAAATGATTAATTATGTGCTTCATATAAAAGCACATTTATCAAGTCTAGTACTGATGGGACACATACTGTGTTCCTAAACCTTATTATTCCAGGATGCTCATCGTTGAACTCATGAACATCCCTAACCTTTTTTGTAATTAAAAATATTCATTTTGTGACATACTAATCATCTAATGGATAATTTGTTGATTTTTTTTCATAAAGATAATATATTTCTCCTTTTATCTTGTTTTCATTATCTATATTATTAAAAACCAAAAATATTAGATGTCGTTCAATCCTCATCATGGAAAAACATCCATGGCCTATATGACTGAGAGCATCAAACACCTTTCTCACCTTCCTATGGAATCATGTATTGATCAATCATAAAAGTTTATTATCCCTAACCATATTCCTTGGTGCACAATCAACTCTTCCTATGTAAATATATACTTCAAGATTTTATGATCAGTTTATATATCCCACCATTTACCATATAGATAATGCATTGATATTTTCAATCAAAAAATTACAATTTCCAACACAAAATTATGATTTGGGTTATTTTGATCAACAACCATCAATTGGAATGAGGCATAAGCTATCACCATATCAATCTATAGGAGGATGCATCTTAATTCCATCATTTCTACATCACTATAGATGACAAATACTTCTCCACAACAGGTCAGTGTAAGCACATGTGTGTTGCCCCATCCTCTCTTAAGTTATTTTAAACTCTATTCATAATCATATATTGACAAGAACCTAACCCTATTCCATTTAATCTTATTGAGTAGATTATATAGTATAGAGGTATATCCCACAAAGAATTAATAATATCCATAAAACTATATAAATATTTTTATTTAAACTAAAATGGTTTTTCTATGTCATTTCCCAATTAATTTTTTGATTAAAGGATACACTAATATACCCTCAAATAAGATTATATGACCATATAATGACTCTTTATGATGGAAATATTCAGAAATGGTAAATATAGAATATAATGTTTCCTTCCTCAAGGTCTCCAGAACAATTCTCAAATGTTAATCATTCACATCCATGAACATTTAACATATTACTATATCATCAATAATGACTCCATAAATGTGATGAAGGTAATATTTAAAGACTATATTCATTAAATATATTATGATATTATGATCATTGATAAGTTAAAAATCAATTACTATGAATTAAAAATGACTATACCTTAAATATAATGTTGTAATAGGTATATCCCATAACATGATCTCTAGTTAATGAGATCCAGAACAAATATCAATCTAGTATAAATATAAAACTCCTCATAATCTATCAAACGTATAATCATTATGGGGAAAAGGATATTTGTTCTGAGTATAATTTTTTTTATAATCAAAATAATAAATTAAAAAAATTGGCCCATAATTCTTCTTAAAAAATATATATTCATACCACGGTGAAGAACTTGGATGAATGAATCCCCTCTCTAGATTCTCCTAGAATTGATTCATCAATTCCTAAAACTAAATTAGGGACATTCTATATGTAGATTTTGAAATAGGTCTAACACCATATATAAGCTCTATTGAATACTTGAATGCATGATATGGGGTAAGACTAAGAAATTCATCTGAAAACACATCAAAATATTCATGAAAAATAAGAACATATCCATTTTGGATTTTTTACTAAACCATTTAAGATATATATCCCACCTAAATTGGTAGAATATCCCATATGATATAAGTAATTTCCATTAGGGTTTTAGGCTACACCTTTCCCTAGTAGATGATTGATGGTTGTTTGAAAATATCAAATATAACTTCCCTCCCTTGACAATTGATAAGGGATACATATAGGGAGAGACTATCCATAAAAAAAAATTAAATAAAATTCAACTAGTGGAATCAAAAAAAATATTTTCATAATAACTATCCCATGAACTTATAATATAGTGGATTTATAGGCTTGGGATATGATCATCCATTATTTATGTGTTTTCACTGCCAACTTAATATATAATCATTAAGGTGATGATATGATACCCTTATAAATTTAATAATATATAAATAATTGTTAGGAAAATTTTAAAAAGTTATAAATTATGGTGTTGATGTTAAGTGTACCTTTCAAGATGCCACTCATAACATCCATGTCGACCAGAGTAATACCATATGACTAACCTTCACTCCTTGTATTATTTTTTGGTAACATCCCTTGACATTTTGTAAATTTTATAGAGTAGTTACCTATCTATTTGAATATAATGGATTTTATATTAATTTTGATCATCTTATCCATACATGAATCAAACACTTTTTTCTTTTTGGAATGCAACAATGTGTTTCCTTCCACGAGATTCACAGGATGGAAAATCCTTCTTCCAATTCTTCCCCTTGTTAGTTTTTTTCTCTATCATCCTCTACTTCCTTTTCTATCATAAAAATCCATAATAATTTTATATTTCTTTCTATGTTTTGATAATACATTATATTATATCCTTATATGTTGATAATATTTGGGAAACTATTCCCCCTTAAATGATTGGTTTTATACAATGAAAGAAACAATCAATATTACTATTTTGATAATCTACCTAGAACTTAATAGTCATTTCTTACCATTTTATGTTTTATTCATACTTATTAACATTAACCTATTCCTTTTTTTTAGAATAATGAATGGTCTCTCCAAATATATTCAGTGTTCGTGAGGAAAATATTTTTCTAGGAAAAATCATTAAAATGAGTCCCTTCCATGAGAAAAGTTTCCTCTTATTTCATAGTTATTTGAGTCAATTACCACCATATATATGTGTCCCTTAAATGATGATAATATTTTATAACAACCTTCTACCTTTAATTACATCCCAATGTGATAAATATCTTCACTATGGAATATATCCATTACTCAGCTACAAAGAGATTTGTAATTTCAATGAATGATTGAGTTTTCTATCAAATGAAGCAGTGATTATATAAAATGAATTCATGCTACTATTGAGTTAAATTTAATTATATATAAATTATGAAATAACTAATATACTATTTATAATTCCTAAAAATGATTAAATTAAATAAAAACATAATAAAGGAATTAAATAATTAATATACTATTTATATAATCACTGAAAAAGATATGTCCTTATCATCCCTAGAATGGCACAGCTAAAGAGTTGTTTGTCATTGCTTTTTTATTTTAACATTGATAAAATTTCTATTTATCAACACTTTTTTATAAGTGTATATAAAACCCTTCAGGATCTTTATAAATAAAACCTAATTGAACTTATTTCTCTCACACTGTTTAAGATCTCATGACAATTTAACCCTTCTATAGCTCCCCCTTGACCTTCTATTAGACAAATAAACCCTATGAAATCAAAATTTATTTTACTATTTCTAATCTTCAGTTATTTATATGTTTATGTCCTTTATTTATTAATTTATATGATTTATCAAAGTGGTTCCTATTTTCACATTTTTTTATCATTTGATTCTCTAAAATTCGGACCAAAATTCAGTATTCATTACATGATCCCAGTTTTACATAAGTCTATGAAATATCACAAAAAATATTTAATTTTTGTATTAATCTTCATTCCTTCTTCGGTATGGTTTCTTCTATCCATCAATATAGTGTGGAATCTGAAAAAAATATATATTTATTTAATTATAAAATTTATCAAGGAAAAACAAAATATATATTTCATTAATAATTTAATTTAATCTCTAAACACATGTTAATCATCGTTAGAGAAATAGAACCTTATGATTTTTATAGATAGAATTGCCACCTTCCCAATAAAATTTGTTTATTTATCAAACTATTTTTTTATAATATTTTTCATATTTTATTTTAAATATATATATTTATTTATAAATAATATTAATAGATTTCAATGAATAATTACTGGGATATATGAATCCCTAGAAACGGTGAGAGTAACAACTTATATTGGGCTTAATAAATCAACAATGATTTCAAAAATAATAATAATTTTATAGTTTTTCTAAATAAGGTCATATCTAAAATAGAAAAAAAACACTATATATCATCATATGATATTATTTATTATTATTTCTAATGAATTAAGTCTAGGTGATTGGTGAGGATGCTTATTGTGTATGTTTATATGTGACAAAATTAAAAATTTATAGAAAAATACTCTATTATCTAGGAATGGTAGTGAAATATATGTTCACCTAGTAGTATCTATATTTTCATAACAATTCCATGATCAAATAATTCATATTTTAATCAAAATCAATCATTCAAAATTTATTTTCTATTTAAATTGTATGGTCATATTAACATTCCTAAATGTTCGAGATACACAGAATCTCACCTCTTGCATAATATACATTTATAATAACTCCAAATAAATGGAAAGTCGGTAACTCAATTAAACCCATAGTATATTCATTTTCCCTCAAAACATGCTAAGTTCTTCTGAAATTCAGTTATATGACCAAAGGACTTTTATTTTTCAAGGAGTAATTGAAGGATTTTATTGAATGCTAAAATTAAAATTGTTTTATGAACATGACTAAATGTTGGACCTTCTAGTTGAGACTTCTCATAGTCATGCTAATTAAGGATCCCTTCGTAGGGATTAGACATTTTTTGCTTATTTTTTCATAATTAGACAAAAAAACTAAGAAATATTTTCTGGTCCCTTGTAAACTCCTCAACCTAAGAACAATTACATTTAAGGATACAACATTCATCCTTATCATCTTCATCTCTTGAATAGTTATTATTTCATTATTTTTCTAAGAATCACCCCCCATCTCTATTAGAAATGAACCTATGTTTCATGAGTTACTATAAGCATTATTCATCCAATACTAGCTATTGATGATCATTTTGGATGAATTTAAAGAATAACACTAACCACCGTTGGATTCATTCTTTTCATAAATTAAATTAACCCTTTCCATTGGATCTTATTGAAATTATTTAAATAATTCAAATGTCGAGTTCAAATTATTGTTATTATCTAAATATTTTTCCTTTTATTATGAATATCTTATGGGTATTTTTTTACATAATGAACATTTGATTAATATAATAGGATGGATATGAATAGAAAATCGATTCACAATAATCATATGACAAAAATTATGAAGATGGTGTAAAATAGTTCATCATGTTTTTAATTGATCATGTATAAAACCCTTCTTATTTACTTTTTCTGTGATTATATAGCTGTTATTAAAATAAAATTATTTTAGAAGAGTTAGAAAAACATTTTTTTCATGGAATAGACCATACCAAGATATTTTTCACTAAACCTAAGAAAAAATTTAATGTGCAGACCAATTGGGATGATACTATTGATTGTGAATCATTTGATATAAATAAATATGTAAATGAAATAGTAGAAAATATGAATCAAATGAAAATGGTAATTTAATATGAGCATAAATATTTTCCTATGTTAGTTGAGAAGTAAAATAGATGTTCTAAGAGACCATTGTTCACTTGATATTCTAAATACACAATATTGTCAACTATTTTGAAGGTATATAATTTGAACATTGGCAGTGGATGGAGTGACACTAGCTTTATAGAACTTCTTGGTCTCTGAAATGATATTCCCCCAGAAAAAAATTGATTTTCATTTTAAAGAATATGATAATAAATGAATGAAAATTTCAATGGAAAATATATATAATAAAATATATTCTAACCCAAATGACTACATATTGTTTCATAAGGAACCTAAATAACTCACAAAATGAAATATGTGTTGTGTGAATAAATACAAGAAATATTAATCATGTCCATCTAGATTTGTATGGTACTTTATTACCATTACATGTTTTATAAGACTGTATGGATGTTTGGGAACTACGAGAAAGTTAACATAGAATGCAGATAGGAGAATTAATTATGGGAAACTACATCATCCAACATTATCTCGCCAGTGGAATAATATTTATTATTAGAATAATTAATTTTTAAATGATCCAAGAAACTTCCTTATTATATTATCTACAGATGGAATAAATAATTTTGTTTTATAAAGTTCAAACCGCATTAAAAATCCATTTCTATTGGAAAATTATATCATTTCCACCATGGTTATATTTAAAGTGAAAATATATTATGTTGTCTTTAATTATATCTAGAAAAAACAATAGGGTAATGTTATTTATGGCTCTTTGGATTTATTGATTTACGATATGAAATTGATGTGGGTTATATGTGTTATAATGTTTGTTTTCTATAGAACTAAATAATTCACATTGAGGTCCATGCTATAGGGGATGATAAATTACATTCCTTAATATTTAAATTTATCATGTTATTGTATTAAAGTAATGTTGGGTCATCCATTGGTGAATAATTCACACACTCTGTACGAATAAAAAATTCTTCAAAGACGGTGTTTTTTAGAAATCAGAAATTTATACCATGAAGAAAAAATATTGATCCTAGATAAAATCATTTTATTAGAATACTGAACAAGGTACAACACCATCTCTAGTAATAGTTTATTAATTTTTCTATAATTTAATATGAAGGGAGACTATTTTTAGAAAAACATTTCAAAAAACCTTAGAAAATTAGATTGAAAAAAGAGATCAATTTTCCTTAAAATTCCTTATTGGAATTTTTTTTACATTAGAAATCTTCTTTAATTAAATAATGTAGGGAAATTTTTATCTGAAAGTTTAATTGGAACATTAGTAAATGTTTCTATAAAAACAAAATATTGAATTATGGCTTGGTTAGACGTGATTTACATGGATATAAGGGAAGAGTTGGCAATACTGAAGGGTAAAAGGTGAACATTATATCATCTAGCATCTTACACTCTATCTAGATAATAAAATTTCAATTTCTCATTTAAAAAGGTGTAAAATTTATAGAGGGGTATTCATAAAATATCATTAATTTCATGTCAATTTATAATAGGAATTTATAGGGAATAAATTTATATGAATATAATTTTTTTATACAAGATTTGGTGTTAGTGGTATTATATTATATTCTACCAAAAGTGGAAAAAATATATTTACTAGACTGTGTTTCTTTTTTAATTCTATATACAACATAGTTATCGAACCATAAATGTTTCCAATCATGAATAAAGATGTTTTGGTCTTATTATGTGAATTTGATGTGTTGTTCCCAGAATCATTTTTTGATGTAATGGTCCATATGATGGTTTACCTAGTTAAAGAGGTACAACTATGTGGTTCTATCAATTACAGATGGATATACCCCATTGAAAGGTATATGATGTTTTTTAAAGGGTATGAAAATAATCAATGTTTTCTAGAAATTTTTATTGAAGAAAGATATATTATTGATGAAACAATTGAATTCTGCATCGATTAACTATCAGATATTGATAGCATATATCTTCCAAATTCTAGTGACATCAGAAGTCTTGTGGGTGAAGGTATTTCAATAAGATATTTTATTACAGTTACCATCACATATCATGTTCAATCTCACCTTTACATTTTACTTAATACTAAAGCTATTGATTTATTCATTGAATCCAACAAAGAAATTATTAAACATTTAAATAAATGAATTATTTAAGGATGGATATCAAATACACACAATAAATATATTATAGAATGGTTAGGAAATCATATTAATAAGATTTTATTTGAATATATGAATTCAATTACTAAACTACATTGATGGATAGTTAGGGGAAAATTAAAATTTTATTTCATACATTTTTTAATTGATGGATATAAATTCCATAAAATAGAACATTATAACTATAGTATGATGAAAAATAAAAGTGCACTTATTCTTATGATTCAATCTATGAACATATCTTGTTCCAAGGATAAAAATTCAATTTATGAGAATATGTCACATTTCAGCATCATTGAACATATATACGAGTTAGATTATACAACATTTCATGTTTTTATTATCCTTTGAAAATGGTTTAACAACATGATTGTAGTTAATGTTAGTGAAATGTGATTTATGATGGTGAATTTTAGTATATAAGGTGAAAAGGATGAGTCATTCATGTTGGAATCACATGGAGTGAATGTATTTTATGTCACAGATCCAGTAAAAAATAATTTTTCAAATTCCTTACTGGTAACTAATAAAATGTTGGTTCAGATTAAAATACAATTGAGGATGATCATATCATTATAAGATAAAAAACATTTCATTGTAGTTCCATTGTATACAACATATTTTATGTTAGAGGATACCACAAAGAGGGTATTTGGAATCCTGATAAAAGATCCAAATCTATTCAATATTGTAAGAAAATATGTGATTTTAATGACCAGGTTGAAGTTTATGTTATAATACTATTATTTTCCTCCTAATTTTAAGATATTTCTACTGTATTAACATAATATAAATCAAATTTTTGACTATTGATGCAGACAATGACTTATTCACATGATTACATTACCTATCCTGGGAAGAATAGATAGTTGATTTTGAAATTGCATAATTATTTAGGGATAAACAACATATAGATGAAAAAATGAACAATGTTGAATAACTATGTTTACTATAATTATTAATGAATGATAAATGGTATAAAATTTCAGGTTGGATGAAAACAACATATCCAAACTGTTGAAAATAACAAGTAAATTTTCATTAGTTATGTTGGGGTCATAATGAGAAAGAATATTCTAATTGATATACATTCTTGTTTCCTTGCCTAGATTGTAATTAATGAAACACATTAAAAAGTTTATATGGTAATGTTATGATATATATCCTTTATATTATAGAAAAATTATATAATCAAATATTTATTTACATTTCATCCTCACCTATATAGTTTATATATTTTAGAGTATTTTTATAAGAAATATTTTATAATGGTCACTTAAAAATACCATGGAAGATTCTAGACACTTATAACCAATTTTAATCATATGGATACTAAGGGATAAGTAAATCCACACACGCAAATTACTTATTACCACATTATAATATAGGAAATAATATATTCTTTCATTATTCACCGTGATTAGAAATCATTTCATATTCATTAAAGTTGATAAAATAATATTGGAAATTATTTATTTTATACAATTAGATTCAAAACTATTATTGTTAGAAATGGTAAAAGAGTATGGAAAATAAAAAACATGCATCAACACCAATGTACCCCTATCATAAAGGAATGATGGGAAATACTTCACTAAAGAAGAAAATGTTATGCATTTTATATCCATAATAAAATTCTAATGTGATATGATACAACATTTGTTACATAAATTATATAAATATAGATGAATCAAAACATGAAACAACTTACAACCCACATCATGTTATTTGGAAGGAGACCTACATAAATAAATAGGCTAAACAAGTTAGTGAAAAAAAAGTGGAACATGTGTAAGTAAGACATGATTATAATCATTTACGGTTTATCAAAACAGTAAATAATAATAAATATTTATGTTCATATGTGTTAATATGTTTTGTAAACAAGAATAAATAGTGTCCATACATAAAGAAAAACTACTTTAAATAAATTTTATATGGCCAGAACAATATGGTCATGTTAAATGAGTAGATTTCAGAGTCTCACCTCGGACATATTTCCATCACACAAAACCAAAAGAAGATATATATCAGATAATGAAAGGATTTTAGGGGTAATTAGATGCTTTGGAATATTTTTTTCTGGTTAAGTAGAAAAATATATGAAATGGATCAAAGAAAAGTTGAAATGGAATAAATATTACCACATGAATAACAAATTTACCCCACAATAATTGAGGTCGTTCGTTCCCATCATCCACATACCTTACTCGAGGTAATAATTTTTTTCATCACTCTCTCTTCTAAACATGAATCATTCAACTTGTGATAATATTATATTACTAAAATTCTATAGTGTAACTTTGGATGTGATTCCTATCTATAAACACCCACACATCTCTTTGTTGTGAGTGGTATGGTATATAACTTCCCAGGAGACATGCTATAGAAGAGTGAACTCCCAAAATATCAAATAAGGTTTTTGATTGAGGTACCTCAATATCTAAGAGCTAAGCTACCTATTCAACTATATGATATGGTTATTACAATGGTCAAATATTTTATTTTATAATTCATATCATGGATATCTAATCTTATAAATATTCATGAGGTATTTCAGTACAAAATTTTCAGATGAAAACCTGTAATAGATGATGAGAAAAGGTTTTAAGTGAGGTATAATAATATATATAGATAACAAAATAGGGAAATAAAAGTTTAGGTCATATAAATCCAGTGAACCGACCAAGAAAATAAATAGACCTTCTACTAATACATTCTCCCCACCAGTCCTACTACAAAATATATTAATATTGAAAGTCATGCATCACCACATTCAATAATAGAGATATTTCATAGATTCGATATGATGAAGAAATATTTTTCAATGTCATCATATAAATTGGTGGTATTGTGATTATAAAATATATTATCATGATTGAACCGGTTGGAGTCTCAGTTGTTAATATATAAAAGTGTTATATTTTCAAAATCTGATTTCATATAAAATGTTCTAATATATTAATTAATGATTATAAATATTCATCTTTTCTATAAGAATTTATAAATGTTGTATCCATGGTCTTCTATGAATGATTTGGAGTATGTTCTGTGTTTGTTTTCAATACTCAGTGGATTTTCAGAATGTGTATCAGCAAAGAGATCATACAGTTCAAGCAGACAACAGTATTGAAGGTGGCGCCATTTCCCAGTGTTTGCCAAATTTTTGGGCCTAAAAATAGACAAATGCAGAAAAGTGTTTTTGGGAAAGAAACTTGCGTTCCATGTAATTGAAGGAGAGGAAACTTGTGCGCCATATTCTTTTCAAGATCATAACATGGGAAAATCGCAAAGGGGTAAGTGCTACGCATGTTTTGGGCTGGTCGCGCAAGTGACCTGCACGCCGTGAAGAGACTTTCACGCCGATGCCTCGGAGGATTAGAAACGTGCGTGTCTATTGTTGTACAAGATTATAACTTCAAAATATTGAAAAGGAAATAAGGTCGCGCAAGTATTTGTGTGGTTGCGCAAGTGAGTAGCGCGACAGAGGCTAGGGAGGATATGCTGCGTGCCCGAACCTGCGCGCCGAGGGAAGACTAGCGCGCCACCGCGCAGGGGGTCAGGTTTTCCTATAAATAGAGGACCACCCCTCTTCATTTGTAATGAAGTTCAAGACTTAGAGTTTTTTCGAGCTCTCTTCTCCCAAGTAGTTGAGTCACGCAAGTGGTTGTTGGGTCTCTCAAGTAGAGGTTGCATGCCGGTTGTTGGTTGTGTGACCAAGCCGGTTGGGGAGTTAAAGGCGAAATGCTGCGCAAGTTAGGAGTTGAATGAGGTAGTGTCGCGCAAGTGGGTTGGTGTCACCTGTGCGCCGAATTTGGACGGCGCATGTGACTTGCACGCCGGGATTGAAACTTGCGCGCCGGGCATGGAGAAGCGTGCCAGGGTTGTTAAAGTACATCTGTCTTTTTAAAACTCACGAAAGCTGGAAGATGGACTGGTACCCTCAGTGCAAAGAGAGATTCGTCTTCTGGTGAGAATTGGAATTAAATAGAGCATCTACATACAACGGAGGATGCATTCTTATGAAATGATAAAGAGACCTTGAGGTCTATAAACTGAGTGTGACTTCACCAAGGGCAGTGAGCCCGGGGGAGTCAACGGGAGTGACCTGAGGGAAGCAGTGAGCTATCCCTGAACCTTTGTAATGGCAGTGAGCCTGGGATAGAGTGACTGTGGTCGAACCTTTGTAATCCACAGCTAATGATGATTAGTGGAATTTGGTACGACCGACAACTTGTCACCATATACTCCTTGGACGTAGCCCTTAGTGGTGAACCATGTAAAAAGTGTTGTGTCTTCTCTATGCATGTGAATGTTTGATTTCTAATAATATTCATCATAAAGGTTTAAAATGTTCCTACCAATGTGGGAACAAGATCCATCGCATTAAAAGAAAAATTTGTCACCCTGATTCACCCCTCCCCTCTCAGGGTGTCCCGGGGTCCTTCAATAACACTACTATATAATGGAAAATCCATGTGAATAATGATTTGGAGTCAATAATTCCAAAAATTTCTATATGTAAGAAATATCTTTGTAAGTGAATGAAAATGATAATAAAGAAGATGAATTGATTGAGAAATTTGAGAAGAAAATAATGGATAACGAATGAAAGGAAGATGGAGAGGCTGATACGGAGTGACGTGAGAAACCCGATTTTGGGTGAGAGGAACCCTAGTTTGCAATCATTCATAGTTGTCATGGCCAAAAGATCAACTGAGTATTCTAAAACTTGCTCAAATAATTCCACAACATATGACTCTTTCATTAATCCTTATCTTTTCTATCACCATGGCCAACCAGTAATTTCATTATCAACAAATTAGGTAATGATTCTTGCTCTGGATCTTCATTTCATTCTTGTTGGGAAATTTTTTAATTGTAGACCATCATTAAAATTAATAAGAAAATCTCGTGAATTAATTATTTATTTGGGATTCTATATTGACCTTATGATCTCTTTAAATTTTTTTTTCAACTGTATTTCACGGATGACTACTATCATCTATGGGGGAAGAGATCATGGTTTTTTTGGGGTTGTTCAATGAAAGTACTCATATGGACACCTGATTTCGATCTATATTCTGATTCCCCCATTGTCCAGATTTGGACTGTCTTCCCTAGGCTTTCGCAGCACCGTTTCAAAAAAACACTCTGTTTCCAATTGCCATGCTCATTGGTAATCCCTTGAATCTGGATTTTGCAATGAAGAACCTTTCTAAACCACATGTTGCTATGATTTGTGTTGAAATAGATGTTTCTAAAGACCACCCCCTCAAATATAAATCCAGAATGGTGATCATGGATTCTTGTAGGATGTTTTTTATAAAAGGATTCCCAATTATTTCTCATGTTACTTCAATATTGGGCCCGATTCAAAAGATTGCGGTGAAAAATCCACACTTCCTTTGGCCAAAAAATCCATTTTGGTTGAAAAAAATAGAATAAGTATATTTATGGGATTATTGTTTTCTATAATGTTCATTTGGACCCATTTGGGGAATCTTTTTATTGGAAAAGGATTCATATGAACAAGGAGACCTCAGTTAATAACAATTATCCCTTTGAAAAAAATGGAATTTCATACCTTGTTGCTTCCCAGCCTGGTCCCACAAGGGCTAACAATGGCACACTTAATTCACCGGAGGAGTATGAGAAATAAATTGAGTGACATGAAACATGTGATAAGGAACATGGAAACTTTTCTGATTTTAGTGACTCTTTAGAGGAGGATGGTGACAAAAACAATAAAATTGAGGAAGTTGTACTTTAAATTGCATTCTAGGAAGGGGAAAACATCGATGGTGGATGCTGATGGGTAAATAAAATCAAATTCCAAAAAAAACTAGGAAGCATAGGAAATATTCTTCTCTTGAGAGAATAATAGTTACAAGTTCATTCGATCCCTCTATAAAGGATAACTATAAACTGTGAAACAACTGATAGTTGTGGAACCTACTGCAACTCCTACTGTAGAAGAGGATGAATATGATAGAAATAACAACCTTGTGTATAGATATTCCTACAATATGGTAGAGACGGATAAAGTGAGAGAATAAATTGATGCATATATGGATGAACAAGATGAAAATACATTCAATAAATACACAAATGGTGATATTTCATCTAATATATACCTTCAAATTATGGAACTTATGTAAATTAGGATGGTATATAAATACAAAAAGAATCATGATTTAAATTTTAGAGAAATTCATTGGGAATGATTTTTACACCTCATTTTCTTTGTTTGTTAATGATTTTTTGTTAGATTATGTTACTTTTTTTGTTTTCATACCCATTAGAGTTAATATTTTTATAGCTGAGTTAGGTGTATATGTTTTGGCCAATTTGGATGAGAGATCTTGAGAATATGATCAAACATATATCTTTTTGTATTTGGAGATCTATCCACTGCTAGTTTTTTTATGTTCTAAAGTTGAGCCTATGGAGGTGTTCTTCTACTGTTGCTGTAGATCTTGAATGATACATAGGTGTTTTATTATTTTGGGATATAATGCAAATATCACTACTACGACCTTCAATTCAATGTATACCTTTTTTGGGTGGAGGACGATAATTTATATTAAGTTGTTGAAATGGTTAAATAATATGTGAAAGTTGATATTTTATGAGTCATTGATGTGATGGTATTTTTTCTAGGATGTCACCATGTTTCCAACCACTACTCAAGGATAATTTGATTCAAAGGGGCTAGTGTGATCTTTTTTAAAAATTGATTCATTGAATATCTTCTTGCTAATATCATTGATGGTTTGTTATCAATTATTAAATGTGGTAAGACGGAGGAAAATATTCATGACTATTTCCCTCCTTCAAAGTGGTCTATTGAATCATTCTATAATCATTCCAACAAGTAAGTCTTGATAGATTTGGTAAATTTTAATCAGAAAAAATACGTATGAGGTAAAGCTGAAGGAAATATGATGATAACTTTTATGATTCCCTTCTATGTTGATGGATGTCTGCTAGTGTTGGACTATCTCTTAATGGAGAATAGGGGCTGGTTGATGTCAAAGATTTTTGTTCTTGGTAATCATGAATTTTATCCCTTCAATCCCCACCGGTGTAATTTATTTACACCTCATTTTTATACCAACTCTTTTTATTTTAATAAATTTATTTGGGGCATGAATTGAGTAATCAATTCATGTCACCACTTTAATAAAAAACGGATGGAAAACTCTTTTTGATGCCATCAAATAAAGGGAAAAATCTGAAATCTAATCAAAGGAATATATATTTCTTCTTTTCATTACTTATTTTTTTTTAGGAAGAAATGTATGATGATCATAATCATTATTGATACCCCAAATATTTATTTATTTTTTAGATCTAATGAATGGATTCACATAAAAACGCCCACATATGATGTATATTGTTAATTTTTAATTCATTGAAATCAATATTTTAACAGTAAAAATTGAAATAATATTTTTTTAGTTTTTAATTACATTTTTGTTATAATTTAGGGTTCTAAAAATATAGGGTAATTCATAGTATGAGGTCAGTCATAGAATATAAGAAGCATATGGATCTACCAAAATGGAAAAAATTAGGGTATATATAGAATGATTATATATCAAAACATATTTCAAAATAATTTAATTATTTTGGTAAATGTTTCTTCACTTCCCAAATAAAGATAATGATAATGATTATACATATTACATATGAATGTTTATGAAAGATTTCATACGCCATTAAAATAATATAGTCCCTAAAAAGGAATATTTTAATGTTAATTTTAATTTTATTAAAAATATTTCTTAAACATTTTATTTTCAATATTTTTTCATTACTACCATTTTTACAACAATGTATATACTAAAATGTTAAAGTAAATTTGTTTAGTGACGAGGGAGAGGAGTACATTATGTCAGAATCTTTACTGACTGAAAATTTATCTAATTTCCTATTATACCATGATCTATTATGTGTTATATATTTAGAAATATATTTACGATGCGAAGAATTAGTATCAGAATGATTGTATGGTATTTTTGAACTATTTTTTAAGGAGGAATATAATTGAAGAAATAAATTTTATTATAAATGAAAAGTAATAATACATGGTGTTAGAATTTATTCAAACATCTTAAATATGTGACTTCGTAATAATTATTTTTTTTCAATTCCCTAATAATTATATATACATATTTTTGTTAATTCCCATATATTTTTATTTTCATTTTATTTTCATAAATTTATATATTATTTCAAAATAAACATTACACAATAAAAACAAATAAAAAAAATTACATTAGTTATTTATTTTAGGAAAATGATTAATATGTCATTTTTAACATGTAGGAATTAACCACACATCAATCTGACACATAATGTGGTTTGTATGACTTAAATTGTCTGTTTATAACACAAATGTTCAATTTCAGTTTGTAACACATATCGTATAGACAGACCAAATAAAATGGCCTTGGATTATTTTCAAACATTAAAAACACAATTAATAATTCATTTGTGATGTGTATGTTTAACCACATATATATTGAAAACATGATGTTGTTTTTATGACTCAAAGTTCATATTTTCAATACAAATGATTCAATTATATTTATAACTTCTATCATATAGTCAAACCCATGGAAACAATATTTTATT
This sequence comes from Viscum album, assembly GCA_963277665.1. Taxonomy (NCBI): domain Eukaryota; kingdom Viridiplantae; phylum Streptophyta; class Magnoliopsida; order Santalales; family Viscaceae; genus Viscum; species Viscum album. The sequence goes on along the minus strand of OY728125.1, from coordinate 735,101,740 downwards.
ATTTTAAATAATTTGGAAAAATATTTATAATCCATTTTGGATATTAAGGAATAAATCAAACATCAATATGACACTCGATGTGGTAGGTATGACTCGAAGTTTATGTTTTCAGTATTAAAGTTCTATTTCAATTTAACACACGTGTCACATTTCTAAAATTGAAAAAACAAGCTCATAGTTTTTTCAAACATAAGGAAAATGATTTATAATTCATTTTTCACTTGTATGAATTGCATTCATTCCATTATGACACATGATGTAGTTGATATGACTCTAAGTATGTATCTTAAATATTAATGTATCATTCTGGTTTAAAACACACATTATGTAGCCAAAAATGATAAAATGAACTAAAATTGTTTCCAAACATTTTTATAATGGACTATAATCCATTTTTGACATGTAATAAATGACATCACATCGATTTGATATATAATGTGTCTAATATGATTCAATATATGTGTTTTCAGTATAAAGGTGTAATTTTAGTTTAAGCAGGACATCATTATCCAAAAATGAGAAAATGATCTTATAATTGTTTCAAAAATTGGGAGAATAATAATAATTTATTCGGATAGGTATAAATTGATCACACATAAATCTGACGCATGATCTGGTTTTAATGAATATAAGTCTATGTTTTCAACATATAAGTTCTATTTTACTTTAAACTGCATCTTGCATTTCAAAAATAGAGAAATAGAACTCATATTTTCTTAAAATGGTAAGAAAGCATTCCATAATAAATTTTTCAAATGTACGAATTGACTAGGAACCAATATGAAAATTGTTGTGGTTAGTATGACTCGATGTATGTGTATTCTATAAAAAAGAGTCATTTTAGTTTAAAACTCATCATATAGACCAAACAAAGAAGTAGATATAAGATTATTTTCAAAAATTAGAAATATGATCCCTAATTATTTTATGATATGTAGTAATTGAACGCATGTAAATCCAATGCTTGATGTGGATAAAATGACTCTACATGTATGTTTCAATACAAAAAATTCATTTTTGTTTAAAACACACATCAAATAGACTAAATAATGAAAATTATCTCGTATTCATTACAAACATTATAAAAATAATACATAATTATTTTGATATGTATAGGAGTCAATCACACATCAATCTGACACCTGGTGTTGTCGGTATAACTCAATGTATGTGTTTTCTATATAAAAGTGTCATTTTAGTTTAAAATGTGTGTCGCATAGAAAAAACCAAGAAAAAAATCTTTTATTATTTTAAAACCTTATTAAAACAATTGTAATTTAATTTTTCAAGTTTAGTAATTTTTCACACACTAATATAACACACAAATTTATTGATGTGACTCAAAGGATATGTTTTCATTATAAAAGTGTCATTTTAATTTAAAATTCTTGGAAACCCTCTATAATAAAATAAACCATCACATAAGGTTTTTAAAGATTAGTAAAATGATAAATAAATCATTAATTATTTTTAGGAATTTACCAATTATTAATTTGATACCTGATGTGGTCGGTAGGACTAAAAATAAATATTTTTAACATAAATGTTCCATTTTAATTTAAAACATGTGTCACATCTCCAAAACTAATAATATGATATAAAAATATCTTTAAACATTACAAAAATAAGCCATAAATCATTTTCATAGTTAATAACTTAACACATGCCAATCTGACACACGATGTGGTTGATATGACTCCAAGTTCATGTTTTCAATGAAAAAGTGTCCATTTAGTTTAAAACTCGCATCTAATAGCCAAAACCGAGAAAACAATCTCATATTGTTTTCAAACATTAGGAAAATGGTTCATATTTTAGTTTTTTGTGTAATAATTGATCATTTATCAATATGAAAAATGATGAGATCTAAATGATTCAATTTTTGTGTTTTAAATATAATGGTGTCATTGTATTATAAAACACATGCCACTAGACAAAAATGAGAAAACAATATCATAGATTTTCTGTCATTATAAAAAAGGATCTATAATTCATTTGTGATGTGTAGAAATTAACCACACATCAATTTGATATGTGGTTTTCTTAGTATGACATGAATTTCATTTTTTAAATATATATATTCCATTTTTTATTTAAATGATCATCATATTGTAAAAACTAAGCATAATAAGATCAAATCATTTTCTCATCATTTTATCCGCTATTACTAAATTAATTTCCTCATCATTTAATCTTATACATATATTATCAACTTTTATAGAGAAAATTCTTAATGAAAAATAAAAAGTGGTGTGATAGTTGAAGGATTGTTCATTAAAATAAATTCATATTGAATTATCTCACATCTGTAGTGAGGTTTTTATCACCATAGATTTGATATAATTCAAGAGGGTCTTGTTTTGAGAAAATACATGTTGTAATGTATAATAATGAACTGTAACTCAATTGGATACACAATTTTTCTGGTAGGACTAAAAGTATATGTTTTAATTAAAAATTGACACATTTTGTTTAATCATTTTATATAGTATTACCATCATAAGAATTCTTTTCGTAAATATGTGCATTATTTTTTACTATATTTTTTGGTATGTTCAGTAATTAATATCATTACTAAGGGTTGTAAAATAAAGTCAAATGAACATTGATGTTTATGAATATTTGTGCTAAATTTTAATAACACATGTAATTTCAAAAAAAAATTAAATGTGAATAATATATTATTTTCTTGTATTGGTTTTGTAAATATTATTTCAATTAAATTCTATATTTTCTCCCCTTATATTTTCTATTCTCTCCCAATATGTGTTGTTTTAGTGTGTTGTAATTTTAATAGAACACTGCACCAGTATTCCCCTTTATGGGAACAAGAAAAATCACTAATAAAGTGTCATAATATGATCCACAAAAAGCATCGATAATGGGATCCTTTATCAGTTCTTAAAAAATTATGGATAAAGATGTACTTTATTATCACTTTTAGAACAAATATAGGGTCCATTTTATCAACACTTTTATAGTTCTGATTAAGGCCTTGGGATTTTAATATTTCGTTGATTGTCATCACTATTTTTGGATGAAATATCCCTATTATAACATTGTCAAAGGGCTTATTTCTAGTAGCGATTCTTTAATAATCAATAAATTCATGTATTAAAAAAATTGGCATAAAAATATCAATGCTTTCACCTATAAAGATAATAATAAACCATTAAAATAAATATGGTGGATGGTATCATAAGTACATATACTCATTAAATTAGAATATTCATCAATGGTTATTGAAATAAATGAAAATAATTCCCAAATACCTTAGTAATATTTCATGAGGAAAATTCCCTTTTTTACATTGAAATTTCTTATTCCAATTAAAATAGTTCAAAATATTATGGATAACATTTTCATTGAAAGTAACCATGTCAAAAAGTAATAATGATTGAAATAAATGAGGGGTCATGATGGTATGAAATTATGTTCATGCTATATAACATAAAAAACATTAATTTCTCACTTTTATAAAATGATCAAAAGGAACCTCTTTTGGAAAACAACAAGAAGCTCTCTTTCAAGTAATTTAGTAAAAAGATAAAAATGGGTAAAAATATATTTAATAAATAATTGGAGAATAATTAAAAAATTATTTAAAACATTTTAAGAAATATATAGTCCTGGAATATAAATATTCACAACATTATGAAAAATATTGTTCTTTTTTAGAGAAAAATAATTATTTCGATATCTTGAGTACTTAAAGAAAGGAAATTGAAAGGAAAACTTCTAATTTATAAAAAATTTCAATAGGTGAAGAAAATTTATAGTTTTTAAGATAGATATATTAATAATTTCACAATAGGATACTTAAACATAAATAATCTTAAATAGTGATGAGACTATGAAATAAACCCTTAACCATGGTATGAATTCAATTGAATGTTTCCAAAACTATAGTATAATAAATACCGATTTAATATAAATTCATTATATTACCTTATTAATGTATATAATACTATATTCCCTTAACATTGATATAAATATAATTATTTTAACATATACATCAGATATATTAATTAAATCTATTTTTTTACCATATATAAAAAAATGTATTGAAAAATAGATCACAGAGCTTCGTCGAGGTCATAGTACACATGTACACACAAATGATGTTATTTTATCCCAACGAGTAATAAGGTGTATATGATATTATAAATATAGAGTAACAATTATATCATAATTATTATATATAAAATTTGAACTTGTCATAATAACCATCCATGAAATATGTTTATGTAAAAATAATGACATTGCAACTGGTTAAAGCATATCATACATACGAATGAGTGATACTTTCACATATCATTTGATGGAAATGAAGGTAGATAATGGTTTCATAATAAAAATAAAATTTCACATTTTTTTATTCTAAATTTAATAATAAATGATACATATCAATGATTTAGAGGAGGTATAAGAATAAATAAATTAAAAGGGGTCGGGTAATACGATTACATCTTCTTTGGGAGACCTCCATTAGAAAATTTATTAAGGAACCCAGATAAACCTTTTTGGGGATACCATAACCTAAAAATTGTGGAGAAATATATGTAAAATATGAATGTGTAGGTATTGGTCAAGCTAGGTTACTCATTTTGGTGTAAATATGTGAAAGAGTGTCCCTTTATAGGTGATATAGAGGACACACTTGGAATGTTTAACATGATTAAATTATAACTAAGAAATTTTCAATACTCATCCATCTAAAGGGAAATATATTCATATATGAGGTATTATATGGTTGAAATATCATCAAATAATAAATCGTGGATTAGTTTAAGTGGTCTTTTAAATATTATTGTTTCATTTAATCCCTTTGTTAACATATTTTAACCATAAATGCGGTAACAAATTTTTCACCCTTAAGGGGTTATAATATTTCTTCTGAGGTGATAATTGGATCATAAATGTTCAAGGGATGAAATTGTAGGCCATATATTATACCCCTTGTCATATTTAACTTTTTTATGATTTTTAGATAATCTGACAATATATTATTTTAATAATATATCATTATTTTAAATTTTGACACTATTTATTGATTTCGACTTAATATACCTAATTAAAAATCTGGAATTTGAATATGATATGTCAGAATGAGAAAATTTTGACGTAATAAATGATAAAACTAAGGTAACATTATAAATCATTCAAATTATATCTCTTTAAACATGTTTTTATATTATTAAATTTAATTTTATAATAATTTAAGAAATACCACGTGTGTTTTGCATAGAATTTAATATAATTATATAATTAATTAAAATTGGAAACAAAATTTCCATTATAAAATTATTTTCATTATACTCAGAACGGACATTTATATACATCCATAACTTTATTTTTTTTCTATGTGTACAATTAATAGATATTTAAATATAACAGAGTGACATTTTTTATTCTTATTTAATTTATATATTATATATGTCATTTTCACAGAATTGTTTCTCTTAAATAATAATATTTTGATACTAAGTTGATATAGATATATTTCCCTTTATATATTAAGAATTAATATTTAAAATGGTGAACTTAACACTTATATTCTTCCTAGATAGACATGATATACACTATATCGAGGTAATAAATTCTACCACGATTACTATTCATAATTCCAATAAATAAAAATGAAATATTAACAAAATATGTTACTCATAAATGATGTTATGGAATACATTTCATTAAATTAAATACCTATAAGTGGTAGAAATAAATTTTAAAACAAGTGTACCAAACATCATGAAAACTACTATAAAAATAATATAGTTTTTAAGAATTCAAGTGGATTTATTCTTATCCCATGCATAGTAAAAAACTATATGAAATTTAAAACATTTTATTGAATATATAGTATATATATTTCATTAAAATAATTCAAAAATAGATATTTTTTAAAAAAAATTAGGGTAAAAATAATTTGGGGTATAAAATAATGTTTGAAAAAACATTCAAAAGATTATTATTCAAATTTATAAGACATTAATAATAAATGATTTTATTTTTTAAGAAAATTTATTTATAACATAGTTATTACTATTCAAATTTACTAGTTTAACTGCTATATTATTACAATATACTATATTACTTTTCTTCTAGACTTTAGTTTTCATCTATTGTAAGCTATCTATTTTTTTACCTTAAGATAAAAATTCCATAAAATCTCATGGAGTTACATTAAAGAATTTTTGTTCAATCATGAGTATTTATTAATTTAAGATTCCTTTGATATTTTCCAATATTTTATTCAATGAAAATTTTTTCCTTATATTCTAGATGTTTTTAGTATTTAATAATAATTCTCATTGTGGAATAGTTATTTTTCTAAAGAATGTTTGTAACGATCTTTTAATGCTATTTATATTCATCATAAAAGCCATCTCTTGTAGTTAACTATACTCCACTAGGGATATGCTTCAATGATACCTTACTTATTATTTCTCATGATGTATTATTATTATTTCAAATATTTTTTCATGGAACCCATTTATTTTTCATGAGTAAATTCAGATATGATAATTTTGATGAACTGTGTGAATCTACCTGTTTTTTATATGTTATAAAGACATTATTGATCAATGTGGGACTGGGGAGTAAATCCATTTCTTTAAGTAACGTTTTCTGATATGGGATGGGTGGTACCATTATAGCTCTCCAATTCATTTAGTAATGAGACAAAATTTATTAGATGTAAGTTACTCTTAGGAGATGGTGTTCTCATGTTACTCCTAAGAGATGATAGACTAAACTAGTTGTAAGTTACTACAATGATATTATTCTTTTAAAAAAATATAGGTTACTACAAAGGCATTTGGGAAATATTAAATTAGGTGATTCCATGATGAATGTTTCATGATCAATGATATATAGAAAATTTTGAATACATGGTATGAGTTATAATAGATACTTTTATCAAGTACTATCTTTTTATTGATCATAATTGTTGACATATATTTCTCTTATATTATATTAATTCTATATTCAATGTATCATGATTTGTAATACATTATTTGATGGGTAGGGATTCTTTTATATTATACAAATGAACTTTGATTATGTCACCATACGATTATGTTCATCTTATTCTCATTGATGAAATTCAGTTATCAATGCTTATGTTTACCCATACTGATCATTTAAGATCACCCTTTATTTGTTTTCCATTTCCATAGTTTATAAAGAATGATGTCAAAAAAATATATTTTTAAAATTTGTTATGGATGGATAATTTTATGGCAGATGTCGAAAACTTAATTTGAAATAAGAAAGGAAAGGTATGGAGGAAAAATTGATCACATTAAGACATGAGCACAATAATGTAAGAGTATGTGGAAATTCTCTAAAACTATAATCCTAAAAGTTCCATAGGTATGAAAGTGATTGAATATTTTCTAAATATGGTGTATATCTTGTATGAAAAACAAATTTTGTTCCCATTTATTGGTATAAAAGCTGGAAATGTAAGAATATGTTTTTAGCAACCGATCAAAGAGTGCGGGATTGAGTCTATCACACATTCCATGGATTTATTTCATGAATACAATTTAGAAATGAAATATTTTCATTTGGAATCCTTGATTGTGATCATTTTATAATACAAGGTATGGGTTTATAATTATATATCCTACCAATACATTGGGTAATGAGATAAATATCATGAGATTATGTGTTTTATTCCTAAACATGGTGATATATTTGTCCACAATTATGGTGTTATGTTTTAGACATATATGTTTTCTCTTAAATATGATTGTAATTTGTTCAAAACACTATTTAATTTAACAAAAATGCTAAAAAATTTCATTATTATGCATATGGAACATTCCTTTTCCAATTATTAATGATTTTATTATTATTATGATGATGATCCCAAAATTATGATATGATGATAATTATTATTTCCAAAAATGTGCTATTGATTCATTTCACTTATTCCTCTTATGTTATTCCTCCCTATACATGGATTTTAGGATACCTAGAACTATAATATATGGCATTAGTGTTGGGGAAACTTTGTGTATAAGGTTTTATTTGTTGTCAATAGTTGTCAATGAAGTTCCAAATGAATGATATCAAGAAGTAATCTAATTAAATGGAGTAAAAGAAATTCAGATGATTTTTGTACTAATCATAAGTTCAAAGAACACATGACAATGGTGACACATTGTTTACAATAGTGCAGAATTGTGAGGTATAATCCATCTAAGGATGCTTAAAGAAGAATGGGGATTTGATGAAGACCATACAATTATTCATGATTGCATGAGAACAATGTCAGAGCCTACTTGAAGAATTGAATCATATGTTTTGCATGAAGTGGAGAATGACGGTTGAAGAAGAAGACAATGTGCAAGGGGTTGGAATTCTGAGATGGCCATGAACTTCACATTGTATCAATATATGATGATACTAAAGCTGATCTATCAAAGGATATATATCCTTATAGTGAAGTTTTTGTTGAAAGAAGAAGAGTTTTTGAAGGATACAAATCAACGAAAAGAAGTATTTTTGAGGTGATCGTGCTGGTTGACAAAGAAAGAAAATGACATACAAATTTGTTGACAAAGGAGATTTCATGGTGGAATGTCGAGTTCAAGGGTTGTGGTTAACAATCCATATTTGATTCAAGAATGTTGACAATGTAATGGATGATCTGGAGGCGGTACAAAAAATAGAAGATACAAGGTGGCACTGTTTTCCAGTGTTTTCCAAATTTTTGGGCCTGAAAATCGACAAATGGAGAAAAGTGTGTTTTGAAAACAGACTTGCACGCCATGTACTCGAAGGATAGGAAACATGCATGACATATGTGTTTCATGATCGAAACATGGTAAAATAGAAAAGTGATAAGGGTTGCGCAAGTTTTGGGCTGGTCGCGCAGGTGACTTGCTCGCCGAGAAAGGACTTGCATGTCGGTACCTCGGAGGTTTGGAAAGTTGCACGCCAGATATTTTTCACGATCAGATCTTCAGAATATGGAAAAGGAAAGAGGTTCACATAGGTATTGGTTTGGTCACGTAAGTGAGAAGTGCGATATAGGCTAGGGAGGATGAGTTGCGCACCAGAACCTACGTGCCGAGTGAAGACTTGTGCACTGCCGCGCAGGGTTTCGGAATGCCTATAAATAGAGTATCACCCCTCCTCATTCGGTACAGAGTTCAAGAATTATATATTGTTCGATCTCTCATCACGCAGGTGGTTGAGCCACGCAAGTGGTAGTTGGGCCGCATAAGTAGAGGCTGCGCGCCGGTTGTTAGCTGCGCGCCCAAGGTGGTTTGGGAGAGAAAGGAAGTGAGTCTCACAGGTTTGAAGTTGAAGAAGGAGGTGTCGCATAGGTGGTTTGGTGATACATGCGCACCAGTTTGGACTTGCGCGCCGAATACTTGTGCACCGTATTGGGACTTGCGTGTCGAGCTTGGGGAAGTGCGCCAGGTGCTGGTAGAGTACGCCTATCCTTTTGGGGCCGCACGAAAGATGGAAGATTTCTCAATACCTTCAGTGAAACAGATAATGTATTCATTTGTGAAGACGGAAGAGCAGTGAACAATTTGGTTTTATGAAGAGAAGTGGTAACGGACACACATGACTGGTGTTTAACAACCTCGTTGTGCTTTGCGAAGAGAAGAAGAATGGTTCGTACAAATAAACTCATATCTTCACAGAAAGATGGGAATATATTAATACACTTAGGTTTCAGTATTGAGAATCAATGGAAGAGAAGAAGAAGATTTAGTGCATTCAGTTATTGCACTAAAGAAGAATATTTAATACAAAAGAGCATCAACTAAGTACTCTGATGCAAGCATTGTCTCATTCTAAATAGGAGACGAAGACTTCAATGTAAATCTATTGAAGAGACCTTCACGTCTATAAACTGAGTGGGACTTCACCAGGGGCAGTGAGCTAGGGGGAGTCAACGGGGGTGAACTGAGGAAAACAGTGAGCTATCCCTGAACCTTTGTAATGGTAGTGATCCTGGGACAGAGTGACTGTTCTCGAACCATTGTAATTCACAGCTAGTGAAGTATAGTGGAATTTGGTAAGACTAGCGACTTGTCGGTGTATGCTCCTTGGACGTAGCCCATAGTGGTGAACCAAGTAAAAATTGGTGTGTCATCTATTTGCATGTGAATTTATCATTGCTGATCATATCCATCATACAGGATTAACTAGTTCCTACCATCATTGGAACAAGATCCACAACTTTAAAAAGAAAAAGTTGACACCCTGATTCACCCCTCCCCTCTCAGGGTGTCCCGGGGTCCTACAGTTAGGTGAAAGAATGTACTTTGTAGAACATGATAGATTTTATGAGGATAAATAATAAGGGTTTAAATAATGCTTATTTTTTATTATGTAAAAGTTATGTATGAATCTAATTATCCTGAAATACTAATCCTTCTTAATGTTGAATGTAATCCTATTATGTTCTTTATCATAAAAATAATTTAATATCCATAAAAGAAAATTTTGGGTCTCTATATTTGGTATCAGAGAATAGTTTTTTTTTAATTTGGGAAGTAGAAATAAAAAACCATACAAAAAACAATAGGGATTAGTCTAATTGTTTACGAAAACATTAGAAATTTTTTGTAAAGTATAAGATAGTGCGGTTTTGATAAATTAAATCCCTCTCCAAATAAAAAAATTTGATTTTTCTCTAGAATATATTTACATAGGGGTAATAATTAAAAAATGGTTGATTTGGTTGTTAAATCGATCGTCATCTGGTGCATGAAAATGTGGCCTTAGAACAAACCTTGTATTACACTCCAGATTGTTATGTAATAGAAAACAATGATACATATACAAATACTTTTGTAGGATATATAACAAAGGTATTTATTTGTATTTATGTATGAAAAAGTTTTATTTAATTAATTTGAGAAGCATCATTTAAGATAATGGATGAATATAGAGATCCCTAAAGATATTATTTTATAATTGATTCACAATTGAAAAAAATTATTTATTCATGATTCATTATATTGTTTTTTGTTCAAATATTTTTTATTTTTGGATAATGGAGGAAAATATGAGAAATAAGAAAAATAATCCATATAAGTGATAATTCACTGATTATCCAGATAACATTCCCAATTCAATGGGAGGTAGAGTTCAAAACATCATGGTGATGCTTACCTAGATGTCTCGTGCTATAAAGAATAACATTAACCATATGGAACATCAACCTTATCCCAAAATGTATAAACTTTCTAATTAATATTTCATGAGATATCGACCACCAACATTTTACAGGTCATCTGATCCACTTGTAAAAAAATAGTGTTTTTAATCAATTAAAAAAGATCAATTATATTTTACACTATTTTTAGATGGATAAGTTTACTCTATCCATTTATCATTTTGATATTGTGGATATTTAATGAGTATAATTGGTAAATTATAAAAATACAAAAGACAAAATAGATGAAATATAATGTGAAGGATATATGAAATTATTTCATTACAAGTATTTCCCCCAAAATCATTGAACAATGATAAAGAGGGAATTTGTAGAACATATATAAAATGAGATTTAATTTGTCATGGATTATCAGGAAAATTTAACAAGTCTTGAAATATATACCTCATGTTTTGTTATCAACAACAATATTAAAATATATAGATTATTTATTGGATTGAAACCACACCAATGAATTGCTCTAGCTATTAGAGACTTCCACTGTTACGAAGAATTAGTTTTATGTTCTCCAAAAGTAGAGATAGAGAGTGGAGAATTGTCCCATTGATATAGAGATAAGAATAGAAGAACGGAATTTCATTCTATGTGATAAAATAACAATGGAGGAAAAAATATCTAACCACCCACATGTTAAGTATTTGGAAAGAGACATCATGGAACATTCATCAAAGAGATGAGATGTATAACTCCCTGAGCTCGCTCTTCCGAACTCAGTGCTTAAAAATGTTGTGTAATTTTTTTTATAAAATAAAATGAACAATTCCACAACACTTTTAAACAAATGAGGAACTTTTACCAGTCCTGGTTCTATAGGAATAGACAAAACCTTACATTTATCAGAGTTGAACAAAAACAAAACTATTGTCTACTACGCTTCTGTGCACGCTACACCAAAATTATCGAAGTTCGATTTAGAACATCTATGTTTCCTATGAAAACAATTTTAAAAAAAGTGGAGAGAATTAAATTTCCTAGTAAGGAGTTTTTAAAACATTTGATAAATCTCATTAAAAATATCCCTTTGATAATACATTTGAAAATTTAAATTAGAAATACATTTGTAAAACAACCTTTGCAAAATAATATAATTCTTTGAAAATTAATTATACCTCAAAAATGATTTTAAAACTAATACAGTGATTCAGTTGAAAATATTAAGAAAGCTCTTAAAAAACAACTAAGGCCACTCAAATCTTTGAAGTCTATCTTGGTCCTACCCGCATGAGGGATGAATTTACTATCCAATTCAATTTCGTATTTACAAAGTTCGAGTATCGGATTTTATAAGATATTTTTGTCTTAGCGTGCCTTATATGCGTATAATTTTCACAGGTGTGTAGCTTTGAAAATATATTTATAATAATTCATGGAACAAATAAATACTAATATTTAGTGAAAATTGTATATTTTACTTTGTACGATCAGATCTCATGATACATGACTTTGCATAAAAACATGGTAGTTAAATCAACATTCACGCACTTAAAATTTCTAATACATATTTATTTAAAAAAATTATGCATGAAGGTATAAAATAATAATAATAGCGAACATATAATTCTATTTCCATAAAATTAATAAATAAAAATTGATAATTTTGTGTCGCGCACAAAATAATCAAAGCATTATTTCTTTATTAAATACATTCATCATTTTCATATGAACATATGTTTTAAAGAACATGATTTTAAGTACATATATATTTATGTATAAATGCAATAAAATAGATGATGTATGGTTATAATATTCAATTTTATATGTCATGAACATGATAAAATTATGACATTATTAATTTATAAATTCATATGTGCATTATTATTTGGTTATTAATTTATTTAAAACAATTATATAATTGAACAATTATTCCATGTATATTTTTATATATAGTTAAACAATTATGACATTCTTAATTTATAAATTCATAATTCGGAAAATATTTGGTTAAATCATAATTTTATTTAAGATAGATGTATACTTGATGATTATACAAGTATATATATATATATATATATATATCACAAAATAAGAGGATAAATCCAAGTTGAAATGAAACGTTGATAAATACAAATATCCTTGGTATATTTTACATGAAACCAATTAGAATATAAACATAGATATTTATATTTATATATATATATATATATACCAATCTCATGAAATAATACGATCCTTAAAAAATAAGTTTGTATTATAAAAATAATTAAACTAACTGTCTAAAAGATTCAAAATAGAAGCTTACTAAAAATTTATCAAAATTTTCAGAACATCAAAACATGTTTTATTTTTTATTTCAAGAAACCAAAAATAAAATTCTTGAATAATAATCATTCACTTACACAAAATCATAAAATATAAATAAATAAAAACATCCATTATACCAAACAATATTTAAACTTCATTTTGATAAATATAAACTTCATATATTTAATTAAAGAAATCACTAATTTATAACAAAAAAAATAGAATAAATAAACTATCTGTCTCAAGCAAATTTTTTTTAAATAGATTAGTTTTAAAATCAAATAAAACTATACCTTATATTATACATTTGGAAAACTAAATTCATATATATGTATATGAAAATCTTAAACTGAATATAATTTGTTTTAAAAAAATAAACCCTTACCATGAGAAAGGTAAAATATAATTTAAATAAATGAAATAATTTACCACATAGAATTTAAGATCAAGTTACACATATGTAGTATTTTTAAATTAATCTCACTTGGAAGACGAATTTTAGAAAAATTGAAATTCTAACCAAACATAATTATTTGAAATTATATTTTCTTATAAAACTAAAATACCTTACAAAAATAATATTTCAAAATAAGAAACTAAATATTTCTCTCTTACCTCTAATGGAACCTTATCACACCATTGACGGAGTTAAGAAAGGCATTGATAGGTGATTTGTTTCTCTTAAATTTCTCATGGAGATCAGTAGTACCCAATCAGGTATGTACAGAATGTGCATCACTCAAAAAGGGAGTACAACATCGCATAATACATTCCCTCCAATGAAGAACTAAAATTCTCTATGTATATACTTCAAAAAACTATAGTGGTATAATATTATATGACATATTTGGTTTATATCATTTAAGTGGTAGGCGTGATTGATAACTGAAACTCAAATAAAGTATATTCAAAACAGAAGATTCATTGAATTTTGAAACAATCCAAAGTACTGTAATAAATTTGATGTTAATGTTTTGTATTTTTTTATAAAATATGGATAGTTTAAAATAGAATAAATCAATAAAATTTACATCGCAATATAAGATATCAATTTTAGTAATGACTTCTTCACAAAGAGATAATCTAGATCCACACAATAAACAAATCAGAATTTTTGAAACAATGATACACAGGTTGTTTTCAGATTTTAATATTTGTAATGAAAACAAACAATTGATTATTATTGAATCAAAAAATAGGAACCGATATTAATTCACACCGAAATCGAGTAATAAATTCAATGCATTAACAATAAACAAGGAGAGGAAATTGATTGAAATTTACTGTTAATAAGATATTAATAAAATTCAGACATGGAATTGAAATTCAGATCCAATAGATCGTGAAAAATACTAAATAAAATGATTTGAAGAAGAAAATGAAGGAAAACGAAAATGTCACTAGTTCAACTATGATCAAAGAAGAAAAACGACATCATTGTATTTAATATACCTAAACCCAAATATAAAATCAAGATACGGATAACATAAAAAACATACATGAGGTTTCAGAAAAATTGTAGGTCATTTCTCAAATCTTGTTGGAAAACACAAGGCGGATCTGGATCTAGACTTCTCGCTTAGATTCGACCTCTCATCTAAAAAACCCTAAACTGCTCTGACTCGTGGTCGCCTTCAACTCTACATCTCAGCTTCTGTAACCAGTGCTTGGTCTTTCCCTGGAACTCCACCTTGCCTCCCAAACCCAAAATCTAATCTCGTAAATGAAGATGATCTCTCTCTCGGATTGACTGGACTCTCTCGGTTTGCGACATTGTTGAATCCTCGAAATCCTCCCTTCGTCAAAACCCTAATCTGATTCATCCCCCGTGAAAACCGGTCCTCTTTCAACACTTCTTCTTATTTAATTTTTTTATTTCAGTTTATACCTATTTATTTATTTAATGAAAAACAATAATGGGTTATTATTATTATTATATAATTTAGTTAATAATATTACTTTAATATTTCATTCCTATAAAATTTAAATTTTTTTATTAAATTTTGATAATATATTATAATCATAATAATATCATTTATAATTTATTTGTATGTTTATAAATGAATTTAATAAATTTCATAATTCAAACATAATAATTTTCTCATATATATATATATTTATAATTTTAATAAATTTGAAAATTTTAATTTTTTTGTAACTTTTATATTTAATTAATATAAATTTATTTGATCATTAAAACATTTTTCATTCCAAATTTTATAAAATAATAACTTAATTCATATTATTTGATAATTTTATAATTAATCTAATTTTTAAGTAATTCTATTAATGTTTATATTGGTTTTAAAATCATCAATGAAAAATTAAATTTTATTGATTAAATAAAAAGGTAATTTTAGTTGTTATTAATTTTTAAATATCATTATTTGATAAAATTATCCAGTGAAAACATATTTAATAAATTAATATTAATTTGAAATTATTATTTATAACATTGAATTGTGTATTAAATAAAACAAAAACTAATATTAAATTAAATAATTATTTTTAAAAAAAACTAAGGATGTTACATTCTTCCCCCCTTAAATGAATTGCGCCCCTGCAATTCATTCATCAGACTTACGAGAATTCTGAATTCCCATCTTCAGAATTAGAGTTACACTAAGGGGACTTAACTGACTAAAGAATATTCTAAAGCATATATTTTCTTTTCCTCAAGAGACATAGTCTAATCTCTAAAGTTTTCCAAACCATTCCTCTAATACCAATTATAATTCCCTGAGCCCGCTCTTCCGGACACAGTGCTTAAAAATGTTGTTTAATTTTTTTATAAAATAAAAGGAACAATTACACAATACTTTTAAAACAATTAGGACCTTTTATCAATCTAGGTTCTGGAGGATTAGACCAAACCTTACATTTATCAGAGTTGACCAAAAATAAAATGATTTTCTACTACGCTTCTGCATGTGCTACACCAAAAACGTAAAAGTCTGATTTAGAACTTCTATGATTCCTATGAAAAAGATTTAAAAAACAAAGGGGTGAGCATTCAATTTCCCAGTAATGAGTTTTTAAAACCTTTAATAAATCACATTAAAAATATCCCTTTGATCATATATTAAGAAAATTCAATTATAAATACATTTGTAAAACAACTTTTATAAAATAATAAAATGCTTTGAAAATTAATTATACATCAAATACGTTTGTAAAACTATTCTAGTGATTTAGTTGAAAATATAAAGAAAGCTCTTAAAATCAAAACAACTCAGGCCACTGGAATCTTTGAAGGCTATCTTGGGCTTACCCACTTGAGGGATAAATTCACTATCTAATTCCATTTTGTATTTACAATGATCGAGTATTGGTCTTTAAAAAGCATCTGTTTCTTAGCTTTACTTATATTCAAATAATTTTAACTTGTTTTTAGCTTTGAAAATATATTTATAATCATTCATGGAACAAATAAATACTAATATTTACTGAAAATTATATATTCGACTTTGTATGATCCGATCTCATTATACATGAATTTTCATAAAAACATGGAAGTTAAATCAACATTCACTCACTTAAAATATCAAAGACATATTTATTAAATTTCTTTATGCATGAAGGTATAAACTAATAAAAATAGCGAACATGTAATTCTATTTCTTTAAAATTAATAAATAATAATAGATAATTATGTGTCGAGCCGAAAAATCATCAAAGTAGCATTTCTTTATTAAACACAATCATCCTTTTCATATGCACAAAAGTTTTATGGAACATGAATTTAAATATATATATACATATATATATATTTGTATAAATGAAATAAAGTCATTAATGTATGGTTATAATATTGACATTTATATGTCATGAACATGATAAAATTATGACATTTTTAATTTATAAAATCATATGTCAATTAATACTTGGTTAATAATTTATTTAGACCAATTATATACTTGAACAATTATACAAAGTATAATTTTTATATATTGATGAATGCTTATGAAATTCTTAATTTATAAATTCATACTTTAGAAAATATTAGGTTAAATCATAATTTTATTTAAGATAGATATATACTTGAAGATTATACAAGTACATATATATATATATATACATCACATAATAATAGCATAAATCCATGTTGAAATAAAATGTCGATAAATACAAATATCCTTCATATAATTAACATGAAGCCAAATTAGAATACAAACATAGATATTCATATATATATATATATATACCAATCACATGTAATAATATGATCCTTCAAAAATAAATTTGAATTATAAAAATAATTAAAAAAATATCTAGAAGATTCAAAATAACAGTTTATTAAAAATTTATCAAACTTTTCAGAGCTTCAAAACATGTTTTATTTTTTATTACAATAAACCAATAATGAAACTCATGCAAAATAATTTTTCCCTTATGAAAAATCAGAAAATAGGAATAAATAAAAACATCCATTACACCAAATCGTATTTAAACATCATTTTGATAAATATAATCTATATATATTTAATTAATGAAATTCCTTACGTATTACCAAGAAATTAGAATAAATAAACTATATGTATCTCATAATTTTTTTTGAAATATATTACATTTAAATTCAAATAAAACTATCCCTTTCCTTATATATTCGAAAAACTGAATTCATATATATGTATATGAAAAACTTAAACCAAATATAATTTGTTTTTAAAAATATAAACCCTTAGTATGAGAAAGGTAAAATATAATTTAAATAAATGAAATCCTTTGCCCACGTGGAATTTTAGATCAAGATAAACATATTTAGTAATTTTCATTTAATCTCACTTGGTAGAATAATTTTAACACAATTGAAATTTTAACCAAACAGAATTATTTTAAATACATTTTTCTTATAAAACTAAAGTACCATTCAAAAATAACATTTCAAAATAAGCAACAAAATATTTCTCCCTTACAAATAATTTAACCTTATCAAACCATTTATAGAGATAAGAAAGACATTTACATGTGATTTGTTTCTCCTAAATTTCTCACGGAGAGAGGTAGTACCCAATCAGGTATGTACAAAATGTGCATCACTCAAAAAGGGAGTGCAACATCGCATAATAAATTCCCCCCAATTAAGATCTAAAATTATCTATTTATATAATTAAAAAGATGTAGTGATATAATTTTTATAAAAAATTTGTTTTATATCATTTAAGATGAATGTGATATTGATAACTAAAACATAAATAATGTGTATCCAAAAAATAAGATTCATTGAATTTTGAAATAATCCAAAGCAGTGTAATAAATTTGAGGTTAATGTTTTGTATTGTTTTATAAACAATTGATAGTTATAGATAGAATAAATAAAAAAAATTACATCGCAATATAAGATATCAGTTTTAGTCATGACTTCTTCACAAATCAATAATCTCAAGCCACATAGTAAACAAATCAGATTTGTTGAAAAATGATGCACATTTTGTTTTTTGATTTTATTGTCGGTAATGAAAATGAACAATTGATAATGATTGAACCCAAAAATAGAAACCAGTATTAATTCACAATGAAATTGAGTAATAAATTCAATGCATTAACATGAAAAAAGTGGAGTAAATTGACAGAAATTCACTGCTAAGAATATATTAATAAAATTCAGACAGGAAATTGAAATATAGAGACAAATGATCATGAAAAATACTAAAGATAATGATTTGAAGAAGAAAATGAATGAAAATGAACATGTCACTTGTTCAATTATGACAAAATAATAAAAATGACATTATTGTATTTAATATACCTAAACAAAAATATAAAAAAGATACGTGGATATCATAAAATACCCTACTTGCAGTTTTAGAAAAATTGGATGTCATTTCTCAAATCTCGTTCAATCCCGCAAGGTGGATCTGGATATACACTTCCTTCTGAAATCAGACATCACATCTAAAAACCCCAAAAATGCTCTAACTCATGATCACCTTCAACTCCGTGCCTCAGCTTCTATAACCAGTGCTCGGTCTCACCCTGCTACTCCACCTTTCCAAAACCCAACCTCTAATCTCGTACATGAAGATGATCTCTCTCTCAGATCGACTGGACTCTATCAGTTCATGACATTGTTGAAGTCTCTAAATCCTCCCTTCGTCGAAACCCTAACCCAATTCATCCCTCGTGAAAATTGATCCTCCATCAACACTTCTTCTTATTTCATTTTTTTAATTTAGATTTAGAATTATTAATTTATTTAATGACAAACATTAATAGGGTATTATTATTAATATTATATAATTTAATTAATAAAATTCGTTTCATATTTCAGTCTTATAAAATTTAAATATCTTTTTTTATTTAATGTTGATAATATATTATAATCATAATAATTTCATTTATAATTTATTTTTATATTAATAAAAGAATTTCATAAATTTCATAATTCAAAAATAATAATTTTCTCACATATATATATATATATATATAATTTTAAAAAATTTGAAAATAATAACTTTTATTTAATTTCTATATTCAGTTAATATAAATTTATTTGATTATTAAAACATTATTTATTCAAAATTTTATAAAATAGTAACTTAATTCATATTATTTGAAAATAAATAATTTCATTTTTAAGTATTTAGATTAATGTTTATATTGGTTTTAAAATCATAAATTAATACTTAAATTTTATTGATTATATCAAAAGGTAATATTAGTTGTGATTAATTTGTAAATATCATTATTTGATAAAATTAGCTTGTGAAAACAAATTTAATAATTTAATATTCATCTACAATTATTATTAATAACATTGAATTGTGGTTTAAATAAAACAAAAACTAATAATATATTAAATAATTTTTTTTAAACTCGGGATTTTACAAGATGATTCTTTACATTTGTGATATAATTTCGTCAATCTTATAAATGATGAATACATTTGAATAATTTAAACAACATTTTGTAGAAAAGAAAGGAACCTTTTCATGAACCACCCATGGTTCAATGGTCCAACTATAAAGAGAAAGGGAACTATACTAGCTAGATCACTAAACCACATATCGTAAAGGTAATCAACACTAGAAAACCTAAAATACAACGGATTAATAGAATTTTATTAGATCACTAACTCTAAGATAGAACATGGATGTGAATTCGTAAAAGGTACACTTCTTATTCACTCATTAATAGAAAAATCATTATTCGATTCTAGTACTATAAATTCTTTTATGTCCTAAATTTTTGTTAAGACTATTAATTCATATCCCTAATTCCATGAAATAGTTATATATATATATATATATAAATATTTTTGTGTGATAAATTCATCCTAAGTGGTGGAATCCTCTATTATTATCTTCTATGGGATGATTCTTCTAGGAAATATCCTAATCCTTCTATTGGTTTATTTTGAAACCATACTGAACATGGATTTCTTCTTTTTATATAGATCCCTGATCAAATATCAGGATACGAAAAACACTTTTTGTATTCGAAACCAACCAATTTTCTAGTAAAAGTGTGAGGAAGATTGTAAATCTCATTTGGAAAATCCATCAATGGTATGAGCGTTGATAACTAGTAAAGAAACATATCATTCCCAAATATTTTTTTCAAATGAAAGAAACATACTTAATGAAATACCAATTATGACTAAATATACCTATTTGTTTTCTAATGTTTTTCTTGACCTTACCCCTGATCATGATATAGATTTTTTGATAGATATTATAATAAAATAAATTCTTATCTCCAAAATATCATATAGTATGGACCATATAAAACTATTTAAGTTAAATAATCAGATACAATAGCATTTAGAAAAAGGTTCCACACACCTACTGCATGACCTTAGGGTGAACTGGTGATCTTTATCAATAAAAAAGATCAATCAATGATTTTTACATTTATTACTAGGATCTCAATAAGATAAATATAAAGAATAAATATCCCCTAAAAATAAAGATGATTCTATCATCAACAATGAGATAATTTTTACATATCAAAGGAGAATATTAATTCTAGATATCATCAATTTATAGTAATGAGATAAAATATTAATCACATAGCCTTTCATTTGAGATATGAATAATATGAGTTCACAGTGATGTCATTTAGTCTTACTAATTCCCTTATAATATTACTAGATAAGATGAATAGTGTCATTAGTGAATGAAATCAAAAAAATGTGTAATTTTTTATTAATGATAGTCTCATTTACTCTAATATCAATAATGAACATGACGAAACTTTAAGGATTGTGATGAAGAAATTAAGAAAGTGGATGTTGTATACTATATATAGAAAGTTTACAATCGGGATGAAGCAAGTGGAATTCTTGGAGAGTGTAAAAAAAATTCATGGTAATATATATGGAACCTTAAAAAAATTAAACTAAAGAATATACCACACCAACTAGTGTCATATATACCCCTAGTCTTATTAGATTAAATGGTTATTAATAACGATATGTGATAAATTTCACATGATTTTCAATGCCACTAAAAAATTTATCATGGAAAGGTGTAAATTATTTCTAGGTGTAATTATGTGAGAAAATATTTAAGGAGATTATGAAGAAGCTATTTACTACACCGATATTCACAAAACCCTAGAGTGGAGATGGTTTCAGATATAAGGTGATTCTTCAAAGAAAAGCATGAGTTTTATACTAAAAAATAATGAGAAAGTAATAACATGTTCCTCATGTATGTTAATGATACATGATAAAAACTACCGAATGCATGATCTATAATTATGAATATAATCAACGCATTGATGATTTTGAATCACTTCCTCTTTGGTGATAAGTGTGAAATATATATCATTCATAAGAGTACCAAGTATATATTATCACAAAAAGATCTTAATATGAATCAAAAGAAATTGCTAGAGATTATCATGGACTATCACTACTATAAAACTGGATTTATCCATTTCTAGGACTTTAACAGTGCGAGCTAAAAATACTATAAATACCCTCTTTGTCGGTGCTTAAAAAACCATTGTTAAAGGGGGACATTATCACTACTTTTTTACAAGCACTGATAAGGGGGTATCGGTTCTCTATTAGAAGCGCTGATAACCCCCCCCCCCTTTATTAGTAAATTTTTACAAGAGATGATAAAAGTATAATTCAAAAAAATAATATTTCATTAAAAATAATATATTAATATATAAATATAATATATATTTTTTAAAATATTTTTTAGATATGGTAAATTGACATTTACACTTAATATATATGATATTAAGTGGAAATAACTTATAAAATAAAAAAATATTTTTAATTAATAATTTTCACATTATTACTAAGTAATAGGACTTTAATATCAATTTGAAGATAAATAATAATAATAATAAAATATAAAAAATATGTTGAAAGTGTAAATCGGACTTAAAATGGTCATACCATTTCATCTGGGTGTCTGTTTGGGGTCTACGACATATCCAATCGAATCATACGATGATATATACACCCTTAGTGACATAAGTAAACCTCTGTTATATTTTTAGGGAAAAAAAGTTCTACAATACCTCTAAAAATGAGTTTTTAATCGGTATACAATAATTTATTTTCATTAAATGGAATTCTAGGGTCATTTATATGGGTCTTTTTTCACTTTTTGGTGGCGACTAAATTTATTCCTAGTTCTTACATTCATATTGATATTATGGTTTTAAATTTTATCCTTTTTCACAATATAATGTTATTATAATCAAATATATAACCATATATACATATTTGTTATATTTTCACACATAAAATTTTAATTTTATAAATAAATATTTAAACATATTTACATATAAAATATATTAATTACTATAAAAACATATATATAAATATTTGGATAAAAGTATAACAAAATATATTTAAATATATATATATATTATAATGTGTGAAACAAAATAGAATGGGTGAGTGTAAAAGGATTTGATGTATATGCCAGAGGTCTAGGGCTCAAAACACACTAGAGGAAGCGGCACATGCGAGAGGGTGGGATTATCTAAAGATTAGATAAAGTGTTTGGGGGAAGAACTGATAAAAGGGTGGGGGTGGGAAGAACTTCTAAAGGGTATGAGTGGGGTGTGAGAAAAAATTTGTATACCCTTTTCCAGCGGGGCCTTTATCTGTGCTAAAAATACTGCTAAAAGGGGCCTTTAACAATAATAAAATAACACTGTTAAAGTACCCTTTTAACAGACCTTTTTTAGCGCTGTTAACGGGGGCCTTTAACAGATAATTTTTAAGTGATAATAAACTATTAGGTCCTTTAACTATTCTCAAATTATAAATGCTATTTTAGCGCTGATAAAGACTTATTCTAGTGCTGTTAAAGGCCATTTTTTTAGTTGTGAGCATTTTAGCTATTCACTAGCATCCCATACATGTGAATGAGGTAGGTCATCCTATTATCAATAAATAACTCACAATACTATCCATTTTGAATATTGAGAAAAACTCTCTCTTTTTGGATATGAAAAGTATTGATCTAGAAATATATTGGTCAGGAATAAATAATACCATTCCCAAATTGTTCCTCCAAAATATTTCCAATAGAAGATAAGGGAGGCATAAAGGTATGCTTTGGAGCTTCCTATTAAGGTTATAACAATAATAGAAGGAATGTTTAATGAAATAAACATCAAAATAGATTGTGTTAGTTGGTTTGGAACTAGACTCTTTATTACTTCATCAACCAGGATAAATAATGATTTATTGGATAATTCTCATATCTCACCCTTTTTTAATCCATGTAATAAGTAACAAGATGTACCGTGATATTCAAGAAGACTTATAGTGGGAGAAAATGAATATTTAGATTTATGATTACACCTCAATGTTCTTGGTATGTCATCATATTAAAGTATAGCCACAAAATTCTATGGGGATCATGAAAATATTTCCCATTCACACATTGAAATGGGGGAACATCAACATAGATTTTGCCACTTATCTCCTAAAGATATCTAAATGAAGATATCTAATATGGGTTTTGGTGGAATAACTCATAAATAATGCCTAATTGATCACTATTTAGGAAGATTTATCAATCGATCAACTTGATAATATATACATAAAGAATGTGGTGAGGATTTTTGGGGACCACATTCAATCATATTTTATAGTGATCCAATGTTTACCACCAAATTTTATAGATTTATTAAACTATTTGTAAATACTGAATTGATTTTCATTTTGACATATAATTCAAAAACTAATGTCCAATCTAAAATGACTATTCATACACTCAAGGTCAAGCTAGTATCTTACTAAATGGAATTAAAAGAAGCATGGTAGGAGCATATATCATTATTTGATTCCTTAGACAAGAATAGCTTCCACTCAAGTATTCAAATGAATTATTATGAAGTTCTATATGTTAAGAGATGCATAACTCATGTATGTTGTGATCAATTTTTTGAAGGGAAGATACTTGGACTTGATCTTGTGGAAAAAATAAAAAATAATTTTCAATCAATTTTACATCATAAAAAATATATTCAGAGTTGGAAAAATAGCTTTGTTTATAGTCGTCTAAGGTGCATGGATTTTGAAAATTTATAAAAAATGTTCTTTTGAATATCACTATAGAAGAAATTCATGCAATTTGGAAATAAGATAAATCTTATCCCCAGGAAAATTGTCCCCATTAAAATACATGATAACACAGTGGAAGTGACCTATCCACATTCTCAAACACCAAACCTAAATCACCTTTATGATTTGTTCCATGTGTCTATCCTAGGTAAGTAAATACATGATCCCCCCATGTACTTAATCTGATGTTGGATAAATAATAACATGAATTATCTTACAAGGATAAGATAGTGATGAGTATTAATAGTATATATAATGATCTAAAACACTATATTACTAACTTTATAAAAATAATCTGATTGAACCATAAATATAAAGAGGTGATATGGGAAGATGTGGAAACAATTAAAAATAATTACCCTAAACTATTCTAAATGAAGAAAATGAGCTTACATTTAACTGGTGAAATTTATAAATAGGGTGAGAATTTATCAACCTATAAATTATACATAACATCATTCTTCTCAACAAATATGTTTTATATTATAATTATTATATTATACACAAAATATAAAAACAAAAAACAAAAAAAATATTCATTGATATCCTTACATTTGTTAGAAACTAATTCTATTTAAATTCCATTTATTATAATGGTATTATAAATAAAAAATTGAAACATTATAATGGGAAACTTCAGATCACATTGATCAACTAAAATGATCACTCCCATGAAAAAAATGGAAAAGATTTACAATATTAGTAATCCAATAAAAAATTTAGAAATGGGAGATATAGAAAATTCAGTGTAATTTTAGTTACGTATATATGATGGAATTAAGTGATTTTTATATGAGGAAATATAGTCATTAGAATATTAATGTGATGGTTGAAATAGTTACCTAACCACTAGGAATATTTACATGAATGTTAGATATTTTTATTTTAACTCAAAAAAGTAACATATAATATATGTAATATTAATCATGAGTGTACATAAATATTTTATTCAATTAAAATAAATATAAAGACTAAAAACTACATAAAATTTTAAATACTTTTTAAATAAAAATTATTTTATTATATTTCATTAAAATCATACTTTTGATGATAATAATTAAAAACTTATGTAATAAAACTGTTTTTATGAAATTGATTTCATTTTTACAATCAACATATTTATATTTCTCAATGGTGAATTTTTGATACTTTTCTGAGAAGCATAAATTTTTACATGAAGAGTAAATATATATATTTTCAAACATTATATGTTTTATGTCATAATAATGATGTAATAATGACCTAATAAATATTAAATTATTTATATAATTCCATAATAAAGTTCAAACGAATATTTTTTCATTAAAAATAAGAAACATAATATCAATACCTAAAATGTAATTTCCAAAGTCTAAAAATATAAATTATCTATTTCAATATTAATTTTTTTCATTTTTCCATTCTATATGATTAAGCTATTTTATTTCAATTATAAAGTGTATTAATTTCCTAAAATCATCTTATATCATTCTAATGTATTTTATAATCTTAATAATAATACTTCTAAAATTATTACCATGGATATAATAATTTATTCTTCATTATAACTAAAAAATACCCCTCTTCTTAATTATAAATATCCTCTCTCCCTCTACTTGGAAAACATCTCCTCCCTTAGTTAATAAGAATTCATATAGTCCAGTTTCATAGAAAGGAATAATTGATTATTGGAGGGAAAGATTTCATCATCTTTTTCTCCAATTTTCCTCATCTCTTCCTCAAATTATCCTTTACTATCAAAACAAAAACATATGAAATTAATTATTTATAATTTTTATGTTATATTAATTATGTTAACATTTTACAATGATTATATTTAATATATATTTACAGATCATACTTATCTTCCTCATCTTCTGACAATGTGAAGCCAACAGTCGGTTAACTATCGATGATGATTTTTCCAACTCTGTAATTATAAAAAAAAATTGGATGACTATAAATAATAATATTTAATAATGAAATTAAAAATATATTTATTTATAAGGATTTTTTTTAATCTTAACAATGTATTTGATTTAATTTTTTTAATAAAACTATGTTAGTTATACATCATATTAAAAACCTATGAAAGAAATCGGGATTTACGATAAGAGGGTTCTCAAACCAACTTATATTTTTGGGTTATCTCTTCTTACATATTATTTTCAATATTGATATTCATATAATTTTCTAAAAATTTGCATTCCCTATTATTTCCATTCTCTTTATGGGTACACACATGATTCTAATTTTTAAAAATAAATTTAAAGTGAAATACAATGATTTTTCAAAGAGAATTATTCTTCCAAATGACCTCATTGAATCCTGTTATGTCTTTTCTTATTCATTCGATAATGAATATGTTTAATGAAAAAAATTAATCATACCATATTCATTGGGTAATACTATTTTTCATTCAGGGAATTATTATTTACACAACTTTTATGAAACTCGCTTCTTTCTATTGGTTTATTATCAGAGTACGATGGTTAAATGATCTCTTCCCATGTGGCATGCTATATTATAAAAAATTTATGATGTGATGAGTGGGAATAGAATTATATAGACCTAAATTTAATTGGTTAATGTGATATATCTAATTATATTTTGTTTATTTTGTATGAAACTGATGTTAAGTTATTCAAAATTATGATTTTAGGATTTATGTAAATATTTGATGTGTGGACATGATTATATATTTTTTCACAAATATGCGTGGCATTTGGACACTAGGTAATGATGTTTACATATTATGAATATTACATGCTCAATTATTTTTTTAAATGATTCAATCATTTTATTTATGATGATCTGATGTTTATGATATTATGATAAGGATTATGTTCACCAATACACTATTGATTGGTGTTTCTTATTTCATGCATGTTATTCCTACTCATAATGGAATTTTAGATCTCCCATTTTATTCATATATATATTCATGAGAATATATATACTAAGGATGACATGATATAATATAGGTGGATACTGATGAATGGTATTAAATAATTTCTATGTTTTATTATGTATAAGTGTTGTATGAACCTAATTTTCCAATGGTTCCAAAATATTTAATTTTTAAATGTATTTTTATTGTTTTATGTATCTTCAAAAAATGTAATAGACATGTAAGAAGTAGTTTATTAATTATATGTTTTTTTAGGTTTGAGTAGCATTTTATAGACTAATTAACGATATATAACCCTTAGAGATATAGGTTTCCTATACTAAAAAATGGTATTTATATTCCTAAGGAAGAAATTTTATGTCTTATAGAAATTAAATTGATGTCTATAAAATAAAATATGTCATGGGTTCATGATACTTTTTCATCTTCCCACATGATAGGTGATCTTATGTTTTGAAAAATAATGGTAAACATGATGGATGACTAGTCAAATTTTTAAATATTATTCTCTAATAATCTTGAGGATTTGTGTGACCACTCAGATCTGTGCTCTTGGATCTAGTTTCACAAAGACATACTTTTCAAACTTGATATGATACCATGTATAGAGTCGAAAACATGACTATACATATTTAGATGACTTAAGTAGAATTTTTTGTTGCATATATTTTGAATACCTTCTTTTTAGAGCATTATATAATTAGAACAAATAGTTAAATTATAATTCCAATGTCATCCTCGATTGATGGGAATTTTTTCCCAATATATAATAATTAAATAATCAATAATATATTTTGAAAAACTCTCATAAATTATTCATACATTCTATTATATACATTTCAATATATCCTAGATATATGGGAACATAATAAGGGGTTTGTTGAAATTTAAAGTACGGGAAAACATACAACCAATGAAATCCAGGATTAAATATTATGGTGGTGTATGTAATCATCATAAATCCATAATCAGTTGAATCATTGATAATCTTGTATCCATGCTAATAAATTGAAACCTAGATATGAATAATTATTCATAACATACTAATGGAACAAATAATTTTTGTCAACATAATATGTTGTCAAAACCTTATAGAAAACCATTATACTAATATAGGGAGTGGTATAAACTAATACCCAAGATATTTTCTCCCATGAGTCAAGAATAATTAATCATGGGGCTATATAATTTTATGCCCCACATGTCACTTGTTTAAGTCCAATACATTCATCACATGAGAAAATGAATAAATAAAATCACCTTTTTCCAATAACCATCTATATTAGAATAATATCATACATAGATACAATACATTTAACAATACTAATAAATGGGATAACAGGATTATAACCCATCTAGTGAAAAAGGTGACGTGTTTGAAAATACATATCCTACATTCCCATAATCATTAGTATTAGAATAACAATATATGAAACACCAATACTTTTATACATGTAAATAAATGGGATAAAATGTTAATAACCCAGTTAGAAAATGTATTTCAATATGTTTAAAATACTATACTCTTAGTGTAGTAAATAAATCTTATAACGTGGTTAACATGGATGAAAATACCCTTGAAAATGAATCTTTCAAATGATATCACACAAGAATGGATCATCAATATAATATTTTGACATAATAAGTTCAAAATGCCCAAATTATAAATATATATTAGATTCTAAATCAGGAAACATGAACACCAAATGAGTAAATCATTTGAATATTATAAGGTAAATTGTCGTAATAACATAAAATTTTTATAAAACCCTTTTTTAACATTATCATATGACAAATAGATATCAATTAATTTAGAAATTATTTTTCATAAGGATGAATTTCAATTTTTCTTGAAAACATTTACCATGAAAAATAATATAAATTAATAGATCCTTGATAATGAAATAATTATGTATCTTGGAAAACTTCCTGGTCAAAGAAAAAATATATTAATGTAAAATAAATTTTTTTTATTACTATGAAATTACCTTTGTTCAAAGTACCCCTTGTAAAAAGTGAAATGAAATATTTTATTATAAAAATATATATTTTTCCCATATATATTGAAAAATTACAAAAATAATATAATATTATGGTGGGAGATCCAAATCACAGTTGACATAAGGTCATGATGAAACAATGTAACTAAAGAGAGGGTGACTTGGGAAATTTATATACCTTGTGAGAAACATACTTCTTGAAGAAAGAAATATTTTAAAGAGTGTATTATTTGGTAGTAATTTAATTTTAAATAAAAAATATATTACAACATAATATATTTTATTGGGATAATTTATCAAAATTTTAATTCAAATAGGATGATCATAACTCAATGAATCAAAATTGGCATACAATAGATTTACTACTTGGGAAACAATTATGCAACAACCATCTAATGAAAATGAACTGATATGAATTATTATTTAATCTGAATTAAAAACTTGATTAATATTCAAACATATGTAGTTATTAAACCATTAAATAGAAAACATGATGCATTACATTAACATATCTCAAGGAATTATGGTTTGAGACAAAAAAACCCTTATGAACTAAGTAAAATTTTAATCAAACCCCCATGAATGAGTTGGACTATAATTGAACATAAAAGTACATGATTAGAAGATAATAAAATATATTATATCTAAAATATTAAATCTATAAACTAAAAAAACTAAATTATGTTAATATTATAAAGTATGACTCAAAGAGACGAATTAGAGATAAAAACCACAACCTAGTTCCAGATTCATCTGTTCACAATCCTGACTTATGGAATAATAATATTTAGTTTATTATATAAATTATTAAGAAACATATCATTATATATTTAATTTTATAAAGGCTCTATATTATCATAATATTGTATTTATTATATACTTTTTTCATATACGTGTTTGAGAAATTAATAATGGTAAGATTATTTGGGATATTTTAGAAATAAAATATGTTATTTTAATTATAATTTAAAAATGTAAAACAAAAATTATAGAAAAAACAATAATTATTTTACTATTAAATTATAATTACATTTGTATTTATGTTTTCATAGTCATTGTTGATGGTGTTTAAAATCATTTTTCAAGAAGGTGGTAAAACAGACCCCAAAAAATGAGCATTCTATATCTAGATGGGTGTGTATGATTGAGTATTGATTTGGAAGTGTATAATATAATTATAAAATAATTATAATTTTATAATTTATATTATTTTCTTTTGTTGAATCGTATATGAAGTGGATTGGATAAATAAATAAAATTATTCTGAATAATTAAAATTCATTACTTTGTGGAGGTGGAAGTCCACACCATAAATGAGTAACATTATTTTGTTTTCCTAAGGGGATGGAAATGATTAAATAATTGTTTTCAATTTAATATAATAAAACATAATTATTATAATTGGATTGAACAATGATTTCATATATGGATATTAAATATTTTTAGATTAATATTCAATACATTACACAAACATATTCCATGGGGACCATAATAGTTTAGTGAAGTTGGAGAATATGTACATTATCTTCTAATTTTATGAAAGATCTTCAAAAAATCGGATAAATATCCACCCCTTTTGTCTTATTCATAGACATACCCTACTTAAAACATTTATTAATATCATATAGAAAGGAAACATATGAAATGGTGAGTTCAAATGCTTAGTAATGATAAACAATTGAGATACCTAATCATAACATTAACATTGGGGTATGATAACATGAAAATAAAGTTTCAAAACCATACCTTATATATACTATATTATAAAATTGAGTCATGGAATAATGGTTGGACGTTCTTAAGACATGAATCATAAGAGAATCAAATGACATGTCCATGAGATAATAACATTGAATGACACATCATCTTATAACATTGTGAAAATGTATAAATAGATACATGTTCACTCATCGTGTTATTGACATGAAATTGGGCCCTCACATACACTTATGGACACACAACTAGGTCTATTAAAAACATTATGTTCCTGAAATAAAGTTCTACACATAACATAGTGGACATGAAAATAAGTCCACAGATAGCATTTTGATCATGTAATCAGGCCCATGTATAAAATTTTGAACATGTAATCAGGACCATGCATAACATCATGAACATGTTTTCATGTTCACCCAAAATATAGTTACTTATTAGTTCTCCATATTTTCCCAATACATTGGATGGAGATATAGGTCCCATCCATCCCAGAATGAAAATAAAATTTCCGTGTCCCACATGATCATAAAATATTTATAATATCTTCACCCATGAAATTATTTCGTTTTCATAAACATTTCATAATATTATAACCTAAGGAAAAGGGATACAAATCATAATCATTAAATTATTTCATCACATCATAACCTATGGAAATAGAAGTAGGTTTCATAAGGGTTTTATCATGTTATAATACATCTAAGGGAAATGGGTTTAATAAATATCATGACATAATAAAACATTCATATAAATAATTTTAATGGTATACATTTCTTCTATCCCTAGTAAATCAGAAGTTAAATCAAAGGATAACATCTTCGATAGAATTTGATTTTTAGATAAAAATCACATAAAATGTTTCTTGAGGAAGGTAAATTTTATTTCAAATAATTGTTTTGAAATAAAAAACATTTTTTGAAATAATTTTCCATTAATATAAACTTTAAAACTTATAAATTTGGCTTTAAAATTTATTTAAAACATTTCTTGAGGAATATATACATTCCACTTTGAAAAATAATTTTTAAATCATAAAACATTATGATAATCCTCTTTACTTTCAAATAATTAAATTAATTTATAAATTTACCAAATATTACAAAATAATATCTTTGAAAATAACATTGAAAACATGTAAAGGAACCTTGAAATCATTTAGTGCCAATGAAATCGATAAATGCTATTCATGCTACGCAAGTTCAAAATAAGGATTCTTTTCACATTTCAGTAAAATCCAAATGAGAATTGTTTGGAAAAAAGACATAAAAATTCCTTTAAAAAATTAAAAAGTAAAACCTGGGTAATTATTTTTATAGATACTTTAAAAAATATTAGAATCATTTTTGAAATCATATCTCAAAAACATGTTTTTTGATGAAAATGTTATTTCGACGGAAAATATGCTTTTTATTAAAAAAATTATTTTTGAGCTCTTGAGTATATAAATATTGGAATATAAATTGAAAAAATTAATTCTCATGAATTAAACTTTGGTGATGAAAATTCTTGAGATTTTTTTTCATAGATCTAATTATGTTATCATTGGAATTATAATCGTAAACAATCCTGAAAATGATAATATTGTAACATATTACTATAAAAATAGTAGTAAAATTAAATCGTAATCCCCATGAAATAATAAAATAAAATTAATATAAGGATATTAATGATATAAAAAGTTAAAATGGGCATTATATCCACATAATAAATGAATATAGGGTAATTACATGACATATGTCTCAAAGAAAGAAAATTGAGACAAAAAATCCCCTTACCGCTTTGGTTATCTCATGAATCGTAAACCCCAGGAAAGAGAGACACTAAAAAAGATATGTGAATACATATAATTTTCATGATAAAAATCATAAAATAAATTAATGAAATTTATACATACCATATTAAATAAAAACCTGGGGGATATGGATTGTGTCTAATAGAAAAATAAAAGTGAGACTGAAATCCCTTACCTTAAGTCTTGAATTATTTTGTACATATTTAAAACTCTTTTATAATAAATAATTTGATATGATAAATATTTTAAATAACCATAATTATATATATCATTCTATAGATGATATATTTATTACCATTTGTTACCCCATTATTAACAATTACTTATTAAAATCTTATTTCATGTAATACCAGCTTTGTTTTTTATATATGTTTTGATTTTTGATTTTTTGTTTCTCTTTCATTTATCATGGTTATATCATCTACATAATGATAAATATGACATAAATATCATATATATCCATTATATATGCATTTATAGCGATCCATAAAATATATAGATTAAAAAGTTAAAATTCGCTATTGATGAAAATGATAGGTTATATACACGAATGATTATTGTTTTAATGTTTCGATGAATTGAAAAAAAATATAATTAACTAGTTATTAGTATTTAAATAACCATTATTATTTCATATATGTCACATATTTTCATTAAAATAATCTTTATTACCTTCCATGTAAATCATCTGTGATAATTAATCGCACAATTTCATGAGGTGTTAGTCCGCTATACACACGAGTGACACTAGAATATGCATCCCAGAGTGGAAAATAAATAGGGTAAACTTGATATTATATTTTAAAAACTAATATTTAAAAAAATATATAAATATATTAAATCCATCATTACATTCAACTGTGATATTTTGTGATTGAAAATGAATTATGTTGGTTCGCGTGGTGGTATAGTCCGTACAGATGATCACCTATTTAATTCCCCATTTTATGGAAGTAGAGATGGATATATGATTTTACATTAGAAATATAACATATATTTATGTATTATATTATATTTTTTTATATTATATATTTAAATAAATAATTAAATGTGTAAAAATAAGAGTGAAAAATAATGTGCTCAGTGAAGACAACTATCATGGCTTAGAAGTACCTCATTTAGATCTCTTAGTAAAGATACTAGTGATAGTATTTTAGGAGTACTAGAAGGTATATAAAACTAATAAGGATTTTTTGAAATTAGTTTTTTATGATTTTTTGGAACTATATGGCTTGAGAGGTTTGAATAAGTGCCGGTGGTGGTGGCATTTTATAATTGGGGTAATGAAACCCACTTGGAAATTACATGGAAATTTACCAAAATAATCCAAATTGATAAAGTCATTAACCCGAAAAATAATTCCAAATGATGATATATTTGAACATATGAAATATGATAATGAAATATTCCCATACAGTAGAAATATTAGAAGTGATATAGTCATTTAAACCTTATCTTCTTAATGTAACACCCAGGTGAACACCTTCTTACCTTAACTATTGCAATTAAAATTTTCTTTTTTCACTGTTTATTTTGAACCAAAATGACTTATAACAAAGATTTATTAAATTAAAAATATGGAATACATTTTTGAAAATTAAATTCACAAAAATTGAAATATTTTAATTTAAAATTAATCCAATTAACATGATGAGAAATCCGTTTTTCAATGACTAAATGTTCAAAATTATACAATGTTTTTAAATCCATTTTCATTATGAAATTGATCCAAATGACCAATATTGGGTTAATAAATATATTATTGAACCAATTTTACTTCATAAAAAGTATAAATATAATTTAACTTTATAAATAATTTATTGGAAAAGGAATTTTTCATTTAAAATTCTGTGTTTTTTCACTATTCACTAAAAATTTAATCATTTTAGTAAAATCAGAAAACATCACCCTAAAATAATTTTCAAATTCTGATTTTAAAAATTAAGTTTATTTTTTCAAATAATGGTTTAACATGGAGAAATATTATTTTTAGAATAAGTGCACCAAATGTGATCATCCCTTGTATGTTTGTCCCATGTCCTCTCTCTCGATTTGAATGTCTCCAAGATCATGGTTTCCTATTTTCCCCTTTCATGTGTTCTAAGAATACCACAGTAACTTTCTGTCATTTACCACAATGAAAAATGATGATTCACACTATGAAATTTTCATCCTAGGTTGAAGACGTTTTCAGTTTCTCCTTATATGGATTTAATGACCACCCTAGGAACACCATAATGTGAGATACTTCTCCACAATCCATGAATTTCCTTAATTTGAAAAAATCCTCTTGTTCCATTTCCTATATTACAAGTTGAGATTCTCCACTTAGATTCCTCAGGAAACATGAGTCGATAAACTCCTCAAGAGACTCCTGAAACCTCATCATCTGACTCACTTGACAGGTTGAACCAGTACAAAGGCATCATCCTTAGAGATAATCCCCAACTAGTATATGGAAATCATTATTAAGAGTAATCCCCAATAAAAACACAAATGGCCATCCTCGTTAGGAATAATCCCCAACCAAACCTCAATTGGGTATCCTCTTTATGAGTAAACCCCAACCAAACCTCAATTGGGCATCCTTCTTAGGAGTAAGCCCCAACCAAACCTAAAATGGGCATCCTCTTTAAGAGTAAGCCCAAACCAAACCTCATGTAGGAATCCACATTACGAGAAATCCCAACCAAACCTCAAAGTTCATCCCTCCTAGAGTAATCCCTTAGCCTGTCATGTAGGAGGTTGAAGTCCTTCTCCTCTCTACAACCAAATCCATCACCTTAATTCATTTTTTAGGGTGAAGTGAACAGTGGGAAGTTTCATATCCTCGGACTCTTCCATTATTTCACAAAGGAAAAGGAGATGAGTTCTATTGAGACCTCATACCTCTCCCTCTAGGATTTTTTTCTATTTCAATTAGGAGATAGAAGCAGATTACATGGTTTGTTAGATCTTCCACTTTCTCTTTTTTCTCACACCGAGCATGAATCATGTGGTCTTAGTGGTTGATGATGATTAGAAAATTTTCATGATCCATGTTAGGGAATGATCAATGATAACTATGATTCATGCTTACCAGGATACATAGGAATCTTATATAAGGCCTAACTCAAAGGACCAAAGTATGATAACTATGATTCATGCATACCATGATACATAGGAATCCCACCTAGGGCCATATCTCAATAGACTAAACTATACGAACTCTGATTCCTTTTAACCAGAAAATGTACGAATCCCACCTATGGCATGATCCCGTCACAATGGGAATACTCCTCAAGAATAATCCCCAATCATAATTCCCTTAATCTGGGCATCCTCTTTAGGAGTAAGTCGTGAGTTGATCCCCCAAACTACAATGAGTTAAAACATCCCTCATGGTCCATTTTTTTACAAGGACATAATCTTCAGAAATAATCCCCAAATTAATCCACTAAAAGGGACATACATCCCTACGATACATACAAAACTATATGGGATTTTATTCCCATCCAAATAAGATATGTAGGAATCCTCGATAAGGTCCAAAACCATCACACATAATCAACCCTTTACTTTTTGGGTGACATTCCCTTTAGGGCTTAATTAATCCTTCTAATATATCTTCCTTTCAGGATTTCCTAGGCCTCTTTGGTATAAGTCCCATACCAAACTTTTACTTGGTATCTTTCTTCTAGATATATTTTCCATATAATGTTAAACTATATGGTTGGTTCATTATCACATGATTTTAAAAGCTATAATTTTCCTCATTAAGAAGCGATGAACTACGTAGGTTTTGATTCCTATCATGAGGATATATAGGAATCCAATTTATGGTTTTGATCCCGACATCAGAACTACTCTTGTTTGCCTAGATGATGATAAAATCCAGAGTAATTTCCACCTCCCAAAAATTTGATACACTTCAGAGAACCCCACTGTGTGACTAGAAAACCACCATCACCATCATGACTGAAGAATCTCTATGATGTATAAAAGAGTATAAAATTGATGGATAACCTCATATATATATATATATATCCATTGATAAGGAACTTGGGATATATATAAATTATTTTAAATTCTATACATGATAATAATTAGTTGTTAATTATAGGATGAGCTACAAAATTATTTGTAATTAATATAGGATTGGAAAAAATTTCTTAAATCTATAAGAGAGTATCTAATTATAGAATAATTACCACAAAAAGGGTGTGATTAGCCCAAGCTACCATCCTCTCAAATAATGTGAGTTCTTTAGAATTTTTAGCTAAATCTCCTGACGAGCACATACCATGGGAGTGCAGAATCCTTAAATATAGAGTAGTTTGGTGTTTCTAGTTCTACAAACAAACCTATTGGAAATAATTTGGAAATTATGATTCATAACCAATACACATGATTCTAAGGTAAACAGTCACATTAAAAAGTAATTTTCTAAAGTATAAATTGAAAAAAACTTCAATAATTAACATTTTAAAAATATTCACCAATAATGGATTGCTGGAAATGAAAAAATGGGTTATATGTGACATATGTGGGGAGGAATAAAAAAAATTATATGAAAGGTAGAACCCACGTTAATATTTTGAAAAATACCATTGTTTAAAACAAGAACTATTAAAATAAAAATAAAACATTAAATTGTATAAAAATATATTTTAACCATTATAATAAGATAATATTAGGTATAATAAAATATTAGGATAGGAGAACCCAATCTGGGATTTTATAATTTTACGAATAAAAAATATAACACAATGAATTGAGATGAGTGTTATTGATATCCCTTACGAGCAACATACTATTTAATGTATAATGATTTGAAAATTTGTTTTATGGTGTATCAAGGTTAAAACAAGTAGAATAGAACATAATATAATCTATTGGTATAATGTACCAAAATTTTATTTCCAAGAGGTTGATCATCACTCAATGAATGAAAATTGGGTTACCAAAATCTTTACAACCAAGGTAACAATTGATTAAAATAAATTTGATAAAAGGGGACTACTTTTTATTAATATTTTCAATAAATAAATAAATTATTTTTAAGATGCATCCATGTGTATTAAATACACCATTCAATTTAGAAAATGGTACATAACACTAACGTCTCAAGGAATTAATATTGGAGACAAAGAACCATTGCATCTTGAGTAGCATATTAATCAAAATCTTATGAAAGTGTGGGGTTCAAATTGAATATAAAATAAATTAAATAAAAGAGAATTCATGATAAGATATCTCAAATAAGATGTATAAACACCATATAAGTTAAATTATAAACATAATACTAAAAATTTACCAAAGATAATAATTTGATATGAGTACCCATACCTAATTAAATTTTTATCATGATAATGCACCAAACATCATGAATAATGAAATTTTGTTTATTAGATAACTTATTTGGTACCATATTATTCTACATTAAATTTAATATATACCCTATATAATCAAATTATATTTATTAATTATATAATTTTTTCCAATGTTTTCATGAAAAATTAATCGGTATCCACTTATTTTGGTAATTTTAGTGATCAGTGTTGATATTTCAATACTATAAAGGATTAGAGCCTATGTTATTATATGAACTCTTACTCAATAAAATTACCCTTAAATAGGATATAATTAATTATAATACTATGTGAATTATGTTTTCACCCATTACAAAGTCAATGGAAGATCATATTTGGATCATTTATTGAGAAAGAATTTTTGAACATTCTAACAAATAGTAACCTCTTCTGATGGAGAAAATATATTAGCCACAGATAAATTCCAAATAATATATACCCCTATATAATATATGTGTTAATAAATATCTAATTAAAATCCTCATATCCATGATAGGAATCTTGGAATTCTTGATCTGTAGTGACACAAGTGTATTCATAGAAGTTCAAAAAATGTACAGTTTGAATGCGAGTCTTCCCACAAATAAAGAACATCTGAAAACCAACATCCATTGGGAATTCAGTTTTAGACACTAAAAAATTGAAAACATGTAATTAATATATAATCCTATAATAATATTTTTAGAATCAATAATTTTTCATTACATTCAACTGACCGGAATATGAAATGAACTATAAAAAATCATATTATTAGTTCTATGATAAAACTGTATCTAGGTCAGTTCACAGCACGACACCAATCATGAGATAATTTTTCTCAAACCATGAACAACATGTTACTAATAAATATGTATATTAGTGTCCACCAAAACCAATTTCAGATGAAACTCAGGTAAGAAATAGAAAATCCATGGGATCAAAATCAAGAGAACATCCAACCTCATAAGATTGAAGTTTAATAATAACACTAAAGGGAAATAATTTCAATGGGATATACCTAAGGTGGAAAAAAGGGATCCTATTACATATTCGTTGTATATATATATAATTTAATAAATTCTTTAAAAACATTTTTCTAATTATTAATCTTAGAAATATCTTCAAAATCGTCAACATCTAATGATGATATAAGGACCACAACAACCTTAGGCTCTGTTTGAATATCAAATTTGATATTTTGAGATTCTCTTAGAGTTATAAATATTATTTTTCACTCATGGTTAGAGTAATGTTGAAATTTCCAAGTATTCCCAAGATTAATAATGGTGAAACCATCTGAGTCACCCATTAGTTTCATGTCTTTTATAGCACTCAACATCAAATAAGAATACTCGATCTAATGATATTACTCAATTTAATCATGAATAGATTCAATATAATGAGATTGAAACTTTTTTCCTCCTTATGTTTGGGTTGAACAACTACAAGTGTATATAGGATAGGTTTCTCAATCCTATTATGTTCATATTA
This sequence comes from Viscum album, assembly GCA_963277665.1. Taxonomy (NCBI): domain Eukaryota; kingdom Viridiplantae; phylum Streptophyta; class Magnoliopsida; order Santalales; family Viscaceae; genus Viscum; species Viscum album. The sequence goes on along the minus strand of OY728125.1, from coordinate 735,061,517 downwards.
TTCATGGTTGATTAGCTGGTCATCATGCAAAACATCCAAAAATCCAAAGATGTAATCAAGCGAGGGTTCAGACCTAGAATTTCCAACCAAGTCCAAATTGAAATCCTTGTCATCGATTCCTCTAGGGGGTACAGATGAAGAAGAAACATTTCCATTCTACATTAATTTTTCATCCCAGAATTAAACTTTTCTTATGCAAGGCATGCAAGGTGAGGTCTATTTTCATATCCATTTGAGGAGTGACCAATTTCACTAAATTCACTAAAATAATTTTATAGGTTCTCATAAAAAACCTCTTCAAAAAAAGAGTCTATGTTTTTAATCCATATGAGTTCTTTCACTGGTTTATATATTTGAATCTATAAACAAACCCATGAATAATAATTTTTGGAGAGGTTTTTTGTAGTAGATTGCAACATCATGGGATTCCAGAGTATACATGGAATTGGAAATAAGGCTTCTTGTTTAAATAGATGAATAAAAACACTAGTAAAACCTAACTAGAAAGAAATAATGTGGGGAATTATTGATGATTTCTAGCATCCAATTCAATAGGTTCTTATTGAATCTTTTGAAGGACCATGGACCTCTCATATATATATTGTTGTATTCAATTTCAGAAGATAAGCATAATGAAACATGTAACGAGATAAATATAACAACATGAAAGAAAACTAATCCAATAACTTATAGATATTTTCTTTGGATGATTAGAGTGGACCGTGACTCAATAAATTTTACATCTTCTACGAAGTACATATTGTAATAAAGTAGTTGTGTCTCCTAAATTGAAATAAATATCATGTAGAAGACCATGTTCAGTAATCTATAATTCTTGTAGCATGAAGCATCCCTAAAATTAATATATCCTCCAGTTAACTTTTTATCACAATCAGTGATAGTTTCTATAAAGTATGGAAAATCTATGTTTGGGTTTCTTCTCATTCTCCAGAGGGAGCTCTCCGCTATGGGCTCATCCTACACAGCTCTATAATTAAAATAATCATTCATGATATTTTAAAAAGTAGTTAATAAAATAATATAATCATTATTTAAATAGAATAAAAGATTTGTTTTATTTAAAGTTTACTACAAAATTTTTATTTATGTTACTAAATTCATCTATGACATAATTTTATAACATTGCTCAAATAAGTAGTACAACCAATACAAATCATGAACCCACAATATCCCAACTGGTGAGTCTGGTTATAGAAGTATATACTATCATTTTAAAATAATAAATATGATATTAATTAGATATTTTTATATTGGTGAATCATATTTTTATTGATTTGGGTTGTGAAAAAATTTAATATGAAAAATAAATAATTGTTAATTTTTTAATGTGGTAGTCTACACAACACATAATTAATTTTGTTTTGTTTTTTGGAGATAAGAAAAATAAAGAATAGAGTTTTTAAATTAATATAATAACATTTAAGTATAATAAGTAGATTAATTTTACCATATTTTTGTGTTAATGGTAGGTTTTAAATATAATGGTTAAGAATAAATGGTTAGTAGTTGGTAATACTCAATTTGGTACATTGAATGTTTTTTAGAATTATACTTTGTAATTAAATAATTAAACATAATAATTAAGACTAAAGGACGATGAAATTGGTATATAATTAAAATAAGAGAAAACTAGATGATTTTTAGGATTTATTTTAATGTAATAAATTTAGAATTAAGGAGAGGAAGTGTCCCCTTTTATTTGTGAATAAATGTGCACTTTTGACGACACACTTTAAAATGTGATGATATCATTACAGTATTCAATGGACAAGGACTGTAAAGTTATAAATAAAAGATTTTTGGATATAATGGGTCTATAAAACTTCAACCATGTATTTATAAACATTTTTTTAACAACTTTTAATTCATTTATACTTATATTTCTTTAACATTAAACTATTTTTTTATCTTGTTATTTACTTTTTAAAAATGTAATTTATGTTTTAATAAAAATATAAAATAATACCCCTTACAAAATTTATTTTTTCTAGGACAAAATTTGACCTAAATTACTTCTAATTCAATTTCTTTAATTACTTAAAAATAAAAATTAAATAAAAACATTTTATATATCGAAAAATGATTTTTATAGAAAATGTAGTTTTAACCATTATGTGTTTTTGATCTTATTTAGAATTGGTTACAATTTAAATGATGGTTAATATAATTATATACATGTTTAAAAATCTTATTATAATTACCATATAAAATATATTAATTTAAAATATTTGATAAAGATTACACAGTATTAATAATATAATTATTTGAAAATTATAGTTTTATTATTATCATAGTAATTGACTCTAATCGTCCTGGAAAAATATTTTACTCCCAAAACTAAAATTGAACTTGTTATATAATAAGACCAGTTTAATAAATAATATTTTAGTAGTTTCTATTGTATCAATTTCTATAAATGGTGAAAAGTAATTTTTAATATAAGTGAATATAAATAGTGATTAGAAAATAATATAACTTATTTATCAAATATGATATACATGGGTTTTATAAAATCTATATAGTAATTTTCAATTGTTTATTTTACTTATATATATTATATAAATTTTTTTTTAAAACATGTAATTCATTATATTTTATGATAATATCCTTAAAGTGACAGTGTTTAGGAAAATCAATATTGTATCAATATTCACCTCAAAACTGATTATTTTGAAATAATTATAATAATTAATTCGATGAATTTTTTTATTCTAAATAAAATCATTATGTTAATTTTTCATCTTCAAGTTATAAGATTTATCAATTCATTTTTTTAATAAATGAAAAAAAGCAAAATAAAAACCCATTTTTTTTGGAAATTGATATATTCTAATTTTTATTTTTATTAATATTATTTAACATAAATAAAAAATGGTGCTAAATAATTTTTAATACAAAAATATTATCATCAATAATCATAAATTTCTTGAAATAGATATCTATATTTTATAAAGATCCAATATTTAGAAAATACATTTCTATGCATAAAATGATTATACTATTCATTTTAGATAAAATATTAAATGTCAGTGCTAATAAAAGAATCATTTATTTTCTATATAAATATATTCCACAAAGATTTTTTAGATAATAATTCCTTACCATTCAAAATATATGGTTTAACATTCATACATAAATATTTATATTTTATATAAATATATCAATTTTTTAATTTAAGTGTTGCATTTGGACCATGATATTGAACACATGTACTAATTTAAAGGTAACCTTATATAAAAATATTGGGTTGTTACATTATCCTACTATAATAAATAAATTTATCTTAATTTTAAATATTATTTACTAATTAAATTATTTATGGTTATTTGTAACATTTTTATCATTCAATATTAAAAATATAACATGAAATATACATTACTCTATAAGGATATATAAAGTTATGTATGCTACCTCAAAAAATCATAATCATTTATAAAATCATACACTCAAGTATTTATATACCCTAATAATATATTCTCACTAACATTCCTTTCCCAAAACCATTCCAGTATGTAAGATATTAAACCAAAACAAGATTATATAGTCCTTAAAAATTTACTCTATCATTAACCCATAAATGTATTAATTCACCAATCATAAGGTCATCAAAAAGTTAGTATCTATTATTATCCAAAAACATTTGATAAAAATAACAAAAAATATCATGGATTACTTTTTATTTAATTTAATAATAAATTCCAATAATATATAGAGCACTTTTCTCAAAATCAATCAACCATTTATTACAAAAACAACAAGAAATTAGTATTCCTAATAGTTATCCATACCATAATCAAGTATTATTCAATTTTTATACAAAAAAAATATAGTCTTATCATAAAATTACTTTCCATGGTTATTGATTCCATTTAATCTATTTTTTGGATCCTTTAAATATGAACTAATTTTGAAAAAGCCTAAGATATTTTATATAACCCACATAAAATTTAAAATATACTATAATATCGTTGATAAATATCAATCACTAATGAAAATATATATGATTATAATGAATTAGTTTATAATATGAAATAAACATTAGTCCCTTAGGTAAAAATTGGAAACTCAACTTTTCCATCATAACATGTATTCAATATGATTCTAATCCATTTAATTAGGATCCCTTATTCATTTATAATACACAATGGTTTCTATATACATACCTTTATCATCACCATTTCCATGATCCAATTTTAATGAAATACTATATAATAAAATGGTAATCAATAAAATCATATTAAATGATAAAATGACTATGGAAACCCAATACTAATATGTCTTCTCTTATTAATCCTTCATTTCATCAATTAATACACTTATATTTATCTAATTGGAATTAAGTTCGGTTCTACTTTACTTCTTAACCTACTCCCTTAATGAAATTTCGGAATAAATCATATATAATTTTTTGTAAAGAGTATATGATCAACCTAAAAATACCATATAAGCGTGTCAATCTAGGTGTTTTGTCTTAGACCCACTCATCATGCACCAGAGTGATGATCATGTGAATTCTAAACTAATTTTTTTTAGTTATTACCCCTAGATTAATCTATATGACAACCTATTGAACATGTCAGTATCCATAAAAGGATTTAATTTCTAGAAAAACCACATACTCAAGACTCAAAAATTTATTTTTGTGTTTATCCTATAATTACAATTATTTATTTGAATTATACATATGGTTTTAACTAAAATTCTCTCTTCCTAAATCCCTAAAATATTCAATATTACATTAACTAACCCTACAATTTTTCTATTGTTTTGAAGTTACATTTAATATAGGCTCATCTGCATTAAAATTTTCCTCTAAAATCATCCCAATATGAAGATTTATCTATACACTTCTCAAATACAAACCCTGATGCCCCAAACCTATGATATTTTATCTGGTTCTTTAAACAAATTCATTACATACTAGACTCTGTAGTAACTGAAATTTCTATGACATAACTATCCATATTTTTATGAAGGAATGAAAATAATTAATTACATACATTCAAAATAAATTTTTCAATTAGATCATTAGAGAAATATGAAAATTAATAATAAAAAATTCAATTATCTTATAAAATAATTGAAATTATTTTTAATAATATAATAACTACTTAATCCCTGAAAAGTGTTTAAAATATAACAAAAATTTTCCACACAAGGTATCCAATTAGACATATGATGTGTAATGAGTTTTTTCATAACATGGGGAAAGGAAAATAATAGAAGGTGTGAGATAAAACACATGATAATGGAAAACATAAAACTAAGAAAATCATGGAATTAATATGTCCTTGATATTATGGAAGATAAAATAATTATCAAAATTCTATAATCAGCTAATACTGATAGAATTATATATCCAAGTAAATTAATTAAAACAAGGATAACTAAAATTATTTATCATCTACTAATGAAATTCATAATTTTGGATATCAAATCACTCTATTAAAGAATAGTTCGAAGACACTACAGTGTTATGGAGAGAATTATAAACTAAAACCCAACTATTTTTTATCATTATAACTATCAATAAATCATGGGGATATATAATTTTAGGACCCAGATATAACTTTTGTTTGTTCTATTGTTTCATAATATGTGATAATGAACAAAAAAATACATAATCAAATTTTCCAATATTCACATTTATTAAAATAAAAATATACAAAACACCAATACTTTCCCCCATTCCAATAGAAGGGATGACATGATCATCACTTAATAGGAGGATGAATGTGGATAGTTAAACAATATATATATCCAACTTCCAAATAATCATACATAATTGAATAAAGATGAATAGAATAAAAATAATTTTTCCTATATAAATAAAAGGTATAACATGAATAATGAACCAGATAATGCATTGATGTTTTTTTATTTTTGATATGATAAATAGTGGAAAAATGGTGATGAAAACTATGGATTTGAAGGTATATGAGGATATTCATACAAGGACATGGCATAATAGCAAATTCATTTGAAATTTTTATTCTTCTAATTTTTTGTGTGATGTCACCAATATCTGGTCACTCTTTAAATATTTAGATGTTATCATTTCATTAAACCTTATCGTTTCATTGTTTCTCACATTTTCATTAATAAATTATTGAGTCGCATGGGTTGGGATGCTACCAAATCTCTTGGTTATTTTAATGATATCATAATCAAAGACCATATGTAGAAATATTGTGGATGGTTAAAATAATAACATATTTTTAGTATAAAAAATTAAAAATAGAATTATGTAAAAATATATAAATAAATACTTGGAAAATTATTCTTCAAAAGGTATCACAAAAAAGGGATAAAGAATTTAATTTTTTGATATAATGATTTAAAACACCCTATATATATGTGGGTAAAATTTGTTAAAATTGAACCACATGAGGGGAAATCTATTCAAAAAGAAAAATAAAATGTAATTGAAAACATAAAAGTTTTTTTATAAATATTTTTTTAACATATTTTTAGGAAACAAAGTTAGTGGTCACTTTTGAAAGTAATTTGTGAAAAAATTGAAAAAATTAAATTCTTTATGAATATAAAGTAATGTATCATTAAAATAAATAATGGTTTATCTTAGTTAAATTTCTGGAGGAATACAATGAATATATTATTGAATAGGATAAATTTTTATAAAATTTTGATAAATACCAATGATTAAAACTCACATTGAAAAAAGTGAAATAAAAATTCATTTTTATCAAAATATATTTCCCCAATGTATATTGATAAATTTCCAAGCAATAAAATATTTTAGCTGATGAACTGAGTCATGAATTATATAATATCATTATTAAACAATATAACTTGAGGAAAAGAGTTGTCAATACCCCTTATGAGAAATTTACTCTTTTAAGTAAGGAATATTTCAAGAAGTTTTATTATGTGCTTCCAATTTATATTCATAAAAAATATAATTTCACATAATATAACAAATTTTTATAATTTACACATATTTTAGGTCAAATAGGTTGATAACAACTCAATTAATGAATTTTAGTTTACCAAATGCATTACAAATTGGTTAACATTTTAAAAAAATACATTTTATGAAAAGTATCAGATTTGGAGTAGTATTTTCCATGATTAAAAAATATATTCTAATGATAAATTCATGGGTTGTGATTACACCATTAAAATGAAAACATGGTGTATAAATTGAATTTTTAATAAGAAATTAATGGTTAAGATAAATAACCCTTTAGGCTTGAGTAATATTTAAATAAAAACCTCAAGAAATAGTGGTCCTATAATTGAACTTAAAAGACCATGATTAAAAAATAATTCGTGATGTGAAATCTAAAATATGTCGTATATATGCATCATAATTGAAATTAAGTGTATAATACCCAACATGTATCAAATAAATAAATTAGTGAGGAAAACCCGTACATTGTTAGAGATTCATCTTGCTCATGTTACTAACATACTAAATAATACAGTGATATTTATCAGATAACTTTTTATATTATTATATATTTAATTAAATATGGTCCCTTTATTTGTTAGGTCAGATAGGGTAATGACGGATAGTTTAGAGGGGGTGAATATACTAGATTAAAAAAATTAATAAATAAATTGATTAATTAAAATAATTATTAAACTTAATTATTGAGGTAAATTAGAAGTGTAAAAATTAAATAATTAAAAGATGTTTTTTATAGTAGTCCGGTCAAAAGTGGGCCTACTTATACTTTTATACCTCTCTATATAGAAAGAGGTACATGTGCACTAAAATTAATTTTTACGGGGGAATTATAACACAATTACAGAATCCTTTTCAAATGGAGGGAGAACCATGACACTGACTATTGTATATGGAGTCACAATGTGACATCCTAGATCTGGATGCCACTCAATGGGTTTCCTAAGCTCGGTGGAACACATGGCATCAAGTGCATCTCCCCAAATTCCAGAGGCTTCTGACTAGAAGTGAGGTCCTAGGGTGTGCCCATGGGGAAACTATGCCCTATTTCCATAGTGTAGTGCAGAAGATGTAAGTAAACATAGGTAAATAGTGAAAGAAATAATAGTAATTAGAAGGCGCATTAGAAAATAGAGACAATAATAATAATAACTAAAAGAACCAGAATAGCATTCCACAACTGATGATATGTCATGCCACTATAAAATTATAAAACACTGATACAAGACACCAGGCATAACATGTTCCACAATAGTATAAAGAAAATAAAATATTATCCCAAGCATCCCAAGCTCTGACTTGGTCATCTGCTATCAAGCTCCATACTAAATAGAAAGCAATCAAGTGTTTGAAGATATATGCTTCCCATTGTCAACACCTGCAACCTTGTAATCTGCCTTGGGTACCAAATGGCACCCAAATAGGGTGTGAGATAAATTTCATGGGGGGTACCCCCAATGGTGTCTATAACATCTGGTCTATTTAATGGAAATGTAACAATTTGCAATCATTTATATATAAATTAAAGTAGTGTAATGTAACAAAATATGCAAGAAGATGATTCTACCCTCGTCTGGTGTCTAAACATGTAACTAGTTCATTTAATTAACTAATTTCCAATTTTAATTTGATTTCCCTCGTGAGGCATAGCCAACACATATATCACATCATGATAGTATAAATAATGAAGGTTCAAATATGTAATAAGAAAACCACTAATGATATTTAATAGTGAAGTCCCAAGGTAATAACCAAGCTGACATAGACCTCAATAGCCACCAACTCAGTAATAATTGTAGCCTGGCATGGGTAAGAGAGTAATCTAAGGAGAATGTTCCAAGTAATTCCACAATAAGGTTCCTACCGAATCCAAGCTGATCATCCAAGATAAAATGGGGCTACACATAGACAGGCCCCTATGGGTAGTAACAATGGAACCTACATGTCAATGCTAGATCCAGGGATTATATATGAGGCATCCTGTGATAATATGAAGGGATCATATGGTGTCATACTGAGAATCCAATAGTAGTCAAGAATCTGGATCCTTGTGGGTTTCAACCCAATAAAGTTGTATCCTTGAATCATAATGGGGTTCTCGAGTGCTCATGGAATTCTCTAATCAGAATCCATAGCAACCTTAAGTTAGTGAATTTCTGTTTAATTATGAAGTCACGTAATATTTTATTCGGTTCAAGCCTTTCCCTTCATTAGTGTGATAAGGTCAAGTAGTATGAAACCTTTTAATCAAGTCATTTGGTCCAAGCCTTGCCTTTCATTGCTGTGACAAGGTCATGTAACATGCAACCATCAATTTAATCCATTTAAAATATCTTCCATATTTGAGGTTCATTCCACTACCTTCTATTAATGTGGAAAGGGGTGCTACAGATATAAAACATACTATTCATTTTCATTTAAGGACAAGTTATATAATGATTATATATGCCAATTCATATTTCACATTTAATTGTCAAATGAAACGCTTACCATAGGTGGGTCAATTGGTAGGCATACATGGTACTTGCCATTATTAAATTGACAATATAAATCAAGCCAACTGATATAGAAAATATTACCCTTAGAGTGTTTAATCCAAGTCACAACCGAACAGTGGCTCAAATGTGTCAAAACACTAAACATCAAATATGAAAAACCTTCAACATGAAAAGTATAGAATTTTGGGTGTAACCCCTAACAACTAATCACATATTTGGAAAGAGAATAACCATATTTTTCTAATTATTGTAAACATGGAATATAAATTCCATAAATGGAACCAGATGAAATCAGTGGGGCCGACATGACAAATCTAAAATCAACAAACTTTAGGGATGAGTTATAGACCACCCACCTTAGGGTTGTATGACTCCCCTCCTCTAGCCTTGGCCCTTGATTTTTTTGACCAGAGTAGATCTATGAAAAATAAAAAACACCCTTACACTGGTATCTCATTCAAGAGAAAATGAGAAGGATAACGACTGAAGAGGACTCAAGTACATACTGTTGTGCATCCAATGTGATGAACAGAATCTTGATCGGATCCTGCAAGAAAGAGATATTTGAATCCCTAACTTTCATCTTAAAAAATATCTAAATTGAGAGAAAATGGGGTTAATCTTGCTTGAATTCATATTAGGATAAAGAATGGTTATTGATAGATCATTAAGGAAAAAATATATATTTAAACAGAAAATTACCATGTGCATGGTTTTTCCACGCGATTTGCCAAACTGTGTGCAAACCATGTGAGGATTTATAGGTACAAGGGGCACATTATACAGTTAGGCCACAAGACCACACACAAACTGTGAGAAGTGGTTCTATCCAAAAAATTCAATTTGTAAGGTTAGACAAAATTTGTGATAATTGTGCACTAACTATGAGACCTATCCAATTTTCTCCAAAATATGGGTTTCAGGCTCCAAAAATTCCTTGAGCACCCTTGATACCTTTACTAACTAAAACTCTATCCATAAAAGGTCCAAAGTAAATATTTAGAATTCAATTTAAATGATCTATACCTTAGTGAAAAACCAAGTACTTCCAATCTTCCCCCTTAAAATAATTCATCATTGATTTCACCTTCAATGGTTGGAGAAACATTGTTGGATAACAACTCTAGCCTTTAAGCATATATGTCTACTTCCCTCTCCCAAGACTCATCTTATACTCAGTCATACTACCACAGCACCTATACTAGAGGGATAGGCTGGCCTCAGAGAGCCTTTGTGATTCTATCAATGATGTGTAATGGATACTACTCAAAAGTAAAATCATTATCTAATTCCACTTCCTCAGGATCAAAAGTATGACACAGATCAGCATGATACTAATGAAGATATGAAAAATGAAAGACATCATGCATGGCACTGTACCTCTGAGGTAGTAGCACCCGATAGGCTATCGGCACATCTCTCTCAAGAATTTTAAAAGGACCTAAAAAAAGCCAAAATCATTCCCTACTTTAAAAACTGTCTCTTCCCTAGAATGGGTGATACCCTAAGGAAAAAATGATCCCAAAGCATGAACTCAAGAGGTAATCAACAATGATCCGTGTAATATTTTTTTCTAGACTGAGTAGCATTCATATGATTTCTGATGAGATAATTCTTCTTTGAAGTCTCCTGAACAAGATGAGGACTTAGTATGGTCGCCTCACTGACCTCTATCCAAAACAAGGTTCAATGACACAGCTTACCATATAAGGCCTCAAAATGAGGCATCTAAATTGTCTCTTGAAATCTATTATTATAGGAAAACTTAGTAAGAGGGATATGATTCTCCCAAGAACCATCTAAATCAAGGATACATGCCTTGTGATTATCCTCTAGAACATGTATTTTGTATTGTGATTTTCCATTATGCTGAGGGTGAAATGATGTTCTTAGAAGCTCCTATGTTCCCATAGCCTTATGCAATCTCTGTCTGAACCATGATGTGAAGCGAGCATCCCTATCTGAAACAGTAGTAACTGGAACCACGTGTATTCATATGATCTCATGAACATACAGTCTTCCCAAATCATCAACTGAGAAATACACCTGAATTGTAATGAAGTGGGATTATTTCATTAGTCGGTCAATGACTACTCAGATTGAATCGCTACCCCTTGGTAACCTAGTTAAGCTGACAAAGAAATCTATAGAAACATTATCCCATTTCCATTCTGGTACTGGAAGTGGTTGTGTCAAGAATACATGTCTATGGTTCTTTTCCTTCACCAGCTGATAGGTTGAATACCTAGTGATAAAGCAGACAATATAACAATTCATCCCAGGAAACCAATACTGGAATCATATGTATCAATACAACATCAATATTCTTTGATGAAAATCCCACTGAGAATCATGGGAATCACGCTTCAACTCTTATATCGTATTTTTAGGAACCCAGTTACGTCCACATAGATGTAGGATAATGTCTCTGTCCACAGACCAATACCATTGCTAGTTATCTCTTGATATACTCTCACGGAGTGCCAATCCTTAAAGACATGTAAACTGATTACTATTCAACTTGTCAAAGATGGATGAGGTTACTATCAAGGATGAGAGGTAAGAGTTATCATGAATATCATGGAACTCTAGATGTAGTTCAGAAAATATTTCCATTAACATACATTCATCACTACCTTCCCATATGTCATGTGCTTGAGTTTTCCAACTGAGTGCATCTAAAACTACATTACCCTTACCAGGCATATAGGAAATCTCAAAATCCAAAGGATTGTAGATATTCAAACCATATCCACTATCTGAGGTTTAAACCTCACCGAGAAAATATATATTTGAGGCTCTTGTGGTCTATGTACACCAAAAATCACTCAACCAATAGATAATGTCTTCAGCAATGTAAGTCATGGACAATTGCTTCTAGCGCAAGGTCATGCATTGGGTAACTTATCTCATGAGGCCTTAACAATCAAGATCCATACACAATTACTCAGTCTTCCTACATCAGTACTACTTCTAGGCCAATGCATTATGAATCATAAAAGGTGATATAACCTATACCTAGCTCCAAAAGAGTCAGAATATGGTTCAATACAAACCTCACATTCATCTACTGAAAGGCTTTCTCACATTCTTATGACCATGTAAACATGAAACCCTTCTTCGTAGGACTAGTAAGAGGTGAATAAAGACATGATAAGTATTTTATAAAATGCCTTCAATATCCAGCCATCCCTAAGAAACTTCATATATCAAACACGTTCTTGGGATACTCCAAGGAAACGACAGCACTAACCTTTTCAGGGTCAACATATACTATCGATTCTAAGATAATATGACCCAATAAGTGAACTTTTTCAATCTAGAAGTGGTACATAGAATGCTTGGAAAAAATATTATGCTCTCTCAATGTACCCATAATGATCTCAAGATGTTTGGAATGGTCTCTACGAGAGTGAGAATACATCATCATGTCATCTGCCGAGACTACGACAAAATAGTATAAATAGGGTTGGAAAACCCTTTTCATCCAAACCATGAGAAATATTGGGTGCATTCGTAATATTGAACTGCATAACAAGGTACTCATAAAGACCATACCTGCTAGGAAAATCTATACGAGGTATGTCTGGTGGTTTGACTCACACCTCATGATATAATGATCTCAGATCAATCTTGGAGAAGTCCTTTACTCCTTGAAGAAGTTTGAAAATATCATCTATTTGTGGCAGTGGAAACTGGTTCTTGACTATAATGTGGTTCAACCTTCTATAATCTATGTATAGACTTATGGTTCGATCGACATTCTTCGATAAAAGCACTGGAGAACCCCAATAGGATATATTGGGTCGTATAAAACCTTTATCCCCTAAATCCTCTCACAGTCGATTGAGCACATGAGGCTCTGTAGGTGTCATCCTATAAGTAGGAATGGACACTAGAGATTCTCCTGGAAGAATCTTGATTGTAAAATCTAACTCTCTCTCTCTATCTTAGGTGGTAATCTAGAAAAATTGTCAGGAATGAAATCCCTAAAACGATCCACTGCTATAGGGAAATCATCTTGATGTAAACCATGATCCTCCATGAATATATTTTAAATTTGGGTGGTCACTTTACTTATCCTATAATGCTCGGATCCCACTCTACCAGCCTAGACATCCAAATCATCCTTATGTATATAACTCCTACCCTATGGTGATGTAAAAGATACCCTACGGCGATAGAAGACTACAAAAGTATGAAAGTGAACCCACCAGTCCATCCTGAGTTGGACATATAATCCCATCATCTCAAGAAAAAATTGGTTCCATAAGAAACAGAAACAATTGACATCTTGTGGATAGTCCCTGCATTGGAATATACCCTCTATTTGTACCCCTAATAGCATATCTAGTGTCATTACACCATAGTGATACTGTATCTTTTGTATGAGAGTATCCATGATAGATACAGAAATAGAAGAGTTCAAAAAACCTCTATCAAATAAAGAATATACTATATTAGACACCACAAGAATAGTGCCTCATACTATAGATGGTCCTGCAGCCTGATCCTTAGGTATCGGTTGTAGTGCATTCAACTGTCCTGATCCACATTCATGTGAAACAGATGGACTACCACGATCATAAATTCTCTATTGGCATTGGTTGTGATCAAGGGTCTAGAACCCATGGACATGACCTCCCACATGGCAATACCCACTAGTGTTTCTATAACTCCCCACCTAACGTGGAATAAAATAAATTGCTCTTAAAGGTGTAACTTTCACCTATTCTTTTCCAATCAAAGATGGTGGAAATGTTCTACAGATACACTGATGATTCCCCATACGTCTCCAAGCCTAGGACTCCATTGGGTCGCTATCACATTATGTCTTTTTATTCCCCATTACCCCACACTGATGACACTTTATAGATCTATTGAAATGGGAACTATAGTTTTAATTTCCCTAACGAGAGTCCTTGAGGGAAAGTTTCCTTCCTCCATAAGAACTACCGGCCTACCTCATCATAGATCCTTTATGTATGGTACTATTTTTTCCCTCAAGTTACACTCATTAATAAGAGCCTGATTGACTATTGGATAATAAAATATATAGGAAAAGGATATTAACCTATGTACAAATGGCATATTGGATCCCTTCCTCGAAACGTCTATCATGTGAAATCACATAACCAGTGAGAAGCGTTGAAAAGAACCATAACATTGTAAAATGTGATGAATACTCCATAACTAACATAGAAATCTGCTTGAGATGTAGAACTCTCTAGATCTTTTAGCTCTCAGTGTCTGAGGAAAGAACCGATCATAGAAGGTAGTCTGGAAATGAACCCATAACATGACGTGATGAAAACCGCTCTGGGTAAACGCATCCCACCAACACTTGGATGAATCCCAAAGCATGTATGTTGCAAGCTTTACACTCCACTCTAGAGGCATCTCTAGATACTAAAAGATAAATATGATGGCTTCTATACAAGGCTCAATAGCATGTGGAGAACCATCCCTTGAAATAGTAAGAGGATGATGATCCTAGAAAACATGAGTTAGATCAGATGTCATAGGTATAAGCCATGGAGCACCATTCATGGACTACATGAGACGTAGGAAACTATCATGAACATGGGAATCAATTCCCAAATAATTTACACCAAAGGGTTCATAAAGTATCACTCCTGGAGGTAATACTGGTGTCTTAGGGTCTACCACATCTGGATCGTGGTCATCTTCACCCTCCTGGTGTACGACATAAGGACATCATGGTGGAATTGATCTATAATATCCAAACAGACGCATCAAAACAATATTACCACGAAAGGAATCATCATGATCAGAATTTGAACATAAGAACACTCACTACCCAAGGAATACTGTAAGATCCCAGATCATCGTTTCAGGTATGTTTTTCTGTTTCTGGTCATTTTTTAGAAAAAGAAGAAATTCTAGAAATTTTCTAAGTACACACCATGTAATTTTCTCCCACACGAGGTCATGTGCTGGTCGTGTCTGGGCCACACACATGGTGTGTAGCGGTGATGTGGAGGCCGCTTAATGCGGTGTACGAAAAGGGCGAGTACACACCGTTTACTTTTCTTTTTTATTTCATTAATCGGACTGGGGTCGCATCTTAAATCTATTTTCATCTTCTTCTCCGCCTAATTACGTCCAGAGCATCTGAGGAGGCCAAATATTTTCCAATCCACTGATCTGTCACCGGTTATCTGAATCGAATGTCGTTTGTTGCAATAGAATCGCAGCGGTGAGTTCTTGGTTCTTCTTTGGCCACGTTTCTAGTTTCCTTCTCTTGTGAGAGTTATCTGAGGTTGAATTTTTTAAACGTTTTTGCAGATCTTCTCCATTCTAGGCTGATTCACAGGCCAAGGTTCAAGTATATCGATATTATAGGATTGAGGTATGTGTTTTGTTTCCCTACATTGAAGGTCCTTGAGTTTTTGGTGAAAAGTATCTAATACCCATGTATCGGGTATCTCGGGTTAGGGTTTTGATCATGTATTGTTATTTTCCTTAGATTTCATGTATGCTTGAGTTTATTAGATGATTCATAATTGCTTGTTAGCATATTTGAGGATTACTCCATGGGTGTTCCCCCTGTTTTGGCTGTTTATCACCGTTTGTCTTAGGTTGTCTGTGAGGCATATCTTGTTGCATTGTTTGCTTGCACTAATATAATTGATTGCATGTATTGCATGCTGTTTATATTCTTTTGATGCAATGTATCTATTATCTAAGTAGTTTGTTGAGCTTAAATTGGGATACTAAAATTCAATTACACACGACTACGCTACTCAGGGATGTGGGAACCTGGTGTGGTAGACTAAAGAGGGAATTAACGATTAAGGGCTTTCCTGGAGAGTCTGTTATAGATTAGAATCGTTCGTTGGACCTTCGAGAATGGGAATTTGTGCTTCCTTAGAGTTTCATTAGTTATGTATCAAGACTATAGAGGTAATTAGATGTCAGTTCTTCTTTAGAGAGTCTATAGTTATCATTGAAAGACAGCAGGGGAATTGACAGTTAGAGCTTTCCAGAGTGTCTGTACCGTTGTATGTTTACTTGACTAGAGGGGTCTGCCAGTGTGAACCACCCAGAGAGTCCCCATGATTATTTTTTTGTTGGTTGTGATGATTCCACCATGCCAAAGAACAAGCTTGAGTTTGTATTGCTTATCATTAGGTAGTCTGCTGAGATACCTGTTGTGTTGCTTTCCACGCCTTGAGAATATAGAGATGTTTTCTAGATTACTTGGTTGATAATTTAATGAGTGAATGAAATTAATAAATAAATGTGAACGGAGATTTATAGGATTGTTTACTTTAGGGTACTCCTATTTCTATACTAAATGTTTCCCTTTACTTTTTGCTATATTGATCACTAACATTAGGGCATAGATCTTGTGGTTATTTCCTACTAGGATTAGTCTCACACCATGTTTGGGTCCTGCTTTTCAGCCCAAATAGGTTTTATGGTTGCAGGTGTGGATAGGTATTGTGTCCCTTCTACTTCAGGTACATGATTGCTGGTTGGAGCTTGCGAGCATAAGATCGAGCTTGGGCTTGCGATGCTGCTGGAGTTGTTGTTTACTTTTATTACTTTTTCTTAGTTGTATTTAAACACATTGTTGTGTTTGATTCTTTCCTTAGATACTTTTACCTACTGCATCATTTTCATCATTATTATATTATACATTGCTTCCTCTGTCTAGTTTCAGTCATTATATGTTGTTTACTGCTTCTTCTATTGACTGTTATTTCCTTTTCTTTGTATATCTTAACAAATGAGGGTGTAGTTTCCCCAATGACTCACCAAGGCCCTCGCTACTAGTTGGCAGCCTCTGGTGTTTGGGGAAACGCGCTTGAAGTCATGTGGCGAACCAGGTATGGGGAGCCAATTGAGTGGCTCCGTATTCGAGTCATTACAAAGTGGTATCAGAGGAGTTTCATCCTTTTCTATGGACTTACTGATTAGAAAAATTAAATAGGAATATAACAGAATATGTAAATGGTAAATAGCTGTGCCCGGGCGTTCTAGAACCCATGTACAGGGAAAAAGCCAAATTACCTCGAATATTGGAAATTTTTGAGTTTTTGCAAATGTAACAATTTAATTGATTTCATCGTTGGGTGGTGCACTTGTTTTTTGCTATTACTGTTTGTATGATTGTGGTTCTATTTTGTTGCAACGCGATGAGATGAGGGTATGCCATCTCATGCATCATATAGGCACTTTTTAGAAAATCACATGTCATGCATTTTTCCATTCCATCTAGATTTCATTAGAATTTGCATGCTGTTGTGATAGAATTTGTGATAGAATATTCTTGCTGTTGTGATAGCTGGTGTGATAGAATACCTACTATGTTGATAGGGTATCATTTTTTTAGAGCTTCTTTATCATGGATGCCAAACATTGGTCTTAGAGGTGTTATGGGCCCTTGAGGATCGGAATTTGGTGTATTGTGAGTTGTTATAATTTTTACTTATTATATCCATTGTTATGATGACAATATTTGATTTGCGGGGAGTATGGGCCCCCACGGATCGGTATTTGGCATCTTAACACTTGTTTTCTATGTTTTCTGGGCTCTAGTGTTGTTCTAAGGTTATTTTCTGGAAAAACCCAGAATACACGGTGTGTACTTTATGTATACACGTCGTGTAGTTTTTAGCCGTGTCCCTGACACTGTTGGGAAGAGACACAGGGTTGTAAAGTTTCCTATAAGAACAAGCTTTGTACCGGCTTAGTAAGTAGTGTAGTCTAGAATAGGTATCTGGCTGTGTCACGAACAACACAGGCTGGGGTTTTCCTTCAAGTACATGTTGTGTCTCCTTTGACACACCGTGTAGTAGTGGTCAGTGTACCAGTATGTGTGACTAATGACACATACAGGGGAGAGATCTTAAGAACACGCCATGTAACGGACAAGCATGCCGTGTAGTTTCCTACTCGGAATGTCTGTGTTCCCAGCCATGTAGGAGTGAACGGGCACGGAGTAAAAGGGTTAGTACACGCCATGTAGTTTAAGAACACGCCATGTAGACGGGTTGTTTACAAATCCATGTATGGCCAAGGTTCATGCCCATGGTTAACTTTTAAGAAACACACCGTATAGTAGTACTACACGCCGTTTGGTCATGTTTTCCCACTTTTAAAAAAAATTCTCTCCTGTTCTATTTTTCTGTCTTAAGTTTTATCTTTGTTCATCATTAATAAAAGCATGCTTTTGACCTTATAGAAATATGGAACCAAGACGTCCTCCTATTTCACTTCAAAAACCAGGCAGTGACCGTACAACATATATGACAGATCAGGGACTACCTGTAGTTCCGCCTATCGTTCCGGACATGGCACCTATAGTGATTCCAGACACTAGTACCGATGTTCAGTTCAGAGAGGGTTTCATGAGATTCATGCAGACCTTTTAGGGAGCTCAGCATCCTTCCCCATCTATGGCAAAGCTGACACGAGTTTCTTAGCAGCAACACCCTCCCACATTCACAGGGGATGGAGGACCATAGGCTGCAGAATCATGGCTAGAAGCCATGTTTTCCATATTTTGAAATCTGGAGACACCTCCGGAGAGGAGAGTGAAGCTCGTGACTTATATGTTGTGAGATTCTTCCATGAGATGGTGGTATGTGGTTTCGCTGATAGGGGGCCAACAGGTTATTTCTTGGGATGAGTTTCAGCATACGTTCTATGACTACTTATACCCGACGACATTGAGGGCTGTCCGAGCCAGAGAGTTCATGAACCTACAGTAGAGTAATCTCACAGTTATGGAGTATTCCTCCCGCTTTACAGAGTTACAGAGTTTCACTCCCATTCTGGGGAACAACGAGCTATTTTTGGCAAGGAAGTTCGAGGAAGGCCTCAGACCGGATATTAGGTCACAGGTGAACGTCTTTCAGTTGACTTCTATCACTTTGATAGTCAACCAGGAAATTATTACGAAGATAAACCTGAGGGAGGATGGAGCAGTGGACCTAGGTGGTTCAGCATCCAGGGCTGATTCTCTCCATACAGACAGCAGGAAGTGCCACCGAGAGTCTATAAGAGGTGACTTGAGGAAGCGAGGTATTCCTTCGGGTAAACTGGATCTTCCCTTTAGAAACTAAGTGGTGTGTTATCAGTGTGGAAGAAGTGGGTTTAATATTCCCTAGTTCATGAGGGACCAAGTTGAGTGCCGATCATGTAGTAAGATGGGTCATCTATAGCATTTCTGCAAGGTTCTTCTTCCAGTGGCTAGTGAAGGAGGATCAGTTTCACCTCCATGCTCAGGAGCAAGATTACCAATTACACAGAAGACCGGGGGCTGGAGTTCTTCAGTTCGTTCGGGTCAGAGTAGAGGTTGTGGACGCAGTGGTCATGCTCAAGGAGGGTCATATCAGAGATCTCAGGCGACTACATAGGGTCGCGGTACAGGCCAGACTTTTGCGGTAGAGCAGATACATTAGGATCAGGATCCTGGACCTTCTACAGTTCGAGGTACGATTTTATTAGCCTCAGTTTTATCCTCTTCACTTTTTAATAAAGGAGCTTCTCATAGCTTTATTTCTGTGCACACTGTGGAAAGCCTTAGACTAACTATTTATACTTCTGAGAATCTAATGACGCTAGACACTCCTTTGGGAATTAAAACTGCTAATGTGCATCAGTACTTAGACTGCCCCCTTGAGGATGGTGGGTGTCGTTTTTCATGGAGTCTCTATGTTTTGGAAATGACAGGATATTATTTCATCCTCAGGATGGACTAGTTAGTTCCCTTCCTGGCCTTTTTCGATTGTTATCTTCGTAGGCTGAGTTTTACATCACCGGAGGGCGGATCTTTTCTTGAAAAGGGAGAATGGGATTTCCAGGAGAGTAGAGCAGGACTATAGCATCTTGGGTTGGCCGGTGTCAGGGCCCAGATTTCTAGCTTATATCCGGATGACCATGGGACTTCTCTGATATATTTTACACCAGTGGTTGATCATTTTTCAGATGTCTTTCCAGAAGACTTTTCAGGTTTACCTCCAGAGTGAAAGGTAGACTTTTATATCAAGCTTGTTCCAGGAGCAGCACCAGTGTCCATTCCTCCTTATAGGATGGCTACACCTGAGTTGCAGGAGCTCAAGAAGCAGTTGGAGGATTTTCAGGCAAGGGGTTTCATCCGACCCTGTACTTCTCCTTGGGGTTCGCATGTCCTGTTTGCGAAGAAGGCAGATGACACCCTTAGGCTTTGTGTGGATTATCGGAAGATGAACCAGTTAGCGGTTGAGAACTGATATCCATTGGCACAAATAGATGATCTCTTTGATCAGCTTCGTGGAGCCAGAGTGTTCTTGAATATTGACTTGAGATCCGGCTACCATTAGTTGCGTGTCAGACCATCTGATATAACTCTTACAGCCTTTCGAAGCAGGTATGGTCTGTATGAGTATTTGGTTATGTCATTCGATCTCACGAATGTGCCAGCTATTTTTGGGGAACTAATGAATAGAGTGTTGTATCTTTACTTGGATTCTATCATGGTGGTTTTCATGGATGAAATCTTGGTGTACTCTCACACTCGACACGACCATGTCACCAATATTGAGATCATTTTGAGTATACTGAGGGAAAATCATTATATTCTAAGCTCTCAAAGTGCCACTTTTGGATGGACGAGGTTCACTTCCTGGGTTATGTCATCTCGGAGACAGGAGTATCAGTAGCCCCAGAGAAGGTGAGAGCAGTAGTCACCTGGGAGCAGCAAAAGAATGTCTTTGAGGCACGAAGTTTCATAGGGCTGGTTGGTTACTACAGGCGGTTTATACAGGACTTCTCACACCTAGCAGTGTAGTTGATGGGATTGACTAAGAAAGGGGTGACGTATGTTTGGTCAGAAGGCTCCGATTCAGCCTTCCAAGAGCTGAAAGAGAGATTGACTTGAGCACTGATTCTAGTTTTTCTGGCGCCAGGAAAGAGTTACACAGTTTTCTGTGATGGATCTGGCATCGGGCTTGGAGCAGTTCTTATGTTGGAGGATCATGTTTTTGTGTATAGATCTCGGTAGTTGAGGCCACATGAGAGGAACTATCCTACGCATGACCTAGAATTGGCTGCAGTTGTTCATGCTTTGCGTTGTTGGAGACATTATCTTCTGGGAGAGCATTTTGTTGTGTATACTAACCACAAGAGCCTCAAGTACATCTTAACCCAGTGTGACTTGAATCTGAGATAGAGGAGGTGGGTTGAGTACCTGCAGTCTTTCGATTTCGAGGTTGTCTATACGCCTGGGAACGGAAATGCAGTGGTTGATGCACTGAGCAAGAGGACTCAGATACAGGCACTTCAAAAGGCCAGAAGTGAGTAGCAGCTTATGGATCTGTTCTCTGTGATGCATTTGGAGGTGCATGACAGACAGGGGTAGACTTTCTTATCTTCTGTAGTCGTTACCTCTATGCTTCTTGACCAAGTTCAGATAAGGCAGTTATCAGATTCTGAATGCCTGGTCTTATGGGAAAGCATGTCTGGAGAGGACCCTCTTCCCCGATGGACCATAGGTGAGGATGAGATCTTGCATTTCCAAGGATGCATATGGATGCCAGTAGGTATACACGAGGAGCTGATACGAGACTTTCATTCCTCAGTCTGGGCAGTTCATCTTGGTGTCACCAAGATGTATCGTGATCTACACCGCCAGTATTGTTGGCCAGGTATGAAGAGAAATATTGCTAGTTTTGTCATAAGATATTTCACCTATCAGTAGGTGAAGGCAGGGCACCAGCGACCGACAGGGCTTTTACAGTAGCTAACCATTCCCGAGTTGGAGTGGAATGATGTCGTGATGGACTTCGTGACAGGGTTACCAAGATCTCCTAGAGCGAATGACACGGTTTGGGTTGTTATTGACAGGCTCACGAAGGTTGCTAACTTCTTGCCGATTAAGGAGACCCTTAGTGTTGATGATCTTGGAAATTTTTACATTCATGAGATTGTACGCTTGCATGGGGTTTTGAGTACTGTCATTTTAGATAAGGATTCCCACTTTACATCGCATTTCTGGCAAGGGATATAGAGAGATTTGGGTATACAAGTACTTCTGAGTACAACTTACCATCCCTAGACAGATGGCCAGTCAGAGCGCACGATTCAGGTGCTAGAGGACATGCTACGAGCATGTGTTCATGATTTTGGAGGTTCTTGGGAGAGACATATACCTATAGTGGAGTTTTCCTATAATAATAGTTTTTAAGAAACTATTCATATGGCACCTTATGAGGCTTTGTATGGTAGGCCGTTCTGATCACCCTTGTGTTGGTTGGAGGCAGAAGAGGTATCTATGATGGGATCTCATCTTGTTCAGGAGACCATGGAGCTGGTGGATTTGATTCGAAAAATGATGGATACTGCACAGTCTTGGCAGAAATCTTATGTTGATCAGCAGAGATGACCTTTGGAGTTTGAGGTCGGGGATCAGGTTTTCCTACGTGTTACCCCAAGGTTAGGACACAAGAGGATCAAGAGATAGGGTAAGCTTTCACCGAGATATGTTTAGCAATTTGATGTTCTGGAGAGAGTTGGGTTGGTTGCTTATAAGTTGCAGTTTCCTCATAGGTACCAGGTTATGCACAACATATTCCATGTTTCTCAGCTTCGCCACTATTTCTGAGAATCGTCTCATGTTTTTCAAACTGAGGAGATTGATCTGGAGTAGGATGCATCGTTCTAGGAGCATCCTTTCAGGATTGTTGATCGTAGTGAAAATAAACTCTGTGGTTGGTATGTTCCTCTGGTACGGGTGCTATGGCAGCATGGCCGTGTACATGACGAGACTTGGGAGAGGGAGGCCGATATGCGATCACAGTGGCCAGAGTTGTTTGAGGTTTATTCTTCGCCACCAAGTTTGGGAAATTTGAGGATGAATTTCTTTAATGGGGGAAGTTTTTAAGAACCCATATCTTCATTTCAGGTATGTTTTTCCATTTCTGTTCATTTTGGAGAAAAAGAAGAAAATCTGGAAATTTTCTATGTACATGCAGTGTACTTTATGAGTAGACGCAGTGTACTTTTCTCCCACATGAGGCCATGTGCTAGCTGTTTTTAGGCCACACACATGGTGTGTCGTAGTGATGTGGAGGATGCTTAATGCGGTGTACAGAAATGGAGAGTACACATCGTGTACTCATGAATTACATGCCGTGTAATTTTCTTTTTATTCCATTAATCGGACCAGGGTCGCATCTTAAACCTATTTTCATCTTATTCTCTGCCTAATAAGGTCCAGAGCATCCAAGGAGGTCGAATATTCTCCGTTCCACCGATCCGTCACCAGTTATCCAAATCAAACGTCATCGGTTGCAATAGGATCGCAGCGGTGAGTTCTTGGTTCTTCTTTGGCCACGTTTCCTGTTTCCTTCTCTTGTTAGAGTTATATGAGGCTGAAAGTTTTAAACGTTTTTGCAGATCTTCTCCATTATAGGTAGATTCACATGCCAAGGTTCAAGTATATTGATCTTCTAGGATCGAGGTAGGTGGTTTGTTGCCCTACGTTGAATGTCCTTGAGTTTTTGGTGCAATGAGCCGGATACCCATGTATCAGGTATCTCAGGTTAGGGTTTTGATCCTGTATTGTTATATTCCTTATATTTCATGTATGCTTGAGGTTATTAGATGATTGATAATTTCTTGTTAGCATTTTTGAGGATAACCTCATGTGTGTTCCCCCTATTTGGGCTATTTATCGCCTTTTGGATTAGGTTGTCTGTGAGGCATATCTTGTTGCATTGTTTTCCTGCATTGATATAATTGATTGCATGTATTGCCTGTTTTTTATATGCTTTTGATGGAATGTATCTATTATCCAAGTAGTTTTTTGAGCTTACTTTGGGATACTGAAAGTCGATTACGCATGACTACGCTACTCAGGGATGTGGGAACCTGGTGTGGTAGACTAAAGAGGGAATTGACGATTAAGGTCTTTCCTGGAGATTTTGTTATAAATTAGAATCGTTCGCATGAACTACGGGAATGGTACATTTTGATTCCTTAGAGTGTCCTTAGTTATGTATCAGGACTATCAGGGGGAATTAGACGTATGTGCTTCCTAAAAGAGTTTATAGTTATCATTGCCAAACCACATGGGAATTGACGGTGAGAGCTTCCCAGAGTGTTTGTGCATTTGTATATTTACTTGAATAGAGGGGTCTACCACTGTTAGCCACCCAGAGTGTCACCATTGTTTGGTTGGTTTTGATAATTCCACCATGCCAAAGAACAAGCTTGAGTTTGTACTATTTTCTGTTAGGTAGTCTGGTGAGATATCTATTGTGTTTCTTTCCATGCCTTGAGAATATAGATTTGTTTGCTAGATTCCTTGGTTGATAATTTATTGAGTGAATAAAATTAATAAATAAATGTGAATAGAGATTTGTAGAATTTTTTACTTTAGAGTACTCCTGTTTCTCTACTGCATTTATTTCTTTTACTTTTTCTATATTTCTCACTAACAGTAGGGCATAGATCTTGTGGTGATTTCCTACTAGGATTAGTCTCACACCCTGTTTGGGTCCTTCTTTTTGGCCAAAATAGGTTTTATGGTTGCAGGTGTGGATAGGGATTGTGGCCCTTCTACTTCAGTTACATGATTTCTGGTTGGAGCTAGAGAGCATAGGACCGAGCCTAGGCTTGCGATGCTCCTAGAGTTTCTATTTACTTTTAGTACTTGTTCTCATTTGTATTTTTGCACGTTGTTGTGTTTGCTGCTTTCCTTAGATACTTGTACCTGTTGCATCATTTTCATCATTATTATATTATACATTGCTTCTACTATTTATGTTTAGTCATTTTATGTTGTTTACTTCTTCCGCTATTGACTGTTATTTCGTTTTCTTTGTATACCTAACCAAATGCAAGCATAGTTTCCCCAATGACTCGCTAAGGCCCTCGCTGCTAGTCGCCAGCCTATGGCACTTGGGGAAACTCTCTTGAGGTCATGTGTTGAACCGGGTATGGGGCGCCAGTTGAGTGGCTCCAGATTCGGGTCATTACAAATACTACCCCATCTACCTGCTTAGATTTCCATGCTTCGGTAAGTGCTCAAGTATAAGTTTTATTTCATTTCATATTTAATTTCCAAGTCCACTCCTTTTCCTTTCATAAACATGACAAGGCAGGATAAGTATATGAAACAATTTCATATTATATTTCATGATACACATCATAAAGGATAGTCATTTCTGATAAATCAGTTCCCATACACCTATCACTAAAATCGACACCCATTTATTTATTGCATAATCGGTTGACGTGGTAACTCATCCCAACCCATGAGGGCACACACAACTCATGAATTGAGACAATAAATCATTCAATCACAAACAATAGTAATAAAATCATAAAAACTATCACAACATCACTCAGTAATAACATGAATAGAAATCAATGAAAAGTAGTGAAATTCGCCTATATTGCATCGCAATATTCATGACATGTTAATTTTAGGTGCATATAATGATGCATGTAACAATTATCCTTGACCTCAAATCACCAGGACAAGGTTGAAAGAAAATACTCTAAAAGAGTAATTATCAATATCTCCACAAAACATGTGTGTCACCCAATGGTGAAATAATATCAACTGTAATAGGAAAAATAAGAAAAATAATTATAATTTAGAAAACTTGATTTTTACCCAGAACATGGGTTCATGATGATAAAGCACAGCTTATGACCAAGTCCCAAGTGTTTATAATATATAGTTTATTGTATCTAAATATTTAATCATGAAAATAAACCCACATATGATACCACATTGTGGAGTCCCAGACTCGGATACCCCTTAATGGGTTCCCTGATCCCGTTGGGCAATATGACCTCAAGCACATCTCCCCAAACGCCAAAGGTTGCCGACTAGCAGCGAGGGCCTAGGGTATGTTTGTGGGGGGATATGAACTCATTACCACAATTTATCATAGTGGATGTAAGTAAACATAAGTAAAAAGTGGAAGAAATATAAGTAAATAGAAGGCACCATAGAAAATAGACACAACAATAATAAAAACTCAAACAATAGGAATGGCATTCAAAAACTGATGATATGTCATGTCACTAGAAAACTGGGAAACAAAAATACAAGATAGTAGGAATAACATGTTCCAAAATAGTGTCGAGGAAATAAAATACTATCCCAAGTATCTCGAACTTCGAATCAGTCATCTTCTATCAATCATCATACTAAAAACTAATAAATCAAGTGTTTGAAGGCATATCCTTCCCTTACAACCACATAATCTTCCCCGAGTACCAAACGACGCCTAATGAGGGTGTGCGATAAATCTCAGTGGTCCACCTACAATGGTGTCTATAACATCTAGATTTTGTAATGTAAATGTAACAGTGTGAAATTATGAATATAAAAATTAAAGCAATAAAATGTAACTAAATACCCAAGTACCTCCTTCAGCCCTTGGTTGGTGTCAAATCCTGTAACTAGTTCATTTAATTACGTATTTACCAATTTTAGATTGATAGGTCTCGTGAGTCATATCCAACACATACATCACCTCATGATAGTATAAATACTGAAGGTTCCATGATGTATCAAGGAAACCAGTAATGATATTTAATAGTGAAGTCGCAAGGTAATAACCAAGGTGATGTAAACTTCAAGGGTTGCCAACTCAGTAATAGTTGTAGTTTGAAATGGGTAAGGTTGTAATTCAAGGATCATGTTCCAAGGAATCCCACATTAAGGTATTACCGAATCCAAGGTGATTTTCCAAGGTAAAATGGGGCTAAGTAGAGACAGGGACCTATTGGCTGTAACCATGGAACCAACATGTCAATGCTGGAACCATGGAGAATATCTGAGGTGTCCAATGATAATATGAAGGGATACTATATTGTCATATCAGGCATCTAATAATATACAACCATCGATATCTAGGCAGGATTTAATCTAATCAAGACATATCATTGAATCTGAATGGGGTTCTCGAGTGCTTGTGGCATTCTCCAATCAAAATCCAAGGTGAGCTCAAGTCATGAAATTTCTATTTAATTATGAAGTCATGTAATATTTCATTTGGTTTAAGCCTTTCCTTTCATTAGTGTGATAATTTCAAGTTGCATGAAACATTTTAATCAAGTCATTCGGTTCAATCATTGCCTTTCATTAGTGTGATAAGGTTAAGTATGATGAAACAATTAATTTAATCCATTTAAATCATCTTCTATATTTTAGGTTCATTTATATACCTTCCATTAATGTGTAAATGGGTTCTACAGATATGCATCCTATTATTTATTTATAGATAAGGCCATGCCATATACTTAGTAAACTTTCAAATTAATATTTCACATTTAATTATCAATTGATGCAGTTACCTTAGGTGGTTCAAGTGGTATGCATACATGGTACTTTCCATTATGAAATTCAAAATATAAATCAAGAGAATTCATATAAAAAACATTACCCTTTGAGTGGTTAAGCTGAGGCACACCCAAACTATGGATCAAACATGTCAAAAACTAAACATAAAATATGGAATAACCTTCAACAGGGAATGTATAGATTTGTGGGTGTAACCACTAACAACTAATAACATTTTTGGAAATATAATAACCATAAAGTTCAAAATATTATAAACATAAAATATAAATTCCACAAATAGCACCTGATGAAATCAATGGGCCCCACATGACAAATCCCAAATCATTGAACATTAGGGATGAGTTATAAACCACCAACCATAGGGTTTTACAACTCTCTTCCTCCAATACTGGCCTTTGATTTGTCTTAGATCGGAGTAGATCTAAGAAAAATAGGAAACACTCATACCCTGATATCTCGGTCAAGAGAAAAAGAGAAGGAGAACAGCTTAAGAGGACTCAATTGCATATTGTCGCATATCCAATGTGATGAACGGAAGCATAAATAGATTCCAGATAAATAAGATATTTTAATTCATAACTATTAACTTCAAAAGGCTCCAAATTAAGAGAAAAAAGAGGTTAATCCTTCTAGTTCTCATATTATGAGGAAGAATGGGGATTAATATCTTAGTAAGTGAAAAACTAAAAATTTACCAAGAAAATTTCCATGTGCACGGTTTGACAAAGTGTGCAAAAACCCTGTGAGGCCTTCTATGTAGAAGGAAAACATTGCATGGTTTTGTCGCACGGTTATGCTTAAACCGTGTGAAGATGTTCTATCCATAAATTTCAATCTAAAAGGTTTGCCAAACCATGCGCCAACCGTGTGCTAACTTTTTGGCATATCCTGTGTTCCCAGAATGATGTGTCATGGGCTCCGAAATTTCCCCGGGAACCAATGTGACGTTTACTAACTAAAATGACAACCACAAAAGGTCCAAAGTAGATATTTAGAGTAATTTTTAAAGGATCCATACCAATGTGAAAACTGGGTTCTTACACATAACCCCTACAACCATAATTTTAACACTGGAAGTCACAACCTGAATAGTCCTAACTTTAGATATAGGGAGTCACAACCCTTATATCATGACTTTATAATCTAGCAGTCACAACCTAAGAAAACATAATAACAAAAAATGCTTTTGTGATTAAAATGATAAACATAAAAATAGAGTTCATTTGAGAGATGTGAAAATGTTTTATAGACTCAAAACTGGAAAAGATAAGATAAACAAGTAAAGCCTAGGTACTGGTTCTTGAGGATTTGATCGGAAAATATTTTCAATGAAATTTTAGTCTAAGAAAGAAAGATTTAGTAATTTAGAGATTGTGAAGGTTATGAAACAAAATGTCACAGGATATTGAAAATACAGAACAGATGCAAAGTCACAACACTTTCTCTCTGAAATAATAGAGAATCAAAAATGATTACATGTGTATTGTAATTTGTGTCATAATATGTTATTTTATCATGAAAAATATAAATATATATATAGAGTAGATATTCAGTAGTTATAGTAGCTTTGATTCCTTTGTATTTTCAAAATAAATTTAACCAAGAGATTTCATAAATATCTCCATAAAAAGGGCATAATCGTTACCTCGTTATTCCTA
Source organism: Viscum album (assembly GCA_963277665.1). NCBI lineage: Eukaryota > Viridiplantae > Streptophyta > Magnoliopsida > Santalales > Viscaceae > Viscum > Viscum album. The sequence goes on along the minus strand of OY728125.1, from coordinate 735,032,072 downwards.
TAAAATAAATATATAATATAAGAATTAAAAATAATTTTAATAAGTATTAAAATAAAATCTCTAGTATTATAATAGTATTAAATTATTTAAAATTCTCTTTTAAATTCATTTAAAATTATTCAATGTGGTTCCTAAAACTAACAGCACAATCCAAATGTACATTCAAACATTTGAAAATAAATAAACTTGAAACCAACATATTTATTAGAACAAACATGTTGAAATAATTTATTAATTTTTCTATTTAATTATTTTACCAAAAATATTAAAAACTCTTTGATCACAATCCTTAGATTTAATAAAAATTTATCCAGTAGAAAAACCATTGAAAATAGTTCATACATATACAAAAAAATCAATTGTCCCAATAATCGCATGAAATTAACAGTAACATTGGGAATGAACAGTAAGGTAGCATACGTTATGAATTGTAATTTAGCGTAGGGTATAAATAGTAACATAGAATAGGGATGATGAACAATAACATAAAGTATGAATGATGAACAATAACATAGGGTTGATGAACCATACATATCATTATTCATGAACACTAACATAGCATAGGGATGATGGACAATAACTTAGGTTTGATGAACCATAATTTTTCCTATTCATGAATAGTAATATAGCATTGGTTTGATGAAAAACAATATACAGTTGATGAACCATACATTGTGGAAAAAAATGGACAGTATACTTTAATAAAATTCAATTATATTTTAAGGGCTCTAAACAGTAGATTCGGACATTGGTCGGAAATACTTATTTGTAAAAAAACTAATTTCTTTCTAATGAATAAAGAATCAAATAAATCTAACATATATTGCTCCAAATATCATCAAAACAAAGAATCAATAGTATTCTAGAAAACAACAGTTCGGAAAAATAAAAACATAACTTCAAACAATTTAATCTTCATTCAAAATACATTTTTAGACTTCTATGTAAACTAATAAAATAAAGATAAACATAATGGATTTCTATAAAATCATGTTTTATGAAAATTTGAAATCTTTATAATTTTTACTAAAATAAATACATAATTTTTTTAAAACTGAATACTATAGAGTTTCTAAAACTACAAACGTAGCTTAATTGAATTTTTAGAGTAATAAAAATGAATTTTCATACTTCCTTGTATACTAATAAAATGTAGATAAATCTATTATCTATATAATGTGATAGGAATCATATAAATACATACACTTTATTTTAATAAATAATCAAAATATAGATATGGTTTTAAGTAAAAAATCACATGTAATCAAACATGTAATCAAACAAAAGATAATGCACATGCACAAACAATCTCCCCGTTTTTGTTTGATTACAAAACCAAAACATTTGAACAATTAAAACCAATTTTAAAAATATCTAAAACCAATTTATTTCTCCCCAATTATTTCTACTCATTTGCTTCTAAAATATATCTCCCCATTTTAGAAAATAAACAAAAAAGTGAAAACAAAATCCCCATAAAAAATGAAATAATAAAAATATAAAATTCTAACATACCAAGATCAAATTTAATTTTTTAAAACTGATCATTGTATAAAGTCATTGTAAAAATATATGCTAACTTATTTTTAGAAGGTATAAATTCTAAAAAAATATCACCCTTGTTCACGTTATCTCTAAAAATGTAATATAAGATCAATATGATTTGTTCTAGAATTTTTTAATGTGTTTTTAGAAATTGAAATTGTAGATGTATTATCACAATAAATTGGTTGTTTATCAATCTAAACACCGAAATCACATAATTTTTTCCTAATCCATAAACATTGAGCACAAACACAAGTAGAAGAGATATAATCATCTTATGTAGTAGATAATGAAATAGATAATTTTTTCTTAGAATACCAGTAAATTAAACTTTGTTCTAGAAAATGACACATACCTAATGTTCTTTTTCTATCAATTCTTCATCCTCCAAAATCAGAATTAGAGTAATATGTTAAATCAAAATATTTATATTTTTGATAAAATAAACTAGAATCCAAAGTTCCTTTAACAAATCTAATTATTCTTTTTAAATCATTTATATGAATTTCTTTAGGATTTTCTTGAAATATAGCACAAAAAACTAAAAATGATGTCGGGTCTATGTGTAGTTAAATATATCAAGATACCTAGGATGCCTCTATAAAAATCAAAATAAACATTTTTAACAGAAGTATCAATATCTAATATTCAATTAGTACCCATATGAGTTTTCTTATCTTTAGTATAATCAAGACCAATCTTTTAACTAACTCTTTAGCATACATAGATTGATTATGAAAAATTTCATATTTTCATTGAAAATTATGAAGTCCTTGAAAGATTTTTAATTCTCCCATTATACTAATGTAAAATTCAGAAGACATAAAAGAAGAAAAATTACTACAAATTATTTTACTAGAGGAATAAAAAACTATGTCATCAACAAAAATTTGAACAACTAAAATATCATTAGACTTTTATTTAATAAAAAGAGTTGGGTTAACATTAACATTATTGAAATATTTATTTAACCAGAAAAATAAATCCTTTAATACCAAGTATGTGGTTCTTGTTTGAGACTGTACAAATATTTAGATAGTTTAAAAACTTGGTTTGGAAATTTTTCACTTCAAAAAATAGGGGGTTGAGATACATAAACTTCTTTGGTTATAAAAACATTTAAGAAACCACCTTTTACACCCATTTATCATATTTTAAAATCTTGAAAACAAGAAAAATTAAATTAAATTAAAATTACCTCTAACCTGGAAATGGGAGAAAAAGAATATTCAAATTCTATAACTTCTTCTTTAGAGTATCCTTGAGAGACAAGCCTATATTTATTTTTTACAATCTATCCAGATTCATCCATATTGTTTCTAAAGATCTACTTAGTTCCAACTACCTACTTTTCCTTAGGCAATTCTACTAAAGTCCAAAAATTATTTCTAACATACTGATTTAATTCATCTTGCATAGAAACACTATATTTTTTATCTTTCAAATAATCATTAATATTCAAAGTAACAAAATCAAAAATAAAATGAAAAATTGGCACAAATGATGAAAATAGAATTTTTAGTTTTAACACTAGAATTAACATTTCCATTTACATTTTCAACAGAATGATCATTGTGAATATTCCATTATTTTGGATCTGTTTGATGATGATTATTCTCCCCCTGAATTGATTCATTCTTATCATGAAGAATTTATTTACCATAATTAAATTCTCTAAACTCTTCATCAATAACATTAGAATCCGGATTTATTTTGACATTATTTTCATCAAACATAACATGAAAAGTTTCTTCAAATATCAAAGTTCTTTTATTATAAAATCTCTAAGCTTTACTATTATTAGAATATCCAATAATAATACCTTCAGCACTTTTAGCATAAATTTTATCTAATTTATCCTTTGAATTTTAAATAAAATCATTACAACCAAAAACTCTAAAGTAAAAAACTTTAGGATTTATTTGAATAATTCATAACCATATTTCATTAACAAAGTTAAAATAAGAATTTTATTTTAAATATAATAGGATGAAAAAATAACCTTAGCCCAAAAAATATCTTGGAAAATTATATTCACTCAATATAGTTTGATCCATTTCAATAAGAGTTCTATTATTACATTCTACACAACCATTTTATTGTAGTGCTCTAGGATTAGAAAAATTATCATATTAACCATTCCTTTAAAAAAATTAAAAATCTAAATTATCAAATTCACTTCCTTTATCACTGATAATATATATTATCATAAAACCTTTTTTATTTTGAACTAATTCACAAAAAGCTGTATATCTTTAAAATGTATCATTTTAATGAGAAAGAAAATATACCCAAGTAAATCTACTATAATAATCAACAATAATTAAGGTATATTTCTTTCCAAAAAGTATGGAAATTTGAGTGGGATCAAGTAAATCAAAATGTACTAACTATACAGGCTTATTAGTACTTATGTGATTGATGTGTCTAAAATAAATTTTGTGTTTCTTCCCTTTCACACAATCGTCACATAAATGAAGATTTTTTTTCATCAAGGAAGGAATATTTAACACATTCTTGTGTTTTTAGTGATTATAAAACATTCTGAAATTGACATGACCTCAAATTCGATGCCAAAGGATGGTATAATTATGTAAAGCATTAAAATATTTAACATGTTGAATAGTTAGTTCAGAAAAATCAATAGTATAAATATTATTATTTTGATTATCATACAATAATGAATAATTATCTTTAAAAACTAAATATTTATCATTTTAAAATTTAACTTCCTTTCCATCATCACATAATTGTGAAATCCTAATTAAATTTTGTTTTAGACTTCAATATATAAAGCTTTATAAAGAAATGTAGAATTTAAAATACCAACTTTATCAAAACCTTTTACTTTGCCTTTTTAATTGTCTCCAAAAGTAAAAGTGCCTCCATGACATTTGTTTTAAGTGGTAAAAATTGATGGGTCATAGGTCATATGATTAGAGAATCCACTTTCCATGTACCATATTTCATTCTTGATACATTCAATGCATTTTTTCTAAAAACATAAATTACTTTAAAATTTTGGTACCCAAGATACTTTGGGTCTAATAGGATTATCTATACAATTTTTAGGTTCCCATACATAATTTATACATATATTGTCAGGTACTCTAGATAATAAGGATTTATAAATATTACTTTTTGTAAATCCTGAATAGTTTTTAAATATAAGAGAACATTCATTTACATAATGACCATTCATGACACATTAAAAAAAGTAACAGTAGAAGTAAAACTATTTTTACTTTTAACAAAATGATTATTTTACATTTGGGTTAATCTTTTTTAATAAAAAACTATATTTATTTTTATCAGTTTTTTTCAAATACATCATCTCATTATATTTTTCACGACCTTGAATAAATGAAGATAATTTTTTTAATACATTCAACATCCTTTTTTCAAATTTTCATAAACTGTTGAATGAGAAGTATAAGAAGTGTTATTTAGTTTTTCATTCTTCTGTGAAAGTATGTTATTTTTAGAAAAAAGTTTATCATTGTTTTCTTTAATCTTATAATATAAAGTAGCATCTTTAAAAATATATTTGTATAATCATTCAGTTTGTTTATTTAATTCAAAAACATTTGGGTTTTCAGAATCAAACTCAAAATCATAATATTCAGAATAAAAATAATAATCACAAAACTTATTCAGTGATTTCATGAAGCCCATGTTAGTACATTCTTTTTTATTTCTTGATTGTTCACTAGATTCATATTCTTCTATAAAACTCCAACTAGTGGTCAACACCTTTTTTACATATTTCTTTATTCTTATTTATTATTTCATTTAGGAAAATATGGTTTGGTATTCTATTTCTCCCTTAGCTAATAACAAGATACATCTGAAGCATTATAATTCATTCCACCTTTCAAATATCACTTATATTTTAATTTTTCAAAGTTTCTTCTAAACTGAATTTTTAATCCTTTCGTTTTCATTATTTTGTAAGATGCAGTCACAATATGAGCCATATCTTCTATTTTACAATCATGTAGATCATAATCAAAAGAGTTAGAAAAATGACATTCACAAATTAAAAAGCTACACCTTTTCTTTTTATTAAATCAGCGGTAGCTATGTTGCTCCATTCTAATTCATACTGAAGGAGTGATCCAATCAAATCATCAAGTGTGTACTCATCTAAATTATTTATTCCATCAATGGAAACCTTCTTTACATGCTATTTCATTGGTAATGCTCGTTGGACTCCTTCAACAAGGTCTATATTTTCTAGAGGTTCACCAAGTGAATTAATTACATTCATGATGCTTTTGAATTTTTTGAACATTTGGTTAATGGTTTCATCTTCACTCATCTTAAATTATTGGTACTCACCATAAAGCATTCCATGTTTGGTACGAAATATTTTTTCAGATCCAAGGTGAGTAACTTATAGAATATTTAATATTTCATGAGTTATATTACAAGTAGACACGTGACTAAAAAAACCTATGTTAATAGAATAATATAAAATATTAACAACTTTGTAATTTAAAATGTATCTAGTAGAATCAATTCTGGTAAGATTATCTGGGTCATCTTTAGGTTGTGTGTGCTATTCTGACATGATAGAACAGTGCTCAATGCTCAATTATTTGAGGTAAGCCTCCATTTAGGATCTCAAATAGCCATAATCATTTTGATCAAAGTGTGTTGGATTTTGAGGAAAACAAGAATCATTTGGGTTCAATCCATCCATCTTATAAGATCTTTTCCTTAGACTGTGAGGTCTAGGAAAATGTTAGCACAAATAAAATCAAAGAAGGCTCTAGAGAGGGATTTGATAATTTTAAAAGGAACAATATTTTGATACAAATTGAAGGGTATTAGAAAGATGAAATCATATCTAATCAATTCTAAAAAGGCTTTCCTCTAAAACCAATTATTAGATCAGATATGGTAATGGAATATGGTCTATAAGGGGTTGAATATACTAGATTAAAATATTTAAACAAATAAATTTATTAATTAAAATAATTATCAATGTTAACTGTCGAGGTTAATTAGCAATGAACAATGTAAATAACGAAAGAATCTTTTTTATAGTATTTTTGTCTAATGTGGGATTACTTCTACTCTTATACCTCTCTACTCAGTGAGAGATATGTGTTCACTAAATATAAGTTTTATGGGGGAATCATAACCCAATTATAGAATACTTTTCTAGTGAATGGATAACTATGACACCGGCTTTTGTATGGAGAGTCACAACCCTTACAACTTGACTTTAGACACTGGGAGTCACAACGTGAATAGTATTATCTTTAGATACATGAAGTCACAGCCCATAGATCCTAACTATAGATTATAGGAGTCACAACCTAAGAATAATGAAAAAAAATAATGCTTTTGTGATTAAAAGCATAAATAGAAAAATATAGTGTGTGTGAGAGATGGGAAAAAGTGATAGAGACTCAAAAATAGAAAAGAGAATTTAAACAATTAAAGCATATGTACTGGTTGTTGAGGATTTGATCAGAACTACTTGTCAAGGATATTTTATCAAAGAAAAAAAAGATTATATTCTTGAGAGATTGTACATGTGATGAAGCAGAGTGTCACAGGATATTAAAAATGCACTATAGATTAAAGTTCACAACACATTCTATTTGAAAAAAAAAATTATGTCAAAATTTTTAATGTGTGTCCTGCAATTTGTATCTTGCTATATTATTTTGACCTATAAAAGAGAAATATATATAAAGAGTAGATATTCAGCAGTTACAACAGCTCCTCATCCATCATATTTTCAAAATATATTGAGTCAATAGTGTTTATACATGTCTCCATAAAAATGTTGCATTGTTGCCTCTTTATTCCTTTAAAATAAATCTTTAATATAATCATTTAAAATAAGTTGAATAATTCTTACAATAAAATAACCACAATTGTAATAGAATTGATTGATTTAAAATTCCAATTTAAATTCATTTATACATAGCCAATAAAATTCCATAAAACTAACGGCACAAGCCAAATGTAAATTAAATCATTTGAGAATAAATAAACTTGAAACCACTTAATTTTTTGGAAAAAAGACATTGAAATAATGTATTAATTTCTTTCATTAAATATTCAACCAAAAACATTAAAAAATAATTTATCATAATTAATAGATTTAATATAAATTAATCCAGAGCATAGGGATGCTGAACAATAACGCAGGTTTGATGAACCACACTTTGCACTATTCATGAACAGCAATAGAGCATAGGGATGGTGAATAGTAAAATAGGGTTAATGAACCGTACTTTTCACTATTCAGGAATAGTAATTTAGCATAGGGATGATGAACAGTTTTATATGGTTGATGAATAATAAAGCAGGGTTGATGCACTATACTTTGTGGAAAAACTAGACAATATACTTTAGAAAACATCAATGATTTCTCAAAGGATCTAAACAGTAGATTCATAAATTGTTCACAAAAACTTATTTGTATAAGAACATATTATTTTTCCAAAAAAACAAATAATCAACTATATTTGACATCTTCTATTCCAAATATCATCGAAAAACAGAACAAACAACATTCTCAAAAACAAATGTTCTGATAAAATCAAATCATAACTTCAAAGAATTTATTCACCATTCAAACGTCCTTTTTAGACATCATTGAAAAATAATGATGTCACGATAAACATATTGGATTTCTATAAAATCAAATTTCATGAAAATTTGATATCTATTGAAGTTTCGGTGAAATAAATAAATAAAAATAATTAAAATTGAAAACAATGGAGATTCCAAAACTACACCAGATGCTTAATTGATTTCTAGAGTAATAAAAATTCATTTTCATACTTCCTCATAAACAAATTAAATGTAGATAAATCTTTTATATATCTAATGTGATAAGAATCACATAAATAAATACACTATTGTTTAATAAATCATCAAAATAAAGAATGGTTTTAAAACAAAAAATCACATGTAATCAGACAAAAGAGAATGCACATGCACAAACATTAGTATCATATTATATTTATTTTTAGATTACTTTTTATTATGTTTTAATGAAAATTGAATTGGTTTCTCTTATTTTTGAAAATTTATCACTCAAAGATGATATTTTAATGATAAGGTAAATACATTATATTAACATTATAGACCCCGAAAGTAACAATTATTTTTTTATTAACACATAATAGAAATAATATTTAATTTCCCATATTCTTCCATTAAATTATTTTATAGCATTGTTCAAGTATGTGGTTAAACCAACACCAACTGTAACACCCCAATGTTTTGAAAATAAAAATATAATGAAACTTTATAATATATCCATTAAAACACAACTTTTCCTCTTCTATGTTTTGAATTTTGAAAAATGGTCATCTAGAGTTGTGTTCAGTAACTCATTTGGAGTCCGATAGAACAAAATTGATTTTTTTAGTGAATAGTAACATACCCTTATGAATAGTAATATGAATAGTAATATGAACCTAATTAATAGTAAATTTTATTATTATTTTATTTTCTTAAGTCTAGAAGATAATAACATATTGGTTAATTTTTCATTGTGATAAAGAAGTGGTTGTAGAATTAGAACTGTTAATTTTTTAATTAAGTATAATTTTAGTTAAAAGATAAATTAATAATCTTTAGAAAATTATTTTTCAAAAATGGACTTCACTTTTTAATTCTACACATCGAAATATGGTAGGGGTAAATTTTTGGGATTATTCTAAAATTCTAGAATTTTTGATGAATAGTAAAATATGATAAATGCTAAATAATTGATTTACTGCATCATAGGTGATGCAAGGATGATGTAAGCCCACTTGGTTAAAAATGACATGACATTATTACTATTATGGGTCACATGAAACAATACTATTGGTTGTCTTGAGTGAAATAATAAAATAATGAATTAAATATTCAAAAATTACTCCTCTCCTCCACTATAAACCCCCCCACCACTACCTCTTCCAATCACTCCTCTCAAGCCTTCTGCCTTCTCCAAATTCTGTCCAAATACCCTCCCAACCTCTTCTCCCATGTCTATCATGATTTGGTCTCACTAAAGTACCAAAACCTCTCCCTTAAGGAGGTTCTCAAGGAAGTTTGGTTCAAGAGGTAAATTCCTATTTTCAATGCTTTTTCTTTTCAGTGCTTTTTCTTTCCTCTTTTTTATTACCTCTCTTTATCCAAATTTTGTGATGAATCCAGTAACTTATATGTATTTGAATTTTCTAATGATATTGGATGAAGTTATCATCATCTTCCACTTTTTACCTTCTTTTATACTAGTATCAAGAACATTATCCGAGATGTGTCAATTTTACACATTTAAGGATGATAGACTTTCGATTTCTTTTATCATTCTAAATTCTGGTCATGAAACCATTATTGTTATATTTGAACCATATTATTATATATAATATAACATATTTAATATTATGTAATCCCTTTGTTCAAATGGTATTATGTTATAAAGAAAAATGAGTTCGTTGTAATCAAAACCCACAAATTAACCAAAACAATTATCATTAAAGTTCTATATGATAATTCATCCTCATTCTATGTAACCAAGTTATATAAATGAACAATAACACCTATTTATGTTTATAAATAATATATAATTTCAATTCTGAAGATTTACATCCATTCCACTTCATTACGTAAAACAAGTGAACCGAATATGAAAATAAAAGAAACGAACACTCCACAAAGAAGAAATTCAATACAATAACTTGTCAATAAAGACATAAATGAACTAAAAAGAATTATAGTAAACTAAATACATGTATAATATGTTCTGAAATAATTTATTAACAAGTATAATTTCATATAACATGAGCTTAAGTACAAGAGCGAAACACTTTTGAAGTTAAGGTAAGGGTTTTTCCACCCGAACTTCCACTTTCTTTTGGGATACTTTCATTGTCTAATTAACACGATGTAATTCTTATGTATTGTTATGTACTCATCATATATTATGTGTTATTATTATATATATGTTTACAAACCAGAACCTTTCCTTATTTTATGGATAGTTACACTTTTTAAAAGGAACTTTCCAAATCGTTTCAAAAATACAAGCCTGGTTCAATGGAATTTCTCAAATTCTTAACAATTTTCAAGGGTACTCTATAATCTATTTTTGGAAACAATTATCTTTATAAAATAACTCATTTAATTATGAAAATACTATCTTACTTTACTTCAGGTTATATACAAAGATTTTTCCAAAATAACTCTCCGTTTCAAAATAAAAGAGTATTTATCTCCAGAATTGCTTAATGATTTTATAAGAATGTTTTCATCTAATTAAACACTCTTGTTGATTCCATGGTATTATTGGGTATAATAATTTATAAATTCATCTACCGTTTTTGATTTAATGGTTATTACTAACCTATTTTGGATTATCTATCCTAAAAACATTCACCATATTATTCTTAATGGTTAGTGTTTTATGTTTGATGATTGGGGAAAGTTAGTTACATTTCATATGATAGTTTCAATATGAATGTATATGTTCTTTATGTTTATCCCCACTCATATTAGGAATGAATTGGACTTATTATGTGATGGGTGGGGCTCTCTATATCCCCTCGATTCATCGGTAGGTCTCATGACACAACTAGACGTGGAATTGGTCGAGGCCCTTCCCAATGTGATATGGATTTTGGATGAGGCCTTAATCACTTGAAATCTTGGCCGATGCCATGAAAAAATGTTTCAGAATGTCCGTAATATGAACTTCCCTCATTATGAAGCTATTATTTGAAATCTCATGTTGTTATTCTACTAGTAGAATACCCATGATTATGTTTTATTATGGCATTATTTACTCCGCTCATATTCCTTCCATAATGTGTTCAAGTTTATTATTAAAGGCATGTGTTTTCAATTATTCACCATATCTAATGTTTATATTATCTTCCACTTTATTGTTTACTCATACTGAGCATTTGAGCTCACCCCTTTCTTATGTTTCATTTGCTCAGGGCATGAAGAAGTAATTTATGAATGACTTACAAGCATAATCTAGGAGACGTGATAATTCTAATGGAATAAATTAGTGATGTTTTTCCATTCCATATGTAAAGATGAAATTATGTATGTATCTTGTTTCAAATAATACTAAACTACTTGGTCCTTCGGGATTCGTATTCCTTGTATGTATACCAACGTAATCAAATAAGGCACTGTCTCCAGGCAACTGGGGGCGGGTCCTTATAGTTGGTATTAGAAGAAGTTTAGTAGAATACTTGGAAACTAGATTTAGAAAATATAGAATTAGGGAAGAGTCCCTAAGTTAGTATTTGAGGATATTCATACAATAACATCCTGGTATTTTGGTAAGTAATAGATTATGTGGATCTTTCAAGAAATACATCTCTGTCTAGATACGATCATGTAGAGGCGGCTCTGGCACAGATGTATCTAGGGGTAAAACCTGAAAACACCGCTTTAAGCTAGACTCGAACGGGAAATGATGCACGACAACGGGCCTTACTGCACTATTTGTTACAACACTCCTGGGAGATGTGCTTAGGATAATTCACATTTTCTTTACAAGCCATTATGAAAGATTTAAATGTAAAATATTTATCAAAGAACCCATATTTGTGAATATGGGGTTATCCATGTGTAGGATCTCAATTTTTATAAGTGTTTTTAAGTTAAGATTCTACATTATGATTCATAACCTAATATAGTGTATTCCATTATCTAGATATGGTGCCTAGTGGATGGAATGAAAATCGCACGAATGCACGTGTCCCCTATAGGGATTTTCCTCTGATGCAAGATAATGATGTTGGCTCTGGTGTTGTGATTGGTGCTGAGAAACTCAAAACTATACTGGGACAACTTACTCATGTTATGAATAATAACCTTACTTGTATAGAGCATCTAGATCCACCACCTGGAGGAGCCATGCTAGATCACTTTATTAGACAACAACCTCCATCATTCAACAAAACTACAAACCCGTTTATAGCAGAGCAGTGGATATGTTCCCCTGAGAAGATATTTCTCACCTTGGGATGTAATGAAATAGAGAAGGTTGTCATGGTAGTATATCGTCTATATTGAGGTTTGAATCGGTGGTGGTCATTAATCCAAAATACAAAGGAGGAGGAAGAGATAGAAGAGATGGAATGGAGGTATTTTAAGGAAATATTCTTAGAAAAATATTTCCCTCGTGAGCAGTGATTAGATATAGAGAGACAATTCTTGAATCTGAGGCAGAAGGAAGATGAGAATGTTGCAAGGTATGAATCTAACTTCACAAGATTAGCAAGACATGATGTATACTACATACGAAATCCAAGGAGAAAAATTGATTGATTCTTTGATGGCCTAAAGCCATTCCTCTGGAAGGCACTGGTCTCCCAAAGTTTTTCATCATATGAGGATATAGTTTCATGTTCCATCAAGATAGAAAAAGAATTATCTAAGTATTATGACTTTAAGGGAAAGCAAGAAAATAAGAGGGCTAATGAAAACCCTAGGAAAGGAAATATAGAAATAGGGAATAAGGATAGAGTTGAGTTTCCACCATGTGAAAATTGTGGAAAGAAACACCATGGGGCATGCTTAAAAGGAAAAGGTGTATGCTAAAAATGTGGTTAGAAAGGAAATATTAATGGTTAATGAAAAGGAAATAAGTAATCCAATGATGTTCAATGCTATAGTTGTCAGGATATGGGACACTATGATAATGATTGCCCAAAAATTCAAGGAAATATGCTACAGAAAAGGCCAAGGGATCAGGGACAAGCATATGCGATCACAACTGCAGAGGTTGAAGTTCCGCGTGACATGGTGGCAGGTACTTTGATCATTTCATCAAACTTAGCCAATGATTTATTTGATTCTGGATCATCGCATTGTTTCATATCTTCCTAGTTTTCTAAGAAAATTAGATATTTCCAATTTGATTTAACAAGGGAGTTTTCAGTCAAATCTCCAAAGAGAAGTATCATTGCTATAATGTTCTGTGAATCATTCCCCCATTAAGGCATATAAATGTTCTTTATTTGTGGAACTTACCATCATACCCATGATTTATTTTGATATAATCCTCAGTATGGATTGGATTTGAGACCAAGATGAAAAAATTTATTGTAAGAAGAAGGAGGTTATGATTTTTTATGATGATGATAAAGAACACCTTATTATTATAGTAGAATCTTCATCACATAATTATTATCTAGATCCACCCCCAGTAGCTCAACTAAATTAAATTATTAGGGAGGCAGAGAATAAAATAACTGTGGGAGAGGAAAAGAATGTTCAAATAGAGGATATTCTTATTATGAGAGAATATGTTTATGTGTTTCCCGAATATTTACCTAGACATCCTACAGAACAATAAATTAAGTTTTCCATTGATTTAATTCCTGGTTCAAGGCCAATATCGAAGACCCCTTATAGAATGGACAATGTGGAATTAGTGGAACTAAAAAACAACTAGTGGAATTGAGTAATAAGGGATTTATTCTCCCTAGTGTTTCTCCATGGGGATCCCCTGTCGTTTTTTTAAGAAAAAAGATGGATCCATGAGGTTATGTATCGACTATAGAGAGATCAATTCTATAACAATAAAGAATAAGTATCCACTACCTCGCATTGATTATTTATTTGACCAACTACATGAGGATCAATACTTTTCAAATATTGACCGTCGATTTGGATATCATCAGTTGGGTGTGAAGAAGTAATTAATTCCGAAGATAGCCTTTCGAATCAGGTACGTGCATTACAAGTTTATAGTAATGCCTTTTGGATTTACTAATTCACCCTCTGTCATCATGGATCTAATGAAAATAGTTTTCAAGGAATATCTCGATGATTTTGTAGTGGTATTTATTGATGATTTCTTGGTATACTCCAAAAGCTACGAAGAACATGAAAATCACTTGCGCATTATCCTAAAGACTCTTAAAAGACATGAATTATACGGAAAATTTAGCAAGTGTGAATTCTGGATTCAGAAGATTTCTTTTATTAACCATATTGTTTCTAAGGATGGAATCCTAGTTGATCCTGAAAAGGCAAAGGAAATCCAAGATTGGCCCATGCCAACAAACATAACTGAGGTATGCAGTTTTATTGGCTTAGCAGGTTATTATCGGTGTTTCGTACAGAATTTTTCCCGACTGGCTAACCCACTAATGAAGCTTACACATAAAGGGGTTAAATTGTTTTGTATGAAATATTGCGAAGAATGTTTTAAACAACTGAAGAGAATATTATCCAATGATCCTATACTGACTCTACCATCGAGAAATGATAGGTTTGTTATTTATAGTGATGCTTTAAAGAAAGGACTTGGTTGTGACCTTATGCAAAATGATAGGGTTATTTCTTAGGCATCATGACAGCTAAAAATTCAAGAGCAAAACTATCCTACTCATGATCTTGAGTTTGCTTCTGTAATCTTTGCATTGAAGATATGGAGACATTATATCTATGGTGAAAAATGTGGGATTTATACTGATCACAAGAGTCTGAAGTATATTTTCCCACAGAAAGAACTCAACATGAGGAAAAAGAGATGGCTTGAACTACTCAAGGATTATTATTTCACGATACACTACCACCCGGTGAAGGCAAATAAGGTGGAAGATGCCTTGAGAAGAAAAGATCATTGTTTTTTGAGCAAGATGATAGTGGAAAGGATTTTATTTTAATATATCTAGTAAATATGAATATGGGAATAACCATGGAAGGTGAAACATCAATGATTTTAAAATGGTTTCCAAACCATCTTTACTAAAAAGGATAAATAATTCTCAGGCTGATGATGGGGAGTTTGTAAAGAAGATTAAAGCTATGAATGATGGGAGATTGGGTGACTTCATATATGACGATTGAATTTTGAAATTTGGGAAGAGAATTTGTGTTCCCGATATACCTGATCTAAAAAGGGAATTGTTGGATGATGCTCATAGTTCCAATTCCTCTATACACCCTAGAAGCACTAAGATGTATATAGATTTGAAGGAACCTTTTGGTGGGACAACATGAAGAGGGAGATTATTTATTTTGTGTCATGATGTATTGTATGTCAACAAGTGAAAGCTGGAAGGCAACAGCCTGGAGGAGTATTTCAACCTCTTCCCATACCTAAGTGGAAATGGGATAATATCATGACGTACTTTGTCATGGGACTACCAAAGAATCCTAGAAGGAATGATTCAATATGGGTCATTGTTTATCGCCTTACCAAGTCAACACATTTTCTTGCTATAAGAGAAGATCTACCACTTGAACGTATAGAAAGACTACATGTTAATGATGTTGTGAGACTTCGTGGAGTACCCCTATCAATTTTTTCTGATCATGATCCACGTTTTAAATCAGGATTCTGGAAAAGTATTCAGAAGACCCTAGATACTGATCTTCATTTGAGCACTGCCTACCACCCACAAACTGATGGACAATCAGAATGGACAATTCAAACATTAGAAGACATGTTGAGGTCTTGTTCACTTGATTTTCAAGGCATGTGGGATCAGTATTTACCTCTCGTATAATTTTCCTACAACAATATATTTCATTCAAGTATTTATATGGCACCCTATGAAGCATTATATGGGAGGAGATGTCATACACCAACTTGCTGGGATGATGTCAGTGAAAGAAAGATCGTGGGCCCAGAACTTGTTGAAGAAACAATAGAAAATGTGAAGATTATCCAGAACTATATCAAAATAGCTCAAAGTAGGCAAAAGATCTATACAGATAACCAAATAAGGATTTGTAGTTTCAAGAAGTCGATCACATTTTCATAAAGGTATCTCCATGGAAGGGTATTATACGATTCGGTAAGAAGGGAATGTTAAGTCCCTGGTACATCGAACCTTTTGAAATTATGGACCAAATTAGAGTCGTAGCTTACAGTTTGGCAATGCCGCCAAGTCTCTCCAAAGTTCACAATGTGTTCCACATGTCAATGTTAAGAAAATACATTCCAGACCCAACACGTGTACTCACTTATGAAGAAGTAGAACTTGAGCCCGATCTATCTTATTGTGAAGAGACTATCAAGATTCTTTATACTAGAGAACAAGTATTGAGAAATCAGAAAACTCGGATGGTAAAGTTTCTATGTAGGAACCATAAGATAGAGGAAGCAACATGGGATCCTGAGGATCTTTTGTTAAAGACATACCCGAATCTTTTTGGGTAATATTCTGTGAATTTCGAGGATGAAATTTTTGTAAGGACGGTAGAATGTAACACCCAAAGGTTTTGAAAATAAATATAGAATTAAAATTTATAATATATCCATTAAAACACAACTTTTCCTCTTCTATGTTTTGAATTTCGAAAAATGGTCATATAGAGTTGTGTTCAGTAAGTCATTTGGAGTCTGATAGAAAAAACATGATTTTTTAGTGAATATTAATATACCCTTATGAATAGTAATATGAATAGTAATATGACCCTAATGAATTGTAAATTTTATTGTTATTTCATTTTCTTAAGGCTAGATGATAATAACATCTTGGTTAATTTTTCATTGTGATAAAGAAGTAGTTATAGAATTGAAACTGTTAATTTTTGAATTAAGTATACTTTTATTTAAAAGTTAAATTAATAATCTTTATAAAATTATTTTTCAAAAATGGACTTCACTTTTAGATTCTACACATAGAAATATTGTAGGGGTGAATTTTTGGGATTTTTCTAAAATTCTAGAATTTTTTATGAATAGTGAAATACGATAAATACGATAAATGCTAAATACTTGATTTACTGCATCATAGGTGATGCAAGGATGATGTAAGCCCATTTAATTTGAACTCACATGCCATTATTTCTATTAGGGGTCACATGAAACAATACTATTGGTTGTCTTGAGGGAAATATTAAAATAATGAATTAAATATTAAAAAATTACTCCTCTCCTCTACTATAAAAATCCCCCACCATTACCTCTTTCAATCACTCTTCTCAAGCCTTATGCCTTCTCCAAATTCTGTCCAAATACCCTCCAACCCTTCTCTCCCACTTCCAGCAAGATTTGGTCTCATTAAAATACCAAAACCTCTCCCTTAAGGAGGTTCTCAAAGAAGTTTGGTTCAAGAGGTAAATTCCTCTTTTTTATTATTTTTCTTTCCTTTCAAGTTCATTTGTTTCCTTTTTCTATTACCTATATTTATCCAAATTTTTTGATAACTCCAGTACCTTATATTTACTGGAGTTTTCTCATGATAGTGTAAAAATTTATCATCATCTTCCCCTTTTTGCCTTCTTTTATACTAGTAGCAAGAACACTATCTGAGATGTGTCAATTTTACACATTCAAGGATGATGAACTTTTGATTTCTTTTATCATTATACATTATGTTCATGAAACCATTATTTTTATGGTTGAACCAGATTATTATATATAATATAACCTAGTTAAGATTCTGTAATACCTTTTTCAAATGGTATTAGGTTATAAACGAAAAAGAGCTTGTTGTAATCAAAACCCACAAATTAACCAAAACAATTATCATTAAAGTTATATATGATAATTCGTACTCATTCCATGTAACCAAGTTATATTAATGAACAATAACACCTATTTATGTTCATAAATAATATATAATTTCAATTCTGGAGATTTACATCCATTCCACTTCATTACTTAAAAGCAAGTGAACTGAATATGAAAATAAAGGAAATGGACACTCCAGAATGACGAAATTCAATACAATAACTTGTCAATAAAGACAAAAATGAACTAACCAGAATTATGATAAAATAAATAAATTTCTAATAGGTTATGAAATAATTTATTAAAAACTATAATTTCATATTCCATGAGCTTAAGTACAAGAGCGGAAAATTTTTGGAGTTAAGGTAATGGTTTTTCCACTCGAACTTCCACTTTCATTCGGGATACTTTAATTGTATAATTACATCGATGTAATTATTATATATTGTTATTTACTCATCATATATTATTTTTTAGTATTATATATATGTTTACAAACCAGAACCTTTCCTTATTTTAGGGATAGTGACACGTTTTAAAAGGAACCTTGAAAATTGTTTCAAAAATACAAGCCCGATTCAAGGGAACTTCTCAAATTCTCACTTATCTTCAAGGTCACTCTATAATATGTTTTTAGAAACCATTATCTTTATAAAATAACTAATTTTATTATGAAAACACTATCTTAATTTACTTATGGTTTTATACAATGATTTTTTCAAAAGAACTCTTCTATTCAAAATAAAAGAGTATTTATCTCCAGAATTGCTTAATGATTTTATAAGTGTGTTTTTATCTAATTCAACACTCTTGTTGATTCCATGGTATTATCGGGTTTAATAATTTATGAATTCATCTACCATATTTGATTTAATGGTTATGACTAACCTATTGTGGATGATCTATCCTAAAATCATTCACCATATTATTCCAAATGGTTAGAGTTTTATGTTTGATGATTGGGGAAAGTTAGTTACATTTCATTTGATAGTTTCAATATAAATGTATATGTTGTGTTTGTTTATCCCCGCTCATATGAGGAATGCATTGGACTTATTATGTGATGGGTGGGGCCTTCTATATCCCCTCGATGCATCGGTAGGTTTCATGAGACAACTAGACGTGGAATTGGTCGAGGCCTTTCCCAATGTGATATGGATTTTGGCCGAGGATTTAATCACTAAACATCTTGGCCGAGGCAAAGAAAAAACGTTTCATAATTTCCAAAATATGCACTTACCTCATTATGAAGCTATTATTTGAAAGTTCATGTGTTTATTCGACTAGTAGAATACCCATGATTATGTTTTATTATGGCATTATTTACTCCACTCATATTCCTTCCATAATGTGTTCAAGTTTATTATTAAAGGCATGTGTTTTCAATTATTCACCATGTCTAGTGTTTATATTATCTTCTACTGTATTTCTTACTCTTACTGAGCATTTGAGCTCACCCCTTTCTTATGTTTCATTTTCTCAGGGCATGAAGAAGTAATTTATGAATGACTTGCACGCCTAATCTAGGAGATGTGATGATTCTAGTGGAATAAATTAGTGTTGTTTTTCCTTTCCATATATAAATTTTAACTTATGTATGTATCTTGTTTCCAGTAATACTAAACTACTTAGTCCTTCAGGATTCGTATTCCTTGTATATATTCCAACTTAATCAAATAAGGCACCGGCTCTGGGCAACTGGGGTCGGATCCTTACACCAACCATCAACACAACATATCTCAATGGGTGAGTATGGTCATGGAAGTGAATATTTTCTTCGTAACAGTATAAATAATTATATTATTTAGTTTTTTTATTGATGTTGAAATGGATTTAATTTTTTTTATAATATACTAAAATTAATATAAAAATTAAAATTTGTTACTTTATAGGGTAAATAGTCTATACAATGCACAATTATCATTAATTTCTTTTTCAAAGTGGATTTAAATGATTAGTTGATTTTTTTACATTAACAAAATGAAATCATTATAATAGTAGTACTATGTTTATCATGTTACCATGGGTAGGGTAGGTTTGGAAAATTAATATTATGAAAAATGTTAAGGAATTGGTAATACACACTAGTACCCTAATATTTCTCATAAACATATACCTGAAAATAATGTTCTTATGTTATATAATTGAGACTACAAGCATATGATATTTAATAACATTTATAGGAGGAAAAAATCTGATTTTTATGAAGCTATCTATGTAATGGGTGTGTTGTGGACGGGTGAATGTATCCATTTTTTATATAATGAAAATGGATCTTTAGAGAACGCCCATTAATTTTCAATGATATTATGACACTATTAAACGATCAATTACTCAAAAACATTAAAATATTGAATTTTTGGGTGATATTAGATACTAAAATCCTTAAAAAATAATTTCTTGAAATGTTTTCAAATTTTTGATAGTCATTTTTTCTTTCAAATTTTATATTTTTTTCTTACATCTGTAAGTAATTTTTAACTATGTAATCAATCTTTTAATAGAAATATACAATAACCATATGTGTTCATAATCTTTATTTTTACTTGTTATCGTATAAATTTAGTTTAAAATAACTATAAATGTTTTTAAAAATCATATTATATTTATAATTAAAAATATAATAATTTATTTTCCTAGATAAAAATTGAGAAATATTAATAAAACAGTTCATTTGAAATAAAATTATTATCGTTGTAATGGTTATTTAATTTATTCATGGTTACCATAAATTTTATTAAAAAATTTTATTTTACCATGATACAAAATATGGTCATGTTGATCTAAAATATTAAATCCATTTTTATATTTTTAATTTATATATGTGATGAAAAGTAATTTTTAATGTAAGTGAATAAAAATGTTTTTAAAATATGGTTTTACTTATGATTTGAAAGCGATATTCAATAGTTTTATAAAAAACCATATTATTTTTAACTTTCTATTTTAAATTTAAATATTGATAAATTTTTTATAAAATAATTCAAAACAAAATTAAGTTATTTTTTATGATAATGACAAAAAAGTGTTAGTTTCTTGTAAAATTGTTATTTTTACTATTCACTTAAAAACCCATATTTTCACAAAGAGTGCAAAAAATTAATATATGGATAAAAAATTTATTCTAAATAAATATATATTTTTAAATTTTTTCAAATTTAAAATATAAAATTTATAAATTCAATTTTTGAGTAAAATCATAAAATATATTGAAGAACGATTTTTTGGAAAATGTCATCTGTAAATATTTTCTTTTATTATTTTTATTTCAAATCATCTATAAAATAAATTGGACTAAAAAATCTTTAATATCATAAAAAAATTATAATAATTAGTCATATGTTTCTTGAAATAGAAATACATATCACATAAAATAGAAATATCCTGAATAATATATTTCTAAGAGTAAAATTGACTTATTCATCCTTTTAGGTTAACTAACTGACTTTATTTCACATTAAATGTTTCCTTTTTTCCTTTATACATATAATTCATAAAGTGGTTACTTATATTCATTCCTAGTAATTCAATGGATAGTTTTTAATGGCTATAATTTAATATTTCTATTTTATCTAAATATATCACATTTTTGTTTCATCTAGGTGTTACATGTGGAGCAAGCAATCGAAAAAATTGAATTATTTAAATGTAACCATATACTAAAATATTAGGGTGTATAATATTTTTTCATTCCAATTGAGGAGAAATATCTCAAATTAAATTCGTATTTTTATGAGGATGTGCAAAAACAAAATATGATGATTGTTAGTCAGTACTGTGTTAATGAGAATGATTCTTTTTTTTGAAATTAAATAATTTATAATTAGAATCATAATGCATATGGGGATTATTCCACATAGAAATTTAATGAATGTTAAGTTATTTAAAAACACTGATCCACCAAATTTCTTTTATTTTGTTAAATAATACAAGAGTATACTCAAACAAAGGAGGCATGGTTATTTTTCCAAATAAGCCTAAGAAAAATTCATAAACACAATGTGGTGACATATCTATCCAATCTCAATTTAGGAAGTAATATTTCTATTGAACGTCTCTAAAATATAAAATTACTTGTAAATGTCATAGGAAGTATGAAATTATTTCTACCAAACATAAAGTACTCATTCACACTAATATATGTGGTCCCATGAGACAAAATATTACTATAGGTGATTTGTATATCATCACATTAAAAAATGAATTCAATAGAATGACCAATTTGATGTTCATTAATAGAAAGTCAGAATCCAAGGAGATGTTTAATATTTTCAGGATACTACATAGAAGATTTGGGACTATGAATTAAGAAAATGTTATTTAATAATGGAAAGAAATATACATGTGATTCATTTGAATTTTCTATTTTTATTCTATAAATCTTGAATTAATTTATAACACCATATAACCTCAATAAAGTACTATTATATAGTGGAAGAATATAAGTATTTTTATATGGTAAAGGTAATTCTAGCTGAGAAACAAATCTCTAAAAAAAATCGAGAGATGTAGAGTGTACTACTATATACATTCATAGACAATGTATTTGGAAAAAATTATCCTTTTTACTCATAATGAGACATTGTATAATAAGAATCCAATGATCAAGTAATTCAACATATTTGGTCATCCAGGATTTATAAATGTGAAATAGAACAAGTAGGGAATTTTTGGTGAGAAAGATATAAAGGGGTCATTATGTTCTATATATGTTTTGGAAATGGGTACAAGTTCTAGTATGGGAGGGAATACATGCTTTCTTAACTCTTTGATGTTAATATTATTGAATATCAACATAAATCAAAAGAATTTATAAGGTTTAATGTTTAGTTAATACAAGATGGAGTTTTTTTAAAACAGTTTATAAAAAATTAGTATTTATGGGGAATTTAATTAATGTTGACTCTGATTAAACAAATAAGTATGAAGCTATGATAATTCAATGTGTAATATAAAAAATATAAAAAAAATATTGATACATATAATATAGTGGGAAACAATGAGGGACAAACTAAAACCATAATAATAGTGGGTATAATTATTGAATGATGAGAATAATAAAATTGAGAGAAACTTCACATGGGAGGCTTCACAAGGATAAAATGTAAAAAATTCATTAGCACCAAGTTGGTGAATTGAAACTAGTTAATGAGAAAGGTTATGTTACAATATAAAAGAACAGATTTTTTTACTATGGATATTCTCTATTGGTAGGCATAAACATTAAAGAAACCATAGTAACAAGGTTTGAATCGATAAGAATGTTTTTTTAGGGGTTGCACACAAGTAATATTTATTTTATCAAATGGATGTGAAATTATCCTTTTTGAATGCAGAACACGATGAAGAATGTTTTTTTTAGGAAACATTGGATTTTATCCTGGATTTCAAAGACATCATGGTATTTAGACTAAAAAATAATTGTATGGATTAAAATAAGATTCAAAGGATTATAATTAAAAACATAATTCTTTCTTAAAACAAAATATTTTTTAAGTGGAAAGTTAATAAAAATTTTATGTTATGTAGTTTTACATAGGTATATTGTCTTCCATTGTTTCTTTTTAGGATTTAATTTTTTTAAGTGATAATTTTTATCTTTATAGTGAGTTTATTTTAAGTTGTATTTATTTAGATGGTGGGCATTAATTATGGTATTACAGATTGAGCAGAAATTGGATTAAAACTTTTTATCCAAAGGAAAATAAGTTATATACTTATTTAAAAAGTTTCAAGTTGAAGAGTTAAGAGAAGTTTCAAATCCAATTTCAGTTGGAATAAATCAATGTAAGGATGATAATGGAAACCATATTGATCAAAATGATATTTGAAGTTATATTATAGTATGATTTCATTTTATAGATTTGAGACACAACATAGCCTATGTAGTGAAACATTATAAAATATTTTAGGATGACCAATGAGAGCCACATATGTCTGCATAGAGAATATTTTTGAGAAATGAAATGGGAATTGTAAACTGTGGGTTTTATATGGATTACGTAAATATTATATCTTACATTGATTTAATGATATAGATTGGAATGTTTATTATTAATGTTGAAGTTCATATACTGGTAAAAAATTCTTCATTACTGAGGAATGTGTGAGCTGGTAAAATAATAAGTAAGCATTGTGACACTTAGCCCCACTAAGGTAGAGTATAAAACTTCCACTCATTATTTTAGATAGTTTTATATATTTATGTTTTGATAGAAGATATATATGGTGATAATGATAAGTACTTGATGATATTATGTGGCATTCAAAGTGAATTAAATATATCAAGTAAATCTATGCATCATTCTTGATCCAAACATATGGACATAAAGTATCATTTAATTAAGGAAAGGAGTCTAATATATATATCCATATGGAGTATATTTCTACCCATTATGAGATTGAAAATATCTTTATAAATTTTATTCTAGTAGATAGGTTCTATAAGTTTAGTTTAAAACTACATAATCGTCCCTCTCTTATCACATGCTGATGAGTGGGAAGTTCACCCACAAGGCTTTGGATTATGTAGGAAAAAGTAGGAGAAATAGTGAGACTACTCATTATCCAAGATGTGTGGAATCCTTCATAAGATGGGGACTATTTATTATTCTATAAATATAAATCCAAGAATAATGTTTAATGTGGGAGGTTAATTTAGTGATAGATTAATGGTTTGGATGTATGCATTGAGAGGGAGTTAATTTGAAAAACAGAGAAACAATTTCATGTTAATATGGGTTGTAATTATATAAATAATATTAAATTATCTGATAATGTGTTGCAGGTCACATTTAATAGATGATCCAATGTTATTTGAATATTTTCATGAGCACTTATGGAATTTTTAAAAGATGTGAGTATATTTAAAAGAGTACAGTAATTCTTCCATCAAATAAAAAGAGATCATATTGAAAAGATATTGATTTTTTTGGTTTTAATTTGATGAAAATCTTGGTTAATAATCATCAGAGGCTATTGAGAACTTCATAGAATATTTTTAGATTCTTTGAATTATTCATGATTTTTTAATGTGTTCTGGTTCTAATTTAGTTATAATAATGAATTATCTCTAGATGAGTATTTCAACAATGTATTTCATCTATGAATATTTTATCAAATATGATTCTATAAGTGTCAATGGAACCATAAGGGCCATTTTTTCTAGGAACAGTAAGGATGATTCCTGTAAGGATCATATAAGTTTCACCATAAACATCATTTTATTCACCATAAGGATGATTATTGTATATATGAGAAAATTATAAGGATCAATCACCTTTATTAATTAATATGTATAGTCTCCATACACATGATTTTTCTATATATTTTTTCATTTAAACCTTATGCATGGAAGTCTATAATCATTAAGTTGACCAAAGGGTGAGCTTAAACGTATTATTTTATCATTATAAAAATTCTGAGTTTCAAAAATATGACTTTTTAAGGCATCTAAACCCTGAAATGTTTAAGATGATCATTTATTATTAATTAATTAATTTTAAAATTCAATTCAATATAATTCATGAATGACTTAATAATATATAATCAATGATTTCATATATTGGATATTTGAATTTGAGATTACTTGTATAGTGGTTGTTGAGGTTGAATTGGATTTTATTGATGGTGGAACACATTGAAAATAATTCTAGTATTTTAATTTCATGATTTTCTAATGGATTGATATTCAAATAATCATTTTAAATTGTAAAGTTAGCGATTGAAATTTTTTGACTTTTAGTATTTTAGATACAGTGTTTTTGAGTTTCTTCACTATGGAGAATATCTTCATGATTATATAGATTATAGAAAATTAGGTTGATGTAGGATATGATTTTTAAATGGGTATTTTCTATGTAACTTAAAGAGGTAAAGAGTAGATGTGTAATTATTCTAGGAACTTTATTTAAAAAAACATGGATAATATTCTTGTTGTCATTGTTCACATTTTTCAGGAAACCCAAATATGAAGAATAAAGGATCATATGGTATAATTATTTTGAGATATTTATTTAGAATACCATGTTGGAAAATTAATTTATGGTATTAAATAAATTCTAAAATTTTTATTTTACTAAATATTTGGAAAATTCTTGAAGAGATGTGGTGTGAATGATGTTGATATATCTTCTGAAAAATAAAGAAATGTAGATAGCCTAGAACCCAAATTTTATAAGTCATCATCAATATCAGTTTGATACTAAGAATTTAATGAATCATGTTGTCACAAACCAAACATGGTTACTCCTTTATTTTATTCTTTTATTAGTCTTGGGTCTTTTGTTTGAGGTTTATATTTGAGTCTCGGTCGAAATTTTTGGTTTTTGGGGTTGCGGGTGGATTTTCCAAGTGGATCATGGTTACTACATTGTTATTAGAAACTATGAGGCCTGACTGTGTGGTAGGTTTGGTTTGGAAAGAACCAACTACAAGGCCTGTGCATGGATATCGGTAGGTCCCAACTAATCATGCTCAAATTTTTCCATGGGTAGAGAGTTTCGTACAGTTTGTAAAATCATGTGGTCATTCCTGATCATTAAAATATTATAACCTATTTTATCTATCTCTCCTACATTTATCCTAGATTCTAGAACCTCTCCTCCACTTCATTTTTATCACACCAAGTGGTTCGAAGACCTCCTCTCCCTTGGCTCTCCTCCCTCTATGGTTTCTTCATCAAAGATGCAAGGTATGATTTTTGGGATTTTTCCATTGCTACTCTATTTATCCTCTCCTCTCTCCATCCATTGGTCTTCCTTTGGGGTTTCCTCCCTTTTCTGAACCCTAGGGTAATGGTTGGCTAATTTGGTTCAATTTTATTGAGGTTTAGGGTGTTTAGATCATCTTTGAGCTTGATTCTTCCTCTCCATGAAGTTTCATTCCATCTTCACATGGTTGACGTAGGCATTTACGGCTTTTTTACTTTCTGACGCAATCCAGGGGCACTTGTATGTTCCCAAATAATTTTTCAATGTGTTTTACACCCCTATAATATCAATTGATAGATTAAAATGGTGGTTTCTTATTGATTGAATTTATTAAAAATGGGTTTTTAAAGTGATGAGATACATAGGTTTATGGAACCTATGGTGTTTGTTCAGATGAAATTGTAACTTTAAAGTGAAATTGGGGGTTTTAATATATTTTTAGCTCAAATTATGTTGTGATGGTAATTTTTGTTTTAGGAATTTGGTTTAGTGTGTATAATTCATTTGCATTATGGCTTGATGGGTGTGTTAAAACACCTTGGAAATGGTTTCATGTTTGAAAGGTGATGGTTTTTAATCTTTTAAATAATGTAAGTGGTGGGTTTGGTTTCAAATAAAATCGTTTTTTAATGTTTTTTTTGTGTTATCTAAGATTTTATAGTGTTCCATTGGATGTTTGAATATCCATGGGTTCACTGGTTGAACACATGGATATGAATTCAAATGAAGATGATACTCTTAGTTCTTTTTCCATAAAAGTTTTTCATTCCTCATTTATTCATTTTTCATTGAAATGGTCTCATTTCATCTCAAATGGAAAGAATTTCTTCCAGGGTTTTGAAAACATGACTGTAAATGTGTTTGTCATGGTTTTTCCCATTTGGCCTTGAATCAGGTTTTGGTACTATACCTATAAAAGTGGTGTTTGTATGATTTTTTGGTAAATTCATTTAGTTATGTAGAGATTATGGGCCAACTGGGACTTCCAACTCAAAGGTGGTGTTTGTGTTAACTCTTATAAAAGAATGTGGTTTTGTAAATTCTTTTTCTTGGATGGAAATTAAAAGTGTTTTAAGAAATGGTTTGAAATGTGTATGATGGGATGGCCTAGTTGTTACCTTAATTAAGTGTGATATATATATATATAGGGAACCTCTATAGGATGTATTTACCTTTATGGGTTATCGTATATTAGTGTCTGTGTTTGGGGTAGGCATGGGTGGTGACAGCAAGTATGATGAGTCACACATGTGTTGGCCTCTGACTTACATAGTTTTAATACCACTATGGGTTTTAGGTCATCTTTTAGATGGTTGGGTGACAGTTTTTTACTAGCCCCAATTAGATGGGTAGGTACCCTCCTAGAGTTTTAGACCGGCCATGAGGGTTATTCCACTACTAAGGATAGGTTAGATTAGTAAGTTGGTTATTGACTTAGGGGCTTCACCATATGTCGGTAGGTGGTTCCAAATGGAGTACATCGAATGTTCTTCTTAGGATGTCTAAGATCACCCATGTTTATAATTTTTATGGATTGTTTAATTTTTTATGAATTTTTTCCTTTTTCTTTTTAGAATATCACAGACACTACTAATCTTTGATTCTGATATTAAAATAGAGATTGGTTTGGATATAATATGTGGAATGTGTTTTTTAGAAAAATGTGTAAAAACCTATTTTAATATTTTTTTTAAATGAGTATTAATGGACTGTTTTGGGAAAGCAGACACTTGGATTTCATGGTTTATATTTGGAATTTTGACTGAGAATTTAGGTTATAATGCCTACTTTATCTTTTCAGTTGCATGTTTTGTTTTGATTAGGTTCCCCTGGTTTAGTTTCTCATTGTTGGAGAAAATTTGATCTTGTGGTTGCTGGTGACCAAGAGTTCACATGGAGATCTTTTGGAAGTGGTTTGGCTTTTCTTGTTTTAGTTTTTAGTCTATTTAGTTGTATCTTGTGACTGAATGAGTAATTTATTTTGTTGAGATTCAGTTGTTAGTTTTCCTACATTTTTCAGTTTTCTCTATTTTCTTATTTTGTCACGTTTATTCTTGGTTGGTCCTAAATCATTCCGTGTTATATGTTTTGATGCTTGAAACTAGTTTCCAACCTATGGGGATCAAGAATTCCCTTCAGGACATGTTGTTGTCCAGTTCAGGTGTTGGTTCAGATGACCTCCCAGATTAGTTCAATACCAAATGGTATTAAAGGATGGCATTGATATTTGGGGTGTCTGGTAGTTAGAGATTAGGACAGTCGAGACTTAGGTGGTAGATGTGGGAAGAGCATTGCAAACGATTGCTCGTACTTATTTTTAAGTTACCTAGGGTATTCCAATATTTGAGTCTTTTTTCTTGGATTGTTTTTTATTGAGGGATGGAAACAGAGGTGAGCTGGTTTCATATTTTGATCGCATGTAGAGTAGTGACCCATGTGGAGTCCAAGTTCATGGTTGAAGGTTCTCTTAGTGTTATTTCCTACTTTGTTCATGGCCCACTACCATGTCTATAGGTTAGTCGTAGGCACTAGTTCCTCATTCCAGAGGTTCGTTGTTGGGTTTGTTTTGTTTTGGTTCCACTCGATGTAAGTGTTTTTTGAAAGTGAAAGTGGATTTTGAAATAAAAATAGACTTAAATATTGAATTTTTTTCCATCAAATGGTTTTAAATTGGTGAAGTAGATTTTAAAATTGAATGTGTTTTGGGATTGAGAATATGGATTGGATGCGGCCCTTGGTATTCTATATGGATGTTCTCATGTGTGTGGGTATGCATGGGAATTGTGTGTTGGCCCACATGGACGAGATTGATTGGATACATATGTGTCAGTTCATGGGATTCCCTTGGTATTTGAATGAAATTTAAAGCTTGGCCTTGTCTTTCTAAAGTGATTTGTATAGGCGGAATGGTTTTTGGAAACCAAACATTATTTTAGAATTTGGGTTTTGTTTGTGGAAGGGGGTTATTGTGTTTAAAAAAGTGGTTTTAGAATGAAGGGGTATTGAAAAATTGAAATGGAAATTGGATTTTTTGAATAAAGGTTATTTTGGTTGTGTTATCATTCTTTTGGAATCCAAGATGGATGTTTTGGATTGGGTGTTTCTTCTAGTTGAATTTGTATTGATGTTGGTTTCAGTTTCATGTTTCTTGTGATTTTTAGAAGATGCCACCCAGAAAGATATCTATAGCTTCCAATGATTCTTTCCCAGTTTTTGGTCCTTGTACATTATATGTTCTTCAATGTGATCTAGGTCTGTTAGAGGTAGTAGAGTGGCTTTAAGAGGTCAATCATTTTTTCCGGGGGGCTGGTAACTCTCGAAGCAATCATGGTGCGTGCTATTTTGGGTTTGTTTGAAGATACATCATTGGATGAATATGAGTTGTTCACCCCATCATCATTGAAAGTTAGAATATCATGGGATCTCTTTAAATCCATCTTTTTCTGATGGTTCGTACCTAAAAAGTTGAAGGCAAATAAAAGGAAAGATCTCATTCATATTAAACAAGTCCAACCGATGGTGAAGGCCTACGCTGACTGTTTTTTAGGAGATGGCTTACTTTTATCCAGAGGTAGTGTTATAGGATCTGATGAAGACTTTTATCCTCCTTGGGGTCTTCATGTAGAGATCAGATAGAGGGTCCTCTCTTCTGAGGACATTTCTTTTGAGAAGCTGGTGGATGAACCATTCTTTGTTTAGTTGGTTCTTGAAGCATATATGGTTGGTAATCTGGTGTGTCTCATCATTTGTGAAGGTTCCCCATATAGTGAGTAGCGTATTCTAGAGAAACATATTACCATGGATCCATCTTCATTGGTTCTAACTTCGAGTTCATCAAACCACTATTTTGTGTTTCATTAGTGTGGCTGGTCTGGGCATTCAATGTTTTCATGTGACATTCCTCAGAAGACTTTTCATCAATGTGCATGTTTGGGTTATCTAGAGAAGTTATATAGGAAGAATTACTTGATGAATAAGTCCTAACCAAGAGTTGATCATTCCTGACTATGAGGATGGAGATGATTTATCCATCAGATCCCTTTGCATAGGTCTCAATATGAATCTCGTGCACAGTTAGTAGTTTTCGGGGGCATGAAACCTTGTCTCATTTTTGTTCCCTATGTAGGTATGGAAATATTGTAATCCATATAGTTTGATTTTTCTAATGTTGTCTGTTTCACTCTATTTTGGTGATGTGATGAACTTTTCTCTTTGTAATCTAAGTAGTTTTTTTCATCTGGATATGGACTTTGAATAGGTTGTTTTGTTTAAAGGATATTTGGATCTTATATGGTTCTGATTTGGTTTCGATTTTAGTTGTTCTCGTTTATAGATTTTTCGGATTTTTTAGATTGGTGGACGGTGTGTTCGGTCGTTTGTTTAGTTCAGGTTTTATTGTGGCTTATCCCTAGTATTGGGAGAAATTCATCCAGGGTGGAGAATTTTAAATTCCAATAGAGATGTTGTTCTCCCATGGGCAGAGAGTTGTTGGTTCTTTTAGGAAGTTTCCCTAACCCAGCCTCCCAGTATGTTGGGATGATTCGTAGTAGGTTTTCTTTTTGAGTCCTAGTGGTGGATTTATTTTTCTCATTTAAGGGGATTTGGTTCAGTTCGAGTAATATATCCTTAGTTATTGTTTCTACTAAGTCCATTGTTTGGTTAGTGAAAATAAGTTGGGTAAGTTTGGGTTGGGAGTTTAAATGCCCCCCCCCCCCACCATAGGGGTGGGTTGTTTTCAATTCTTGCATTAGTGGAATTATTGGGGTGTGTGGAACCCTCTCAAGTTCATCCCTTATTTAGTGTTGTCGTTTCTATTTGATCGGTGAGCTGTGACTTATGGGGAGTAAGTTCATGCGAGTATTCTTATCTTTCCACTGTTTTGTATGGGCATGGACTCAAATTTTGGTTAACTATCAGCTTTGTGACTTTATGGGGGCATAAAGTGTATGTGGTGGGGATAATTTTCAAACCTCAACCTCATATACTCATTTATTTTATCCTTTAATGCATCTTGAGTTTTTAGTCGATGTTCAGGTTTCCGTCCGGTGAAAATTATTGGTTTTTGAAGTTGTGGGTGGATTTTCCATGTGGATCATGGTTACTACATGTTATGTAGAAACCATACGGACCATTTATGGGGTAGGTTGGGTTCAGATAGAACCAACTACACAAACTTCACACGACCATGTGGTATGTCCCAGGTAATCATGCACTACTTTTTTCGTGGCAAAGAGTTACGCACAGTTACTGGATAGTTTAGAAAACTAGTGGTCATTCCAGGTCCTCAAAATCATGAAACTTATTTTCCCCCTTATACTCAATTTAACCATAATTCAATCCCCTCTTATCCCCTTCATTTTTGGTGCACCAAGGGGTCCCAATACCCCTTCTCCCTTGGCTCCCATCCCTTTGTGGTTTCTTCCTCAAAGATCCAAGGTATGATTTTAGGGTTCTGTCCATTTCTCCTCTATTTCTCCTCTCCTCTCTCTATGATTTAGATTTCCATTGGGGTTTCCTCCCTTGACCAAAAAATAGGGTTATGGTTTGCTAATTTGGTTCCATTTCATGATTTTTAGGGTGTGTGGATCGTCCTTGAGCCTTGATTATTATTCTTCTTAAAGTTTCCTTTCATCCTCACATGGTTGAGGTAGGCATTTTTGACTTTTTCTTTTTCAACATAATCCATGGAAATTATTATGTTTCAAAATAATTTTTTAATATGTTCCAAACCTCTATAATGCCTATGTATAGATTAAAGTGTTCATTTATTATTTATTGAATTTATTAAAAATGTGGTTTCAAAGATATTTGTGTGTGATATATATCTTTATGGAACCATGGGTGTTTTTTGAAATACCATTGTACCTTTAAAGTGAAATTGGGGATTTTGAAGAATTTTTTAGTTCAAATTATGTTGTGATGGTATTTTTTGGTTTCTGAATATGGATTAGTGTGTATAAATTGGTAGTGTTATGGCTTTATGGTTGTGTTAAAACACCTTAGAATGGTTTTTATGGTTGTAAGGGGATGGTTTATGTTCTTTTAAAGAATGTAAGTGGTGGGTTTGTTTTCAAAGAAAATGGTGTTATCATGAAAATTGTTTTTTGGGTGTTCTCTTAGGTTATAGGGTGTTCAATGGGATGTTGGCACATACATGGGTGCACTAGGTGAACAAATGAATGTGCATTCAATTGAATATGGAACTCTAAGTTCTTTTTCCATTAAAGATTCTCATTCCTACATTCTTACCTTTTTCTGGAAATAGTCCCACTTCCTCTCAAATGGAATGTATTGCTTCAATGTTTCTGGAAAATATGACATTAAAAGTGTTCCTTAAGGTTTGACCCATTTTCCTTGAAACATTTTTTAACATTGTACATATAAAAGCATTGTTTGTATAAAGTTTTTTTAAATGAATTTAGTAATATTGAGCTTAAGGCCCATCTAGAACTTCCAACTCAAAGGTGATGTTTGTGTTAACTCTTAGAATAGAATGTGATGTGGTAAACGTGAGTGCATCATTATAAGTTCAATGTATTTTACTAAATTGTTTGATATGTATATGATGTGGCAGACTGGTTGTCACCTTAATGAATTGTAATATATATATATACATATACATATATATATACACATACACACACATATATATATATATATATGTGTGGAACCTTTATATAAGGTATTTACCTTTATGGGTTATCGTATATTAGTGTCCATGTTTGGGGTAGGTAAGGGCGGTGACTACATTTAATATGAGTCTGGTGGTAGTAAAACTATGTAATATGAGTCAAGAATGTGATAAACTCCTACTTACAAAGTTTTACTAACCCCATGGGTTCTTGGGAATCATTTAGATAATCGAGTGATAGTTTCTTACCAGTACCAATTAGACAGGCTTGTACCCTCCTAGAGTTTTAGACATGCCATGTGGTTTGTGCCCCTAGTGAGGCTAGGTTAGAGTATCAAGTTGGTTATTGACTTACAGGATTCACTATATGTCAGTAGGTGGTTCCAAACCGATTAAATCCATGGGTCTTCTAGGGATGTTTGGGATCTCCCATGGTTATTGTTAATATTTCTTGTTCACTTTCTACTACATTGTTTACCTATTTCTTTTTAACACAGCCACGCCACTCCTTATCTTGGATTCTGATTGTAAAATGGAAATTGGTTTGGGAAATAATATGTACTGTGTGTTGTTTAGAAAAATGTGAAAACCTTTTTATAAATGTATTTCAAACTTGTGTTAATGGACTGTTTTGGTAAATGAGATGCTTGGATTCCGTAGTTTATCTTTGGCATTCCTATTGAAAATTTCGGTGCTCATGCTTACATTATATTTTCATGTGTAGGTTCTATTTTTCTTTGGTTCCCCTGGTTTATTTTCTCATTATTGGAGAAAATTTGGTCTTGTGGTTTGTGGTTACAAATAGGTCACTTGTAAATCCTTTGGAAGTGGTTTTTCATTTATTTTTTTAGTTTTCATCTTGTTTAGTTGTATCTTCCGATCAAATTAGGTGTTTATTCAGTTGATATTCAATTTTTTGTTTTGTTTCATTTTTCATTTTATTCTATTTACTTATCTGGTCCTTGTTATTCCTTTTTGGGATTAATTTTTTACCACTTGTATGTTTTGATTCCCAACACTAGTGGCCCGATCTTGGGGATCGAGAATGCCCTTTGGGCCATGTTGTGGGCATAGTTGGGTGTTGGTTTGGATGAAATCTCAGGTTGGTTCGTGAAAAAATGGTATCAAAGGAGGCCTTTGATATTTTGGAAGTCTGGTAATCAGAGATTGGGAATTTTGGGATTTCTACGGTAGGTGCAAGAACTGTTTCGTGAACTCCTTCTTGCACTAATCCTCGAGTTACTAGGGGTAATACAGGAATTGAGTATTTTTTCTTGGGTTGTTTTTTATTGAGGGATGAAAACAGAGGTGAGTTACTGTCATGTTGTTATCTTAAATGGAGTAGAGACCCATGAGGAGTCCAAGTTCATTATTAAAGGTTATCTTAATGTTATCACTTACGTGGGTCATGACCCTCTACTATGTCTTACGGTTAGGTATAGTCATTGGTTCCTTTTTATTTTGGTTCATTGTTGGTTGCATTTCATTTTGGTTTTGGTCAGTGTAAGTGTACTTTGAAAATAAAAGTGGATTTTGAAATAAAAATAGACTTAAATATGGAAGTGTTTTCAATCAAATGGTTTAAAATTGGTGAAGTGGTTTTTAAAATTGAATATGTTTTTGGTTTGAGAATATGGATTGGGTGCATCCCTTTGTGTTCTTCGTGGATGTTCTCATGTCTATGGGTATGTGTGAGAAGTGCATATTGGAACACATGGATGTGAATAGTTGGATTCACATGTGATGGTTCATGGGATTCCATGGGTGGGTGAATGAAATTTAAATCTTATACGTGTTTTTATAAAGTGATTTAAAGAGGGTAAATGGTTCTAAAAACCGGTATTTATTTTAGAATGTGGGTTTTGTTTGTGGAGGGTGGGTTTTGTGTTTAAAAAATTGGTTTTAAAATGAGGGGGTTTTGAAAAATTGAAATTGAAATGATATTTTTGAATAAATGTGATTTTGGTTGTGTTAGCATTATTTGGGCTTTTGAGCCAGCCATTTTGGACTGGGTGTTTCTTCCAGGTGTGTCTTGTCTTGATGTTGGTTTCAGTTTTGCGTTTCTAGTGGTTTTTAGAAGATGCCACCCTGAAAGGTCTCCAATGTTTCCAATGATTCATGCCCATTTTTTTCTTTTTATACTTTTCCTATTCTTCGGGGTGATTCGGATCCGTTAGAGGCATCAATGTGTCTTGATGAGGTCAAGCATGTCTTCAGGGGGGATGGTAACTCCTAAAGCTATTAGAGTGCGTACTGTTTTGGGACTATTTGAAGGTCCGGCTTTGAAAAAATGGGAGTTGTTTGCCCCAACATAATTGAAATTTTCAATTACATGGTATTTCTTTAAATACATATTCATCCAATGGTTCATACCTGAAAAGGTGAAAGTGAAGAAAAGTGAAGTTCTCATGCATATTGAACATGGCCAACAGATGATGAAGGCTTATGTTGACTGTTTCAAGGAGTTTGCTTCCTTTTCTCCAGAGGTGG
Organism: Viscum album; assembly: GCA_963277665.1. NCBI lineage: Eukaryota > Viridiplantae > Streptophyta > Magnoliopsida > Santalales > Viscaceae > Viscum > Viscum album. Next base: position 734,996,236 of record OY728125.1, on the reverse strand, counting down.
TGTCATATGATATGATGAATACTTCACTATTACTTTGGGGTCTTCATCTATAGATCATAGTGTGTTCCCTCTCTTATAAGGACCTTTGTTTTGAGAAGCTAGGGGAAGAAGCGTTCCAAGATGAGTTTGTTCACAGAGCATAGATGGTTCATAATCTGGTTCCTCTCGTCATTTGTGAATGTTCCTAATCTGGAGAGGAGCATATTCCATAGGAATATTTTCATAAGAATTCATCTTCATTAGTTCTAACTACTATTTTTTCATACCACTATTTCTTTGTGCCATCGGTGTGGTCAGTCTAGGCATTCAAAGCCATTATGTCGCATCCCTCCGAAGACATGTCGTCATTGTGTCCATTTGGGTCATCTTGAAAGTTTCTACATAAAGTTTTAATTGAAGAAGGAGTACTAATTAATGGATACTAATTCCTTAATATGAGGTAGGATATTCTTCAGTCATCATATCCCCAGCCATAGGTCTTGGGGTGAAGCTCATTCATAGTCAGAAGTTGCTGGGTTCGTGAAACTTTGGTTCGATTTTGTTCCCTATGCCAAGATCAAAATATTCTAAGCCTTATAATTTCATTTTTATAATTTTGTATGTTTTCCTATATTGTGGTGATGTGATGAACTTGTTTCATTGTAATCTAAGTAGTTTTGTTCATCTAGATGTGGCCTTTCAATTGGTTTTCTTTTATGAGGTGTTTGGCTCTAAGATGGGTCATATTTGGTTTTGATTCCAGATTTATTCCTTTGGAGATGTTTGGGATTTTTGAGTTTGGTGGACGGTGTTTCTAGTCCTTGGTTTAGTTTGGCTTCTATTGTGGGTTACACCTTGTGTTGGGGAAAATTCTTCTGGGTGGAGAATTTAAAATTCTAGTGGTGATGTTTTTTTCCATTGTGTGAAGAGTTGCTGGTTCTTGGAGGAATTTTCCTTGTCCCAGCCTCCCGGTATACTGGGTTACGTCGTAGTAGGTTTTCTGATTGAGTCATAGTGGTGGAATTTTTTTTCTCATGATAGGGGAGTTGGTTCAGTTCAGGTTAATTGTTACATTGTTCCCAGTTGTGGTCTGGTCGTTGTTTGGTTAGTATGAAGAAGTTCGGTATCTTTGGGTTGGGAGTTTCCATGTTTCCCCCCTCCTTAGGGTGGTTTTTTTAAATTCTCATGTTAGTAGAATTATTTTGGTGGGTAGAACCCACAAGTTTTCTCCCCTTGTTTGGGGTTGTGGTTTCTCTCTGATTGGTTGGGTGTGACATATGAGGAGTAAGTTCATCTCGGGATTCTCAGATTTCCATATTTTTGCCTAGGCATGGACTTGAGTTTTGGTTAACTATCAACTTGGTGACCTTCTGGGGGTAGAAAGTTTCTGTGGTGGAGAGAATCATCACACATAAACCTCGAATACTTATTTATTTTATCCTTTTATTAGTCTAAGGTATTTTTTTTGAGGATCAGGTTTGATTCTCAATCAAAAGTTTTGGTTTTTGGAGTTGCGGGTGGATTTTCCAAGTGGAACACGGTTACTGCACTGTTAGTAGAAACTGTGCAGCATGACCGTGTGGTAGGATGGGTTCATAAAAAAACAAAATTCATGACCTACACATGGTTGTGTGGTAGGTCTTAGGTAACTATGTGCCAGTTCTTTTGTGGGAAGAGAGTTTCGCACAGTTACCACACTGTTTGGAAAATTGTGTGGCCAAACCATGCAGTTGTGCTAGGTCATTGAAATATTGAAACCTATTTTTCCCTCTCACTTACCTTTAAAACTAATTCAATACCATATATCCCCCTTATTTGTTTTGTGCACCAAGGAGTCCCAATACTAATTCTCACTTGGATCTCCTCCCTCTATGGTTTCTTCCTCAAATAACCAAGGAATGAATTTTGGATTTTTCGCCATTTATACTCTATTTCTACTCTCCTCTCTCTATCCTTTGGTTTTCCTTTGGGGTTTCCTCCATTGGTCCAACACTAGGGTTAGGTTTTGGTAATTTGGTTCAATTTTATGCATGGTTATGGTGTGAGGATTGTCCATAAGGCTCGATTCTTCCTCTACTTAAAGTTTCATTCCATCCGTATATGGTTGAGGAAGGTGTTTTCTAAATTTTTCCTTCCCAACGCAATCCATGGAAACTTTTAAGTTTCCTAATAATTTTAAAATGTGTTTCACACCTATATAATACCTATGTATAGATTAATGTTTTTATTTCATGTTGATTTATTTTATTCAAAATGTGTTTCAAAATATAGTTTTTTTGTGATACCCCGTGGGTGTTTTTTGAAATTAAATTGTGCCATTAAAGTGAAATTGAGGGTTTTTAAGAAAATATTTTCTCAAATTATGTTGTGATGGTAATATTTGGTTTATGAATTTGGTTTAGTGTGTATAATTGCGTAGTGTTAGGGCTTTATGGTTGTGTTAAAACGCCTTGGAATGGGTTTTATGGTTGTAAGATGATGGTTTGTGTTATTTTAAAGAATGTAAGTGGTAGGTTTGGTTTTAAAGAAAATGGTGTTTTTGTGAAAATTTTTATTTGGGTGTTCTCTTTGATTTTAGGGTGTTCTATTTGATGTTGTCACTCTATGTTCTTTTTCCTTAAAAGTTTCTCATTCCTTCTTTCTTCCCTTTTTTCTTGAAATTGTTCCACATCTTTAAAATGGGGAATATTTCTTCAAGGGTTTTAGAAAACATAAAAATAAATGTGTTCCTCAAGGTTTGGAATGTTTGTCCTTGAATCATGTTGTGGAGGTGTATATAAAAAAAATGGTGTTTGTGTGACATTTTGGTAAATGCATTTAGTAATGTATAGCTTAAAGATCTTTTGGCAATTCCAGCTCAAAGGTAATGTTTGTGATAGCTTTTAGAAAGGATTGTGGTTTGGTAACCGTTAGTGCCCCATTGGAAATTAAAAGTGTTTTATGAAATGGTTTGATATGTATATGATTTGATGTCCTAGTTGGAATCTTAATGAAGTGTGATATATATATATGGGGAACCTCTATAAGAGGGATTTCCCTTTATTGGTTATCATGTATTGGTTTTCGTGTTTGGGTAGGCTAGGGTGATAAGGGAATGTAAGATATGTTGTGTGTGTTGGTCTCCTACTTATATAGTTTTACAACAACCACGGGTTCCTAGGCATCTTTTAGATGATCGAGTGATGGTTTCTTACCAGCCCGAATTAGATGGGTTGGTACCCTCCTAGAGTTATAGATAGGCCATGAGGGTTGTACCACTAGTGAGGCTAGGTTTGAGCATCTAGTTGGTTATTGAATTAGGGGATTCACCATACATTGGTAGGTGGTTCCACATTGAGTACATACAGGGGTCTTCTAGGGATGTTTAGGATCACCCATGGTTATTATTTATATTTCTTTTTTACTTTCAGATGCATTGTTTACCTATTTCTTTTTAGCACATCCCTAACACTTTTTACCTTTGATTCTAACTACAAAATAGAAATTGGTTTTGGAAATAATATGTGGTGTGTGTTTGTTTATGAAAGTGTGAATACCCTATTTTTATAACTATTTTCTAAACTAGTGTTAATGGATTGTTCTAGGAAAGGATAAACTTGGATTCTATGGTTCGACTTTAGAATTCATAAAAACCATTTCGGTGCTCATACCTACATTAACTTTTTTGTTATAGGTTATTTTTTTCTCATGTTCTCCTCATTTAGATGCTTATTGTTAGAGAAAATAAGTTCTTCTAGTTGGTGGTGACCATGAAGTCTCATAGAGATCACGCGTCAGTGGTTTAGATTTTCTTGTTTTAGTTTTCAGTTTGTTTTGTTGTATCTTGTGACCGAATCAATTGTTTATTCAGTTAAGATTCAGTTGTTAGTTTTGCATCATTTTTTAAATTTTTCTATTTAATTATCTGGTCCTGGTTATTCTTTTTTAGGATTAAATCATTCCTTATTGTATGTTTTGATGCCCGATGCTAGTTACTAGCCATTTTGGATTTGGATCACCCTTTTGGCCATGTCATGGGCCGGGTCAGCTATCGGTTCAAAAAACATCTCGGGTTGGTTTGTGAAAAAATGGTGTCCAAGGAAGTCCCTGATATTTGGATTGTCTTTTAGTTGGATATTAGGACTGTCGGGACATAGGAGGTAGGTGTGGAAAGATCTTAACTAAATCTTGGTCACACTGGTCCTCGATTTACCAGGGGTAGTTCAGGATCTGAGACTTTTTTCTTGGGTTGTTTTTGATTGAGGGATGAAAATAGAGGTGAGTTAATGTCACGTGGTGATCTCACATGTAGTAGTGACCCTTGTGGATTCCATGTTCATGGTTCAAGTATCACTTAGTGTTTTGCCTTTATTTTGGAATGGCCCACTACCATACCGTTGGGTTAGGCAATGGTACTAGTTCCTCATTCCGGGGGTTTGTTTTTGGTTGTGTTTCATTTTGGTTCCAGTCAGTGTAAGTGTATGTTGAAAATTAATGTGGATTTTGAAATGAAAATAAACATAATTATGTAAGTTCTTTTAATCAACTGGTTTTAAATTAGTGAAGTAGTTTTTAAAAATTAAAGATTTTTGGTTTTGAGAATATGGATTTGGTGCGAACCATAGTGTTATTTATTGATGTTCACATGAGTGTGGGTATGTGTGGGAAGTGTGCATTGGAACACATGTATTGGGATGTTTGGATACACATGTTACAGTTCATGGGATTCCATGGGTGGGTGAATTAAATTTAAATAATGTCTTTGTTTTTTTAAGTGATTTGTTGAGGGGAAATGGTTCTAAAAACTGTTCTTTATTTTACAATCTGTGTTTTTCTTGTGGATGGTGGGTTTTGTGTTTAAAAAATGTTTTTAGAATGTGGGGTTATTTAAAATTGAAATTAAAATGGGATTTTTGAATAAAGTTAATTTTGGTTGTGTTGGCATTCTTTTGGATTCTGAGTAGGCTGTTTTGGCTTGGGTGTTCCTTTGAGTTATTTTTTGGGTTGATGTCGGTTTCAGTTTCATGTTTCTCATGATTTTGAGAAGATGACACCCAGAAAGGTCTCTAAAGTATCCAATGATTCATGCCCATTTTTTTTACCTTCATAGACATTGCCTATTATTTATGGTTATTGAGGTCCGTTAGAGTCAGAAGAGTGGCTTGAGGTGTTCGAGAATATATTTAGGGGGTCTGGGAATTCCTAAATCTATCAGTATGTGTGTTGTTTTGGGTATATTTGAGGGTCCAACTTCAGATGAATGGGAGTTTTTTGACCTTCCATAATTGCAAGTTATTATTTCTTGGGTTTTATTTAAGTCCATATTCATCTAATGGTTCATACCTAAAGATACGAAGGGGAAGAAAATAGAAGAGCTCATGCATATGGAACCAGGACAACAAATGGTGAAGGCCTAGGTTGACTGTTTCAAGGAGGTAGATTCCTTTTCTTTGAAGTTGGTGTTGTATGATATGATGAAAACTTCTCTCCTCCTTTGGGGTCCTCATCTTGAGATCAAAGAGAGGGTCCTCTCTTCTAAGGACCTTTGTTTTGAGAAGGTATTAGATAATGTGTTCCTAGATGAGTTTGTTCCCGGAGTGCAGATGGTTGGTAATTTTGTGCCTCTCGTAATTCATGGAGGTTCCCCATATGAAGAGGACCATAGTCTAAAGGAACATGTTCTTAAGGATCTATCTTCATTGGTTCTAAATACTAGTTCATCAGAACAATATTTTGTGTTCCATCAGTGTGGTTGGTATGGGAATTCGAAGTCGTCATGTCACATCCCTCTAAAGACATGTCGTCGTTGTGGTTATTTGGGTCATCTAGAGAATTTATATAGGACATGTTGCTTGAAGAAGGATTCCATATCAAGGGATTATAATTCTTGACTATGAGGCAAGATATGCTTTAAAAATTAGATACCCAACCACATGTCTCAGGGTAATGCTCACGCGCAGTCAAGAGTTGTCAGGGGCATGAAACCTTGGATCAAATTTGTTCCCTATGTTGGAATGGTAATATTTTAATCCTTCTAGTTATATTTTTATATTTTTTAATGTTTTCTTCTATTGTGGTGATGTGAAAAACTTTTTTTGTTTTAATATAAGTTAGTTTTATTCATCTATATGGGGTCTTTGAATGAGTTGTTTTTAAGGGTTTTTTAGATAATAGATGGGCCTAATTTTATTTTGATTTTATCCATGGTTGTTTGGAAATATTTGGAATTTATGAGATGTGTAGATGGTTTTCCTAGTCCTTAGTTTAGTTTAGGTTATATAGTTAGTTATCCCTAGTGATGATGTAAATTTTTCTGGGGTGGAGATTTTTAAATTTTGTGGTGATGTTGTTCTCTCTTCTGTGGAGAGTTATTGGTTCTTGTAAGAAGTTTCCCTATCTCGGCCTCTCAGTTTTATGAATTTCCTCATAGTAGGTTTTATATTTGAGGCCTATTGGTGGATATTTTATTTCTCATTCTTGGGGATTTGGTTCAGTTCCGGTTAATATTTCCTTATTGTTTATGGTATGGTGAATGTTTGGTTAGTGTGAAGAAGTCGAGTATGTTTGGGTTGGGAGTTTTTGTATCTCCCCCCCCCCCTCCTCAGAGTGGTGTGTTTTCAATTCTGGAATTATTTGAATTCTTGTGGTGGATATAACCATCTCATGTTTTCCCATTATTATATGTTGTGGTTTCTATTTGATCAGTTGGGTGTGACCTATGGGGAGTAAGGTTATCACGGTATTATCAACTTTCCTTAGTTTTTTCTGGGCATGGACTCATGTTTTTCTTAACTATTGGCTTCAGGACATAATGGGTGAGGAAAGTGTCTAATGTGGGAACAATTGTTACACCCCAAACTTAAATAATCCTTCATTTTATCCTTTTATTAGCCTTTGGTCTTTTGGATGAGGTTCAGGTTTGAATCTCGGTTGAATGTTTTGGTTTTTGGAGTTGTGGGTGGATTTTCAAAGTGGAGCATTGTTACCATACGGTTTGTAGAAACTGTGCGGCCCATCCATGTAGCATGTTGGGTTTGTAAAAAACCAATTTCAAATCCTATGCGCATCCATTTGGTAGGTCCCAAGTAACCATGCAGTAGTTTTTCCATGGGCATAGAGTTCTGCATGGTCTGGAAAACCGTGCGGTCGTGCCAGGTCATTAAAATCTTGGAACATATTTTTCCCTCTCTCCTCCCTTTAACCCTATTTTGATCCTCTATCCTCCCCTTAATTTTTGGCATACCAAGGGGTACTAATACCCCTTTTTCGTTGTCTCTCCTCCCTCCATGGTTTCTTCCCCAATGATCCAAGGTAAAAGTTTACCATTTTGGCCATTTCTCCTCTATTTATGATCTCCTCTCTATATCCTTTAGGTTTTTATTGGGGTTTTCTAACTTGGATGGAACCTTGAGTTAGGGTTGGATGTTTTGGTTCGACTTTCTTGATGTTTACTGTGTTTGGATCATCCTTGAAGCTTGATTCTTCCTCTCCTTGAAGTTTTGTTTTATCCGCACATGGTTGAGGTATGTGTTTCTAACTTCTTCCTTTCTAATGCAATCCATGGAAACTTGTATGTTTTCAAATGCATTTTCAAACGTGATTCAATCCTATATAATACCTTTGGATAGATTAACGTGGTGATTTATTTTTTATTTAATTTATTAGAATGGGTTTTAAATAGATTTGTGTGTGATACCTTGGTTTATGTCACTTAGTGTGTTTGTTGAAACACCATTGTACCTTCAAAGTGAAATTGGGGGTTTAAAAAAATTAGCTAAAATTATGTTTTGATGGTAATTTTTGGTTTATGAATTTCGTTTAGTGTGTATAATTTGGTATTTTTATGGCTTGAGAGTTGTGTTAAAACACCTTGGAAAGGGTTTTACAGTTTTAAGGGGATGGTTTATGTTCTTTTAAATAATGTAAGTGGTGGTTTTGGATTCAAAGAAAATTTTGTTTTTGCGAAAATGGTATTTTGGTTATTCTCTTATATTTTAGGGTGTTCCATTGGATGTTGGAACAACCATGGGGGCACTAGGTTAACACATGGATGTGCATTGAAATGAATATGGAACTCTAAGTTCTTTTTCCTTAAAATTTTCTCAATCCCCCTTTATTTTTTTTTGTGAAATGGTCCCACTTCCCATCAAATATAAATTATTGCTTCAAGGGTTTTTTAAAACATGACTTTAAATGAGTTCCTTAAGGTTTGGCCCATTTATCCTTCAAAAAAATTTGTGTTGTACATATAAAAGTGATGTTTTTATAACATATTGGTAAATATATTTTGTTATGTCAAGCTTAAGGCCCATTTGGAACATCAACCTCAAAGGTTCGGTTTATGTTAACTCTTAAAAAGGAATGTGGTGTGGTAAACATGAGCACCCAATTGGAAATTCAAAGTGTTTTATGAAATGGTTTGATATGTATATGATGTTACAGCTAGGTTGGAACCTTAATAAAGTGTGATATATATATATATATATAAATGGGGCACCTCTGTAGGAGGTATTTCTCTTTATGGGTTATCTTATATTGATGTCCATGTTTGGGGTAGGAAAGGGTGGTGAAGGCAGGTAAGATTATTCACACATGCATTGGAATCCTAATTAAAATGTTTTACTACCACCATGGGTTTATAGGCATCTTTTAGATGATCGAGTGATGATTGATTACTAGTCCCGATTAGACAGGTCGGTACCCTCTTGGAGTTGTAGACATGCCATGATGGTTGTTCTTCTAGTGAGTCTAGGTTAGAGAATCAAGTTGGTTATTGACATAGAGGATTCACCATACACTGGAAGGTGTTTCTGAATCAAGTATGTCTAGGGTTCTTCTAGGGATTATTAGGATTTCCCATGGTTATTATTTATATTTCTAGTTTACATTCTGTTGTATTGTTCACCTGTTTCCTTTTATCACAACCCTAACACTCATTATCTTGGATTCTAACTATAAAATGAAAATTGGTTTTGGGAAATAATATGTGGCCTGTGTTGTTTATAAAAATGTGAGAATCCTATTTTTATAGCATTATTTTAAACAGGTGTTAATGTACTATTTTGGGAAAGGAGACACTTAGATTCTATGGTTCATCATTGGAATTCCTACTGAGCATTTCGGTGTACACACCTACTAAATATTTTCATTTGTAGGTTCTATTTTCCTCATTATACCTTGGTTTTGTAGCTTGTTGTTGGATAAAAGTTGGTGTTGTGGTTGGTGGTGACCAATAGGTCACATGGAGATCACATAGAAGTGGTTTATCTATGCTTGTTTTAGTTTTCTGCCTGTTTAGTTGTATCTTGTGATCGAATAATTTTTTTATTTAGTTGAGATTCATTTGTTAGAATGGCTATATTTTTATATTTGTTATATTTAAATATTTGGTATTGGTTATTCTTTTTGGGGCTTAAAATCATTCACTATTTAATGGTTTGATTTCTGTCACTATTTTCCACCCTGTGGGGATTGGGAATGCCCTTCAGGACATGTCACGGGCTGGGTCAAGTGTCGGTTCAGTTGACACCTCAGGTTAGTTCATGACACATGTGGTCTTTATAATATAGAATTTTATCTATTCTAGAACATACATGGAGTGATTAGGTTGTATTTGAATATTCTAATTGTCTTGTGGTGGAGGATCATATCATTTTCTTCTGAGGCTACCCAGTCATGGATGAGATCTTTCTCATTTCAGTTCTATTACATTTTATATGTACTGTGAAGTTGCAAAGTCCATTATGAAACTAGAAATGTATTGTTTGATGTCAGTTTTTAGAATTTCATTAGAATATACACTTTATTATAGTTATTAATCCCTGTATTGGGCGAATAACAACCCATTATTAGGAGTCTCCCTTACACGAATGAGTCCAACTTTGTAAAAAAAATTGTGTTCACTACACTTACTTTTCATTAATGTTATTATGTCACTCAAAATTAATATTTGTGTTGGCCAACATTAGTAAGGTTTTAAGGTTTATTTAAAGCAAAAATAAATTGTGAAAAACTATTCACCACTAATTCATACTACCTTTTAATGGAGTTACTCGATCCTATGAACTACATTTCCCTTGATTTTCACCAACATTCAACGACGTGATTCATTACAACATGTACTCAAAGTACATGCCTACCACCCTATATGGTTCCATGCACCATATAACCTAGTAATTCACACGGTGTATATCATATCCATATGAATTAGGATACCATGTCATGAGTTTGACTACTGAGTTTCAATACATTCTATGTATTTAAATGTACATGTCATTTAATATGATGTTTTACGTATTCTTCTTATTTCCTAGCTCGAGTGTCAGTTTTGGATGTCTTAGTTGTCCATTCAAATAAGTTATTATTAGGGTTTGATATACCCTTGAATGACATACTCTCTATAAAAATTCATGAACCCCCATTAATGCTTCTTCTATGGAGTAATGACGAATTGATGGATGTGAGGTAGTTCAGGTACTTCGACATCAAAAATGAATAGGGTTTTTATAGGTTCTTTTCATTGTATGACTTTAGTGGATTTTAGTTATGATGATCAATGGTCTCACAAACCTTTGTTACATGTTACATTTAAGCTTTTATGATTTTGTCATATTGAGATATATTGTAGTTCTATTTTGAAACTATTATTTTATAGATTCCAACAGAGTGTATTTATACTCATCCCTGCTTGGTCCACATGCCTACAAGTGTGGTTTCAGTGAAAATTAGACACATTTTAATGGTGTTCATAGATGATTTAGAGGTAATGAATCAAGGATATTAGTTTCGTTTATTATAGAAGGTGGTCATGTCAGTATTGATGTGACATGGAGTCACCTATTCAGTTTTTATGGTTGATCATTATCCTGTAAGGTTTTATATTTTTACTTTTACTTGCTAGAATATTTGGTTTTATTAGTATAATTTTTTTTTAATCTTTATCATATTCATGATGTACTGTGATTTATTTATATATACATAGGTTTTCATTTGTTAAATACCTTCTATTAGTGTTGTGTGGTAGTACAAAAATTTATAGGAAAAGGAATTCCATTTTTTTGATATGTCATCTTGGTGCTTTTTGTTGGACCCTAGCATTGTGTAGGTATATTTTGGGAGGCACACTCAGCTTATTGCAGATCTAGTAATGGCCATAGTGGGTTAATTATTATCATGATTGGGATATAGAGAATGATTCAAGTTGTGATCAATGATCTTGTAATAATTTATTCCATTGTATTTTATTACTTTATTGTATGATTACATGACAACACATGGATTTATATTATATTGAAAAGTGTGTTATTGATTATGGTTGTCCTATAACTATAATCCTATATCATTCATAGGATATAATGGTCTATGTAATTGATATTTTATGTATTATTTTTATTATTATTAATGATTATGAAAACAATTGTAGCATCTTCCTATATATTTTCTAATATCCTCATGTTTGGTCAATAGCCATAAAGATATCGCATGGCCCACCTGAGGTCACATTATGTATATTGAGTTAGGCCACATTAGAAACTCTTTATTCATCATATTATATACTCTATATATTTAAACTAATAATTATTAAACACTATTTTATAGCAATAATAATATGAGATTTATAAAGGGACTCATTTTTTCTGAGTGTTAGGTATGTTTAAATATGACTAGTAACTTCAAGTTGATTTATTGGTAGTATATACAACCTAAAAATCAATACCAATATTATTTAAATCAATAATAAATTCTAGAAATAAAATCTTGTCTATAATGAACCGTTTCAAGGAACAAAATCGACATTCACATGTATATTAACACATACAACAAGTTTTGAAACCATTTCATCATCTTTACCGACCCATATGTCTTTCGTATAACTATGTTCAATATTACACTCCATTTTTATGATATGTTACAAAAATATTTGATGATTGGATCACAATATATAAAATAGTGAATGACCAAAATTATAAAATCATGTAACATGATTTAATAAATATTAATATTCCATATAAAATATCAAATATAATATTATACAGTTAACAATGTAATTATTAGATAGATTACCTAGTATACTACTAGGTAATATAGAGAATAATCTATGGGAATTAGTCAATGTTGTGTTCATACAATTTGTAAATGAGAGAAAATAGGTTTTAAATAATGGTAAGTAATATAAAAAATGGATTATAAAACGTAATGATGAATTCATAATTGAATAATTAGTTAATCCATATAATAATACGTGAAAACATGCATTGAAACATGAGGTGAACAATATAAAACCCATATTACATAATCAAAAGGATGTGTAGAGTAAAAATAGAGATAAAATATATCAAAAAATTAGTGATCTTAAACCATATTAATATTAACATTATGTTTTATGGATTTAGTTGATTCATCAAATGAATAATATAGTGGAAGTAAATAAATTATTTTCTTATTATTTCATCACCAATGAAACACGAAATGAAGAAAAAAATATAAACATGTACACCTTTATTGAAATATAGTCAATCACTATTGATAATGATAAATCACATCTTAAAGATATCAATGATTGATATCTTATTTACTCGCACCTACATAGGTAGTACCCCAACCACAAGAATCTATGTAGTCTATGAGAGGATTCCATAGACTCTAAAGGTGGAATAAAACATTACACATGATGATAAATATAGTACAGTTCTCAATATAGATTAAAAAAATGCTCATATACATCATGCATACCCAGTAAAAGGATTTCCATTGTTTGTATAGTATTCATTAATTCAATGAAGGGGGTTAAGGGTCGAATGAGGATGCTTGAAAAGAAAAATGTATCACCCAAAAAATCTTATTTATTTGTAATCATTTGAATTTTTTAAATGATTATAATATATTTGGGAAGCCTGATGTGATATACTTTTCACTTAGAGAGCTCGGATGGTTCCTAGTCTAGCAGTCTCTACGTGACCTCAGGTGAACCTTCCATTAAAACTAGGTTTCTGACATACAGCGTGGGTAATAGTTGTCAACTTTGGGAGACTTTACCACCGTATTAGAGTAAACATAAGGAAATATTTACCCGAAATCCTTAATAACAATTAAAAATAGTACACTAAATGAATAAACTCAATCATGTAATATCATATTAAATAAAAATTCATATAGTCACATAGAATCACAGTCAAACCAAAACACATCAATTGAACATCCACAAGGTTGAACACATATAGAAGATAAATATAAGAATAAAATATGAGACTCTATATCCATCCCAAATACTTAAAACATCCTAATCTCCAAGTACCCTATAGGATATCCTTCTATATTATGATACTTTATCATTTTTCATACTATAACCAACTAATAAGGATGTATTCTTTGTACCCTAAGTTTTATTTCCAATCAATAATGGTGTGGGTAAAACTTATTTGTAAATCACTAATGAGGTTCCACACATAACCAGTAAATATAGTTTTTATGTAGTTGATATGAACAAGGTAAAAATAATAAAAACTATAAATAAATAACTATTTTTAATTCTTATGTTATAACATCACACTAAAGATCGATTAAACCTACTAAAGCTAGTGTCAGAGTGTCGCTTAGTGTAATACCAGGATCAATATACATATAGTAGAAGGTGAAAGAATCAATTAATTGGAGTTTATCCACATTAATCCATCATCTTACTCATAATCCAATTCCTTGGTGACCTCCTAGGGAATCAATATACACTATAAGGATTAATCCATAGTGATTTTCTAAGGCAATCATGCAAACCCCAAGTCCAAATTCTAGCATCCCAAGAAATTAATATTGCCATGAAGATGATTCCTGAGTAACCACCTATGCAATCCTGATAGAGGTGAAGACTGAATCCTAGATAACCTCTAAGGATTTTCATATGTACCAAAAGGCTAAAATAATGGGTATTTCCCAATGAATTCATATAAACTTAAAGGAAGAATCATATCATCCTAGGAAATATATATAGGAACAATGTCGATTCTCAATTGACCCTACATGAATTCAATATAGACCCGAAGGGAAAATTCAAGATATCAAAACATAGGAATTCCAAATATATCATGTCGATTGGAATTTCATCCCTCGTAGTTACCTCATTGTCATAACACCTATTTGGTTGTGTGTCCCACTCATGCGGTCTCCTGTAACACAACTCATAACGGTTAACCCTCCACCCAAAACGTTCTCATATAATAACAATCAGACTCCCAAATGAATGACTGATTCATGTCACTCTAGATAAAATAGGATCACATCATCAATTTTGGTTCTACGTTGACACAAAAAATCATTTCTACCTATTCTCACATGCACACTCTTAGGTTCAATATATCACTAGGGAAGTCTCTAGAGTCTCTTAGACAATAGTATATCATATTTACCCTACATAGGTTTCTATGTATTATCTCATATCACATGCCATCATCTGTCACTTAGATGGAATGGTGGCTTATGAAATAACCATATTCATAATATGTCCTTATAGGAAATATCATATTAGTTTTATAGAAGGGATATTTCCACAGGACCATTCCCTTTTCCATTCACCTTATGTCTGTCCTAACACACCAAACCTACCCACACTTCCTTCTAAGGATAAACTCACAAATGTGATTACATGTCAATGGAGGTGGAACACTCTGCTCATGCTCACCTCATATTGGTGAAATGTTATACAAAATATTAATCTTCCTTCATGTCTTACCCATTCCAACCATTTCCAATTAACATTATCTTCTACAAAGGTGGTTTAAAGGCAACTTATTTCGAGTTCCACTATGTTCAATCCATTTCAGTTCACACATACCCCTAAAGTTTTCTATTTTCTTGTGAAAATAATTTTATAATCCTTAACCCATGAATTGGTGGTCGAGGAATGAAACTAAAATCAAGTGTACATCATTTCACTCAACACTAAGTACATTAATTAATAGGCATTAGTTTTTTCATGGAAACATGTTTAATTTAAAATAAATAAATCACTCATTATAGTGAGGGTATATATCACACGTTTCATGGATGATATTTATAAACTAAAGGGGTATCCTTAAGGGACCACATACATTAATTATGAAAATTCATTTAATTCAATGACAAATAAATCATTCCCCAGGTCATCCAACTCTAACCATCCATTCCCCATCCACATGATTCTCTAACATATTCCATAAAATTTAAAAATAATTATTATTATTATTTAAAATTAATTAATCTATTCTAAATTAGTAATAATAACGCCAAAAAATAGAAAAAATGTGTTCTTTTATTCCAAACAGTGATTAATGAGGTGTGATACACAAAACTATGGGATATAAAATCTCTATCATTCCCAACTGATTCAACAAAATAATCATATAATTAAAGAAACACACTATGAAAAGTTTATTAAGTTATGTAGCATAATTTAAATATAATATAATGGAATGTTAATGTCATATCATGATATCCTCTAGATATGCTATGTAAAATAACTATATTCAGGGGTATATTCCACTACTCTCTGCTAAAATAATCACTCAAAACCCCTATCAAAAGAATCATAATCAAAAGAGAACAAAGGTGGAACTATAAAAAATATAAAATTAAGTGAATAATAACTCAATATTAAAATAATTTCACCCAAAACACCCTAAATAGTGGGTGTTCAGTGTGATTAGTTTGGGATTTAAATACCATAGTGTTAGAACACGAGGGATAGGAGAACATAGTGTTTGTGGAATCAAATATCCCAAAGAAAATTATGTAATGTTCACTTTTATTGAAAATAATTCATCCAAACATTTTGGAAATAATTGTTTCTAAATGATTCAATAACCATGTGATTGGAACTATCCCAACTCATCCCACTCAAATGGTTTTTCCTCTTGGTTTTCCAACCCATGAACCATCAATGTGAATCACTACTGAACATTAATTTCATTTTTACATTGTTACTCTGAAACTATGTATCACACCCATATATAAAATAATTTAATATAGTTTTCTAATAGGGGTTTCCCCAATCATAATGAAACCATGAATAGGGAAAATATTAATAAAATTTCCAAGTTTCAACACAAAGATATTGAGACTCAATTGAGAACCTAAGATAGCTCATGAGCCTTGATTCATGTACAGAATAACTTGTTATGAAGTCGTAATTCTTATAATTAAAATATGAATCCTAGTTATTAAAATGAAATATTCTCTTAAAATCAAAAATAAAAATTCCTTTTTAAATTAAATACCACAAGGAACATAGGGTTTTACAAAAAAAAATTAATCTTATTAATTATTGATAACCAATGGAAAATGAGTGGAAGTTGGGGAAATAATCAATCACCTATATAATAGTCCCATCATATAACATTAATGTGGAATCTCATTCCCCTGATGATATGGATATATTTTTATCAATGATAAACATTGTAAAACCCCAATATTTTATAATTAGACTATGTTATGCATATTACATTTCAGAGAACACTAACCTAAATGAACTTGAAAATATTATTTTTTTTAATTGGGAACATTATAGTAGTAACATCCTTCCTTCTCCTCATTGTCTTGAGATTGTTTGATAATTATTATAGGCCTTAAGCGATATCCCCAAGATTCCAAAGGATAAAAATAAATGTCAAATGGTTTCAATACATGTGGGGGGGGGGTTATTTAACCTTTACGAATAACACAAATAACCAAAAAAACCAAACATACCACTATATAATGCATGATAAACATGAAAGATAACTCAAACTTTCTTATATCAAAATCATTCTAAAATAAATTGCTACAACAGAAGACCACCACCCCAAAGTAAATAGTGGATGATAAACTAATAAAACTCCATGAAGAGCATAGGACTCCATGATCTATAATATCTGTGCTCTATGATCACCTATCAGCCCAAGTATCACGAAGTAGTACAAAACATGTGATACATTAAATTTTCCCATGTCCCAATAGATGAAATCTGCAAAAGAACCATAGTTCCAAGGTAGAGGTGAGTACTAAAACTTAGTAGGTTTTCCACAATGACATCCCCTCTAAATTCAACTAGGATAGAAGAGTGAGAGAAATTTATATAAAATAGTTTATATTAAATATTTTTTGTACTTGAAAGTTAACATTTTTATTTCAATCAATAATCCTGATACAAGGAAAGAAGTCACGGGGGTCGAAAGTAATGCAACCCCAAAGCATAATCTATGAAAAGCTTCAAACCCTAAGTGGGAAAGGACCCCAAAGATGAGAAGGAAGAAGAATTACTGTTTTATGTTTCCGTAGACGCCATAATGTCCACCACCATGTTTCCCTCCCTCTAGGTATGAGAGATCTCCATGCACGCCCCAATAATAGCCTGGCAGTGCCTGACTATATAAATAATTCTCCATGGTATCTTGATTTTGTTTTGCAGTTCATTGAACAACACTAATGAATTAGTTTCCACCAAAGTCACCACCATATTCCTGCTCACACATAGCTGAAAACCTACTTCCATAGCCCGGGCTTCCGCCTGAAGCATATCACCTCCCCCAAACGATGTAGAAAATAGTGCATGTACAGAGCCGGTTTGATCCCGCACGATGCCCCCTACCCGCATCTCCCCTCCTATCAGCGATCCATTAACATTAAGCTTCAATCCATGTAGTGGAGCCCTCCACCTCACCCACTTCCCAAGTCCAAGAAATCCAGCCCGGCGATCTTCAGCGCACCCAGAAGTAATGGCGCGTAAGGAGGGGGCTGACTTGCAGTCCGGCCACAAACTAAGAAGGCCCAACACAATGTTTCTAACTATAAAATGAATACTGACCTAAGATATCGAGCCTATACTGTGGCTCTTGTTATTCCGGGACTTCCATATAGTCCAGCACCCAGCAGTGAGAATGAGTACCCTTGCTTTCCTTTCAGCACCTTGGTTTTCAGCTCCCCTAAACCAAGAATTTAGAAAGTCCTCTAAGTTTCCATCATAGAAATTCCATCCAAAAAAGGCCCCGAAGTTTTTCCAGACCCCCCTTGCCCATTTTCTATCATAAAAAATGTTCCCCATAGATTCTGTGCATGGAGACCTGCAGCACGAGCACCAGGAGACCGCTGGGATCCCCATTCGCTGATGGTTAGCATCCGTTGGTAGAGACTTGTGTCTCACTCTCCACATAAAAAAATTTAATTTAGAAGGAATAACTTTACACCATAGAGTCTCCCCCACTGGTCGACATTCACCACCTCTCTTGTCAAGATATCAAATTATTTGATGAAGAAAGCACCCGATGAGGTACCTGTGAAAAATAACCAGTCATCGTCTTCATTTGAAAAAACAAATTTAAACATCTCCATTTGGTTTCCATCAAGGATGGCCTTGAGGTACCTTGTATGGCAGGAAGCCTCTTTAAAGGTGATATCTGGAGCCGGAAATCCTGGGAATCACAGCCTCCCTACCCCCCTATCCTGCTGCCAGAAGCTTATGTCCCCCTTCCGATAATCCACCAAGGATGTTGTTGCAGAGTTTCCAAATATAGTTGAACCAGGTTCCATATATTTGAATGATTCATTCTTTGACTATTACCATTAAGACCATGAAAATTATGCACTGTTCTACCCCATAGAGTTCTTCCTTCTAGGACCTCCCAAGAGTTCTTGGCATGTAGTCCTTGAATGGTTGAGGGCAAGCTCCTTAAATTCATTCCCCCCATTGAAAGGGGTCTGGCCAGCCATTTATGTGAATCCCAATGATGAAGACCCTCTATCTGCCCATCCCAAATAAAGGACTCCATTATTCTGTCCAGGTTTGAAAACATAGTTTTCAGAACCTTCAAGGTAGACAAAACATGCATCGTCGTGGATACTAACACACAGTTAACCAGAGTGATACGGCCTCCAAAGGATAAAAATATTTTTTTTTTCAGTTTTGAATACGCCTAGTATGGTTTCTAAAGAGCTTATCAAAATGCTTTACCCTGAGGAAAGATGGGCTGAATGGATATCCTAGATAATCCATGGGAAAAAGGCCCTTATTCATATTTAGCCTGGCCCTTATGTCCTGATCCCTACTCGGAGAGGCACTCCTTGCTGTGAAGAAGATCCTTTTTTCAGAATTAACCACTTGTCCGCTCCACTTGCAATATTCCTTAAGAACCCTCTTCAACCCTGTTGGAATCACCTGTTTTGATAATCCCAAATCATGCTTAACCATTGATTATGATGTATTAAAACCTTGAATTAATCTTATTATTCTATGCTTAAACGTATTTTATTCTAAACTGTTCATATTCCTACTCTCATAACTTTACTGTAACAGCTTACAGTAGCATTTACATAAGTTTGGTATTGTTAGCCAACAGTCAGAGTTTTCTTTTCAAAGTCACAGTTACAAGACTTCTGTTCAATGTTTTCTCTGCTCAAGTTCACAGTCGAACAAGTCTACAGCTGGAACAAGTTCGCAGTCGAACAAGCCTACAGTCATAAGTCTACAGTTGACAAAGGTTACAGTTCTACAAATTTGATGTTACAAGTCTACAGTTAGAGAGGCTACAGTTACATGGAGTAAAAGCTACCATTGCAAGCCTACAGACAGCAAGCCTTTTGTCGAAGTCAGCAGTCAGAAGGAAGTCCACAGTTGGAAGACCACAGTTGAAGTCCACAGTGACATACATTCTCGACCAGTCTATTATTATTATATTTCTACTTTTTTCTTTACCAATTTGATTAATACTAATCTAACGGTCATGTCTAGACAAATTAATACACCTAACATTATTTATTGATATTTGCAGACATATCAAGAAATAATACAATGTACGAGGAAGATTGCACGTGTAACTCAAGACTATTTATCTTGTCGGCCTCGGGTGAACAAAAAGGGCATATATGGAGGAGTATAAAAAGAAGAGAGAAGCATTCAAAAAATGAATGGAAGAGTCTAACATCTACAACTGAGAAGGAGATATGCATATACACAAAAAGAAGAACTCTCGAGCATTCATTCTGAAGAACAAAAGAGTCTCAAGTGAACCGACTGAAAGAACCGTCTCCTAAAAGCCATGATGTGAAGCACTCAAACTCAAAGAAGCTGATCACTTGAACATCTGGAAGTCTGGAAATCACGGCACTCTGGTTTAGTGTCAACTTACAGAAAAAGGACCAAAGCTTCAAGTTACTCATTCCTACGAGTCCAGAACTGATCTCCCAACACTATAGAGCACTCTAAACCTTCTTCTTTCTATCTCTTGCTCTACTGTGTTTTAGTTTTCTACATTTTGAGCAGTGTGTGTTATCTGCTGTATTAAACACACACACTGACTTTTGTACTTTCACTGGAGGATATGTAAATCCTCAGCAAACCCTTTTACACTTCATTTCCCACTGTGGATAGTGGTAGAGGTCTTGTGACCTGGACAGCTGGATGCTGTTGTTTGTTTTCCCACGAAGAACTGTGGTAGAGGTCTTGTGACCTGGACAGTGGAAAGTGTGTTCACTGTTGTTAACCCCGATCCAGGGTGTGGATCATTTTTATATAAACTTTTGAGAGGACTAAGTCTCGGCTTGAGACTGAACCTCTTGGTTAATTCTCTGTGTTTGTAGTTATACTCTATATCCATACTATACATAATTATTTAATATTCCGCTGCTATTACTTTGAAATATAATCTATCTTCAAAGCTACTTTGATAATTAAATTCGCAAGTGTTTCTATTTGTTATAAATCAGTACGTTAGTTTCAAAAGTTAATTTAATCATAAGATTAAGTTAACTGAGAATTAATCAATCTTTGAGAAACTAATTGAACCTTTATAATCTATATAAATTCACTACAGTTTAATTTGTTTTTGAAATTGGGGGATTTTAATAGAAATTGTTTTTAACAGAAATTTTAATTGGAACTCAATTCACCCCCCCTCTTGAGTGTCCACTCCGACCAACATTTGGTATCAAAGGAAATTTTATCTCTGTTATACTTGCTCAAAGTTTTATTTTAACTCTCTATTTTTAAACTGTGATTGTAGTTTTATCTAAAAGAACTTAAATTTACGTTATTTCTAAATTTTATCTCTTTAAAACAACTTCTAAAATTTCCTTATGGATAATAGACTAGAAGGTGCTGCTACTAACAGGCCACCCTTCTTTAATGGTGTGAATTATGCCCAATGGAAGCTCAAAATGAAAATTCATTTGGAAAGTATGGGTTTTGATATTTGGACTGCTATAGAGTCTCAATACAAGATTCCAGAAACTGAAAGAATAACTTGGGATGAACCTACTAAGGTAGCTTACAATAATAATTGTAAGGCTGTGAATGCTCTCTACTGTGCTCTCGGAGATGAGGAGTTCAATAGAATTTCTGCATGTAAAACTGATTTTGAAATCTGGGACACCTTAGCTGTTTCTCATGAAGGAACAACTAATGTCAAGGAAATGCGGTTAAATACTTATAATATCAAATACGATAACTTTAAGATGAAAGCTGATGAACCTATTTCTGATATGTATCTCAGGTTTAATGAGATAGTCAACACAATGAGCTCACTCGGAAAGATTGTTCCAGCAAAGGAGAAAATCATGAGATTATTGAGATGTCTGCCTGACAGATGGAGAGGCACATCCGTTTCAATTAGAGAATCCTGTGATATTGGAACTTTGCCTGTCAAGGAGTTAATTGGTAAGCTGATGATGTACGAAGAAGAGCTCAAGGTAAATAAAGAGGAAGATGAGGAACCAAAATGAAAATCTGTAGCTTTTAAGTCTACTGCATCAAAGAGCAAAGACAAGGAGAAAGTGCATATACCAACTGAAAGCTCATCTAGTGAAGACTTAGATTCTGACAGTGATTCCGAGATGGCACAAATAGCAAGGAGATTCAAGAAGTTCTATAGGAAGAAGAAGTTCTTCAGAAAACCAAACTACAAGGGTAAGTATGATATACAAGGTAAGTGGAAGAAATATTGGAAGAAAACTGATAAAGAAGAAGACATAGTTTGCTATGAATGTAAAAGGAAAGGACACATCAAAGCTGACTGTCCTATGTTAAAATTCAAGAAGAAATATGAGTACAAGGACAAGAATTATAAGAAAGCTATTAAGGCCACCTGGAGTGCTTCAGAAGACAGCACAAGTGAATCAGAGTCCAGTGATTCTGAAAGAAATCGTGCTAATATGTGTTTCATGACAAACACATCTGAGGAAATCTGTTTGAAAAGAAATTACAAGAAGGTATGGTACTTAGATAGTGGATGTTCAAGACACAT
Source organism: Viscum album (assembly GCA_963277665.1). Classification (NCBI taxonomy): domain Eukaryota; kingdom Viridiplantae; phylum Streptophyta; class Magnoliopsida; order Santalales; family Viscaceae; genus Viscum; species Viscum album. The sequence goes on along the minus strand of OY728125.1, from coordinate 734,974,040 downwards.
GTCTGGGGACTATTCGTGCTTCAAAAGCTTAATAAAGGTTGATGGAGGATATGTCACTTTTGGTGATAACTCAAAAGAAAAAATCATCGGCTTAGGCCAGATTGGTAACACTGACTCAGTATTAATTTCCAAAGTTTTATTTGTTGATGGACTTAAGTACAACCTACTTAGCATTTCTCAATTGTGTGATGATGGTTTTAATGTCAAGTTTGAAAACAATTCTTGTGATGTTTATAATTCCAAAAATGCTTTAATATTTTCTGCCTTAAGAAATGAAAATGTTTATGCTGTTGACTTAAACACTTTAGCTAAACATAATGTTACTTGCTTAAATGCTTTTCATAAAGAGTCTTGGCTGTGGCATAGGAGATTAGGACACTGCAACATTCACTCACTTAGAAAACTCTCTAAGAAACACCTAGTTAGAGACCTACCTAAGCTTGAATTCCCAAATGACAAAGTGTGTAATCCCTGTCAAAAGGGAAAACAACACAAAGTTTCTTTTAAACCAAAGAAAGAAGTTTCAACTTCTCAACCACTTGAACTGGTTCACATGGATTTGTTGGGACCATCAAGAATTTCAAGTCTAAATGGGAAGCACTATGTTTATGTTCTTGTAGATGACTTTTCTAGATATACTTGGGTATACTTTCTAGCTCACAAAAGTGAAGCCTGCTCTTCCTTTGTTAAATACTCTATTTCTGTAGAAAATCTTAGTGGAATTAAGATTAAGACCTTGAGGAGTGATCATGGCCGTGAGTTTGAGAATCAAGAATTTGAATATTACTGCTCACACAATGGCTATACTCACAATTTTTCTGCTCCTAGGACACCTCAACAGAATGGTGTAGTGGAAAGAAGAATCTGAACCCTGTAAGAAATTGCAAGGACTATGCTTAATGAATATGACCTGCCTGTTTACTTTTGGGCTGAAGCTGTAAATACAGTCTGCTATGTTATTAATAGAGTCTTGATTAGACCGGTTCTTAAGAAAACCCCTTATGAGTTGTGGAATAATAGGAAGCCTAAGGTTAATTACTTTAGAGTTTTTGGTTGCAAAGTCTTTATTATGAATACTAAAGATAATCTTGATAAATTTGCTCCAAAAAGTGATGAAGGAATTTTCCTGGGTTACTCTATGTCTAGTAAAGCCTATAGAGTGTTCAATAAGAAAACCAAATGTGTGGAAGAATCTGTTCACATCAAGTTTGATGAGACTGATCCACATGAGTCTAAAACTTCTCTTGAAGATGTTGAAGAAGACTTATCTGTTCTGGACCTAAACGACAAATCTAAAGAACCTGTAATAAAAACATCCAGTTCTGGACCTTTTCCAGAATCTTCCTCTGTGGAACCCAAACCTATAAATGAACCTGAAATCTCTAGTCCAACCTTTACCAAATCAACTAGGATTCTAAAGAATCATCCTTTAGATGCTTTTGTTGGTAATCTTGATAGACGAACACAAACTAGAGCTTCTCTAAGAAATCAGGTTGAACATCAAGCTTTTCTTTCACAGCTTGAACCCAAAAATGTCAATGATGCTATCAGTGATGAATTCTGGGTAATGGATATGCAAGAAGAACTAAATCAGTTTGAAAGAAACAAAGTTTGGGAATTAGTGGAAAGACCTAAAGACACTCTTACCATAGGCACTAAATGGGTGTTTAGAAACAAAGTTGATGAGTTTGGTAATATAATCAGAAACAAAGCTAGGCTAGTTGCACAAGGGTATAGTCAGGAAGAAGGAATAGACTATGAGGAAACCTTTGCACCCGTGGCTAGACTAGAGGCCATTAGGATATTACTTGCTTATGCTGCTCATCTGAATTTCAAACTATATCAAATAGATGTTAAAAGTGCTTTTCTAAATGGATATATAATTGAGGATGTATTTGTGGAACAACCTCCTGGTTTTACAAATCCCCATTTTTCTAATCATGTTTTTAAACTATCTAAAGCTTTATATGGTTTAAAGCAAGCTCCAAGAGCTTGGTATGATAGGCTCATCTCTTTTCTTATTTCGAAAGGATTTACTAAAGGGATAGCTGATCCTACTCTTTTTATTAAATGGATTTCTAAAGATGTCTTAATAGTACAAATTTATGTGGATGATATTATTTTTGGATCTTCTAAAAATTCTTTATGTGTTGATTTTTCAAAAATAATGCAAAATGAGTTTGAAATGAGTTTAATGGGAGAACTCAAATTTTTCCTTGGATTTCAGATCTTTCAAAATAAAAATGGTATTATTTTGAACCAAAGTAAATATATTAAAGATATTCTAAAACGTTTTTCTTTGGATGGCACCAAAGGCAGTGACACACCTATGAGCACCACTTGCAAGTTGGACAGTGATGAAACTGGTGAACTAGTGGATCAAACCAATTACAGAGGTATGATAGGTAGTCTACTGTACCTTACTGCCAGTAGACCTGACATCATGTTCAGTGTATGCATGTGTGCTCGGTTTCAAGCCAATCCAAAAGAGTCTCATTTGACTGCTGTTAAAAGGATTTTCAAATATCTAAAACATACTCCCAATTTGGGATTATTTTATCCAAAAGGACAATCATTTGATTTATTAAGTTATTCTGATGCTGATTTTGCTGGCTGCATGTTAGATAGAAAGAGCACCTCTAGAACATGTCACATTTTAGGCAAGTCACTAGTATCTTGGTGTAGTAAGAAGCAGAATTCTGTTGCATTGTCTACTGCCGAAGCTGAGTATATAGCTGCTGGTAGCTGTTGTGCACAAATCTTGTGGATGAAACACACTTTACTAAACTATGTATATCAATTCAAACATGTCTCTATAAGGTGTGACAATACAAGTGCTATTAACATTTCTAAAAATCCAGTATTTCATGCTAGGACAAAACATATTGATGTGAGACATCACTTTCTGAGGGATCATTATCAAAAAGGTGATATCACTCTTGAGTTCATTGGCACTGAACATCAGTTAGCTGATATTTTTACAAAGCCTTTGAATTCTGAGAGATTAAGTTACATCAAACATGAGTTAGGTATGATTAATTATAGCACAGTTGAAACCTCACAGTTGAAACCTCACAGTTGAAACCTCACAGTTGAAACCTCACAGTTGAAACCTCACAGTTGAAACCTCACAGTTGAAACCTCACAGTTGAAACCTCACAGTTGAAACCTCACAGTTGAAACCTCACAGTTGAAACCTCACAGTTGAAACCTCACAGTTGAAACCTCACAGTTGAAACCTCACAGTTGAAACCTCACAGTTGAAACCTCACAGTTGAAACCTCACAGTTGAAACCTCACAGTTAGACCTCACCGGTGTACCTCACTGTTAAATCTCTCTGTAGGCTGTTTCGCTGTTTAACCTTATTTTATTTTTGCGGGAATTCGAACCGTTTCTTTTCTTTATTCTTTTTATTTCTAAATCCCTAAATGATAAAACTTAGAACATCGAACATATCTCAATCCACTCATCTCGACCCTTGCTCTCTCAAGTCCTAAACCCTAAACCTTCAACTGAACCTCGAAACCTCATTCAGTTCCAATGGCCAGAACAAAGCGACCCCCGACTGTCAATGAAGATGCACCAATGCCAAAGAGGACTCAAGTCGAATCCAGTGGCACCGGGAATGCCTCGATAAGACCTGTTAATCCACATCTGACTAAGAGAGAAATAGTTGCTGAGAAGGAGCTAAGTGAAGAGTGGATTTTATCGAGCAGATCATTAGTACTGGCAGTGCTTAATGAGCAAGGATGGACCGAATGTTTCGCAAACAATAATGGACCGTACTACCCGAAGCTGGTGAAGGAATTCTATGAATATCTACAGTTCGAGGAAGAGGATGATCTGCATAGACTGGTATCCAGAGTAAACGGCAATGAGGTCAGTTTTTCATCCGTTGAATGGGCTGCATGTTTAAGAGTTCCTCATGAGGGTATTTACAACTACTATTCTGGAGCAGCTCCTCCAAATAGTAGAATCTTTGATCATGAGACGGCTCTGGAAGAATTGATAGGCAATGGAACAGTAAGAAAGATTATTGCTGCTGAAATGAGTGGAGAGGACAGGCTTCTGTTTAAGTTTATTCAGCATGTACTGAGTCCAAGAAGAGGAGATTTTGCAACTCTGAAGCACCAGGATATTTACTTGATGTACTTATTAAAACATGGAAGGAAGGTCAACCTTTGTAGGTTGCTGATGGCTCATATGGAGGACATGATAAAGGCAAGCTCAAAATCAAGTGCCTTGTTCCATGCTAAACTCATTTCGGTTATGTTGAATGTGAAAGGTGCAGCTGGAAGTCAGGAAGAGTTGATAGTGGCAAAGAACATTGTATGTATCTCGAAAGTAATCTGCAAATTCATGAAGATCAGTTGGAATCCTTGGAAGAAATCATGGGTGAACGATGAGGAGAGAATCTATGAGAAATTTAGCCCTTCTACTCATCCCTCTAGACCGAGAGATAGGAGAGATCCAGGCTTAAAGCCTGATGAGCCTGAACCTGTATACTCAGATGACGAACAGACTGCAGTAGTTGGTGACTCTGCAAGAGAGAACACCCCAATTGATGAAGGTAGTGATCCTGATACTACTCACAGTCCTGTCAGGATAGTGAAGTTTGGAGCAGCAAGCCCTCCAAAAGAACTACCTAGTAGAGAACCTGTTCTAAGAGACAGTGAGACTGAGTCTACAGAAGAAGAAGAAGAAGAATCTCAATATTTTTTCAAGGACACCTCTGACGAGGATGATACAGTCGAAGCAGAAGAGGCTGGAACTTCAAATGAAAATCAAGAAACTATTGCAGAAGAACTTAGTATGAGCCCTCTGATAGGGTATACAGACAAGTCAGTGTCTGACCAGGAAGCAGGAGTGGTTTCAACTACTGTTGTCATGGAAGTGGTTGATGACCCAACAGAGAGGGAGGCTAACCTCACTGCTGAACCTACAGAGGAAGAAAATATGGAACCTTCTAGAGCTACAGAAGAGCACTTAGAGTTACCCAGAGTCGAGCAGATAGTAGAAAATGTTCAGGAAGGAGCTCCAAGTGAGGGGGAGCGTTTTGGTTCAGTCTCTGTACTATATGATATAGAAGGATGGACCTCAGATCCAGGATACATGGTGTTAGGACTCAATTATGAGGATTCAGATGAGGAAAACCAACCACCAAGAAATCCAGTTATCCTAACTAACAGCTCTCCAATGTTAGAAACTGAAATTTTGGCCACCAAGGAAGACCTTGAATCCTTAAAGAATGAAATGAAGGAGACCATCAGACAGTCTGTTGCTGAATTGAAAACCAGTCTTTTTGATGAGCTGAAAAATGTAGAACAATCCTTAGAATTATCTCTAGGATGTGTTTTGGGAAGTCCAATCAAAGAAGTGATGGATGAAATGAAAGTGTGCCACACTCAAATTGAATGCTGGACTGGAGCAGTAGTGGCCCTCAGACAATCAGTTGCCTCTTTAACTGCCCTGAGCAGTTCTCAGACACAAGTGGCCAGTGAGATTCGATACATCAAAGAAGTGGTCAAGCAGTTTGTGGAAGTATTTGAGGCTTTCAAGAAATCAGTAAAAGAACACTTTAGCAATCAGGATGCTTTCATTCAGAAAGTGATTGGAAATCTGACTCAGTCTTTCAAGGAGACAGTGGCATTATCAGTCAAGTCCCTTCCTTCATCTAGCTCTCCTGTGGACCTTGAGCAGTTTAGAAGCCTGCTCAGAGAAGAGCTTACTCAGGCCCGTGAAAATGACACATCAGACCTACAGATCCTTGCTACTACAAGAGAAGTCAGTGGCTTTGTTCGTGAGCACCTGCAGGCTGCTACTGCTTCTCAGGAGGCCATCAAAAGTAAAGTGGATCATTACTTTGATTGGATTTTCACCAAGCATCAGTTGAACCATCACTTCAAGATCATTCTAGAAACTATGAAGCTGCCTCCTGTAACTCAAGCTTTCAAAGAACAAGTTAGCAAGATACGAGATTTGACCCCGGCTTTGGATAAATTCTTGGAAAACAAAAATGACTTCTTATCTGCCATGGACAGAGGAGGAAACATCATCATGGATTTCAGAAATCTGCTCCTACCTTTTCTTCATGTGGACTGCACACCTGTTATAGTTCCTCCTGCCCTACCTGTCTCCAACCCCAGTGGTTCTTCAGTAATGTCTCCTGCTGATGCACTCAGAAGCCTTAGACCACTGATACCTCGGCAAGCTACTCACTACAGGCCTTCAGGAGCCTCTGTTGCTACCCCTCCAGACATTCCTGCTGCAATTCCTCAGCCTGTTGATCTTTCACCTACTGCTCCATCTTCTTCCTCCAAAGGAAAAGATCCCTCACCTACAGATGAAGAGGATTGAGTCTGTTTATGTTTTTTTTTTGATAGGGATCATGTATTCACGTTTTGGGTCATGTAATGTACTCATTTTTCATACAATGTTTATTTTCTCTCTCTCTGGCATTCTTTTTGTTAATCACAAAGGGGGAGAAATAGGGAGAAATAAATAGGGAGAAATAAATAGGGAGAAATAGGGAAAACTCGGGGGAGATATGAACCTATACAAAGAGGGAGAAATCCTTGCGGATTATACCTAATTTTTGTGCTCATATTGCTAATACTGTGTTTTGCACACTTCTCTCTGATACATCTATATTTCATTCCATACTGACATAATTTGTGATTATCAAAAAGGGGGAGATTGTTGGAATCACCTGTTTTGATAATCCCAAATCATGCTTAACCATTGATTATGATGTATTAAAACCTTGCATTAATCTTATTATTCTATGCTTAAACGTATTTTATTCTAAACTGTTCATATTCCTACTCTCATAACTTTACTGTAACAGCTTACAGTAGCATTTACATAAGTTTGGTATTGTTAGCCAACAGTCAGAGTTTTCTTTTCAAAGTCACAGTTACAAGACTTATGTTAAAAGTTTTCTCTGCTCAAGTTCACAGTCGAACAAGTCTACAGTTGGAACAAGTTCGCAGTCGAACAAGCCTACAGTCATAAGTCTACAGTTGACAAAGGTTACAGTTCTACAAATTTGATGTTACAAGTCTACAGTTAGAGAGGATACAGTTACATGGAGTAAAAGCTACCATTGCAATCCTACAGACAGCAAGCCTTTTGTTGAAGTCAGCAGTCAGAAGGAAGTCCACAGTTGGAAGACCACAGTTGAAGTCCACAGTGACATACATTCTCGACCAGTCTATTATTATTATATTTCTACTTTTTTCTTTACCAATTTGATTAATACTAATCTAACGGTGATGTCTAGACAAATTAATACACCTAACATTATTTATTGATATTTGCAGACATATCAAGAAATAATACAATGTACGAGGAAGATTTCACGTGTAACTCAAGACTATTTATCTTGTCGGCCTCGGGTGAACAAAAAGGGCATATATGGAGGAGTATAAAAAGAAGAGAGAAGCATTCAAAAAATGAATGGAAGAGTCCAACATCTAAAACTGAGAAGGAGATATGCATATACACAAAAAGAAGAACTCTCGAGCATTCATTCTGAAGAACAAAAGAGTCTCAAGTGAACCGACTGAAAGAACCGTCTCCTAAAAGCCATGATGTGAAGCACTCAAACTCAAATAAGCTGATCACTTGAACATCTGGATGTCTGGAAATCACGACACTCTGTTTTAGTGTCAACTTACAGAAAAAGGACCAAAGCTTCAAGTTACTCATTCCTACGAGTCCAGAACTGATCTGCCAACACTATAGAGCACTCTAAACCTTCTTCTTTCTATCTCTTGCTCTACTGTGTTTTAGTTTTCTACATTTTGAGCAGTGTGTGTTATCTGCTGTATTAAACACACACACTGACTCCTGTACTTTCACTGGAGGATCTGTAAATCCTCAGCAAACCCTTTTACACTTCATTTCCCACTGTGGATAGTGGTAGAGGTCTTGTGACCTGGACAGCTGGCTGCTGTTGTTTGTTTTCCCACGAAGAACTATGGTAGAGGTCTTGTGACCTGGACAGTGGACAGTGTGTTCACTGTTGTTAACCCCGATCCAGGGTGTGGATCATTTTTATATAAACTTTTGAGAGGACTAAGTCTCGGCTTGAGACTGAACCTCTTGGTTAATTCTCTGTGTTTGTAGTTATACTCTATATCCATACTATACATATTTATTTCATATTCCGCTGCTATTACTTTGAATATAATCTATCTTCAAAGCTACTTTGATAATTAAATTCGCAAGTGTTTCTATTTGTTATAAATCAGTAAGTTAGTTTCAAAAGTTAATTTAATCATAAGATTAAGTTAACTGAGAATTAATCAATCTTTGAGAAACTAATTGAACCTTTATAATCTATATAAATTCACTACAGTTTAATTTGTTTTTGAAATTGGGGGATTTTAATAGAAATTGTTTTTAACAGAAATTTTAATTGGAACTCAATTCACCCCCCCTCTTGAGTGTCCACTCCGACCAACAAACCCTTTCACTAATATTCTACTACCATTAATGAAAATAATTGTGTCATTGGAAAACATCAAGTGCATGATGCCACTCATGGTATGCCTGCTATGGTAGGAGAGAATTTTCCCTGTGACAATGCCCTTGTTGATGAAGCAACTGAAGGAATTTTGAGAAAGGATGAAGATGGTGGGAGACAAAGGATCCCCTTGCCTGATCCCTCGACATGCCTTGATGAAGCCAAATTGTTTACCCATGAACGAGGTAGAGATCCACGCCGAGCTGAAGCAGCGAAAGAGGAGATCAATTGTCCAGTTGGAGAATCACATGCACTTTATGACTTTTAGTACAAAGAACCATTCCATTCTATCATACGCCTTGCTCATATCCAATTTGACCACAAGATTTCCCCCAAAGGACTTGTTATTAATCCCACTTGTCATTTCTTGGGCCAAACCGATCGCACCCTTGATTGACCTACCTTTAATGAATCCATGCTGCTCAAGATTAATCCATGAGTCCATGTGGGTGGCCATTTTCCTATTGAGTATGTTGGCCAGGATTTTGTACGATAAGTTACACATGCTAATGGGCATGTATTGGTCAATGGACTATGTATTACTCACCTTAGGAATGAGTACCAGTTTGGTTGCACAGGAAATACGAGGGAGATATCCCCCCTGGGAGAAGTCTTGGATAGCCTGAACCAGATCACCTTTAATGATGTCCCAAGTCACCCTATAAAAAGACCCAGGAAAACCATCTTGACCCGGGGCACTATCCGGGTTCAAGGACCAAACTGCCTCATGCAAATCATCCTCCGCCGGAAGTCTCCTCATTCCCTCATCAATGACCCCCGAAAAAATATTGGGAATACCCTCAAAAAACTTCTCCTCCCCCCTCGGGTATCCCCCTTCCATGCTCAGATTAAGACAAGCCATTAGGGACTGCACCTCTGCATTTGCCATAACCCCAATTTCCTCATGATCTGTATAAAAAAATCCGTCCTCCCTCTGGATGTTTGGCCTCTGTATTCTCTGACGCTCCTTAATGCAACCATGGAAGTACCCCGAATTCTAGTGTCCCTCCTGAAGCCATCTCACCCGAGCACTTTCTCTTGCCAATACTTCATGTCTCATGAGAATATCAGCTAAGTAATCTTTCTTCGCTCTAAGATCAGTAAGGGAAGTTTCATCCCATGCTTGTTCCAGTTTATCCTCTAATCTATCCACCTCCTCACTGATTTAGCAACATTGTGATCACGATCAGGAATGGTTTTCCTCTATTCTTGAAGCCTGTTCTTGACTCGCCTGAGCTTATTATGAAAGGTAATCCAAGGATTCCCATGGTGTTGCATATCCCAAGCTCCCCTGACCTCCTCCAGAAACCCATGTTCCTATACCCATGACTTAGATAATTTTAAATGATTTCAAAAATAGTTTATAACTAAATATAAAATACTTCTAAAATAGTTACTGTAAAAAAACTTCCAAAATAGTTTATAACTAAATATAAATAATTACCATGATAACCAATTTTCCAATGAAATCCATTGTTCAAGAAAAAAATCATACCGTACTTTTAAAACAATTATACAAACTCCATTTGGAATAACCATTTTATTCCACACAACCACAATCTTAACTATGCACGCTGAATTATGACAGTTCCATACTTACGATCAGTCTCTCATGGATCTACCCTGTCGTCATGTGATAATTGTTTCCCATGTTCCATTACACTTTTGGAAATGAGAACTAGTTCATATTTCAACAAAACCTTATAAATACAATATGAACACCCATACTAATTCTTCCCAAAAACTAATCCAATAACAACAAACCAAAAAAATTAAATAAAACAATATTTTTATAGAAAACATTTCTACAACAAACCATTTCGAAAATATAGAGAAGAAATATTTTAAAATCACCATTTTAAAATCAATAAATTAAATCATGTTCACATTAAATCACCACAATTCTATAATTTCATCGAAAACCCTAAATAATCACTAAATGGTATTTATATCATGTATTGCACCAAGATTTCACAATCAATTTCAATAAAATAGACCAATATGAAACTAATTCAATCAATTCTTATAAGAGGAGTTGAGAGTGACCGGTGAAGAAGACCAATGAAACCGAGTTAAATCTGAATAAACTCTCCTTATATCACTTCTCCTAACACAACCAAGTCCAAATATAAACTTATTTGGTATCCACAACCTTAGATATACCCATAGCAGGTGTAGATATAAGAAACCAAGAGAATAGGTGAATTAAAGCAAAGAAACTCAGTAAGAATGATGAAGAACAAACACATACCATGAATAATTGAATTCTAATCACTAATGACAACCTTCATATCACCTCTGATTTATGGAAGAACCTTCCCTGACCATTGGAGAAGCAAAATCCATAGTTAGAGCCACAAAAGAGGGAAAATGAGTCACTTAAAAGCAAAAACATGTTAGATATGCTTTTTTAGGATGTATATTTGACCTTGTGCATGGTTCAGTCACCCAGTTAAGAAAAATGTACACTAACGATGTGTTAGCTACTTACTTAAGGATGGCTATCGCACAATCTCCTCACACGGTCTCCAAAATCATGCTCCAACTGTGCCAAAGCCACTACCTCAAACTACCCAATCCATATGGTATCTCATAGGTTGTCGAATGGTTTGGACAAACTGTGTGTAGCCCACACACCATCCCTTTAGCCCCGAAAACACAAATAATATTGTCCAAACCCTCAAAATGTTCACCCTTATACTCTATATACTTAAAATAATAAATAAATGGTAACTTACTAGAAACAGAGGGTGCTACAACAACATTTCCATTAATTTGGATGCTATGAATAAGAATTAATGATTTATGAAATAAATATATAGGTCTTACTCAATATAATTTTATTTTAAAATGATTATAAAATAATAACCTATTTTTTTGTTAAAGTCAATTTATTCATTAGAAAATCATTTTCTTCAAAATGATTTTTCCATAATTTTATGAGTGAATATTATAATTAATTTCTAGATTTTCTATAAATAAAATACTGTAAATTTAATTTAATTTTTGAAATTATCATATCTAAATTTGTCTACATTGAAATATTGATAATTTTCTAAGAAAGTTCAAAATTTTATGAATAATAAAAAATATAGTTTTTTTCAATATTTTATCCTCTATGATATCGTCAATAAATAATTATGATATTAAAATTTAATAAAAATATTTAATTACTCATGTATGATGTTATAATATAAATATAATACAAAAAAATAATAACATGAAAAATATAATTTATTTTATGGTAAATATGAAAATCATTTTCATTAGTGACACAATACTTAAATAACATTAGAAAAGTAAAATTCAGTTTCTTATAACTAATAATTTATAGGTATTAAATATTTCCCTACCTATTCTATTTAAGTTTATCTCAAAATTATTACTTGGACTAATAACATAGAATTTTGGAGTTATATAAAAATAATCATATCCAAATAACTTTTTAATGCTTGTGTAAAGCTAGAAAAGTCAAAATAATAAATGAAAAAAGTTTTCATGAAATCAACATGAGTAAAAATACATAAATAATGAATATAATATAATATATATTTTCTTTATAATATTAATTTTATTTTATTTTTTATATTTTAAATAATCCCTTTAAATGATTATGTAACATTGGCACAATACTTATGTAAGGGGAAGAAAATTCCATAAAATGGTTTTAATAAAACTAAAAATAAAATGCTAAAAACCATTACATAACCCAAATAACTGAATAAATATTATTTTTTGGATTATATTTTAACCATAATAATATAAGGATCTAATTTATTACCATTTGGGGACATCGGTATATGATTATGATCATTGTTTTATTTTATTTAATGAAATGTCAAACATGTCACACTCTTATTTTTAATGAGGGTAATATTTATAGAAAGGTTTTATCTAGAGGATATGTTCGAATATAAATATTATTTTGAAATCTATGATATTTATATACATTATGGTAATTTTTAAAAAAAAATTATCATTGATACATTACTTTAAATGATTACAAAACACTATTATATTATTAATTTAATTAAAAGGAAACTCAAGAAAATGTATTCAAAAATAATATTTTTGATTTAGTTTGAATTATTTAATGTGTAAAAACATTTTGATATATTAGAGTAGTTAAAATAATTATATTTGAATTCTACCTCTGTTTTAATGTATTTTAAGTCAAATTAAATGAATAGTATCAAAAATAAAAAATTGATATTTTATCTAAATAATATTTTATTAAATTATATAGAAATTATAAAAATATTAAATAATCATAAAGGGTATAGTATATGATTGAAACTTTCCCTCTATATTTATTTATAATCCATTTTAAATCATCTTTTATGTAATATTCTTATTATATTTTTATATTTTGATATTTTTTTAAATTGACCCTTACTTAAATTGTAAAAGGGAACTAATTCCTTAACTTATTTAAACCAATTTGAGCCATCTATCTCACCCATCACCCAAAAAATTACTTTATTAAAATCCTTATCCATGTTAAATAGGTTCTAGTCCTTCCAAAATACCAACCCTGGATCCCTTAAGAAGATATCTAAAGGAATTCCACCAAAGAAGAGGTAATTGCCTTTACCAATACTATCAAGTTTATTTATAATTATACTTCCTCTTCATGTTTTCTTTTACTAAAAAATAATTATTATATTATAATCTATATGTTTTGATGTTATTATTATTGTGGTACAACCATATTCCAAATTTTTTCCATCATACCAAAAAAATAAATCATCGCACGTGCGTGCTTATGGTTTATCATCTCCCTACGTTGGTGTAATTTGTTTTCATCACCACATTACATGGATGGATATAATGATTGAAATAATTGATATATATGATAATTATGAAATTATATAATTTCTTTAAATTTAATATATCATGAACTCCCATACCCATTCACTCATTAAGGAAATGATATCATCAATCACGCATACATATGGATTACTATCTCCACAAAGTGATGTGATTAATTTTCCACACCCAACATTTAAGAATGGTTATAAAAATATATTTAATGATAAAATGTTATATTTATAAATTTAATAAAATTATATAGGAGAAATATTTATATCATATGTGATAAAACTAGGACATTCATGACAAAACATGCATGAGAAAACAAGGCAATTAACACCAGAAACAGTGAAAATAATGAATTTTTATTAATGAAGATGTATTAAATGTTATATAATGATTATATATGACATAATAAATATTAATATTGTATTTTATATTAATATCATAATTTAGTCTATTATACAATATTATAACCCATGTTCATCTAAACTAAAGTGCAAGGTAAGGAATTATTATCTCACATTTATATCAGTGGGACGCATGCTTTATCCACCACATATCTATTTTGTGTATTGTTTATACTTATCCTTTGATATATTATATCATGAATTTATTTTTATTCATGATATTTAGTGTTTAATTTTAATTTATTTCTTTCATCAGGATTATGATTCAAATGATACCAATGTGGTAAGGGTTTATATCATAATCTCATCATTGGTCGGGATTGGTTATGTTTAAATCTCCACCAGGTAATATTTCATTTTTGTGTCCATGTTTTCAAATAGTTTTTGGAAAAGTGTTTTTAATACTATATATTTAGTTTTTTAATTCATATATACCAGTTTTTTACTTCCTTTAAAAACTACTTAAAAAATAATCTTCCTGTTAATTTCCAAAAAAGGTACTTTATGTATTTTCTTAAAAACATTGAAAGATATGTTTTTAAAATTATATAAAAGGTATAAATTTTTTTATAATCATGTCACCATATTTTTTAAATACTCATTTATATGTTTTCAAGTTTATTCTCAAATAAAATTATTTCTTTACTACGTGCGTGGTAACTTGATTTTAAAAAATATTTTCAAAGTAGAAAATTTTATTTTCCTCAAGAAATATTCCATAAATCTATTTAAATTATTTTCATATTTGTAAATATCATTTTTAGAATATTATGTTTAGTATTCACTCTAATTTTACCATTCATAATTTTCCTTTCACTTGTTTATGATTATTTTAAATGGGGAATGTATCAATATTTCATAAGAATAGTGCTTTCTAGTATTGGTTGTTGTTGTTTTTTAAGGAATGATAAATTAATTGTATTATTTATTCATATGTGGAATTCATTGGACTTTGTAATTTATGGGAGGGGACCACAATATCCCCTCGATGCATTGGTATATCTTTTGAGATAAACTATCATAGATTTTTGGTTGAGGCTCTACACATTTTTTATGATGTATTTCCCATAGACTTGATGGTATAATTATGATATCTAACATTATGTATTCCCTCTTTATGATATTAGTAATTTATTTACAAGGGGTTATGATATTTAATAAGATATAAAGGAATAATTTTCATCTCATGTTATTATGGAATTATTTGATTTTCACTTATTCCATCAATATTATGCTCAATAAAATATTTAAATGAAATGTGTTTTAGTTATTAACCTGACCATAATATTTAATATTATTTATTCATGATAGATTTCATTGTACACATACCCTTAATAAGCATCTAAACACACCCTTTTCTTATGATTATTTTCCACATGATACCAATAAGTATTTTATGATTGATATGTAGGGTTATGATAAGGGGAATAATAACGTTCGTAGTGAAAATAATTTTTGAATTTTATAATTAAATTTTAATATTAATTTAAAAATTTTGTCTAGTTTTCCTAGAATAAAAATATATTAGGTTCTTTGGTATGTGATTCTTGTATCTTATTCCAATGTAATATAATAACTACTAGTTGTGGGATACTAGTTTTTGTGTCATTACAGATGGTATCAGAGGATGTTTAGTAGAAACCATGGGAAATAGAGTTTGGAAAAGATAAATTTGAGAATGAAATGCTAAGAATTAGTTTTTTTAATATTTACAAAGAAGCCTTATTTATTATTTAGAGGTTAATTATACCTAAATTTTAAATATATGTTATGTATTTAAGTAGTTTTTATTTTTTTAATTTTATTTTATAATTTTTTGATCTAATCTATAGTATTCCATTTTTTAGAGATGGAACATATAAGAAGGGATGGTAACCAAATAAATACATGTAATCCATGTAGGTGTTTCCCTCTTATGAAATTTAATGTAGATAGAGTGGGATATATAGTTATATATGAATAAATTATAACTATGTATGGAAACAGAGTCATGATATGGGAAATAACTTGACCTGTATGGATTAGCCTACTGATCGAAAATGTGGTTTATCAACTTCTTGATCTTTAATTACATTGGTATACTCCTTCAATTAATGGGAAAATAAATCTATTAGTAGTTGATAAATGAATATATTCTATTGAGATGGTATTTATCTTATTTTGAGTTAATGAATTGGATAAGGTTGTCATGGAATATTATCATCTCCCATGGGATGCAGATCAATGGTGTTCATTGATTCAAAACACTAAGTATGAGTTAGACATTGAAAATAATAAATAGAAGGATTTTAAGAATATTTTCATAGAAAATATGTTCCTCACCATTATTAACTATATATAGATAAAATATTATTTCTTTAAAAAAATAGAATAATAATAATATTTCTATGTATGAAGAAAACATTATAAGGTTATCAAGGCATGTCATAGACTGTGTATATAATCCAAAGAAAAAGATTGACCTTTTTTCGAAGGGCTTAAAAAATTATTAGAATTCCACTAGTCTGCCAAAATTTCTCATCATATAATAATATAGTATCATGTGATATCAAAATATAGAATGAATTATGTAAGTATTATGAATTCAAAAGGATGAAAGATAATAAGTGGATGAGAGAGAATAATATACATATAGGTAATTAGGGAAAGAATTATTTTCCAACATGTGATAATTACGGAAGGAAATAACTCAACCCATGGTTGAAGGGAATGTGAGTTCACTACAAGTGTGGAGAGAAATAACATCAGAATCATGATTTTAAGATCAATAAATAAGTTGTACAATGTTTAAAATATAAGGATATGGGGAAATATTTAATGAATTCCCCAAGATTAATGAGAATATACCATATAAGAATAAAATGAATCAATGTCAAGCTTATACTATTCAAACATACAAAGAGGAGTGATTATTCTTCTTGTGTACTTGGATCCAAAAATATTTTATAAAAGAATTTTATTAATGAAATTTAATTATATGAATCATGAAACATATAAGGAGTGTACTATTATACCATTTTTTTAAAGTAATTGAGAGAATATGTTGAATGAAACCAATGACAAAGAAAAGTAATTCATTGTCAATTTGAACCTCCTGGAAAACACATGATTGAGGGAGGATAACACCTAATATGTTCTTAATGTTGAGGTAATGACCTTGGGATAAATAAATGATTGATATAGATAAATTTAATTGGATATTAATAACTAAATTAGAACCAATTAATGATTTGTTGAAAAATTGGATTATATTGTCATTTATGTATTTAATAACATTTTTGTATTTTGGGAATATATCTATAAATCGTTGTTTTATTTATGGAAGAAGGAAGACTGCATGATTTTATTTAGTTTTTATGGTAATTATCATGTTTAATATTTTTTTCTTAATTAAGGTATTTTCAATTGATATTAATAGCTACTTAATGAGAGATTATTCATAAGATTATTTAGTGGAATTATACATAAATTTATGGAATTTTGAATATTGTCGTTAATATTTTGGAAAATCCTTAATATTAGAAGCTTGTTGAATGGATGAATTTGAACTATGGAAATTATTTTTTTAGGAAAAGTATGATTTATCATGTTGGAGAACATAGGGTAACAATTTTTTATTGAAAAAATATATTGAGTGAAGGAATTAATTATAGATCATATGATTCAAAAAACATATTATCTCATATAAAAATTATACTCAAATATCCATATCTTGGTGTAATAAATGAAGAGAAAATAGATTAAAGAGCCACAAAAGAATGATATTATTCTTATGAAATGGGAAGAAATAAAATAATTCTATTTTCTCAAGTACATTATCTGTATAGTAAAATAGTTCCTCAACTTTAGGAAATTAATGTGAAATAAAAATAATGTTCGATTACCATTTTTACTAAGAAATAAACATTTTTTTAACCCATCATAGATTAATGGTCTTTTTATGGTTAACATTATAATTATCATGTCTTGTTTCACTCTTCATAATATATTGATATTTTTATTTCCCTTTGAAATATATTTCTACCTCCTACAAATTTTCTCATATTCGAAAACCTTGTTTTTTAGTAACCATCACTTCTATCTTTCTATCTTTTGAAGTAAATGTTTAATAAACCCTTTTTATTATATGGGATTTCCACATTGGTATTTTAAAATTTCAACCACATTATTACCAATAATAATTTTAAATTTCAAGTATGAAATTTTTTGAAGGAGGGGAGAATGTAACACCTCAATATTTAAAAATATCATTATGTTTGATACTTATATTGCATGCACCACCGAGCCTAAACGAACAAGAAAATATTATTATTTAACAATGAATGTTATAAAATATATAATAATTTTGATAGTATGAATATGAATAAATTATTTACAAGATAAATATATAGTTATTAATCAATATAAATTTATTGGTAAATGATTAGAAAATAATAATATAATTTTTAGTAAAGTGTTTTCATTCTTAAGAAAAACATTTTCTTAAAAATGATTCTTTCTTATTTTTATGAGTGAATATTATAATTAATTTCTTGAAGTTTTATAAAATTAAGTAGATAAAAATAAGTTAGATTTTTAAATCAGAATATGAAAATTATTCTATGGTTAAATTAATTGTTTTTAAGAAGTTATATTTTTGGTGAATAGTAAAAAATAAAGTTTTTTAATATGGAATCTTTTGTGATATCATCAAGACATGATTATGATATAAATATTTACTAAAATTATTTAATTACTAAAGTATTATTTTAGAATACATACACCATAAAAATATTCATTACAATCACGTTATAATTTATTTTATGATGAATATGAAAAACATTTTCAGTGTTCACGTAGTTCTTGCGCAACAGTGGAATAGTAAAATTCAGTGTCGTATTTCTGATAAATGAGTGGGAGAAAGTATTTTCTTAAGAAAATTATTATAAATTTTATAAATAAATATTATTTTTATAGATAAATTTTAATTTTTTAGTTACATAACATGATTCATATCCATATTATTTTTCAATTCTTGTGAAATGCAAGAAAAGTCAAAATACCAAATTAAATAAGTTGTCTTTACATAGATATGAGTAAATATACAAAATGAAAAAAATAAAAAGTATTATCTTAAGACTAATTTATTTATTATATTATATTAATTTAATTTTAAATTTTTTCATATGAAATAATTACCTTAAATACTTATGAACCATTAGTACAGTGCATATGCAAGCTGAATAAAAAGCAATAAAATGATTTTAAAACACTAAACATAAAATGATAAAACCCATTAACTGACCTAAAAACATGACTAAATATTATTGGTTGATTGATATCATTATAATTACTATAAAAGGGTTGAATTTATGATGATTTGGGTCCACTTGGATAAGATTATTACAATTATAGTATTTTATTTAATAAAAAGTCAAACATGTCACATTTTTTTAATAAGGGAAATTTTTTAATAAGGTGTAATCCAGTGTATATTTTTTACACTAATGATTATTTTAAAATATAATATATTTATATAAATCATGGTAATTTATTTTTAATTTTTAGTGATGAAAAAGTATATTAAATTCATACACATTACTAATATAGTATTAATTAAATTAACAAAGAAACAAATAGATGTTTTTAAAAATATTATTTTTTATATAATTGGAATGTTTTAATAATTAAAACTAATATTATAAATAAATATGAAATATTAGAGAGTTTTTATTCATTATATTTTAATTCAATCATTGTACCTATTTATTTGAAGTAAAATTAATTGAATAGTGTAAAAAATGACAAAAATTATATTTTTTCCAAGTAATATTTTATAAAATTATTTAAAATAATAAAAATGTTAAATAATCACAAAGAAGATAATATATGTACTATAATTTCATAACCTATTAATTTATATTCTATTTTTAGGTATTTGTTCTAGAATAGTCTTATTATGTTAAAATAATTTTGGAAATTCCAAAAGCACCCCTTATTTAAATTATAAATCGGCACCCCTTACTTCAGTTATTTACACTACGTTAATCCATCTAGATCAACCATACCTTAAAGAATTGTCTCTTAAACATCCCTATCAATATTATAGATGACATGGTACTTCTATAATACCAACCATAGGTCTCCTAAGAATAGATATAAAGGAAGTCCTCTAAAGATGAGGTAATCATAATTATGCACAGTTTCCCATTTATTTATTCTACTAATTCCTCTTAATATGTTTTATCCATGATAAATTAATAATATTATATTCATAAATAATATAGTGTGTTATAATTATTATGTAAAACCATATTCCACCTTTCATCCATCATAAGAAAAAATAAAATCATCGCGGTAGTGTACGTACAACATACCATCTTCACATAGTGGTGTAATTTGTTTTCAATCACCACATTAATTGGATGGATATAATGATGGAAATAAATGATATATATTATAATTATTAAATTATACCAAATATTTAAATTTAATATATCATTCATTCCATTACACATCCAATCGTTAAGGGGTGATATCATCGTCCGAGTGTATGTATAGATAATCGTCAGTATAAAGTGATGTGAATCATTTTCCACATGAAACCTAAAAGTAGGGCTATAATAATGTATTTAATTATCAAAAAATAATATTTATAACTTTAATAAAATTTTTAATGTGATGTATTTATATCCTATGTGAGATAACTGGGACATTCATGACAAAACATGCATGATAAAACAAGGTAATTAACACCCAAAACAGTGAAAATAATAAAATTTTATTAATGAACAGGTAGTAAAATTTTATATAATGATTGTATATGAAATAATAGATATTAATATGGTAATTTTAAAAAATAATAACATTCTTTAAACCATTATACATGATTTTAACACATGTTCAACAAAATAAAAGTACAAGGTAGTGGATTTTCATCACACTTTTATTTCTATGAGGTGGAGGATTTATTCACAACATATTTCCTTTGTGTTCTATATATACTTCCCCTTTGATATATTATATCATGAATCTATTTTTCATCATGGAATCTAATGTTTCAATATAGGTCACTTATGTCATGGGGCTTATGATTCAAATGATACCAAAGCGGTAATGGTTTATTTCATAATCCAATCACTATTTAGGATTGTTTATGTTTAAGAGTCAATTGGATTTTTTTTCATATCCATGTTTTCTAAAAATTGTTTGAATATTTTCTTACTATTTTTGAATGATTCTATAAATTAATTTATGCAACACCTTGAAATTTTGTGAAATATTTCTTTTTTTGAATTAATATAATCTTTTCGATGTTTTTCATTTCATGCTACACAGAATATAGCTTGTGTTATATAAAATAAGAAAATTATTAATTATTTTCATAGAACACCAAGTCTATATTTCAAAATAATAAACACTTATATTATATTTATCTATATGGATTACTATGTTTAGATTGTGTTACACACAATGTCGAGTTCCTTCGATTGCTTGTGTTACACACAATACCTAGGTCTACCAAACTATAATATAATATTAATATAATAATTAAAGTATCTTTATAATTGTTACCAATCCATTGGAATTTTGGTTGTGAATAATATTACTTAAATTACATAAATATGGTTTACACATGTATATAAGTAGAATTATTTGCTGACGAGTCAACTAGAAATAAAAATAAAACTCTTTTGAAAATATATGATATCTTTTACTGGAAAAATATATTTATGAAATGAAACAAATTTTAAATCAAAATATTAATTAAAAAGAATGAAAAATTCATTTAATGATTTATATTATATTAACTCATTTTTTTAACGTTCATATAATGTGTTTTCTATATAGGAGATAAGATGAAATACAATGTTACATATAAGAAAATATATTAGTTTTATAAAGTAGTTTTACAACCTTTTAATGGTGCACCTATTTTAAATATAATTTTTGAAACTTTTAAAAGTTTTATTTCAAAAAATAAAATACATTTTTGAAATAGTAAGGGAAAAAATTTCGTTAGGAAAATTTTTGGAGTTTTTTATGAGAGGTTTCATTTGTAATGAGTAATGAAAAAAATTTATTTTTAATTGAAAAAATAATGGTTTTATAATTTATTTATATAGTTAAATTATATATTAAATATAATTTAAAGAATATTTGGAACAATTATACATATATTATTGTATTTTTTGTCTGTTTCATTAACTTTCAGAGGGTGTAAGCGCATTACACCTCGAGATTTCCGTGTAACCCCTTTTTGTTTAATAAATTCCTTTAACATGAACTGGGAGACCAGTTCATGCCAAATTTCTTCAAAAAAAATTATACATATATTAATAAAATTTAGGACACAGTAATCAATTTCATATTGAAATTGGATACAATGACATTTCTAAATTTAGAAACTTTTCCCAATAAAACGCCGTCATTTTGTTCCATATGTAAATTAATTTTAAATTAATTTATTCCACATATGTTATTAAGATTTGTAAAATTTTATTACATATTTGTAATCATCATAATTTATAGTCTATATTAAGGTCAAATTAGTTTCTTTACCAAAAATATTTGTAAAATTTATGAAAATAAATTTCAATAATTATGGTAAAATGAGTATACTTAGTTGTTAAATATTAACTTAAGGGGTAAAATAACATAGAAAAATTTCTGAAATCCATTTTATGGCCATATTCAATCCATATAATCCCTTATATAAAAAATGGACCATTATTGGAAGCACATGTTGTATGAGAGACCTCCCAATAGTGTTTACCATTTTAAATTTATAATAATGATAGTCCTCCTCCGCTATAAAAGGAATTCACCCCCCCCCCACTTATACAAAACTGTAAATACCATTGGCTCATAAATTCACTTCCCAAATAGTCCCCCAAATTCCATTATCTCATAATAGAAGCCTCTCTTTGGGAAGAAATCAAACCAAGTTAGCCCATCAGTATAAACCAAAAGGAATTACCAAATGAAGAGGTGATATCCTTCAATAAGAAAATTTTTTTTATTTATTTATCATCCCCATAAATACTCTTTATTACATTTTTATATAATAACCTATGTATCTTCGAAATACTATGATGATTTTATGTTAAGTATTCTACCTAAACCTTCACACACTTCCATCAAATGAGATATGGAATCATCATTCATGTGTATGGAGGACTACCACACCACGAACTGATGTCGTTCATTTTTCAATTTCTACTTTTAAAAGTAAGGAATAGTGATGGAATTAATATTTTTATGTTATATATATATATATATATCTGATATTTATGATTTATTTATTTTTTCTAAAATTATTATATAGAACACACCTATATTCATTTCATTTTTTAGAAATATGATAACGTCTTTTGTGGAGGTGTGGAAAATTGTTTCTTCCAGGTGATATGATTGATCCACAATTTATAAAGACTGTAATAATGATGGCAGTTGGGCCCGAAAGTTTTTTTAATTGAAGAATATAATTCCATTAATTTGGGGAAGGATAAGAAAAAATGTAGTGAAATGTTTGAAGTGAATGTTAAAATAGGGTAAATATGTGAAGGACATATTGATCCCATGAAGTGAAAATTGATTCATAGAATACCACTCCTCATGGTGTTTGATAGATTCGTGAAGCACCATGTGAATTAAATTGATCACTGGACAAGATAGCACCACTATTACTCACAAATGAAACAATGTAATTTGTGGGCCCATATGCTAATTTCCCCACTCAGCATGGCATTACACCTCATCACAAAGTGCACTAAAAATGATATAGTTTTGGGACTAGACAGTACCAATGAAACTCTCAAATTAAATAAAGTCATTTTCAAGGATTATTGATGAATTATTCCCCCACAAATGACCATACTCACAAATAAAATGGTTTGTAAGATGAGGTAGTATCACCAGCCTTTGTAAACAAAACCAAGTTGTTTTTTTCAGCCAGATGGTGATTTTTTTCCCATGAATGGCATATCCCTATAGATGATGTCATTAATAGGCCATGGTTTTATTTTTGGGAACCTAAAAAATAAAATCCCTGGTCTACCTTAGAAGACTAACCATGTGGGTATTTGGTTCCTCTATTTATTTATTAATTAATCGCAATGGGAACAGAGAGAGATAAAGGAGAAAAAATAGATCATGGAAGGAGAGCATAGGTGTGGGTCAGAACACATAGTTTTCTATTCCCTTAGGTAATAATTAGATGTAGAGAATTATGGAGGAAATAATATATTATCCATAAATATGTGAACATAAAACCCCTTTTTTGGACACCATTCTATTGGGAACACATGGATGGAACCTTAGAGGCCCAACACTCCATATATAAAGATGAAATGAAAGTTGAACCTTGCCTCACGTAGAAAAATGGTAAGTGTATGTAACTCGAACCTACGTAGTAAAACATTATGCAGGAGGAATTTAGCCCCACATAAAAACACCCTACACTAATGGAATCTATCCCCACGGAGAAACATGTTGTGCAAGAAGAACCCATTTTCATGTAGCTCAACATTACATGGACAGTACCCTCCCCACATAGAAACATGCTATGTAGTGGTAACCCTATCTTGGATATAAACCTACTATGTGGGATGGGAATCCTAGTGAATTCTACTCTCCTCCTCCCATCACTCCCTTCCATCACATCTTTAGGCCCCATTTTGGTGTCTCCATGAACCAGTTGAGTAGCGGCAGACTAAGGATTCTTCAAAAGTCTCCTGGCATGTATGATCATATCATTTGGCACATCAGCCTTCTCACCCAAGTCTATATACAAATGGTAAGTGTATTTCTTTTGTAAACTCCTCAACAAAGGGAGTATACATTCAAATGGTAATGAGGGTTTTGAACTTGGAGGGGTTGACATTAACCTCCCTATTCTATGGATTGATGGGAACCAATGGAATTTCCATTTATTAAAAAATAGTGTAGATTATTCCTCTCTTAATTGGGGACCATTAGGGAATCCCTCATAGAGTAAGACCATAGCCTTTCATATGCAATATTAGGATCTTTCTTCTCTTCACTATCCTGGTACATTGCTAGATAGATCACGAGATGTGAAAATCCTTGATACCAAAATAAAATAGGATATGGGAACACTCAAAGCACTCCCCCTCTCCCTTTGGGCTCTATAATCTCATCCATCAGGGTATAAAGTGGATCATGTCATATTCATATATAATAATTCTCCTATTTTCTCACACCAATAATGACTCACATGGGATTATAGGTTACTGAAGATCATGGAATCCACATGATCCTAAATAAAATGGGCATATTATATTGTGTAATACCCAACTATATAAAACAATATTGGCCTCTTCTATGGTGAAGACCTTAAAAACATGGATCTACTTCCAAAATTCCATATTCCCAACGAAGAAACACCACATGGGAATCATAACCAGTGTAAGAACCAATTTCCCAAAATTTATGGGCTTTGATTCTCAGCTAACCGGGATATATAGGAATCCTCCCTAAGATCCTAACCCAACACCAAAGTCACCATAATGTTCTCTAGGCCCCATTCCCAGTAGAGACATATCAACTTGGGAGACCACCCCTCTTTCGAGTCCCTTATGCCACCTCAACATAATTGTCACATCAAATGTTGATTAAGTACATTTATCTTAGGTGTCCTCACCACATGACATTAAATTTCAAGGTTTTTTTCCTACTCACAGGACCTTAATAGGTGATGTGTCTAGTTATGTGGAACTAAACTATGTGGGATTTAATTCCTTCTATGGGGATACATTGGAAGCCCATTATATTGGTTCGATCCTGACATCAAAATAACTTCCACCTTCTTGGATGAGACAAAACTCTTGAATTAAACACTATGTGGATTTAAATCAGCGTCATCCTAATGAATGACCAAGAATCCCTAATACATATATAAAAAGGGTTCTATTTATGGAGGACATTGGATACATATAGATCCCTCCATTGATAGAGAACCTCAAATACATACAGATGATTATGGACTCATGATTATTAAAAATGGATTGTTAATACAAGTTTATCCATATATACATACATAGAAATGAAAAAGGATTCATGAAAATAACTTAAATTTATGAGAGATCCCAATAATAAGAAATAGTTCACCCTAGAAGGGTATGATGATCCTAAATTCCCATCCTCTTGACCAATGTGAGTTATTAAGTGTCGTTGTAAACATTACCCAATGAACATATTTCTTTGGAAATTATATCCATAATAATTCCTAGAAATGAAAGTCATTAGATTTTTCTGGCCCTATGAAAAAAAACTCATTAGAGAACATTCAAATGTTGTGAATCTGAGGTAAATGATTTTAAAAAACCCCCCTCCTACAATCAACTATTGGGAAAATCGATTTCTATTTATAAAATAAATGGTGAATCCAGTGTGAATCCTTAACTAAGGTGGTGGTGTTACCCCATGACATGCCCATTTCACATCTTAAATAGAAGAGAGAAATCAATAAAAATACACATGTGGTGATGAGATGATAATTTAATAAGGTTTTTTTATTTGTATTTTCCACATATATTTTAGGTACTATTAATAATTTTATTCAATCTAATGGAGTCGCACCAGTTTTCATGGACACATGCATTAGCCATTGCACCATTCGGGTCCTCAACCAAATAGAAGATGCCATCACCCACCCAAAGTCTTAAATGTTGGGTTTCAATTACACTATTCATAGAGTACAATCAGAATGGTACTCTCCCTAACCCAGAGGCAACTACAGATACCCTACACTCCATGAATCCCCACTAGTCGCCCGCCCAATGACGGTTGGAATTCTATAACCCGAAGGTTCCTGTAGCTATCTAAAACCATTTCGAGTGACTATACATGGAATAAAATAATGTGTTTCTACCTTTCCTTAGAGAGGCTAATGTAGTCATCACCAATAAATTCATACATGTATTATTGGGGTCTTACCCCTAGTCCCCTGTTGGAAATCATTGTCATCAATGTTTCACAACCCATTATCCTCACCATGAAGAGGATATCTACCCATTAGCCCCGAAAGAAGTCACATTAACTTAGGTCCCCAAGGTAGCCTACAAAAGGATACAATCATACCCTTTGGAGTATGATATCATCCTAATTCTTTCTGAGTTGTCCCACTATGTAATTATCGAAGTAATATATGGGAAGCCACATATTCCTACTCATTCTTATCAAGACAATCGATAAAATATTATAGAAAACCATGAGGAAACATAAATTATTGTTCATTCACATCAAGACCTCCATCAAAATATGGTGGAAAACAACCATGGGAATATGCATATCATTTTTCACTCTCATGAATCCCATTATCCAAATATGATGAAAAATTAAGATATGAAAATTCCTTCTCCTGAATATGATACCCACCTAGAAAATATGGTGAAAACCTATAAGATTACATAGATCCATGCTTGTGAATATGAATATTTAAAAGTAAATTTAGGGGAAATCAATGAGTGGATACAAATACATTCTCACCAGTATCAATCCCACCATTCAAATTTATAGGTAACCAATAATGAAAAGATGAAAATATATAATTTCCCATATCAAGCATGCTATGGAAACACAGTGTATAATTAATGGATGTTTCAAATTCTTGTGGATTCATACCAAGCTCGTCAGTCAAATATGATGATAGGAAATGAGAATAATAAAATTCCTACAAATTCATATCTTGCTTTATATAAAAATATGGTTGTAATTGGAGAAATAAGCTGAGGTATATGAATTTTTAAAATCATGGATAGAACCATACCTATTCTCCTACACAAGAAGACTTCAACACTTTCCAGAAAGAGATTGAATATTAGAGAAGGCACGTATTCCTGATCTGACACCAAAATGGGAAGATATTACCATTAATGAAAATGAAATATTTCATCATGTCTTAGTAATAATGGAGAGTCAGTCATCGATCCACAACCATGTCCTATAGACTTTCCAATATATAATCATGTTTGAATAAATAGCTTAGAGTGGGTATCACAACCATGCATCCTCGATTGGGGCGGCTCATCCAAATAATGGGGTGGTTAATTTGATTCATACATGCATCACCTCTACCATTCATGAGGTTCTTCATAACTATCCCCTGAAAACATGGACAACCATATTGGGTTTAAATACTTGTTGCAACTCGGGACACCATTCCACTTTGGTGGCTACTCTAGGGAACACATACATCCCTGTGAAAATTATTAAATATTACCCACATATCATGTAAGTACTATAGTATCCACTTTAATAGGCACCCATATATGAATTTCATCCCTTGCAGTAATTATCCCCATTCACTTGTAAGAGAGTACCTAAAAACAAACCATTTTGAATGAAACTAGAAAATGAATAAAAAATTCATGAACCTTCTCCACCGGATGCTGGAGTTCAAGAGGCCACCAAGAAACTATCCCTAGTGTCCCATGATCCTTCCTATTTGTTACAAAATTATGGGGCTGGTAGCATCAGTTGATAAGGTCCTCCCCACAACATTGTTTCTATCATCACTGAATATCCTCCACAGAGCATCAACTATGAAGGATTCTGTTATGGGTGTAAACTGATTGATCATGAGATATTATCTCCTAATGAGCATTATATAATCCCTAATCATTGCAATATTATCAAATAAGAATAAGGTCCTCCACTTTCTAATGTCCAACCTGATGGTCCTCCCAAGGGTATACACTGCGGCAATTCTCCCTGAAGTTTGGCATCGAGCTATGATGGTAGTCCTCACCAGGACAACATTCACTATGGAGGTCTCGCCCCCCCCCCCCATAGTGACATACTAAATTGAAAGTAATTTCCTCTACTTGCAAAGTCAAATACAATAAAGACCTCGTACTCTGAGGTGCTTATAAATATGGGTCCATACATGTTAGATAGCCTATCCATGATAAGATACAACCTTTCTCATCCAGAATATGACCCTAGGAAAGGCACATCATCTAATCTACCCCGAAACTATTCTCATTCCAATGAGGCATCCACCAGCCCTACCACTTATGATAAAACCATCAAGAAGATCTCATATTGGGATGATCAAGTATAGTATTATCTAGAAGAATTAAAAAATGAAATGTTTCTCATGGGAATAAAATTTTGAAGGGATGACATAACCATATTGTTTTGGCCCTCAGCGAATTCTTGTTTTAACATTCTTGAGTAATTTTTAGAAGAATGCATACACACCATCTGTTTTAATATATGGAGAACTCTCTACCACCAAAAAAGGTTCTTTCCTTTTAACAAGTATTAATACCTTGTAAAAATATTGGGAGGGATTCTTCTTAAAATTGATTTGGTGTCCCTTCAATCTGTACACTAACTATGATCAGTGAAGAAGTAGAAATATATTCAATCAACATGCCTAAATATGTTTCATGAGTTTCATCATCTAATTATATATTCTCTGCTTGGTTTTAATATTTTTGGATGGGGTAACATGGTTCATTTAATTTCACATCATGCCTAGTTAAACAAAACCAACTATAAATGACATCTTTTAAAGTCATTATTCTAAGAAGGATTTTAAGAAAAAAACACCTGATCTAGAAATATAGCACACTAAACAAGGATTAACATTGAATATGTATCACAAGATTTAGGAATAAATAGATAAAGTCATAGAAAAACCCTCGAACCAGGAAAATGATAACATTAAGTAGGCTTCTCACTTAAAGTAATTCAATCATCAATAAAAACTAATTTCCTCAGAAGAAAATAGTTTGCGTGTAGACTCAACAACATATCCACATAATTCTCAAACAAGGATGCACAAGATCAAGAGATTCATGAAAAAATAAGTGGTTTCTATAGTATGGGATCAGCCCCATCCCTTTAGGGATGGGGGGATTTTTATCCAAAAATTTCCCCATAAGACTGATATATTTGGGCTCTGCCACATCAAAAAGAGGATGTGAGAAATCCTAGCATCCAATGATAGGATTATTTTTACCTAAACCAACCGGAACAAAAATTATACTTTTCCCATTTAGGGAGGATGGAAAGTTGTAAGGTCTCTCATTTTTTCCTGTCTCATGACCCACTTCCCCCATAAGGGAGGCATAAATCCAGGCTCCCTAGTTGTCCTCTTCAAGTTACCCTTATCTAAGAAGCTCTAAGATGATACCGTAAAGGAAGATATAGGACCAACAAATGACACAAACAACCCACTTATCATTCAGAAGCTAGTAAAATTCTCACAATTCATTACTCTTCTGTGAGCATCATGGATGTTAATCTGAAAATGAAAAAAAAATTATGCAATGGAAGAAGAATAATGAGAGGATGGTTCCACCTAGAATATTGTCCACTCTAAGAATTATGTTGTGTATAACCAAAACTATAAATTTACCATGCATTTGGGATCTCCCTCAATCAATCCCTCACTGAATCCTCAGCGAATCTCTACTAAAGAGAAGAATAAAAATGAGGTCTCATACAACCATCATTCTTCTCTCAATGAGGAAAAGATCCCATTCTTGAAGAAAAGTTTTCTAAATAGTAATATTAAATGATGTTATTGAGTTTAATTTACATTTAGTTGCTCAGAGGAAGCACTCCTATCATATATGATTCCCAAGAAGAGAATCAGTGTACACTTCTAGTAGGTGTACCACTTCCACAAGAATTCATCATGGGGATTGACATAAGGTTAGGTCATCCATATTACTCAGTTCATGGACCATTAAATTATTTATACCTAAAAATGTATGGTTATCAATATTTTTCTCCATAAGAAGGAAACCAGAATGGGTTCAAGAAAACCCTCAAAAGGTATCCCCATTCAGATATCAGACTCAAATTATGACAAAACAAGCATGTCAGATCCTACTAATTGCTACACCTATCCAAGAATATTACCAAATGAACACTCATTAAAGTCTTATCAACACCATTGAGTCATTGTAAACTCAACTATAATCTATGGAATAGTGACATGAACTAGTTTGTCCTAAAAGGAATCATTATCCTGATTGGTTGCGTGACACCCCACCCCCACAAAACATCCAGAGGCATAAATTTTTTATATTCAATGGATTATGGGACCCTCTAACAACATATGATACACTCTGAATCCCATTACGATCCCATGATGGTAACTCCTAAGTTAAAAGGATTAGTGAAACTCATTTGAATTTTTCGAACCTTATAAGGGAAATCCTTCCTATGGTGCACAAGTTTTCTAGCTTAATCAATCATCAGATGGGAGGATCTTCGTCGATAGTTCATCATTTAGTTCATCTCAATGCTAAAAAATCCATAAATTAGTAGCCTCTCAAATTCAAAACAGGTATAAAATGAGATAACCTCATATTTCATTTCTAGATTAAAAGGGTTGATCTACTCCCTAAACTCACCACATCCACCATAAGATCTACTTAATATTTTCATACAGAACCTTCATGATGATCTATGAATGATGCTCATCTCGGTGAAATACAAAGTTTGGATTTGGTATTTTCCAACTATTTCCCAATGAATGTAATATTCTACAAATTGGACCAAGCTCAAGTCCTATATAACTCCACCAGTATAGGGGAAAAGATAAAGAATGGAGTAGGTAGCATCAGTCCCACTTAATCCACCATCCATGCATACTCCAGTTCTGAAGACTGAACCGTATCAGGTTACTTTCCTTGGGTGTCAATAGAAACCAAAAAATTTCCATGATGAGTAGAGGTTGAAAAATTTGAAATCAAATCAAGGAGAAAAGTAATAATGTTGACTCGTTTTGAGATAATCATGTTTGTGGCTATTTTAAAGCTGCTATGGAAAATGATTTTCTCTACCTTCCAGAGCCCTAGAGGCCCAATCCGATTGGCTGATACAACATTT
Source organism: Viscum album (assembly GCA_963277665.1). Lineage (NCBI taxonomy): Eukaryota > Viridiplantae > Streptophyta > Magnoliopsida > Santalales > Viscaceae > Viscum > Viscum album. The sequence continues at coordinate 734,942,431 of OY728125.1, read as the reverse complement.
TATATTATTTCCCCTTTCACAAGATACTAATACAAACTATTTAGTAATGCTTCATCTTCAATTAAATTTTATAGACAATGGTATATTTTGGGCAAGTAAAGTTAGGTTTTCCACCAGCATAAGTGGTGTATATTTCTACCACTACCCATGAGGAATGAGGTGAGTGGAAAGAATTTGTTAGAATAAAGGAATGATGTTTGATATTTGGATGTATCAGAAGAAAATAAACTAAAATCATGGTATTCACCAAGAATAGTTGAAACAACTAACTATTCCCCAAGACACTTCTGCTGCAACATAGACGACACCATCGACCCTGAAAAATTAAATAAAATAGAATTTTAAAAGGTGGTATGGATGGTAAGGAAATGAGAAGGTTCAAGAGGATAATCCTACATTAAGGCCAAAGTTTTACTTGACTGACTCAAGAATTATTCACTCACATTTGAAACAATCAAAATCACCCTACTAAATAGATCCACATGAAACATTCATCTATGAAAATTCCTCATTGAATGAGGAGTTGATCTTAAATTTCACTAATATAATTGACTTAATGGATCCATTCTCTGATAATGAGTATGGATATGTACCCAAATTCCCTACACCTAATTAGGGAACTATAATAATAGTTCATAGGAGCCAAGGATACTGGGGAAGACACACTGAGGGCAGGAATGAGAATTCTATCCATGTACCTACTCAAACTATCAATGTTGTAGAACCATGGAAGGATTTAATTGAAAATGTATATGGAGTTAATCTCATTCTAGTATGAACACTTCTGCATCTGGGCTATGATAAGGATAACCTATCACCTTCTGCCATAACAATATAGGTCTATAAAAAATTGAACAGAATCTATTGGGCCAAATCAAAATCAAGGCTCGGTTTTCAAACCATAAATGCATAAAATAATAAATCAATGGAAAAAAATGTATGCTTCGCATTGATAAGTCCTCATTCAAATCCTATTAAGTTCATTATATCAATGCATGATTATATCAGAACAACATGAAATAACCCTAGTTGATGATATTTCTTGGGTCACCACCCTGAATAGTATGGAAGTGATCTCAGATAACCCCTTCAAATAGATTGGTGAAGAATATTTCATTCCCATCAATCGGGTTGAGTATATGATCCCAAACATAGCCACATATTTAGAATTCCTTATTGTTTAAGTCATGACCAATAGGTCCATAATTATTTAAAATTTTGCTAACTAACCATACAATAGTGAATGATTAGGTGAAAATTACTATATTCCATCATCAGATCTCCAAGAAGACCTTACCTCACCAACTGAGGTTGAAGAGGTTGTCTTGTCACCCAAAGAGGATGAATAAACTCATTATCTATCTCTCACTCCATTATCTTAAGACATTCAAGGAAACCACACATTTTTATAGGACAAAGGAAGTTTCATCATACTTATAATTCAAAGATATCATCTCCTCCCCCAACTCTTGAGGACATATCCCACTATATAGTCCCCCTATGAAACATGAGGAATATTATTAAGAGGTGTAAGAACAAGTGTATGAGGACATTAGGGACATCCCTCCATCATTTGATAATGGAGCCTCTGCCACCATTGATGAACTTGGAGAAATAAATCTCGGTGATGAAGAAGACCTATGACCAACCTTGATTAGTGAAGCCATGTCTTCTGAATAACAAGAGTGTTAACGCTCCTTTTTGTCACCAAGTATAAATATTGAAAAAGGGAAATACTTTAGTCCAAATTGATTCATCCTTTAAAGAAAAATCAAAAAATCTACAAAGGGATGAACAAAGAGAACATTTCCCATAGGTCGCGCAAGTTCCCTCATGGTCGCACAGGTATACTTGCACGTCGCCTAATGGTCGCGCAAGTGACTTGCGTGACCTAAGTGATAACCGCTCGGGTCTTCTCCAGCCTATAAATAGACCCTATGGGCACCCCATTCAAGGAGGAATTTTTTTCCAGAATTCAGATTTGAGCTCTCGGCACCCTAGTATCTTCTCAAATATTCCAAAACACTTCTAAGGTAATTTCATACCTAGAACGGAAGATCTAAAGAGGGGGAGGAAGTCCTAAGTGTTGAAACTCATCAACACTTGCGCGCCTGAGTGGCCAGCCCTTAACAGAAATGGCCACACTTGCGCGCCGCCTTAATCCTTCATTAAAAATTGTGTGCCACTCTTCTGGAAGAACCTAAAGATGATTCTAAAGGCTTTAATCAAGAGTCACTCATGTATTTCCTTGCTGGTTAACCATCGCGCAAACACCCATGTGTCGCACAGGTATACCTGCGCGACCAGGACTTGCGCGCCCACGCAGTACCTACGCGCCTGCCAGGACTTGTGTGCCCCTGCCTTTCTGGATGCCCTTCTTTCCCATTTAACCCCTCTTAAGCCATACCACGTCTCTTATTCAAGATTCAGCCTTCAAGACACTCTTCAAAGTCATTTATGGCATGGTTTCTTGATTTGACTTTCTTATCTAAAAGGAATTCTGTGGAATATTTCTCAAAACCTAGTGATTTACACAACTTTATGTCACTAAATATTGGGATTTCATTCATTGAACCTCATCCTTTAAGATAAGAGAACTCAATTTTTTGGTCCTCCTTTTAAGAAATAAGACCCAGTCATAATTCCCTTAACCTGGGCCTCCTTTTCAGAAGCAAGCCCCAGTCTCAAATATGGTCAACCTAATTAGGAGTAAGCCCCAGTCCCCTAATTTGGGAATCTTCCTCAAGAGTAAGCCCCAATTCTTAAAGTTCCCAAATCTGGGCATCTTTCTTATGAGTAATCCCCAAACCGTAATTCCCTTAACATGGGCCTCCTTTTCTGGAGCAAGCCCCAGTCTTAAATTTCTCTTAACCAGTCCTAATTTTACTTTGATATGGGATTCCTTCTCAGGAGTAAAACCCAATCATAAGTCCTCTCCTAATTTGGGCCTCCTTTTCAGGAGTAATCCCCATGTTAGAGTATTCAAATATCCATGAAACACCTATTCCTTTATGGACCCTATTCTTGGATTTCTTCCCTGAAGTAAATCCTAATCTTCATTTATCTGGGCAGTCATACATACATAAGTCCTACATTATTTCTTGTGATTGCATCTTTAATGGAACAATTTCTTAATTTTTACCAATACCTCTTGTTTCTCACACCGAGCATGACTCAGGTGAGCTTAGAGTGTAAAAGTAATTATGACATCCTTCTTTGAGCCATCAATCATAAACATCATACTCCCTTACTCGAACTACGTGGATTTTGATTCCTTTTCTAAACAAAGGATACGTAGGTAGCCTATCTGTGGGTTCGATCCAAACTCTGAAATAATTCATGTCCTTCTGAATGAAAATAAACTTCAGGTTCCCCTCTGAGTGGCTTTAAAACCAGTATGGTCATTATAATGACTAAGAGACTTTTATGTATCAAAGGATACCATTGACTAAGAATCTCTAACAAATAAAGATGATTCTTTATCAGTAAAGAACCTCGAATACATATAAAATATTCTCTAAATTTCCTACATATCGATCATTGATTTTCAGATCTAAAAGAAATCTCATTTTATACTTGGTAATGTATTAAGGATTCACGAACATAACTTAAATCTATAAAGAGAGTCCTGGAGTAGACAATAATTCCCCTCAAAAAGGTGTGATGAGTCCGACCTCCCATCCTCTCGACCAATGAAAATTCGTAAGCCTCATTAGTCCACAAACTAATGAGTGCCTACCTTTTAAAAGTAGGTCCAAATGGATGTGTAATCATTAGATGTTTCCAGTTCTACGAACAAACCCGTTAGAAACCGATCAGAATGTTTGAACCTCCCATCAAGGTGGTCATACCCAAATTCCGAGGGAAACAAAAAATGGTGAACCCGACGTGAATCCTTAAACAAGTTAAAATGATGTTTTACCTAATTGTTAGGCCCCTATTTAGAACTCAATGAGAGGGCCAAAAATACAATCATTGACATATGTGCTTATCCAAGAGATGTAGTAGCTGAATTTATCTTGATTGCGTCTATTATATCAAACTTGGCACTCTTTTCCAAGATCTTCTGCATTTCCAGAATGGCTGCTCTCAAGTTCACACCTGTGAATACTGCTGCTACTCCTGCTGGATCGTCATCCGCTCTGAGGATGACATCACCTTCTCAGCGTCTTCAATGCTGGGTATCAAATGTGCTGGTTAAGGAGTATCGTCAACATGGTACCATCCCAACTCGGGAGGCTGCCCGACAATCCCTCCTAGTGAACAAATCACATCGGTCATCTGGAAAATGACAACCAGTGATCAAGAAGCAGGCGGTGCTGACTACCGTCTCCAACCGTTTCGGGTCATTATCCCAAGAACGCAATCACCATTCACTCCCTTATTCTAGGGATGTGAATAAGCAGGTCCCTCAGGGCATTAATTCAAGAAGACATGAGTCCTTACTGAGGGCTCCCACTAACAATCGCTGCCAGACTCATACGGCAGTGCACCCTCAACATGATGAGGGTACCAACTCCAGGCGTTCGGCTCAAGTTCCTCGAACCCGAGCAGGAAAGACGAATTGCCAGAGGAGAAATCCGGTTAAAAGTGATCAGGTTCTCATCTCTTCCATCTCCGGAGAATTCCACCAACCTAACTTGGTGGCAAGCAATGAGCAGGCACACACACCTGCCCGTATTAATTCCGTTGTCCAGCAGACTCGTCTGGCAGCATCACACCAATCCCACCAGAAAATTCCAGCGGAGTACTATAGGTAGGAACACACACCTGTTTATACATCATCATCTAGTCAGCAGGCTCGTCTGACTACATATGATGGATCTCGTCAACTACGTTCGGTGAAGTGAAATTAGCAGGCACATACACCTGCTAGTACTAATCAAGCCTACCAACAGTTTCGCTTGGTAGCATTCGGAGAAGTTAGTCGGAAAGCCCCGACAATAAATAGGAGGCAGACTCAACTCTCTGACCCCACACTTGAGTACTGTCAGGATTCACTGAGAGGAAAAGGAGGACAGGAGCAGGCACATACACCTAATCTAAGCCCGGAATGGACGTATATCCTCATTCCGGTAGCTGAAGTCACCAAGCATATTCTATCAATGGTGAAAGAGCAGAAGGAAATTCCTACTCATATTCTGGATGCCTGCCAGGATATTATAATAGCTTCAGCAGCATCTCATGGAAAGACACATAAATATATCCCTACCAGTGGAGTGACACATCAACAATTCACTCCAGAATAGACACACACATCTGTTCCAGTCCAAGAGGGTTGTGGGGAATACTCCCCCATATCATACAGACAACCAAGTCAGGCACATACACCTGATTTGAGTGGAGATCATTAGCCTAACCTGACCATCCTTCCTGATCAGGCACATACAGCTGCTCAGAGCAGCCACTTTCATCAACAAGTGGTTTCCAAAGAGAGTAAGAAGGCATCTAAGAAAAAGACCCGCCCAGCACAGTCAGGAGATAAAGAGCCAATCAGTAACAAGGCCTTGCTCGATGCTGGAGTTTTTGAAGCCCTCAGATAGTTATCTGTTGGAATTCAAGATTTTACTACATCATTTCCCAATAGTGGGAACATTAATTCTGAAGGTCTTCAATAGACACTTCCTCATAAAGGCTTGATTCATGACAATTCGGTCAATCTCGAAGTTTCATATTCAGATGAGAGCCATAGGAACCCTCTATGTGGTCCGAAGACCAAGGAGAAAGATATCTCATCTTTTTTTGTAACCCATTATGGTGGTCCTCCCCATGATGATGAATTTAGCTACGAAAGTCCTCTCCGTTGTAGTGATGCACATTGCTCGGAAAATGATCTAGTGAACGATGTAGTGCTGAGAAACCCCTCTTATCTTGAGGTACTTACAAATGCGAAACCAGTCATGTCTGATGCTTCATCTCTAGCAGGTGAAATACTTTCTCAATCAGAAGATAGCCCAGGGTGTAGGTCATTCTTCGAACCACCCCTAATTCATGCATCTTCTAGCTTGATCAACGATTTCTCTACCAATCCTGTTGAATCCAATGAAGCAACAAGGAAGCACCAGCTCTGGTAAAAACACGTAGAATAATCTTCATCAAATGATAAAGAGGAAATGTTGAACATGAGAAAACAACTGGTAAAAGGTGAAGTGCCAGTCATGTTTTGGCCTCTGGCTGATTCTCAGTATGACATTCCAGAAATGTTAATGGAAGATGGAATTCATGATATTCGTCTCAACACATGGAAAAATATTTGTCAGTTGAAGAATAATGTATTGTCTTATGATGAATATGAAAATAATATTAAGATAATATAAGGGTTACAACGTCAGATTGATTTGGCATCACTATCAGTCCCTCGATATTCGAAGGCTGAAAAACAGAAGAGAGCCCTTTAACGTTCATGCCTTGGCGCACTAAGAAAATTGTGTCAGTTAATTTCCAATGCCCCATCTAGTATTCGTGTCAGGAGATGGGGTGTTCATGGAGCACTACATTTCACGGTTCTCTCCAGTCAGCAAATCCCGCTGAAAATGGTCTTGTGCAATGTTATTGTCCATGGTCAGCCACAGTCAATGGGCTTTGTTTGTAATCAAAAGCTTTCCCAAGAACAGGCTTCAACTAGTTCCTCTCAAAATCAAGCATACAGAGAATAAGTTGTTTAATTACTTCTGTATCAATCAAATGAGAATATTGAACAGGCCTCTTGTATGGAGCAAGCACATCATCAAGTGATAGAAGTGTCAGAAATCAACCAACGGTCTTTTGAACCAGGTGATAAAAGTGGATACAGGTTAATGCATCCATATAACTTCTGGACTAAGGTTCGCAAGATCAGAAGAGCTTTTAAGAAAGTCTCAGACATAGAATGTCAAGAGCCACCCCAACTCACCAGACTGGGGACTCATTTAAATCAACCCTTGAAATCAACAAATAGGATTCGAGGAGTTGAGCGGGAACAATAGGAATAGCCCTAGTCCACAAGACTGGGGACTTTTTCAAATCATCAATCCCCTCCTCAGAGAAACTCGGTCTTTTCTCGATTGGGGAAGAAGCCTCAAGAGGAACGAAGAGCCAAATTATCAAGAGATTCCCTCCAAATTACAGTTCATCAAGAAGTTCCTGAGGGATAGAATCAACAAAAGGCAATGTCTCATCAAAGATATGAAAGAAGAAAATATCACAGAAATGCTAATAGAAGGGATGCGATGTGTTAGGTATTAATAAATGTAATCAATGCTGTTGTTGGTGATCCACCAGATGAGGCTCACTCAGGGGACTCAGATGAAGAGTTTCATGCTCAAGAAGATGTACTCACTTACACAAATGAAGAAGGTGTGCATACACGAAATCAAAAGGCTACTCAGAACCTAGGTAATCTTTTAAGTAACCCACTTCCCCCTCTCCGAAAAGGATCCAACAAAGGGAGGGGAAAGAATCAGGTTACATATCCTTCCTCTGGAGAAGGCCAACCTCTCTCACTAGAGAAAAGGTTTGAACAATAGGAAGAATAAATAAAGGAATTAAATAGGTTGAATGCAGAACTACTTCAGGGTAGTCTTCTTCTTAAGCATGCTAGAGTTAGTCAGCCAAGGGAATTTGTTGCAGCTAATGAGATGGGTCAATAATATCCTCAACTATCAGTGCACCCTCACAGGTCTAATCCTACGGGTAAAGTGCAACAATAGGTGGCAGTGTTACCATCAGTTGCAACACCAACCACCACATATGTCCAAGATCCAGTCATTGCACCTACCCAGGTCCAAGTTCAACCGGATGTTTCTCAAAAGTTAATAACTAAAATTGACTCATTAAAAGCTCGGTTAGAAACAATGGAAGTGAAAAATGCGCAGGTTTAACTAGAAAAGAGAGCTTACCCTGAATGGGTAGATTCAGTCTCTCCCCCATACAGTTTTGGAAACCCTATATTCCCTATTTTCAATGGATCAGGCGACCCTGAACAGCATTTGACACATTACGTGTCTTGTTACGATCCTATGATGGGAAATCCAGAGCAGTAAGAAGCAGTGAAACTCAGATGCTTCATGCGAACCTTGCAAGGACCAGCTTTTTTCTGGTATACAAGCTTGAAATCCTGGTCAATTACCAGATGGGAAGTTCTCCGTCAACGATTTCTTCTTCAATTCAGTTCAACTTTTCCAAAGATAGCAGCATTTTATCATAAAAAATGTAAGAAAAGGGAGAATGAAAGAGTCTCTGATTTCATTTCTCCCTAGAAGGGGTTAACATTTTCCCTGAGCCTAGCACTCCCTCAAGAGGAACTTTTTCCAATTTGTGTGGAAAATCTGCGTGACGAATTACGCACGCCATTGATCCCTGTGAAATAAACAGGATGGTTTCGAGACCTTACTTCAATTGCTCAGTAGATTGAAGATTACTTTATACAGGCTAAGGCTAAATATCAAGTAATTCCATCAGCTCCAGGAAAGAGAATGGGTAAAGAAGAAACGGCTATATTTATGCTTAAACAAGCACCTGTACCTGTTTCTACCTCAAAACCTTCATCTTCTTGAAGGGATCCACCTCTTGAGCACCAACAACAAAGGCCATTTCGTCTAGACGATCAAAGAGATCAAATATGAAAACAATTTGAGGATCTGAAGAGAAAAATATACCCTTTCTGAAATGAACAAGTTCCTAATTACTTCATTTCGGCCCTAGAGAATAATTTGGTTCATCTGCCAAAGCCCAAGAGGCCAAACAAAGAAGTAGTTGAAGACCATCCCAATTATTACCCCTTTCATCAAATGTTGCGGAATCCCATCCAAGAGTGTTTTGTCTTCAAAGAACTCTTGCAAAAGATGGTCGACTCAGGGCAAGTCAAACTGAAAGGCTCTTCAGCCCAGGTAGCATGTGTCACTACTACAATTCCAGAGGAGGAAGGCGAATTGCAAGAAGTCAAAAGCAAAAATGCACAGAAGTATGATGACTGGATGGTCAGAAAGACAATCAACCAAACTCATTCTATTTTGAGAACACAATTAAAGAAACCGATTGTGTCTTCTGCCATGAATGTTGTTGTAAAACCCTTTTCTTCAGAGGGGAAGTCCTCAAAGAAACGACATGATTCAAATAAAGAAAAAGAATCAGAAGAAGATGAGTATGTGTCAAATCCAAAGTTTTCTTTGACTATGGCAGACTTCATACCATCTACTTCAAAGCCACGGGCACCGCCCCACCAAACAGCACAGCCTAAACAGGCTAATCAGGCAGAGTCTTCATTAGACGAAGAATTAATCTTCGGTTCTGTTAATTTGATTCAATTAACAGATCCATATGCCAGTCGCAGTTTCGATTTCGATGAGCCTAAATTCCCTGTATCAAACAGGGGAATCAGAGGAAGTTCCAGAGGCTCAGGATACAGGGGAAGACGTGGATCTTTCAGAAGCCACTATTCCAATTCTACCCCTACTAGAACTGTGTATGCAGTAGAAACTCGTGGTATAGACATCCAGCGAGCTCAGCAAGAACAAGAAAGTTCTTCTACTAATAGCAAACTCAGTCCTAGCACAATTATTTTGGATGACCGGTTGAAGGTTCCATATTCTTCCTCTCAGCATTTAAATGAATCTAATCTGTCTAATCTTCCAAAACTATGGATATTGCCAATCCTATCCTGATATAAGATGAATCAACTTCCAAAGCATCTACTTCCAAGGTACCTGCTAAACCACATATTCATGTTGGGAAACGCAGACCTATGGATCAAAAGTATAATGTATTGAAACACGTGGCCCATGTACCAACCATGTTATCAATTTTGGATGCTCTGAATCTATCAAAAGATCTTCGGGAAGCACTCATCGAGGCTTTGTCGAGTCCTCCAGAGTTTAAAACTGAAATTGTTGCAGCTGAAGTCTATCACATAGAGAATAATCCTTCAGAATGCATTGCAATAATATCTTTTACTGATGAAGATGAAGATGATGTTGTGCATGGGAATATTAGACCTTCGTACTTATCTAGAAAGGTCAATGGCGTAGACGTCCAATGAGCTTTCATTGACAATGGTTCAGGAGTCAACCTCATGCCCATTCGTACACATCGTCGATTGGGCCTCACGGAATCTGATTTATCTCCTTCTACCATGATGTTACAAGGATATGATAAAAATGAACAAGAAACACTGGGCGAAGGTACACTCAGAACTCATTTTGGAGATCTTATATCCAATTCGGATTTCATGGTTGTTGATCAAGACTCAGCTTTCAACATCTTGCTTGGAAGACCCCCGCTACATCAGTATGCGGCTATCCCTTCATCATACCATTAATGTCTCAAATATTTTTTTTATGGTCAAGTTGGGACATTATATGGTTATAAGGCCCCGTTCAAGACATGTGAGTCTCAATACATTGAGGCGGAATTCTATCACATGAAGGGGAGAAAAAAATCCACAACAAAGGAGATTACCAAAGTTAATGCTTCATGTGGTTTGGAGAAGATTCCATTAAATCCATTAACACATGTGAGTACAGATTATGTGTTTCCTATCAGGAAAATTGACAAGATCGACCCAAATCAAAATACTCTTATGGAAAGATCCATAATGTCAATTATGGAAATCGATCCAGACAACATAGGAGAAATTGGTAACCCACCAAGCAGTGATGAAAGCACAAATGGTGACGTCTTTTTTCATCTGATGAAATCCAACAAGTCTATACTTCACCAATTAGGCCATAATAAGTTATAGCAACATCATAGGTGAAAATGATGTCGATTCTCAATCCATCATCTCCTCTTTATTACCCAAATAATACCCTTCATCATCAATCAGGTCGGAAATGGAAGCTTCTTCTTCAAGATGTGTAAATTTTGATATCTCTTATGATCATGAAAATTACGCTTTATCATATACTATGCAAGTAGAAACAGAAGAAATAATACATGATGAAGAAGAAGAGGAAGATCTCACAGATGCTCCTCCAGCATTTGAAGATGGTATCTCTACCACTGTGGATGAACTCAGAGAAATAAATCTGGGTACAAAAGAAGATCCATGCCCCACTTTAATCAGTGTGTCCATGACGCTTGAAGAGCAAGAGATGTATATGTTTTTTCTAAAGAAAAATAGAGATATATTTTCTTGGAACTATACAGAAATGCTCGGGCTTGATCCTGATGTTGCTACTCATCATTTGGGTTTACCAGAAGAACATTGAGGATTTAAGCAAGCCGTGAGAAGAACACACCCAACTTATGCTTCTAAAATTGAAGCTAAAGTGGATAAGCTTATCCAAGCTAAATTCATCAGAGAAGTTAAATTTCCCAAGTAGGCTAATATTGTCCTCATAAAGAAGAATAAAGGACAAATTAGAGTTTGCATCGATTTCTGATATCTTAATCGGCATTGTCCTAAGGATGATTTCCCAGTTCTGATTACAGAACTTTTAATTTATGCAATAGCTAGATATGAAGCACTTTCCTTCATGGATGGATATTCCGAATATAATCAGATCCTAATGGCCCTAGAAGACAAGGAATCTACAGCCTTCAGAGCCCCTCAGGGTGTGTTTTGCTATCGGGTAATGCCCTTTGGCTTAAAGAATGTAGGTGTAAAATATCAGTGTGCCATGCATCGTATCTTCAAACTATTCTTAGGGATGTATTTTGAATGCTATGTAGACGATTTGGTGGCTAAATCCAAACAACGTTATAATCACTTTTCTGATTTGGAAGTCATATTCCGCAAGCTTCAACAACATAATTTGAAGGTGAACCCCTTAAAATGTGCTTTTGGGGTAACCTTATGGAAATTTCTCGGCTTTGTTGTATTCCATCGTGGTATTTAAGTCGATCCTGAGAAGACCAAGTCAATCCTTGGTATGTAACCTCCTCGAAATTTGAAATAATTAAGAGGACTTCAAGGACACTTAGCCTATATTCAGCGTTTCATCACCAATTTGGCAGGCAAAAGTTTACCCTTCACCAAATTAATGAACAAGGGAGTCACTTACCAGTGGACTGAAGAATGTGAAGAAGCATTCAATATTCTCAATAAATACCTCTTGAGTCTACCGGTACTCATGACACCTATTTAAGGAAGACCACTTATCCTCTACGTGACATCTCTAGAGCGATCATTGGGTGACTTTATTGCTCAAAAGAATGATGATGGGAATGAAAACAGCCTCTACTATCTCAGTAGAACTATGATTGAAGCAGAAAACTGGTATTCAAGTATTGAGAAGTGATGTCTGGCATTAATCTTTGCAGTTCAGAAGTTGAGACATTACCTGCAACATCATGAGGTCTAATTGGTATCTCACAATAACCTGCTCAAATTCATCCTTAGTCGGCCAATGCTTACAGGACGTCTGGCAAGGTGGGCAGTTATTTTGCAGCAATTCTACATTCAGTATGTGTCTCAAAAGGCGATAAAGGGCCAAGCTCTAGCTGATTTCCTGGATGAACACCCTTCAGTGGAAGACACATCTTTAGATATTAAACTCCCTGATGAGGAAGTCTTCTCTATTCAAGAAATTCCTCAGGCATGGGAAATGTATTTTGATGGTGCTTCCAGAAGTCCAACAGGGAGGAAAATGGAAAATCCTAAATTCAACAAAGTTGGCCTAGGAATTGTGCTCATTTCTCCAGAAAAGGCAGTGTTACCGTATTCCTTCTTATTGTGGGAAGGTGGTACCAATAATGAAGCTGAATACCAAGCTCTCATCACAGTCTTGGAATTAGCGCTTCCAGCACAAGTGAATCACTTAAAGGTGAAAGGTGATTCAGTCCTAGTAATCAAACAAGTCAATGGGGATTATGCCCTCAGAAAAGAAGAACCAATCCCTTTGTATGATTAAGTCAGAGATTTAATGGTGGAATTCCCTTCGGAACCAACATTTTCTTATGTCCCAAGATCACAGAATGCTCAAGATGATGCACTGTCTAATATAGCCACAGCTCTGGAAGATCCAAACTGGGATGAGACAACCATCAGTATTGCCCACCGTCATGCAATTTCACTTTATGTACGAATCAGAACAGAGGAAATTAATGAAATTAGTCTCATTCCTGAACCGTATGGTCATACTACAGGATGGATGTAACCTATCAGGGAATACCATCAAAATGGAACACTTCAACCTGATAGAGCCGAGTAAGAACAAATTCAGCGACGTGTGCTCAATTTTACTCTTTATGATAGCCCAGATCACATAGAGAAAATTCTATACAAATGTGGTTTTGATGGAGTTCTCTTTAGATGCATTGATGGTGAAGAGACAATGGTTTTCATGAAATAAGTGCATGCAGGAGTCTGTGGTGACCACCAGTCTGGACATAGACTGTCTGATCAGATTCGAAGGCTTGGATACTTTTGGCCTTCAATGATACAAGATTGTGTCGATTTCACAAAGAAGTGTCATTCGTGCCAAGTACATGCCAACTTCATTCATCAACCTCCAGATTTTCTTCATACAGCTAAATACTCATGGCCATTTTCCACATTGGGAATGGATGTGGTGGGACCTTACCCTTAGGCTACGACCAAGCAATTTAAGTACATTCTTACTGTTATTGACTTATTTTCCAAATGGACAGAGGTAATACCTCTCAAGGAAGTCAGTTCTAAATGCGTTGTTAGCTTCATCAAGTCTAACATCATTACCAGATTTGGTGTCTCTCATACCATATTGACGGACAATGGCACCAACTTCTTTTTCATCCGAGGTGAAGAAGTTGTATCAAGAATACAACATCAAATCCAACCATTCATCTCAGTATCATGCAACGGCCAATGTCCAGATAGAATCTTTCAACAAGACTCTATCAAATATACTGCAAAAGATGGTGGGTAAAGATAAGAAGTCATGGTCTGATAAACTATTTCATGATTTATGGGCTTATCGGACTACCACCCACACTGCAACTCGGTCAACTCCATATTCATTGGTATATAGAACAGAAGCAGTTTTTCCAATTGAAGTTCAACTACCCTCGCTTAGAGTTTCCATTTGTGATCAATCATCTACAGATGAACAATCTCAAAAGCGATTTAATGAATTGGAACGGTTAGATGAGAAAATATTGTGCACTTTTCACCACTTGGAAGTCTATCAGAATCGAATAGCACGAGCTTTTAAGAAAAAAGTTCATCTTCGTTGATTCACTCTGGTAGAATTGGTATTAGTTCTCAGAACTCCAATGATACCAGGAAAGAAACCTCCCAAGCTTGAGCCAAAATGGGAAGGACCTTACTCAATACATAGGGTCTACTCCAATAGAGCTTATTCATTAATCTCTATGGATGGAGAATTCATCACTACTCCAACAAATGACAGATTTTTTGAAGAAGTATTTTGTATAAACACAGAATACATCATACATGGTCCAGTATGACCTTAAACTGCACCATGGTCCAGTATGACATTAAACTGCACCATGGTCCAGTATGACCTTAAACTGCACCATGGTCCAGTATGACCTTAAACTCCACCATGGTCCAGTATGACCTTAAACTGCACCATGGTCCAGTATGACCATAAACTGCACCATGGTCCAGTATGACCTTAAACTGCACCATGGTCCAATATGACCTTAAACTGCACCATGGTCCAGTATGACCTTAAACTTCACCATGGTCCAGTATGACCTTAAACTGGACCATGGTCCAGTATGACCTTAAACTGCACCATGGTCCAGTATGACCTTAAACTGCACCATGGTCTAGTATGACCTTAAATTGCACCACCGTCCAGCAAGACGTTAAACTGCATAACCAATGGTCCATACATATGACCTTAAAATATTTGTACTTTCATCCCACACGAAATTAAACTGTGTCACATTCATCATCCTTGCTATATGATGTTAAACTATACAGCAATGGTCCATACATATGACCTTAAACTATTTGTACTTTCGTCCCACATGACGTTAAACTGTGAACAAGTTCCCTAAATGGTCCAGTATGACCTTAAACTGCACCAAGGTCCAGTATGACCTTAAACTGCAACTAGGTCCTTTATGACCTTAAACTGCATCATCAACGGTCCATGCATATGACCCTAAACTATTTACAAGTCCCTCACGTCCAGCAAGACATTAAACTGTGACGTCCTAAATACATGACGTTAAACTGTATAAAAGTCCCTTATGTCTGGAAAGATGTTAAACTACATAATCATCAAAGGTCATGTATGACCTTAAACTACACCACCGTCTAGTAAGACGTTAAACTGCATCGTCAACGGTCCATGAATATGACCTTAAACTATTCTCACTTTCATACAACATGATGCTAAACTGTGAAAAGGTCTCTAATACGTCCAACATGATGATAAATGCTGTACTCTCTTGTCCTCACTGCATTACATTAAACAGCACAATCCCCCTTTCGTCCAACATGACGTTAAACTATATTGTCCCCATCGTCCTAGCTACATGACGTTAAACTGTACAGAAAGTCTGTGATACGTCCTATATGATATTAAATTGTACTTTGTCCTTGCTACATGACATTATACTGTGCAGCTCTAATATTCCTAACTGCAAGACTTTAAATAGCGTAGTCCCTTCATATGCCCTACATGACATTAAACTGTGCATCGTTAAGGTTGTTGTTACCTCTTGTTTCTCACACTGAGTATGACTCACATGATCTTAGAGAAAACCTCAACCATAACACTCTCTCTGGGCTACTAACCATGTGTAAGTCCCAACATCATTTTTCAGGTCGTTGTCCCCAAGAACAACTTGATCATTAATTCATTATTTAATTGAACTACATGGACATTGATCCTTGCCTTCCAGGCTGGGTACGTAGGAAACCACCCAAGGTTCAAGCCCAAAACCAATCTATTCACATTGGTTCACCTCCATATCATACGATGTTGATTCGTGAAACCGCCCCTAGAATCAATATCTTTATATTGGTTCACTTTCGTCCTTGTTATATGACGTTAAACTATACAACACTTTTTTCTAGTATGACAATAAACTACAATATTCTTTGATACCCTCACTTGATAGGGAATCATTATTTACATTTATTTTCAATCATGTTTCATTTCAAAGACTACGTGCATACATGGCAATGCCCAAACCTTTTATCTTGGGTTAAACCATCATTGTACTAAAGTCCCCTTTCACCCTTCACATGTACGAACCAAATTTGTACAGAGGGTATTTCTAGAACTACGTGGGCTTGATTCCCATCCTTATGGGATACGTAGGAACGTTCGGGTGTCCCTTGAATCCAGCCCCATGTCTTTGGGCCTAACCCCAAATTCCACTTTCAATCCCTTGGCTGAAAAGTCCCCATGAAAACACACACTGTTTATTTCTTATAATGGTCCAAGCTCTATGACCCTAAACTAAGATCTCTAATCCTTTTGTCCCAAACGACGTTAAACTGTCATTGAAGAACTATGTATGTCTTGATTCTCATCCTTATGGGATACGTAGTGAAGTCCAATATCTCAATTCAGGACCCAGCTAGAACATGATTATGGTTAGCATTGATCTGTGTATCTCTGTATACATTGTAAAATACCCATCTTTATGTGTCATAATCATAACCTTAAATATTTTCAGATCTCCATAACACTTTTCATGACTTCTAGTCACAAAAATGTCAAATTTCTGAGAGTTCTTTTACCTGACTATGCAACACGTTCCCTTAGGCAGCCTTGCATAAACAGTCCACATAACAGACTAGTCAGCTGAAAGATACTATTATTTGATTATGCAGCCAATTCCCTTAGGTGGAACTGCATAATTCAACCCCCTAACAGGTTTGTTAAATAAGGGTAACTTCATTCTTGGGAATAAATCCTCTTTTTTCCTTATTGGTCTTAAATGACAGTATGTAGGGATCCGCAAAAATAGCCATCCCTGACATATTTGTCCCATATCCTTTTTCATGATCTGAAAGCATTCAAGTCTATGGTTTATATTCTCCTTCCCTGAGTTTGGGTTAGACCTTCATATGAGTGATGTCTATCCAGTTCTTAGATAACCTTGTTTGTAAATATCTTCACCATATTCAAGTACCTCTTTCCATACATCAAACTCTATACTTTGGAAATTTTGAATCTCTATAAACTTTCACTGTCTTTTAGCACTAGGAAAGTAAATTCCTAAGAGTTCTTTTTCCTGACTATGCAGCACGTGTCCATAGGCGGCCTTGCATAAATAGTCTACATAACAAACTTGTTAGCCAAAAGATTCTATTTTATTTAACTATGAAGCCAATGCCCTTAGGTGGCCCTGCATAATTCAACCTCCTAACGGGTTTTTTAAATAATGGTAACTTCATTCTTGGGAACTACTTCTTCTAATGCCTTTTTAGCTCTATTTCATATCATTCCTCATATTCAAATATTCTTAAGTCATAGTTTACATATTTTCTCTCATACTTGAGTATGGTACTATGTTTCAGATGAATTTTCACGGAATTGAGTCAATTCTAATTCATTCGGTTAAAGCTATTTCTACCTTAAACATTAGCCTCATTATGTCCGACGTTCATGAATTTAAACTACCCACAAAAGACAAGGGAAATCTGAATAAAAGTCAAGTTCCATCTCACTAAACTTACATTTTTTATGATTTAGGTAATATTGAGCAATTAAAAGGTTTGAATTTTTTAGGGTTATTTACATTAATCCTAGTAAAAAATCAAACTATGCTTACTAGGCCCATTGGCTTAGGTAAAATCTAAAGCATGTAGCAAAAGAGAATGCAGGTACAAATGATTGAAGGTGAAAGTGTTTTTTATTGATGCACAAGAGTTAGAAGGACATCCACATAATGGAGTCTCTTCTCTTTTCCAAGGAATTAAAAAAATATTTCAACATAACTCTTCATTTGATTTACGGCATCCCGAGCTTCATCAGCAACCACCTAGAATTAATTCATTCAAATGGATACAATAAGAGATGTAGTGATACCATCTCTTCTTGGAACAATTGTAAAAGGATGTTCTTGAGTGTGGTTTGAGAAAATTTTCTGCTAATCAAACAGTGACTCTATTTCTGTTCAAGAGACTTGGAAGATGGATACATGGATTTGAGAATGGAGAATTGGAAGTAAAGATCCATTTGGAGAGACTATTCTTTTTAGATATTCCTCTAATGCCATGTTTGTCTTCTCTCCCCCAACCAAAAGTGGAAAACATTTCATCCCATGGGTTTTCCATTTTCATATCTGCAAGGAAATGGCATTGAAAAAAATTTTGAATTTTCACACCATTGTTGTTTCTCTTAATGCACAACATAACCGAAATAGAGGAGTAGCAGTGCAGCAGAATTTCAGGCGTATAATTCTTTGCATCTGGAACATTGACTCCTTGCAGATGACCATGACCACACAGAGGAAGATAGATGCTCTGTGGGAAATTAAGATGATATTTCTTCAAGTACTTATCCAAATCTGGTAGAGTGTTGTCGCAAATATCATAATAATCATGGCCAACAATATTAATCATTTCATCAATCCGCTTGCTTGCAAGTTCATTAGCTATTTCAATTCTCCTGGGAGCCATTGAATATGCACAAAAGTTGAATAAATTAACTCTTAAGTAAGTTGATTTTTCATAAAAATTCGAAAGAATTCGAAAAAAATGGCTAAGGAATTAAGTCATGCAATTATAAACTTGGCGCGAAAGTATGAATGTTCCGTGCAAATATTTGGCATGCAAGTATCACCGCGCAGGTCCAGATACCTTTACAACAACGTGACATCAAGGAAACAGCGGGAAACATAGCAACTTGTGCGGAAAATTCAACTTGCACGGAGAGGGCTCGAATGTTTCAAATCCATATGCTTTGTACGGAAGTGAGGCCCTCTATTTATAGACGCGGCCAGATCCCTAAGTTTCATACCTTGCGCGACTAAAAGATGTTGCCCTGCACGACTCCCACCAGCGCGCCAATTGTTGCGCACTGAAATACTTGTGCACCTCCTTTCTTTTGGTTTTCTTCTTTTCCTCAGAGTCAGATCCTCATTTCTTTTGGATACAACTCTGAGGGGGGACTTTTGTTGACGCTCCTTTTAGTCATAGAGTCTAAATATTGGAAAATGGAAATACCTTAGTCCAAATTTATTCATCCTTTGAAGAAACATCAAAAAATTGACAAAGTGATGAACAAAGATAACATTTCCCATAGGTCGCGCAAGTTCCCTCATGGTCGCGCAGGTATACATGAGCGCTGCCTAATGGTCACACAAGTGACTTGCGCGACCTAAGTGATAACTTCCCGGGTCTTCTCCAGCCAATAAATGACCCTATGGGCCCCCCATTCAAGGATGATTTTTTTTTCAGAATTCAGATTTGAGCTCTCGGCACCCTAGTCTCTTCTCAAAGCTTCCAAAACACTTCTAAGGAAATTTCTTACCTAGAACGGAAGATCTAAAGAGGGGGAGGAAGGACTATGTGTTGAAACTCATCAACACTTGCGCTCTTGGGTGGCCATCCCTTAAGGGAAATGGCCACACTTGCGCGCCGCCTTACTCCTTCATTAAAACATGCGCGCCACTCTACTAGAAGAACCTCAAGATGATTCTAAAGGATTTAATCAAGAGTCGCTCAAGTATTTCCTTGTTGGTTAACCGTCGCGCAAACACCCATGTGTCATGCAGGTATACCTGTGCGACCAGGACTTGCGTGCCCATGCAGTACCTACGCGCCTGCCAGGACTTGCACACCCCTGCCTTTTTGGGTTCCCTTCTTCCCATTTCACCCCTATTCTATGGTGAAGACCTTAAAAACATGGATCTACTTCCAAAATTCCATATTCCCAACGAAGAAACACCACATGGGAATCATAACCAGTGTAAGAACCAATTTCCCAAAATTTATGGGCTTTGATTCTCAGCTAACCGGGATATGTAGGAATCCTCCCTAAGATCCTAACCCAACACCAAAGTCACCATAATGTTATCTAGGCCCCATTCCCAGTAGAGACATATCAACTTGGGAGACCACCCCTCTTTCGAGTCCCTTATGCCACCTCAACATAATTGTCACATCAAATATTGATTAAGTACATTTATCTTAGGTGTCCTCACCACATGACATTAAATTTCAAGGTTTTTTTCCTACTCACAGGACCTTAATAGGTGATGTGTCTAGTTATGTGGAACTAAACTATGTGGGATTTAATTCCTTCTATGGGGATACATTGGAAGCCCATTATATTGGTTCGATCCTGACATCAAAATAACTTCCACCTTCTTGGATGAGACAAAACTCTTGAATTAAACACTATGTGGATTTAAATCAGCGTCATCCTAATGAATGACCAAGAATCCCTAATACATATATAAAAAGGGTTCCATTTATGGAGGACATTGGATACATATAGATCCCTCCATTGATAGAGAACCTCAAATACATACAGATGATTATGGACTCATGATTATTAAAAATGGATTGTTAATAAAAGTTTATCCATATATACATACATAGAAATGAAAAAGGATTCATGAAAATAACTTAAATTTATGAGAGATCCCAATAATAAGAAATAGTTCACCCTAGAAGGGTATGATGATCCTAAATTCCCATCCTCTTGACCAATGTGAGTTATTAAGTGTCGTTGTAAACATTACCCAATGAACATATTTCTTTGGAAATTATATCCATAATAATTCCTAGAAATGAAAGTCATTAGATTTTTCTAGCCCTATGAAAAAAAACTCATTAGAGAACATTCAAATGTTGTGAATCTGAGGTAAATGATTTTAAAAAACCCCCCTCCTACAATCAACTATTGGGAAAATCGATTTCTATTTATAAAATAAATGGTGAATCCAGTGTGAATCCTTAACTAAGGTGGTGGTGTTACCCCATGACATGGCCATTTCACATCTTAAATAGAAGAGAGAAATCAATAAAAATACACATGTGGTGATGAGATGATAATTTAATAAGGTTTTTTTATTTGTATTTTCCACATATATTTTAGGTACTTTTAATAATTTTATTCAATCTAATGGAGTCGCACCAGTTTTCATGGACACATGCATTAGCCATTGCACCATTCGGGTCCTCAACCAAATAGAAGATGCCATCACCCACCCAAAGTCTTAAATGTTGGGTTTCAATTACACTATTCATAGAGTACAATCAGAATGGTACTATCCCTAACCCAGAGGCAACTACAGATACCCTACACTCCATGAAGCCCCACTAGTCGCCCGCCCAATGACGGTTGGAATTCTATAACCCGAAGGTTCCTGTAGCTATCTAAAACCATTTCGAGTGACTATACATGGAATAAAATAATGTGTTTCTACCTTTCCTTAGAGAGGCTAATGTAGTCATCACCAATAAATTCATACATGTATTATTGGGGTCTTACCCCTAGTCCCCTGTTGGAAATCATTGTCATCAATGTTTCACAACCCATTATCCTCACCATGAAGAGGATATCTACCCATTAGCCCCGAAAGAAGTCACATTAACTTAGGTCCCCAAGGTAGCCTACAAAAGGATACAATCATACCCTTTGGAGTATGATATCATCCTAATTCTTTCTGAGTTGTCCCACTATGTAATTATCGAAGTAATATATGGGAAGCCACATATTCCTACTCATTCTTATCAAGACAATCGATAAAATATTATAGAAAACCATGAGGAAACATAAATTATTGTTCATTCACATCAAGACCTCCATCAAAATATGGTGGAAAACAACCATGGGAATATGCATATCATTTTTCACTCTCATGAATCCCATTATCCAAATATGATGAAAAATTAAGATATGAAAATTCCTTCTCCTGAATATGATACCCACCTAGAAAATATGGTGAAAACCTATAAGATTACATAGATCCATGCTTGTGAATATGAATATTTAAAATTAAATTTAGGGGAAATCAATGAGTGGATACAAATACTTTCTCACCAGTATCAATCCCACCATTCAAATTTATAGGTAACCAATAATGAAAAGATGAAAATATATAATTTCCCATATCAAGCATGCTATGGAAACACAGTGTATAATTAATGGATGTTTCAAATTCTTGTGGATTCATACCAAGCTCGTCAGTCAAATATGATGATAGGAAATGAGAATAATAAAATTCCTACAAATTCATATCTTGGTTTATATAAAAATATGGTTGTAATTGGAGAAATAAGCTGAGGTATATGAATTTTTAAAATCATGGATAGAACCATACCTATTCTCCTACACAAGAAGACTTCAACACTTTCCAGAAAGAGATTGAATATTAGAGAAGGCACGTATTCCTGATCTGACACCAAAATGGGAAGATATTACCATTAATGCAAATGAAATATTTCATCATGTCTTAGTAATAATGGAGAGTCAATCATCGATCCACAACCATGTCCTATAGACTTTCCAATATATAATCATGTTTGAATAAATAGCTTAGAGTGGGTATCACAACCATGCCTCCTCGATTGGGGCGGCTCATCCAAATAATGGGGTGGTTAATTTGATTCATACATGCATCACCTCTACCATTCATGAGGTTCTTCATAACTATCCCCTGAAAACATGGTCAACCATATTGGGTTTAAATACTTGTTGCAACTCGGGACACCATTCCACTTTGGTGGCTACTCTAGGGAACACATACATCCCTGTGAAAATTATTAAATATTACCCACATATCATGTAAGTACTATAGTATCCACTTTAATAGGCACCCATATATGAATTTCATCCCTTGCCGTAATTATCCCCATTCACTTGTAAGAGAGTACCTAAAAACAAACCATTTTGAATGAAACTAGAAAATGAATAAAAAATTCATGAACCTTCTCCACCGGATGCTGGAGTTCAAGAGGCCACCAAGAAACTATCCCTAGTGTCCCATGATCCTTCCTATTTGTTACAAAATTATGGGGCTGGTAGCATCAGTTGATAAGGTCCTCCCCACAACATTGTTTCTATCATCACTGAATATCCTCCACAGAGCATCAACTATGAAGGATTCTGTTATGGGTGTAAACTGATTGATCATGAGATATTATCTCCTAATGAGCATTATATAATCCCTACTCATTGCAATATTATCAAATAAGAATAAGGTCCTCCACTTTCTAATGTCCAACCTGATGGTCCTCCCAAGGGTATACACTGCGGCAATTCTCCCTGAAGTTTGGCATCGAGCTATGATGGTAGTCCTCACCAGGACAACATTCACTGTGGAGGTCTCGCCCCCCCCCCCCATAGTGACATACTAAATTGAAAGGAATTTCCTCTACTTGCAAAGTCAAATACAATAAAGACCTCGTACTCTGAGGTGCTTATAAATATGGGTCCATACATGTTAGATAGCCTATCCATGATAAGATACAACCTTTCTCATCCAGAATATGACCCTAGGAAAGGCACATCATCTAATCTACCCCGAAACTATTCTCATTCCAATGAGGCATCCACCAGCCCTACCACTTATGATAAAACCATCAAGAAGATCTCATATTGGGATGATCAAGTATAGTATTATCTAGAAGAATTAAAAAATGAAATGTTTCTCATGGGAATAAAATTTTGAAGGGATGACATAACCATATTGTTTTGGCCCTCAGCGAATTCTTGTTTTAACATTCTTGAGTAATTTTTAGAAGAATGCATACACACCATCTGTTTTAATATATGGAGAACTCTCTACCACCAAAAAAGGTTCTTTCCTTTTAACAAGTATTAATACCTTGTAAAAATATTGGGAGGGATTCTTCTTAAAATTGATTTGGTGTCCCTTCAATCTGTACACTAACTATGATCAGTGAAGAAGTAGAAATATATTCAATCAACATGCCTAAATATGTTTCATGAGTTTCATCATCTAATTATATATTCTCTGCCTGGTTTTAATATTTTTGGATGGGGTAACATGGTTCATTTAATTTCACATCATGCCTAGTTAAACAAAACCAACTATAAATGACATCTTTTAAAGTCATTATTCTAAGAAGGATTTTAAGAAAAAAACACCTGATCTAGAAATATAGCACACTAAACAAGGATTAACATTGAATATGTATCACAAGATTTAGGAATAAATAGATAAAGTCATAGAAAAACCCTCGAACCAGGAAAATGAGAACATTAAGTAGGCTTCTCACTTAAAGTAATTCAATCATCAATAAAAACTAATTTCCTCAGAAGAAAATAGTTTGCGTGTAGACTCAACAACATATCCACATAATTCTCAAACAAGGATGCACAAGATCAAGAGATTCATGGAAAAATAAGTGGTTTCTATAGTATGGGATCAGCCCCATCCCTTTAGGGATGGGGGGATTTTTATCCAAAAATTTCCCCATAAGACTGATATATTTGGGCTCTGCCACATCAAAAAGAGGATGTGAGAAATCCTAGCATCCAATGATAGGATTATTTTTACCTAAACCAACCGGAACAAAAATTATACTTTTCCCATTTAGGGAGGATGGAAAGTTGTAAGGTCTCTCATTTTTTCCTGTCTCATGACCCACTTCCCCCATAAGGGAGGCATAAATCCAGGCTCCCTAGTTGTCCTCTTCAAGTTACCCTTATCCAAGAAGCTCTAAGATGATACCGTAAAGGAAGAGATAGGACCAACAAATGACACAAACAACCCACTTATCATTCAGAAGCTAGTAAAATTCTCACAATTCATTACTCTTCTGTGAGCATCATGGATGTTAATCTGAAAATGAAAAAAAAATTATGCAATGGAAGAAGAATAATGAGAGGATGGTTCCACCTAGAATATTGTCCACTCTAAGAATTATGTTGTGTATAACCAAAACTATAAATTTACCATGCATTTGGGATCTCCCTCAATCAATCCCTCACTGAATCCTCAGCGAATCTCTACTAAAGAGAAGAATAAAAATGAGGTCTCATACAACCATCATTCTTCTCTCAATGAGGAAAAGATCCCATTCTTGAAGAAAAGTTTTCTAAATAGTAATATGAAATGATGTTATTGAGTTTAATTTACATTTAGTTACTCAGAGGAAGCACTCCTATCATATATGATTCCCAAGAAGAGAATCAGTGTACACTTCTAGTAGGTGTACCACTTCCACAAGAATTCATCATGGGGATTGACATAAGGTTAGGTCATCCATATTACTCAGTTCATGGACCATTAAATTATTTATACCTAATAATGTATGGTTATCAATATTTTTCTCCATAAGAAGGAAACCAGAATGGGTTCAAGAAAACCCTCAAAAGGTATCCCCATTCAGATATCAGACTCAAATTATGACAAAACAAGCATGTCAGATCCTACTAATTGCTACACCTATCCAAGAATATTACCAAATGAACACTCATTAAAGTCTTATCAACAACATTGAGTCATTGTAAACTCAACTATAATCTATGGAATAGTGACATGAACTAGTTTGTCCTAAAAGGGATCATTATCCTGATTGGTTGCGTGACACCCCACCCCCACAAAACATCCAGAGGCATAAATTTTTTATATTCAATGGATTATGGGACCCTCTAACAACATATGATACACTCTGAATCCCATTACGATCCCATGATGGTAACTCCTAAGTTAAAAGGATTAGTGAAACTCATTTGAATTTTTCGAACCTTATAAGGGAAATCCTTCCTATGGTGCACAAGTTTTCTAGCTTAATCAATCATCAGATGGGAGGATCTCCGTCGATAGTTCATCATTTAGTTCATCTCAATGCTAAAAAATCCATAAATTAGTAGCCTCTCAAATTCAAAACAGGTATAAAATGAGATAACCTCATATTTCATTTCTAGATTAAAAGGGTTGATCTACTCCCTAAACTCACCACATCCACCATAATATCTACTTAATATTTTCATACAGTACCTTCATGATGATCTATGAATGATGCTCATCTCGGTGAAATACAAAGTTTGGATTTGGTATTTTCCAACTATTTCCCAATGAATGTAATATTCTACAAATTGGACCAAGCTCAAGTCCTAGATAACTCCACCAGTATAGGGGAAAAGATAAAGAATGGAGTAGGTAGCATCAGTCCCACTTAATCCACCATCCATGCATACTCCAGTTCTGAAGACAGAACTGTATCAGGTTACTTTCCTTGGGTGTCAATAGAAACCACAAAATTTCCATGATGAGTAGAGGTTGAAAAATTTGAAATCAAATCAAGGAGAAAAGTTATAATGTTGACTCGTTTTGAGATAATCATGTTTGTGGCTATTTTAAAGCTACTATGGAAAATGATTTTCTCTACCTTCCAGAGCCCTAGAGGCCCAATCCGATTGGCTGATACAACATTTTATATTATTTCCCCTTTCACAAGATACTAATACAAACTATTTAGTAATGCTTCACCTTCAATTAAATTTTATAGACAATGGTATATTTTGGGCAAGTAAAGTTAGGTTTTCCACCAGCATAAGTGGTGTATATTTCTACCACTACCCATGAGGAATGAGGTGAGTGGAAAGAATTTGTTAGAATAAAGGAATGATGTTTGATATTTGGATGTATCAGAAGAAAATAAACTAAAATCATGGTATTCACCAAGAATAGTTGAAACAACTAACTATTCCCCAAGCCACTTCTGCTGCAACATAGACGACACCATCGACCCTGAAAAATTAAATAAAATAGAATTTCAAAAGGTGGTATGGATGGTAAGGAAATGAGAAGGTTCAAGAGGATAATCCTACATTAAGGCCAAAGTTTTACTTGACTGACTCAAGAATTATTCACTCACATTTGAAACAATCAAAATCACCCTACTAAATAGATCCACATGAAACGTTCATCTATGAAAATTCCTCATTGAATGAGGAGTTGATCTTAAATTTCACTAATATAATTGACTTAATGGATCCATTCTCTGATAATGAGTATGGATATGTACCCAAATTCCCTACACCTAATTAGGGAACTATAATAATAGTTCATAGGAGCCAAGGATACTGGGGAAGACACACTGAGGGCAGGAATGAGAATTCTATCCATGTACCTACTCAAACTATCAATGTTGTAGAACCATAGAAGGATTTAATTGAAAATGTATATGGAGTTAATCTCATTCTAGTATGAACACTTCTGCATCTGGGCTATGATAAGGATAACCTATCACCTTCTGCCATAACTATATAGGTCTATAAAAAATTGAACAGAATCTATTGGGCCAAATCAAAATCAAGGCTCGGTTTTCAAACCATAAATGCATAAAATAATAAATCAATGGAAAAAAATGTATGTTTCGCATTGATAAGTCCTCATTCAAATCCTATTAAGTTCATTATATCAATTCATGATTATATCAGAACAACATGAAATAACCCTAGTTGATGATATTTCTTGGGTCACCACCCTGAATAGTATGGAAGTGATCTCAGATAACCCCTTCAAATAGATTGGTGAAGAATATTTCATTCCCATCAATCAGGTTGAGTATATGATCCCAAACATAGCCACATATTTAGAATTCCTTATTGTTTAAGTCATGACCAATAGGTCCATAATTATTTAAAATTTTGCTAACTAACCATACAATAGTGAATGATTAGGTGAAAATTACTATATTCCATCATCAGATCTCCAAGAAGACCTTACCTCACCAACTGAGGTTGAAGAGGTTGTCTTGTCACCCAAAGAGGATGAATAAACTCATTTTCTATCTCTCACTCCATTATCTTAAGACATTCAAGGAAACCACACATTTTTATAGGACAAATGAAGTTTCATCATACTTATAATTCAAAGATATCATCTCCTCCCCCACTCTTGAGGACATATCCCACTATATAGTCCCCCTATGAAACATGAGGAATATTATTAAGAGGTGTAAGAACAAGTGTATGAGGACATTAGGGACATCCCTCCATCATTTGATAATGGAGCCTCTGCCACCATTGATGAACTTGGAGAAATAAATCTAGGTGATGAAGAAGACCTATGACCAACCTTGATTAGTGAAGCCATGTCTTATGAATAACAAGAGTGTTAACGCTCCTTTTTGTCACCGAGTATAAATATTGAAAAAGGGAAATACTTTAGTCCAAATTGATTCATCCTTTAAAGAAAAATCAAAAAATCTACAAAGGGATGAACAAAGAGAACATTTCCCATAGGTCGCGCAAGTTCCCTCATGGTCTCACAGGTATACTTGCACGTCGCCTAATGGTCGCGCAAGTGACTTGCGTGACCTAAGTGATAACCGCTCGGGTCTTCTCTAGCCTATAAATAGACCCTATGGGCACCCCATTCAAGGAGGAATTTTTTTCCAGAATTCAGATTTGAGCTCTCGGCACCCTAGTATCTTCTCAAATATTCCAAAACACTTCTAAGGTAATTTCATACCTAGAACGGAAGATCTAAAGAGGGGGAGGAAGTCCTAAGTGTTGAAACTCATCAACACTTGCGCGCCTGAGTGGCCAGCCCTTAACAGAAATGGCCACACTTGCGCGCCACCTTAATCCTTCATTAAAAATTGTGTGCCACTCTTCTGGAAGAACCTAAAGATGATTCTAAAGGCTTTAATCAAGAGTCACTCATGTATTTCCTTGCTGGTTAACCATCGCGCAAACACCCATGTGTCGCACAGGTATACCTGCGCGACCAGGACTTGCGCGCCCACGCAGTACCTACGCGCCTGCCAGGACTTGTGTGCCCCTGCCTTTCTGGATGCCCTTCTTTCCCATTTAACCCCTCTTAAGCCATACCACGTCTCTTATTCAAGATTCAGCCTTTAAGACACTCTTCAAAGTCATTTATGGCATGGTTTCTTGATTAGACTTCCTTATCGGAAAGGAATTCTGTGGAATATTTCTCAAAACCTAGTGATTTACACATCTTTATGTCACTAAATATTGAGATTTCATTCATTCAACCTCATCCTTTAAGATGAGAGAATTCAATTGTTGGGGCCTCCTTTTCAGAAATAAGCCACAGTCATAATTCCCTTAACCTAGGCCTCCTTTTTAGGAGCAATCCCCAGTCTCAAATATGGGCATCCTCTTTAGGAGTAAGCCCCAGTCCCCTAATTTGGGAATCCTCCTCAGGAGTAAGCCCCAATTCTTAAAGTTCCCAAATCTGGGCATCCTTCTTAGGAGTAAGCCCCAAACCATAATTCCCTTAACCTGGGCCTCCTTTTCAGGAGCAAGACCCAGTCTAAAATTTCTCTTAACCAGTCCTAATTTACCTATGATATGGGATTCCTTCTGAGGAGTAAAAACCAATCAAAAGTCCTCCCCTAATTTGGGCCTCCTTTTTAGGAGTAATCCCCAAGTTAGAGTATTCAAATATCCATGAAACACCTATACCTTTATGGACCCTGTTCCTAGATTTCTTCCCTGAAGTAAATCCTAATCTCCATTAATCTGGGTAGTCATACATACATAAGTCCCACATTATTTCTTATGATTGCATCTTTCATGGCACAATTGTCTAATTTCTACCAATACCTCTTGTTTCTCACACAGAGCATGACTCACATGAGCTTAGAGTGTAAAATTAATTATGACATCCTTCTTTGAGCCATCAATCATAAACATCATACTCCCTTACTCGAACTACGTGGGTTGTGATTCCTTTTCTAAGAAAAGGATACTTAGGTATCCCACCTACGGGTTCGATCAAAACTCTGAAATAATTCATGTCCTTATGAATGAAAATAAACTTCAAGTGCCCCACTGAGTGGCCTTAAAACCAGTATGGTCATTATAATGACTAAGAGACTTTTACGTATCAAAGCATACCATTGACTAAGAATGTCTAACAAATAAAGATGATTCTCTATCAATGAAGACCCTAGAATACATATAAAATATTCTCTAAATTTCCTACATATCGATCATTGATTATCAGATCTAAAAGAATGCTCATTTTATACTTGGTAATGTAATAATGATTCACGAACATAACTTAAATCTATAAAGAGAGTCTCGGAGTAGACAATAATTCCCCTCAAAAAGTCTTGATGAGTCTGACCTCCCATCCTCTCGACCAATGAAAATTCCTAAGTCTTATCAATCCACAAACTAATGAGCGCCTACCTTTGGAACGTAGGTCCAAATGGATGTGGAATCATTGGATGTTTCCGGTTCTACGAACAAACCCGTTAGAAACCAATTGGAATGTTTGAACCTCCCATCAAGGAGGTCATCCCCAAATTCTGAGGGAAAAAAAGAGGTATACACATCCTTCCTGATGTAGTATCGGGATTTATTCACTTGTAATTACACATAAATGGAAGGACTTGATCCTAAGGTGTCCACTCACCACCTAATCATGTCATAGGACCACTAGGGCTATAAACACCGCCAAGAAAACTCATCTAACACATGCTACCAAAACCAATGCTGAAGATGACAAGCCAATAAGACCTAACTATATTAAGGAGGTCTAATATACCAAATAGATTTCCAATATTTTACACATCAAGAAGAAGAAGGGGATAATTAGAGCCTCTATAAATTTTAGGGATCTCAACTGAAACTACCCAAATAAATATTTCTAGGTCCCAATTACAAAACTTCGGATTGATGAAACTTATGGGTATTAGGGTCTTTATTTTTGGAATAGTTATTCAGTATACAATAAAACTCGAATGGTTATGTAAGATGAATAATCCACCAACTATAGGTTCCCCTAAGGAGTATTTTTTTTATTGGGTAATTCCCCTTGGATTGATGAATGTCAGCACTACATACCAACGTGACATGAATCATATCTTAAAACCCTTACTGAGAAACATTTTCGATTGCTATGTTGATGACCTGGTTGTTAAATATCAACAATTATATGACCATCTGTAAGATCATGAAACTATCGTCAACAAATAAAGACAACACAGCCTAAAAATGAACCCCTTGAAGTGTGATTTGGGAGTTAATTTAGAAAAAATTCCTAGATTCATCATATGCCATCATTACATCGATATGGACATTTAGAAGAGAAAGGTTACCTTTGAAATGTCATCTCCCCAGGACCACAGATAGTTGAGAGGACTTCAAGGAAACTTATCCTACATTTGGATCTTCATAGCTAACCTTGCTATAAAATTTCTTCCCATAAATATGATTATGATATAGGGGGTTACATATTAGTGGACTAATAATTGTAAAGAATAATTCATTAATATCATGAAATACCTCTTAATACTACCATTATGGATACCACCTATCAAATGAAGGCTCCTTAGCTTTTATTTGAAACACTTATATAGGTCATTGGGTGCCTTATTCATGCAGAAGAATGACGATGGTAGTGAAAATGGCTTTATTATTTTAGTTGAACCATGGTCGATGGTGAGACTAATTATAAAGATATCAACAAGTGTAATCTAGCACTGATATTTGTAGTCTAGAAGATGGGGAACTATCTACAGAATAAGGAGGTATTTTCATTCTCTTTAGAAACCCGCTAAAATACATTCAGAGTCGTCTGTTATTGACTGAACATCTGTCATAGTGGGTGGTAATTCTGCAGTAGTTTTACATTTAGTTCATTCATTATAATGTGGTCAAATTATAGGGATTATGGAATTTCCTGGTTGATCATCCCTTAAAAATTGAATTCATTGGATACCAAACTACCTGATGATGTGGTTTTCTACATTCAAGAGGGCCCCCAGATATGAGAAATTTATTTCGATAGAGCATCTAGATACCTGATAGGAAAGAGGATGTAGGATTCTAATCTCAATAAAGTGGGGTTAGAAGTTATGCTCATATCTCCCAAAAAGTTAGTCTTTCCTTACTTCTTCCTACTATCGAAAGGTTGCACGAACAATTAAGGAAAATATCTAGCTCTCATTCCAGTTCTAGATATGGAACATCATATACAAGTCAGTCACTTGAATATAGAAGGAAATTTGGAATTGGTCATCAAAAAAATTAATTTTGATTACTCCATCAAAAATGATAAGTTAATTCCCATATTAAACCAAATTTTATGACTAATTGAAGAACTCCATTATTAACCAAAATTGACTCCCATCCCATGGTCACAAATTTCCTAAGATGATGCATTGGAAAATACAACCAAAACTTTAGTTAATTGGGACCCAAATGAATCATTCATCAGCATTGTTCATCGCTGGATTTTCCCAACTTTTGTTGAATAAAACATGGAAGATATCTATGAGATTATTCCATTGCCCATGCCATAAGGTCCTACCGATGGCTAGATGAAACCCATTATGGTCTCCCTTAAATAGGGAGATCTTCCACTAGACATTTCCATTTGAGAGAAAATATAAATATGAGAAATTAATTTTTTTATATATGATGTAAAGAATCTTCAAAAGGTTATATATAAGTGGAGCCTTGATGGGGTCTATCTAGGGTGCATTGATGGAGAATATACCATTTCTTCCATGACTGGAGTGCAAATTGGAGCCAATGGTTCCCACCATTTGAGACTTAATATTTCCAACCAAATCTAATGGCTTGGGTACTAATGGACCACTCTAACTCAGAACTGTACTAAATTCACCAAAAATTTTCATTCCTTCCTATTTCATTCCAACTTTCTTCACCAACCATTAGAGATGATTCACAAATTCAAATACTCGTAGCCATTTTCCATATGGGTAATGGACGTTTTGGAATTATATTCTATTAATATGGAAAAGAAGATAAAGTGCATTCTCACTGCAACCTTCTTCTTCACCAAGTGGTCTGAAGCCATACCAATCAAGAATATGGGGTAAGGAACATTGTTAGATTCGTAAAAGAAAACATCATCAACATATTTTCTCTCAGTCATACTATACTGATGGACAATGAAACCAATTTCAATTCTACTACATTGGAATAACTATAATAGAAGTGTTACATCATGTCCAACCATTCATCTCACTACCATACAATGGCTAACAGATAGATATAGGACTTTAATAAGACCCTACCAAATATACTCTAAAAGATGGTATATAAAGATAAAAACCCATGGTAAAAGAATCTCTTACATGAATTGGGCGATTATTGGACTATAACCTGAACTTCTACATAGGAGACCCCATACTAATTTGTATATGAGGTAAAGGAAGTCCTTCCCATTGAGGTTTAATTTCTCTCACTATGAGTTTCCATCTATGATCAGTTTTCCACATATGAGCAATCCCAAAAATGACTAGATGAATTGAAGTGATTGTATGAGAAGATATTTTCTCACCATAAATCATCTAGAATTCCCTCAAAACCATAATTCATGAGACTTTAACCAAAATGTTCCACTAAAGTATTTACTCAAGGGATAGAAGGTGTTGGTCCCCAGGACTCTGATGATTCTCAGAAAGAAACCTCCAAAGATGGAGATATAGTATGATAGAATGCATCCATACACAAATACTACTCCAATAGAGCCTATTATTTTATCTTCATGGAAGGGATAATTACCATGGACACCACCAACACAGGGTTACTGATGATTTATTTCATGTAATCCAATAACATATTCATTTTGATCATATGACATTAAACTGCATGGTAAATTGTCCATGCTTCATGATGTTTAACTTTGTGGTATGTCATTGTAACAAGACCTTAAAAAAAGAACAACCTTGTTGTCCATGCCGCATGAAAATAAAATTAATGAAAATAAATTCCTCTCCGCATGATGTTAAACTTTATGGGAATCATCATTTCATTTGAGGATTCACCATACACAAGTTAGATCTGTGAGAGGAATGATAATATTCCATTATCCTCCATCGGATTCATATCCACATGGGGATTATCTTTCTTAAGTACTAAGTATGTCCTGATTCATACCCCTAAAAGATTTGTAGTGACACCCAAAACTCTAATACAGGGCCTAGACATGAAAAATAATAAAAATGACCCCCTCCCCCTCTGTGTATGGGCCAAACATGCATAGAGAGTTCCTATAAAGAACTATTTGTAGGTTGATTTATGTAATCACTGGATATGTAGTGACACCTATAAATATTACGTTAGGCCTAGGAGAAAATATCCCTCCATTTATAAGATTTATTTATTTCTTTTATTATGCCTCTAGGAATTTTTTCATGAAGGGATTATGATTCTTGATGGTCCGTAAAATCATCCTTCCCATAACTAAAAGAAAAAGTAGTCTTAAATGCATGAAATTAAACTAAATGTTACATCATCCATGTCATAATATAATATAATAACATGAAACTAATCCTCTCACTCAAGAGAGAATTTCCCTGGGCATTGGTCACCTACCATTCTATATTCATGAACTACATATGGATTGATTCATGTACACATAGAATATTTAGTGATGCTTGGATTTAACATCCTAGTCTAGACACCCCCAAAGTAATATAAAAATTCCCCCTCCCTATTTATGGGCCATACCTATGCAGAGAGATATCGATCATAAACTATGAATGTCTTCATTTAATTCCCTTGTTGGATAAGTAGTGATGTATGGATCTCTATTCAATGGCCCATCTGTGATGATACTTACATCACACTGAGTGACCCCTATCCTTACCAAAATATGTTAAACTAAATAGTTTATAAACAACTATGTGTGTCATTATTCTCATTCTATGAGATAAATAGTGATGTCTAGACCTCATGACCTTACCGAGATGTTAAACACAAGAACCCCCCGCCCTGTGCATAAAAACTGAATTGATGTAGGGGACTCAAAAGAGGATCCTATTTATAATATAATTTCAATAAAATTACCCTATCCTTGATCATGATTCATGTTTTTATAGGTATGTAATTTTAAAACTATGTAAGGCTTGATTATTTCTCACACAGGATACGTAGGGATGCCCATATATCTAATCCTGAGTCTGGATGCAATAATCAAACAATCAACAGAAACAATGCCCCCTATGCATATGGATCAAATCATAATTGAGAGTTCCAATTAATAAATATGTGTGGGTTGATTACTATTGTCACAGGATATGTAGCAACACTCAGATATCTAAACCCAGGTCCAGTTTTAATAGACCCCCTCTTTCACATCGATTTGCCTTATGTTTACCACATGATGTTAAAATGCACAGGGTCCCAGAACAATTTATGGATTCATTATTAGTATAATGAGATATATAGTGATTCCTAGATTCTATACCCTGGTCTGACCAAAAAAAATTCAAAATCCACATATCCATTATTTTAACACCCCTATATAGGAAAATAAACCTTTTCCATCACTTATTTCTAACATCAAGTATATATTACATGGGATTTAGAGTTTTAAAATGTGGTTCCTCACATGATCAAGGCATATCAATCCACATAAGGGTTGATAACATATTGGTAGAATGATCTTAATATGAACATAGGATATTTTCTCTTCATGCAGAGGAATATATATCCATACTGTATGATGTTAAACAATATGTAGAATGTTCTTAACACACGAAATTAAAACTCTATGATACCTCATGAACTACGAATGTAATTATTCTCATTTTGGTGACATATGCAATTATACCTAGGCCCAATATCCTAGTCCCATCCATGGGGTAGAGAAAATGAAATATCCCCATATCTTGTATACAAACTAAGATCTATGCAGGATATCTTAATTTGGGGATCTTAATTCAAGGATCTATCAAATAAATAGAAATAACCCCATTATATATGAGTTAGATCTATTTATTGAATTTTACACTCCATAGATAATCATATAATTAATGTTTCTTATATACCTATACACAGTCCTTCAATTCATTATACTTCGTGCCTTGGAAAATTTTATATCTTCACTTTCTTGACCTAGACCTTGGAAATAGAGGGTCAGTTTCTTGTTGAAAACTTTGTTCGACTATGTGTAATATGCGTTAGTTGGCTCAACATATTTTTACCACGAAAAAGGCCTATCAACTATAGTAAAATTCTTCCTCAAGAGAGGCATATAATATCTTTGTGAGACCTAATAGAATTTTCCTCATATCATTTCTTTGGATTAAATAATCCACAGAATTGTGGTTTATAATTTTGTTCCCCTCATGTCCAAAGCACATCAGAACATCCCAACCTAATGGTCCTCTTGTTACTTGTGGTTTATATGAAAAATTATTCTATTATTATGACCTAAAACAACAGGACCCCATGGTGTTATCACTACAAGATGTTAAATTGCACAGTTGATGTCCTAGTCACATGAAACTAAACTACACGGTGTCCATAACTATGTGTTTCTTAATTCCTACCATCATAAGATATTTTGGGACCCATGAATATAAAATACCAGGTATAGATATTGAAAAATTAAAATATTTCCTTTCCATGTGCATGGGTCAGACCTATATGGGGAACCCTATAAGAACTATGTATGGACAGATTCTCACTTTGATGTGGTATGTAGTGACACACATAACTTATATCCTGGTTTGGAACCAATGTAAAAAATTTATCTCTCTCATTTACATTATTTAGATCTATATAAGAGGGTGAAATATGTGTCCCACCTCACTTGTGATCTAATATACAAAAGAAAACTACCCCTTTACCATGAAAGAGTTCAACTAATGCATGGGTAAACCTTCCCAGAACCATGTATGGATTGATTCTTCTTTTGATGAGATATCTTGTGATTCCCAAACCATATATCCTAGGCCCAATTGTAATAAATCAAATTCAGCCTAGATATGGGTCAGGCTTGCATAAGGTAAACATTTATACACATTAACTAGAAATTTCAAAAGGAAATACTCCTTTCACATTTGGGAACTCTCTTTTCACAAACCAAACTCTATGTCTGGGGAATTTTAAATCTTCATATACCTCCTTGGAAAACATAAGTGGAGTTATAGTGTCTTTAGACACCTTGTTTTGACTCTACACTATATTCCCTAGTTGTCTCAACATAAGTTTCCAACAAAAAGGCATGTCTACCAAAGAAAAATTCATCCCCATGAGAGGATTTTCCTATCTCTATATTCCCAACATGTTTTCATCTGAGATCACTCCTATGATTTAGAAACCATTGGATTATAGTTTACAACATGTTCCACTTCATGCCTGAATATGATGGAATATTCTTGGACATATTTCTATGACAAGGGAGAATCATTTATCCCTCGATCAAAGCTAAGTGACCTTAAATCATATACCTCAAACTTCCTTTTTGTAAGATGTTAAACTTTACAATTCATATCCTAGATTCATGACATTAAACTGAATCATTATCCATCCCTCCTGTATAAAATACAAATTTGTGTAAAGTGGTTTCTCACTCATAGAAAGTGTCAGTAAATATTCCCCATTCATCTTTTGACATCATTATGTTGACAAGCAACCCATTGTGGTATTTAGAAATCCAAATTTTCAAAAATTACATGTCGTTTAAAAATGTAGGGTATGTGTCCTCGAGACACCTTTGTTTGACTATAAACAATATTCCCCAGTAGGCTTTACATAATTCACCCAAAAAAGTATTTTCAACCAAAGGACAATTTGTCCCTGTGAGAGGCTTCTTCGACCTCAGTATGCCCTAAAAAATCACTCTCAAAACCATTATTATTGTTATTCCCCAAGTACTTTTCCTATATCATTACTCATATTCCTGAATAAGACAACTGGGGTCTAAAAATCCCCCATTCATGTCTGAAGAATATTGGGACATTCTAGGCCAGTAATCCATATTGGTGTTCTCGCCCCATAATTCAAGGTCAAGGATATTCAAACTAAAACATCAATTTCATTAGTACAATTTTAAAGACTCTAAGTTTCCCATGAAAAGAGAAACAAAACCCATAGGTGGAAACCCCACAAAGGTAACCCTAGGCAAAATCAAAGTACCAACTTGCAAGACCTATTCTTTATGGTGTGGTAGAAAATATTTATTAATCAAAATAAAACTAAAAATTCAGAAGATTTTTTAGGTGGAAAAACCACAAAGGGAAGACTAAAAAATCCATGTTATTCATGATAAACCCACACCATGGTAGACTTAAGAAAAAAATTAGGTTTCTAAAATAAAACAAAAAATGTTTATAGGGTTTTCCATGTAAACCTAGAAATATAAAAAATATTCCCATTGAGTCACTCATATTAGAAAAATAAGTAGAAAATTATATGATAAGGTAAATTTTTTCCCATATTTCAATTGAAATTTATATCCTGTGGGGTATATCTTTCAAAATAAAGTCAGTTAATATTGATTGCTGATATATGGAACGATAAAGGATAAGCATTGTATGGAAAAAAATCCTTCATTCAAGTAAATTATAATAGAGGAGCATCCATATCTTGGATTCTCTCCATGTGACTAGAGAATTTAGATTATAGGGCCTTCTCAAGGGATTCAAAAAGTTGGAGTAGTTCATGTTCCAAGTACTCTTTGGCTTGGCAGTGCTCAAACATGGCTATAATCTCAGCATTGGCACCGAACCATAGTTCCTATTCCCTATCAGTCATATTTAATCCTACATTTTCCTCCTCTACCACCAACTATTTACCATCATCAAAAACTGCCTTAGTGTAAGCCAATTCTTACTACATCCACTCTTGTTCCTGACTAATACACTCCACCTCTTAATGATTCTGCTCATCTGAGGTCCTAAACTCTATAACATTGGCCTTTCCCCTAATGGAAATCCCAACATGCTCAGCAGCTTCATTAATAATAATATTCATGGATACGACATGATGGGCCATGGAATCTGTATTCTAAAGATGAGAGTGAAGCAAGATAGTTCTCTACTATTTAGAAATCACATATTTTACTATGTCATGAATGGATTGATAATTAATCCCTCGATACCCATAAAATGAGAATAGATGATGTAATTTTCATTGTTTCATCAAAAGAATTCAAGGTAGTATGAGAAATTAGTTTCAAGATGTATTTTCATATTTTATGATGAGAAAATGAAGGTCAAACAGATCCTCATATTCTTCCTGGTGCTCAATCTCATATGGAAGAATATATTAAAGAATGAGCACCATAAGAGAGGGTCTTCAATCAGAAAACTGATCGCATCTTGATTCTGGTGTAGCCAACTCCCTTGAAATATCAGTATGCTTGAAGATTGAAGCAATGACTACAACCACAGAATTGTGGGTCCATAATTATTGAATCAGAAAACTATAGAAATAAGTGCCATGGTTTTAAAAACTAAAATAAAGGGAATGGATGGAAGAATGGATAACTAGCTTCACATTAAAAAACACCATCATTCTAGAAAAACCACTACCTCATCATCACATAGAAAAATGGATTCTGTATCCACAGTTTGTAGGATGACTTCAGGTTCTTCCAAAGACACCTGTGGTGC
The DNA here is from genome assembly GCA_963277665.1 of Viscum album. Classification (NCBI taxonomy): domain Eukaryota; kingdom Viridiplantae; phylum Streptophyta; class Magnoliopsida; order Santalales; family Viscaceae; genus Viscum; species Viscum album. The sequence goes on along the minus strand of OY728125.1, from coordinate 734,903,250 downwards.
GGGATCATATTCGGACAAGTCAGTAGACTCAAAAAGATCACTCATTGAAGTTATAATTAATGGAATAACCATTAAAAATCTAGGGGTGGTAGCTAATTAGGATTCTTCCCGAGTCTAAATTTCTCACTATTTCATGGTTCTTTTCCCCATAGGGTTGGGATCAATATGCTTAGGTAAGTATCAACCCATGATTTCTCCCCTGATATTTGGGAAAAGATCATTTAGTCATTAATAGATTCCCTCATAAGGCTTGGAACCCCCCCCCCCCAGTGGATTCAATTACCCTGGGATCCATATTTGGATTGGGAACAACCACCAAATGTATCACAATCATCTCTAAAGAAATAGGGTATATAGGACCATGGGAGGTTGAATCCTGATTACTCACATGACAAGCACCAACTCATAAAGATTATTAGTCAAAAAAGAAAGATGCATAACATGATAACTAAATATTGGAATGAAATAGTAAGTTTTAATCCCCAGATATATATGTATCATGATATGTGATTCCTAATGATGCTTCTAGGTGTTATTAAAGGTTTATCCCCTAGAAAGAGTAGTGGGCGGTTTTAGGGGTGGAAATACACCAAAACGATCTCCAAAAACCACCTCTATATGTTCAATTTCCCTATGGGGGACTTCTCTAATGAATCCAATGTTTAAAGGGATATCCTCCATAGTATAGGTTCCCCTTGGGGTATACTCTAAGAAAGAAACAAGACCCCAAATCTCCCCAGGTTCATACAGGTATCATGAGTATCAGTTCATGGTCATGATAGTAAGTTGAAAAATATTTTTTACAAATAAAAATATTAATTCTTTGTCAGAATTTTCTTTCCCCAACATTATCATTGCCATATCATATACTCAGTTAGAAAAATAACTTCTTTCCTTATATGAGTGGATAAATGTGTCTATTTCTTCCAAATATATATCCACTTCATGAGGATCCTCTCATACAGAGATCCACATTGGAGAGGTAACCCATACAAATCCTATAAGATCAAGGGTCTCTTCCCGGAGTGTCTCTAATATAGAATCAGAAGATTCACTTGATCTCATATTATCCCATGATTTTCCAAGACTATAGTAATTTTGTAGATATTTGAATGGATAATGATGGATGATCTACCCTAGGAAGTGAAGTGGGTTCCAATAGACACAATTTCATTATGGGAACCTTTTACACCCTAAAAAACTCTGAGGATGAGTCTCTGTGATACCCCAGATGGGAATGAGGAACTTCCCCAACACCAATCATGGAATGTCGGTTTGCATCATTATTCCCCTCAGAAGAGTAAAAATCATCCCCTTAACATTCACTAGCCTCAGGTCTCTCTATATAGAGAAATATCTTGGTATATCTATGTAGAATCCACAACAAATGAATAGAGGATTCAAGATATGAATGATATTATTCATCCTTTTTAAGATCATTGACATAATAGATAGTTTTATCTAATGACATGAATTCATATCCACTCAATGAAACCTCTTAATTTAGAAGAAACAAAATAGAGAACAGATAGAATGAGACCTCCATAAATAATCCCAGTGTATCCAAGATACTAGAAAAGAGGAATCAGGAGGGATAGATACTTGAACTTTAGATTTAGTTTTGTAAACCTTGGTAGTCGAACCCCAGGCTCTAAACATATTCTATAGAGGTTTATAAATAAGAGTTTTTCTTAGATGCTTCCCAAGATTTGAATGTCTAGAATATGGAATTTTATTACCCTCAGTCTTAGGTGTTAGAGGACATTTGATGAAAGGAGCTAGTTTTTCAGTAGATCTTCAGGGTATGGTCGATTCCACATATCTATATAAGATCTGGTAAATTCTGGCTTAAAACCATTGTATTCAAAAGTACAATATTTCATCGTGTTCCCTCCTGAGTGAACATTATCCAGACGTTTCAATCTATCATTATGTTTTCCTCCTAGAATTCACTTTTTAAGGGTGGATAACACCACCACTAAATGTGGTTTAATTGACATGAATTTATTTAGGGTGTATACACCCCACATATAATTTCCCTATCAGTAATAACAATTAAGATGCGTTCTCTAAAAGAAAAAATATACACACTATCTTGATCCCTAGAAGAATCATTTACCAATGTACCAGTGGGAGGGGTGTACAGATCATAGTTGAAATGCTCATAATAATTAAGTTGATAAATTGTTTCATTTGGACTCTATTCTGATGGGTTTACCTCACATATTTCTGGAAAATGAGGTATAAAATTATACCTGGGGATCTTTTGGTGTTAATATATCTTTATCCTTCAATGTGGGCTCCTACCTAGCCCCAGATAACTTGGAAGGGACCCAAAATCAGTATGGTGTCCTTCCCTCACTGATCCATACCAACAAATGTAAAATCTTCACCATAACTTGGATAATAATGTTAATACACCAGGCAGTGTCTAAATGAGACACCATTTTGAAATTTGTGACTTTGACCCCCATACCAGAGTCATGCACTGGCAGTAACCAACCACTAAGAAAAATTGAAAGAAAGGCTATTAGTCGAAATAACTAGTTGACATTGGGGATGATTTACAAACCCTACTCATTAAACTGATAATACTCAAGAGTGGTCCAATAAACACCCATTTTCCTTCAGTTATTGAGAGTTTTCTAAGCCCTAGGCCTCCTAGAAAAAAGATTATAGCTACTTTATTTAGAAAATTCATTGATCTAATTAAAAAATGGGATACCCGGCTTTATATAGGGGTATCTCTTCAAAATGTACATTGCCCTGTCAATGATTTTCTTAGAAAAAGGGGTGGGGTCCTCTCCAACTCATCCCAACCCAAATTGTGGTGTAATAAACTCTTTATACATGTCACCTATTATGGGCACCCATGAAATCAAATAGACATCCTAAAGACTAATCCTTACTTCTCTATTCACAAAGTAAAAGATATTAGTGTCTAGTATATATATACTAAATAAATATGGGATACATTTTGGTTTCTTTGAGAGAAAAAGTGTGATACCCAAACCACCTCATACTTACCCACATCCTTCATATCAATACAAAATTTATCACAAGTTTGGAGGACCCAAAAAGGACACCACCTATCCAAGTTGAATGATCCCCAAGAAAAAGGTCCCATTTAGATGACCATCCTTGTTTATTCTCTTGTCATGGACTTCAATTCAATTCTATGATAGAAATGGATTTTCTAATCTAGTGTCCACACATTTTACTCTAGTGAACAAGGCGTGTAGATAGAAAGAGACACAATAATGTGGGATTCATGGATAAATCCCCCCATCATTCAGATATTGTCATGAGGAATATGTCTATATTTGATTATTTAGACTACAGGTTGATTTTTTGTGTTTGATTATAGAATTGAAGAATCTGATGGTAGCATGAATCCATATAGGGGTAGATTCTCCAAGGCCAGATACCCCCTTTGACTAGATCTACGAATCCCCTCCATGAGTTTATAGAGTGGTTTGATGATGATTTTGGCATTATTCATAATATAATCGATCATAGCATTCATCCTTTCATCATCTGCAGAGAGAGGAGAAACAGTAGTGCTAGAAACAGCATATGAAGAGTTCATCCTATTGTATGTATAAAAATACAAAATTAATGGGGTTAGTCTCCATAAAAATGGAAATGTCTAAATATTCATTAATCATCACTTTGTGAACCATTAGTTTGAGAAGTGTCAGTTCGCAAACCAATCATCCCCCAAAGTGTTTTCCCACGAAGCATTTGCATGTGATGTATTGGATCAAAAGGAATTAAATACCTGGGATGTTCCATCCCTGAATAATCTTTTTGGTATGTAGAAATAAAGAATTAACATTCACAGTCATTAATGTTTAGCTTGTAGAAAGGGAGAATGCAAAGAAAATGATGTGTGGATGTAATATGGGGATCAGAGAGTATATAGAGTGCTCAGTTCACCGATAAATACATGAAAAAGAAAAATAATTGGAGTCACCTCTTTATATGCATTCTTATCTTTTTTTGTTCCACTTGCGTACTGCAAACTGGATCATAACAGGATTGATTTCTATATCCGAACAGCCTCCTATCATCCCAATCAGAACACATTCTGATTAGGGCATATGTTGGGTATTAGTAATTCTTCATAAAATAAGAATATAATTCCATTAATCTAGAAAAGTATAAGAAAAAATATGGAGAATTATTTGAATATAATTTTCAAATGGGTTGAATCCATGAAGTATATATTGATCACGTGAAGTGAACATTTCTTTGTGGATTTCTTCTCCACATGGAGTTCCACCACTTCATGAAGCGCCCCAAAAATATAATAGTTTGTTAGATGATATATTACCACTTAAAAATGAAAAAAAAACAATGTATTTTTAAATACCATAATTTTATTTCCTCTACCCCTCAAGGAATTCCACTACTTAGTGAGGTACCCCATGAATGAAAGAGTTCACATGATGGGATGGTACCACTGACACCCACAAATGAAACAAAGTAATTTATGGGGTGAATGATGATTTTATCCCTCTCAAATGACTATAACCATGAAAAAAAATGCTTTATGGGAATTTTTGGTATAATTATCCCTTTAAGAAGAAATAGAGTCATCTATAGTGTTTGATGGTGATTACTATCCCCCTGAATGACTCCTCTCTACAAACAAAGTCATTTGTAGGTTGAGGCATCCTCCTTAGGCTCCCATAAAATAATCCATAAAACCCTCTATGGAAACCAAACCATGTCGATATCTGTTACCACTATTATCCTATAAAATAAACCTAAGGTGAACCAAGTGAGATGATAGATAAACCAAGATTATAAGAGGAGATCCCAGACAAGAGTAAAAAAATGGAGTTTTTATTCTCATCAGGTAAAAATCTACTGCATAACATTAAGGAAAAAATAATAAATCATATATCATTCCATGAAAATAAAACCCCCTTTATGGAAACTATTCCATGGGGTATACCCAAGTTTCACATTTTATTCCTGGAACCCTATATAAAAATCACAATGTGGGAAGAATCATTTCCCATGTAGAAAAACTCTATGAGGAAGGAAACTGGGCTTGCATAAAAAAATGACATGCATGAGGAACCTCACCCCATGTAACAACACGCTATACGGATGGAACCTGATCTAGTGTAGAAACATTCTATAAGAGAAGAACCCAGTTCCACATAGCGCAACACAACATAGACATTACCCTCACCCGCCTAGCAACATGCTATGTGGAGGGAACATTGTCATGCATAAGAACATGTTACGCAGGATGGGAATCATATGGAGTTCTACTATCCACATCCCATCACTCCCATATGTCACATTATTGATCCCCATTGTTTCTCCACCAAAAACCAGTTGATTGAAATCAATATGAGGCATCTTACAAAGCCACCTAACATGTATGATCATATCATCCGGAACATCATCATTTCTTCTTTATTTTACAAACGTGTGGTAAGTGGAGTGGCATGTGTAACATCCTCAATAAGGGGGACCCTTTGGTATGTTTTCAAGTATAAATTCCCATGGTAATAAGTGTTACAACCTTTGAGGTTCCCACATGAGCCTCCCTATTTTAGGAGTTTATGAGAACTTATGGTGTTTCCATTTGATGGGGGATATTACTAGATTTTCCCCTCTTCCCCAGGCTCTACTTAGGTATCCCTCCTAGAGTAATCCCTTATAATTTATTGACGGTTGTAGTGCTCTTGCACCTCACTAATAGACCAAGAAGTATCTGGATATAAAAACAAATGTGACTATCCTAGAATCAAAAATAAAAGAGGATACATGTAAACTATAATCCCTCTACCTCTTCTTTTTGGATCCAGTATCTCATCCCCCAACAGATGAAGTGGATCATGTGATCTTTTGATCCACTAATTTCTCTTGTTGTACACACCAATCATGACTCACATGGGATTAGAGGTTATCAAAGATCATGACATCCATACAATCCTAATGAACATGGGCCTCCACTATGTTGTAATCCCCAACCATATCAAAATAGATGTCCATCCTCTAAAGTGTAATCCTAGAAACCATGCCTCTACCTTCAAAGGGATTTATTCCCAATGAAGAATCACCCCATGGGAAACCTCATAGGTATAATACCAAACATAATAAATTCTAATGGATATGACTCCTAATTAACTAGGATACATAGTAATCATTCTTGAGGTCCAAAACCAAAACCCCAGTCACCCTAATGTTCTTCAGGCCACATTCCCAGTAGAGTCATATCCACTATAGAACCCCCCCCCCTATACGCCCTTTAGACCACCTTGACATAAGTCCTACACAAAACATTGACAAGAAACATTTCTGCTATATTTCCTAACCACATGAAATTATACTTTACGACTTATTTCGAGTCACAATACCTTAAAAAGTGATGTTTCCTATTAGGTGGCACCGAACTATGTGGGTTTTGAATACTTTTGCAAGGATACATAGGAAGCTCGTTATATGGTGTATATCTCTACATCAAAACAACTTACATCTCCTCAAATGATATAAAACTGCAGATCTTCTCCCCAAGTGGATTAAAACCAGTGTCATCTAAATGAACAACCAAGAATCTTTGATCCCTACACAAAAAGGATTCATTAATGGAGGACCTCAGATACATATAAATCCCTCCATTGATGTGAGACCTCTAATACATACAGACAATTCCAGACCCATGCTTAATCATAATGAATCATTAGTATTGGTTGATCCATGAATATATATTTGGTTGTGAAAAAATGAATCATGAACATATCTTAAATCTATAAGAGAGTCCAGGAATAGGCAATAGTTCCCCCTAAAAGGGTGTGATAAGCCTAACTTCCCATCCTCTCAACCAATGGGAGTTCTTAAGAGTTATTGGCCATGCTCCCTAGTGAGAAACTTTTTTTTTAAAGTAGGTACATGAGTAGTCATAAAAATGATATTCCTTTGGTGTTTCTAGATCCACAAACAATACCCATTAGAGACCATTCATAAGTAGTGAACTTGATGTAAATGATTGTACAAAACCCACCCCCTGTAATAAACCGTCCAACCAACTGATTTCGGTTAGAAATAATGGGTTTAGTAAATTAATATGATATATATGAAATAATAATTTTAAAATAATTATAATATATATAAAAATATATAATCATATTAAATTTACTATATTTCTTTCAATAATACAGGAAAATGTAAATAGTATTCACGTGTATGTACGGACTACTGTCTCCATAAACGGTGCATTCCATTTTATATTTATATATGTTATATATTATTATAAATAATTATATACTAAATTTATATGATACTTATATCATGTTTTACATTCTTCAAATATGTAAATCAATAACTGAGAAAGACTTTAAATAAAAAATGTCAAAACATATATGAAAAAAAAAGCTCTTATAACCCAAAACATTACTTTAACATGAAATTGTTGATAAAATGGTAATATATAGAAATTATAAAATTATATATGGTGTTATATATAATAATATAGTAATTTGGTAGATCTATAATAAACTTATATTTATTATAAAGGAGTTTTTTGTGTGTACGCAGAATTTCATGACTTAATGTAATGGTTTTCTCATCTCACATTTATTTTTTCAAGATATGTGTTATATTAACAACTTATTATTTTTGTGTGTTGCATATACTTCCATATGAAATGTTATATCATGAATTTACTTTATTTAGTGGTAATAAATATTTTAATTTACTTTATTCTTTCATGGGGATCAAGATTCAAATGTTACTCATGTAGTAAGGGAAATTATAGTCTCACTTTTATATATATGATATTCAAGATTTATTCAACGCTCATTTATTTTGGGTGGTGTATATACCTCCCCTGATTTTATTCTATTAAACATGTTATTAAATTTTTGGTTATTTTCAAATCATTTTGATAATCTATCTTTCATGGGGTTTACAGTTCAAAAGTTACCAAATTGGTAAGGTAATTTTTTCTCAATTTTCCTTCTTTAAGACACATTATATGTTAGGCACCTATAATCTTTTAAAAGGTGTATCTCCTTATATTTTAAATTAATATCATGAATATAATTATTTTTCATTATATTTTAATATTCATTTAATTTTATTATTTCATGGGGATTATGATTCAAATTTACCAATGTGGTTTGTGTTTATTGCTACAAAGTCATCATTTGTTATGATTATTTAGGATTATGCTTCCATTAATACAATATTATGACCCATATATCGTGAATTCTGATGAATTTTCTTCTTCATTAATTATTAATATTATATCAAAGTAATATTACAATTTTCCACTATTTTATTATAAATCTAAGAAATAAAATATTTTTATGAAAATAAAAATTTATTTTCCTTTCAGTCCAAAATTTGTGTCCTTTCAAAAGTGTGTTTTCAAAAAAAAATCAAAAATCATTATAATATCCTCTTATGTTTTTTTAAAAGTTATGTATACCCATGTTTTACATTTTTACAAAAAAATTTGAAAAGAAACATTTTTTCATTTTCTAATCAAGGCTCTTTTCAAAACATTTTACGGTTCAAAAGGAATATTCGGCAGGTACAAATTTATCCGCTATCAAGACAATAATTTCATTAAAGCAACTTTTTCATCTTTTCTAGATTGTTTTAAAAGATATATTTTTTTGTAGTAATATTAAAAAAATTAAATTTTTTTATGAAAATTAGTTCCCAAATGTTTTATGATTTAAAAATATTTTTTCAAAGTGGAAAGGATATTTTTCTCCAAGAAATGTTTTCAATGATTTTTAAAGATTACTTCATAGGTTTTAAATGTTGTTTTAAATGAAAATGATGTTGAAATGTTTTATTTATAAGTCCCATCCTTAAAACATTACATAATCATGAGATAAGTCAATAATTTTACATTAATTCACATCTAGGAACTTTTCAGGGTTAGAGTTTTAGCGAATTAGGTCATTATTAATACATATCATCCCATTATCATACAATATGATACTATAAAACTAATATCCATTTTTTCCACCAAAGGAAAGCCTTTTAAAAACTAAAACATAGTTTATTTTCTTGGTAAAGATCATCTTAACTTTTTCCATTCTTCTACTCGTCCTTATACCCAGTGAAACCATTTTAAAAACATATTATGAGCTTAAGAAGTCAATAAGGAGTAAAATTAGAAAATAAAACGATAGTCCATGAATATTTACAAACCTATGAATTCATAAGAACCATGAAAAGTTCATAGTAATCATAAATCATAATGGTAACTTGTGGCATCCATATCATAATTACATTATAGCTTTTACAACTGTATAGGGAGTAACCTTGATGGTTATGTTTGGAATACCCATAATAGTATATTCCATAAATCTCTTAGTAGAAACCTCAATGTTTTCCACTGTCACATTACCCAATGCATTTAAGAGATATCATAGTCTCACCCGCCCTTGTTTTATCATGAAAGAACCCATATATGTAATCAATTCCCAATAACCATAACATAATAATAACACATGAAAAAAGAATAAAGTAAAAAATAACATTTCCACATTGTAATCACTAGATATCATTTCAAGATATTGATATAATCAACTCATTTAAAACATTCCTTTTTGTAATTTAGTAAAAACACTTCTCAAAAATGATTCCTTTTGAAAAAATTTGAATGAAATTAAAATTCAAAGGGGTTTATTTTATACTATATTAAAGAAGGAGGTGTATATTATCAAAATATTCCCCAATGAAAGGAGATTGAGACGAAGTCCCTTACCTTGAGTCTAACTTGTCTTGTTTTTTATTTAATTTACTAAATAATAAAATTAGGTTAATTTATACTTTTTTTCATAACCTTTTTCATGTTTATAATTCATTTCATATCAATTATTACCATTTTATAACAACTATTTAATTATTTGAGTTTATATTAGATGTTTTGTCGATGTTCGGTACTTGAGTCAAAAATGAAATTGTTTTGATGAAAATTGTCCATGTGGTCATAAGTCCATTATATAAAGAATGATATTTTTTATTTAAATATCATATATATCCAATATATATGTATTTATCATAGTCAATAACATTTGGAGATAATAAAGTAAATGCATTGTTCATGGAGACAGTAGGTTGTATGTACGCATGAACGCTACTTTTATTTCTTTTTCAGATTAAATGAATGAAAAATAAATGATACATAGGAATATTATAATTACTATATAATATCCATGTTATATATGTTACATAATTTCATTAATTTCATCATTTATACATTCAATGTATGGCTTGAACAAGGTATATCTTTTTGAGGGGGCAGTGGTTTACACTTAGTCAAATGAAATTATCATATTTACACATTATAGAAAGAAAAAATGGTGTGTTGTAAATAAAAATTACATAAGAATATAGAAAATATAAATATAATATATATAATATATAAATAAATTTCTATCATAATTTCTACCATGATAGGTGGTATGAAAAAATAAAACAATCATCGTTTCGTGAGGCAGTAATTTGTTGTACATAGAAATAATATGTTCTATATCCCTTAGATGGAGGTGTGTGTACGTTTAGGTAGAAACATTAGCATAAAAAATCATAGTATATTTAGTATAATGGTTTTGTTATGAAATAATGGAATAAAAATAATTTAGGGGTTGGAGAAGGAAAATAAATGAAAGGATATTGAGAGAAGATGTTACCTCTAAATCGGGTAACTCCTATTGATTTGAGAATTTTTTTCTTGAATTTCATTATTCCCAATGTAATTATTATAGGAGGAAGGGAGAGATGTCGACAGGTTATTGGATCAGAATTTGGACTATACAATGTATTTTAGAGGTGTGATTATTTGGGTATATTTGGTGGCCTTTTATAAGAGGAGGAAGGGTCTCTTTAGGAATGTCATGAAATATTATTTTTGTATAAATTGATTTTAGAATTATAAAAGCCCCAAATAAATATATCTCAAGGCTATGATTAGTGTGTTTCTAAATAATCTTAACTAATAGGTTTTAAAAAAATTTACGTCACAAATTTAAACTTATCTTTTGGATTTAACCCTTAGTTAAATAAATTAACTCTTACCATGTCTTCTTGTGTTTTTACACTATATGGTTAATATAGTTACTATAAAATGAAAAGATCACCTAAATTGGATCTTTAATGAAATATTTAACATTATATAAGTCATTTGGACGAATATTATATTTTTATGAATATTATATCATTTAATAAAATATTATTTGTTTTAAAAACTCATTTATATCAATTTGACACTATTTAGTAATTGAGTTTTTTAGTCAGAAAAACATGATTAATTCTAAAAAACTACATTAAATAATATATAAAATGTCATAATGATCCAGAAACTTCTTGTATTCAATAAAAATTTTCAAATTAAATTTATTTTAATATTTATAATATCATTAATTTTAATCTTTCATTAATAAGGTAATCACTGCATCATCATTTTGTCATAAATAGATTTATTTATTTTATGTCTAAAAACTATAAATAAAATACCATGATGTAAGAAATATTTTTATCTTTCAAATTAATATTTATAGTCAAAGATATCGGTTACAAAACCCTAAATTAAAATTGTTTTAGAAAAAGGATACATGTTTATGTTATATTTCTCTTTAATTTAAATTAATTATTGTAACAGGTCATTATCACAGTCAAGTGGCTCCCAACTTCCAAAAGTTCAGCTTAAGGATTTTTTTTGTTTGCCCATAGCTAATCCAAAAAGATTAGTACATGTTTTAGGGTAGTTTTATATTATTTTTACCCTTATATACAAAATTTGTCCTTTAACCATGGTAAATAAAAAATAATTACTAAAGTTACTATTCATAACATCCAAAAATAAATGAACCTATTTACATAATTAGGACCTTATGATTCAAAATATGGAATACAATTCTCAAAATTCAAAATAGTTAATTTTCAGTAATTAATTTAATATTAATTCCCATTTTCAAAACCTGAAAGTGTGTTTTTGTGAATTAAAACTATCAAAAAATTAACATGTGTTAATATCCAATTTAAATATAAAATCACTTACAATGACCAAATTGGATTAAATGATAAGAACATAATCCAATTAAACTTTAAAACCAATTAAAAGGACAATGTAAATATATAAATAAATTAGATGAAAAGATAAGTTTGAATTAAAATGAAGTATTTTTCACTATTCATTAAAATATGAATTTCATCAAAAAAATACCAAAATTTCAACCAAGTTAAATTATGAAAACCAGATTCCAAATAAAAAGTTTATTTTATCAAATAGAATATATAAAAGTGAAAAAAAATATTTTTAAATTGGTTCTCCATCAAAATATGGTAAAACAACCTTTTAAAAATATTAGAGTATTTTATGCTTAAAATTGGAGTCATTCTCATTTTAAGCCTCTAAAATTTATTGGATAAATATAAAAACATTTAAAGTCATGTGAAATGATATTATAGTTAGTTCTATTCATTCCCTCAAATAAAATGGCTAGTCGTTAACTACCATTTAAAATGAAAATAATATTATTGTATTATTTTTCAGTATAACTCAATGTTGTGTGCAATGTAAGGTTTTAGAGAAACCTGTTGTTATGTGTTGAGTACGCAATCAGAAATAGCATCCCCTTAATAAAAAATTAATATTTAATTCATAAATATTAATTAAAAATTAATATTCTATAAATACCTGGGATGTTATATCCTTCCCCTCATTTAGAAATTATATTCCCCCAGTTTTATTTACTTATCAAATAAGTGGGGTTATTTCTACCACATAGAGTTTTCAGATTACCATGTTTCCTCTTCACCCATATGGTTTTTTCACAAAACATTTACCTAATGAATTACCTTATTTTTCAATACTTTCTCTCAAAATTCAATAATATGTATTAGTTGTTCCTTATAAGAAAGATTCTCTTACAATTAAACTACCTTTAGACTCAAAACATGAGATGGATCTGACAAATACTTTCTCAATATTGAAACATGAGAAACATTGTGTACATGAGATAAAGTTGGAGGTAAATACAGTTTGTAGGTAACTGATCCAACTTTCTCCAGGATTTCATAAGGTCCAATGAGTCATGGACTTAGGTTTCCCTTATTACCAAAACGTATCAGACTTTTCCATGGAGAAACTTTGAGAAATACATAATCACATACCTCAAAAGAAAGATCCTTCCTCGGGTTATCTGCTTAACTTTTCTACCTACTCTGATTTGTCCTCATGTGCTTCTAAATCAAGTGATATTTTTCTTCTATCTATTCAACCAATTTCGGTCCCATTAACTTCCTTTAACCTAATTCATCCTAAAAGGCTAGAGTTAGACACTACTTTCCATATAATGCCTAAAATGGTGTCATCTGAATAGTGGAATAAAAACTGTTATTATAGTAAAACTCAACCAAAGAAAGATGTTGATACCAACATCCTTGGTAATCCATTGAATAATAATGTAGCATATCATTCATGGTCCAAATTTATTATTATGAATTCCCATCAAATCAAGGATGAAAAGAAGTACTGAAATTTAATTCACTTCCCAATGAATTCTGAAGGCCTTTCTAAAAGTTAGAAGTGAATCTGAGATCACGATCAAATAAAATAAAGAGGGGAACCCCATGTAACCTAACTATCTATTTAATATACAACCAATAAAGATGATCTAGAGACAATTTATCTCAAATAGGAATAAAATAAGAAGATTGAGTCAATATATAAATAATAAACCAAATGGAATTGTTACATAGAGAAGTCTTCGGTAATACCACTATGAAATCCATGGATATATTTTCTCATTTCCACTCTGGTACTGGTAAAGGCTGAAGCATCCCTTTCGGTAACTGCCTCTCTACTTTAACCTGTTGACAAGTCTAAAACTTCATAGTAAATTAGAAATATCTCTTTTCATTTCATCCCAGCAGTAATACCCTCGAATATCTATGCACATCTTACAACTACCAGGATGAACTAAAAAAGGAGAACTATAAGATTCACATAACAACTCTTTCATTAACTGTGAATCACAAGGTAAGAATAATCTATTTCCAAACCATAAAACACAATATTTATCAATGCTAAATTCAGGTATCTTACCCTTCTGAACCAACTCTACCTTTTTCTACAACAAACTATCTTCCTTTTTTTCTTTTTAAATTCTGTATGATAGAAATTATTACACTAATACCTGAAACAAAATAGATGAATTTCTTACACCAACAACTTACATGCCAAATTTCATCAAATAATTAATCAAAGGGTCATGTTCTAAACATAACATGGTTATTGTATCATTACATTTCGGACTCAAAGAATCATCCACTTTGTTTTCTTTTCCCAGATGGTGATGAATCTTGAAATCATAATCCTTTATTAATTCCAGCCATCTTCTTTATCTCATGTTCAATTCTTTCTGTGTAAATATTTACTTTAAACTTTTATTGTCAGTATGTATTTCACATTTTACTTCATATAGAGGATACCTTTAAATTTTTATAGAAAAAACAATAATAACTAATTACAAATCATGTGTAGCATAATTTAACTCATGATTTATCAACTTATAAGAAGCATAAGAAATTAACTAATCATTCTGAATTAGTATATATCCAAGTCCTTCCAACAAATCATCACTATAGATAAAAAATTCACCATTTCTAGAAGGCAGTTCTAAAACTGGGTCATTCATCGATCTTCTTTTCAATTCCTTAAAACATTCATAGGATTCTTTTATCTAGATAAACTTAACACCCTTCCAAGTAAACTTAGTTAGTGGGATAGATAAATATTAATTTTTTTCAAAACACCACCAATAATAACCTGCTAAACCATGAAAACTACGAATCTCGATTATATTTGTCGCTTTTGGACATTCTTCAAAAAGATATTTTTTAACATGATCAATAGTTATTCCATATTTAAAAATAATTTGACCAAGGAATGAAATTTATTGTAACGAAAACCCACACTTACGAAATTTCCCATATAGTTGTTTTTTTAAGGTTGGCAAGACAACCCTTAAACTACTTTCATGATCCTATTTACTTTTATAATATACCAAAATATCATCAATATACACTACCAAAAACTTATTCAAGAACTCATGGAATATTCTATTTCTAAGATCCACGAATACATCAGGTGAATTATTTAACCCAAATGGCATAACTACAAATTCATAATGGCTATATCTGGTTTGAAATGTGGTCTTCAGAATTTTTGTTTCTTTTACTTTCAACTGATGATACCATGACCTAAAGTCAACCTTCAAAAAATATTAAACTTCCTAGTGTTTATCCAACAAATCAATGATATGAGGCAAAGTATAATTCTTCTTAACAATGATATTATTAATGTCTCTATTATCAATGAAAAGTATCATTGAACCATCTCTCTTTATAACAAAAAATATAGTAGCACCCC
Source organism: Viscum album (assembly GCA_963277665.1). Classification (NCBI taxonomy): domain Eukaryota; kingdom Viridiplantae; phylum Streptophyta; class Magnoliopsida; order Santalales; family Viscaceae; genus Viscum; species Viscum album. Next base: position 734,887,829 of record OY728125.1, on the reverse strand, counting down.
CTGGTGATGTGATAGGTCGAATGAAACATTTATCTAATAACTTCTACAATTTATTATTTTACACTAAAAGTTCAATTTGATCCATTTGATAAGGGGGTTTTGAAATTGTATTAGCATCAAGAACCATGTCAATAGTAAATTCAACTTACTGATCAGGTATAATACTAAGAAAGTCATCAGGAAAAACAAAAAGATACTCATTTACCACTAGCACGTCATTAATCTAAGTAGTTCCATTGTTTTTAGCAATACGTGAAAGGTAACATTAATTTCCATCTTTTACTAGTTTCTCAACTTCCTGATATGTTATCAATTGTATGTTTTTATTCTTGTACACAAACTGAAAGTCTTTCTAAGAAGAAACTTCTTTAGATCTACAGTCAATCATATCAAGGTAAAACAAAATCCAATCCATACCCAAAATAACATCAAAATATACTAGAGGAAAAAAAATAATATTTTTAAGTAGATTCATTCCATAGACAAGAAAAGTAAGATTCTTATAATTTATTTTGGTCTCAATATTTCCCCCATATGTTTTCACCATAATTTTTAGATTTATTTCATGAATTGGAATTCCCAATTTACAGTAAAATTTATTTTAAATAAATGAATGTGTAGAACTAAAATCAAACAACACATTGGCATAATATGAATAAACAAACAATGTACTTAATACCACTTCATTTGATGGCCCAACATCTTCTGAAGTGGTTGCAAAGGATTTCACCACACCATTCTTCTTATAGTTTTGGCTGCTTCCCAACATTCAAATTCTTTATCATCCACTCATTCGCATTATAACCCATATCATTACATTTAAAACACTTCACTGACTATATATCATATTTTGTATTACGATTATCTTTTTCAGTGAAATTGTGAGCCTTATTCCCTATTTTACCACATCTAAAGCACTTAAAAGAATTCAAAAGGAAATACTTAGTGTTATTTTTACCACAATTTTCACAAATTGTAAACTTAATTTTCTTACTATTACGATTTTTAGAAGAAATTTTTGCATTGGTATGCCATATTGACCTCTGATTTTGTTTGTTTTCAAAGAACACATGATCATTGGAAAACTCTATTTCCACCTTCTCCGCACATCAAAAAAGTTTTTCATAACTTTTGAAATCACGAGAAGCCAGTTCCGTTTGATACTGGGATTTAATCATGAGAAAAAATGGTTGATTTTAATATCAATATCCAATATGAAATTTGGAGCATACATTTCCAATTAAGTGATGGTTTCTTCATATATAACCACTGAGTCATCGTCCTATCTCAATTACAAGAATTTTTTCTCCATCCTAAGTTGAATTTCCATAGGATAAAATTTCTCAATAAACATACATTTGAATTCATCATAATAAATAGCATCAATCTCTTCAAAATCCCTGATATTCGTAACCATCAGCCACCGCTGATCGACTTCACCTTCAAAATGGTAAATAGAAAGACTAGTCTTTTGATTTTCTGAACACCCCTGATATATAAAATATTTTCTAGGTATTTAATACACTCTTAAGCTATCACATGGTTAGATGATCCTCTGAATGATGAGTATGTTTCCTCATGAAATGCTCCACTATCGACATCTTCCCCTGTGGTTGATCTCGATGATCTCATGAAAGGATACCACCTCTATTTATAGCCCGATTCAATTGTTCCATCACTAAAAAACTATTCAATTCCAATTCTGACCATCTCAGGTTGCTGGTTTGGAAGGTTGTTTTCCTAACGATATCTTCCCAGCACAGCTGCCATATTTCCTCTATGGAAAACCAATATGAACATACATATCTTAGATGAAGGAACATGATAATCATAAAATTATATATAATTTAAATTTGACTATAAAATAAAAATAATTTAGGGATATTCTATTAACAATATCCTAAACTTTAAATTTATCTAAAATGACATTCGATACAAAATATAAGTCCCTAGCCTTATAACATTACATAATATTTAGATAATTCAATATTTTTAATTTAATTCAAATAGAGGATCTTTTCAGATGTTTAGTTTTATATAATTTTTCCATTATTAATAAATATCATCCCATAATCATAAAAGATGATACTATCAAAATAATATCCATTTTTTTCACCAAAGGAAACCCTTTTAAAAATAAAACATTATTTATATTCTTGGTAAAGATCATCTTAACTTATTCCATTCTCTTAATCATCCTTATACCCTATGAAATTTTTAAAAAACATAGGATAGCATAAAAACTCAGTAAGGGATAAAATAAGGAAATAAAATGGTAATCTATGCATAATTATGAACCCATGAATTCATAAGAACCATGAAAACATCATAAAAATCATAAATCATAAAGGTAAATTGTTGAATCCATATCATACTTACATTTTAGCTTTTACATCTACATATGGAGTAACCTTTATGGTTACGTTTGGAATACCCATCACAGTATATTCCCAAAATCACTTAGGATAATCCATAACATTTACCTCTGTCACATTACCCAATGCATTGGAGAGCTATCATGGGCTCACCCTACCATGGTTTATCATAGAACCACCCATATATGTAAACAATTCCTAAGAACCATAACATAATCATAACACATAAAATAATCATGTAGGAAAAATTACATTTCCACATTGCAATAAAAAGATATCATTTCAAGATATTGATATAATCAATTTATTTAAAAATTATTTTTTGTCATTTTGTAAAACTATTCGTAAAAAATGATTTTTTTTAAAACCATTGAATTAAATTAAAAGTAAAATGATTTTATTATGAATATTATAAAATAAGTAAGTGTATATTATCAACATATGCCTCAATGAAAGGAGAATGAGACGAAATCCCTTACCTTGAGTCCGACTTGTCTTATTCATTATTTAATTTCTTTAATAATAAAATTTGGTTAATTAATACTTCATTAAGAAACTTTTTCAAGTTTATCATTCATTTTATATCACTTATTACCATTTTATAACAATTAGTTAATTATTTGAGTTCATATCATATGCTTTGTTGATGTTCGGTACTTGAGTCAAAAATGAAATTGTTTTGATGAAAATTGTTTACATGGTCATAATTATGTTATCTCCAAAATGATATTATTTATTTAAATATCAGGTATATTAAATATATATGTATTTATAAGAGTCCATAGCATTTTTAGATAATAAAAGAAACGCACCATTCATGGAAATGGTAGGCAGTATGTACGCATGAACGCAAATTTTATTTCTTTGTCTGATTAAAGGAATGAAAACTAAATGATACATAGGTATATTATAATTATAGTATAATATATATCTTATATATTTTATATAATTTCATTAAAACCATCCTTTATACATTCCATGTATGGAATGAATAGTCATATTGCTTTGAGGGGTCGGTAGTCCACACTTCCTCAAATGAAATTATCATATTTACTCATTATGGAACAAATAAAGGGATGTTGTAAATAAAAATTATAGAAAAATAGATACAATATAAATATAATATATATAATATATAAATAAAGTTCCATCATAATGGACACTATGATAGATTGTAGAAGGACATTGAACAATCATGGTTTCGTGAGGTAGTAGTTCGTCGTACATAGAAATAGTATGTTTTATATCCATTAGATTGTCATGTGTGTAAGTATAGAGAAAAACCTTAGAATAAAACCATAATAGTGTATTTATGATACTAGTGTTTTTATGAAATAATGGAATTAAAAGAGTTTAGGGTTTTTAGAAGGAAAATAAATGAATGGAGCTTGAGAGATGACACTACCTCTAAATCAGGTAACTCCTTTTGATTTTGCCAAAAGAATTTATTGAATTTCCTTCTACCCAAGGTAAGGATTATGGGAGTAAGGGTGGGAAGTTAGGAGATTATTTAATCATATTTTTTTTGAGACAAGGTTCTTTATAGGTGTGAGTAAGAGGTTCTATGTGGTGGCCTTTTATGAGTGGTGGGAGGGGCACTTTAGGAAATTCTTGAAATATTATTTTATTATAAATTCATTTTCAAATTATAAAAACTAAAAGGTGATATATTTAGAGGATAATATGATTATGGGTATAAATCCTATAAAACAATAGGTTTTATACAATTTTAGGTCATAAATTTAAACTTATCTCTCAGCTTTAACCCTTTGTCAAATAAATTAACTCCTACCATGTTTTTTGTATTTTTGTAATATATATTTAATATATTTACAATAAAATTCCAAGAGAACCTAAAGTGGATAATTAATGAAATATTTAACATTATATAAGTCATTTGTAATAATATTATATTTTTATGACTATTATATCATTTAATAAAATATTTTTTTTTTAAAAACTCATTAATGTCAATTTTGACACTATTTAGTAATTGGTTTTTGTTAATGTAGGAAAAACATGATTCATTAAAACTAATTGAAATCAAATATAACATGTCATAATAATCCAAAAAATTCACTAATGAAATCAAAATTTTATAATTTAATTTAATTTAATATTTATAATATCATTTATTTGAATCGTTCATTTATAAGGTAATCACTACATCATCATTGTGTCATAAATAAATATATTTATTTAATATCTAAAAATTATAAATAAAATTCCATGATGTAGATAATATTTTTATATTTATAATGAATATTTATAGTCAAATATATCTATTATATCACCCTATATTAAATTTGTTTAGTAAAAATATACATGTTTATGATATATTTTTCTTTACATTAAATTATTTATTATAACATGTTGTTATCACACCCAAGTGGATACCAAATGCTAAAAGTTTGGAATATATATTTTTTGGTCTCCCATTAGTCATCCAAAATGATTATTACAAGTGATAGGGTAGTTTTATATTATTATAATATTATTTTCCACTTATTTACCTAATTTACCATTTAACTGTGGTAAATAAAAAATAATTACTGAAGTTACAATTCATAATGTCAAAAAATAAAACGTACCTATTTACATAATTTGGACCTTCGGATTCCAAATATGGAATCCATTTTTCTAAATTAAAAACACAAAATTTTCAGTAATTATGTTAAAATTAATTTTCGTTGTCAAAACCAGAATGAGGGTTTTTAAGAGGTAAAAACTATCAAAATATTGACATGTGTTTATGTCCAATTTAAATGTGAAATTATTTATACAGACTAATATTGAATTAAATGATAAAATTTAATAAAATTAAACATTAAAACCAATTATAAGTATAATTCAACTATATGAATAAATTTGAAGAAAATCATTTTTGAATTAAAATGCAGTATTTTTTATTATTCATTAAAATATGAATTCATCTCAAAAATACCAAAATATAAACCAGGGTAAATTTTGATTTCCCTCTTCAAAATAAAAAATTTACTTTGTCAATTATAACATATAAAGGTGAAAAAATATTTTTAAAAGGGTTCTCCATTAAAAGACGGTAAAACGACCTTTTAAAAATATTAGCGTATTTTATGCTTAAAATTGGATTCATTCTCATTTTAAGCATCTATATTTTATTGGATAAATGTATAAACACTTAAAAACCTTTTAAATCATATTTTGTTAGATTTTTCATTCCCTCCAATACAAAACTAGGCATTAAATACTATTTAAAATGATAATAATATTATTGTATTGCTATTCAATATAACTCAAAGTTGTGTGCAACGTAAAATTTTGGAAACCCTATTATTGTGTGTTTAGTATGTTATCAAAAACGAAATAGCTAAAATGTAAAGTTAATATATAATTCATAAATATTAATGAAAATTTATTTTTCTATAAATAACTGGGATGTTATGTTATGTCTTGAAATTCTAATTTTCAAGGAAATGATATATTTCATAAGAAATGAACAATGTAGTCTTTGAAAATACTTCACTATATAATATTAAAACCATTTGATATAGCTTATTCTTTACTAGGTATACAATTCAAGGACACCATCAATGGTTTATTTTTATTATGACATGGTTTTCATGAACCTAATTTTATCTTCCACAGGTTATACCGATGTAAAACTCCTCTGTAACCCACTTCTATTCACGGGTTATTCTATGTGGAAATGATTATAAAACATTTATCTTTTCCATAGGTTATGATATAATTTTTATGAAACCCATATCTTTTTATGGTTCATGATATGATAAATATTTTATTACCTAGTATAATACACACACACACACATATATATATATATATGTGATTTCACTATGTCATTGGTGGGAGATATATCTCCCTCCAACGCGTTTGGTAATGGTAAAATTTCTATTATCTCATAGAGTATATGAGAAGGAATCCCAAGCCCATAAAAACTGGGTATACCTAAGGGAATACCAAGCATCTAACAAGATGGTACATGGGAGGGAATACCAAGACTATAACAATAGGGTACATGTGAGGGAATCCTAATACTGTAACAATACGTTACTTGGGATCCCCTACCAATCCTGTAAGAAGATGTTACATGGGAGGGAATCCCAAGCATGTATTGAGAGGGTAGATGGAGGGAATCCCAAGACTATAATAATAGGGTACAAGGTAGGGTATTCCAATCCTATAACAAGAGGGTACATTAGATAGAATACTTAATTTGAAACAAGATGGTACACGGAAGGTCATCCCAAGCCCAGAAATGGTACACAAGTTAATATAATATGAAAACATGTTAACATGGTCTTTGTAGATAGCCTTTAAATATCATTTTCTATGATTATTTTTATTTCATAATTCATTGTCTTATTCCTATGTTATGATCTCATGGATTATGCTCTTGATTCTCTTATGATTCATGTCTTATGAAATTACAATCATAATTCCGTGAATCTTGATTATGATCTTTGATATACAGTGTATGATCTTCTATAGTTAGGATCATGTTCACATACAATTATTCTCATATTATGCTTACAAATATCCCTTTTTTACCATTACTATTCATCTAATATTACCCCTCTCTTATGATTCCTTTCCCCAGTTTATGAAGAATTGTTTTAATTTAGAGTAATAGAGGGGAATATCTTTAAGGGAGAAGTTGAAGATATTTCAACAAGTTAGAATATTATGTTTCTATATTTCCTACGAAACTAACTTATTACAATCCTCGGGAATTTACTTTTTTTATGTGATGAATATTCATCCAAAATGATATAATATCCACGTATGGTAAGCATGCGTCGCTATATTTGGTATCAATGGAAATCTTTAATTAAACTTTGGAAACTAATATTGAGAAAAATTTAGTGATATTCATAGGTATATTTATAAGGATATGTCTAGGGATGTATCTTTAGATAAACCTATGGTGTCATATATTAAAAAAGAATGTGTCATGATTTAGACACCATAAAAGTAAATTTTCATGAATATGTAGTTTTGGACTATGATTAGTTTTGATCACACAATGTTTTTAGTTTTATTCAATGGCTATAACCCAAAGGAACTATCTTAATTAGGAATGAAATAGACAATGAAATTATTGTCCTCATAATTAACTGATTGTTATGGGATCTAAAATAGAAAACCACATTGCTATTCTCATGCTACATTATCAATCATCGAATCATGGTGAACATACAAGTGAGAAAAGGAGGGAACAAATCTCTATTTATTCTTTCATAACGCATCACACACCATATTTTAATGGTTCTTTTGAAATGTTATCTTTTGAGAAATGTATCTATACCATAGAAAAGATATTTTCCTTTTTATAGTGTTTATAGAATAAAAATTTCAATTTTTCTATCTACTTTTGGAAGGTGAGGTGGACCAATGATGAAATATTTTCAAGAATACAAGGTGGAATGATGAAATTGAAACTATGGATTGTGAAAATTTCATTAAATTATTTTTTTTAAATTATTGTCCTCTTATTATTCATAAAAATATGGAGAAGGAATTACTAGAGATTAAGAAGAAGTATGATGAATATCTTGGTTCCTTTGATTAATATTTTACAAGGATATCAAAGGAATATTTGAGTATTATCTTCCATATTAAAAGTTTGTTTGATCGGTTATTCATTGACTGGAAACCAAGTCTCCAAAGGGAATTATCGATAAGGGACAATAGTATCTATGAATAGATTGTTAAATTTATTATCAAGGTGTAATTTGAGGTTTGAGTTATATATAAATATCTTGATTTTGAAAAGAAAAAGAATTTTGAGTTCAAAGGAAAATATTAAGACTATGGGGAGAAAATTGTGAGAATTACTTTAATGTCAATGTGTGGGAAGAAGCATGGTGTTAATTTTCTTAGGGGGAATTAAAAAAAATTATATTTGGAATGAATTTCATCGAGAAACTGATTTATAATTTGATGGGAGAAGTTACGAAACAATGTGAATAGAGTGAATGAGACACAAAATGGGTCTCCCAAACTCCACTGTATTAATTTACTGGATTTTTTGAATTATTTGAATCAATTACCCAATGGAAGGGAGAATGTGGATGATAATCCACAATAAATATTGAGGGTAAAGGAATAATGGAAATATTATGAAATGACAGTGGATAAATAAAATAATTATAATGAGGTCACACTGATTCTACCCTCCTTATTTGGTAATTTCATATTTTATTTTGTATCAATAACCCCCATAAAAATATTTATGTTCATCTATTAGTGATGTTTCATGTGATTACCACTTTATACATGGATTCTAGAATAATAAAATTACATTTTATATATTATCAGTACAAGAATGGACCCATGTTTTCAATAATAATGTATTGGAATAATATAGGAGATTATTTTTGGAATAAAGGGTGAATTATATGGAATAAATTAAGTTGAACTTCAGACGAGGTTTTAGATATGAATGTATGATCTTACCATATGAGGATTTTATCATACTAGATAACATGTGCTAACCATTTTTCTATAATGATAACTAAATAAAAATGGAATTAATTAGCATTCCACTTATGGATCATATGATCTGTTTGTGCTTTAGGCATAACAATATAAAGTGGAAATTGGTCAAGACCCAACCAAAGGGTTTGACAGTGCATATAAAATGGAATGAAATCAAGTAATTATGTCTTCTTGTGAATAATTATTCAACTCTAGGAAAATGATATTGAAAAATATTTATCATAATAACTTTTATTCAATTGAACTAATGGTATTATGATTCATCACAGATTTATAGTTGTAAGGACCTTAACATTCCATTAGTAATTAAATTTATTATGATCAGTGATCTTTATCATACTGTATAATTATTATGATTTTATTCCATGTCCAATATTCACTTACCACTTACTGTATCCTATGTGAAATCCTATTTATGAGTTACATTGATTAACCTTTATGGTTCCAACATTCCTTTTTTAAATGATGTATTAGTATTCATTTTTTAAACATTGGCTTATATAATAGGAAATTTAAAGTATTACACCTTTGATAAACTAGATGAATTTTAGTAATATAATACATTTTAAGGGTGGGGGTATAAATTAACATGCCCGGATTTAGGGAAATATTTTTTTCTAATTATTTTAATCCTTTAGATATTTTTCATTTCATGCCACAATGAATATATCTTGTGTTATATGAAGGATGCAATTCATTATTTCTTTGTAAGCAACACGAAGTTAATATTATAAAACACAAAACACACATATTATCTTACAGTACATGAAAAAACTATATTTTTCTTGTATTACATATAATTATGAGTTCTTTCGATAGCTTGTGTAACTTACAAGACCACGTTTTACTAAACTAAAATTCTCTATTAATATTGTGATTGAAATATTATTATAGTTGTAACCTAGCCATTGGAATGGATATTATGAATATGATTAACTAAATAATGAATATATGGTTTACTCATGTATATTAGAAGAGTTATTTGGTGATAAATTAACTATAAATGAAAATAAAACACTTTTGAAATTATAGGATATCTTTTACTGGAAATTTATATTTATGAAATAAAACACATTTTACCTCAATAAATTAATTATACCACTTTATAAAAGTTAATTTAATGATATATATATATATTATTAAATAAACTATTTATCATTCATCTTATATGTTTTATAGATAATATATAATAATAAATCCAATTTTACGAATAAATATATACATTTTTTTCTAAAAAATAGTTTTTACCACCTTTTAATGGAAGAACTATTTTAAATATAATTTTTTCACATATATAAATTTTATTTTAAAAAATAATTGGGTAAATTTTTTGTATTTTTGGAGAAGTTTCATTTTTTTGATAAATAGTGGCAAATACTTAATATTTTTTGAAAAATGCATTTTCGTAAAATTTATTTACATGTTAATATTATATAATAAATTTTTCTTAATGTATATTTCATTCCTTTATACATATATTAATACAAATTATGTTAGTTTAGTAAATTTCACATTGAAATTGGATATAAAAACATTTATAATTTTGAACTTTTTCACCTTAAAACCCCATCATTTCATCCCATATATGATATTAATTTTAAATTAATTTATTCCACTTATGTGATTATAAATTGCAATAATGGATTCTATATTTTGAATAATACTAATTTATAATTTATATTAATTTCAAATTAGTATTTTACTAAAAAAATTAGTGAATATAATTAATGTTAATTATAATGATTAAGGTGAAAATTATTTTACTTAGTGGTTAGACATTAAATTAAGGGGCCAAATAACCTATAAACATGTCCAAAATCTATTTTATAGACATATTTAGAGAAAATTATACCTTTTATCAAAAATGAACTATTATTTAAGGCACATGATGTAAGGTATCCCATCAAAATAATGTTTACCTTTTTATTTACAAGAGTGTCACTCCTCCTCTATAAACGGAAAATCACACCCCTCTCATTTCTTCAAACCTGTAAAGCCATTTTTGTAATAAAACCATAACTATATAAGATCAAAAATTACCTACTCTATTAATATAATACTATATTTTTTAATAACTCTAAATTGAGTTAGTTCTTTGGTTAAAACTAAAAGAAATTACCCAAAGAAGACGTAAAATCCTACAACAAGAACATTGTTTTATTTCTTTCTAAACCCCCTAAATTATCCTTATTATATTAATATATAATAAAAATATTATCCAAAATATATTGAGATTTTTTTATTTTAATATTTAAGTCTAAAACTATACAAAATTCCACCAAATGGGATAACCAATCAATGATCATGTGCACAACAGACTACCACCTCACAAACAAGTGTAATTGGTTCTTCCATTACCACCATTCATGGATGGGAAGAATGATGTATGTACTATTTTTATATTATATTATATATATATGATATTTATAATATATTTTTTCTTTTTTCTTTTTTATATGTCATATACCATCATGATTTCCATTTTGTGGGAATGGGATAATTTCGTTTGTGGATGTGTGGACAACCACCTTCTAAAAACAATGTTATTCATTCACATGTTATGTGGAATGTATTAAGGATGGTTAGAGTAAAATTATATGATATATATGACATAATAATTCAAATTTAATGATAATAAAAATACATATATATCCATATATTTCATTTAATTTCATTCATATAATACGACAAGAAAACAGAAACATTGTTCTTCTGTATGTACAATCTACAATCTCCATGAACAGTATATACCATTTCATATTTATATATTTTATAAATTATTATAAATACTTGTATACTAAATATATATGATATTTATATCATGTTTTACATTATTTAAATAAGTAAATCATGATCTAAGTATGAGGATCAATAATAACATGCCAAAATATATATGAAAAACAAAGTAGTTATTACCTGAAATGGAACATTGAAAGGAAATTTTTAATAAACTGGTAATTTAAAGTCAAAAGAAAATTTTATATAAAATTATATATAATAATATGGCTCTATGGTGTATTTATAACAAAATTATATTTATTATACAAGAGTTTTGAACTTTTAAGAACAATTTCAGGACTTATGGTAAGGATTTTCATGTCTCACTTTTATTTCTATGAGATATATTTTATATTCAAAACTTACTACTATATTGTGGTGTATATACTTCCCAATTACATTTTTATCATGAAATTAATTTCTTATTGATATTAAATTTTTCAATTGATTTTATTCATTCATGGGTATCTGGATACAAAAGTTATTCAAGTAGTAAAAGGATTTCTAGTCTCACTTTTTTTTCTACGAGACATAAAACTTATTCATCACTTGTTTATTTTGTTTGGTGAATATAAATACAATTAATTTATTCTATTATTAATATAATTAGTTTTATGGGTATTTAAATATTTGTATTATATATCATTCATGTGGTTTACGGTTCAACTATAACCAAATCAGAAAGGTAAATTGGTCTAAATTTTTCATCTTTGAGACACATGTTATGTTATGCACCTTTATTCTTTTATAAGGTGTATATAATACCATTTGACATGTTATATCATAAATATACTTATTTTCATGATATTTTAAGTGTCATGTTATTTTATTATTTCATGGAGATTAGGATTCAAATTTACCAAAGTGTTATGTGTTTATTTCTACTATCTCATTGTTTGTGAGGATTATTTAGTATTATACTTCCATTGATGAAATATTAAGATCCACATCTCAAGAATATTAATTAATTTTCATATCCTATGGTTATTAATCTTATATACAAGTAATTTTACCATTTTTCTACACTTAGGTAGAAAATATAATTAATAAAATGTT